>JAFJYI010000079.1:0-2400000 GCA_019022655.1 Acacia acuminata
GCCAAACTTCGAGTATTGGACTTCGAAGAGCAACCAAGTTTTTCAAGCTAAGTCAATACTTCCACCTTTTTTAAAGTATGTAAGTGAAAGTATTGGATACTGTATAGGTTTGCTTCTTTGGAGTAAAGGCCATCCGAGAGCAACCAAGTTTTTCAGCTAAGTCAATACTTCCACCTTCTTGGAGTATGTAAGTGAAAGTATTGGATATCTTGCGGTATAGGTTTGCTTACTAGAGTATTGGACTTCCGTAAAGCAACCAAGAGTTTTGAGCTAAGTCAATACTTCCGCCTTTGCAGTTTGTAAGTGAAAGTATGCTAAACTGCAGTTTGCATGAACATACGCAGTTTACAACCCGTAAAAAAAGCGATTTTTGAATTACACGAATTTGCAAATCACTCTTGTTTGATCCTATTGCTTTCATGAATCATTCACTTATGTTCCCGAGATAAGTTTAACAAGTTTATTGAGTGAATTTCAGTTAGCACAGATGAAGATTAATGAAGATCAAAGCAAAAAGCAAAAAAAGTGATTGCATTTAATGCACTTCGCAAATCAACCTTCTTTCGGATAATCCACTCCGAGCACGCATTCTCAATCGGTCAAGAATGCTTTCTTCATCAAGTAAACTCTTCTCCAACGGGCAAATCCTCGAGTTCCACATCGATCATATTAGCACCTGGATTAGTTGGAGTTAGAGAGAGAAGATGACTGCAGACCTTAAGCTAATCACCTACAACGGTTGGATTCATCAAGCAACGGTCATTTAATGTTCTCTACCTATAAATAGAGTGCATTAACTTCTTCTCAAAGCCGACACACCCCGCCGAAGACGAAAATCATTCAAGTCTCATATTTATTTCTTCAGTTTTTATCTGTGTAGTATCTTGTGATACATTGAGCTTCAGTGCTTATCATATCTACTCTTAGAGAGAGTTTGTTTCCTTGTATATCATTCATTGTAACAATCTCAAGTCAGGTGACTTGGAGATTGGGAAAATCGTCAGTACAACTTGTAAAGGGAGTGTCTCTAGGTTGAGGAGCATCCTTCGTTTACGAGTGGGTATTCGATTGTAATCGTAGTACAACTTGTAAGGGGAGTTAGTCCTAGGGAGAGGATAACTCTTGAGTACGAAAGTGTGTATACGATTGTTTACAATTACAACTTGTAAGGGGAGTGAGTCCTAGGGAGAGGATCATCCTAAGTACGAGTGTGTAATTGTAATTGAGTGATAGTGGAAAATCCCAGTGTTTCGGGGGACTCGGACGTAGGTCAAAGAGTTGGACCGAACCAAGTATAAATCCTTGTGTCCAACTTCTTCTTCCTCACTTGTCTATCTCTTTTTTCATAGCTTCAAACAGAGCAATTTCTCGAAAAGTTTTAAAATACCCAATTCACCCCCTCTTGGGTATATAGCTCCACTTACATTTGGTATCGAGCAAGGTCTTCTCAAAAGAGCTTAACATCTCGAGAAGGATCAATATGGAAGGTATCTTACTCCGATGGAGCTTCTATCAACAGACCACCCGGCTTCAATGGAGAGCACTACTCATTCTGGAAAGCAAAGTTCAAAGTCTTTGTGAATGCTACAGAGTATGGGCTGTGGAGAGTATTTGAAAAAGGAGATTATGAGCCATCAACCGTTGAAGATGGAGTTAGAGTTCCTAAGCTAGAAGAAGAATATGATGAGAATGGAAGAAATGTCACACTCAACGGCAAGGCTGTTCTTTCCGCTTCAAAGTGCTCTAATTCAACAAGAATACTTTCGTATTTGCACTCTACCTTCGCAAAACATATGTGGGATGCTCTGGAGATAGCTCATGAGGAACAAATTTGAGTCAAGCAAAATCGGGTCAATACTCTTATGACCGAATACGATCTTATGCGCATGAAGCCCGATGAATCCATTGACGAATTTCAGTTGAGGTTTACCATCATCGATTAATCAACTTGCTGCCACCGGGAAAGGAGTATGATCAATCAGTTCAAGTAAGGAAAATCCTGAATATCCTTACTAAAGAATGGGAAGCCAAAGTCACAAGAATCGAGGAAGCCCGTGGAGAATCAATGCAATCGTATGGTTCTATTTGAAGCTTATGAATATGAAGGCAAGCTCAAATTCAAGAAGGGCTTAGATAGAATCAAAGATGATAGAAAGTTTGGTATTGTGTTGAATGCTGTGAAAGAGAATCCCAATGAGGAAGATGAAGATGATGAAGAGATGGCTATGCTTGTGCGAAAATTCAAGAAATTCTATAAGAGAGATCAAGGCTCTAGAGACAGATTTCAGAGAAGAACTTCAAGCAACGAACAAGATCAAATCATTTGCTACGAGTGTGGAAAGCATGGTCATATCAAGCTCGAATGTCCTCAGTGAAAGTGAAGAAAAGAAGAGAAAGGCAAGATTCAACCACCTCAAGAAGAAAGCTTATATACGGGGAGATGATTCTTCGGATGAAGAAAGTGATGAGGAAGGAGTTGCAAATGTTTGCCTAGTTGCTGAAGAACAACCTGAACATAACAATGAGGTAAATGTCTCTGAACCTTCCTATGATGAATTATCTTGAATACAATGAACTATATTCTCGAATATGAAAAACTTGCAAAAGAGTTCATTGCATCCAAGAAGAAAATTAAATTGTTGGAAGAACAAGTTCAGAATGTTTCTTCTTCGTTTTGCTTTCGAAAATACTTCCGAAAATATTTGAAAACATTCGAAAATGATTGCGAAAAGATTTGAAAAGATTTGTGACAATTGCTGTGTTTTAGAGAAAAGAAATTTATATCTTACAAAAACTCTTGAGAAATTCACTAGAGGTAGTGAAATGCTCAAAGTGATTTTGAAACAAACAAAGGTTTACAAATGACAAATCGGGGATTGGTTATAAACCCGATTTTGATAAGAAGAAAGGGAAGAAGAAACATGGACAAAAATCTTATTTGAATTATTTTCAAATCTGTTCATACTTCAAATCCCTTTGCACATTGTAACTATTGTAACCGTAAAGGTCACAATACTTCATCATGCTTTCATAGGAAAGATAGGAGAGATAAGCTCGCTTTCGCAATTATCAATGGGTACCAAAGGGAACTTATGTTTTCCCTAAGGCTCAAACTAACCCGAGAAAGGACCCAAGCATAAATGGGTACCAAAATGTCCATCGTTGGTTTGTTTGTGCAGATTGATTCTAAGAGAAATGGACATAAAGGGGTTAAAAATCAAAGAATCCCTTATGCACTGAAAAGGAGAACCACTCAAGTATCAAAGAGTAGATACTTGAAGCCTGTACCTTTTGTGAGAAATTTGCAGACACCTAATAGACAATGGGTGTGCAAAGCCAATCCTCCAAGTACCTAAGGCAAGGGTACATGTTGGTAAAACCTCCTACTCTATTATCTAGAATATTTATTGAGGTTTTGTACATTGGATATTAGGAATGAACACTGCAAATCATTTTGAAATTATTTCTTTAAAACTCATTCAAAAGTTTTCGCATTATTCAAAGTTTAATTCATTATGCATACATGACATTTTGAAAAGAAAATTATATCTTTTATGCATAAAGCTATGGTTAATTCATTATGCTCAATTATCATAATCTGATTATATTCTTGGAGCATATAAATTTTGTTCCTATAAGCTAACAATGATTGGATCCAAACAAGATTGGATACCAAAAGAGAAAAAGGGGGAGTGAGTCCTAGGGAGAGGATCATCCTAAGTACGAGTGTGTAATTGTAATTGAGTGATAGTGGAAAATCCCAGTGTTTCGGGATCGGACGTAGGTCAAAGAGTTGGACCGAACAGGTATAAATCCTTGTGTCCAACTTCTTCTTCCCTCACTCTGTCTATCTCTGTTTTCATAGCTTCAAAACAGAGCAATTTCTGAAAAGTTTTAAAATACCCAATTCACCCCCCCTCTTGGGTATATAGCTCCACTTACAAAAACAACTACGCTCTCCCAGACGTCCCTCAGAAAAGGGACGTTAATTGGGTCTTATTTAGGTCGTTTTTTAGGTATTTTGTAGTAGTGTCATCATGAATCGAGATGTCTGTATTTTCTCCCCCTTTTCGAACACATTTCACAGGCACCCTACGTTGATGTTCAGGAATTTGCTTATTATGGTGGTTGGTTTGTTCTCTGTAAACAAGAGCATTTGCAACAATATGCTGGTGTAGGACATCCAAATAGGTTCTTGCGCTGGAGGTACTATATTCAGGGGTTCAACATAAATAGGTTCTGGGCCATATATGGGCTCATAGGGATACTCTGGTCCAATATGATACTCGGGTTCATGATCATTTATAGGTGCAGAATGGTGTTCAGGATCAGGAAAGTATATTGGCTCAAAGTTGAGTTCAGGAGCAGGGTATATCGGATCAGGTTAGTATACAGGTTCGGGAGGGTCGATTGGCTCAGTTCTGCCCCATGACAATTGTTAATTGAGGAGGAAACTCATTTATGCCCCATGACAAATGTTAATTGCATAATACCCGCAAAGTCCTTAGCGTTGAAACCTGAAGAAATAGTATGAGTGACAAAGCAATGCTTCTTTTATGGTAACATACAGAAATAGTGACCATTGATAATGTTTTTCACATAACTCTTGAATTAACTAAAGTGGTTCCTATAGATATTATATAGTAGTCACTAGTGCAAAAAAAGGCTTTTAAGACCGGACAAAAGAGGGGTCGTAAGACCGGATATGCGACCGGTTTTGTTCCAGCCAGTATTAAAAGTCTACCATTTAAGACCAGACTCGAACCGGTCTTAAAGAAACTCTTTTAAGACCGGACACATACGGTCTGAAAAATAGCGGCTTCTAAGACCAGACAACTAATTATACACGGTCTTAAAAGATCGACTTTCAAAAAGTGGATGATAAATACATCCGGTCTTAAAGATTTTGATTTAAGACCGGACTTCTAAATATACCGGTCTTAAAAGACCAACTTTTAAGACTGGGTTTAATATCAAAACTCAAGTTGTCCTGACCTTTAAGACCAGTCATATAATTACATCCGGTCTTAACAAGTGAACATTTAAGACCGGCTTATTATTTCCAGTCTAAATTTTCCTGAATTTTTCCCTGCTGTTCTTCCTGATTATATATATATATACACACAAATCCACCACCCAATCCAAAGACATAAAAGTTGATACTTTAAGCTACAAGCTATGAACAATTATTTGAATAAATTGAATTGGAAAAAGAATACAAATATTATTCACCATGAGCTATTTGGCCTCTTAATTAATGATTACTATGACTACAACACCTAAATTAATTCATACAATAAGATAACTTACTTACAAATACAATAAGTTACAAGTACAACATACATGCGCCCAAAATAATATTCACCATGCCTTCATCGATTCCCCCACCCAACCACGTAACATCTTCTTATATAACATGCCCCTTTGGATTGGATCCCCCACAAAAATAAAACAAGAACAAAATTCATAGTCGTGACATTAACTATGAACATAGATAGAAGGAATATAATATATATAGTTAAAGCCTTAAAGTCTTCAAAGAAATCTGCATATGAATATTACCTTATGAATTGACTCTTTTATAAAGTGATATCTTCCCATATCCCTTCTTGATGATCACTTCTTATCTTGGGTTCATTATCCGCTTCATCTTCTTCGTTCATGTCCGGTAGACCCCTTGAAAAAGGAGTACTCTCAGGAATACCATAATTTGAATTCATTTCCTCATCAATATCAATGACCCTCTTTCCTTGGAGAGCTACAGACCGCATTTTATTTTCTTGATCGGTGATATAGAATACTTGTTTTGCCTAGTCTGCCATAATAAAAGGTTCATCTCCAAAACTTCTACCATTGACATCGACTAATGTAAATTCTAGCCGATCGATCCGAACACCATTATTGACATTAACCCACTTGCATTTGAAAATGGGAAATCTAATTTTCACATAGTCCACCTCCCAAATCTCTTCAATAACCCCATAATATGGCATGACGCCAATAAAGGGCTCTTGTCTTTCGAGTTGGAGAAGTGCATAGATTCGGCCTCTAACATAACACCACCTTTGTTCGGGATCGTGCTCGTATCATCTAGGGACTTCGTGTAAAATGTATAACCATTGATCACATACGAATTCCAACTTATGACATCAACCTCGGGACCACTCGCTAACCATTTGATTGTATCGAAACACATTCCTCTCCCTCGACCTTTTGTTTGAACCAGTTTGCAAAAGTTCGTATGCTCCCTAATCAACCTTTGTTCGGTCATTCGATGATTTTCTTTCCTTACAAATGCTTTATGTGCTATAAGTGGACTTGTGACAATTCATCGGGATCCACACTCTTTACGGAAGCCCTCGTCTACCCCCAGCATCTTGACGTTTTGGAAGCCCAATATGTCTTACTTTGGCCAAATAATTTTGACAAAATTCCATGGCTTCTTCAGAAACATATTTCTGAACAATCGATGCTTCTGGCCGGTATGCGTTCTTCACGTACCCTTTTAGGAATTTCATAGATCTATGTATGCTGCTAAGGCTTCCATATGGATTCATGCCATCTGTGCTAAGGGCAAGCCTAAGGTTCCTAGGTTCTACACCGAAGTTCGGAAATAATTGATCGATTTTCTTCCATTGAGAAGAATCGGCCGGATGTCGAAGCTTTCCATCGAAATCCTCTCATCGCATGCCACCTCAAATTTTTTGCATCATTTTCATTCGCAAACCACCGCTTGAACCTTGGTATGATTGGAAGATACCACAACACTTTTGCAGGCCCCTTATTTGACTTGTACCTTGGGGTTTCACATTTCGGACAATTTCCGCTCCTCTTCAAACTCTTTTCTATACAATACGCAATCATTCGGGCATGCATGGATCTTTTTGTACTCCATCCCGGTGGACAAAGTATTTTCTTAACATCATAGTATCGATGCGGCAACACATTATCATCGGAAGCATGTCCTTAAAAGCCTCAAGCATTTCGAAAAACTCTTGTCCCTCCATCCATGACGTGCCTTCAAGCTTACCAATTTCAATACGGCATTCAACAATTGGTATTTTTTTACACCACGGTATAGAGGGGTCTCGCATCACTGCACATATTACCATATGCATGTGATTGATGAAAAGCCTCTTCTCCTACATCACGGATAATGTCCTCTACGTGATCATCCATATCCGTGTCATTATCATCAAAGGCCACTTCCCTATGTTGAGACCCACTTGGTATTTTTTCACCATGCCATACCCATATCCGTATAAGTCTTACAAATTCCTTCACAAATTAAATGTGTGTGTATAACTTCGGGACTTAGTCGCCTCTCATTCAAACATTTTACACAAGGGCAATAAAACTTCCTACCCTCGGCATGGGCATTTTGTTTAGCAAATTTTATAAAGTCTCTCACCCTATTCGATATTCAACACTCGTCCGTTTAGCATTTATCCAACCGTGATCCATAGTAGAATTCCTATATATATAGACGGAAAGATTTAACATACATATGTATGCTCAAATGTCGGTTATGTCTTTTTTCCTTTTTGTTTTTTCCGGATAAACTTGCTCATTAAATGCAGAACGAAGAATCACTTTTGGTCATAAATGTATCGCAGTGAATCCAAGAACCAAAATAAATGCATGACGAGGAAATTAAATGCATCGCGTGAAAGTCTTGTGGACTCACCTGTAGCATATAAATTCAAATGCGTTTTTAGTCTTTCTTCTCGCCACGAACGTTGATGTTGCGAACAACAAGAGTAACCTAAAAACATTTATTGGTCAGTTGGGTAGGTCTAAAGTGCAATTATAATCTTCAAAATACAATATCCATTAACAACACGAAAACCCACAAGAACATTTGATCGATTTCGCTCAACCCGGGAAAAACCCGTAACGATGAGCGGGGAAAATCATAAAGTTATATAACCGAAACACCTCTTACGGCTTGGTCTATAGACGTTTAGCTAAGGAACCGAAAGTGATTGTTGAGAGAGCAACGCGAACCCGGCGAAGAAGTGGCGACGTAACCCGAGTAACACTTTAGGCGCGACAAGAGAAGTTCGAGAGAGGGAAATTTAATATTCCGCGCGATAGAAGCGAGACATGTTTTATATTTTGGATTTTATTAAGACCGGAGTTTTATAATACTCCGGACCTAAATTGAGACAATTAAACCGGTTCATTAAAAAGTAGACGGTTCTATATATAAAATTTTTTAAGACCGCCGTTTTATAATACTCCGGTCCTAAAATTTCTTGTTTATGTGATTTCTGAAAAAAGGATTTGGCGAGCTCAGCAACTAAATGAATAAAAATTAAAGGAAAACTGGAGTTTCTTTAATTACATATATTACTTGCATATGCACGTAAACAAGAAAAAATACAAAAGAAAAACAAGCAGAAAATTATCAAAAACAAGAATCTGACTAAACATCTCCTAAAGCTTATTATCCTCCAAAGCCTTGGCGATTTCGGCGTGAACAACATTAATTTCCCGCGGAGATCGCAAGTTTCTGTCTTACTCGAATCGGCCACAATGCTTCATTAGAGGAAAGAGGAGAGGGGTCGTAGTAGTCGCGGTGGGGCCAAGAGGTTGGAGAGGGGAGCGGGAACCTCTTCATCATCCGAAGAAATAACAATGGGTCCAACGATTCGAGACTCTTCTCGTCACAATAGGACGGACTCTCGATGGAGGAGGCGCACCGTATAACAATCGACGGAAGGCACGAGCATCACGACTAAGAGCACCCCTACGAGCGGTTCTCTTGTATCTAACCATGGTTTGAGGAGTTGGGCGCGAGAGGTATGAGGAGTTAATTAATAAAGGCGCAGATTTGTTCTCGAGATAGCCACGTACGTAGTTTGGAGTTACGAGGTAGTGAGGAATTAATAAGGAGTTATAGGTACGCGGTATAAAATTCCATTATTTAATATTTTTGCAATTCATTTTATTTTAAGACCGACCTTTTATCATTAACCCGGTACTTATAGGTATGCGGTATAAAATTCTATTATTTATTTTTTTAAGACCGATCTTTTATAATAAGTCCGGTCCTAAAAGTCTTACTTTTAAGACCGACCTTTTATCATTTACCCGTACTTACACACTTTGTTCAAATGAATGATGCGAGTCTCTTCGGCTTCCGAGATAAACTTCCCAACTAGGCGTCTCCTCGTATTCGATGAACAATGCGTCTCCTCGTTAAAGTTTCCGGCGTTTCACATTGTTCGGGATGGGTTCTCTATTTAAACCCGTTGTTCGTACTTTCTTCACATTCTTCTCCCCAGGTCCTCCATTTCCTCCTCCTCCTCTTCAACCTCGCCCCCACTGTAATGGCTGCTCCCCCCAGTCCTCCGTTTCCTCCTCCTCCTCTTCAACCTCGGCCCTCCGCCACCGCCTCCTCCAAATCCGAATGTGAAGCGGTTGGTGCAGTCACTGGTGGCCCGCGTCGATCAAATCGATCAACATTTGGGCCAATTGGTTCAGCTTGCTCATACCATGAACAACAAGCTGAACATGGTACTCCACACCAATGACGTGAAGTACGATCCCGTTGAAGACGACTCGACGACTCCGACAACTCGACGACTCGACGCCCCCCTCCCTCTCCGACTACGAGAGGGATTAGTTTTTTTTTGTTGCATTTTTATTTTTTTTTTTTTTGTGATCGCTGCCCCTATAGGGCAGCGTAAAAAAATTAGTAAATAAAATATTTTTAAATTTTGTTCTCGTGCGAGTTTAGTACTTTATCCATTATCTGAACCTGGAAAGCAATAAACAAGGCAACTATGAAGGATGGATAATGGCAGACTAAAAACCTAAAATAAAAGAACGAAGACTTTAGTTAGTAAATCGACGGTCCTAAAAACACGCCATTTTGTCGGCTTTGGTTTCCATATCCGATTGCCTCTTGTCCTTTTCATTATCGTCTTTCTTTTTCCGACAAAAAGGAAACAAACAAAACATTGTCCTCGTGTAAATCCAACAACGAAATTCACGAGAATACGAGTTAAGAACATACAAAAAAAAGGATCTTTTACCTTATTCGGATAAGAACAAACAAAGTGACTATTCTTCTCAAGGTTGGACCTTCGTTATCGTCGGTTTTACCTCCCCATGTTAGAAACAAAGTGTCCTTTTCATTATCTTCCTTCTTTTTTCGACAAAAAGACAAAAGACAAAATAAAAGGGACACCGATAATGTCGCTCTACACATGGAAAGGTAAAACGACGATAATGAAGGACCTAGCTTTGAGTAGAACGCGAACCTCGGTTGTCTTCAACCCTATCCATTTAATTTGTGAAAAGAGGTATTTAAAGGTGATTGACTTTTAAGATCGCACAAATAAAAACATACGGTCCTAAAAGTTAAGCAGACTTGTAAGCAAAGGACTTTTAAGACCGATTATTTATAATAATACGGTCCTAAAAGTTCCTGTGACTTTTAAGACCGACCTTTTATAATACGTCAGGACCTAAAAGTGCATGCGGACTTTTAAGCTTTTAGGAGCGGACACTAAAGCAATATACGGTCCTAAAAGTCTCATACTTTTCACACCGAAGACTTTTGCGGACCTTTAAGACCGGACATGCTTTGTTAATGAACGGTCCTAAAAGTCTCAAATTTCAAACACTAAATTAAATAGATATATCCACCATCCAATAATACATTCGAAACCCAAAATGGACACAAGAAAATTGTTCAAAAAATTAACTAAATTTATTTATTGAATTTTACATTGCCTATGTATATTTATAAATGAATTGTTCAAAAAAATAAACAAATTTACGTAAGATCGATTATTGTTGCTACAAAATATACTTACAAATGAATTTAGGACATTAATTATTGTCCTTTTTCTCCGACTCTAAGATCGACCATACGGATATTCACAAAACACATTGCGTATGTGCTCCAGTTCATCATGAGAAAAGGGAGTTTTGCATTGAAACATCCGTAACATCAAAGACAAGAATCGAATTAACTTGCGTGCATATTTCATTTGTAATCAGTAAGTTTTAAACTGAATTAACTTGCATAATATGTAACATCAAATACATTTACCTTTGCAGTTAATTTAGTATCCCCCGCGTGGTAATATCATACATGTGTTTCATGATGTAATCGGCCACATAAGTTGGACGCCGAGTGGTTGCCGACGGGTCTAAAAAGAACAAGAAATATATATAAGAGCATATATATATAGCTTAATGACCAAGTTCACAAGGCAGTATGCTACAAATATTGTACCCACCTCTGGTCTGTACCATATGGGGTCTTTGTCCTGAGTACCACGCCTTTTCTTTTCTACTTTTTGGAAGGTCCTCATGGCACTATCATCAAAATCACAAATTTATCAATGATTCACGAAAATTCACGCAGAGATTTCGACAAGAGAATCAAAATGACATGCTTACTCGTTGATGGTCTACGCAACAACGTAGGCAATGGCTCACCGTGAGTGGATCATAAGAAGATAACTTTATGCTCCTCCATGCACATGAGGACCAACCAAAATGGGCGGCTGAAAATTCACAAAATGAGTAAACTATACTCGAGTGATATGTGTAGCTGAATTAAGTGAATTGCGGACAAGATTTTTGATATGTACTGTGGAAGAATGGATAAAAGTACAACTTTCTTCTCACTTCACACAACCTCTTTGATATGTACTCCTGTCTCTCCTCCATGGATGTTTGACTTGAATAGACAGGCACAAGAATCCAAAATCGTTGATCCCGCCATTTTGAACCAATTCATGATGCAAGAACCCACAATAATGACATCGATCAGGGAATTAGTATATATGTATGTATATCTAAACGATGCATTTAAATTATGTACTCATAGATAGAAGATACTTACTTCATAAAAATTTGAACAAGCGCATCGTAAGTTCTGTCGAGGAAGCACGGGGACTCAACATCAACGGTGTCAACTTGAACGGGGGCCGAGGATGAGGGATGCCTACTACTTCATTGGCGGGCCACGATTTATCCTTAAAATATCCACTCTTCATCGATCGGATATTTTTTCCTGGCAAAGAGCGACCAACTTAGCGAGGGGATAGAGCTTGAGGAGGGGATGGAACTTGAGGAGGAGGGGTTGAAGCTTCAGGAGCAGTAGAGACATGTACAAGCATCACTGGCCAAGGGATGAAGGTTCCCTTGACATTACTCACAAGCTTCAGCTCATCAGTTTGGAGAGGGAGCGGTGCATCAATGATCACCTTTTCAATCGACACTCGACTTCATCATCGGCATTTGTTGGTGGTGTACAGTTGATCCCAAGTTGTGAACAGTCCTTTGCAACCAATAATCGTCGATCATGATGATCGGGATCCTCCACATAAAGGTCACAAGGTTGCTCACCGTCCAACAATGCAGCTCCCTCTAATGCTCGCTACACAAGCGATTACGGAGTGAGTGTGTGAAAGGAACACCGGTCTCGGACGATTGCTCAAAAGCAGCCTCATCTCGACTCAGTTCCTCCCTCATCCGGCTCATCCGGGATTGAAACATTGCGCTCATTGAAGCTTCTTTAGCAGCCGGCTGCCTGGTCCATCTCCTCCCGGGTAACCATACTTTGTCTATGGCGTTTGGATGTACCAAGGACTTGCTTTATGCCTACCTGTCCTCCAATCCCCCTTACATGCCCCGGTGATCCGGTTTTCCGGCCGCAACGGCCGAACATCATTCCTCCCGTCCGACACAAAAGATCCTCTCGCTTCTTTCTTTTTAAGATCTTCCCGTAAGATACGTATAACGAGAAGCTTAGTAATGAAACATGTTTAGTAACTAAAAAATAACAATAACGATACTTACAATTCTTTCAAAGAACTAGACGAGTTTGTTCACTCGTGTAGCGCGCCGCTTGGCTTTTTGCCGAATATGCAACCACAACTCCTCGCGACGTATTGGAGATGGAGGAGCATGTATCACGAAGGATTGATTACGCTTCATCATCCAATCTCTTCCGCTTGGCCGCCATCAAATCTTTTTCGGCCTTTTGATATCCGCTGCGAGAAGCCCTATGAGGGCAATCATTCTTTCTACCTATCTCCTGTGCTTGTTCCCTTCTTTTCTGTGAATCAGGATTGAAAACATCTATTAATTATGAATTCCAGCCATGCATGTCACTAACAAAAATTAGAGAACTTCGCTTCATATGAACGTCAATCAAACAAAGTAGTCAAATTCTTCACTTCATCAAGTTTCAACATTTTATTTAAGGAAGATGTAGAATTGTATAAGAAATTGGAGCTATGTTTTGTAGTGCTAGCTAGATAGATAGGTTAAGAAACAAAAGAGAATTAAGCTTACAGAATAATACAAACTTGATCCTTTTTAAAGCATCCAGTGGGATTAGCAGTCCCCATTAGATAGTAACAATTTGGTATATAAAGTTTCCCCCTTTTAAGACTATTCATTTCCTCCTTTGCAAGACAAACCATTACACAATTAATACCTTCTCATCGTAATTTACCTTTTCGTGGTTGACATATCGACTTGCATAGACAAAGCGCGGAAATGTATACTTCTATTCACACACCGAACCATTCTATAACTAACAGGATTACATGAACACAATAACATTCACATATCCGCATGAGTTAATAAGCAAACAAAAGGGAAAAGAAAACTAAATATAAACTCACCACGGCTTCGGGAGTGGTCCGCAAAAGAACAAATTGTCGCCAAATTCGTTCATCAATAAATGTGTAAACTTCCCAAGGATGTTTGGCGGGCGGAACCTCGAGAAAATATACGTGTTAGCGAGAAAGGTCTTAAACTTCCTCCACCGATCGGCACAATAAGACAATGTCTTGTCTTTCAACTTCCGACGATTAGGGACAGTGTATGTAACCAGGATAGTCTCCCAAATAGGATCCTTTACATTCTTAGAGTCCACACTTTTCCACTCATCCGTCAAGATGCTAACCTTGCCGCGTGCTAGACGGCCGACAAAACTATTATATTTGCTTTTATTAGGACCGACAGTTCCAACCTTGCATCAAACTCAATCTCGAGCTTTGACCCGTAAGTCCGACTTAGGGTCACATCCATCATTCGTGTGCCTCTTCTACCACGGCGTGTGGCGATTACGAGCCTCATTGTGAGATGAAGAGGGTTCGTTCTCACTCACACCCGCCACACCAGGAACCGGCGTTGCCGGAACACGAATAGAATCGTTTTCACCGTCCATTTTCGAGACAAGAAGAGAGGAATGCCCGAGCAAATGAGAGAGTAACTGTGGGCTGATGGTACGTGGGCGAGGAAGAGAGGTAATGCAACGGAAGGGTTTCGGAACGTGAACAGAGGTTCTCCACAGAGTAACAAAAGCTTTCGCGAAGAAATGTATATCTTGCATTGATTTTTAAGACCGGATGCAAAAGAGACGGTCTTAATATTTACATTAATCCCGGTCATATTAAAAGTCCGATCTTAAAAGTTTAACCTTTAAGACCATTCCTTATAAAACGCCGGTCTTAATATTAATGAATTTTTTTCGTACCGGAAGTATCATATGTCCGGTCTTAAAAGAAAACTTTTAAGACCGTCTTTTTGATAAGTTCGGTCTTAAAAATTTAGACTTTTATATTTAAATTTTTCCTTATTATGTTTTACCGCGAGAAAATATAAGTACGGCTATATGAGATATATTTAGTAAGTAATTGAAATTTCAATTCAATTTTTAAGACCGGTTGTTTTTTAGTCGGTCTCAATAATGTTTTTAAGAACGGTGAGAAATTGGTCGGTGCAAGAAGTTCTTTATATTTACGGAAGCGCCACCGTCATTCCTTTAAGACCGGGGTGTCGATTCTCCGCTCTAAATGAGGCGGTCTTAAAGCCCTTTTTTGCACTAGTGAGTAGTATTAATGATGAGGTAAAATAGTGACCATTGAATTAGCTTTCTTACCTTTCTTCCCCTGCTTGTCATGTAACTCTGTTCTTCAAAATAGAGCAATTCAACTAGTTCCCTCACCTATTTTGACATGGTCTCATTAAAACACAATATTAGGTGAAATTGAACAATGCCTTAAAGCTTTCAATCACAGTAGTTAAAAAGTGGCCAGTTCTATCAAAATGCATTATCTAAAAAGTGACATCTTTAAGAAAATTGCTCTACTTATTGAAAGCATGATAACATTCTACTAAAAAAAAAAAAAAAAAGCAACATCCGAGAAGGAAAAAAAAAATACTCAGTCCAATTTTAGCTTTGTGCTTTACATGTGACATGTAAATATAAAAACAAGTTATTTCTGTTCACTTGAAGCTTCATATGATGATTATATTAAATTAAAAACGTTGAAATCAATAAAAACAATGGAGCCTCATACAAACCAGGATAGCAAATCGAAACCCCAATCTTGAGACGATGGGGCCACAGAACCCTCAAAGACAAAGGCATACCAGTAGAAGTCTGCAAATTTTTATCATCTATACCTTTTTCAAACTAGATTTTTCTAGACCTCATCTTACTTTTTAATTAGATTTTAATAATTTTTAACTAAAATGTTACAAAATATAAAATAATATTAAATATCCTTTTATAATAATCAACCTATACAGTAAATAATGCAAGTATTTTTCTTCAATGGTTAAGAAATTAATTCATCTTATTCATAAGACTATTTCACTAGTTTAGGGTGTGTAAAACACTTGCAATTGAGTAATTGTTAAGAAGTTAATTTATCTTGTTTATGGTGTTTAAGACGCTTGCAAATTAGTAATTGTTAAGAAATTTCATTTATCTTGTTCACAAGAACATTTTACTTGATCATAGGACTATTTAACTTATTCAGGAAGTATAAAACCCTTGCAAATTTGATCTTGTTCATGAAGTGTAAGAGACTTGTTAACTATGATATAAAGTAGGTAGCTTGGTTTGTTGTGAAATGGGCGAATTTTAGGTAAGTGCAGGACTGAGAAATGCATTAGAGCACATTCGAGAAGGACAAATAAATGGGTGGTTGTGAAATTCCGTAAATCCGGAGTTAAAGCCCATGAGCGAAGCAGGAAGCCACCTTCCTCAATCCTCCGGATTGAGACGCCACAAGCTTGCCCCATGCTCCACAAGTGCTTCCACTAGCTTCAAATTCTTTTGCTGAACTACCTCTGCACATGCCACCAGTGAGCATGAGACTCACCTTGTTTCCTTGGGAGTCACTGAGAGCCACTGTACGTGTTTGCTCCGATGTAACAGATTCAGTTGAAGGTGAAGTTTTCAATCGCTTATGGCTGTTTTATCAGATGCGTATAGTGTGTGTACATAACAAACTTCATGCATACACGTACACCCCTATATAAAACAAGTATGTAAAATCAAGGTATGATTCATTTATTAATGTAGCCTTATAATGATATCAATTCGATGATTAGGAAGGGAATATATCATACTTTTCATGTGCACTGTGAAAAAGTAAAATAAAAAAAGTATATACCAAATAAATACTAAAATGTTTAATTGTTGTGAAATTTGAGAGCTCACCTTTTGAAGGAATGCATAGCATATCAAGGATCATAGTATTAGCCATTAATTCGTACGGTGGGAATAGGAGTTATCTTGGACAAGTGTTTCCCTCTTTAATAATCATATCTCTCTTCTAATTTTGGACATATATAGATAGATAGAAACAAAAAAGAGGATGGCAGCGTATCTTCTGAAAAGGATTCATGATGTCGAGCTGTTCAAGAGAAGTAAGGTGTTAAAGCCTTTTCTTTTTAAAAATATAAGATTGGAGATACTTCGATTTGTCCGTCTCGCTTACCTAATCCACCGATTCCATCATTCCTCTGTTGAATTCATCGCTTCTCTGCGTTCTAATTCGACCATGGCGGGGCTGGATCCGTGGTTCCGTAGGCGAAGAAAGGACGATGGCTGGAGCTTGGAGCATTGATAGGGGATTTACGGTTCGTCCTTATCTCTCCTCCATCGTTTTACTCTCTCCAGATCTTAGGGAATTGTTTTGTGATGTTGAAAATTTTATTGATCGATTATGATTTTGAGATTGGATATACGACTGAGACTTAGACCTGTGTTAGCATTTGAGATTTGGAGTAGCTTCAGCTTTTATGAAATAGACTGGGTCAGACTTTGTATAGAGTTTTTGTGACTGATTTGATAGCAATTGATGGTTTCATTATTGTTGTTCTTAACGTGTACGCCTGTCTAGGCTTTTCATTTGATGTTAATAATCTGGTCTTAGCAAAGTCTGGATAAATAAAGAACCTAATCTTACTCCATCATCTTAAGAAGCAAGAAAAGCCTAAGTCCAAAGCCTTGGAATAGGAAATCACCGTTTTTATGTAATAGGGAATGTTCATATCACTGTTAATTCATATGATATATTCTCCTTCTGTCAATTCTTAGTAATAGGAATCATAAATAGTAGGTAAGTAGAATAATGAACCCTTAGAATATCTCACTTCATAACTCATTTAATTGAATTTTCAAAGAGTTGGCATCAGATCATTTATGGGATATAAGAACTAACAGACGAAAGTGATAAAGTTGCAAGTTTCTCTTCTGCACCCAACTCTCTCTTCTCCATCATTATCATTCTCTTGCAGCGTAACATAAATGGAGTTTTGACCCTGACTCTGTTTCACGTGGGTTGATAAATTACTTCATCGGATTCAAATGTATGTTAGTTTTTTCTTTAGTTTTAATTATAAGTAGGGAAAATTACGCACAGGTCCCAAGAAAGGGAATTTATCACAATAAAGTCCCTTAAAATCATGAAATTATACAGAAGTCCCTAGGGACTTCTGTGTAATTATTTGTGAACGTAAAATTACTTTGTTGCCCAAAGGAGAAAACACATAAAGCAATCGACCGAGAAGGAAAATTGCTTTACTCACACTCTTAGTGATCTGGATCTCCACCGCGTTCGACAGGCGACAGCGTTCGACCACCAAGGAAATTTGCGTCTTTGCTCTGTTGCTTCCCTAGTAAGTATCCTGGATCTACCTCTACCCCATTTTCATTTTGTTGGTACGGTTGGTTGATAATGTGTGTTAGGTTTCAATTTGGGTCGGCCTTGAATGTGTGAATGGAATTCGATTTGGGTCAGCCTTTAATGAAATTGGCGTTAGGTTTCTCTTTGGAGCATTTCCCCATTATGGGTTTTCCTTATTGTTGTGACGAACTGTGAATCGTGCAAATCTGCAAAATTTTCTACAAAATTTGCGTGTGGGACGAGTCTGACACTCTAACTCGGCCGGACACGCTGATTTTTCCTTCGATCCACAAGAATGACGATAACTGTGCATTGGCAACGATTCTTTGATTGTTGCGTCTTTTCAAACTCACAGCCACAATTCAAAACGAGTATTAGCCTTCGATTCACAACGCAAAGACTTTGGTCGAGAAACCGACATGCTTTGTTGCTTTTTTTTTTTTTTAATGTCTATCCACAACTTCAAAGACTTTGATTGTGATAGCTGTTGCTTTTTTAGTGTTTAGTGTGACCCCGTTGCTATTTTATTTTTTAGTGTTAGTGTGTCTTTGATGGTGACACTGGGTTTCATTTTTAGTGTTACTTTGTTTAATATTTAATAATTAGTAATGTTAGTTATGTTATACAATGAGTGGTATTGTAGGCATTCCCACATTCACACCCCCAAGCAATTTTGCATTCCCCATTTATATTTATAGAAAATATCTTACTATTTTCTCCCATTCTTCATTGAATCATATCAAGCGATTTAGAAATAATGGAATTTCTTTTTTTTTTTACCGAATCACATGAAATTTTACCTATCTACTTGCAATGCAAGTCTCATTCATGACCTCATTTGGTTTTGTTTTGTTAAGGTTTCTTGATAATACTATAACAGACTCGTTGAAACAATCATATTTTCCAGCATTATCTTTGAAGTACGCCTTGTTTTATGTTGGAGATAAATCAACTTTCATTCTAAATAGAGTGCTAACAAGTTTGACATCCACTATTCTGTTCCAAGTCATTTTGGTTTTGATATTTTATGCCTAATCCACCATCTTGAATTATTTAGCAATCGAAGTATTTGGATGATGAAACTCTTAAGCTTCTAACCCTGCTTGCTGATGAAATGAAAGTGCGAATTTTCGTACCAAGTGTTGTTACTAAGCTATATATTCCAAAAGGAGAGAATAGCTTTTTGCTGAAGTTATATATGCTGAGGATACTTGTTAAAATTCTGAAGTTTTCTTAAACTCCTATAAGTTTTATTTTTGTGTTATTATGAAATGATAGTGTGAATTGTAGTTTTCTTAAACTCCTGTAAGTTTTATTTTTGTGTTATTATGAAGAACAAGGAGCAAATTACTCTTGATATTTGCATCCTTGCCATTGATAGTCAATTATGTTGACATGAAAAAACTTGTTTGTTCATGCAGAGAGATTGCTTCCATACAATTCTGCGAAGAGTTAAATCAACACTATTTGCCAAAGAAAGACAAATTCCCGACCAAGTCAACTGGGCCAAAGTGCATTTGCAATGTGATACGTAAGCATTTTTGGTTCATTGCTGAGCATTAGTTTCTAATTTTTGGTTCATTGTATGTGACATTTTTCATTTTAGGGATTCTTGTGGTGTCCATATTCTATCATGGTTACACGGATGGGATGGCTTTCCCCAAGACAAAGAAGGGTATACTATGACTAATTTATCTCCTGAGCAACTACGACAAATAAAGCTTAAATGCTTATGGTGGCTTGTATCGCATGAGAAAAACATACATGCGCAGAAGATGCTATCCCGACTGTCAGACAACCAACAATCGAAGAAGAAGAAATAGAGCTATAGTTTTGTGAATGTGTAGTTGAAAGTATTGTCTTTCATATAACCTTATTTTGCCAATGTATATGATTGGAACTGAATGTACAGAAGTATGCTACATGCATGAATGGTGTTAAAATTGTTTGACTTACTGTCATTTTGTGCAACAAAATAAATCTTTGATTCTGAATTTGATTGTCGCTGGTGGTTCTTCATTATTCTGAATTGATTATCTCATCAATTGTTATTGAGTAATTACTACTATGAGAACTTCTGTTTGAAATTACAGATCCGATTGGCTATTATTTGAGCTCATCTCATGATTGCTCGCTTGTTTTCTTAGGTTGGTGAATCGTTGTTAGAAGGTGAAAATCGATGCATGTGCACTTAGTACTGTCATTAGTACAAGTCTGTTATGGTGATTGCTTATTTTGCACTGAAAAGAAAAGAAAAAAAAGAGAAGGCAAAATCTGATGCATGTTTGCTAGTGTAGTTCAAAACCTTAAGGATGTCATTTTGCTACTGTGCCTCAATGATTGCTTGCTTGCTTTGGTGAATTCCTCAAGTTTAGTAAGTGGTAGTAGCTGAAATTTGAATTTGACTTGTTCCCATTTGTGCTAAATCAAGGGTGCGAAAGGTTTTCATCAATTTGGTGTAACATCCCAAATTTTGGGATTTTAAAGTTTGAATAATGTATGGAGATTAATTATAAATTTTTGATTTAAAATAATTATGAGAATAATTATTTGGGAAGTTTAGAATTAATTTCTTGGTAATAATTAGAAAATAAAATTAAGGAAATAATTGCAAGAGATAATTTTGGGAATAATACCCAACATACAATTTTTCTTCATTTTTCAATAATACCCAACTCATTAACTCCCTTAGCCCAATACGTGATAATAGCCATATTCCTCCAATGTATTTAAACATTCAACAAGACAAGGCCCAACAATTAAAAAACCAACCCATTTGACTTGCACCAAAACGCAACAATAGAGGTAATATTTATTAAATCAGTTTTCTCTTTCTTTACTTGCACACTTTGGTCTGAACACGTAAAAGACGCTGGATTCAATCAGCCAATAAGCTATTAGCCATACTTCACCAACGGATTAACTCACACGCAAGGCCAGCAGTTGCCATGCTTCTCGCACCTTAGGTCCATATATAAGTGTTGTCCTAAAGGCTCATTCATTCATCTTCCTACAACCAAAATTGAGAATAGGAAAGAGAGAGAGAGAGAGAGAGAGAGAGAGTTCAAGCATTGGTTCATCTGCTTTTGCTGCAAAAAACATGGGTTGTTATGGCGTAGAGAAGCAACGATAGCAAGGGAGTTGAGCTTTGCAAGAGGTAATCCTTCAACCTTGCTTTCATGGTTTAATTGCTGCTTATAGGACTCTGTTTTTAGGAGTTTAAACAGAGGAAGTTTTAGCATATTGAAACTCAAGCTTAATGTTTATATGGAGCTAGTAAGTTATTCGTATATATATATATAGTGAAACAGATTAGCCATTACTGAGATTTTTCATGAAAATTTATGCAGTAGATAGTAGACTCAATAGGGTTTAGAACGAGCAAAAGAACAGCTAAAACTGACGAATAGATTGGGAGTTATGATTTTTCAAAGAGTAACACCACCTCGCAACACTACCTCGGACCACACCACCTCAGCAACACTACTTCGGACCCCAGCACCCACCTCACCACCTCAACAACACTACCCCGGACTTCACCACCTCGAACACTACCCAGACCTCAAGACTCCACCTCACCACCTCAGCAACACTACTTCGGACCTCAGCACCCACCTCACCACCTTAGCAACACTACCTCGAACCACACCACCAACCTCACCACCTCAGCAACACTACCCCGGACCTCACCACCTCAGCAATACTACCTTGGACCTTACCACCTACCTCAGCAACACTACCTCAGACCTCACCACACCACCTCATCAACACTACCTCAGACTTTACCACCTCAGCAACACTATGTCGGACCTTACCATACCACATCAGTAACACTACCTCAGACCTTAGCACCCACCTTACCACCTTAGCAAAACTACCCCGGACCACACCACCTCAGCAACACTACCCCGGACCTCAGCAACACTACCTCGGACCTCAGCACCCACCTTACCACCTCAGCAACACCACCCCGGACCTTACCACCTCAGCAATACCACCCCGGACCTTACCACCGCAGCAACACTACCCCAGATCCCAATACCCCATCCCAGCATCCCTATCCCAGAACCCTTCAACCTTACAACCCAGAACCCCCTCAACCTGGAGAAATTATTACAAAGGAAATAATAATAAATAAATAAATATTATTATTTCTAGGAGGTGAATAAATAATAAAATAAATAAATAAAAATAAATATTATTATTATTTATTAAAAATGATACTATTATTGTTGGTTATGATTAGTTTTGATGATGTCTTATATGGATGTCATTATTGAAAGCAAAAATATTGAGTAATATAGTTATCTTCTACATTGACTAACTATTTGTATTTAATGTAGATTAATCCAAGATGAATTATAGAGATTGATCAAGAAAGTAAGAAAGAAGTTCTTGCATGCAATATAATGGGAATATCAGAATGTCAAGGAAGCAAGAAGTTATCAAAGGATTTTAGGAATAGTCAAGAGAAGAGAAGAAAGAAAGAGTTAGAGTTATGGAGAATGATCAAGAGAAGAAGAAAGAAAGAAGAACTTGTTGAATGAAGTGAAGATATCGTTATTCAAGTTCTAAGATTGATGCTAGAAGTCTCCAAGGTCATATGGAAGTTGGAATGGGTCAATTTGAAGTTAAAGTCAGCAAAAATCAACTTCAGATGAGAAAACTCGAGTTTGGAACACAAAACTCGAGTTTGAGACTCAAAACTCGAGTATACAACTCAAAACTCGAGTTTGTAGTGTCTTGACACCTCCGGCGTCTCGGACAAGTGAAAACTCGAGTTTGGGACACAAAACTCGAGTTTGGGACTCAAAACTCGAGTTTGGAACACAAAACTCGAGTTTGGGACTCAAAACTCGAGTATGCAAGTGCTAAACTCGAGTAAGGAAGAGCTAAACTCGAGTATGCAAGTGTAAACTCGAGTTTGCAGCGTGATCAGCTCTTCAGCAACTCTGTTTCACGTTTCAGCACAGGCGAGGTCTGGTAATTCGATGATATCTCTCAAACCAGGACTCGGATTGACGTGAAACCAGTGGCATTTGAAACTAGACATCCAAAGCGTCATTTTGATATATAAATCAAGTCCAAAGGTGTCAAGATCAAGGAGATATGATTTTTACAAGTTACCATAAGAATCAACGTCACAGTCCAGACCCACCTTCGGTATTTTGAGTGTAACTCACAAAATACAAATCCGATTGAGCTGAAATCAGTGGCATATGAAAATAGACTCAAAGAGCTTTCCATCAAGAGTTGAACGGACCAAAACGGAGTTCAGACCAGGGAGATATGGCCCTTGAAAGTGGACAGATAATTTCAAGAAAGCAATCAAACTTGTTGAGCTTAAGTGCAAACTGCGGTATAGGTTTGCATACTGCAGTTTTGGTCTTCCAGAAGCGAACCAGGTTTTTTTAAATGAAGTCAATACTACGGTATTGGTAGGCAAACTCGAGTATTGGACTTCCAGAATGAAACCAAGATTTTAAACGAAGTCAATACTGCAGTTTGCGTAGCCAAACTCGAGTATTGGACTTCCAGAGAGCAACCAAGTTTTTCAAGCTAAGTCAATACTTCCACCTTTACTGCAGTATGTAAGTGAAAGTATTGGATACTGCGGTATAGGTTTGCTTATCGGAGTAAAGGCCATCCAGAGCAACCAAGTTTTTCAGCTAAGTCAATACTTCCACCTTTATCGGAGTATGTAAGGGAAAGTATTGATATCTTGCGGTATAGGTTTGCTTACTAGAGTATTGGACTTCCAGAAAGCAACCAAGAGTTTTGAGCTAAGTCAATACTTCCGCCTTTACTGCAGTTTGTAAGTGAAAGTATGCTAAACTGCAGTTTGCATGAACATACTGCAGTTTACAACGGTAAAAAACTGATTTTTGAATTACACGAATTTGCAAATCACTCTTGTTTGATCCTATTGCTTTCATGAATCATTCACTTATGTTCCCTGATAAGTTTAACAAGTTTATTGAGTGAATTTCAGTTAGCACAGATGAAGATTAATGAAGATCAAAGCAAAAAGCAAAAAAGTGCTCAAGTGCATTTAATGCACTTTCGCAAATCAACCTTCTTCGGATAATCCACCGAGCACGCATTCTCAACGGTCAAGAATGCTTTCTTCATCAAGTAAACTCTTCTCCAACGGGCAAATCCTCAGAGTTCCACATCAGATCATATTAGCACCTGGATTAGTTGGAGTTTAGAGAGAGAAGATGACCAGACCTTAAGCTAATCACCTACAACGGTTGGATTCATCAAGCAACGGTCATTTAATGTTCTCTACCTATAAATAGAGTGCATTAACTTCTTCTCAAGCGACACACTCCGTCAAGACGAAAATCATTCAAGTCTCATATTTATTTCTTCAGCTTTTTATCTCGTGTAGTATCTTGTGATACATTGAGCTTCAAGTGCTTATCATATCTACTCTTAGAGAGAGTTTGTTTCCTTGTATATCATTCATTGTAACAATCTCAAGTCAGGTGACTTGGAGATTGGGAAAATCAGAGTACAACTTGTAAAGGGGAGTGTCTCCTAGGTTGAGGAGCATCCTTCGTTTACAGAGTGGGTATCTGATTGTAATCAGAGTACAACTTGTAAGGGGGAGTTAGTCCTAGGGAGAGGATAACTCTTGAGTACAGAGTGTGTATCTGATTGTTTACAATTACAACTTGTAAGGGGGAGTGAGTCCTAGGGAGAGGATCATCCTAAGTACAGAGTGTGTAATTGTAATTGAGTGATAGTGGAAAATCAGTGTTTCGGGATCGGACGTAGGTCAAAGAGTTGGACCGAACCAAAGTATAAATCCTTGTGTCCAACTTCTTCTTCCCTCACTCGTCTATCTCTGTTTTCATAGCTTCAAAACAGAGCAATTTCTGAAAAGTTTTAAAATACCCAATTCACCCCCCCTCTTGGGTATATAGCTCCACTTACAATTATTTTAAGGGTTAATAACCACTTTTAATCCTCTAAAATAATTCGTGTAGTTAGTTACTCTACGACGCAAGTGATGACTAATGACAATGATAAACGTTTATAGGCATACTTTGACACCTCTTCTGATCCCAGCATCTTCGGACAAAGTTAAGGATTCAAGTTTGAGGTGGGTAACTGTCATCTTTTTAGCTTGTATGTATGTATTGCATGTATGACTGATCATGTTGTTACATAATTTTGCATGTGTGTATCCTAGCTATGGATTGAGGCTGCGTGTCTCATAGGGCTGTGTGTCCTAAAGGGCTGCGGTCCTTGGTCGTTAACTGCGGTTACTGTGCGACTTATTTATTTTGAATTATTCTATGCTGATACATGTGTTATACTGTCTTTTACATTTCATATTTGCATATAAGATTAATTGTTCCCCTGGGGTTCATCATTTGAACTCCAGATCGCATGAAAGAAACAAGTAGTGGATCGGGTTCAAGAGGAAAGACGCCGCTGTAAGGGATACAGCGGAAGGAATATTTTTTTATACTATAAGTAGTTGGACTGTAATTAACGTTTATCATTCGTCTATTTTTGGATTATTGTATTAAGATACCCCTAAGGGAATCAACTCAAATCGCGAAAAGTTTATCCTCATGTTTTCAAACTAGGTTATTTAAGAAAGTTTTTATTCCGCAATTAAGTCGTCCAAATCATTTCGATGCCTGTGCGCTTAAACTCTGATAAATATAGGCGTATTAAGCTAGGGCGTCACAGTTTGGTATCAGAGCATCGATTTGGACAAAGTTTTTTTTAAAAAATGATTTAACAAAACTTAGTTATTTTGAAAACAGGATGAGGACAATTTATGAGGAGGAATTACCCCCTCATGTACCTTATGGGTTCTATCGTACGAGTGGAGGAACGCTGAAGGCACGAACTGCTAGGAAGAGTGTACCACTTGTACCCGAGCCCGTTAGGTTGCACCAGAAACGAAAGGCTGTCGTACTCACGGATCATTCATCCGAAGAGGACACTAAGGCTGAACTTTCTAAAGCCAGTAAACCTTCACCTGTCCACCTAATTGCTACCTGTTTGTTTGGTCTTATTAACGAGCTTTTCATGTATACTTATGTGGACATAACAGACCAAGAGACCTTATACAGGACAAACCTGGAAAAGGTCAGCAAGCTCTATGCCAACAAGAAAAGGCATGGTCATGTGGACTATGACCTTAACGATTGGATGAATGCAACCATGTTCCACTTTCCCCCTACCGAAGCCTGGTGTGATAGGGTAGAGGTAATCTTTGAGAAGTATGAGTTTGTTGACTTCGAATCCTTCATAGAGTACATGGATAAGTACGTAGCAGCTCATATGTAGATGAGGCTTAGGTGAAAGAAGAAAACCAACTAGTATTTGTAGTCGGCTTGTATCAACTTTCCCAAAAGTCTTAGGGGAGTTGTATACTAAAGAAATGCATTTTGTAATATTAAGTACTTTAACGGCTTAGTAAGATTACGGAAACGTTAGTAACATGTATGATTTATGCTTTTAATTGCATATCAATGTTGTGAATGACTATCATGCCTTGTTATTAACAACTAATCTTCTTGGCATATAGTATAAAAGTGTTACAATGATGAAAACAAGGTCAAGATGAAGGCCAATTCCTGAACAGGCGCCCCAACAAAAGGCAAATCCACCTGTACGTGGAAGGGGCAGAGGCCGAGGCCGAGGACGAGGCCGAGGCCAAGCAGGGGAAGGCCCAATCAACAAGAACCTCAAGTCCAAGACCTTATAGTACTTGGGATACTAGACGAACATCGAAATTCCTTGAGAGAACTCAGGGAAGAGGTCTTTCTGTTGAGAACCGAATGAGACGAGGAAAGGCAGCGTGCTGAAGCTGCAGAAGCACGGCTAGCTCAAAGAGAGGAGACAGAAGAAGAGGAAAACCAAGAGGATGACCATCGACAGGTAGAAGCTCCACCTCCTGTTCAACCGCAACGACGGAAAGCTGTAAAGGAGTCCCAATTCTGGACTATTCAATTCTGTAAGCACAACCCACCATCATTTACTGGTGAGCACAATGTGGAAGCTGCTGAGAATTGGCTACTCAGATTGGAGAAAATCTTTGAGGTCATGGAGTGCCCTAGAGACCGAAAGGCTCAACTAGCCATATACAAGCTGGAAGGTGATGCAGACCATTGGTGGAAGAGCATAGCCAAAGCTCTGCGCACCCAATATATACCAATTACTTGGGAGCTGCTCCAAGAGAAGTTCAATGAGAAGTACTTTCCTCATTCAGTACAAGTAGAGATGGAGCATGAGTTCATAACCATCAAACAGAAACCGGGAGAGTCTTTTGACACGTATCTAGCAAGATTCATCAATCTGTCTCGCTACTCCTCCTACCTAAAGAAGAATGAAGATGAGGGATGGAAGGTAGATATGCTCATCAAGGGACTGAAATTTGAGATGAGAGATAGATTAATCTCCCGACGATTTCCTACATTCCATCAAGCTGAGGAAGAATGTACGATAATCGAGCGTAATCTAAAGGAACTGCATGCGAGCAAGACGAAGATGGCTTATACTGGGAATAGCCGTGGGAATTCCATGAATAATTAGAAGAGAAAAGGAAACTGGTCTAGTTACAAGGGCGGGAACAAGAAGCCCAATCACTTCAGGCAGGATGATTCAAGACCACCAGCGGCTCGATCTTGTTAAAAGTGTAGGAAAAGCCACCCGAGGGAGAGATGTGATGGGAAGCTGATCTGCTTCAAGTGCAACCAGCCGGGATACTTCAGTTTTAATTGTCCACAAAAAGTCGGGGAAAAGAGGCCACAAAATCAAGGAAGGGTTTTTGCATTGACCCGAGAAGAAGCCAGAAAGTCTCTTGACATGATCCAAGGTACGATCTTATTAAATGGTAAATCTTTGCAAGCATTACTTGATTCAGGTGCTAGCCATTCTTTCATTGCTTGTGATTGTGTAAAAAGGCTAGGGATGAACACCCATAGGTTACCATATGATTTGATTGTAAATACACCACTTGGTGTTAAGTCTGTAGTATCTGATGCATGCGTGAATTGTGTATTGATTGTAAACGGACATGAGTCCACATTAGATTTAATTTGTTTACCATTGGTTAATATTGACGTCATACTGGGATTGAATTGGTTGACGGCCAACAATGCTTTGATCGATCATAACGGTAATAAGCAAATCCCGTACTCATACAGTCAATGACAGATATCGCAAAGAAATAGTTTGAATCTTCTCACTACCCAAGAAGCGAAGAAATGTCTGAATCAAGGTTGCCTAGGGTACATAGTATTCTTCTTAGTACAGCAGAGATCGAACAATCAAGGTCGATATACCCAAAAGTGAACGCAGTTCCCCAAGTATTCCGAGAAGATATTAGTGGATTGCCACCGGTAAGGGAAGTTGAGTTTACGATTGAGCTTATGCCTGGCACGGGACCCATATCTAAAGCACCCTACAGAATGACACCTAGTGAAATGGCAGAATTAAAGAAGTAAATCGAAGAGTTACTGGAGAAAGAATTCATCTCGACCTAGTGTGTCTGTAATACCCAAAATTTCTTTTTATCTTAAATACAATATTTTGATAGAAAAAGCCTATTTAAAATAGGTGAATATGTGGTCTCAAATTTTGAGATGTGTTTATTCTATTTTCTATGGATTTGAATAACCAATGATTTAATAAATTTTGTTAGGCATCATAAAATACCATAAAATATAATAAATACCATATTAAGCTATGGTTTATGTAGAATTTAAAAGAGCAAGAAAGGGTTATGAAAATACCTAAATAAATTTAGAGAAATCAATGGCAATTAATTACCAACTAAACATTCACTAAATTAAATAAATTGTGCAAGTCTTCATAGTTAAAGGACCATAAACACCAATTTTCATAATTTGTTAAGAGACTAAATTTTCTAATACCCTATAATTAATATTTAGTCCATATTTATTTCAAGAAGGCCATAAAGAATTATCAAAACACTTGAACAATTAAGGGGCAATTGCTAATAATTAATGAGCAATTAAAGTTACACTAATGGAATATTTAGGTAATTCTTTAACAATTGATATTAATAGCCATTAATTAGAGGTGTATTAGGCTAATTAAAAGTCAAGAACCAATAAGGGATTAGGATTGGCACTAATGAATTGTTAACAATCGTAAATCACTCCATGAACCAATAATGCAACAATCAAAAGATAATTAAGCTTTTGATTAATGTGTTAAATCAAATGTTAATCAAGCTTTGAAAAGTCAACAATTTCAACTATGATCTAAGGGCCAAGATTTAACCTCATAAAGCTTATCTAAAGGCTCTAATTAGTTATGATAAAGCTTAATCCTTGTGACCTAAGCTTAACCAATGAGAGAGAGAGAAAGAGAAATTAATTAAAGCAAATTTGATAATGGTTTGAAATCCAGTAAATATCTGATGTACACAAGAAAAAACCCAAAACAACAAATAAAGTGAGAATTTATACAAATTTAAAAAGTTGTGAAGAAGTAGGAACCCGGAGAAAATATAAGGACTTATCTTGAACCCACATAATTTAACCTCGAAAGTAAGCCTAGTAAAGGCTATTTTTGCAAACGTTGAAGAATAAGCTTAGTACAACCAGGGGAATCTCATTAGACCATAAATATGGATATCTAACTACTAATCAAAAAGCATACTCAGAATTTAAGAGTATTGGTAATTGATCAAGCAACCAAAAATAGATTTCATTAAAGTAAATTAATTCTCAAAAAGTAAAACTTAGAGATTAAGTTAGGGTCTTCAAATCACATGGATGGATGAGATTAAAACTTCTTTACTAAGTTTAGATCCAAGGGTTAAGAATGAATAAAAGTTATTAGATAGTTAACCTCAAAATTTGCTATAAATAGGGAGGTAGTGCATTCATAAATCCTCACCAATTCACAAAGCAACAACATCTGAAATATAGAGAGAAAGTGAGAGTGAGAGTCTTGGAGAAGAAGGAGCAAAAGTTCTTGGTAAGTTCTCTAGCTTTAGCTTTAAGTTCTTTAAGTTTTAGTTCTTAAATTCTTAGATAGAAGTAGCTTAGATCTTAAATATGCTAAGATAATTTTATTTACATGTTTTATGGTCAAAATTGGCTTTATTTCAAAAAATTGATGAAGAAGAAGTTATGGCAAAATTTCTGGAAGAAAATCATCAAAGTAACGAAGTTAAATTGAAATTTCATCGGTTTCGAATTTCTAGAGTCAGAACATATGATGAAAACGCCAGAATTTCATATTGAAAATAGGGTCACAAAATTCTGATAAAATTCATGGTTAAGATAGACATACTACAAATATTGGATATCACAGGGAGATAAAAATCCTCAAAGTTAGGCTACGAATTTCTGGAAAAATTCTGGGCAGAGGTTCAAAAAAAATGTCCTTATTTTAAAATAGGAAGTAAAAAATGAAGGTAGTGGCAATCTTGATAATTATATGTCCTTATTTTAAAAAGGTAAAAAATGAGCCTATCGAAGGAAAATGAGCCTTCCCGAATTATTGTTTAGGACTTATAAAATTTTATTTTTCGTCCAAAAACCATTTCAGACGCCTAATAGCCATTGAGAATTTTTTGTTGTTTGGCGCCATGGCATTTTTGTTGGTTTTTCAAATTTAGGCGCCATGGCAATATTGAAGTTGGTTTTTCAATTTAAGCAACCCGAAGTTAATTAAGGTCGCCCAAATTGGGATAAATTTGAAACTTTTTTTGTTCTAAAAATTTATTTCTTTGGCGCCATGTTTTTTTTTCTTTTAAGCGACCCGAAATAGATGAAGGTTGTCTATTTATCAATTTAGGCGACCTGAATTTAATTAAGGTCACCCAAATTGGTTTTTTTTTTTTTTAAACATTGGGGACAGATTTTAGGTGACCTGACAAAATTTCAGGTCGCCCAAATTGGGATAAATTTTGGCGCCATGAAACTTTTTTGTTCTGAAAATTAATTTCTTTGGCGCTATGTTTTTTTTTTAAATTTTTTTTATTATAGACGACCGAAATAGATAAAGGTTGTCTATTGGTCAATTTAGGCGACCGAATTTAATTCAGTTGCCCAAATTTCCATAAATTTTTTTTTGTCTAAAACTAACTCACCGTGTGGCTTTTTTTTTTTTTTTTTTATAACTATGGGCAACTTGATTATAATCAGTCGCCATTTTTCGAAAAGTGGACGACTGAAATACATCAGTCGCCTATTTTTCTGAAAATTGGCGACTGAAATAGAAATAGATTCAGTCGCCTATTTTCTGAAAAGTGGCGACTGAACTTCTTTCAAAGTTGCCCATTATCAAATATGGGCGACCGAATCTATTTCAGTCGCCCATATTCATTAAAAAGCCCAATAGGATCCCCAAATGACCTACCCGCACGATAGAAACCCTATCCCTCTCGCGGCACACTCATCTCCATTTCCTTCCCTTCATCATTTCCCTCTCGCGCCGGCACACTCATCTCCGCCTCCTTCCCCTTCATCATTTGCCTCTCGCAAAGACACTCATCCGTCTCCTTCCCCTTCATCATTTCCTCTTGCGGCACACTCATCCCCGCCTCCTTCCCCTTCATCATTTCCCTCTCGCGGCGCACTCGACCTTGGATTCTTTCTTCCAGTTGACCTCCACTCCATCTCCATAGTCGCCTTCTCCGGTGGTTTCTGCACGTTCGTTGGGTTTCTCCAGGTACTCATCTATTTCATCTTCAATAACCATTGATTTTTTAGTATTCTATTACAATATTCATATTGTAGGGAGAACTTTATAATGGCTGAACCTTGAATGAGGATGGTGGCTTAGTATAGATTGTTTATTATTCATGATTAATGAATTGATCCACTGAAAAATTTCAACAATCTACCAAAGTGTGTTATGATTGCAATTTGTTTTTTGATGGCATAAAACCTTCCACCGTGTTGCGTGTTCCTTACGTGTTTCTATAGTATATCCGAATCTGTTCTTTCCCAGGCATGTGTATGTGTATGAGTATGTTCTTACATACATGCATATGTTATTAAGATATGAGTTGTTTCCAAGACATTTGCATTCTCTAGTTTTCTGTTTCCATATGGTTTTTCATGAAGTATGCTATTCTGGAAAAATATAGAGAGTGATTATAAAAGATGATTTAAGTTCTTAATTTGAAGAAATGTTGTTCATAGTTATAGAAGCATGACTGCATTTGCTATATATAACAGTTTATGGATATGTTAATATTTTTTCGAACTCGCTTTACCTTATGTGGCTTCAAATGATTCCACCTAGTTGTGTTTTGATTTCGATTTTATATATTTGAATCGGGAAATCGATTTGAGTTTGGGTCAGTTGAAAACTAAGATCATTTGCCCATGAAAACAATAATCGTGAATAGAGAACTAGGATGCACGGACACGCCAAATTTTGGAAAAGGAACGTGTCGGACTCGCGTATTGCATGGACACGCTAAATGGACTGAAATTCCCGTATTAAGCTTTCAATGATTTTTTTTTTTTTTGGTCAAGAAGCAATCAATGATTCAAATGAGAGTTTTGTAATTTTATGAAAAGTCAAGGATGTTTTAATACATAGTTGAAGGTCAAGTTTCAAATCGCAATTTTATGAAAATGGATCAAGACTTAGTTTACATACATAGCAATCTCCAGGTCTTATCAAGAAACAATGCAAAATATAATGAAGGAGAAAGTCATTATTGGGACATTAGTGGAGATGCAGTTGATACCTTTAATGATATTAGAGCTTTACATGTTGTTGCCCTTTCCTTAGATGAGCCAGAGTTAGAGGCAAATATCATTAGTGGAGATATAGTTTAATTATGCAAATGATTTTTCTTTTATTATATTTTGTTAATGTGAAATACACTCTTTATATTAAAAATGCCGTGTCGTTTGGCAACATAGTCTACCACATATGTTTGTTATTAGACACGTTTGTTGCAATTAATTAGACTTAATCAATCTAATGATTGCATAGTATCGCTTTACATTTATACCATTTGTATCTAAATTTTTAAGCTTACTCTAAATTACTTATTGGAATCAATTCTCGTTGAATTGAATTTAGTTATTCATGCCATCAATGATTGACAGGACTTGCTATTAATCAAGTTGGAATTGGAACAGATCAGTGTTAGGGGATTAGTTGATAAATATTGATCTTATAGTGACTACTTGTTAGTGACTTGGCCACGACAACAACCCACAAGAGCTTGAGGAGTCCTAGGGTAGGTATTTTTGATCATGTTCCTTTTGTCATACAATTATTCCCTCTCATATGTTAGTTTGAATAATTCTAATGTTGTCTTTATTGTTGTTGTCTTTAGGTTGAATAGAGCAAATAAATTTCAAGGAGAGGAATTTAAAGTTGAGGTAATTATAGTTAAATATTGTTTTTTTGTTGATGTGCATTGAACTAGGTAAACTTTGTAGTATTAATAATGATGCTTAGATGTCCATAAGTTATAGTTTATGTCTTAGACAACTTAGGTCAGCTTGCTTTCATTTTATGCACACACACATATATTGTTCTTATATGATACCTTCTTCTTGAGAGAGAACAAGGCTTTTCTCCTTATATAGTAAGTTTTGTTGAATTAAGCTGAAATTGGTTGTTATTGAAATTTTGGGATGTCTTACTTTTAAGGGGAAACGGGCGAAATTTTCTTAAAAGAAAGCATGTCGTTCTTGAAATTGTTATGAACTTGACTCGTTGTTGGAAATGTCGTAGGTGGTAATAAAATGGGTCATAGTTGGATGAATGCGTTGAGAACTAGTGAAGAATATGAGAATGGGGTGGAAGAGTTTATTGAATTTGCTAGAAGGAATGTGGCTACAAAAAATGGGATGTACTATTGTCCATGTGTTAATTGTTTAAATGGGGTTCGAAGGGATATTGCTGATATAAGGGACCACCTAATTTGTGATGGAATCAACCTTCGATACACAACGTGGATATGGCATGGTGAGGAGGTAACTCCCAGTGCATCCTACGAAAATGAAGTTGAGGTAGATGATGATGGAATGGAGAGAATGATTCATGATGTTGAGGTCGAATCCTTTGCACAACCGCATGAATATGATAGCGTGCGGAGTGATGCAGAGACACCTTTGTTCCCTCGGGTGTACTAAGTATACACGGTTGACTTCGGGACCTTACATTTGGTCAACTTAAAGGCAACATGTGGGTGGACTCGATAGCAAGTTTCACGTCGTTGCTTGAATTGTTGTGTGATATGTTGCCGATAATAATGTACTTCCAAATCGTATGTATGAGGCCAAGAAAATCTTATCTATGATGGGTATGGAGTATAAAAAGATACACAGGTTGCCCTAATGACTGCATATTGTACAAGAAATGAGTATGAAGGCCTTAGTAATTGTCCAAAGTGTAAAACTTCACGATACAAAGTGAAGAAATGTGGTGGTTCGGAGATCACACAAAAAAAGGCAACCTTTGAAGGCCTTGTGGTATCTTCCCATAATTCCTGGTTTAAGCGTCTCGTTTACTAGTGAAGCAACAAAGAAAGAAGTTGAGATGGCATTCTCGATGAGAGAATATCCGATGGAAAATATCTACGGCACCCGGCCGACTCTCTCCAATGGAAGAAAATAGACGAAATGTTCCCCAATTTGGCATTGAGCCAAGAAACCTTCTACGGGGCTTTGTACAGATGGCTTCAATCCGTATCGAACTCTTAGCAGTACCCATAGTGCATGGCCGGTTCTCCTTGTAATATACAACTTACCTCCCTGGCTATGTATGAAACGCAAGTATGTGATGCTTTTTATGATGATTTCTGGACCAAAACAGCCTGGTAACAATATCGATGTGTACTTGGCACCTTTGGTTGAGGATTTGAAGAAGTTGTGGGAGGAAGGCATAGATGTGTTTGATGCATATAAGAAGGAGTCCTTCAAGTTGCGTGCAATGATTTTTACCACGATCAACGACTTTCCTGCATACGAAAATTTGTCTGGGTACAGTGTGAAGGGGCATAAAGCATGTCCAATATGTGAAGCTGACACAAACTTCCAGCAATTAAAGCATGAAAAAAAAAATGGTCTACCTCGGTCACAAGAGGTTTCTTGATCGGTTCCACCCATATCGTAAGTTAAGAAAGCGTTTTAACGGCTTACCAGAGCATAGAACGGCTCCAAAGGCATTAAGGAGAGGAAGTCTATAGTCGGGTGATGCATATCAATGTCACATTGGGTAAGCAGAAAAAAGGATTGCGGGTGAGAAGAATATATGGAAGAAGATATCAATTTTCTTTGATCTTCCATATTGGCGTAGTCTTGATGTGAGACACGGTTTTGATGTGATGCATGTGGAAAAAAATGTTTGTGATAGCCTTGTCAAGGTACTCTTTTGCACATACCGGGGAAGACTAAGGATGGAATTAGTGCGAGACTAGACCTGGTTGATATGGGAATAAGAGAACGGTTACATCCACGAGTAATGGAAGATGGTAAGAGGGCATACATGGAGCCAACAGCTCATACACTATCAAAAGCGAAGAAAAAAAGTTTGTGTGGGTGTCTATATGACATTAAGGTTCCACAAGGATATTCTTCAAATTTGAGAAGGTGTGTTTCAATGGACGATTTGAAGTTAGTGGGAATGAAGTCTCATGATTATCATGTGTTGATGCAACAACTATTACCGTAGCTATTAGGGGCATTATGAAAGATGAAGTGCGGACCACTATAACAAAATTGTGTATTTTCTTTAATGCTATATGTAACAAAGTCATTGACATTGAAAAGTTGGATGAATTGGAAAATGAGGGTTATATTATTTTGTCCCAACTAGAGATGCATTTTCCTCCCGCATTTTTCGATATAATGGTGCACCCGATAGCGCACTTGGTAAGGGAGGTAAGGCTCATCGCGGTCCATTTTACCTAAGGTGGATGTACCCTTTCGAGCGATACATGAAGATCTTAAAAGGGTATTCTAAAAATCCTTATCGACCAGGAAGCCTCAATCGTTGAGAGATATGTAGTGGAAGAGGCTATGGAGTTCTCAAAGATTATCTATCGTGGTCGACGTTACAATCTCAAGCATGATAAGGGGATAAGTGAGGGAACTCGAGGAATCAAACTCGAAGAATATGCTTCGTGCGAGAGGTGTTGCAAGCACACCGTACATCTTGAATAATATGGAAGAAGTTCAACCATACATTGATGAACACGAAAGAGTTTGAAGAATATGAATCCAAGGAAGAATGACATGCAGATAGCTAATGAGCAAAAGAAGACATTTATAAAGTGGTTCCAGGAGAAGGTATTGCACGAGACCGGTGTGTCGGCTACAATCAAGTGGTTAACCTGGGGGCCTTCTTATCAGGTCATCACTTGGACAAGTTATGATATCAATGGATATTCTTTCTACACAAAAGACCAAGATGATAGAAGTTCTGTGCAAAACAGTGGGGTGATGGTTGAAGCTGAATCCATGCACTTTTCAAGTTTGAAAGACAAAAACCCGGTGTTAGCATCAATGGCCTATTATGGAGTTATTGAAGAAATATGGGAGATGAGCTACACCAAGTTCAAAGTTGCTTTATTTAAATGTAAGTGGGTTACCAATAATGCTGTTGTAATAGATCCTAAATTTGGATTTGTCTCAGTTGATCTTCAAAGTCTTGGTCATAGAGACGAGCCATTCATTCTAGCAAGCCAAGCGAAACAAGTGTTTTATGTTACAAACCCTGCAAATAACAAAATGTCCATTATACTTCAAAGTAAAAAATAGACGAATGGTGAAGAATCCTTGAACCTGGACGATACACTCCCTTTCACAACAAATCCACCTACAACACGTGAAGTAGAATTGGTAGATGATGAAGAATATGCTCCAAGGAAGGATCATTCGAAGGAATATGGGAAACCATATAAAGTAAGATCTTAAGTTATGAAAAAGTCCTATGTTATTTTTGTACGGGTTTAACATGTTAGTTCATTTTATTCATTTGTTTATTATTTAATAATAACCCTATCTAACATTATTCATTTGTCTTTGATGAACAGAATATGTCTAGCTCGACGAGTCATCGGGTGATGGTGGGAATGATGTACCGGTGGTGAAAAGGGGTAGAGGTAGCACACATATGGGTGCGTTAATTGCACGTCGTGGCGGTCGAAAAGAGGCTGCATGTGGAGTTCGATGCCAATATGAATCCAATTGGTCCAAAGGAAGACAATTTCATTAGCTACGTAGGCTATCTGGCTCGAAGCAAAGTTCGCATTGTATTCTCTCATTGGAAGTTGGTTCCTCCTAAAACGAAGGAGTTGATCTGGGCACAACTTTTGGTATCTCACTTTCGATATCTTCTCGCATTTGTATCTTTAGTTTTATTACTTGATTTCTTTCATATCTTCTCTTTTACCTTTAGCAAACGTATGATGTGCCTAACAATAAGGCCATGTACAACCATTGGATGGGCGAGGTTCATCTACGTTGGAAAGACTTTAAGAACAAGCTCACTAGAAAGTATATTCGAGGGGTAAAGAGGGACAAGGACCCATGTCGAGGACTATGATTACATTTCTCCGCAGGACCGGAGGGAGTTTGTGTCGTCACGCGTAATCCCGAATTTCTTGTAAAATTTCTTTCATATCTCATCTTTTAGTTGAATCTATTTGACATCGTAGGCTCAGTTTTATTTGTTTTCGTGTCACAGAAAAAGTCGCCAATAGAGAGAGGCAAGCGAGAAATAAGTATCCGCATTGCATGTCTAGAGGTGGCTATAAGAAGCTTGAACGGAAGCCGATGGAAGAAGAGTTGCGTAGAATGAAGGAAGCTACCCAATCCGATCCTTCCATCGTTATCCAGCCCTTCGAGCGTCCCTCTTCGTCACAAAAAATGGATAGCTGCGAGGAAGAAGGGTGACAAATACGTAAATGAAGATATGGTGAAGTTGCCTTAAAGATTGTAAGTAGTTAAATTAGAAGTATTAAATAGCCTCTCGTTGTTTCATATTTTTAGAGTTTAGTTACTATTTAAGAAATATCCTATGATACAGGATGCACTTGAGCAGCAGAGCAGCCAAGGTTCCTTCACGCCGGGTACACGGATGGACATTTTGTCCACGGCGATTGGGAAGCCGGATTACCTTGATGCTGTTCGAGGGGAGCCAAGGGGAGTTAACGTCGCAAAATATTTTGGACGGCATTCTAGTTGTTCGCATGACGATAACAACCCTAGTCCTCATCTAGTAGCCAAAATTCGAGCGTCCTTCGTAGATGAGGTTATGACACAACTACGGGGTGAAATGAGGGTTATGATACAAGGTAAATACGCAACCCACAGACCAGGAATCCCCGGCCTTCCCAAGCAGCAAAGAAAGTTTTCACGCTCCAGATGTACCTATTGGCGAACCTTCTCATCACTCTCCACATGTACTTATTGGCGAGCCTTCTCACACTCCACGGGGGGACAACCCCGCACTCTATATTTGGATGACCCACACCGGCGTATTGTTGCCGATGGTCTTGTTTACCCGTAACAAACCACACACCACAATATGCAAATTCCACAAGACCAACGTAGGTGACTCGACAAGTGTGCGAGAGGGGAAGAAAAGACAGCCATCCCGATTGTTGATGAGGAGGTTCCCACGCTAGACGCCGCCACCACATCGTTCATCCTTTGGCCGCATCATCTTATTGAGGTGGGGACGGCACCTCCAATGGTAGGAAATACATTACTGATTGACGATGAGTAGGGTTTAGGATTGATTTTTATTGCTAACCCACTCATAATCTATTTATTATGTTTTCATAGCATGAACAAGCTGCGGGCATATTTCCATACTTATCACAGCTGCGAGAGCTCTACAAGGACATCGTCTCTATAGGCTTGCAGATGCCTCCGGCATTGTCGGTGCGGACAAGACATATCCGATATCAATTGACAAGAAAGATTTGACAAAGTTTATGCATATGGATTTGTTTAGATATACAATGGCTTCAACTTGCAATCTTATAAGTTTTTTTTTACCCTTTAATTATGTCAATACTCTTTTTTTGTTTAATATATTCAACAACATTTATCATTTTATTTCGATCATAGTGTCTGCCACGACATATGCAAAAAGGGAGACCGATTGGATTCGTATGGATTCTTATGTCCTGGATCCACAGCTTCGGCTCGCAATATCTTAGCCAGGAGGGCCATTTATGTTGGTTTAACAATGGGCAACATAAAATCGTCTTGTTATCTAGCTCCAATACATGAAAGGTGCGTATTTTTTTTTTTGTCTATATAAGATTTTTAAGGATAAAATGCTTTTTTATCTTAGTTTAATACTAATATGTATATGTTGTAGTGGTCATTGGACCCTGTGTATTGTTTGTCCCGCCAAGAACGCATGTTATTGGTTCGATTCCATAGGTGGCAAGCCAACCGAGGATATCAAAAACATGTTTGTCGAGTAAGTAAATTTTTGTCTAAATCATCGATTCTTTTTTTAAATGAATTGTTTTCATGTCTGTTAATTTCCATTTTAATGATAGGGGTCTTAGGACATATAAAAAAAAAGACAGATTCTTTGGAGCACGAGAGCGGGGTGGACCAAGTGTTTTTATCCGAAGGTAAGTAGTTTCAATTCAAGTTTTTTCGAGACACAAGAGCTTTCTGTTTAACAATTTGTTTTTGATTTATAGTGCCATCACCAACCAGGGAACACCGAGCGGATACTACGTTATCGTTGGATGCAATCTATCGTTTCCACCGGACGTATTCATCGGGCTTGCAAAACGCACGTAATGCTCCGTGATCCTCAAATGATGATATTTTTTGTTGTGGTACTTCGTTGTTAATTATACCTTGTTTTCCAATTTACGCTTTTTTTCGTACTAAGGATCCGTACTCACGGGATGACATCAATTCGGTTCGAGACATGATGGCTAGATATCTTCTTGAACATGGCTCAATGTGAATATATAGGCAAGTCATTACTTGTTAGGGTGATTGTCAATGTGAAACTTATTAAGTTGTGCTGATTTCGGTTTCGTAAATTATTGGTCTTAAATTCTTGAATTTGCCACTTAAATTGTCTTGTGAATATGAGGTTTGATTTTGGAAATATTGTCATATGAGGTTTGATTTTGGAATATGAGGTTAGATCACTTGTTTAATTTCGGAAATAGATCACTCATTGTCATATGAGGTTTGATTTTGCCATTATACCTACTGCATTTGATTTTCCAATAACCAAGACTTGAGAATTTTGTTGAATCATACCATCATAACGATTTCTTGAAAGTTTTATGTGTGCTTCTTGCTTGGGAGGTGTTTGATTTGCTTGTGTGGTACTTGTGATTATTACTAGGTGGCTCTCATTCACTTTAGCATTAGAGTTGAGCTAAATTCGTATCTTGAAACCTTGAAATTCTGTTAAGCTTTGTGTGCAAAAGTCATTGCCGCTATATATATTTGCCTCTTGTCGCATATCGGTGTTATTGCCAATTGAAGGGAATGTTGATGCTATCTAATTCACTGCATTAAATTGTGAAAAGTTGTGAAATTTTGGAGATTAATTGCCTCCAAATGTGAGAAAATTTGTTGTCATAGTGGTGCTTTGTTTGTTGTTTTGGTCTAGTTTTAGTAACATAAATCTAGGTCATACCTTCTTTCTTTTTGTTGTTGAATTTCTTTTAAAGTTTCTCGATCTACACTTTAATTCATTATCAGGTGACTTTCCGAACTTGTCTTCTTAGGCTCTCATAGTTGAAGTTTTCTCTTTGGAGTTGTTGATATTCTTGCATCCTCATGGTTATGTTGGAAGCTAAGTTGTGAATTTGATTGATTTTGTTGAACCGATCGAGTGAATACGTAACATCTATATTGTCATTCTCTTGTATGATCTTGTATGTGTAGCCAATATTCTTTTGTTGAAGTCACTTTTACAATTTTATTATTGAACCTTGTCAGTATTCATTGTTATTTCACCTTCTTTTGATGGAATGCACATACATATAATTCATACAAATCGTAATATATTTCACATTCATTGTTATCTATTGTCATTCACCGCATATGCGCTTAATTATTTTGTGAAGTATTTGTAGCAAATTGGCCAAACAAAACAAGCAAGCACATTTTTTAAAAAAATAATAATTTAAGGCGACCGAAAATCAATTCAGGTGTCTTTGGATCATAAGAGGCGACCGATTAAAAATCGGTCGCCTATTTTCAAAGATTAGCGACCGATTTTTAATCGTCGCCTAAAATGACAAAAACAAACCCATAAGAAGCTTATTCGAAAATTCAGGTCGCCCATATGAATGCACTCGAATGCAGTCGCCTCATATGCGACGACCTCAACACAAATCCGGCCGCCTCATATGAGGCGACCACGAATATTGTTCGTGTCGCCTCATAAGAGGCGACCGATTTGTGTCCAGGTCGACTCATATGAGGCGACCTTATTTTTGTTCAGGTCGTCTTTTAGGTATTTTGTAGTAGTGTGAAATGAAACATACTGAAATAAATTTCTCTTTTAACAGATTTCTTAATAAATCATGCAATTCATATTGTGTCCTCCCTCCATTTCAAATATCTAAATGCTTTAAATTTAAACCATTGATTTGAAAATGATACCACTGCCCATTATGGAACTTGTCATTTCTCTTGATATTCCATGGAAACAGCATGGAGCCTTGTTTTAAGAACCAAACAACAATAATAAGCACTGCAACAATAACAGAAGACCATTTAAAATTTATACAAAAGTGAAATGAGCTAAAACTACCTCATTCACCTGGAATGCAATGATGATGTTTTTGTTTCCACCAAGCAGACCAAGACGAATTTATCTTAGCAAATGTTGTCATTTCCTCATTCCCAAGTATATACAAATATTAATTGCTGCATGGGACAATGAAAGGAGAAAAGTTCTTTGCTTTTCATGCATGTTGCATTTCGTAACTTCCGAAACAACGAAATACCTGTTATCGTGTGGAGAAAAATTGAAAGGAGAGATTGGTGAATCCCACGAGAACTTGGGGAAATAATAAAGGTGACAGCAAAAACTGAGGTTATGAAGGGAGAACATGTGAAGATTTATACAAAGCTTAGATCATAGAGAAATCAATGACATATCAACAACAATTAGTATGTAGCATTTATACAGCTCTTAGACACACCTATTTCCATGAAAGAGAACCAAGCTCGAAAAAGATGAAGAAGGAAAGCAAATAAAGAAAGAAAAAAAATATACGTGGCGTAAATCACAGTCAAAACAGCCTATATACATTTTTTAAAAAACTTAGGGTATAATAAAAATGCCTAACCCAATTATAAGCTTTGCTCCCTTCATTTCAAAGCCAACGGTTATGTTTAGAGCATAAATACAAACCATATCATTCGAAGAATGCAAGAACAAAATTAAAAAGCTTAACAGTAAGTTGAGATCACTGTATGATGAGAAATAGTAATGACTAATAGAATGAAAGATACAACTTTGATATCAAAATGTAAAACATCAACGTCACACTATAATTTGACATCATCACGCTGTAGGATAAAAAAATAATATCAGCATTTGACATAAACAGTGCAATGAACTGGATATAATTTAACCACAATAAAAACAAAGCACAGAATTCAACAGCCCGATTATGTCATTCAAGAGGCTAAAAATCTTTACGAAGGCAAATTGGACATGGGACTTCCTTACAAAATGAACTTTTAACAAAATTCCAGGTGTTCAACAAACACAAATATGCACATGAAAAAATGAACATAAACTTAATACCAAAACTTCATGAGGTATTCGGATCAGATATCTACAAGGACTTGAATGTTGATACAAATATATATGAATATATAAAATATATAGAGTAGTAGTAACAATAATAACACAACAACAAAATGTCCAAAGTCTTATACACAGTAGATAAGCATTGGTTTCATAAAGTAAATCTGCAAGTGACTTAAAGCCTGTACGACTCAATTCGCTGTCACAAATATGTGCTGAAGCTAAGGATCCTTGATACATAGAAATGGCCATCTATTCACAGATTTAAAGGATCCTTCAGTTGCAACGGTGCATCTCTTACAAACAAGTTGGCATCATTTTCACGCTCTCCAGGTTTGAAACTGGCTTTATAACAATAATTGTTTGTCTTCCAGGTTCATGTATAATTCTGGTGTTATGCATGTCTAAAGTACAGGTTGCTGGGGGCAAGTAAATCCAGATGCTATCTTTCTTATTTTGGATAATATTTAGTTATGAAGCAGTGAAATACGTGTCATGAAAGGTTTAATCCAATATAAAGTATTATTTAGATACTCAAAGGAATGCAGGGGGTGCCACTTTAAAGAATTACTATGTGCAACTGTGCAAGTTAGACATGGAGCCACTAGAATTGATTTTTCTCCTTATAGGAGAGTACAAGTATAATGAATATATTCTCAATCTGGGCACGCAAGAATTGATTTTCCTTTTTAAATCCAAGCTAAAACTAATAAATGGGTATGTTCATATCTTTGATAAAAGGATAGTGTAGGATAATCTTAGGCAAACTTATGGCTTATTTTCTAATGGAAGTTTTTTTTTTTTTTTTTTTTTTTTTTTTTTTCAGGCACAAATATCCCCTATTGGAAGTAATCTCATTCAAGACATTGTTGGACACTAAATATAGACACCTTTTCAAGTGGAGATTCAAATTTTGATTCGCTACGTTGTGAAGAACTAGCCCCTTTTGCTATGTTTAATAGAAGTTGCATATGGATAATTATCCTTAACATGGCCCTATAATCTTTCATATCTATAATACAATATTACAAAGGAATATGATACAAAAATAAGATAAATTATATGCCATGTTTGTTTGAGAAGTGTTAGAGAGAGTGAAAGACATATTACCTCAAATTTTTTTTCTTGTGCGGCAATTGTTTGAGAAGTGTAAGGAGGAGCAAGACTTGTTAACCAAGTCTGTTCTCTTAATATCTATCTAATAGTTTAATTTAATAAATAAATTTAGTTAGTCACTTTTTCCAATATAATATGTAAGAAATTTTTTATGTATCAAGTCATTTTATTAGGGCGCGTGGTTAAAAACATTTAATTATTTCTTTTTTATTTTTTGTCTTACATATTTTTTAATTAAAATTTTGTAATTCTACTTATCTTTTTCGTTTAAACTGAACTTCTTAAAATTTTCCCAACCTCCGTTTCCTTCATGCCAAACTCTAAAGACGCCAATCAATATTTTGAGTCTTGTGCCTAATTGGGCATATTTTATATCAACAAATCATGATTTTTTTTTTTTTTTTTTGGATAAAACAAATCAAGAATTTTATTCATACATAATCTACTGGAGAAAATACACACACATACATACAAATATTTGTAAGAGAATTTGTTGTTTCAAATGCATTTATCATAATTTTCGACGCAATGTAATAATTAATGGCTTATAAATTATAAGTTTAAAGCTTACATATAATATAAATAACTTTTACTTAAATATATGGAAAAAGAAATGAACTCCAAATTGCGTTCTTAATAAACGTTCTCATCTCACGCTCTGCTCTTTCCCTGCCTGTCATTATTTATTCTTCCCCCTCCTAACAGTGCGACAGTCATTCCCTAAAACCCTACGGCGGCGACACCTCCACCCTCACTAACAAATTGATTTATCTTCCTTACTTGTATTTAGGAGAAGAAAGGCTAGCTTACTTGCTGTTCCGGAGAATCTAACGGAGCAAAAAGCCCAAATTCCAGACTACAACAGCTGTTTCGGTTCATATTTCTTCTCTCTCTCCTTCTGCGATCTGTGCTCGGACTGGCTTTGATGGTACCATTTTTTTTATCAAAAAAAAAAAAAGGTTTTGTTTCATGTCGCTATAGCTTTCGCGAGAAGCTTTCGGTGAATCTGGGAATGGATCTACTCGTAGTTATGGGTTTTCTGTTGGCTTTTGGTCTTTTCATCTTTTGTCTTTCAATTATCGTTCAACTGATTTATGCTAAAATTACAAAATAAATTGCTCTATTTCAAAGTTCTGAGGTGTGGGTTGTGGAAACATTTTGAGAATTGGGTTTTGGGGTCTGGATTTGGAAACTCTCTCTCACTTTTAATTGGGTTCCTTTATGAGATTCTTTTTCTTTCCTCTCTCGTAATACTTGCATTCATCCAAAAGAAAAATATTTGGTCAGCTATAGGTTTGTGGGTTATACTAGTAATTCCTTATTGATGTTTTGATTTGTTGAGAAATTGTCTTCACTATTATAATATGTTCCCTTCGACAGAGGAGGCTTTGCTTTGTTAACTAGAAAACTAATTCTTGTTTTTGGGTATGCTATTAAAATCTTGCCATTTCGTGCAATAAGTTCTTGTTTTTTGGGTGGAATTATTGAAGAAAGGGCATTGAAGTTTTGATGGATCTGTGTCTTTTTTAAATCTTTACACGCTTCTCAGTACTCACTCCGCGCCTAAATATATAAATATAAGATAGAGATCATAACTATAAGATATAAACCATAATGATTTTTTATATATTAAGAAACTAATTAAATTATTCTAAAATGTTTATATTTGTTATTTCTAAGGATGTACAATAGTAGCATCTGATATCATTATTTAACTTATTTAGTTTTTTAATCTCTAAAAAAAAAGTCAATTCTATCATATATTATAAAAAGTAAGCTCCATCTTAAATTATAAAAAAGTAAGTAATTAATATTTTAAGAGATATGTACAGATTTTACACGGTAATTATATAATTTTCTCAAAAATCAAGAAAAGAAAAGAAAAAACAGATATTTAACTTGCTCCTTTGCCAACATCGTTCATTCTTTGTTTCCCCTCACTCAAAATAACTCTGTTCCTGTGCAGACCTTAATCATCTCAAGAAAGGTTTGAGATAAAGCTCATCAATGTTTCTTTTTAATCAGTTGGGGACCAATCTTATAAATGAAGATCCAAAGCACTATCTGGGAATGGGTAGTGTCGGAAAATTCAACTCTTCAAGGTAATCAAGTATTTTATTTATTATTATTTTTGCTATATTTAACTTATGATGATGGTAAAAATAATTACCTCCACACAAAAATCTTAAAAAGGTGAATAATGGTTTCTGGAGATTATTTTCAATCCAAGTGCTTTTCTAAGATTAATTCCTTATCTGCAAACATTATTCTTGAGATATATGTAACCTGCTTTGTTATTGCTTCATCAAACTCTCGTGTCGTGGGACTCTTAGCAGCCGAGTTACAAAAATCCATGGGACAATATCACTTAGGTTTCAAGAAATATAAAAAAAGTTATAACCTAAAATCACATATCAAAAAAGACTTTTTTAATATTAATTGTGAATGTAAAATTACTATGTTGCCCAAGGGAAAAACGTATAAACCACTGATATTTGCTCACTCAGTCATCTCCATCTCCACAGCGTTCGATTGAGAGCCGTGCGACAATGTTTGACAGAGAGGCTTACAATGGAGTTCGACCAAGAAGGAAATTTGTGTCTTTGCTCTGCTGCTTCCCTAGTAAGTATCCTGGATTTACCTCTACCCCATTTTCATTTCATTGGTGCAGTTGGTTGATAATGCGTGTCAGATTTTCTCCTTTGAAGTGAATGCAATTCGATTTGGGTCAGCCTTTAATGAAATTTGCGTTAGGTTTCTCTTAGTAGAAATTTTCCCAATAAAAAGACTCTACACTATCTCTGAGCTAATTTCTTTGCGGAATATTGTATTTGGGTGGTATTAGTCTGTCTCTCTTCTTTAGAATCCGGACTGTTCACGTATTGTGCTATGTCATAAAGAAGGCTAGAGAGCATATGCACCCATGCACATTTTTCCTCTGTTTAAGGAATTCGCAGTAGGAACATGATGTATTTATTTGGTTGGAAAGTTCAAACTGCACGAGCATGAGAGGGAAGTCAGAGTAACCCTGCTCTGTTATCTTTTGTTGATTTATAGTTTGTGGTTCGTTTGGCTTTTATAAGTGTGTGTTTGCGTCTCCCTTTACCTTTGGTATTAGTATTTAGCTCCCTTTTCAATAAACTTATCATTCACATAATAGGGGTATTAGTATTAAATTGTCTTGACAAGTTGTTGTGAAGAAGAAAAAGGTGCCAAAAGCCCATATGTATTTTTAAAGTTTCTTCACAAGTTCTTCATAATCAATTTTTTTTTTTTTGGCCAGGAACTTGTTGATTATGATTTAGTTTTGCCTCTGTTTTCTTTCCTTCAAGCTTATGATGAAATGTTGGATCCTTCGTTTATTGATTTTAATTTATGTACCCATTTGTTTGGATCTTTGAATGATGCAACTCTAAAGCTTCTGAGACAGAATAAAGTGCTTTTGTCTGTCTTATTTTCTCATCTTTACTAATGGATCCAAATCTCTCCTATGCAAAACTTGATTGGTTCAAGAAACACTAGTGCAAAAAAAGAGCTTTAAGACCGTCTCGTTTAGACTAGTGCAATGATGCCTTGGTCTTAAAAGTATGACCGGTGGCAGTTTTGTAAAATTTTCTAATTCAGTTTTTACCTTAATTCTGCTGATTAGTAACATTTTCCTAAATGCGCACAGTTGATGTCAATGGTTGGCAAGACCTTGGTCGGGGATGAATTGCAGAGTTAGGCCATGTGAGAAGACACATTTTTTCTTCAGAGTTAATGGAAAAAAAGTCTAACAATCTGCAAAAGTGGTCATGGGAAGTGCATGAAAAAGAGATCCTGCAGGAACATATTGGATATAACATCAGCGATTGCGACTTCATTTTTGGTCCAACATTGCACTTGAATCACTGGTTTTGTTACGTTTTAGAGTCGAACACAATGTGTTCCTATGCCCTTGACTCATATGTCGACAACCTAACGTATCTGAAGTTACAAAATAAGGAAGAAGAAGCAAAGAAAGGGTCTCAGCAAACAAATAAACCGAAGAGATTGACTAAAAAGCAACAAGAAGAGTTTAAAGCCAAGGATTGGATGGCAAGCCGATGTGTAAGAACAACTACTAAACTAGATGCATTGTGTTGTGAATTGGCAATTTTGCTGTTGTTACTGCTAGTTGTTAAGTTGTTATTCTATCATACTGACGTGAAAAATCTTTTTTGTTCATGCAGAGAGATTGCTTTCCATAAAATACTTTAAAGAGTTAAACCAGCACTATTTGCCAAAGGAAGACAAATTCCTGACCAAGTCAATTGGGCCAAAGTGCATTTGCAATGTGATACGTAAGTATTTTTGGTTCATTGTATGTGACATTTTCATTTTAGGGATTCTTGTGGTATCCATGTTCTATCATTGTTACACAGATGGGATGGCTTTCCCCAAGACAAAGAAGGGTATACCATGACTAAGTTATCACATGAGCAACTGCGGCAAATTAAGTTTGAATGCTTATGGTGGCTTGTATCGCGTGAGAAAAACATACATGCGCAGAAGGTGCTGTCCCGACTGCCAGGCAACCAACAATCGAAGAAGAAATAGAATTGTAGTTTTATTGTAAAATAGTTGAAAGTATTGGCATTGATATGATCTTATTTTAACAAGGGTAAAGGAGAAAAAATACACATATGCTTTACCTTCGGGGAGCGCCCAAAGACCATATGCTTTTTTTGGGAATAAAAATACACACGTGGTTACCATTTTGGAGTAAAAGTCACACAAACCGTTAAAAGTAAAAATGTCTTTTGTTTTGCCATTAATTCTTGTGATAGGGAAAGAGAGGGAAAAAAAGGAAGCACTTGCTTGAAAGTTGAACCGCCTAACGCCACCCCCGCTGGAGCTTGCATCCAACTTGTGCGCTTGCTTGAAAGCATGGAAACGGCCTTTGAAATCAATCATCAATATGTATATCAAATCCCATCTCATCAAGTCATCACGAAAACGGCTTACCTACTGTTCATAAGCCGGATTAAAATTTCTCGGGGGTCGCAAGATAAGTCGTTTCCCATTTGAAATTCAAATGACTCACCTTATGCGCCAAGATTCACGGTTTATTGTTTATTGTCCTCTGTTTTATGATGCCCGATCCTTGATATATGCACCAAGAGTCACAGGTTTGAAAAGATTCATCCCCACATACTTTCATTCACCTCACAGAAGAAATAGGGGGTTCTTCCCACTCTAATCCAGAGTACATTCACACATTATTGGTCTTCGTTCTTGCCATGAATCTTATGTTTTTCCCTCTCCCATCAACTCCATTAGGTTCGACAACTCCAAACCATTAAATGCATCACATGTTTATCTCTCGGACACGAGAAAATGCGAGACGTTATTATAGTAATTTCGATGTGCCCGTTGTTGGGTTTGACGTGGAGTGGTCAATGGTTCAAGAAGGAGATCGTGGAGATGAGATCAACCCACGAGTTACTTTGCCAAACCGGGAACCAAATATGGTCGCATATCACGGTGAAGCTAGACTTCAAGTCAAGGTGCGTGCACTATTCTCTCGAGGCATTTCTTGCCGACAAAGAACATTATTTTTGTGGGGGTTCATACAAAGGAGGATTTCATCAAACTCAAGTGTCATTACGGATTAGTGATTAGAAATGTTGTTGATCTTGCTGGTATGAATAATTTTGAGGCGCATGGTCGTGAGAGGTATTATATGTTTAGTGGTGTGTCTTATCATGCTCGTCCGTTTGCAACTTAATGAGTTTGGTGAATGATTTAAGTGTAATTCAAAGGACACGACGCATTTGGCGGCCTAATATGTGGCGGTGGGTGGAAAAGCGGGGACAAGATGGACTTGCGAGAAGCTGATTGAGTTTGCTACCATTGAAGCTTATCTCGTCTTTAGGATTCTTTGTCAAGATATTGAAGAAATATAAATAATGTCTCGCTTCCTGTGTACTTGGGTTTTCCTAGAGTCTTGCTAGTGTTATGAGATCATCATCCATGATAAATAAATGGGCTTTGTGTGATTAGGTGGTAGGATTGTGTTTTTAAGGTGAACTTCGAATAAATTTTACTTTCCATCTCGGGAATAGTGTTATAAGGGAGCCTCTACCTTACTCTCTATATTTTACCTTACTTCATATATATAGAACCAAAGGGAGTTTCGCTACATTTAATATATAGAGGAAACAATATGGATTACATTAAATGAAGCACACGCGCATCTAACTCCGTTGGCTTGCATTAATGGTGTGGCAGGTGAGAAAAGGACTACACCGAGCCCCTGCAAAGGGAAAAAAAAACGTATGGATCAACCAAGTAAGGCAGTGCCATTAATGGTTTGGAGTTGTCGAACCTAATGGAGTTGATGGGAGAGGGAAAAACATAGGATTCATGGCGAGAACGAAGACCAGTAATGTGTGAATGTACTCTAGATTAGAGTGGGAAGAACCCCATGTTTCTTCTGTGAGGTGAATGAAAGTATGTGGGGATGAAAATGTAAGTGGAGCTAAATACCCAAGAGGGGGGTGAATTGGGTATTTTAAAACTTTTCAGAAAATGCTCTGTTTTGATGCTATGAAAAAAGAGGTAAACAAAGTGAGGGAAGAAGAAGTGGACACAAGGATTTATACCGGTTCGGTCCAACTCTTTGACCTACATCCAAATCCCCGAAACACTCGGGATTTTCCACTATCACTCAAATACAATTACACACTCGTACTTAGGATGATCCTCTCCCTAGGACTCACTCCCCTTACAAGTTGTAATTGTAAACAATCGATACACACTCGTACTCAAGAGTTATCCTCTCCCTAGGACTAACTCCCCTTACAAGTTGTACTCGATTACAATCGATACCCACTCGTAAACGAAGGATGCTCCTCAACCTAGGACACACTCCCCTTTACAAGTTGTACTCGATTATCCCAATCTCCAAGTCACCGACTTGAGATTGTTACAATGAATGATATACACGAAATAAACTCTCTCTAAGAGTAGATAATGATAATCATGAAGCTCAATGTATCACAAGATACTACACGAGATAAAACCGAAGAAATAAATATGAAACTTGAATGATTTTCGTCTTCAAGCAGGTGTGTAATCATTTGGAAAGGCTTGAATGCAACTCTATTTATACTCGAGATCATTAAATGACCGTTGCTTTCCAAATAGATCCGTTGGAGAGGTTCTCCCAGTGTTAGGAGGTGGCTTAGGCACTTTCTCTCTCCAATATTCTCTTCAACCGGTGGCCAAGTAATCTGTGTTGACCTTCTACTTAATTAATCCGTTGGAGATGCAGTTGCTAGTTGTAGAAAACATTCTTAAATGCTTTGCAGACGTGTGCAGGTGGATTAGCCAAAGTTGTGCAACTTTCTGATCAGTGCATTTAATGTTCTCAACCACTTTTTGCTTTATGGCTTTGACCTTCAATAATCTTCATCTGATCTTAATGAAATTCACTCAACAAACTTGTTAAACATAGCTAGGAATATGATTGAATGAATTATGGAAGCAATAAGATCAAACAACAATGATTTGCAAATTCGTATAATTCAAAAAAATCAGTTTTTACCGTTGTATACTAGAGTAAGTTCATGCTTACTCGAGTATGGCATCATATACAAGTGTCCATAAAGATCCAATGGGATATCGGAGTATGCACCTTTCGAGGCAAACCAACGTGTCTTGTGTTTGAAAGACAAAACCTATACCGAGTATTCGCTCCTTTACTTGAGTAAGCAACTTTGTTTGAAAAATCCTTTTGCTCTCTGGAAGTCCAATACTCGAGTTTGGCTACCCATACTGCAGTATTGACTTAGTTTAAAAATCCTGGTTCCTCTCTAGAAGTTCAATACTCGAGTTTGGCTACCCATACCTGCAAAGTATTGACTTAGTTTAAAAATCCTGGTTCCTCTCTCGGAAGTCCAATACTCGAGTTTGGCTACCCATATCGCAAAGTATTGACTTAGTTTAAAAATCCTGGTTCCTTTCTGGAAGTCCAATACTCGAGTTTGGCTACCCATACTGCAGTATTGACTTAATTTAAAAATCCTCGTTGCTTTCTGGAAGTCCAATACTTGAGTATGGCTAGCTATCCAAGTATTGACTTAACTTGAAAAACTTGGTTGCTCTTGGATGTCCAATACTCAAAAGTATGGCTAACTATACCGGCAAGTATTGACTTAACTTGAAAAAACTTGGTTGCTCTCTGGATGTCCAATACTCCAGTAAGCAAACCTATACTAGAGTATGCAACTATCGAATGTTTTTAAACCGACTTTGCAAACTTCAAAACATGTTTTACATTTGTTGTTAATCATCAAAACATATTGAGAACTAACATTCTCCCCTTTTTTGATGATGACAACACTTGTAAACAATCAATTGCTTTCAAAATCGAATTTGATCATTTGAACAATGAGAAAGCAAGTTTGGTCAAAAACATTTGCAAACTTTGAGATTTTAATAAACACAATTCATTTCATCAAAGTTAAGCAAATAAAAATCTCATGGCAACTTCATATTATCAGTTAATATCAGTCATGATAGCCAGATACCAAAATAATAATATAACTCATTGATAAACTCATAAACATTGAAAATTAATCCATAGAGTTCAAATGAGTTAAGCAAATAAAAATCTCATGGCAACTTCATATTATCAGTTAATATCAGTCATGATAGCCAGATACCAAAATAATAATATAACTCATTGATAAACTCATAAACATTGAAAATTAATCCATAGAGTTCATATGAGTATATATCAGAGTTCAGCAGATACCAAAATGCAATAAATTGCATAACTTAAACATTCATCGGATATGAATCAAGTAGAAACAGAATGTTAGGTAAACTGCAGAGTATCATTAAGAAAATATGCAATATAAGCAATAGAGTTTCAAAAGCAAATATATTTGTAAAATGATCAAATTAAAAACATTGATTGATCCTTCTCATTCTTCTCCCCTTTGTCATCGCAAACAAGGGTGGATCAATTGGAATATTTGAAAGTGTAAGAATAAGATCCTATTGCTGAGATGGAGGGTTAATCTGAGTGGTAGGAAAGGATGGCTCAGGTTTAATGGAGGAAGCTTGATCAGAGATGATGGCTGGTTCAGAAGCTGAGATAAGCATATCAGAGCTTGGTCCAGCTGAAGTAGATACACCAGAACCACTACCAGAAGCAGTTATGGACTGATTTTGCAGTATTTGTTCATTTTATCACTTAGGCTCATCATGGTGACCATAAGAGTTGAAGTGAAGAGAATCAATCAGGTTTTCAAAAATATTTCAATTGCAACAAGCTTGTACTAAAGAAGAGAGAAAGTCGCAACTCTAGGGTTTACTGGAGTAAGGACGCGAGTATGGAAGAACACGACTATTCGCATATATAGACAGACCCTTATACTCGAGTTTAGCTCTTGCTTACTCGAGTATAGCATACTTTCACTTACATACTTGAGTAAAGGTGGAAGTATGCTAACCTGGACTTCAAAAATGTAGTGTGAATTTTTGAACCCACGATGACCATACTCGAGTATGTCACTTACATACCGGCAAGATGCCTATTGCAAGATTTCGTGTTTGGCCTCTACATTCGGCCCTATACTCGAGTAAGCCCTCCTATACTCGAGTATGCAACTTCTGAAACATCAAAATACCCTGCAAAAACATGACTAAACACTCCGATGCCCAAGTTAGTAAAGATTAATCATCAAAAGCATAACTAACATTAAGTGGAGGCAATTCACAACTCATTGGGATTTATAATTCCCAAATTTTCTTCTTACAAAACTGAATTGCTTCTAAATGAGCATATTACATTCAAGCATGGGGTGTATCACAAATAATCTTATCCAATTAATTCATGACATTGAACATACAGATAAGCAAATAAGTGATACCAAGAAAATCATTTTTTCAATGACAATTTGTAAATACATTCATGTAGGAAAGTATGTCATTGATATGAGTTTTTCATAAACTAAGCAAATAGTTTTCAATATCTCAAATATTCTTTTAAATCATGATAATGTTCTATGAAATTGAGATGTTGATGATATGAAAATTCATCTTTAAGAATATGCTCAGAAAATCAATGCACTTGCTAATATAATGAAAGTCAATTTCCAACTTTTTTGAAATATCATATGAGTGCAATCAAAACATGCATATTTTCAAAACATTGGAATGCATTTTCCAAACACAGAATGAATTGTAACTCAAAACAAGTTTTTTGAATTGTTCATTTTAAATCTTAAACTTAGAAAATTATGCACAAATTCACTTGAGATCCATTAACAATCGAAAAACATTTTGAAAGTCATAAATGATTGATTGCTTAATGGAATGCATTATTGGACAAGTATTCAATACCCAAATATGAATTTCACATAAGCATAATATAGGGTAAGGTTGGATATCACCGTAATTTCTCTTGTCCTTGTTGAAGCGTAATTGGTTGAGATGTATTGATGCAAATTCACCATCAACATCGCCCATTGTGTCTTCGACTTTCTCAAGAGTTGAATAATTTCACCGTAAATTTGCTCTCTTGAAAAGCTTTCCTCGATCCTACAATGTCAGTATACAATCTTTTTCTCTCTTGGTATCCAATCTTGCTTGGATCCAATCATTGTTAGCTTGTAGAGACCAATTTACATGCTTCAAGACTATAATCAGATTATGATAATTAAGCATAACAGATTAAGCATGATTTTATGCATAAAAGATGTTTTTCAAATCATTATGCATACATAAAGAGTTAAGCTATTGAACATTGCAAGCAATATATAAATAAATGTCAAATAGATTTTCAATTTCAAAAATTGTTTTCAATGTTCATTCCTAATATCCAATGCGTAAAACCTTAAAGATTGTTACTAATAGCAAAGACAGAGGTTTTACCATTGTGAACCTTTTACCTTAGATACTTGGAGGATTGGCTTTGCATACCCATTGTCTCTTAGGTGTCTGCAAAATCTTCACAAAGGATACAGGCTTCAAGTCTCTCCCATTTGATACTTGAGAGACTCTCCTCTTCTTGTTTTCCTCAAGATAATTGAGTGGTACTCTCTGGTAGTTTGTTCTTGAGGTGGAACACACTCCTCTAGCTTGTGTCCATTGCTTCTTATGATTTGACTTTGTTGTTTATGCAATGGTTGCTCTGGAAGTTCTTCCTTTTGGTACATAAGGGATTCTTTGATTCTTAATCCCTTTATGTCCATTTCTCTTAGAATCATCCTGCACATTCAAAGCAACAGATGGACATTTTGGTACCTATTTATGCTTGGGTCCTTCCGGGTTAGTTTGAACCTTAGGGAAAACATATGTTCCCTTTGGTACCCATTGATAATTGCCACAGGTTTATCTCTCCTATCTTTCCTATGAAAGCATGATGAAGTATTGTGACCTTTACGGTTACAATAGTTACAATGTGCAAAGGGATTTGAAGTATGAACAGATTTTGAAAATAATTCAAATAAGATTTTTGTCCATGTTTCTTTTTTCCTTTCTTCTTATCAAAATCAGGTTTATAACCAACCCCCGATTTATCATTTGTGAACCTTTCTTTGCTTTAAAATGACTTTGAGCATTTCACTACCTCTAGTGAATTTCTCAAGAGTTTTTGTAAGATATAAATTTCTTTTCTCTAGAACACAACAATTGTCACAAATCTTTTCTGAAATCTTTTCACAATCATTTTCGTGAATATTTTCTAAATGTTTTCTTAAACAAAAACAAGAAGAAACATTTTGAACTTGTTCTTCCAACAATTTAATTTTCTTCTTGGATGCAATGAACTCTTTTGCAAGTTTTTCATATTCAGAATATAGTTCATTGTATTCAGTAAAATAATTCATCATAGGAAGGTTCAGAGACATTTACCTCATTGTTATGTTCAAAGTTGTTCTTCAACTAGACAAACATTTGCTACTTCTTCTTCGTCACTTTCTTCATCTCAAGAACTATCTCCCCATAAGACAGTACATAAAATTTCTTCTTGAAGTGGTTGGATCTTTTATTTTTATCCTTTTCTTTATCCTTCAGCTGAGGACATTCAGATTTGATATGGCCCGGCTTCTCACACTCGTAGCAAATGATTTGATCTTTATCCATGAATTCTTGTCTGTTGCTAGAAGTTCCTTTCTGGAATCTGTTTCTGAACCCTTGATCCCTCTTATAGAATTTTTTGAATCTTCAAACGAACATAGCCATCTCTTCGTCATCCTCATCTTCCTCATTGGGTTCTTTTTCTTTCACAAAGATTCAAAACAATACCAAACTTTCTATCATCTTTGATTTTATCTAAGCCCTTCTTGAATTTGAGCTTGCCTTCATATTCGATAAGCTTCCAAATAGAGCAGCTCGATTGCATTGATTCTCCACGGTCTTCCTCGATTCTTTGTGACTTTTGCTTCCCATTCTTTAGTAAGGATATTCAGAATTTTCCTTACTTGGACTGGTTGGTCATATACTTTTCCCAAAGCAGCAAGTTGATTGATCAGATGGGTGAACCTCAGCTGGAACTCTCCAATGGATTCGTCTGGCTTCATTCGAAGGAGATCATACTCTGTCATAAGAGTGTTGATTCTGTTTTGCTTGACTCCAGCTGTTCCTTCATGAGCTATCTCCAGAGCATTCCACATGGCCTTAGCAGATGGTAAGGTGCAAATACGAAAGTATTCTTGTTGACTTAGAGCACTTTGAAGAAGTAGGGACAGCCTTGCTGTTGAGTGTGACATTTCTTCTGTCATTCTCATCATATTCTTCTTCTAGCTTCATGACCCTCACACCATCTTCAAGCACGGTTGGCATGTAATCACCTCTTTCGAACACTCTCCAAAGACCATACTCGTAGCATTGACGAACACCTTGAATTTAGCTTTCGAATGAGTAGTGTTCACCATTGAAACCAGTGGCCTTGTTGATAGAAGCTCCATCGTAGAATACCATCCATGTTGATCCTTCTCGAGATGTTAAGCTCTTAGAGAAGACCTTGCTTTGATACCAAATGTAAGTGGAGCTAAATACCCAAGAGGGGGGTGAATTGGGTATTTTAAAACTTTTCAGAAAATGCTCTGTTTTGATGCTATGAAAACAGAGGTAAACAAAGTGAGGGAAGAAGAAGCTGGACACAAGGATTTATACTGGTTCGGTCCAACTCTTTGACCTACATCCAGTCCCCAGAAACACTCTGGGATTTTCCACTATCACTCAAATACAATTACACACTCTGTACTTAGGATGATCCTCTCCCTAGGACTCACTCCCCCTTACAAGTTGTAATTGTAAACAATCGATACACACTCGTACTCAAGAGTTATCCTCTCCCTAGGACTAACTCCCCCTTACAAGTTGTACCGATTACAATCGATACCCACTCGTAAACGAAGGATGCTCCTCAACCTAGGACACACTCCCCTTTACAAGTTGTACTCGATTATCCCAATCTCCAAGTCACCCGACTTGAGATTGTTACAATGAATGATATACACGAGAAATAAACTCTCTCTAAGAGTAGATAATGATAATCACCGAAGCTCAATGTATCACAAGATACTACACAGATAAAACCGAAGAAATAAATATGAAACTTGAATGATTTTCGTCTTCAACAGTGTGTCTCCGTTGGAAAGGCTTGAATGCAACTCTATTTATACTCGAGAGATCATTAAATGACCGTTGCTTTCCAAATAGATCCGTTGGAGAGGTTCTCCCAGTGTTAGGAGGTGGCTTAGGCACTTTCTCTCTCCAATATTCTCTTCAACCGGTGCCAAGTAATCTGCGTGTTGACCTTCTACGAATTAATCCGTTGGAGATGCAGTTGCTAGTTGTAGAAAACATTCTTAAATGCTTTGCGAGACGTGTGCGTGTGGATTAGCCAAAGTTGTGCAACTTTTCGATCGGTGCATTTAATGTTCTCAACCACTTTTTGCTTTATGGCTTTGACCTTCAATAATCTTCATCGATCTTAATGAAATTCACTCAACAAACTTGTTAAACATAGCTAGGAATATGATTGAATGAATTATGGAAGCAATAAGATCAAACAACAATGATTTGCAAATTCGTATAATTCAAAAAATCAGTTTTTTACCGTTGTATACTAGAGTAAGTTCATGCTTACTCGAGTATGGCATCAGTATACAAGTGTCCATACTGCAAGATCCAATGGGATACTGGAGTATGCACCTTTCAGAGGCAAACCAACGTGTCTTGTGTTTGAAAGACAAAACCTATACCGGAGTATTCGCTCCTTTACTTGAGTAAGCAACTTTGTTTGAAAAATCCTTTTGTTTTCCGGAAGTCCAATACTCGAGTTTGGCTACCCATACCGCAGTATTGACTTAGTTTAAAAATCCTGGTTCCTCTCTAGAAGTTCAATACTCGAGTTTGGCTACCCATACTGCAGTATTGACTTAGTTTAAAAATCCTGGTTCCTCTCTGGAAGTCCAATACTCGAGTTTGGCTACCCATACTGCAGTATTGACTTAGTTTAAAAATCCTGGTTCCTCTCTAGAAGTCCAATACTCGAGTTTGGCTACCCATACTGCAGTATTGACTTAATTTAAAAATCCTCGTTGCTTTCTGGAAGTCCAATACTTGAGTATGGCTAGCTATACTGCAGTATTGACTTAACTTGAAAAACTTGGTTGCTCTTGGATGTCCAATACTCCAGTATGGCTAACTATACTGCAGTATTGACTTAACTTGAAAAAATTTGGTTGCTCTCTGGATGTCCAATACTCCAGTAAGCAAACCTATACTAGAGTATGCAACTATCAGAATGTTTTTAAACTGACTTTGCAAACTTTAAAACATGTTTTACATTTGTTGTTAATCATCAAAACATATTGAGAACTAACAGAAAGATGGCATTTGATATACATATTAATGATTGATTTCGAAAGCCGTTTCCATGCTTTCGAGCAAGCGCACAGGTTGGATCCAAGCTCCAGCGGGGGTGGCGTTAGGTAGTCCAACTTTCGAGCAAGTGCTTCCTTTGTTTTTTTTTTTTTCCTATTTCCCTGACACAGTGAATTAATGGCAAAACTAACGGACGTTTTTACTTTTAATAGTTGGTGTGACTTTTGCTCCAAAATGGTAACCACGTGTGTATTTTTGCTCCCAAAAAAGCATATGGTGCTGGACACTCCCGAGGGTAAAGTACATATGTATTTTTGCTCCTTTACCGTTTTGACAATGTAAATAATGACAACCGAATGTCCATTTTTTTACTAGCCTAAGAGCAAAATCGACTATCTTTTTACTAGCCTTAGAGCCGAATTCGGGAAATGCTAAATCGAAACTTGACAATATTGATAATGTGTTGCTTGAATGAGTTTTATTGTCCCTAAATGTCTAGAGGTCATTCACTACAGAAAAAGCTATATTTACAACAAAAGTTAAAAACATGGATTTTGTTTCAAACTCAAGTCTCCGAACGTACGGAGGCCATTCACAAAAAAAACTATATCCACAATAAGAAGTGCTATATTCACAATAAAAGTTAAAAACCTGTATTTTATTTCAAATTCAAGTCCCTAAATGTATAAAGGTCATTCACAACAGAAAAAACTATATTCACATTGTTAATTGCTATATTCACAAAAAAGTTAAAAACTTGGATTATATTAATTAAAGACGTAAATATATTGACTAAACCTGTAATGGTATTGACTAAATGAGTAATGATATTAACTAAAAACATAATGATGTTAAATAAATAAGTAATGACATTGACTAAAGGCGTAAATGTTGCCTTTAATCAATACCATTATGCCTCGGGTCATTTCTGTTACACATTTAGTAAATGTTATTACGCCTTTAGTTGATATCATTACTCTTAATTTAGTTTATACCATTACAACTTTAGTCAATACCTTGATGCTTTTAGTTAATATTATTACTAAATTAGTTAATATATTTATTGCTCTAGTCAATACCATTACGCCTTTAGTCATTCTCATTACTCTTTTAGTGAAACCTCTGTATGTATTATACATTTATGTTCTTATATATACGGTGGCGGACCCAGAAATTTACAGGAGGGAGGGCACAATTGGTGCGGGGATTTGGGGGTTCGAGGGCAGCGCCCCCGAAATTTTTTTTAAGGAAAGTTTTAAATACATTAAAAAACAAAAATAATATAAATAAGAAAAAACTAAAAAAATATTTATGAAATTAAGTGAATACCGATGATGTACTAAGAGAGACAATTATTTTACCAACCTGTCACTTAGAAAAGTAAGGCTAAGATCAAGTTAGAAATGCAGCTACATAAATTACAATGAAGGGTGGGCACTCAATAAGTTCAAGTACATACCACTGGGTCCTATTTATAAGTCTCCTTTTGGCCAAATCACACATACCAAGGAGAGGTAGTTAGCTCAATGACTATGAGGTGAATTTTCAACTTTACCCTTATTTATGATTGGTTACTTTCAACTTTTTCTTCTCTCGCTATTTTCATTAATACAATTAATATGGGTAAAAGTGTCACAATCTCATTTATTTAGTCAAAGGGGACTTATAAAGAGGACCAAATTTTTTTGGTCAAAGGGGACTTATAAATAGGACCGAGTGGTATATTTTAATAAAAAAGTATATTACAATAAAAATAATTATAATATCATCCTTCTAGGTCTTATTTTTGGAATTCCATTATAATTGTCTTATTATCATTGCCATCAAATACATCTTTTTTCAATATAAGGCACTAAACAATCATTTATCCCCATCCAATTACGAAGTATAATCTTGATGTAATAAAGGTGTGTACTTAATTTAAGGGTGGGAAGTATTCATTCAAACATGTATTAATTTTTTATTTCTTATTTTTTAAAATTTTTTTATAAAAAAACAAAAAAAGGGAATACCCAAATTCAAGGGGGGCACGTGCCCCTTGTGTAGTATGTGGGTCCGCCACTTGTATATATATATATATATATAATGGATAAAATTTTTGGAACTAACCAAGGTAGGGTGGGTTCAAATCCCACCTCTTGGCTCCATATTTTTCTTAGAAAAAAAAATAAATTTAATTCCCTCCCCACAAAAAGTAGCCACTAGAGCTCCCGGATGGAGGGTGCTGGTCAACCTACGCCAAAGCTCGGGCCGCCAATGGTCGAAGGGTGCCGGGGTCGACTTGCGCCGGAGCTCTAGCAATGGTGCTCAGGCGAGGATGCCTTTTTTTCTTTGTTTTTAATTAAAATATTAGGGGCATTTTGGTAAAAACGCACAAACTTCAAAAATTCTAGATTCCTACCATGTCACCTTTCTATCATTCATAAGTGTTCATAGAGGCTTTTTGGGGTTTCATATATTCAAATTGCATGTATTAGAATTTTCCTTTTTTTTTTAAATGTTCCTTTGCCTTATTCTAACTAAGGAGTCCCTTGGAATAAAAAGCCAAGAGATATATAATATTTTAGTGAACATACATTGTTGAAGTTTAGGTAAATATTTTCTCGCAAAAAAATGATGGTAAAAAAATTAATTCTAATTTTAGTAATATAATATTATTTAATTGAAAAAAAAACTTAAGATTCTTGTTCTTTTTAATTTATATAAACTTTTATCTATTAAACAATATCTAATTAAGTGTTTCTTAGTATTTTCAATTTTTCTCAATTACATATATAAAAAATAATATTAAAATAAGTTATAAAAAAAACTATACATTTTCATCCCTCCATGTAGTAGAAAGTAATTATTAAATTTATTACATATCAAGGAAAAAATCCTTTCATGTTTTGTGGAATAAATTCATAGAAACCAAAAATCAAAAAAAAAAAAACCAAGAAAAAAAATGTTTTGAAGTTTGTGAATTTCTAATTTATAAATCTATCTATCAATCTTTGCATTGATAAATTGTATGGCTACGAATCAATGTGGGAGGGGTATCTCAAGTAGGTCCCGTATTATATAACCAACAGTTTACGGAGAATTAATTACCTATCACATGAAAACAAATTATTATATAGAGCAATATTAGCGCATTAATATTTTGGAAGCCACAATCAATAATTTGTCAGAGTCATTTCAAAAAGATTGTAGCTTAAAAACAAAATAAATGAGAAATTTATTAGTTTTTCAGATATAAACTATTAGTCAATAAATGCATGAAACTTTTTTCATTGAAATAAATATCTTCAATGACGCAATTTTAATATGGCTTAATAACAAAAAGAATGATAAATTTATTAAGTTTTAAATATAAAATATTTGAAAATAATGGCATAATGTTCATTTCACAATATCATCAATGACGCAGCATCAGGCATCCCTGCGGTATGAAATGCACATTTCACAAGGTTCTTATTTTTTTTTTTAAAGAAAAATAAACATTTTATACAGTTTTTAATAATATTGAAATGACCATGGGCCTAGTAGCCCAGTGGTATGTCTTCTCCCCATAGTTGGGGAGGTCGCGGGTTCGATCCCGCTTTGTAGATTTCGTGACATTACCCCCGCCTTGTAATGCAAAAAAAAAAAAAAAAAAAAAAAATATTGAAATGGAATGAAACAGATTGAAATAAATTTCTCTAACATTTTTTTGTTAAATCATGCCATTCATAGTGGGTCCTCCCTCCATTTCAAATATCTGATTAAATGCTTTAAATTTGACACAAAGTTCAAGGGCTTCAGATTTCATGACTTCCAACATTTCTGAATCTTTATAAACTATACAATCACAAGCAAATAATGACAAAATGTTAAAGAATAAAGAGAAACACATAATACATGATCTTTTAACGTAGAAAAGTACATCTAAAATCTCATGTCTCCCCATTTTGGAAATAAAATCAGAGAATGAACTATTGATCGATTTGCAAACTTATACCACTGCCCATTATGGAACTTATCATTTCTCTAGATTTTCCATGGAAACAGCATGGAGACTTGTTTTAAGAACCAAACAACAATAATAAGTAGCACTATTGGAACAACAGAAGACCATTTAAAATTTATAAAAATGTGAAATGAACTAAAACTACCTTGTTCACTTGGAATGCAATGATGATGTTTTTGTTTCCACCAGGCAGACCAATACGAATTCATCTTAGTAAATCTTGTCATTTCCTCATTCTCAAGTACTCAATATTTTTTTTTTTGATAAAATCAAGTACTCAATATTAATTGCTGCATGTGACAATGAAATGAGAAATGTTCTTTGCTTTTCATGTTGCATTTCTCAACTTCCACAACAACGAAACACCTGTTATTGTGTGGAGAAAATTTGAAAGGAGAGATTGATGAATCCCACCATAACTTGGGGAAATAATAAAGGTGACAGCAAAAACTGAGGTTATGAAGGGAGAACATGTGAAGATTTATACAATGCTTAAATTATAGACAAATCAATGAAATATCAACAACAATTAGTATGTAGCATTGATACATAGCTTAGACACACCTATTTCCATCAAAGAGAACCAAGCTTTAAAAAGATGAAGAAGCAAAGCAAAGAAATAAAGAAAAAATATACATAGCGTAAATCAGTCAAAACAGCCTATATACATTAAAAAACTTAGGAACCCAATATGATATATGCACTTGCTTGTTGGAATTTAACCCTGAAGATTAATAGGAGAAAGATGAATATAATGAAACGCCCTAGATTTTGTATGCATAAGCAAGTTTAAAACTAAATATAACTTAATTAAGAAAAAGACTCCATAACTCAAAAAGATTAGCTTTCATAATCTCCCAAGACAAAACAGAATAATACTATGAGTTTTTGCCGCTGGATCATCTATTTCTATTTGAAGGATGGATTCACAGCCCCTCTAATAAAACAATTAGATAAGAGATAAAGTGAATATATCAGTTTTCATGAAATTTTCTTAATTTTTGGCTCTCACTGGAAACTTTCTTTCACCAATGGAGTCCCAAGAGCTTTGTATATACTTTTGTTCCATCAGGGCGAGAAGGAATTACCGCTTCATAGAAATAAAAAACGAATGTAAGTGAACTTGAAATTAGTTTCTAATTCAGCAATCATATATAGGAATCATAACAGTAAGTTGAGATTGCTGTATGATGAGAAATAGTAATGACTAATAGAAGGAGAAATACAACTTTGATATCAAAATGTAAAACATCAACAACAATAGAAAACATAACTATAATTTGACGTCATCACTATGGGATAAAAAAATAATATCAGCATTTGACATAAACATTGCAATGAACTGGATATAATTTCACCACAAGAAAAACAAAGCACAGAATTCAACAGCCCGATTATGTGATTCAAGAGGCTAAAAAACTTAACGAAGGCAAATTGGACATTGGCCTTCCTTACAAAATGGACTTATTTACAAAATTCTACGAGTTCAACTAACACAAATATGCACATGAAAAAAATGAACATAAACAAGATGTCAGCCAGAGGTGGACCTGCGTAAGGCCCCAGCTGACCTTCTAGAATCTTTTAAAATTTGTTAAAATATATGTATATGTTATATAATATTTTATTTTTGCCATTAAATTAGCCCTAGCTAATCTTTTGTTAAAGTCCAACTAACCTTCTAAAATTTTTTAAAATATATTATATATATTATCTAATATTTTATTTTGGCTAAATGTCTTATCTTCACTATAATTACAATTTTTTTATTATATTTTCCCTCTTTTTTCCCCCCATTTTTCCCTCCCACTCAGCGTTCTCCATTTTTCCCTCATCTTCGTGCTCCTCTTCCTTTGCAAAATTGTCAAATAATAATCACTCAGCTCGTAAGCACATCAAATTCAAACTCAAGATCAACAACAACGAAGGGAATCAGTTTCTTCACATATCGCATTATGAGGTTAATTCTGTTCCTCAAGTCCTTAGATTCTCTGATTCCGCCACTTTGCCCTCGGACATTGACGTTGCCAAGAAGGTTAATCTACTGGCTTCAGAACTTAAGTCTATCTCGGAGCCAATCAATCTAGTGAAAGGGCTATTGCATTTCGTGGTGCTTTTGTCGCCCCTAGAGGAATCGGCTCGCGTACTGGGGAACAAGGTGACAGGGTGTGCGACTCAGGTGTTGGTGATCGCGGTGATGGATGAGTTAGGGAGGATGAGATTCAGAGCCAATAGCGATTCTAAGATATCGAAGGGTTTTTGTTGGACGGCGCCAAACCGGAGGACGGGAGGAGGTGTTGACGGTGGCGGCGGAGGGCACAACAATAAAAGCTTTCTCTCTTTCCCCTTTCCTTTCTCTTCACTATTGCTCAATAGTCACTCCCTTGTGGTGGTGGCGGTACTGCATTTTGCTCAGAGAGTGTACTGTTGAGTCTTTTGGGGTCTAACAAGCCGAGAGAAAAAAAGGGTAAAAGTTGAAGAAAAATACAAAAGCGTGAAACTTGCCTTCAACCCTCACACACAGCTTGGGGTTTTGTTTCTCTTGAAGAAATAAGCATATGTTGTTGTGCCCTCTGCCGCCACCGTCAACACCTCATTCTTTTTCTTCGCACAGGTACATGTACGTCCTTTCTTTTATATCTTTTGTTAATTTAATATCATATAATATAATAATTTAATTTGTTGCCCTTATTACTTTTCTTATATTTTCTCCTCTCTTAGATTACATAATATCTCCTATATAAATAAATAGGATATCAATAGATTTTCTGTTATAATATTTTTTATCCTATATTTAATTAAAAGATAGATAAATATATATAAAATAATTAAATAAGTATAAAATATTAATAAATTCAATCCAATATAACTCGAATCTATACTTATTTAATTATAAAATATATACTTATCACTAATGTCGTGGGTGGATCTGTTAGAGAACAAGTAGCACCGAACTAACTCGCCGAGAGACTCCACAAAGATTCATTGTAGGGAGTATCATTATATATGTAAAGTCTTTCACCGTTTGATAGTGCGGACCATCCTGAACTTAAGGATGTCATCGAATACTATGTCTTAGGGTTATACATTGGTTGTACAACTCTATCCATTTGAAAATAGGGAGAACAGTATACTCTTGGGTGTAACTCGAATACATGAGTATAGATGGACATGCCGAGAGGACTCACAGTCTCCTACAAGGAATTAGTCATCCCCTACAAGGGATTAGTCATTCACAGGAACAGTAGAGCTTTGATAGCTTCTAAATAACTCAGGAGTCTGTGCGCAAAGCAAGTAATCATGAAGAGTCATGATCCGTTATAGAATTAATATAAGAAGATTCCTAGTTCTGTGAATTAGCTATATTTAGTCAATCAATAGAGATGATACTCTATCTTTGCTCTCGACTAAATATGAATGACGATGTGAGGGATGATACCTGCATAGTATCCAAATGTGAAAGGTAGATTACTTGATCAACTCAATTAGTTCTGGGGCCGCAGAGCATTGCTAGTGTCTTATGAGGTCATTAAGTAAATTGGGCCCGTTAAAGAAGTTTTAATTGGTTCAAGTTTCTTTATGTCAGTGACTAATTGACCCTAGTGGGTCACACACAAAGGTTATTCCTGATTGCTTAATAGCAAACTTGAGCCAATAATTGTTATTTAGCTATATCAAGAGTAAAGATGTAATTGGGTTGAAGACTCCAAGCCCAATAAGAAGCAAAATGACGTCACATATATGGTCCCCAGTGGGAAATCAATTTCTCCGCAAAATTATGGATTATCAGTATTTTTTCGCATCGATCAAGATCCTTAAGATATTTTTTAGTATTTTTCGTATCCCGAAATATTTTTTCAAGATTAGTCATTACCACGAAATTTTTTTTCAATATCCTAAATTTTTTTTCATGATCAAGAAATATTTTTTCAAGATTTTTAGTACCTATTAGTACCATGAATTTTTTTCAAGATTAGTTGTTACCCAGAAATATTTAATCAATATCCTAAAATAAATTTTTAAGACCATGAGAAATAGTTTTTTAGTACCAATCAATATTAAGTATCTTTTAAGTATTGTCAAGACCCTAAAATATTTTTTCAAGATCAGTTGTTATCCTGAATATTTTTTCAATATCCTAAAATAAATTTTTAAGATCAGGAAATATTTTAAGGTACTAAATGAATGAAAAAATGATTTTCACGATTTACGAGGTAAAAATGGCTTTTGGAAAATAACTTTTGAGATTTTTAGGTAAAAATGATTTTTGAAAAACAGCTTTTAGATAAAATGGGTGTTTGTCAAACTTTTACAAAATCTAAGTTTGATGTAAAGTAACTTCTAAAAATAAGAGGTATATTTAATAAACTTATAATAAAACCTGGATTTTATTTCAAATCGGAAACCTCGAACAGATTGGAAAACGGTAATAATGGAGAATGAAAATCCGTTTTTAGGAATACCAATAAATTTCTGACAAGAATGATAACACATGCTATTAAATCGTCCTTTGGTCTGATCCAAACCATCAGATTTACAAGAATGCTTCCGTTGACACTTTCACTTTACTGACATAGATTTGCGAAAATTTCTAGAGAAACTTATTGAAACCATGCCCAATTGATGAGTAAAACCCAAAAAATAAAAAGATATTTTCTCCGACCTTAATTATAGGAATTATTTAATAAAATTTGGAGAGATTAACTTGAGTAAGTTAAATTAGTTAATTATTATTATTATTTTTCAAAAATACCCCTGCTAAAAGATATTTAGCTCACCTGCCTACCCCGAAGAGGCTCATGGCTCAGGTGAGAAGGATAGTGAGTGAGATTGCTCGTATGCTTGTGCTGTGTGTTGGATTGGGAAGCTTGCAAACCGAAGTTGCCAACTTTTTCTGTTTTTTTATTATTATATTCTATATTTACAAAATAATCCATGCAGACACCTCTATTTTTGACAACTTTTTCTATTTTTTGATTATATTCTACGTATCTACAAAAAAAAAAAAAAAACCCAGGTATTACCGATGTGGTGGGAATGGGATGAAGAAGGTTCAATTTCAACGGACCTATTAAAAATAAAATGATACCGAAGAGATGTTTTATTAGGTTCTTTTAGGGAAAAACATTGATCAATTTGGACAAGATAGTTACAAATAATATTTTTAAAGGAAGATTAGAATTATTTTATTTAAAAATAAAAATAAAGTAGAATTTCGACTTGATAGAATATAAGCGTGTTGTTAAATTAATTATTGTGAGAGGAAGTATTAGTAGGGTTGATATGAGAAAATATGAAAAAAAAAAAAAAAAATTGCTCAAAATTATTTTATAAAAATAAACAAGATAATTGAGGTGTATATGACATTAATGAGTTGCAAACATTATTTACTTTATAGAATATATAGGTGTATTATTAAATTATTATTGAGAAAACATCAATAAGGGTATTTTAGAAAAAAATTGACAAAAGTTGAACCTTGGTTTTATAATTAAGACTAAAACCAACTCCAAAATGTATTCCTATAATTAGAATCGGAGGGAGTAGAATATATAGGTGTATTATTAAATTATTATTGAGAAAATATTAATAAGGGTATTTTAGGAAAAATTGACAAAAGTTGAAACTTAGTCTTATAATTAGGACCAAAACCAACTCCAAAATGTGTTCCTATAATTACGACCAAAGGGAGTAATAAATATATTAGAACAAGCTTATAAATATGATTTAGAACTTTTAGAATTTGACAAAACTATAGATAAAGAAATCACTACAAAAAAAGGTCAATTAGTAGTGGTTAAAATAAACAGCTACAAATATGCACATTTGTAGCGGTTTATATCGAAACCGCTTACAAATTTGTAGCATTATGACTCTCGCCAAGTGGCGCGCTAATTCGTGAACGACATTTGTAGAGGTTATCACAAACTAACCGCTACAAAATATGGCGCAAGTTGGCGCCAAATTTGTGGCGGTTATTTTGTAGCGGTTCAATTATACAAACCGCCACAAATATGGCGCCCTTTGGCCTTATGGCACGCCATTTAGTGGCGGTTTATAAAAAAACACCGCTACAAAGATGCCTAGAAGTCTCGAACTTTGTAGCGGTTATAGAAAACCGCTACAAATTTTAAGTTTGTAGCAGTTTTTTAGTTAAACCGCTACAAATGTGAAGTCCTTAAACATATTACAAATAGAAGTTATGAAAAAAATATTTTAAAAAATATCTTTTAAAAAAATGTGTTCATATTTGTAGCGGTTATTTAGCTAAAACACTACAAAATGTGATATTTTAAAATTTATTATTATTTATTTTTTTAAAAATACCAAGGAATTTTTGTAGAGGTTTTTTAACCGCTACAAAATGGAAAAAAAACCGCTACAAACGTTAAACTGCTACAAAAACCGTCGCATCAACCGCTACAAAGTGTGTAATATTGAAATTTGAATATTTCAAATCCCGCCAATGTTCATTAATTTGTAGCGGTTTTTAGTATAACCGCTATAAAATGTGATATTTTGAAATTTATTTATTTTTTAAAAAATACCAATGAATTTTTGTAGAGGTTTTGTAACCGCTACAAACGTTAAACCGCACAAAAACCGGTCGCATCAACCACTACAAAGCGTGTAATATTAAAATTTGAATATTTCAATCCCGCTAACGTTCATTAATTTGTAGCGGTTTTTAGTATAACCGCTACAAAATGTGATATTTTGAAATTTATTTATTTTTTAAAAAATACCATTTTTGAATTTTTGTAGAGGTTGTGACCGCTACAAAACCAAAAAAAAAAACCACTACAAGAGTTAAACAATTTACAAAAACCGGTCGCATCAACCGCTACAAAGCGTGTAATATTGAAATTTGAATATTTCAATCCCGCTTAACGTTTCATTAATTTGTAGCGGTTTTTAGTATAACCGCTACAAAATGTGATATTTTGAAATTTATTTATTTTTTATAAAAATACCAATGAATTTTTGTAGAGGTTTTGTAATCGCTACAAAACGGAAAAAAACCGCTACAAGTGTTAAACCGCTATAAAAACCGTCGCATCAACTGCTACAAATGTTATTACGCATATCCCTATAAATACCCCCATCACACCTCATTTCACACACACTCATTCATTTCTTCCCACTCTTTCTCTCGTTTTCTCTCACTTCTTCCCCGCCCCTTACCAATTCTTCGTTTTTATTGTCTTATGTTTTTTTTCCTTCTTATAATATTAATACTATTTTTTTCTTATCCAACTTTAAGAATATTTTCTCAATATTCCTTCTATCATCATCAACATTCTTTCCATAATCAAATATCATCTAATGGACAACATAATTTTTTTGCTCAGAGGTGGACAACACAATAAATCCTTATTATCTACACATTCTCAATATTATATCTACATAATGTTTATACTTATCTAACTTAAGTTAATCATTTTTTAAATATTGACTATTATCATTTAATTTGTCACTTAAATAATAAAAATATTTAGAAAAATATTATAATAATGGACTCAAATTATGATATTTTTTTTAAAAAAAATTGTAATATTTTGTAGCGGTTGTAAAACCGCTAAAAATTTTAATTCAAATTTGGCTTAAATATTTGGCGCAATTTATGAAATTTTATCCAATATTTGTAGCGGTTTTACAACCGCAACAAAATTTTGACGCCATTTTTTTTTAAATTGGTCATTTTGATCGATCTTGTAGCGGTAACTCAAAACCGCTACTAATACAAGAGCGGTTTTATTACATGAGTAATGGTTTTAGAAAAACGATACAAAACATTTTGTTTCGGCATATTTTGTAGCGGTTCTTTAAACCGCATTAATGTCATTTGTAGCGGTTAAAACCGCTACAAATACGTAATTTCAACCGCTACAAAACATCTTTTTTTTTTTATAATTCAAAAAATATAAATATATAGATTAAGAAATATAAGTGATTTCCCATATTGGGAATTTGAATATACATCTATTGAAGAAGAATATCAATTTTATATAATGAATGCCGTAAATGAAATGATGGAGAAGGATGCAAGAATATTGCATAATATGACAAATTTGAAGAATATGTGAATGCTTCAAGAAATTATAACAGAAAGAAGAATAACATTTAGTAAAAAACCAATATGATTAAAAAATATAAAGTAAGTAGAAATAAAAAAATAGAATTTTATGAATAAGGAAAGTAGAATACTAAAATCAAAGAAAAATGAAAAAAATTCTTATAGTATTAGAAAAGAATCATCTTATAGAATCAAGATTAATGAAGGAGTATTAAGAATACCACTAATAAGTAAAAAGTTAATAGAAAATGAAATATCTAAATTACCATTTAAAGATGAAGTCATAGAAATATATATTGCAGTAGTTCAATTATTAGTAAAAGCCTATTTTAAAGAAGGAATAGACTCTCCAATAGTATTATTAATAACGAGATGGAAGAATATTAACAAGAAATTTAGTGCCTATTTGGGATAGCGGTGGCAGAAATGACTTCTTTACTTATGGGCTTTTGCAAACGGAAGATAGGGTAAAAGTCATATTGTAAATGTGATTTGTATTTGAGATAGCGGACACAAAAGTGACTTTTTTCTAAATAGACTCTTATTTGGAATAGCGTTTGAAAAATCATTTGAGATAGAAAATTACTGAAGATGGCATAAATCTTATTAAATACTCTCTCTCTCTCTCTCTCTCTCTCTATATATATATATATATATATTAGTTGTATATATTGTGATAATTGAAGATAAAAATTTAAATCTAAATTTGATATAAAAAAATCAAATTATTATTCAAAAAATTTTAAAACTCTAACGTACTTAATTAAATATATTATAATGAATAAATTAGAATACATACAAATGTATATTTAACAAGACATTATTTATTGGATCACCTATCCCTAACATTTTTTCCAAGAAGCTGAAAAAAAGTGACTTCTATCAAGTATGTGCGTGTGTTTTTTTTTTTTTTTTTTTCCGTAAACCCATCAACCCTTGAAGCTATCCCAACCGGTTCCCAGCATTAACTATTTTTTTTTCTTTTGTTGGGTTTATTTTCCGTTTGATGGACCTTTTACCTTAGTTGAAGCTATCCCAAACAAGTCCTTGATAGAATTTCACAATATCTAGAGTAGATGAATATATGAATACATCCATAGTAATATATCATAAATTGGGAGGAGTAAGGGTTAAATACCTAATTTGCCATAGAAGTTTTGCTAAGGGGGCGTTCAGCACCCGGAAGTTTTTTTGGTACCAAATTTACCCCGGAAGTATAAAAAAGGTATCAAATTTGCCTAAAACTGACGGAAGTCCACATAGGTCGTTAAAATGCAAGGTGGCATCGGTTTGAACACAGTGGAAGTCCAGTTAAATGCCACATCATGTAGCACGTATAATCCAAGTCGGACAAGTTAAAAGGCTAAAACACATTTTGACGATGAGAAGAGAGAAAGGAAGGAATTTCGACGGCGAGAACTAGGGCAGGAAATGGAAATGGCGATAACCAGAAATTGAGCAGAGGGATTGTGAAAGAGACCAGAAGGTGAAATCGCGAGTTGAAATTGGGTGGGAGAAATTAGTGCAAGAGAGTGAAATTGCATATTCTGAAAGTTAGGGCAGAGCGATTGAAAGCAAGAGAACAGTGACATTCGATGGTTGTTGGAATTCTGGCTATTGTTGGCATGTTGAATATTTTGGTGCCATGTTGTATTTTGGCATCCTTGCTGTTGTACTGTTAGTATAGGAATAACACTGGTTTTATGTTGATATTTGCTTGCAAATGGCTCAAATCAGTATAAGAATGGAGTTACAGAGGGATGTTATGCCTTCAAAATTGGTTAAATTTACTTTACTTATTTGGCTATTAAGGATGGTACATTGTGTAACACATGAATGGAGAAATTTAAGCCATTTTTGTCTCATGCTAAATCAAGGATGCTGAATATGCGTTCTTCATGCTTAATTTGCAGCTTTTTCTTTTTGGTCATCAATTTCCATATTATTAATAGCACCACAGTTAAGTTAACTTGATATATGGAGAAAGTTAAACCTGATAAGTGTAAAAGGAATGATACACTCAGTTGTTGATTGGAGACAATAAGTAGTAAACTTCAAGTTATACTTTAAAAGACAAAGTTAACTTGAAATAAGAAGTTAACTTGATATTGGTAACTTCAAGCTTTTAAATTTAAAAGGAAAGTTAACTTGAAATAAGAACTTAACTTGATATTGGCTTGCAAGTTGAAAATGATAACTTCAAGTTTTTAAGTTTAAAAGGAAAGTTAACTTGAAATAAGAAGTTAACTTGATATTGGCTTGCAAGAACACGATAACTTCAAGTTTTTAAGTTTAAAAGGAAAGTTAACTTGAAATAAGAAGTTAACTTGATATTTGCTTGCAAGTGGAAAATGATAACTTCAAGTTTTTAAGTTTAAAAGCAAAGTTAACTTGAAATAAGAAGTTAACTTAATAGACAAAAGAAGAGATAGCACATGAAGTCGATTTTGACTTGAGGTATTAAGTTCTCAACTTCAAGTCAACAACGCAATTTGGGTTTAAAAGTCATGTAGAGAGATCCTCGTTGGTCCTTCGTATTGCAACTCTTGCGACTCTCGTCTTAACCGTGCAACCCTTTGCCTGCTCCCACTAATAGAACTTGCTGTCGAATCACCCGTGTCTTCTCTTCTCTATAAGACCACCTCTCGGTTCGATTTTTGCCGTCAACACCTTCGATCGAACGGACCCCTTTTTCTTCCCCGAACGAAGTGCCCTATCCTTCTTATTTTAACGCAAACGTTGAAGCCTCCGTGTCATTAATATCCACCAAAAAAACCGGAACCAAAAAAACATTTCCGACATGGCTAACGTTCGTTTGACCTTCCACGTTTTTGGGCAAATATGATACCTTTTTATACTTCTGGGGCAAATTTGATACATTTTCTATACTTCCAGGGTAAATTTGGTACCAAAAAAACTTCCGCGTGCTGAGTGCCCCCTTAACAAAACTTCGCAGCAAATTAGGTATTTAATCCGTAAGATTATTACCAGGAACAACAAATATAACAGCCATGGTTGGATTACTATTTACTAATGAACATAAAATATACGTAAAGTCTCAAGGAAAAGTAACTATAGATAAAAATTTCATGTCGCATTTCACAAGAAGTTTCATTAGATCCCACTAATATAACTATTCTATAATAATTACAGATATAATTAGATAATACAATAAACTATCATGAAAGTACTCCGAGAAGAATATAAACTAATAATAATATAGGACAAAGATTATTAAGAATGAATAAACCATCAATATCGACATTAAATATAAATATAAATCCACAAAGACATAGTATAGATTATCCTAGACCAATAACAAGAAGATGATTATCTAGAACCTTAAGTTTGAGGAGTAATAAAGATGATAATTATAAAAGAAATTTATTAGTAGAAATACCAAAATACACACATACACACACATATATAGACGTATACATACATACATACATACATAGGTGTGTGTGCGTATTGTAAGATTATAAAATAACATAAATATAGACATATTTTATGCTCCTTTAAACGTATGTTTATTCCAAAAATTTCTCAAATTTTTTAACAAATTATTAATTGCTTAAGTAAAAATTAATTACAATTTATCAATTAATAAAAAAATAACTAGATAACTAATAAATACTAAATAAAATATAAAAACTATATTGGAGATTCAGTTTGATGAGAGGTAAATTAGTTATGCATAAGGATTTAGTCTAATATAATTTTTAATATAAAATATCTTGTTAGAATATCTTTTTAATAGTGTTTATGATGATTTAAACCAAAATACATGTTTTCGAAATAGAATACATATTTGCATAGAAGTCGTAAAACCTAATCATCAAGGGTTGTGATGGCTAGTAGACCAAATCATTCTTTTTTATTTTGGGGAATATATTGGCAAGCCAAAGGCTTAACCGAAGTCATTCTTACAAGTTCACAGGGGATTGGAAGATTTTGTTTAATCATGTTCCTGGCAAAGACTTGCCATAGTTAATTAGTTAGCTAAGTCATAAACTTGAAGAAATTTTTTATATCATTGATCACCATCGACCTCTTAATCAAGAGTTGGAAGCGATGAAGTAACCAATGTCTTGATCTAAAATCAAGAGTTAATAGACCTCAGTTTTCATTCTTTTTTTAAAAAGATAGAAGAGTTGCTAAACGTCGTTGTAATTAAGGCCACACATAAGGGTAGTTGTTTCCTTTGTTATGTTATGTGACAGCTACCAACACACGAGAGGCAACTTAAATAACCTTAATATAGGTGTAGTTTTAGGTTGAATTTATAAGTAAGAACACTTTTCCCACATTGAAGTAGCTTAAGGTAGCTTAACGGTAAGTTTGGTTTGAAGGGAGGGGAGAGAAAAAAAAATGAGGGAAGGAAAAAATTGTACCAAAATTTAGTTTAATAGGGCCCACAAAATTTTCCCCTTCATCACATTTTTTCCCCCTTCCTTCAAATCAAATTTACCTTAATTACCGTTACCATTTGTTAGGCATACCTCAAAATAAACAATACCTCATATTGTTTAAATAAGGGTTAAGGATCACTTTTGCCAACGAACTATTGGGTCAGGTACACACAACACAATATACTTTTTGTTGGACCTTAAATACAAATAAACTTTTCAAAACAACAAATTTATACAATGCCGTTAAACCCAGTTAACGTCCGTCTCCCTCTTCACCGAATCCCTGGATACAATTTCTCTCTGAGTCAGTCCAAGAACATCACACATTTCTAGGTACAAACTCTTCCTTATCTCCGCATACACTTCACCGATCCATTTCCGCTTTGCTAACTCCTCCCCAAGGCGCACCGAACCAGAGCCTCCATCACGCCCTCCGCGCTATTGTGTGCCGAATTCACAATCCCCATCTTCACCGCCTCCACCGCTTCACCTTCATGCCTCCACCGCCTTGAAGGAATCGACCATGGTGTAGCCGATCTCGGGGCCGGACGGAGAACCCGGCTTGGGCCCATGAGAGATCGAATCCATTGGAGAAGAATCGGCCGTAGGCGGTGGTGATGAGGCGGAGCCGGGTGGCCCGAGAGCGGATTTGGGAGAGGGTGAAGAGTAGGGAGGCGATGACGGTGGGATTAAAGCGGTTACGGTCGTCGCCGGTGAGGGTAAGAATGAAGAGAGAACCTCGCTTCTCCATACCGCTTGTTCATCTCCGTTTGCATCTCTCGCTCAACTCGTGCCGGCCGATCCCTGGTCTTTTTACGTCGTCTTCTTTTGATTTTTCCGATTCCGTTTTTCTACATCTTCGATGTTTTGTTCATATCACAGATCCGGCTTGTTTGTTTATCGTATTAGGGTTTAGCAATTGAAGTTTTTCTTCTTCTTCTTTTTTTAATCGTCGATTCCTTCTATTTGATTGAGTTTTTCTTAGTTCGAACCCGATCTATTGATTTATTGAATCCTTTTCTCGCGATTTGACTGATTTCGTGTTTTTGGAATTTAGTTTTAACAAGAGAACTAGACGTGTTTTATCGTTGTAGCGCTGTTTGCTTTTGTTTACATCTTCACTGGGGATTGAAGATAAAGTGAGGGTAAGAATGAAGAAGACGAAAGAGGGAGAGGGAATGAATGAGAGAGGGAGAGGCGGTGAAGACCGAAGAGGATGAAGAAGATGGAAGAGGGAGAGCGGTGAAGAGAGAGGAGACGGACGTTAACCGGGTTTAACGGCATTGTATAAATTTGTTGTTTTGAAAAGTTTATTTGCATTTAAGGTCCAACAAAAAGTATATTGTGTTGTGTGCACTGCCCAATAGTTCGTTGGCAAAAATGATCCTTAACCCTTTAAATAATGCGAATTCACCGTATCGTACGGTTCCACGAGTTTTCTATCATATGCATACAAGTGACACGAAAGCATCACGAATAGCAACGAAAGCATGGTGAACCTGACCATGAAGGGGACACAGCCTCGGGCAAAGGCAAAAGAGAGCACATGTACACTGCAATTACAGAGCAGAAGGGTACAAATAATGAATACTCCCTCTGGTCCTTATTATAAGACACCAACTAAGTAAGTTTATTTGGTAGCCTTTTATAAGGCACTTGTTTATTCCCAATGAACATTAATTACTTTTTTTCATGTCGCCCATAATTAAAAAGGGTAGTGAGTGAGAGTAATAATTAATATAATATTAGAATTTAGGGCAATTAGTAGAGATAATATTGGAAATTACTTAGATCTAAGACAATTTTATTAACTTTAACTATTTTTATTGGTTTGTGAAAAAAGTTAGTTGGTGCGCTTTATAATAAAAAACGGAGGAGTACTTTATTAAATGGAGTGGGAGAGTTGGTGGAGAAGACGATAAGGGTATAGGTATCCTCCAAACAAAGGAGACCCCGATAAAACCGAGAAAGTAGGTAAAGAAACCAAGAAGAATACTTTATTAAATCGAGTGAGGGTTAGTGGAAAAGATGATAGGACTAATAGGTACTCCCTCCATCCGGTTCTAATTATAAAATCTAATTAATTTTTAGAGAAATTAAAAAGGCTAATTAAATTATTTAGAGTATTTTTATTTTTATTTTGCTCTTCAAACTAATTATTTTAACTAATAAACTAATATATAATCAAAGAATATACAACATATAAAATGATTAAATAATTTATTTAGTTTCTTTAATCTCTCTAAAAGAAAATCAACTAGATCTTATAATTAGGGATGGGAATAATATCATCCAAACAAAATAATTGAATGGCACGTGGTGGGAACAACCAAAAGAAAAAGGAGCATTGAGGATGAATACTTTATCAAACGGAGTGGGGATTTTAATTGTAGAAATTTTCATTATTTTTCTTTTTTAACCAAAAGAACGCCAGCATTGGGAACACGTTTCCCCATCCCTCGGTTCCACAACTTTTCTGTCATGTACAGTAAACCTGAAAGCATCGTGAATAACAAGGCATACATGTGAACCTAACCATGAAGGAGACATAACAATGAGACAGAGCCTCGGACAAAGGTAAAAAGAAGAACAGTACACTGCAATTACTCTCTTTTGTCTTTTTTGATAAAAATATATGGCATTCAAATAATTAATAATTAATTGGGACAATTTCCCTTTTTTTTTTTTTTCCCTCAAGAGACAATTTCCCTAACCCCACAATTAACTTTATTTTAGTTAGCCTTCGAATCAATATGAAATTTAACTGCATCTCATAAATTTTAAAAAAAAAGTTTTGTGGATTGTACTATTGATATTTTACAATGTTGATTATAAGATACTCCTTCTGATCCTTATTATAAAGTACTAACTAATAAATATATTTGATCATTTTTATAAAACATTTGCTTGTTCCTAAGGAACATTAATTATCTTTTTTCATGTACGCCTATAATTAATAAGGGTAGTAGGTGGTGAGAGTAATAATGAATATAATATTAGAGTTTAGTACAAGTAGTAGGGGTAATATTGGAAGTTACTTAAATTGTAGAACAACTTTATTGACTTTAAATGTTTTTATTGATTTGTGAGAATTATTAGTTTGTGCCTTATAATAAGAATTTGTGAGAATTATTAGTTTGTGCCTTATAATAAAAATTAGATGGAGTAAATGCTTACTAAGTATTCATACACATAGATACATAATATATTGTAATTTCTGCCGTTTTAAAATTAACATCCGATGAGGTTGGATGACTCCAACAAAAATCTTGGAGTGGTCACTTTTCTTATCAATTAAAATGTAAAACCCTTCATAGTTAATATTTTTGCATTATATTCAACACCACAAGAAGATACTTTTGAAAAAATAAAGAGAGAAGGAGTAAAAATACACACGACATTTTTTCTCGTAAGCGTCCAAAGACCACGACCTTTCAACTGAAAGTAAAAATACACACAACGTTCGTTTTGGGAGTGCCAAAGACCACGCCATTAGTTGATTGTCAACTTGGATGGAGCACGACGGCGACGTCTTGATACAAGATGATTTAGACGACTAAATAAAAAATTCAAAAAATTAGGAAAAAATTAAAATGATTAGAAAAAATTAGGAAAAAATTAAAAATAATTAGAAAATTTTAAAATAATTAAGGAAAAAAATCCAAATAATTAGGAAAAAAATTAAAATAATTAGAAAAAATTCAGGAACCTACCATTCATTTCTTTAATAATTTAGACACGTTCTGTAAATATTTATATTAACATGAATTATTATAAAATTTTCTATGTTTAGTAAATATATAATCTCTTTTTCTATAAAAACATTTCCTTATCTCCCTTCTAATATCAATCTAAATTTGTATTTTCTCTAGCATCAATCTAAAATTTTACTAAACATAGAAAATTTTATAATAATTCAATCTAGCATCAATCTAAAATTTTCTCTAGCATCAATCTAGCATCAAATTTAGAAGAGAAAATACAAATTTAGATTGATGCTAGAGAGAATTTTAGAAAATTTTAGATTGATGCTAGATTGAATTATTATAAAATTTTCTATGTTTAGTAAAATTAGAGAGAATACAAATTTAGATTGATGTTAGAAGGGAGATAAGGAAATGTTTTTATAGAAAAAGAGATTATATATTTACTAAACATAGAAAATTTTATAATAATTCATGTTAATATAAATATTTACAGGAACGTGTCTAAATTATTAAAGAAATGAATGGTAGGTTTCTGAACTTTTTTTCTAATTATTTTAATTTTTTTTCCTAATTTTTTGAATTTTTTCCTAATTATTTTAATTTTTTTTCTAATTTTTTGAATTTTTTTTTATTCCACGCTTTGTCCAAATCATCTTGTCAAGTATTCCATCCAAGTTGACGGTAAACTAACAAATAGTGGTCTTTGGCGCCATAAAACGTAACGTTATGTGTATTTTTGCTCAGTTGAAAGGTGAAAGTGGTGTTGGCGCTCTTAGGAGAAAAGATCGTGTGTATTTTTTTGCTCCTTCTCCCAAATATAAATGTTTGTACTTTGTTTGGTGTTCTCTTTCACAAAGGAACAAAAGAAATTATTATCTTCCTTGAATTTACCCTTCAGAGTTAGGGCCCGTTTGGTACGGGGAAGATTTAAAGATGGAAAGGAATTTAAAGGAGGGAAAGGAATGGAAGGGAAGATTGAGAGGGAACTTAAAAAGTTGAACTGTTTGGTAGAGGATGGAAAAGGAACTTAAGTTGAGGGAAAATGAATTGTTTGGTATGAAGAATTGAGTGTTGGTTAAGTGGGAAGATGAGGTGAAATTCCTAATATGCCCTTCGGACGTTTGAACGAAAAATTTACGTTCGAACATAATAGGCACCAAATCGCCTATGTTCGAACGTAAAATCTGACAGTGGCTTGAGGTTTACATCAGTAATTTCAAAACCCTATAGATAGAAAACCAGACCACTAAAACTCAGAAACTAAACAGAGACACGTATAGAGGAATAACTTGATGAATGGATGAAAGAATAGTTTAAATGGAAAGAACAGAGGGTTGAGAAGAATTCAGAAACAGAGGAAGCCGACGGTAGTGGTCTAGTCTTTCCTCTCCGGTGACGGTGCTTGGTAGAGAGGAAGAAGAAGGCGAAGATGATGGAAGAGAATCGAAGCTCTCTGTTCTCGTCGCCACTCTAGTTCTGCTTCTGACGTGGGTCTGTTGCGGCTGTGGTGAAAGGTTCATCATTGTCACCGGCGACGGAAATGGAGAAGGAAGGCGGAGGAAGGAAGGACCAAACCTGATTAACACGAACCGCAAGCTTCATTTTTCTACAAATCAGAGTCACGGTTAACAAGGGGTTTTTCAGTCCAACAATTTCACTTTCCCGGGAGACTCTCACAATCCTGCCTAATTTTGAGGGATTCAATTTCCCCACGTTTAAGGGAAGATCGGGCCAGGTGGGAAGTGAGATTGACGGGAGACTTGCGCAACAAACGGTTTTCTGCATGGGAAGCCTGGCATATTCCCTTTCCCTCTCGTGAAATCAGGTATCAAACGGGCCCTTAATGTTCGCTCCGCTGTGATGAATTACGCATTAAAAAATTTATAAAAAGAAAACATACCAGAATTTTAATCAACCACATCCTTAATATCATAACTAGATATGGACTTTTGTGCTCATCACTGTGCTAGAGATATGCTTTATCTAAATACAATTTCAATAATCTAGATTTAAAATTTTTAACTAATAGTTGTACTTTTTATATAAAAGAACATTTTGAAAAAAGTAACAATTACAATATTATCTTTTTTTTTAGATTTGGTATACACCAAAATAATTCTAGCTAAAAAATGTATTCATCAAAATAAATTTCCATTTATAAATAACAAGAAACAAATTGAATCTTAACATCGACGTATTAAGATTTCAGCGCTCGTTATCATTAACGAGCAAAAGTGAAACTCAACCCCAAATATCATGGACTATACAATGCGGTGTTCTGGACGGTGTGTACTTTTGATATCTTACAATGTTGATTATTAGATAATTGTTTACTAAGTACACATACACACGTAAATACAATATATAGTAATTTCCGCCATTTGAAAATTAACATCCAATGAGGATAGGGAGAAGAGGAATATCTCTTTCCATTTAATGTATCTACTGTTAGATTAAATTTTAATGATTTAGATTTAATATTATATAAAAATATTATTATTACATCAAATATAATAATGGAAAAAAGATAGGAAAAAACTTTGAAATTACAAAATCACAAATAAATTTTTTTACTAAGAGTTGATAAAGGAATATAAAACTTGATAAGCATGAGAAATACCTGATTTAGAATTTTATAATTTCAAAAAAAAAAAAAATCTGTGTTTTTTCCTATAATAATATACCATGGTAAATAGAATAAATCATAACCATAAAAACTTGATATAATGGTAGATACATTAAATTGAGAGAAAATGGGAAGAAATATCAATAGAGAAATTCCTTGTAGGTTGGACAACATAGAGAAAAATCTTGGAGTGATAATTTCTCTGATCGATTAACGCCTCTGAAATTATCTTAAGATTTAAAACCTTTCAATGCAAATTTAGGAACATGTAGGGTTGTATGTATAAGATCTCAATTTAATTTGTCTCATTAACTTATAATCTTTTTCTCAAAGTATCCCAGGCATACTAAAAGGAGGGTTTATAAGGGCTAGTTTTCAATGCAAATGTTTAAATAGGATCACTAATTATATTTCTACAAATAACTAACTTAATTAATTTTATTAACTTTCTTAATATCTTTAAATTATTATCGAACTTATTGAATAAGATAAATGGCCCGTCAAATTGAATTCCTATCGTTGTTTATCCCATTCATAGTTGACGTGGCTCAGGCCTCAGTGGCTGGTGGGTGGTCCATGAAATTAATCAGTGTTGTGCTGCATTTCTTTCTTATTCTATTACCTTTTTTGGTTTGGTTTTTTTTAAAAAAAAAAAAAAAAATTCTAAGTGTTCGTGTCAGTTTTTTTGCCAATGACTTGAGAAAGTAGAGTGCTCTCTGTTTTTTATAACAATATTGAATCAGCTTCAGGACACTATATTTGAAGTTTCCACAATCATGGGTGTTTATAAAAAAGGAAATTAGGAAAAAAAATATTTAGGACTACCTAAGGGAAGCAAAATAATTTAGGACATCCAAATTTGAAAATAAAAATAATAGGAAAATGAATGATTGTTGCCTAGAATCTTCCGAGAAAGAATAGAGATGTTGCTGTGCATGGCCCACCATGTTGAAAACACGCGTCCTTCTTTTCTTCCTTGCAACTTCGTCTTTAAGCGTTCTGTCAAACAATCTAAACCAGCTTCACTCTATTGCTTCCTATTGAACTCTTTTCACTGTCAATCATCTAAGCAATTACGTTTGACTCATCAGACAAAACAAGGCATGGAGTTTGCTACCAAGGTGGGAGAAGCACTTCTCTCTGCTTCTGTGCAGACCTTACTGGACTTGATCACCTCAAGCGAGTTTCGAGATTTCATGAAAAATAGAAAGCTCAATGTCTCTTTGCTGGATGAGCTGAAGATAACTCTGTTAATGCTTGATGCTGTCCTTAATGATGCAGAGGAGAAGCAAATCACCAGTCCTGCAGTCAAGGAATGGCTTGTAGAGTTGAAAGATGCTGTCTATGATGCAGAGGATCTACTGGATGAAATCAACACCGAATCTCTGAGATGCAAGGTGGAGCAAAGTTCTGAAAACGTCGCTAACAAGGTGCGATCCTTCTTTTCTTCTTCTTTTGGTGAATCTTGCTGGAGGCTGAACTCCAGGCTAGAAGAAACATCGCGAAGGCTTGAACACTTAGCCAAACAAAAGGATATCCTTGGTTTGCAAAGTGTTAGCTTGAGAGTGCATAAAACAGCCACAACATCATTGGTAAATGAATCTGTAGTGGTTGGTAGAGAGGATGATAAGGAGAAACTGTTGCAAATGCTCCGCTGTGATGAAGATCCAAAGGGTAATGCTATAGGAGTGGTCACTATATGGGGTATGGGGGGCCTCGGTAAAACTACTCTTGCTCAACTCCTTTACAATGATGTCAAGGTGCAAGAGCACTTTGATTTGAAGGCTTGGGCATGTGTTTCAGATGATTTTAATGTTCTCGAGGTGACCAAGAGTCTTGTTGAGTCTATTACTTCAAAAGTCTATGATACTAAAAATCTTGACTTCCTTCGTGTGGAATTAAGAAATAGTTTGAGCAATAAAAAGTTTTTGATTGTGTTAGATGACCTATGGAATGAAAAATATAGTGATTGGGATGATCTCATAACTCCTTTTCAGAGTGGAAGAAGTGGAAGTAAGATTATCGTAACAACTCGCCAATCAAGAGTTGTTGAAATCACTCATACATTTCCTGTACTTAAATTGAGTTGTCTCTCAGATGATAATTGTTGGTTGTTACTTTCCAAGCATGCATTTGTAAATGAAGATCCAAACAAATATCCTCAGCTAGAGGCAATTGGAAGGAAGATTGCAAGAAAATGTGGTGGCCTTCCAATTGCTGCTAAAACAATAGGAGGTCTTTTGCGCTCAAAAGTGGATGAGAAGGAATGGAATAAAATTCTGAATAGCAACCAATGGGAGATACCAAATGATGATGTTATGCCCGCTTTGCGTTTGAGTTATCTACATCTTCCATCACATTTGAAGAAATGTTTTGCTTATTGCTCAATTTTTCCAAAAGATCTTTTGTTGGACAAAAAGAAATTGGTCTTGTTATGGATGGCGGAAGGCATTGTACAGCAACCTACCTATGTGGAGAAGACATTTGAGATAGAAGTAGAAGACTATTTCAATGACTTACTATCTAGGTCATTCTTTGAACAATATGGCGGTGATCCAAGAATGTTTGTCATGCATGATCTCATCAATGATTTAGCAAAATTTGTATCTAGCAGAGCCGTCTTCAATTTGAGGGAAATGAAGTCCCAAAATCTACAAGACATTTGACGTTTTCCCAAAAATCATATAGTGCCTCTAAAGATTTTGAGTGCTTTCTCCATTTAAATTGTTTGAGAACTCTTCTACTAGAAAATGATTTCAAAACCCAGAGGGTAGGATGGTATTTAAACAAAAAGGTGGTCCATGATTTGTTGACAAAACTTAAATGTCTAAGAGTACTATCCTTACCATTGTGTAGCAGTCTCATTGAGGTACCAAATTCAATTGGCAATTTGCAACATTTACGGTATCTCAACCTTTCCTCCACTTTAATTAGAAGGCTGCCTGACGAAGCCTTTACACTTTACAATTTGCAGACATTGCTTTTATCAAGTTGTATGTATTTTAATGAATTGTCAGAAAAAATAGAAAAGCTTATTAATTTGCGTCATCTAGACATTAGCGTAACCGCTTTGAAGGAGATGCCCATACAAGTTGCAAAGCTACGTAACCTTCAAAGTTTGAGTACCTTTGTGGTGGGAAAACGGCCCGGATGGATTGGGAATTAAAGAATTGAAAAGGCTCCCCCATCTACAAGGTAATCTTTCCATTTTGAACTTAGAAAATGTTTTTGATTCTATGGATGCTTTGGAGGCAAACTTGAAAAAGAGAGAGAATATTGAGGAGTTAGTATTGAAATGGGATTGTGATGCTCAAGACTCACAAGTCGTGAAAATGTACTCAACATGTTGCAACCTTCAACAAATGTAAAGGGATTGACCATCGAGCATTATGGAGGCACTGGATTTCCTATTTGGGTGGGAGATTCATCATTTATAAATATTACCTCTTTATGTTTGAGTGATTGCAGTAATTGTTTTTTGCTCCCACCAGTTGGAGAACTACCTTCTCTCTCATATCTCTCGATTAAAGGAATGGCATCTATAGTTATAATTGGAGGTGAGTTCTATTGCAAAGAAATGCGAGCCCTCTTCATTTCACCCATTTCCATCTTTGAAGAGTCTTGTATTTAACAATATGCCTATTTGGGAGAAATGGACACTCTTTGAAGGTGAAAAGTTTCCTTTCCCTCGGCTCAATTATTTACATCTCGTATAATTGTCCTATGTTGAAGGGAGACATACCCGACATCCTTCCATCCTTAAAAAATGTTTCTATATCAAATTGCAAAAAATTGGAAGCAAAATCAACAAACTTTTTACAATGGATCACATCTATTGAAGAATTACAATTGAGCGAGGGGAACATGGGTTGTTAGGAGCATTTGATCATTTCCCTCGGACTCTTTGAAATCACTCACCATTGAGAAGTGTGACGACTTGCGTGTTTGCCAAGAACAATAATGGGTAGCCATTGTCTTCAAAGGTTGTCTCTCAAAGGTATCCCATCAATCACGTCCTTCCCAATTGATGGTTTGGGTTCTTTGCAACAACTTGATATTGAAAATTGTGAGAAATTAGAGTTCCTACATCAGGATTCCGCGCAAAATTACACATCACTTGAATTTTTGAGCATTACACAGAGTTGTCATTCCTTGAAATCTTTTCCATTAGGTTGTTTTCCCAAGCTTGAAGGCCTTTACTTTCACAATTGTCATAACTGGAGAGCTTTGCACATGTTGGGGGTCTCGCTCTTCCCTTAAAATTACTTTTTGTCATTAGGTGTGAAGAATTTAGATCAACGTCAGAATTACACATTGACTCCCTTTCCAATCTTCAACGCTTGTCTCTAGATTTGGTTCCGAAGTTGGAATCACTGCCTCAAGGGGGTTTGCCCTCTAACTTGAGAACATTGACTATTGCAGGCTGCAAAGGACTATCTTCTGTACCAATCGAAGACTGGGGATTTCAACGAATGACTTCCCTCTCAGAATTTACAGTTGAGAGAGATGGAGGTGAAAGTATTCTGCATGTTTTAATAAAGAATCAAATACTACCCACTTCTCTTGTGAGATTCTCCATCTGTAATATCTCCAATCTTAAATTGTTAGAAGGAAAAGGGCTTCAACACCTCACTTCTCTTCAAGAGCTTTCCATTGTGGACTGTCCAAACCTTGAATCCTTGCCAGAAGATGCGCTTCCATCCTCTCTCTTGTTGTTGGAAATTGACAGATGTCCAAAATTAGAAGAGAGATATGATTATCAAAAAGGGAAACATTTGTCTAAGATCGCTCATATTCCCACCATCCGAATTAATGATGAAGACTATTATCCTTGATATGCTATGCATTCCTTCAAAAGGTAAGCTCTCAAATTTCACAACAATTAAACATTTTTAAATATCGGTTAGTTTATACCTTTTTTTCCTTTTTGACAATGCACATGAAAATTATGATATATTCCCTTCCGATCATCGAATTGATATCAACATTATAAGGCTACATCTAAACAACATATGAATTCTTCTGCAACATTTTTTTAGGGGAAAAATTAAACTCTAAATATTGTGAAACAAGTTGTTCAATTTTCCTTTGTATAAAACAAAACATATGACTTATCAAAATAAAAGTGGTACCATAGTAACTCTTGTCTCAAAATTTACAATTATAGCTGGCACGTTAAATCTTTTGGTCTCTTTGAAAAATAAATCGTATCTTGATTTCTCCTACTTGCTTTTCATACTAGCTAATATATACTTAATATTTGAAAATATTTTTACTAAAAAAATAGAAAACATGTAATTTTCCACTGCCATACATGAGCACATGTTTGGTTGCAAAATGATATTTTCGTGTCACTTCTTCGTAATATTTTCAGATTCTTAAGCTTTGTGGCAAAATTGGTAGTGAGATCATTGAAACTCGATTCTCGTATTTTCAAAGTGCGTTCAAAATCTCTATTTCACATTCTCGTGATTTTCTATTAATGTGTTGCCGTTGATTTATGAAAGATTGAAAATCCCTATAAATTTTTTTCTTCTCATAAAGCATAACGGATTTCAAAGATTCCATAAACCTTCTTTAGGTTTACCGTAAAGGTCTTTGTCTTTTCTAAATTATTTATCGTGATTACGATTTATAGTTCTTTTTAAAAAAATCTCTTGCTTTGCGCTCAAGAAAATATAAGATTCTAATTTGAACCTCAACCTCTATATTGGGTTCTAATATTTCTACTCTTCAACAATGAGAAATATCCTATTTTTATATTCATTCATTTATGTACAGAAAAGTAGAAGTTTGATTTAATTTTTTATATTTTTCCAGACGCAGATTATTAAGAGCTTTGTTGCAGAATTGAAGCTCTGGAATCACCAAAAAGCCTTTTCTTAAAGAATTCAAATTAATCCTCTGCTTCTCATTCACCGATTTGATTCATGAAAAGCTCATGTGAGTATCATCATTTTTCCTTAAAGAATCTCTTTCTTAGAAAATAAGGCTTCAATACGTTCATAAATGTTTCAAAACTTTTTGCACTTCAGTTTCTTGTGTCTGTTTCTTACAAAATTTCTCTTTATTTGTACCGACGAGAGGACGTGTGATCTTATATTCCTACTCTCTTAGTTTCTTATTTTTAAACAGATTGATTTTAATTATTTTTCCTGTTTTCCAATAGATTTCAAAGATTGACAGGATTTAGAAGTCTTCCTCCTCTCTCTCTATATATACATAAAAGAACCATTCCTAGGTTTTTTTTTTTTTTTTTTTTTTTTTTTTTTTTTTTTTTGGTCGAAAACCATTCCTAGCTAGGATAAAAACTCCTTAATGTGTACAATTAATAAGGATATTTTAGTAAAAAATTATAAATTTGGAGTCAAAGTAGATTGATATCTTATATTTAGAATCAAATCAAATTCTTAACTAACTCTTATATTAAGGATCATACATAGTATTATGTAGGCATAATAACCCATCTAGGCATGATGCGTATGAATCATATGTACGCTTGTCACATTGGTGGGTCTCCATTTTTATTATGTTAAATATTATTTGTTCATATTTCTTATAATTTTGTAAACAAGTATGATAAAACTTTTGCAGATATCCATGGATATGCCCCTGTCCTTCATGATTTTGCGGCATCACCCATCTCAAGATTGGTATTTCAAGGTACCGGATTAGCTAGCCTGGTTAGTATGAGGCTCATTGCATTTTTGAGAAATTTACCAATTTCAATTTTTTTAATTTAATATAATCATTGTACCACTCTGGTCCTATTTATAAGTTCATTTTGACCAAAAAATTTGGTCCTTTTTATAAGTTCATTTTGACCAAATAAATGAGATTGTGATAATTTTACCCATAATAATGATGATGAGAGATATTGCCTAGCTATGTTGGAAAGAGAAAAAGTTTGATAATAAATTTTAAAAGGTACCAATTCATAAATGAGGGTAAAATTGAAAATTTGTTCCATAATCATTGAGATATTTACCTCTCTTTGGTATGCGAAATTTGATCAAACTGACTTTATAAAGAATCGAGTGGTATATATGAAGCTTCAGAAATTACTTGTAAATCACAAAGCTAAAATTTGACTGACAACCTTTTTTCCCTTTTCAGTGACTCGATCTAAAATTTCTAAAAGAGAATGCCGTTGGCTTTGAATGAGTAGAGCAATGGCCAAATGTTTGTTGAAGATCTCACGTATCTTAATTAGGTAATGCATTTTGTTGAAACTAACGCACTTTTTAAATTATTTTGATGGAAAGCTTGCAGGTGTTGTTGAATTTAATCTAATATTATGTTTTAATGAACCATGTCAAAATAGGTGAGGGAACTTGTTTAATTGCTCTGTTTTGAAGAACAGAGTAATGCCATGAATGATCACTATTTTTGTATGTTACCCGCAATAAAAGAAGCATTGTTTTGTTGGTCCTGGTGTTGGATAGAAAATTTGACTCCTAGTGTTGTGATTTTCTTCAGGTTTCAACATTAATGAGGTCGAGGAATGATTTGCAAAAAGGAGGAGGAGTCTCATCATTGTTGAATTTGAAGTATTTGAGTGCTGAGAGCGTTTTAATTGCCTAGCTCTTCAAATTGAATATAATTAAATCATGGTGTGAAACTTCAACTAAACAGAAAAATTACTTATAAATAACCAATATCATTCTAACAAATCATTTATTGCAGCTTACAAACTAAAAATTTAAAAATTTAATTTAATTCTTTTTTTTTCTAGGTAAAAACAAAGTTAATTTAAATATGATTTACTTTGTATATAAAAAAAATTATTTACTTTCTCATATCTTCTATTATCATTATTGCGATTGTTTTGGGGGAAAAAATTATTGTGATTTATTGTATGCGCCTTATTTAGCCAATTTGTGAAAAGCTCATGTCCACATTAATAAGATTTCTTTTATCTAGAGTTTAAAGTTTGATTGATTAAATTAAGGTTGTAACTTATAAAGGCTTGAATAGCATCTTTAGAATTTAACGTCCTCTCTTAAATAAATAAATATTAAAAAGCATTTTTTTCCCTAAAATTATTATTTTTTATAATATATCTTTGAAAAACAAATAGTACCATGTGCGTTGGGCACTTAGCCTTAAGTCAAGTCTGGCTCTTAAAAAAATTGATGGACCAAAATCACTTATATGGAAGCCACGTGGCATACTTAACTCTCCACCTCATCACTAACACTCCACGTCACACATTTTCTCTCTTCCTCTCATTCACTCTTCTCTCTATCAGCTTTCCAATTCCCACGTTCTGGAACAAAACCCAGAATCCTATAAGCAATAGTTAATCAATTAAACGAAGCAGCATCAATCACAGGAACAATGTGTCACATTTTGGATTTCACTTTTGTGCACAAGCCACTGTGTCGAATTTGGATGGTATAAATTTCTACCGTGGAGATTGTACTATATTTTTAAATGCTTAGATAAGGGTAAATGAAATGGATGAAGCTTTATGTGTTTATAACCCATGTTATCTAATTTCAAAACATGTCGTCAATACAGTTTTTTAAAATCATTAATGTTGCTCATTTAGATATCAATAACAACTTTGTTCCGTGGGGTGACAAAAAAGAGAGGAAAAACTGTACTTTTACATTTGGCATTAATAACACACAAGTCCTTTGGAACTTAGTCATTTGGCATTAATCTTATTGATATTGATTCAACATATAATGAGTGATTTAATGAATAAAAAAAAATATGCATACAAATATAATTTTTTGGTAATTAATTATTTAGTGTATCATTATAAGCTAAGCCGGTTGTTGAGAGTAAGTAATACTTTTAATGTTTAATTATTTAGTGTATCATTATAAGATTTAGTATCTTTTGATCAACCAGGTTAGGAAAGATGAGGAAGCAGTAAAATTATATGCTTTAAATAAAAGGGAAAGAGGTAAGATATGCAAGGAAGTCAGGCAAGAAACTAACCCGGTTGTTGAGATTAAGTAATTGTTTTTTTTTTTTTCCTTCTAATGTTTAATGAATTTTTCTTATAAAAACATGTAAAAGTATTTAATTTCAATGGATCTGAGTCTTAGTTTTGATATTATTAGGTTAGACAATATGACATGAGCTCAGGAAGGATTGCTCTGCTTTCACTGGTGATTGAGTCCAGAGCTGTTAAGAAATTAACTAATCCTTTCTCTATATTCCCGTGGTTTTCTATTTGTCACAGCTTTCGACATTGCATATCTGGAAGGAAAAGTTGCAGAATTCATAATCTTGTATTTATCTTTTGGTTATTTTATTCTTTCTTTGATTTTTTTGGTGGCCATAATTTCTGATTGAAGATGGGAGGGAGAGAGTCTGATAAGTGATGAATGGATGGTAGAGAGAGGAAGAAAGACCCGGGTAAATTCAGTTATATATATATATATATATATATATATATATATATATATATAGGGTAAATGATTTCTCCAGTCACTGGAGATAACTTATCTCTAGTGATCCCCAAAACTACGTCATTTTGGATTAATGAAAGGTGTTTCCGTAATTTTATACCCTTAATTAATTCACCTAAAATTACAAACACACCTTTCATTAATTTAAAACAACGTAGTTTTAGAGGTTACTGGAGATAACTTATCTCCAGTGACTGGAGAAATACTTTCCCCATATATATGTATGTATGTATGTGGGGTCTTTTGCAACAAGCAATGGCCGCATCTTTTCTGTGTTAGAGCCGCCCCTCCCCTAACCGCCTTATCCATTGTCATTCATGAGGGCCTTATCCATTGGCGGACCTTAACAAAATAGATTTGTTCTATTTACACATTTAAAAGATTTAAATAGGTCTTGGTCCTAATCTTTTCAACAAGGAGACTGGCGTACTACGCTAGGGCCAGTAGGCCCCCTAATAGGGGTTTGACCTATTCCTACCCCTACTTAGGTTTTAAATATAAGATATAATTTGCAGTGTAATTTATATTACAAACTATGTCATATATTTAGAATATGAGAAGCAATACTTTCCACTGTCTAGATAGGATCCAAATTTGGTTGAAAGAACCGTAGGTAAAAATATTTTATGGCGACATTTTAAAATATTTAATTCTTTTCTTCGTTCTCCTCCATTATATATTTTCTGGAAAAGCAATGCCAACGGCCACACTTCATGATCCATGAAACCCATTTATCACAGAAATTCATTCTCAGCATAACACCTTCAAGGAAGTCCCATTCTAACCTATCATAGGCTTTGTTCATATCCATTTTAATAGCAACTTCATATTTATTCTCGCTTTTCAAGTTCCTTAAATAGTGAAAGGCTCCATGCACAATGATACTATTATCCTGAATGAATCTATTAGGAATAAAAGCTTGTTGGTGTTCGTATATGCAATCATCCAGAACTAGCCTCAATATATTAGTAAGAATTTTGGCTTTGATTTTGTAAGCAAAGTTACACAAGCTGATTGGTCTTTATTGTGAAATACTTTCAGGGATATCAACCTTTGGGATCAATATTAAGTTTGTTTCATTCAACGGGTCGACCAAGTCCTCATCTTCAAAAAAGCTAAGTACATTGCGGAGGGTGGATAGCCTGATTTCTTCCCATGATAAAAGTCACCATTAAAACCATTCGGGCCTGAGGTTTTAAACGCACCTAGTTGAAAAATAGCATCCTTCACTTCCAACCCAGATATGGGGCTTGTTAATCTACAGTTTTGTTGATCACTAATTTTCGGTTGGATATAACTCAGGACGGAGAGAATGCTACCTAGGGAATTGTTGTCCCGACGATATAATCATGGAGTGAATAACGTTCTTTGAGCTACTCAGAATATTCACAACAATCGAGTCTTTCCACCACAAAGCCAATCCTCCCGATCTTCCTTCTGGGGAAACATACCAACATTCCTCATAATTACATCTTCTGCGAAGCTTTTCAAGATCATCAGTTTGCCTTTCCATTTCCTTAAGGAAAACGATTGAGGGTTTGTGTTTCCTAATCTCCTATTGGAGATTTTTTACTGCCAGAGAAACCCCCAACCCCTGACAATTCCAAGCAATGTAACTCATGGCCCTTGGGTGGTTGATTAATTAGGACAGCCACCGAAACCTTCAGACTGAATCGCAGAATGCCCATCCTGGAAATTTTCATTAGAAACAAGCCAACTTCAGGGAAATTAATTTCTTCAAACAACAAACTCCTTACCTTCTCAGTATGTGTGTTGTTGCTATTAGACACTTTTCCTTCAGGGCCCCCTCACCGGAGAAGAGGAGCCATTACTGAATTGATCTACTTCCTCTGCTTCTTCGAACAAACATCTTTTCTTTACAGTTACAGGAGAACTCACTTTAGATGTTCTAATGGAACACCAGCCTTACTGCTTGGATCAAGAGAGCCATACAGGCTTGAATGGGGATCGGCCTATTTGTTTAAAAGTTCATTGGTTGAATCGGCCCACAATGTTGTTAATGGCCCACAATAGGATTCCCTCTTATGTTTTGTCATTGAACTTTCTTTAATACTGTTGGCCCAACATCAATTTGGAGATCCGCACCGGCTATCTTTCCAGAGACATTTGGATTACTCATACTCATGGTTATTTCATGAGCTGTGTCTTCCGTACAATCACACACATGTTATTCAGTGGCAGAGGGCGGAGTTAGAAATTTTAATGACGAGAGGCGAATATAAAAAATATTATATTATAAATAAAAATATTTGAAATATAATAAAAACCTAATAGATAAAAAGTTGAAAAAAAATATATTACAGGAATCATCACACTATTATCATTCGTGGGATCTTGGACAAGCATACCACTATGATGATAAGAAAAACAAATCAATTTTAGCTATACCCGTTAAAAGTCACATTCTTGTGAAAGAAATAATATTTCTTCTAACGCCAAATAGCTTTAAGAATAAGAATGCAAGATGTGAAATCGCTTTCTCCCCTACGCCTAGGGCTCGAACCCCGCCCCCTCCCCCTACTATGTATATAAAAAAAAAAATATTTCTTCTAACTAAAACACATTGCACCCATTTAAAATACAATTGAAATAAAGCCTCCCATGCAGTCTATCCCATTCTCTTGGGAATATCAATCTTAATTTTATTCAATACAAGAAAAAATTGACAGTACAAATTTGTTTTTGGATTGAGATTATTGTGACATCATACATCACTACTCTTCAAAATGATGTTATTCCATTGAGCGGAACGGATAATGTGGCACATGTAATGCATCAAAATAAAAGACAAGTACCTTTCCAATGAGTGCACCCTGTACTAAATTTTATGTGATATTTTAAAACTAATTGAAACCTTTGGCTACTGAAATTTGTACCGTCTAAATACAGTTTGAATGATTCAGATTTAAAGTTTTTAATTATTATTTTTAAATAATTTTTTGATAAATTGATAGTTAAGAAACCATCTTCATTTTAGATTATGTACACATTAAACTAACTTTTTTTAATAAAAAAAATTAAATAAAAACCGTCTAAATCAGGTATTCATCAAGAATGATGAGCACTCAAATTCATTTCACCTCTCGAGTGTAATAAAGTTCAAGTGCATAATAGTATGCATATTACCTGCACGTTAAATATGTAAATGATGTCAAGATAAGATCTGAGTTCAAAATAAAAATAAAATAAAATAAATTGTTAGTTTACTCTTTCTCCTTACATGCGCATTTTCTTCAATTATTTACTCGATCTACAACAAAGGAAGTGAAAAAAAATTATGGAAATTATTTATCTTAAATGAGTCCCTAAGCGCAGGGCCTTTGATTAGGAAGGCGTGCCTTATTGGCTAAGTCACCTTCAGACGGAAGGCTGTGTTTGGGGTGGCAATCGAACTTTGAATGGCACCCGATTTGGCGTGGTGGGAATAATACGTTACGGAAACACGCGGATTAGAATTTTACATAATTAACTCTTACTGTGCATCACATCTTTAATTTCTATTATTTTTAAAATTTTATTTTATTAATAAAAATGACAACTTCTGATGTTATGAGTTTCATAGTTTTGACATCACTTAGGTCAGCAATTACAAAATGCTTGGGCAATATTTAGTACGCAGAAAAGTGCTTTCTCAAAAGAAATAAATGAGCCTTCGACCAAAAAAAAAAAAAAAAAAAATACTAGGAAAAATGACAGCTAAGTCCCAAGGAACATACAAAATATAAAAAAAGTCCCAATCCAAAATTACATATAAAAAAAACTCTCTATTATTTGTATGACAACGGTAAGTCGCTATATTCACAACAAAATTTTAAAACCGAAAGTCATTCACAAAATAAAAAGTTATATTCATAACAAGGAAGTGTTATATTCACAATAAATTTAAACACCTGGATTTTGTTTTAAACTCAGTCTCTAAGTGTATAAATTAGGTCATTTACAAAGAAAAAGTAATATATTGATAACAAAATTTAAAACTTGACCATACACAACAAAAAAAGCTATATTTATAACAAGAAGTGTTATATTTACAACAAAATTTAAACACCTAGATTTTATTTCAATACAAATAATATAGAAAAAGTCCCTAATGTGATTTTGGGTTAGGAATTTTTTGATATTTTATATGTTCATTGGGATCTGACTATCATTTTCCCATAATACTATCAGTGAAGTTGTTCCTTTGACTCTTTGAGCATATTTCTCAATCCGTCGGTGGAGCTATTTAAGCGTAACAAATCTTTTTCCATCGTATCTTTTTCAGTTTAGAAAATTCCAACACCTCATTCAATGATTTTCAGTGAGATTTTTTTTTTTTTTTAAAAATAAACTATCCTCATTTTGTTTGATGTCAGAAATTTTCACGACAAAATCACTCCTTTAAGTTCTTTTCTAAAAATAATAAAATAGTGATGGGAGAAATCATCCATGGTCACAAATTGGTCATAATTTTTTTAATTCCTTGACAAAAGAAGCATGCGTAGCGCAAAACTTTAGTTAAAGAAAAGAATGACTCAATTAAAATGACCCTTCTTTGTTGACGATAAAATGGGAAAATAAGAGTACACCGTGTAAAGGTGACAAGAATAATATTGCAGTGAAAATAATAATATAAATACGTTCATTATTATTAACCCAATATTTAAATTAATTAAGATTAAGATAAGATGTTAGTGCTTTCACTCTTGGTAAACAGAGGGCAGAACTGAGGCTCCACACTGCCCCATTGTCATATAAGTACTCGACAGTCGCACGTAACAGTATTTTCTCTGCCCATTCAAATGATTCAATCATTAAATATCACAAATAGTGGGTCATTATTATTATTTTTTCCCTTTTAATATTTTTACAGGAAAAATTGCTAGAAAATCCCCATTGCAAAATTAGTCGTGATCTGATTATTATCACCAATCCATACTTGAGTGACACGGCTCAATTATTGAAAAGGTTTTAGACATCATTTTTTCCTATTCATATTAAGTTCCAAAAACTCACCGCAACCAATATTAGTAGACATAATTGACTTTTTCATTCATTTGGAATACTTTCCAAAGTGAGATGACATAAAGTGTGGCTAATTAGCTGTAAAGTCGATGTTATTTGATATTGTGAGAATCACTATAAGGTGTTAAAGAATAGATTTAATTACCAAAATGTCTAATAGTAACTTAGAAACGTATTGTACTATATCATGCTTATTACATGGCTTTGATAAAAATTGGACAAAACAAAAAGGTAAAACAACACACTAGTACATTATTATTACAATTACAAGCAAACGAAAAATTACAAAGAATGAAAACTTGAACATGTAAATCTTCAAGTGTTTGAAATGAACTAGGTAAAGATAATTCTTAAGATATTGATAAAAATGAAATCAAAAGAAGGGTTGTTACTGTTCTTGGCTCATCGGTCTCCCACTATAAGTAACCATTATCAAGCAACTTGACAACAATGTTATAATGATGACTTTTCTTGTATTACAGCCTCACAATGTTATAAGTGACCACGGGGGCGGCCTGGCAAATGTAATAATGACTTTTCTTGTATCACAGCCTCACAGCCCTCCAATTTTAGTATAGTCACACTTCCTCCCTATCTTTGGATGGAGAGAAAATTATGGGGGAAAAAATGTTAGGAGGAAAAACTCCCAAATATAGTATTTTTCTAATCATTTTTGAAAGTTTTACTTACTAGTATTCCCTCACCTATTTTCCCCTACTTTTCTCTTCATTCAAACATATAGCAAAAGAAAGGAAGGAAGTAGAGAAGAAAGCTAGTCATAACTTTCTTTTTCCTAATAATTAAAGCGTGCATAACTTTTGATAAAGAAAAGAAGTGACTCCATCTACTATTCTTATCAGTTGACCATAATTAAATGTAGAATCGTAAGAGCACTTCGTATAGATAAAGGTCATAACAATAATATATCGTGACAAAAATAATAATAATTGAGTCCATACAGTAATCATCTTTAGATTGAGATCTAATTGTATTCACCCGTGGGTTGTTTCTTTTTTGTTTATCATATTGGAAGAAGGAAATGAAATAATAATATAATTGAGTCCCTACGCTAATCATCTTTTAATTGAGATGTGATTGTATTCACCAGTGGTTTGTTTCTTTTTTGTTTGTCATATTGGAAGACGGAAATGATGTTTTATCGTTTTATTATGTGTAAATGCTCTCCTGACAATATAATTTGTTGGTCAATCTCAACTTTTTCATGCGTTATCACAAAATAAATATATAAGTTTGTGCAAAACTTTCGAGCAAGGACTTATAATAAATGGTATGACTTCTTATATATAGATTTTATATTTCATGTTGATTATTTCATGAACTTTGCTTTCATTGTTTGTGTATTAATTGTATATTTAACTTTTTCAAATGTTGATCGATTATTTTATTTTTCTGAAATGATTATCTTTTAAAACGAATGTCCTCAATCATGAGTGCCGCAGCATCATCCCAAGATGCTGGTTTTTAATTTTTTGGATTTTAATGATTTTATAAACGATCTTCTAATTATGATTAGACTGTTATCAGCAAAGTTAATAAAATAAGAGCGTGAACACTCATTGCGCTGGTACTGTGCTTCTCCAATTGTGTGTAATATTCCAAATAATCTATATTCTTAGTGAAAAAAAGCGATGGATTAATCCATTCAAGGAATTTAACTTTTTAACTTTATTGATTAAAATAAAAGACATAAATCTGACGTTAAATGATCATAGCCATTCATTATATGAACATTCACTCCAGTCTTTTGTACACTTATCCCAAACTGATCATACATATGACACAAAAATCACAAGCCTAAAAACATTTACATTAAAATGTCAAGTGCAACACATTACACAAGCAGACGCACCTGCAAAGGAAGTTCAATGTAATACCGGATTTTTGCTTTATCGAAAATCATGTATTCTATGAATATGTGACCATACTAAATTGGCTAAAATATGTGACATAAAATCACATAATAGAATGGTTGTTTCCAATCCAAAGGCGTCAAGGAAGTGAATGGATGACCCTTAGTCAAATTGGTACATATTAACAACAATCTCTTGGCACATGAACTTGTATAGAGATTGAAGGCTAACACTTTTAAATCCCTTATAAGCCTATATTTTTGGCCTAAGACAAGAGTTAAGGGACAATGAAATGAGTGTTTATCAAAGGGAATAAAGTCCTTAGGATTTAGTGCATTTTGTGCCAAGATAACACATTTTAAGCAAGGGATTAGTATCTAATTCTTTGATAACCAAATTGTGCATGTACTTCAAGTTGAGAAGGGCAATAAAGACCTTCTCTAAGGGCTGATAATTTTGAAAATATAAGGGCCCAAGAAGATAAAATAAAGCTTGATAAATAATGCACAATTACACCTTGATGAATTGGCAAACAAATTGCACAATGACAATTGGCTTAAGGGACATTTAAGCCCTTATTTGTGTCATCAAATGACGTCATAAACTTGCCCAATAAGTCTTGATTTTCAGCTGATTGTGAAGATAAGATCACAATTTAATTGATCTCAAAATCTTTTAGAAACTTCTAGAAGCTTCTTGGCCAATTGAGGGACTAATGTTACACTCCTACCGACCTCGCCCTTTCGGGTGGCGGGTTAGAGAGATTCCTTTTTAAAAAAAAAAAAAATATTACCTTTACATTATTTCTTAATCCTCTTTAACATATATTAGAGTATGCATTTTAGAGCATATGATTGGTTTGGACAATCACAAAATACTAGTAAAAGTGTGAAAACCAGGGTATAGTCATCTAAAATAAAATACTGAATGGGAAGTAAACTTATACAGTTTTCCCAAAATAAATATACAAAACAGGATAGGGTATTTCCTATTTCTTCAATCTTCTGCCTGATGCCTTTACCTTCTTAATCACCTGAATAGCTTAATATCTATCACCTGTATCTACCATATGTATACAGTGTATGAATGCAACCATGGTAACACATACCACATACATGCATTCAGAATCACAACACAATATCATGAACACAAATCGTCGAGCTGCCTTACCAAGGAAAGCCCCAGTATCCATATAACCGTCGAGCCACCTAACAAGGCTAGCCCTGGTATCCACAAAGCCGTTAAGCCGCCTAACAAGGCCCGGCCCCGAGAAAATCCTCGGCGTTAGGAACAATACACAAAGAGTCGGGCCTCAAACCCAACTACCCCGAATGCCTATTGGCTCGGTAGTGACCTAAGGACACACAGTCCACTAGGCCCTACAACCCCAATCCTCAATCATGGCAAACAAACATACAAGAGTAATATAAAGTATGTGAGTAAACAGTTACTACCTGGTAGCTGTTCGGAGATTGCTAAAATTTCCTTGACATTCGAGAATCTTTCTGGATATGTTTTTGCCCTAAACACAATAAATATACCTTATTTTCAATACTTATACAACCCTTCTCTTACTTTCAGGAAATCTGACCAAAATCCAAAAATTCCAGAAACCATGCTTCAACTTCAAACATTTTTAATTAATTCTAAAAACATTTGATTGACATGAATCCAGTAGCCATCAAACCCTTAACATGTCTAACTTATGAGAAAAACATTTTTAGAGGGCAAAAGGGTTCATATCTTTTCACGGTGCTGAAATTTGGTTAATTGGTTAGAGAAGAATTGCGGTGATCTAGGTTATTTCAAAAATTAATTTTGCCTAGTAGGAAACACGGAAAATTACCAAAATCATACATCAAAATGATGCCCCAGATGTCTAATTTAAGCATGTAAATTTTCATGGCCATCAGACTTCATTTACTATTTTAAAATCATTTATTAAGCATTGCTGCCTAGAATTCCAGAATCTGGCAGTTCGTTGTTTCTCTTGGATTTCAGGGTTTTCGGGTTCGTAAATCATGACTTGAACCTATTCTCATGTGGAATTTCATTTTAAACTCAATGGAACCCTCAAAAAAGTTAAAATCATATCACAAATTCATGCTCAAACTAGCTAAACGAAAATCCTAAGCTTCAAGTCATAAGAGCCAATTTTGAGCGTACCTTGATACTAAGCTTTAACCGGTGTTTCTACTTCTTCTTCCGAGTGTATGAACTTGGATGGACCTTCCCTGGAACTCCCTAAATTCACCTCTTGCAGCCAAGAATGTAAGGGTAATGTCTTTTTATCAATGGTCAAGGTACAAGAAAATGTCCAGTTTATGCTATTGTCCGTTGGTTAAAAGGGCGTATTAGGGTTTCTTTACTTCTTTCCCAAGGAATTCAAGATCCTTCTAGAGAGGGGACATGTGGCATCTTTTTAATCATTAACATCATATTTTATTTACTTTTCCATGAATTATCCAAGTCACCCTTTTTTGCAGTGGTCGATAGGGTGCATTGCTAGTTAATAGCGTGTTTCTTCTTCACTTTTTCTTTAAGTTTTTCGGATCTTTTTTTTAGTTGATCCCCTATATGTCCCGCCATATTATACCCTCTGGTAGCCTAATACTTGTTCCATTTTATTAAAAAAGAAGTCCCTAATTGGTCCTTGTTGTTTCCCTTTCATTAGTTAAGTTTTCCTTAAGGCTTGAACCTTGTGATAAGGCTTATATGCAAGTGAAATCAACTTATTCTTTCTCTTGATTTTGCATGGCTGAGATTCACTCCTTCTTAAGTAAGGAGTTGACTTTTACAATGTCATCATTACTTGTACTTTTTACTTTTTCCAAAAGTCAACTTATAACCCTAGAATGCCACGTGTCATCTGGTAATTATTGCGGTTGACTTTTATTCCTTTGCTTTTCTCCAAAAACATAGAGAACCCTTATCAGTCCAGAAAATGTCATGTGCACATCTATTTTAACACATTTTTGCTCAACTAATTGTCTCATACTTTAGGACATAGTTAAATGGCATTTTTACCAACCGATTAACACCGTATAAGTGTTTTGTGCCTTTCTGCACTAACCCTTTAATTTCAATGACTCTTGAACTCTTGGTCAAAATATTCATGCAAAAGGGAGTGCAAAACGTCTTAAAATATGCCAAGAAGGCAATTAAGAATCCCCAAAATCAAAGGACCAAAGTGCCATTTACAAAATATTCTCTTAACTTGGCTTATTTTGCAAGTTTTGTTGACTTTTCTCTCTCCCCCTTGCTTTGCACGAATTTGAGGCTTATTGAGGAAACATATGACTCATCCTTATGACATAAACACATGCTTATGTGCCTCTAATAGCAATTGACCAAATTGCCCTTATTCATGGCTTCTTTCACAAGCTACATGTCTTCAAAATATCTTATCAAACTTGGCTTCTTCAAAAAGCTCTTTGACTTGTCAACTCTTCATCCAAGTATGACATGTGACAATTGTGCATTAAATGTTTGTCAAAACTATTTGACTTCCTTAACAAGATTGACATACTTGGAGAGTAATCTGGACACCTGTCACCTTTTTATTCGGCCAACACAAAAGTATATCTTGATTAAAAGACATGTGTCGCATTCTTATTGAAATAGAACAAAAGAAGTGTCATCTTGAATCATCATGACTTTCTTTATTAAAGGCACAAATACCGAGACCCAGCGAACAATGCCACATACTGATATTTTTTCCAAAAACGCAGGGCATACCTGACTGCCCTGAAAATGCCGTATACTTACCTATATCGGCATATTTTTGCTCAACTAATTGTCCTATACCTCAGGACATAGTTAGATGACATCTTTTCCAACCGGATTTATACTGTATAGGTCTTTTGTGCCCCTTTTCCATTGGCACTTTAATTTTACGGTTTATACAGACTTGACCCACTGACCAGTATAGCTGAGTTAGTCAGTCCCTAAGAAGCTTCCTATCTCTTGACATTCTTGGGACTCTTCTCGAATTAGGCTTAGTACTTTAAGCTTATTCTCAATTCTTAGGGTCCAAAATTTGGGATATTACAACTAAGACCATAGGATGATGACCCATGGAAGAGCAATCCAAGGGCCCTGAAAGAGTCCATAATTTCATCCAAAAATGTGTGGAGGAGAAGAGGAAGAGAAAACTTGGTGGAAAAGTCAAGAAAAGAGGATATTTTGCAAGGGTAAAGTGGTAATTTAACTTGTGGGGTCCACAAGAGGAGTATCTTCCATTATAAAAGCACATGGTCCCCCTCTTCTTTGTCATCATAAATTAAACACTCCTCTTGCCTTGTGATTGTTGGTGGAGCCACGAAAATAAGGAAAGAGAAAGGAGAAGCAAAGTTCAAAGCACATGCAAGGTAAGTGATCTTGTATGTGATAGTTCATTTCCTTATGTTTTTCATTTGGTGTGTTCTTGAGCTTGTTGGTAATTTATGGTAATTTCTCCTTGACTTGGAAACCTCAAACCCTAAGGAAAGGTTCAGCCTGAATGGTTTAGCAACATTTTTAAAGGCTAAATATTGAGTTTAGAGGTGTTTGGTACATAAAAATCATAGATTCTACAAAAGCCATAAAACTGCTAGATTTGAGTTCATTAGAGGCAGTAAGATTGTTCGTCAGTTTTGATCAAGTAAATGACCTCATGAAATTTTACAAGAGTAAAGTAGACATACAGAGATTTATTTTGATATAAAATACGGAATTTTTAGAGCTTTGTATAAAGAGATAATGATTTTTGAATTTGAATCACATTTCTGGAAGTTCAATCTGGATAGTAGTGTTTGTGCATGGTTTTTGTCTAATCAAATAATGTCTAAAAACCATGAAAATTTTCAGAAATGTAGAGCACAGAAACGTATTTCTTTTGATGTATCACAAGCATTTTTTTTTTTTTTTTAGTTTTGTACAAAACGATATGGATTTTTCTATCTGATTCATGTTTCTGGACATACAATCTGAACAGTGTTGAAAAAAAAATAAAATTCGGAATGACTCGAGCTATTCGAACTTCTGGAATTATTTTTCCATAACAATAGACATGTCAAAGGTCATTTAGGCTTTGGAAGCACATCATTTCGATGTTTTTGCAATTAGTTATGCTTTTTCAAAGTTACTGAAAAATATGGACAGAAAAGTCAAAAATTCGAAAATGAGAAAGGATAAAGTTTAAAATTAGATAACTTATCCACTAAGGGTAAAAAGATAAAAAAGGTAAAAATAACCCTTCGGATATTATTCTAAGTCATATGATATTCTATTGGAGAAAGGGTTTAATCAGCCCATTATCTCACTATGGGGAGCTCTAGTATTGTTCGTGAAAAAGAAAAACGAGAGTTTACAACTCTGTATTGACTACCAGAAGCTGAACAAGATAACAATCAAGAGCAAATATTCACTCCCCAGTATTGACGATTTGCTTGACCAATTGTCTAATTCCTATACATTCTCAAAGATTGATGTTGTGTCGTCAACATGTCATTTGAGATATAGTTGAGGTTGCTAGCTGCTGAATCAGTATAGGAAAAGATCTTGATCATATAATATTTGCTTAGAATGAGAATTAGTTCCTTGATGGACCATATGATAGCTAAAGTCTCAATAGCAACATGTTATGGTCTCATGATTAGAACATATAACTGTTAGAATAGTCTCCTCAATTCCCTCCTCAATTATCTCCTTATTTGTCTCCTTGGTATTTACATTTATGCCCCTCTAAATTGTATATAAATAGGCATTAGGCAATCCTTCAGTAACACACTTGAATATACACACTTATGTGAATCTCTCTTTATTTCTTGCTCTCTCTAGTTTACATGGTACCAAAGTTGCTTAGTTCTTGGCCACTTTGAGTTTTTCGGTGGCCACTGTCACTATAGCGTGAACAGTATCGTCGCGTGAACAGTGACAGTGGATGATGGATTACGAACAATGCCTGAAAGGGGTTGCAAAGCTCGATAGATACGTATAAAGTCTTGAAACGGTTGGGAGGCTAGGATGGGAAAGGACTATGTGTGCCTTGTGAATGGCCTGAAGAGGTCATAAAGCCCGAAAGATACGAATAATGAAAGTGGCCGAAAGGCTGAGATAGAATGCATTAAGTAGTGATGACCTTCTAAGATAAGTTGTCTAATTCCTGGATAAGTTTGAAAAAGTTGAATTTTTGAACTTGTCAATGCACCTGCTGTATTTGAAGTGATGTCTGCTTGATTCGTCATTCACTTCTGATACAAATCGCGGGAAAAGTTCAATGCTGTAATTTTTAAATCAGCGTTCACTTCCACCACGAATCCCCAGGAAAAAACCACTCCAACCCACTTGTTGCTTAATCATATATGATATGGTGGTTTATGCCGCTTCATAGCATTTTTGTCATGTAGGATGACCCAATAATGACTTAGGGTGAGTTATAGATGACTAGAGCAAAAAATATAAATGATAAAAAAATTAGTAATTAAGTTTTGATCGTGTAAATAATACAGAAATTGAATTGTAATTGTCATATTTCGAGGATACAGTTTTAAATTAATTAAAATTTTAAAGACCAGAACATTAATTTTTTCTTCCATAAAATGATCACTGTCATCCATTATGTTACAAGAATTGAAGCGATATGCGGTAGCCAAACATTCAAATCAATCTTACACAAGTCGCAAGATACATATGATATAAAATTCACAATGTAATACCCGGATAATTATCTATCGGAATACTATATTTTAGCAAATAATACCTATTTGGAAATAGGTGAATATGTGGTTTTAAAACCTTGTAGGATACTTATTCTATTGTCTAGGGAAATTTCTAATGAAATTAGAGGGATTAAAGTGTCAAAATCCCTAAACGCAATTATGGGCCATGAAATGCCACGAAAATATTATAAATCCCAAGAGGCAATAAAATATTTATTGAAAATTAGAAAGTATGTTGTCTCTAATTTTAGGAATTTTGGGATTATTTCCCTTGAAAAATAATGAGGCAAAATTAAATATAATTTTGGGGAGCATAAGTTGCCCCATGATTTTTAATATGATATATGGGACACAAAATACCAATGTCAATGAAATAGTTGTGAGAAAATGATTAATCCTAATTAAGAAAATTATCAACAATTAGAAAGTGATTAGTTAAGTAATTAATGGCTAATTGTTTAAGCTCGAACAAGAGAATATTTAAGGTGGATTATGGAAAATCCTTTAATTAAGTGTTTATGGCTAATATTAGCATAAAGTGTGCTTGCTAATCAATTAGAAAAGATTAAGAAAAATTGGTGAGATTAAGAACATGAAAACCCTAAATCCTAAAAGATTGCTAATCATGGGATTAAGGCTTTAATTAAGCTTCTAGCTAATTTAGATATATTAAAGAAAATAATAATAATAAAGGGAAGAGAAAACCGAAATTTGAGTGTGAAAAGGGTTGTGGGTTTTTCAAAAATAATATCATGATATTTTGTTAATTAAATAATAATATAATTAAGATATTTGTGGAAGAACCAAATTTGGATAAATGAGAACCGATAGAAATTAAATCCTATCTAGAAAACCATGAACTAAGTTTCTTAGGTCGGGACATATTACAAACAAGTGAATTTTTGTCCGAGAAGTTGGTGTTAGCGGAAGTCATTTCAGAAGCCGTAGGCGAATAAGGGATCGATGAAAAGATATTTTGTAAACAAAGGGCAGATAAGAAAAGTGAGAACCAATGGAAAATAAATCATAACTTGAAATCCTTGAACTAAGTAGAAAACATTTGGACATATTATGAATCGTGGATTTTTGTCCGAAATTAGCATTACCCAAGTAATTTCTCAGAATCGCGTACGTCTGAAAATGTTCAACGCATTAACGGAATACCCTTAATGGGATCAAAAATTTAGTTAACTCAGATATTTCCAAAGAGGAAGAATAGAACTTCAAGGTCATTTGTGTTCCGGATTTTTGAGATTTTCTAAGATTACGCGATTAGAACACCGATCGGGGATTTTATCGGGTAAATGCATAAAGTAAGGGGACATTTTTGTGGTGGAGAAGAGAGGAGAGTGAATGGTTTGCAAGAGGCCACATCTTCGTCTTCTTAACCGTTGATGCAAAAGTTGATCCAAGGGTTGAGATCCATGGAAATTCTCTATAAATAGGCAACCCTCTTCACTTCATTCCTCACCAATTCACAATTCCTAGAGCCACTTAGAGAGAGGTTTTAGAGAGAAGAAGGAGTCCTGCGGAGAAAATAGCAAGTTCGGGTAAGTTCTTCGGTCCCTAGTCTTAAGCTTTGGTAGTTCCTTCGGTAGTTATAGTAGAAATGCTAGATTAATCTTTAATCTTCCAAGTTAGTTTAGATATCATGTTTTAGGGATAAATATGATATTTATTTCAAAAATATATTGGAGATGGAGATATGTCAAAATTTTGGAAGATTAGAGTTAAAGTAACGAAGTTCCGCGAAATTCCGCCAATTAGGAGAGTTAGGGGCAAAATGGTAATTTGTACCTAAAATGCCTATTATGATGCTGGGCCTTGATAATATGATATTATCCTTATAGGATATCTGCAATCACGTACCGCTGTTGTACCGCTGTCAAAAAGTACCATTTTCCGTCAACGAAGGTACGTTCGCGTACTGTAACACTAATTCTGATGCTTATTGTATGCTTATATGTGATAGACTATTTCCTAGAGTCATGGAAAGGACTTTGTCTTGGGTCATGCACCATGTCTAAGACTCTGTCTTAGTTCACTATTTATACATTCAGCTTTGTTTATACGGGTTACAGTCTTGGTAATGTCGTTGAGTTTTCCTAGCGCTGAGGACACGAGGAGCTGTCGTGGCACTGGTTAGTGCAAACATGGTTGATTGTGCATGTGATGTGTGCTATGTACTTTTGTTGTGATTGACATTACATCCGTGTGCTTATGTATTGTTGTAACCTTACATCTTGTGTGCTATGTATTGGTTAATGCTGTAATGTTATGAATATCTGTCATACATATTTTGTCACACATAAGCATGAGGTTAACTGTTACCTGATGTTCAATGGGCATTGAACCTCAGCTCTTAACATAGCATTAGGGTCAGGAGGACCGAGGATCGAGGAGAAAGGCAAGCGGCACGCATAGGGACTCGTGAAGACTTTCTTTTGTTATTTACTTTGAAAACACTCGGTATAATGTACCGCTATCGTAATCGCCCGGACTTACGGCATTTTGAATATAAATATCGAGTTACTTAATCGCTTCGATGCTCTACTCGATAAAAAAAAATATATATATACTGCTTTTGAAAATGGGATGTTACACACAAGCTTAAAAAATTTACGTTAAAATTTCAATTGCAACACAAACCCACTTACCATTAAATAAAGGTTCAGCCCCTCATTAGTTGTCCAATTGTGATGGTGTGAAATTGATCCTCGAATAAGACTTTGTTGTCCTTGCAAATTCTTTAGATACTTTTTCCATAGTTGGACGAGACTGAGGAGTCTTTTTCAAGCAAGAAAAAGCTATTTTTGCCACTAAGATCACATCATCAAGGATTGGTTTTGTGAGTGGAGAAACTCGTGGGTCTAGCACATCTTTTAACAACAACTTATTTCTGGCAAATTTCCCCATCAAAGATGAAATAAGCTCCGCTGGATATAGTCCCATAATGATTTCTAAAGCCAACATTCCAAAGTTATAAACATCTGCAATAAATTTAAAGTTATGTAAATCCATAATATTGCAAATAGTAGTATTTTGGAAATAATAGGCAAAAAGGTCTAACCTGTTGCAGCATACCCAAATGTGTTCATATTATTTGAGTTAGGCATCAAAAACATTGCTTTTCCAAAGTCAATGATACGAGCTTCTTCAAAGTTAAAACTTAGAAGAACATTCTTGCTTGATATGTCCCGATGTATAATTGGAATTGAACAACCATGATGCATATGGAATAAAGCATTAGCCACACCTTTAATAACACTCACCCTCTTATTCCAATCAAACTCAGTGGATTGTTTTTGATTTTGTAGTATATTATGCAAGCTGCCATCTTCTAAGAATTCATAAACCAAAATGGAGGATTGCGGATTGGAGTGAAATCCATATAGCTTCACAATGTTGCGATGTTTGATTTCTGTCAGGGCTTGAATCTCATTTTTAAAAGCTTTTTGGTTGGAGATTTCTCCACTTGGAATTGAATGGAGCTTCTTTACTGCAAAAATGTCACCGGTAGGCAACTCCGCCCTGTAAACACTTCCTTGGCTCCCCGCCCAATGAGATATCTTTCATCAAATCCCTTTGTGGCTGCAATAATATCTTCATACAATATTTCTCTTTCCAAACTCCATACAAAATAATTATCTTTGGGCGGAATTTCATCATTTTTGTTTTTTGCTTTTGTTGCTTTTCGAGTAAAAAAGAAAAATGCTCCTACAAGTACTAATAGCAGTATAACCAATAATGGGAGGAATATTATCAAGAACTTTTTGCTCTTGTGGCCATGTCCATTTGTTTGGAAATCACCACATGGACTTAGGCCAATAACGTTACCACATAAACCTGTATTATTCCTCAATGCATCAAAGTTGTGAAATGTTGGTTTGGTTGGAATGTAGCCTTCTAACAGATTGTATGATATGTCAACAAGAGACAAGGTTGATATTGATCCACTAAAACTGGAAGGAATTCTGCCAGTGAGATTATTGTGTGAGAGGTTTAGTAATTGCAATTTGGGTAACATTCCAATCCTTGATGGTATTGTTCCAATTAGCAAATTGTCACTAAGATCAAGTTGTTCAAGGTCTTGGAGTTCACCAAACTCAAGGGGAATGCTTTCATCAAATTTGTTTTTGCTCAAGTTCAAGACCTTTAAACTTTTTAGTTCACCTAGCTCTCTTGTGATTGAGCCATTGAAATTATTTGCTGCTAACTCTAAAGTATCAAGTCGACTAAGTGATCTCATACTTGAGGGAATACGGTAAGAGAAGTTATTGTGGCTTAAAGAGAGTTTAATCAACTTGATCAGCTTCCCAATTTCCTTCAGAATTTTCCCAGACAAATGATTTGAAGACAAGTTAAATAAGCCAAGCTTAGTTGCTTCTCCTAATTCTGGTGGTATATCACCAGAAAGCTTGTTATTGTGAATAATCAATTGTGTGAGATTATGACACTTCCCCCACTTGGATGAAAGGTGGCCATACAATTGATTACCACTTAGATCAATATAGTCCAAAGAAGGATATACTCCAAAAGCATCTGTTATATTATCAACTATTTGGTTATTATCAAGCCTGAGTCTTTTTAGACTTGAACAATCCTTCAAACTTGTCGGAATAGGACCAGTGAAATGGTTATGATAAGCAGAAAGGAAAGCTAACGTCCCACTTTGACAAATTTTTTGGGGCAAAGGACCACTGAAATGATTATCAAACAGGTTTATAACTATCAAACTTGTCAAGTTATTCATTTCTTGTGGAAGTTGACCACTGAAACAATTGTTGTGCAGGTACAGGCGGACGAGTTTTGTCATATTTCCTATAGTGGAAGGAATAAGGCCTGAAAGATTGTTGGCTGCAAGGCTGAAATCATATAAATTGATCAAGTTACCAATGGATGGAGGAATTGGACCAAGAAATCGGTTATCACTAAAGGCCAATTGTTCGAGCTTTGTTAGGTTTCCTATAGAGGTAGAGATTGACCCAGAAAGTTTATTAACATATAACTGAATGTCATTGAGATAATAGAGTTTCCATAATTCATTAGGAATAGGACCCGCGAGATTGTTCTTATATAGAAAAATCTTTTGTAACATGGTCAAGTTTCCTATTGACGATGGGATTCTCCCTGACAGAGAGTTGCTTCCCAAATGAAGCTGTAAAAGATTGCTCAACATTCCAATTTTTTCAGAATGGAACCGTAAAGGGAATTTTCTCCAAGCCCCAGGACATTCAAATTCCTCAAATTCCCAATTTCATGGGGAATTTGTCCGTCAATTTACATAAAGTAAGATCAAGTCGATTTAGAGTTGTTAGATTCCAGATTTCAGGAGGGATGGGACCCCTAAATGAATTACCTGACAAATCCAACATCAAAAGACTAGACAAATTACCAATTTCGTGGGGAATGTATCCATATAATTGGTTGAGGCTTATGTCGAAGTACAGCAGATTAGGAAAGGCAGTGAAGTTGAGCCTGGAAAGTGTACCTTGAAGTTTAAGATTTGAGAGACTTATGCTGATCACAGACATGGATTTGTCGCATGAAATCCCCTTCCGCTTCTCGCAAAGATTACCGTGATTGCTCCAAGAGGACAAGGTGGGTTTGCTTTCGTAGTTGAAACTATCTCTCCAGCCAGCAGAGCTTTTGCTTCGCCATCTCTAGCAAGAAGATGTAAAGGAAGCAAAGATAACAATAATGCTAGCAAGAAAGCCTTAGTGGAATCTCTTTCGACATGTTTTTTTGGTAAATTTTCGAATCGAGATATATTCGAGTTCGGCAAGTATCCGAGGCTTGGGATATTGAAGTTGATGATCCAGACCTTCTTATAGCATGGATTGGCCTTGCAGGCAATAATTGACCCTACGAAAGATTAATTAGCCAACATTGCTTTAACGAAGCTTTTTTTATTTTAGCGTCAAGGTGCAGATTTGCCAAACAACTATTACCCAAGGAGCGTCTGGGCTAAATAACTATTGAGGGGACCAAAATTGCCAATCAACAATTAAAAAGTGGAAAAAAACACAATTTGGAGTAGATTCGCCAACGAACTATTACCCCGTCATCGTCTTGGTGTCTCCGTCTTCCATTGACCGTCATAGTGTCGTGACGTCGGAGATTTCCAAAGCTTCTATTGTTGCCGGGTGTTCCACTTACCCTCTTGAACTCATTCGCAGTCCACAACGTTCGACCGACACACATCTTACACCCCTGGTTCCATCCTCGATGCCACAAGCAAGAACCGCCGCCGCCGCAATGCATGCTCCCACGGGTCTCATCTCTCGTTGGTGTTTTCCTTTTCCAACAAGAAGGCTTAACCGCTCTTTTCTCCAATAAGCTTACGCCACCGTCCTACGCTAAAGTGCCTCACATTTTAACTTAATTGTGATAGTTGTTTTTTTTTTCTAATAGTTATTTGGTGTTTTTTTTCCACTTTTAATAGTTATTTGGTTTTTTTTTTTCACTTTTTAATTGTTGATTGGCAATTTTAGTCTCTTCAATAGTTATTTGGCCCATACGCTCTTTGGGTAATAGTTGTTTGACAAATTTACATCTTCACCCTTTATTTTATGTTTTCCTAGTTTCAAGGGATATAAATTAGTTGATCTGGATCTGTACGTCAAACTTTTCCTTTTTAAAATGATTTTAACTTCTTTCTCTTTTCTTTTCTTTATTTTTCTTTGGTTTTTTTAGGCTTCTTAATTTTCAACAGCAACAGGAACTCATCATTATTGTTTTCAAAAACAACTTACTGAACTTAAACAATTTGATTAAGAAGATCTGTTTGGATATTGTCTTTTTATGCATATTAATCAAATTTACAATATACTACCTATCTTTTTTTTTTTTTGCTCGGGATTATACTACCTATCGATAATGGCAATTAATGAAGTACTTCCTATTGTCCAAAATCCTAATTATAAGTTAAGGCTAAGTTAAAAAGTCCTACTTGATCCAAAATATAAGATAAAAATGTAGTATTGATAACCCCTGCCTGGCCTTGTTCTTTTAATTCTAATATAATACTCCTCTAGTCCTTAATATAAAACATATTTATTAAATTTGATTAGATTAATGGTAGCCTAATTTTCCCTTAAATGATGACTGTAACAGCTTTATTGTGTTAACAAAGGGAAAAAAAACTTTATTGTAAAAAAAGATGGGAAAATGACGCAAAATGACCTGTGAAACATGCATATTATAGATTAAAACCGTAAAACATCTAATTCGTCCGAATGTCTTGAATACTTATCTGACATTAACCTTTTGCAAAATGGTCATTTTGTCCATAACTTGAAGAAAAACTTTCAAAACCTCCAAGTGATGAACTGACATATAAATTAATGACTACTTAATTATAAGAAATAAAAACTATAATTATATGGTACTCATGACTACAAAACATTATTAATAGGTGACGGCAAATTTTTTCAAAAGTTAGATATGAGTTCTTGAGTATTGTTGGTTGGTTACACAGAGATCAACGACGTCCACGACACCATTAACATTTATTTAAAACATCAAAATATACTTATTGTTTACTATTTAGTGCCTATTTATAAGTTACCTATGCTTAAAAAGTTTTATTCAAAACATAAGTCACTTATACGGTATTAAATGAGACTTTGTCAATTTTACCCCTATTGACTATATTAATAAATTAATAAGAGAGAGAGAGAGAGAGATATAAATGCAAAAAAGATAAAAGCCCTTTTATAAATAAGGGCAAATTTGAAAAAAAAAAAAAAAAAAATTTCCATTGGATGATTTTCTTGGTTTGAAAAAATGAGATACAAGTGACTTACAAATGGGCAGTGAGTGGTATGGTATTGCTTAAGATTTTATTGTAATTTTGTTATTTCTTTATTAATGTAAAATAGTTATTGTTCTCCATGTCATCTCCTTTATAGTTGTAATATTTATAACCACAGGTCACTGGAGTTTTGAACGCGCACAGTGACTAGCAGTCAAAGCTATGGCGGCTAATGGATGAGATTTTTCACCTTCTTTTAAAAAAAAAAAAAAAAAAAAAAAAAAAAAAAAAATTCTTTGGCTACTCTGTGTGTGTGTGTGTGTGTGTTACATCAGGCCATTTCATAGTTTTACTTTGATATATAGATATTTTAGAGATCTAAATGTGTGATTATCCATAAATCCCTAACAATATCGTAAGTAGTGGCATCACGCTCATAATCCTTTTTAGCTGCCAATAGAACGTTGCCTATGTGCATGCTTTTGACGGAGACGTAAGTAGTGGCATCACGCTCATAATCCTTTTTAGCTGCCAATAGAACGTTGCCTATGTGCATGCTTTTGACGGGGACGTAAGTAGTGGCATCACGCTCATAATCCTTTTACTTCACTCAACTTTTGTAGAGAAAAGGCAAGCAATACTTTAGACCGTTTTTTCTTTTGCCAACTGCTTTAGACTTTTCATCTTCAATGGTTAAGGTGTCTGAACAGCCAACAAAACATTTTATCCTCATCTTCAACTTTGATGTCAATATATTCTAAATCCATAGTAATAGAATTAAATTCATCAAGATATGATATTGAATAAGGGTACCTTCAGCCATACCAGTTAATGCTTCGTAATGCGGGAAGATTTAGTAAAGACTTAATGCCATGGATTATTTCTCATTTGTTACTTTCGGCTGACTAATTAAGAATTTTATTCGAAAAATCTGTCGGACATGTCAAATATTGAAATGGGAAAAATTCATTTAAATGCCTTTAAAATATGAAAACACCTAAAATGGTGATACCAATTTGCAAAATTGCAAATTAATACACTGTCCTAAAAATATAATCTAGAAATATTGGTGGTTTTACAATTTTACTCATCATTTTTCCCCCCAAAAAGCCACACTACTATCACTATCGGCTAGCTACCGCAACTCTGGCACTGACAGCTCCCTCCACCACCAGCTAAACACTTGAACTTTGGGGTAGATGATCAGCAACCACCAAGGCTTCGACACTGGTGGTTGGGATTTTTTGTGCCAAGAGATGGTGAACCCCTTGAATCCTCAAAGGTTTAGTGACCATTGATCCGTCAAACCATTTTTTTAAATAATGCAAAATAATATATGTAAAATAGCAATCCAAGTAAAAAGGGATGTTTCAACAAATTTACAACATTAGATGCAAAAAATACTACACTTGAAACAATTTCACCATTTTATATTCAAATGATCAATTCTATCCTTCTCTAATTTCTTTCTCTTTTCTTCTAATTCACTTCACTTGACTTAAAAATCAAAGCGGCTTTTTAGCTTATAATGGGGCCAAGGGTTAAGGTTCTCAAAAGAAAAAGGTAAAAGATAATCAACAAATACCTCAAGATAGATAATAACTACTCAAGAGTTTTCTTCCTTTTATCACTAAACGTACTCCCCCAAACTTAAACCAAATTGATCATTTCCATATCAAGTCTTCACTTCCTTTTTTTTTCTTGGATTCTTCTTCCCTGACAACGGTGCCAAAAACTTGTTCGCCTCGCAAATGCACGAGTCATGCAAGTAATAAAGTGATAAGTAAAGTATTGTACCCATAAGGATTTGTATAACAAATTGATCAAGCAAGAGGCTTAGTGAATTTAATCAAGTTGAGTTAAAACAAAGTTTTGATGTGGAATGAGAATTTATAAAACTATTTCCAAAACAAAAAATTGATAAAGACAAATGATTCTTTGACTTCAAGTATTAAATGGAGCCTAAGATTCTTATTCCTCTTTTGCATTTCATAAAACTGTATTAATTTCCTCTCTATTAATTTTTCAATACATGTATATGTTAGTCTAAGGTTCAAAAACACCTGACAAACTCTCTCAAGTCAAAATCAAGTTTCTCTTCTCATTAAAATGCATAGTCTCTTGCTACAATTAATGAGAATTGATCTTCAAGCAACAACCTTAATATAACAATGCAAGATTAGTAAATATATCTCTATTTTACCAACAAACTGTCCATTTATCAAGTAAACTTCAAGACAAGCATGATTTCAATCAAATTCTACACCTAAAATAGCTCTCTCAAGCCAAACCCAAGTGAATAAATCATCTAAATGGAGGCCAGTCACTTAGAACACTAGTGGAAAAAAGGGCTTTAAGACCGCTTCATTTAGACCACAGTAATGACGCACCGGTCTTAATAGTACGACCGGTGGCAGTTTTGTAAATATAAAGAACTTCTTGGACCGCATCCTAATGAGCATCGGTCTTAATAGTATGACCGGTGGCAGTTTTGTAAATATAGAGAACTTCTTGGACCGCATCCTTTATCAATGAGTCTTAAATATATTATTTAGACCGCTTAACAAAACAAACGGTCTTAAAAATGTTATTGAAAAAAAAATGAAAGTTCAAATTTATTTATAGAGAAATCTCGAACAAAAATGACTTATATTTTCGCGGTCCAAAATAATGAGGAAAAAATTAAATAAACGTTTAAGACCGGATATATATAATAAAAGTCTTAAATATTATACTTTTTAGACCGGACATAAATTGTGACCGGTACTAAATAGTTTATTACTTTTAAGTTCGGAGTTTAATAAATGACGGTCTTAAAACTTAACATTTAAGAACGTCTTTTAGTTCATCCGGTCTTAAAAATAAAGCGCCAAATATATTCTTCTTCACGCGAAACGTTCCTTACGACTTACGTTGTCCCTCTGAACTCTGAAACCCCTCTTCTTGTTGTGAAACCACTCTTCCTTGTGCATTACCTCTCTTCCTCGCCCACGCAAAACGTTACCTTACGATTTACATTGTCCCTCCGAACTCGAAACCCCTCTTCTTGTTGTGAAACCACTCTTCCCGTTGCATTACCTCTCTTCCTCGCCCACGTACCATTAGCCCTCGTTACGCTCTCATTTGCTCGGGCATTCCTCTCTTCATGTCTCGAAAATGAACGGTGAAAATGATTCCATTCGTGTTCGGGGAACGCCATTCTTGGTGTGAGTCGAACGAACCCTCTTCATCGACAATGTGCCTCAGAATCGCCAAAGACGCCGTGGTAGAAGAGGCACAAGAATGATGGATGTAACCCTAAGTCGGACTTCCGGGTCAAAGCTGGAGATTCGTTTGATGAAAAGTTGCGACCGTTCGATCCTAATAAAAGCAAATATACTAGTTTTGTCTTTTGTCTTGCACGCAAGGTTATCATCTTGACCGATGAGTGGAAAAATGTGGACTTCGGCAAAGTAAAGCAACCTATTTGGGACACTATCCGGCTTACATATAATGTCCCCGACTCGAGAAGTTGAAAGACAACACATTGTCTTATTGTGCCGATCGGTGGAGGAAGTTTAAGACCTCTCGCTAACAAGTATATTTTTGTCGAGGTTCACCGACCAAAATCCTTGGGACAAGTACACATTTATTGATGAACAAACTTGGCAACAATTTGTTCAGTCAAGGACCACTCCCGAAGCTCGGTGAGTTTATATTTAGTTTTTTTTGCCCTTTTGTTTGCTTAGTAACTGTGTCGATATGTGAATGTTATTGTGTTCATCTAATCCCGTTAGTTAAATTCTTTGGTGTGTGAATAGAAGTATACATTTCCGCCTTTGTCTATGCAAGTCTCGATATGTAAACCCCTGAAAAGGTAAAATACTAAGAAGGTAATTAGGGAAATAATAATGGCATAAGAGTCAAACCATTATTATAGTCTTAGTTCTGTTATAGTAGGTAGTGGTTAGACATTTCTTAGTTAGTTGTTACTATCTAATGAGGACTGCTGATCCTACTTGGATGCCTTAAAAAGGATCAAGTTTGTATTATTCGTAAGCATAATTCTCTTTTGTTTCTTAACCTATCTATCTAGCAAGTACAAGACATAGCTCCAATTTCTTCTACAATTCTACATCTTCCTTACATAAAATGTTGAAACTTGATGAAGTGAATTTGACTAGTGTTTGAGGTTCATATCAAGCGAAGTTCTCTAATTTCGTTAGTGAGATGGTTGGAATTCATAATTAATAGTTGTTTGCAATGCGATTCACGGGAAAGAAGGGAACGAGCACAAGAGATAGGGAGAAAGAATGATTGCTCGCATAGGGCTTCTCGCGAATATGAAAAGGCTGAAGAAGAATTGATGGCGGCCAAGCGGAAGAGATTGGATGATGAAGTAGAATCCAATCCTTCTGCGGTACATAATCCACCATCTCCAATACGTCACGAGGAGTCGTGGTTGCACATTCGGAAAAAGCCAAGCGGTGCATAAACGAGTGAACAAACTCGTGTAGTTGCTGAAAGAATTGTAAGTATCGTTATTGTTATTTTTTAGTTACTAAACATGTTTCATTACTAAGCTTCTCGTTATCCGTATCTTACGGGAAGATCTTAAAAAGAAAGAAGCGAGAGGGATCTTTTGTGTCGGACGGGAGGAGTGATGTTCGGACCGTTACGACCAGGAAAACCGGATCATGGTGGGCGTGTAAGGGGGATTGGAGGACGGGTAGGCTGAAGGAATACTTTGGTAAATCCAAACGCCATAGACAAAGTATGGTTACTCGGGAGGAGATGGAACGACGGTGGCCAAATTAAGTGAGGATGCAGCGACTAAAGAAGCAAGGTATCAATCCGAGATGAGCCGATGAGGGAGGAATTGAATCGATGAGCTAGATGAGGGAGGAATTGAATCGATGAAGCGCTTTTGAGCAATCGTCCGAGACCGAGTGTTCCCTTCACACATTCACCCGCACCGTGTAGCATAGCACTAGAGGGAGCTGCATTGTTGGACGGTCGAGCAACCTTGTGACCTATATGTGGAGGATCGTGATCGTCCTGCACGATTAGTTGCAAAAGGGACTGTCCACAGCTTATTGGGATCAACTGTACACCATCAACAAATGGCTGATGATGAAGTTAGAGTTTCAGTTGAAAAGGTGATCATTGATGCACCTCTCCCTCTCCCAACTGATCAGCTGAAGCTTGTGAGTGATGTCAAGGGAACCTTCATCTCTTGGCCAGTGAAGCTTGTACATGTCTCTACTCCTCCTCAAGTTCCACCCCCTCGTCAAGCTCCATCCCCTCCTCAAGCTCTATCCCCTACTGCTAAGTTGACTGGCACGGAAAAAATATCCGATCTGGTGAAGAGTGGATATTTTAAAGATAAATCGTGGTCTGTCAATGAAGTATTAGGCGTCCCTCATCCTCTTCCCGTTCAAGTTGACACCGTTGATGTTGAGTCCCCGCCGCTTCCTTGACAGAGCTTATCGATGCAATTGTTCAAATTTTTATGAAGTAAGTATCTTCGTCTATGAGTACATAATTTAAATGCATCATTTAGACACACATACATATATACTAATTCCCTGATCGATGTCATTATTGTAGGTTATTGCATCAAGAATTGGTTCAAAAGGGCAGGAGCAACGATTTTGGATTCTTGTGCCCTGTCTATTCAAGTCAAACATCCATGCGGGAGAGACAGTGTACATATCAAAGAGGGTATGTGAAGTGAGAAGAAAGGTGTACTTGTTGCCATTCTTCCACATGTGTACATGTCACAAATCTTGTCTCGCAATTCACTTAATTCTCGCTACATATATCACCGAGTATACTTTTATCGCTGTGAATTTTCAGCCGCCATCGGCGTTGGTCCTCATGTGCATGGAGGAGCATAAAGTTATCTTCTTATGCTCCACTCACGTAGAGTTCCATTGCCTTCATTGACGAGACCATCAACGAGTAAGCATGTCATTTTGATTCTCTTTGTCGAAATCTGCGTGAATTTTCAGCGAACATTATTGATAAATTTGTGATTTTGATGATAGTGCCATGAAGACCTTCCAAACCGAGGTAAAGAAAAGGCATCGGGCCAAAGGCCCCATTTGGGACACACCAGAGGTTGGTACAATATTTGTACACTGGCACACTGCCTTGTGAAGTTGGTCATTAAGCTATATATGCTCTTATATATATTTCTTGTTCTTTTTAGACCCGTCGGCAACCACTTAGGGGTCCAACTTATGTGGCCGCACGTCATGAAACACATGCATGATATTATCACGAGAGGAATGACTAAATTAACTGTAAAGGTAAATGTATTTGATGTTACATATTATGCACGCAAGTTAACTCGGTGTGTGGCTTAATGTTACATATGAAATATGCACGCAAGTTAATTCAGTTTCTATCTTTGATGTTACGATGTTTGATCGCCCGATCCCTTTTCGATGATGAATTGGAGCACATACGCAATTTGTTTTGTGAATATACGTATGACTGATAAAGTCGGGACAATAATTAATGTCCTAAATTCATTTGTAAATATATCCCGTACAACAATAATATTCTCTAAATTTGTTTATTTTTCCGAACTATATTCATTTGTAAATATATATATAGGCAATGTAAAATTCAATAAATAAATTTGTTTAATTTTTTGAACAATTTTCTTGTGTCCATTTTGGGTTTCTGAATGTATTGGATGGTGGATAAAGCTATTTAGTGCTTGAAATTTGAGAAAGATCTCGAGTTTAGGACCGTATATTAATTAAAAGTCAGGTCTTAAAAGTCTGCATAATAAACATCCGGTCCTAAAAGTGTTCGTTTTAAAAAATATGACATTTTTAGGACCGTATATTAATTACAAGTGCGATCTTAAAAGTCCACATAACAAACATCCGGTCCTAAAAGTGTTCGTTTTAAAAAATATGAGACTTTTTGGACCGTATATTGTGGATATCCGGTCCTAAAAGTATTATGAGACCGTATATTATTTTATTGTCGGCTCCTAAAAGTCCTCTTATTTTAATTTTAGAAGTTGGCTTAACCTTTAGGACCATGTAATTGTTAAATGTTCGGTCTTAATAGTCTTCATTTAAATAGAAATGTTCACTCGCTTTTCAGACAAATCATTATGGTTCGAGACAACCGAGGTTCGGCGTTCGCTCAAGCTAGGTCCTTCATTGTAGTCGATGTTACCTCTCCCGATCTTGAGCAAGCATTATCGATTTCCCTTTTCTTTGTCTCTTTTCTTTTTGTCGGAAAAAGAAGGAAGATATTGAAAAGGTACTTTGTTTCAAATCAGGGGAGGTAAAACCGACGACAACGACGGTCCAACCTTGAGAAGAATTGTCACTGTGTTTGTTTTTATTCAAATAAGGTAAAAGATGTTTTTTGTTTTTTGTATGTTCTTAACTGTATTCTACAAATTTCTATTGTTGATTTACACGAGGACAATGTTTTGTTTGTTTCCTTTTTGTTGGAAAAAGAAAGACGATAATGAAAAGGACAAGGCGATCGAATATGGAAACCAAAGCCGACAAAAAAGGCGCGGTTTTTAGGACCCTCGATTTACTAAGTGTGCGGTCCTAAAAGTCTTCGCTCTTTCATCTTAGTTTTTTGAGTCTGCCATTATCCATCTTTCATAGTTGCCTTGTTTATTGCTTTCCAGGTTCAGATAATGGATAAACTAATGAATTAAAGTACTAAACTCGCCGAGAACAAAAAGAGTGCATAATATTTTATATAATAATTTTTATCGCTGCCCCACAAAAAAAAAGCAATAAAAAAACAACAATTATTCCTCTTCGTAGACGGAGAGGGAGGGGGAGCCAGAGTCGTCGGAGTCGGAGTCGTCTTCAGCCTTATCGTACTCCACGTTATTGGCGTGAAGTACCATGTTCAGCTTGTTGTTCACAGTATGAACAAGCTGAACCAATTGGCCCAAGCGTCGATCCATGTGATTGACGCGGCCACCAACGATCGCACCAACCGCTTCACGGTCGGAACCTTGGAGGAGGGAATGGCGGAGGGGGCGAGGTTGAAGAGGAGGAGGAGGAAACAGAGGACCGGGGGAGCAGCCATTACAGTAGAGGCTAGGCGGTGGAGAAGGCCGTGTAGAAGTGATAGAGAAGAATGTGAAGAAAGTACAGTAACAACGGGTTTAAATAGAGAACCCATCCTGAACAATGTGAAACGCCATAAACTTTAATGAGGAGACGCATAGTTCATCAGAATACAAGGAGACGCCTAGTTGGGAAGTTTATCTGGAAGGCGAAGAGACTCTGAATCATTCATTTGAACAGAGTGTAAGGATACGACTCGCCATCCGAATTTGAAAAGAATGAATTTTAGTACGGGTAAATGATGAAAGGTCGGTCTTAAAAGTAATAGAATTGAATATTTTAAAAATAAATAGACTTTTAGGACCGGACATATTATAAAAGGTCGGTCTTAAAAGTAATAGAATTGATTTTAAAAATAAATAGACTTTTAGGATCAGACATATTATAAAAGGTCGGTCTTAAAATAACAATTAAATAATAGAATTTTACCGCGTACCTATAAATCCCGCTCTTAAAAGTTTCTCGCCTTTATTAACTCCTCATACTTCTCGTCCTTAACTCCTTATTAATTCCTCATCACTACCTCGTAACTCCAAACTACGTACGTGGCTATCTCGAGAACACTCTCCGCCTTTATTAATTAACTCCTCATACCTCTCTCGCCTTTAACCGCTCAAACCATGGTTAGATACAAGAGAACCGCTCGTAGAGGTGCTCTTACTCGTGATGCTCGTGCCTTCCGTCGATCGTTATACGGTGCGCCTCTTCCATCGAGAGTCCGTCCTATTGCTGCAGAAGAGTCACGGGTCGTTGGACCCATTGTTATTTCTTCGGATGATGAAGAGGTTCCCGCTCCCCCTCCCCAACCTCTTGGCCCCACCGCGACTACTACCGACCCCTATCCTCTTTCCTCTAATGAAGCATTGTGTCCGATGAGAGTAAGACAAACTTACCGATCTCCGGGAAATTAATACTGTTCACGCCGAAATCACCAAGGCTTTGGAGGATAATAAGCTTTAGGATGTTTAGTCGATTCTTGTTTTTGATAATTTTCTGCTTGTTTTTTCTCTCTTAATTTTCTTGTGTACGTGCATATTCTCCAGTTATGTATGGAAGCAGTAAAACTAAGCTTGTGTCTTTCTAATATTCATATTCTCTAGTTTTCCTTTAATTTATTTTATTAACTCAGTTTCTCGCGCTTGCCAAATGCAAACCTCTTCTTTTTTTTTTTTTTTTTTTTGGTTAATTAATAAACGAAATACTTTTAGGACCATAGTTCTTATAACCTTATTTGGTCTTAAAATTAAATGAATACGAAAGTTAGGACCGGAGTATTCTTAACCACTGGTCTTAAAAATTAGTTAATAAATGTTTGACTTTTAAGACCGGACGCTTTATAAATCTCCCGGCCTTAAAATTAACTGAATACTAAAATTTAGGACCGTTAAAGTATTGTTATTCTCCGGTCTTAAAAATTTATTAATAGAATTATATCTTTAGGACCGTATATCTTGTATAATTAAGCTGGTCTTATTAAAATCTAAAATATAAATACATGTCTATATCGCGGGGAAAATTAAATTTCCCTCTCAGAACTTCTCTTGTCGCACCGAAAGTGATTACACAGGTTCTGTCTCCAGTGTGTGTTGCATCGTCATTGCTTCGCATTCCTCTCTCGAGATTAACTCTCTGGTTCCTTAGCTAAACGTCTATAGACCAAGCTGTACGAGGTGTTTCGGTTATATAACTTTATGATTTTCCTTCTAATAGTTCTGGGGTTTTCATGGGTTGAACGAAATCGATGAAATGTTATTGTGGGTTTCTCTGTTGTTAATGAATATTGTATTTTGAAGATTATATTTGCACTTTAGACCTACCCAACTAACCAAGAAATGTTTTTAGGTTACTCTTGCTGTCTGCAACATCAATGTTTGTGGCGGGAGAAGAAAGACTTAGCAACACATTTGAATTTATATGGTACAGGTGAGTCCACAAGACCTTCATGCGATGCATTTAAGTTCCTCGTCATGTATTTATTTTGCTTCTTGGATTCACTGTGATACATTTATGACCAAAAGTGATTCTTCGTTATGCATTTAATGGGCAAGTTTCTCCGTAAAACCCAAAAAAAAAGAGACATGCATAACCGACATTGAGCATAAATATGCATTTGGAGTTGGCTTATTTTATATGCAAGTCTCTCGCCTTTTTCGGATTATGTATATGTTAAATCATTCCGTCTATAGGAATACTACTATGGACCACAGTTGGATAAATGCTTTACGGACGAGTGTTGAATATCAGAATGGGGTGAGGGACTTTATTGAATTTGCTAAACAAAATGCTCATGATGATAGTGGGGAGTTTTATTGCCCTTGTGTAAAATGTCTGAATGAGAGGCGACTACGTGTTGAAGTTATACACACACATTTAATTTGTGAAGGATTTTGTTAGACTTATACAGTATGGGTATGGCATGGTGAAAAAAATACCAAGTGGATCTCAACATGGGGAAGTGGCCTTTGATGATAATGACACGGATATGGATGATCGCATGGAGGACATTATCCGTGATGTAGGAGAAGAGGCTTTTCATCAATCACATGCATATGGTAATATGTGCAGTGATGCAGAGACCCCTCTATACCGTGGGTGTAAAAATACCAATTGTTGAACCCTGTATTGAAATTGGAAAGCTTGAAGGCACGTCATCGATGGAGCGACAAGAGTTTTTCTGAAATGCTTGAGGCTTTTAAGGACATGCTTCTGGATGATAATGTGTTGCCGCATCGATACTATGATGCTAAGAAAATACTTTGTCCACTGGGGATGGAGTACAAAAAAATCCATGCATGCCTGAATGATTGCTATTGTATAGAAAAGAGTTTGAAGAGAAGCAGAATTGTCCGAATGTGAAACCCAAGGTACAAGTCAAATAAGGGGCCTGCAAAAGTGTTGTGGTATCTTCCAATCATACCAAGACTCAAGCGGTTGTTTACGAATGAAAATGATGCAAAAAATTTGAGGTGGCATGCATATGAGAGGATTTCTGATGGAAAGCTCCGACATCCGGGCGATTCTTCTCAATGGAAGAAAATCAATCAATTATTTCCGATGTTTGGCGAAGAACCTAGGAACCTTGGCTTGCCCTTAGCATGGATGGCATGAATCCATATGGAAGCCTTAGCAGCATACATAGTTCATGGCCTGTACTACTGATTATTTACAACTTATCTCAAATGTTATGCATAAAATGAAAGGACATCATGTTGTCTATGTTGATTTCGGGATCGAAACAACCCGGAAATGACATTGATGTTTACCTTCAGCCCTTGATCGAAGACTTGAAGGAGTTGTGGGCAGAAGGTGTCGATGTTTTTGACTCTTTCAAGAAGGAGGTGTTTAAAATGCGAGCCATGATATTTTGTACTATAAATGACTTCCCAAAGATATGGGAACTTGTCGGGGGGTATAGTGTAAAAGACCATAAACCATGTCCGGTTTGTGAAGAAGGCACACGCTACCATCAACTTCAACATGGAAGAAAGACGGTTTATCTTGGACATAGGAGATTTCTTAGACAGGGCCACCCATATCGTCGATTAAAGAAAGCCTTTTTTGGTGGCCAAGAGTATGGAGATGCTCCAGTGGCATTGACTAAGGAGCAAGTTTATGAAAAGGTGAAAAATATCAATGTCGTTTTCGGTAAGATTGCAAAGAGTAGAAAAGAAACAAATATATGGAAAAAGAGATCTGTATTCTTCGATCTTCCATATTGTCGCAATCTTGATGTGAGACACATTATTGATGTCATGCATGTGGAGAAAAACGTATCTGATAGTATTGTCGGCATGCTTCTCAACATACAAGGTAGTTCCAAGGATGGTGTGAAGGCAAGATTGGATCTGATAGCAATGGGAATACGTGGAGAGTTACATCCAAGGCCAGATGGGAAGAGAACTTATTGTCCTGCGGCTTCTCATACTTTGTCTAAGGATGAGAAACGAAGTTTTTGTGAGTGTTTACATGGCACAAAAGTTCCCACGGGGTATTCTTCAAATTTGAAGAGGCTTGTATCGATGAAGGACTTGAAATTAGTAGGCCAAAAGTCTCATGATTGTCATGTCTTGATGCAACGGCTACTCCCAATAGCTATTCGAGGCATCGCCGAATATGATCTTCGGTCGTTTTGACTAAAGACTTGTGTGTCTTCTTCAATGCGCTTTGTAGTAAAATTTTTGAGATTGAAAAGTTGGATGAATTGGAGAATGAAGGATATCTTATCTTGTGCCACCTTGAGAAGCTTTTTGTTCCTACATTTTTTGACATCATGGTTCATCTAATTGTTCATCAAGTGAGGGAGATAAATATGTGCAGCCCTATCCATTTATGGTGGATATACCCAATTGAAATATCTATGAAATTCTTAAAAGGGTACGGGAAGAACGCATACCGGCCAGAAGCATCGATTGTTCAGAAATATGTTTCTGAAGATGCCATGGAATTTTGTCAAAATTATTTGGCCAAAGTAAGACATATTGGGCTTCCAAAACGTCGCATCTTTGAAGGGGGTAGACGAGGGGCTTCCGTAAAGAGTGTGGATCGATGAATTGTCACAAGTCCACTTATACATCTTGAATAATGTTGATGAAGTTCAAGCGCATAGCTGAACATAAAGAAGCTGTAAGGAAAGAAAATCATCGAATGGTGAACAAAGGTTGATTAGGGAGCATAATGTAACTTTTGCAAACTGGTTCAAACAAAAGGTCGAGGGAGAGGAATGTGTTTCGATACAATCAAATGGTTAGCACGTGGTCCTGAAGTCAATGTCATAAGTTGAAATTCGTATGTGATCAATGGTTATACATTTTACATGAAGTCCCTAGATGATAGGAGCACAGTCCAGAACAGTGGTGTTATGTTAGAGGCTGAATCTATGCACTTCTCCAGTTCGAAAGACAAGAGCCCTTTATTGGCAGTCATGCCATATTATGGGGTTATTGAAGAGATTTGGGAGGTGGACTATGTGAAAATTAGATTTCCCATTTTCAAATGCAAGTGGGTCAATGTCAATAATGGTGTTCGGATCGATCAGCTAGGATTTACATTAGTCAATGTCCATGGTAGAAGTTTTGGAGATGAACCTTTTGTTATGGCAGACCAGGCAAAAAAAGTGTTGTATATCACCGATCACGAAAATAAAATGTGGTCTGTAGCTCTCCAAGGAAAGAGGGTCATTGATATTGATGAGGAAATGAATTCGAATTATGGTATTCCGAGAGTACTCCTCTTTCAAGGGGTCTAGGACATAAACAAAGAAGATGAAGCGGATAATGAACCCGACATAAGAAGTGATCATCAAGAAGGGATATGGGAAGATATCACTTTATAAAAGAGTCAATTCATAAGGTAATATTCATATGCAGATTTCTTTGAAAACTTTAAGGTTTTAACTATATTATATTCCTTCTATGTTCATAAACAATGTCACTTGACTATGAAGTTTGTTCTTGTTTTATTTTTGTGGCGAGGATCTGATCCAAAGTGGCATGTTATAAAAGAGGATGTTACTTTGTTGGGTGGGAATCGAGATGAAGGCATGGTGAATATTATTTTGGGCATGTGTGTTGTATTTGTAACTTATTGTATTTGTAAGTAAGTTATCTTATTGTATGAATTAATTTGGGTGTTGTAGTCATAGTATAATCATTAATTAAGAGGCCAAATAACTCATGGTGAATAATATTTGTATTCTTTTTCAATTCAATTTATTCAAATAATTGTTCATAACTTACAGCTTAAAGTATCGACTTTTATGTGCTGGATTGGGTCGTGGATTTGTGTGTATAATACAATCAGGAAGAACAGAACAGGGAAAAATTCAGGAAAATTTACACCGTAAATAAATGTGTCGGTCTTAAATGGTGAGTTTTTAAGACCGGATGTATTTATATGTCCGGTCTTAAAGGTCGTGTAACACATTTCATAATAAGCGCCGGTCTTAAAAGTCGTCTTTTTAAGACCGGTAGATTTATACATGCGGTCTAAAATAAAATTTTTAAGACCGTATTTATTTATCATCCAGTCTTGAAAGTCAATCTTTTAAGACCGTATATATTAGTCGGTCTTAGAAGCTGCTAAGTTTAAGACCGTATTTATTTTTGTCCGGTCTTAAAATTCTATCTTTTAAGAGCGGCCTAATTATTAGCCGGTCTTAAAAGTTGAGTTTTAGGACCGAACAAAAAGTATTTCGTGTTTATTTTAGTACGACTTTTAAGACCCAATGTTATAAATGTAGGTCTAAAATATTTTCTTTAAGACCGGTCGTAGTCCGGTCTTAAATGTAGACTTTTAATACGGTATTTGGAACAAGACCGGTCACGGGTCCGATCCTACGATGCCTCTTTTGTCCGGTCTTAAAAGCCTTTTTTGCACTAGTGGAAGCATTAAGCCAAGGTTGAAATCAACACACACACACACACACACACATATTTATGTACCAAAAGAGAGGAATATCCAAGTATTAATCCATACAAGGGGTCAAAAGAATCCTAGAATGAAAGATTTAGCTATTCATGTCTAAATACGAAGAGATTTTAAACAAAGCTATTGAATACAAGAAGAAGTTAAGTGGAAAAGAGGAGAAACCAAGGTGAAAACTCCAAAATCTCTCTTGAGAAAAAAACCCAAGCCTCCGAAGTTGTCAAGATATCTCTCCCAAGCTCTTCCTTTGTGTGCTCAATGTTCCACAATGCAGAGAATGTGTTTTTCGGCCCTTTCCTCTAGGTTAAATAGGGTTTTTCAGCTTCTAAAAGCAAAACACGCAACTGCACTAACCGTACTTTTCACGAATGGCTACGGCCGAGTTACACAAAGAGCTATTTTTCTTCAGTCTTGACTTGCTACAGCAAGTTTGTCAACTTGCCGCAGCCAGCTACACAGAGAGTAAACTTCTTGAGATTGTTTGCTTACCACAACCAGTTAGTCAACTTGCTAAAGCCATTTGAACGGGTTCCTTCTAATTTTGCAATGCTTCACTTCCTCTATTTCTTTCCTTGTTTCTAGGTTCTTATAGAGCTTCAAAACTTGTCTCCATCCTCCTACAAAAGAGGGAGGATTTATCAATTCTGAATTGAATCATAAACTCTATAAGATATAACAAGAATTTTGATTTTTGCTTCATACTTTGATATGCACATTTTCTTCTATTTTTCATTTCCTATGCACATCTTGAACCCGAAATAGGTAAAAAGGGATAGAAAATGTGCTGGAATGTTAATTTCTAAGAGTTAACAAATACCTTTTTTACGAATTCCTAACATAGAAAGAACAAAGTAAAAAAGAGATACTTTTCAAGGAATTTACTACGTTATATGCAATATTTACTACACTTGAAGTGAGTTTCTCCATTTTAGATATTAGCGGTTTGCACCACTTTTTTCTATGATTCCTCACTTATAAAGAACAAAGTAAAAAAGGATGTTTCAATAAATTTACTATACTAGATGTGAAATTTACCACCGGCGCAGTTGTCCATTCTCTCTCCATCTCTCTCTCTTCTCTCCGAGAAAACGTCAACACTACCATCCATTCTCTCTTCAATCGACGTTAAAAAAAAAAAAAACTGACCCCGTGACTCAATCAACATGATCGGGTCAAGGCGAGTACGGTCAACTCGAAACTAGGTTTTCCCCTTAATTCGAACCGGTTTTCCGGTCAATTTTCCGTTTTCCAATCCAAACCATCCGGCCCGGTCCGTGTTCCAAAAAAATGTTTCTTTCTATGAATTCCTCACTTAGAAAGAACAAAGTAAAAGGGGATGTTTTAGGAAATTTACTATGCTAGATGCGGAATTTGTTATACATCATTAGTAGAAAAAAGGATTTTTAAATTGATTTTTTAAAACCGGTCATTGCAAAGAGGTTTATAAAATATGACTAGTGACAATTTTACAAATGTTGATATTTTCTTAGATTGGTGCCATATATAAAGGCAATCTATCACACCCCTACCGGCCTCGCCTTCACAGGTGGTGGGTAGTGCGATACCTCTTATTTATTAAATCCAACTGTTACACTTTTCCAATAATATCACAGATCAGAGCAATATAGCGCAACGTAGTGGTAGAACAGTTTGGACGTAGTATATTGATAATAAATTACAAACCTTGGTAAAATATAATTACATAAAATCTCTACAACAATTCTTCAAATATTCTAGAACTGGTCTAACACCTTCATTTGCTAATATCTTCCTAGGAGATATATCCAATAAATGGTACATCATACAAGTAGCAAAAGAGGCTGGAATCCTGAAGGATCCCAGAGTAACCATTAATCTCATATCCAAAGTATATACAGAGTATGTAAGAAAACCACAAATACAAACCATAAGCATTCAATTGGTCGCACACAACGAGGCATAAAGCCTAAATCGGAACGAGCAGTTGCATATAGCATATATTGCTCAATAAGGCACATAACCATGCTAGGGGTTGCACACAGCGAGTTCCGGTACCCAAGCGCTTGGAAACCACATAACACCGGATGCATACACGGTCATGGTAAAACATACATACAAAGTCATACAAATCATATGAGATTAAGGTTACTTACCTGTAAACAACTGATCAGTTCAAATAAAAAACTCTCGGCTACTAAATAGGAATAATAGACCTAAAGTAACACAACATAAATGGTGCCATCATCCATATAAATTTTCCTTAAGTATAAGTAACTATATCACTCATATGAAGGGTTCTTCACCATTTGAAACTCATTAATTCTTTTTATTAATGTGTATCCCTTCATTGATAATTTATCCTTCATTTTTGCATATATCTCAGAATTTTCTAGAATTTTGACCCAACTTCAAAAATTCATAACTAATTGTAGAAAAAACCGTTTGAGGTGTTCCAAAAATCTACGTGACCCTTGAGATGTCTATTTTTGACTAAAAATACTTGCTTGGTCCAAAAACACATAAATATTTCCCAATTCCTGAAAATTCCCCTGTTGGTTTTTCAGCTCCACTATTTGCATATTTTCATACTTTATGCTTTAAAAATTGTACCTCATACTCTTTCTCATACAAAATTCCATTTTAAACACTTTTAAACTATCAAAATCACCAAAATAAAATCATATCATCAAGTTCTAGCTATTGACCAAAATTTCCTTAAACTTTTTTGCAAAATTTCAAGAAGTTAGAGAAGAGAACTTACTTGCTTGAAGTTCTAACTTCTTTGGCTACTTCACCTTGATCTTCCTTGTGATTATAGCTAGAACTTCCATAATATTATACAAGATCACTAATTGAAATCTCAAACATACTTGTATGAATTTGAAAATAAGATAATTTCCAAAACTTCCTTACCTATTCTTCTCTTGAGATTCACCTTGCTTGTGATTCTTATAACATTGTCCTACCTCTCTTTCTTCTCTTTGTGTGGTGCCTCCTACCTCTAAAATGAAGAAGAGTGCAGTCCTATTTATAGAGGTAAGGCACCCAAAAATATCTCCTTGTATTTTTACTAATTTTCCCTTCCAATGCCTCTTGAAATTTACTAGATTCTTCTTATTTTCTTGACAAAAATCTGATTTTAATTTCCCTTCTTCTCCCATGTCACGCCACATGTCTCCTTTTTGAGCCAAATATGTCTTCTAATCACATGCCTTATTTTGTGGTGGAGATGATTTTCTTAATGGTTAAGATGATTAGGTGGCATCACTACTACAAAATAGGAATTTAACGACCCCCAATTAATGTCTGTTTTAAAAAAATGTAGACGTTAAAATGTAGGCATGGCACTGTTGTAATTTTTTTCCTTACTTTTAACCTCTGTTTTTAAATGTTTAGGCGGTGGCACTATTGTAATTTTTTCCTTACTTTTAATGTCCCTTTTTTAAAAATGGACGTTAAATGTTTTGGTACAACGACCGATTTAATAAAAAAAAAAGTAGTTGTATCTTAGACACCATTTATTTTATTTTATTTTTATTTTGAGACACCATTTAATTTTATTTTGTGAAAAATTAGTGCTACTTACCGTTAGAATCAAAGCTTCAAGATTATATGACCACCGTAATTTTTTCCCATTTTTATAGCTATTTCCTAGTATGTAACCTATAATTTCGATAGTTAAGAGAAGAAATCTATCGGTATTTTCATTTAGTTAGTTCCTAATAATTAAATTTAATAAATTAAATAATATATCTCTTATATATATATATATATATATATATATATATATATATGATTTTATCCCATATTTATAGTTATTTCCTAATATGTAGCTTATAATTTTGATAGTTAAGAGAAAAAATCTGTATGCATACGGTATTTTCAATTAGTTAGTTCCTAATACTTAAATTTAATAAATTAAAAAAATATCTCTTTTATATACATATATATATATATATATATATATATATATATATATATAATATTTATAGCTATTTCCTAGTATGTAGCCAAGAATCTCGATAGTTAAGAGAAGAAATCTAATCATATTTTTATTTAGTTAGTTCCTAATTAAATTTAATAAATTAAAAAATATATCTCTTTATATATATATATATGTAAAAAATATATTAATATCATTTAGTTCAAGCCTCCCTCATACCATTTTATTCTATTTTTTATTTTGAGTTACAACGATTGGTTTTTAAAAACCGGTCGTTGAAACTCAAATGTTTTAAATATTTCAACTTCAATCTCACGCCTTCGATATTTTATTGTTCCCTCTCTTTCATTAAAAATATAAAGTTTTCTCTTCAAAACCCAACAAGTATAGTGCAGAACATCTTCCTCAAATCTATCATGAACGCAACCTTTCAATAAGAGTCTCGAGGCCCACCCATCTCCATTGCCGCACCCAATGGCCTTACCCTTGCCACTAAGGAGGTTTTCTATCACGGTGTGAGCGACTCCGACTTCGACTTGTCCTCTGTCGTGAACTAGGAGCATGTTGCATAGCCTCCAGATCTATCGTTTGCCGCTGGTTAAAGATCTCGGTTGCAGATCTGCATCTCTCTCTCTCTCTCTCCCTCATTAAACAATATGTTGAGCAACGATCTCGAGCACCGTGAAGAGGAGGAAGCCCCCCGCAGGCGATGATGAGGATACCGGAGCTCTACTTCTTGGTGCTTTCTTTTGTTGAAAATTTTGAATGGATAGTTCATTGTAGTGTTTTTCTACTCTATTTCTTGGTGCTTTCTTTTATTTGTCTTCTGTTTCATTCAGTTAAGACTTGAGATGTTTTATTTATTTTTTATTTTTCTTCCTATTTTGTGCTTCGTTGGACATGAAACGCTCTATTTCTTGCATCGAATCTTGAATGATGTTGTTTATCGTCCATTTTCAATCCATTCTTTTTCTCACAAGGCTTTATCTTGTTCAAATTGCACCTTATATTGTGTTTTAGATGGTTCTATGGACTACCTAGCATGTGAGTTTGTAGATATACAAAGACCGTTATTTAAATAATAGTCGTTGAAATTCAACGATTGTTTTTTTAAAACATTCTTTGTATGTTATAAACTTTCAACGACACTCCATTGAACGACTATTAAAACGATCGTCTAATGGTCTTAAAAACGGATGTTAAAAGCGTTTTTTGTAGTAGTGCATAACTTGTCAATGAATCATGCACAAGTGTCATCATCAACTCCGCTTTAAATTTTATGTTGTCACCTTAGTAGCTTAGGTGTCCCCTTAATTAATTAACTATGTATATGTGTCCTCAACTTTTCTTTTTCCAATATTAAATTGCCACATAGTGCTTAGGTGTCCTTCCATAATTATTCACCTTTCCATGTGTCCTCTTAAGTGTCTATTTCTTTAATTATGTGGTTGATGAAGATGTCCAAGTGTCCCTTCTAGTAAATCTTTAATTAATAAGAGGACATGTGGACTTATTCTAGATATCCCCTTAATAATCATGTGATAAATCTTTGTCTTCCTATTTTCCTTCCTATTATGCGCCATGTTCAAGAAGCAAGGAGTATAATATTCTTTTCTTCATATCTTAAAGTTATGCCCATATGTCAATGGATAATAGCATCATCAATAAAGTTATTATCTCCAAAGTCAAATATATTTCACTAATATTCATCTTAATTTTGCCATGTGTATATGTCATTTTTATAACACCTCTACCGGCCTCGCCCTTTACGGGTGGCGGATAGTGTGATTCTAACAACCCATCTGGATCTTCTCTATTTGGCATATGCGGAAGCGTTCCCAAAACATGTACTCAAAAATTAGATACATGGCCCTATAATATTCATACGGAAGCGTCAACATTCTTTAGGGTTGTCGCCATAGCTATCGGGTGTCTCTTTCTGTTCATTCTTTCTACGGCAACTTCAAGCACTCCCTTGATTGTGCCGTCTTTAAGAAACACTCCATTCCGCGATGCCTGGTGCAACACTTCTCTATCGTGCTCACCGCCTAATGGTTGGTTGTGGGGGGGTGAGATTAGGGAATCTCGTAGCAAACATTACCGAACAATGCATGTAAGATAATTACTAGTGTATGATATGCTTGCCTTACATAGGCTCATGTTAACATAATGACATTTCGCATGCTTCAATGCTACATAAAATATACTTATGGCCATAGCATAAATAGAAACAGAGCTTCAACGATTCAAATATGTTAAACAAGCAAGTAAAACAATCATACATATCAAAACACAAGCAAAATATCAATACAAGCAAGTAGGGTAAGCCCACTACCTTATAGGCTAATGTTCTTCTTCACTTGTACCTTCTCTTCAATTACGGAGTTGCTTGCAACAGCTTTCATTCTTTCTCGACTTCTCATGGCCCTAAACACGTCGTCATATTATTAGAGCCAACTAAAACAAATACTTAATGGCTTATCTTTACCTCATAGGCATTCTTACACCCTTGGAGTTCATTCTTATTACCTTTGGCCATTTCTTTCTTAATTTCGCATGGTAGCTAAAAGCTATCAGCATTTTGGCCTAACTTCGAAAAATCATTATTAATTCTACAGAACTCCGATTGGGGTGGTTCAAATTTCTATCTGTCACTAGTTAAGTCTAGTTTCATGTACGAATAATCACTAGACTTATTTCTTGCTGTATCATTCCCAGTTTTTCACTAATTCTTTGCTGTCCAGAAAAACGTTTCAGGTTAATAGGTCAACTTCAAAAATTCATATCTCTCAGGATACTACTCTGATTAAGGTGTATGACCTATCAAATTAAACCTTGTTATGTCTAGTTTATTTCTGGAAAATTTCACAGCAAAACTAGATCATTTGCTATCTCAAAATTGAGCCCAAAGACGACCATTCATTTCTGGAAACTCACAATTTTTCCAGTTTTTCTTTCAAACTTTGGAAATTCAAATTTTTCTTTGTACACATCGGATTTGGGTGTTCTTTGGCTCAAGTTAAAGATTATGATGTGTACTAAATATCCACAAAATTTCAGGGTCAAAAGAGCTCGTTTGCCCTGATTTTACTTCAATTGAAACTCACTGTTTCAGCAGCAAATTCTTTTTCCATAAATGTATCAGCTTATGTTTTCATGTTCAGCAGCAATTAATTAGAACCCAATAACACATACATGTACGTTAAGCTTCAACTTTAACGACTTCAGAACCTCATGCATGTATGTTAGACCTCAAATGCTCTCTGTTTCGTGACCCAAAACCAGAGTAACCAACTTGCATGCTTTTTCCTTAACCCATACAGCAGGAACGAAAGTACAGAATCAGTTGAAGCTAGATGAGAGAGATTGCTCACCTTAGTTTCTGAGTTTCCTGTGTTTCCTTCTCACTCTAGCAGTCGACTCCCTCTGTTTTCAGTTCGTTTTTGTGCAGAAACAAACCACAGTAATTCTTCTCATGCAACCGTAAATGTCACCACTATTCAAACGCAGATCAGGCTTGCATGTGGATTGACTTCCTTCTCAACTTCTCTTGGTTCAGTTTTTCTTTTTATTCTCGCTCTCTGACTTCTTGGTCTAAGCTCAAGTCTGCATGCGTGGTTCTTGCTGTCCCTCGTGCACTCTATTGTTTTCTATGTTCTCGCTGAAAGGCCGAAACAACCAAACGAACTTGATGTTTCATTCGCCTTCAGACTCTCACTCTTTCTCATGCTTCATCGTGTTTTTCTCAGCATTATTCTCAGTTCCTTCTCTGCGTTTGGGAGTTCTGGCCGAAGAGGATAAATGAAGGTGTATATGGTTGCTGCAGAACTCAAGAGAAATCGCAGAGCATGGTGACGTGTTGGAGACACGAGAAAGAGTAGTGGAGCATGAATACATGCCAGTTGAATAAATAAAGGGAGTATGCATATTGTTTCCACGCTGAGCTTCCAGAGAGGAAATGGAGCATTGCATGAACGCGATGATCTGTCTTAAAATGCATTGAACAGCTGTGCCTTTGCTGCCAGCTCTTCATCTGCATTTTCATGTTGGACCGAGGAGAGTAACGGACTGAGGGAGTATGTGGAGAGAATTGCCTGAGTGTTATGCCAAGAGTATGGGCCGAATGAGATAAGAAAGATCAAAGGAGCATATCAGTATATGTGTGTTGCGTCTTTCCAATTAGCAAATGAATAATTATTATATTAAAGGAGCTGCCCAAACATGCATGCCTCACGTGTTTGCTGAAATTGTGCTTCATTAATGGTTTAAAAGTGATACCAAATATTTTATCCTTGGGTCCCACTAGCATGCTTCAAGTCCAAATTGGTTTTGCATAAATTGAAGCATATGACGTTGCCTGGAAATAATGGAGAATAATTTAACACATAACACCATTAATTCCATATTCTCCTTTTGTTTCTAATATTGAGCCATTTAACTTTAATAATTCTTTCTCCAAAAATTCTAATTAAATATATTCTTGTCTTTTTAAATTGAACTTTAAATTTTCCCAAAATTCATTTGCAAGCTTGGGGAAATAAACTTACCATTTTACCCCTTCTTAATTTTGACATTACATTTTGATAATAAATTCTCAAAATAAATCCTTAATCACTTATAAGGATTTGTCTTTGGAAAATAGGCCTTAACATCCAACATCAATTTTATTAATTGTTCAGGCCACATTTCCACCATTAATTCCAACACACTATTTCTAATTTCCAAATTTGAAATTCGGGGTGTTACAATTTTCATAGTCAAAAGTGCTTTTTGCTAATAATCTTCCTACTTGCCATGTGTACATGTTCTTGTATTTTCTATTGTCTTCACATGCCACCTCACACTAATAATCCCTTATTAGCCAATTAGATGGAAACAAATATCACTTGCCTTAGATTTAATGAAAATTCCATTTATTTCAATAATATGATATTAATTAACTTTATACAATAATTAACATGAAAATCATGTCACAAGCTAATTCTCAAATTGCTAGGTCTAGTCCGTCTGGCCGTACGTCCTTTGATGATGATGAGGAAATTGTTGGTTGAAACTTTCTTTTTCATTTTGATGTAATCGTCCTTTTATTAAATAATCATGTAATCACCCCTCTTTTTGATATATAATATATTTTTTAATAGGTTGAAGGTCCAGATTTAACAATGAACTATTTTGCTAGAGCACCTGACACAATTATCTTTTTTGAGTGCAAAAGTAAACATAATAATTTTTAAAGATAGCATATATGGCAGCACCGTTAACTTGATTAACTTACATTACTTTTTGCATTGTGGGTCCCATTGATCTTCTCACTTTATATTATTTTAATATATTTTTGGAAATACATCCTTTTTTAAACCTCTCACCCCCTCACTCTCTCCCCGTCCATAATTATCTTTTTGCACTATGGGTTCCACCTTTCTCTCTCACTCCTCTTCCACAATTAAGTTTGTTAGTGAAAAGATAATAATGCTCTTATTTTATTTTTTATAAGAGCATTTACAAGGTAAATATGGGCATTTACAAGACAAATAAAAGGTATTTAAAAGATAAATAAGGGATTCAAAGAAAATCAAGGAGTTAACAAGAACATTTTGGCTATTCATAAGACAAATAAGAGAATTCACAAGATAAATAAGGGTATTCACAAAATAAATAAAGATATGAATCCAAGGATTTAAAAAAATTTAGTCATTCACAAGACAAATAAAAAGAATTTACAAAACAAATATGAGTATTTATAAGACAAATAATGTTTATGTCTACTCTCATAGTGAAATATTTTATTGCTAAATTTGCACTTTCACCTTTCTAAAAATATATTAAAATAATATAAAGTGGCAAAAAGTAACGAAAGTGAACCATGGTTAACAACGTTGTCATATATGGTATCTTAAAAAATGTTTATTTATACTTTTGTACCCAAAAAAGATAATTGTGTTGATGGAAGTGTGTGCATGCTTCACATATCCAGCATGCTTTATGCCCCCCTCACATTATACCCTTACAAGTTTCCGTATGCAAGAAAGTTGTTTATCGTGGTGAAAATCATTGCACGTATCGTAAAGGACTCTTGCTTATATGCATCAAACACATCAATGCTATCCTCCCACAACTTCTTTAAGTCCTTCATCAAATGTGTCAAGTAGACATCGATATTGTTCCAGGGCTATTTTAATCCGAAAATCATCATAGAAAGCATCATATACTTGCGTTTGTACACAACCAGGGAGGTTAGTTGTAAATCACTAGGAGAACCACCATGCACTATTTGTACAACTAAGAGTACTGTAAGGATTGATTCCATCTATGCAAAGCCCAAGCTGAAGGTTTTTTGGCTCGTTGCCATAGTCAAGAAATATTTAATCTATTTTCTTCCATTATGGGGAACTGGTGCCAAAGGTATTTTCCATCATATATTTTCTCATCATAATGCTATCTCAACTTCTTTGCTTCTTTCGCATTAGCAAACATTCACTTAAACCACTATATAATTGGAAGATTCCACAAAACCTTTAAAGGTTGCTTTTTAGTTATCTCATCACCACATCCAATATATTTCTTCACTTTGTATTGTGAAGTTTTACATTTTGGACACTCACTTAGTCATTCATACTCCTTTACGTACAATATGCGATCATTAAGGCAAGTATGTATCTTTTTATACTCCATACTCATCGTAGACAAAATTTTCTTGGCTTTATGCATACGATTTGAAAGTACATTATCCTTTGTAAACATATTAAACGACACTTCAAGTAACAATGTGAAACTATTATCGATCCACCCACAAGTTGCCTTTAGGTTGACCAAATGCAAAATACCTTACAAGCATGTATATTTAGTACACTTAGGGTACAAAGGTGTCTTTGCATCACTCCACATGTTGTCTTATACATGCGATTATGCAAAAGATTCTACCTCAATATCATGAATCATTTTCTCCATTCCATCATCATTTACAACATCCAAAACTTCCTTCTCATGGGACGAACAAGTAGTTACTTCCACACCATGTCATATCCACCTTGTGTAACGAAGATCAAAGTAAGTGATCCCTTATATCATCAAGATCCCGTCAACTTTCATTTAAACGAGTGACACAAGGACAAAAATACTTTCCATTTTTACTAGGCGCATTCATTTTAGTAAATTCAATAAACTCTTCCGCCTCATCCTCATATTCCACTTGTAAAAAAAAAAAGTTAGTTTTTGCGACGGAAAAAATGCATCACAAAAAAGGGTTTTTCCATCACAAAATGCTTTTGTGACGGAATTTGAGACAGATTGTTTCTATCAAAAATCCGTCACAAATTTTGAATTTTGCAACGGAAAATAAATTCTATCGCAAATTTCGAGGAATTTGCAACGGGAAGAATTCCGTCGCAAATTTCCAAATTTGTGACGGAAATGAATCTCGTCGTAAATGACGAGAAAATTCCGTCGCAAATTTCCAAATTTGTGACGAAATTCATTTCCAATTTGGGACGAGAATTCTTTTCCAAAATTCCGAAATTTGTGACGGAATTTATTTTTCGTCACAAAATTCATTTTATTAAAAAAAATATAAAAATTACATAAAAATATAAAAAAAATTATGGAATTTGATTTTTGCAAATGAATTCATTTTCCGTCGCAAATCCCAATTCCAATAAAAAAATTATAAATACAAATAATTACCAAATCAAAAAAATATAAAAATTATTTGAAAAATTACGAAATAAGAAAATGTATATAAATAATACTTAATATTGTATTAAAAAAGTGTACGTAGAAATATATATACAATAGCAATCCTAAAAAATTATAAATAAACAAAACGAAATATAAACACCAATGCAGCCAAACAAAATAAACTAAAAAGCACAAAAATCATAAATAAGTTATACAGCAAGTAACTAAAAAGCACAAAAAAGGACGCCACTTTAGCACATTTAGATACATCAATGTTTGACAAAAGTTTGGTCACCCACGATCAGCCATCCTTATAGTTAACTTGTTCAACCAATAAATCCAGATGATCGTATGCAATCCTGCTAAAAACATGATAATGAAAAGGATTATCCGTACTATTTTTTGTATTATTATCAAAATTTAAAGCACAAATTAGCTATATGATTACCAAACCCTATACCTGAACTAGGTAAATATGGCATCGACAAAGGCCTCTGCATACTGCATCAAAAGGTTGAAGATCTTCAACGCCTTCCCCAACACCCACAAATTTCATAGGGATTCCAAGTTCCTCAACCACACTGACCTGCATCAGAATTTAACTATCATAATTTCTTACCATGATCACTCCAACAGTAAGAAATAATATCAATGAGGAATTAATGCATTCATGGATTAATTCTAGGTAATAAATGTTTGCTTTTAGCCCCAACAATATAAACTAGAACTGTGGTTCAAATAAAATCGAGAGATTACCACACAACCACCTTTGGCAGAACCATCTAGCTTTGTCAAAATTCAACCAGTGACGCCAACAACTTGTATCAATATCACATTCAAAAAACCAACAATCACCGATAAAATCAAATAAAATAAGAGTTTTGTTGGATCAGAACTTGATACATGAGCAAGAATAGTTGAAACAATCAAGGCAAAGAGAAGTATGAGTTAGAAAACTTTCAGCAGCACCATACACTCAAATAAAGCATATATACAAGTGGCAGGACATTCATTTGGCTGCAGATAGACATATAAAATCTCATGATATCACGGTGAATATTCCAGCTATAACTCTTGAGCACCAGCATTTCATACTCAATCATTTACATCATTTTGACCATTGCAGTGAATATTACATAGGAAGCAATGAAATGATCTTTGATACCCAGATCCTTAGCTTCAAAAATTGTATATCTACTCAAAAGACATTAACCAAATGAATCTTCATGTGGTTACAAGAGGGTTTTAGATATGTAAAATAATCTTTTCAAAACAGAAACTTTAAGACAAATATTCGATTTAGAAAGCAGAAGTGAATTTACATCATTAAACTCTTGTGCTTGCGGTAACTAATTCAAACCAGTAGTGCCATCCAATATTTGGCAGAAAGTGATTATACTCAGAAAAAACAAAGTTATTATACCCAAAAAGTGATTCAGAATATGTGGCAGTGATAATAGCATTTAATTTTATCACAACTATAGCTTGAACCTATACATGAAAAGCATTGATATTGACATGGATATGGAACAGAATGTGATATGAACACCATGCCACAACAAGATATTCCAGTGTTTAAACACAATACACAATTTTAAATGTCGTATCATATTTGACATGAGCGTCATATATGCATCAAAATTCTATTCATACATGGTTCGTTAAGATATATAAAACAAATTATAATAAATTGTCCTGAACAAATTCTGTTGCAAAGACTAGATTATACCCTTCATCTCCCTAATTATAATTAGGGGGTTCAAGCTGATTAACACACAAGAAATAAGTGTTCCAAACAAACAGCATTTTCAATATTGAGGCCTCACAAAAGCTGAAAAATGTTGCCCATAAAAACAGCCCCAGAACTTCTAAGATAAACAAACATTTCAACCAAAATTTAACCCAAAAATAAAGCAACCTTAGTATTACCTTCCAGAAAAAAACAACAGCGCTATATTGGTGGAGATATTCTATAATATCAAAAGCAGTACTTTGCATTGTTTTTTAATCAATCAAAGTGCGCTATGATTAAAGCTAAATCTAATCGTAGGACTCAAGTCAAGTTGCATCTGATACAACTAAGTCAAACAACATCTTTTTGTGGGGTCTGAGATATCAGTTTAATTATGCTCCTAGCTTCACTTTATGCTTCAAACTTGCCATGAATTTATCATATATGATTTCACACTCCTCGTTCTATAATTTGATTCAAATGCTTCATATTATTGTTCAAAACAGTACATACCTTCCCCTCCTGCATAAAACGACCTGCAGACCATTTTAGCTCTATCATAAAGGGGAACCCACCTCAAGTCATCCTTAATCTTCTACCTTAAAAGCCTAAACAAATATGCAAGTATATCACCAATGCAACACCAGACAGGGCACAAAATAAAGGACTTAAAATACTGATCTAATTGGAACATTATACCCTCAAACTTGCTCTCCCTAATCTCTACTTCCGATAACCCAATCCAGAGCGATCCATAATAACCATCAAAATACATAGAGAGAAAATTAAACAAACCAGCACCACTGTACCTTGTAAGGAGTCAGATTCCAAATTCTTCCTCTCCATAGTTGATTTCCCCATTCCCTTCCCTAAGCCAAAGCTTCTCATTATCAAATCGAGCTCTGATGTCGCTAATCCTGGAGGTAACCATCGGAGATCCTCAGCCCTAATGTCACATACGTAGAGCTTCCATCGCAATCCCTTGCCCACAAAATTACAAACCTCCAATCTCCATCGCTGATTGTAGATCCATAATCGTCGGTGCCCCAATTCACGACTCTCTCTCTCTATCTCTTGCGGTGGTGATGGAAGATGACAAAGATCGGGAGAGAGGTGATGAGACAACTATTAGACGTAATGCTCATTTGTGACGGAATTTTGGGGTTTCCACTGCAGGGGACGGTCCACTGCTTGAAAACGGTCCACTGCCTGAAAATAAGGGAATTATTACCGCATGCGGTAAATTCTGGAAAACAATCTCAGCCATTCAAGCTTTAATTCAACGGTTGAGATATAAGCAGTGGATGGAAGAGGATATTAAGGCAGTGGACCATAGCTGAACCCGGAATTTTGAATACCAGCACAAGTCGCAAACTTGCAAGGGAATTTTTATTCCTTTTACTCCGACGCAAATTACCTCACATTCTGTTGAAATAATTCATTTTTGTGACGGACATGTATTTCTGTTGTAAATTTTTGCAACAGATTTTAAATTCCATCTCAAAAATTTTATGACAACTTTGTTTATCCGTCACAAATTACGACGGAATTATTTTCCCATTGCAATTTGCACGGATTTTCAATTCCATCACAAATTTGTCACAATTTGTGGACCATTTGTTCCGTCACAAATTCCATTACTATTTTGGCATTTTCTAGTAGTGCATTCTTCACTAGTTCGCAACAATTGTGATCCATTTTATTACCACTTAATCCATTTTCAAAAACACTTAAGAACAATTGTTATTATGACATGTGAATACAGGTGAAGGAAGGGGCTGCCTTACTTATGTTTTAAAAATTTTAACAACATTTCCTCTTAAAAGTAAGACATCAAAAAGTTTCAATAACAACCCAATTCAACTTAATTTAAACAAAACTAACTGAAGCAATTCAAGATAATATCAACAATTTAATCCAACAATTTCATCAAGACAAGTTCATAATGCCTCTAATAGCTCAACCAATGCTAACTACCTTTGTGTAACCATAAATTTAGAGTTTTGCATATTCTATCAAGTTCATAACAATAAAGACAGAGGACAAAGGAAAAAGCGCACCCTTGAAGCATGTCATTACAGTTAAACCAATAACCCAAAATGAAAACAAACCAAATACCACTTAGGAAAAAAAACTACAAGTGGAAAGGACAGAGCACAATTACACTATCAAAGACATATGGGGTAGAGATGAGACTGAAGAGTAATTTAAAAGACCAGGAAGGCGTTAACTTTGAGGGGTAGAGCACGTCAACATTGGCGACTATGTGAGGCTGAGGATGTGATGGAGGGGCTGAAGGCTGAGTGTGTCGATGACACAATGCATGTCTATGTAAGGCCAAGGAGGAGAGCACTACCACTAAAAGGGGATATTACTTCCCTAAAGGACGTCCCTATTAAAAATTAGGAAGTAAAAAGTGAACGTGGTGGCATTTTTGTAATTATTTGCTTGAATGTTGAGTCTTAGGCATCCTAAATCATACTTTGGGACGCCTAAAATCCATTTTTCGCATCCTAAAATGTTTTTGGGACACCTAAAATTGTTACATGGGGCATTTTGGGGAACTTTTGGTGGTTGGAGAATTTTTTGGGACTTTTTGGCATCCTAAAATGCTTTTGGGATGCCTAAAATTAATTTTTGGCGTCCAAAATTTTTTTTAGGACGCCTAAAATTAATTTATTGGTCCCGAGAAATTTTTGATCTTTTTGGTAGAATTTTAAGCGTCCTAAATTTTCTTTTAGGACGCCAATATGAAAACTTTGGTGTCTGGAAATTTTTTTTAGGACGCCAAATTTTCCCCTCAAATACTTAATACCCTACCCCGCTTTCTCTCATACTCCTCACACATTGCCCTCCTTCCCGATCGATATCCCATTCATTTCCCTCACATTGTGCGTGTCGCACCTCCGTCTCCGCCACACCGCACCTCCATCTCTGACTCGCCACACCTTCGTCTCCTCTGTCTCTGCCGTGCTGCATCGGATCTTTGCCACCATGTTCAAGACAAATGACGAAACCCAAACCCAAGTAAGCCAAGCCCTATCATTGCAATCATATCAATGCTCATCGACAACTTCACCGTTCTCATCTTCTTCTTCTGCTCTCTCAGGTGATGATTTTTGTGCCATTTCCTTCTCGATATGGGCTGGCTCCTCTGTTCTAGTGATTTTACTGGTGCTTTTTAGGGTCTCAGTCATTGGAGTGAGCTGCAAAGAAGGGGTTTCAAAGGGGTTGTGTTTGATAAGGATAATGCCATTACTGCTCCTTATAGTTTGACCCCTTGGCCTCGTCTTGCTTCTTCACTGGAACTTTGTAAATCAGAGTTCGGTCCTAAAAATTACAACCTGTAAATGTATAATAATGTTTATTGGTTCTGAAAATGCAGTACAAAGAATGATGAAGGTCATGGAAGGGGCCAATGGTCGCATCTGGGGTCAAAAGGGGGTGGGGCGATGTGATTTGGTCGAATTAGGGCTTAGAGGTGGATTAGAGATGGAGAAGGAGGGCAAGGCACGTGAGAGACTAAAGGATAAAATGTCGAGGCAAGAGAGAGTACGAGAGACGTGTTCGAAAAAGGAGAAAAGGTAAACTTTTCAACAACTATTTTTTAAAAATTAGTCGTTGAAATTAAACTTTCAATGACCGGTTATTAAAAAAACAGTTATTGAAAGTTAAACTTTGAATGACCATTTTCAAAAATAGTCGTTAAAATTTTAACTTTCAACGAATCTTTTCAAAAATAGTTGTTGAAAATAACTCTCAACAACTGTTTTCATAAATAGTCTATGAAAGTTAAACTTTCAACGACTATTTATCTAGAAATAGTCATTGAAAGATAAGCCGAAATTTCAACAATGTCACCGCCTCCTTCTTAACTTATGTTTTTTTTTTTTCCCTAATAGACGTTAATTAGTGTCATTAAAGGAACATTTTGTAGTTGTATTAAAGGAACCTTTTGTAGTAGTGTTAAGGCTGGGTTTGGGGTGGCAATAGAACTTTAAATGATACGTTCCCAATTAGGCATGGTGGGAATAGCACGTTACGTAACACTGATTAGCATTTTAGCTAATTCGCAGTTACTGTGCATCACATCTTTAATTTCTATTATCTTTAAATATTTATTTTATTAGTAATGGAAATTTGCCATGTTATGAGTTTCATATTTTTGAGATCACTTAGGCCAGCATTTACAAAATGCTTAGGCAATATTTTGTAGGCAGAAAAGTGCTTTCTCGAAAGAAATAAATGAAACTTACGCTGGAAAAAGAAAAAGAAATAAATGAGAAAACCAATATGCATTTCTTGTAACTAAGTAATTTGACTAATTTTTTTAATTTGTCTAAATTAGTTAGGTCTTTTCTTAATTTAGTATCCAAGGAATAGATCTTGCATCATAAGTCGCTGACTCTATGAGTGCCCGTAAAGGGGAAAAGACTGAGTCTAAATGGTTTATTATCACGTAAAGTTGTGGTTTTGAGCATATTTCACAATGGGTCGGTGGAGCTTTCAAGTGTGACCAAATCAATTTTCATCGTATGTCCCACTTAAAAAAAATAATTCCGACACCTTTTTGAATGAATTTTAGTGAGAATTGTTTTTACCATAAACTCTCCTTATTTTGTTACACGTCAGAAACTTTCGCAACAAAATCACATTTTTTAAAAAGAAAAATAGTGATGGGAAAGAATCAGCCCTAGTCACAAAAATATAAACGTCATCATTTTTTAATTCCTTGACGAGTAAGGAATGTGTAGTGCAAATTTAAACTTCGCAATTAAAGGGAAGAAATGGCTCAATTAAAATGAGCCTCCTTATTTATTTATTTATTTATTTTTTTGATAAAGCTACGGGGCATATTAGCCCTTATTCATTTCAAAATAATGATAACACGTGGGTAAGAAACCCCCCACATAGTCACTGTACAACAAACAATCAATTCCTATAGGAGGAGATTCAAAAATAACAAGCATTTCCTCCTGATGTAAACTAATAGAAGCAAGCGCATCTGCACACTTATTTGCTTCTCTATACACTTGTACAAACATGAGCCTGGTAAATTTCTTCATGGCTGAACTGATCTCAGCTAAAAGCCTTGATTCTGCATCATCTGCTACCTGCAAACTGTTAAGCATATACACCACTACAGAGGAGTCACATTCGACAATTACATTCTCAACATGTTTACATAGTGCTAATTCAAGGCCAGTTAAGACCCCCCATAGTTCTGCCCTTAAAGCTGAGCATATACCTAGTTTTTTAGCAAACCCCCATATCCATTTACCATCACAGTCCCTTATGAGACCACCACACCCAGCAATGTGCTGTTCACCGCGAGATGTCCCATCTGTGTTGAGTTTAAACCATCCTTCAAACGGCACCATCCACCTGATGTTTGCCTCCATACGCTTGCCACATGCTATCCCAAAGCACGTTCTTGCTCTCTTGATTTCATGAACATACCACTCTACTATGTAAGTTCTATTCTCCGGCATAACGAACCCTTCCACAAACAGCCCCTTGTTCCTCCAGCTCCATAAAAGCCAACACGTCAGACCAAAAATTAAGCACCAGTCATTCTGTGTTTTCTGCAGATTCCAGCTGAACCATTCCTTCCCTTGCAGGGTTAAAAACTTGTACTCAGGACATCCTTTCAGCAAAGCAGTCCATATCTTCCATGCCACCTCACAATCCCTTAACACATGCATCAAGGTTTCAGTGTGCCCTGGACATCTGTAGCATTCCAACCTACCGCCCAAAATGTTGCACTTCCTTTCATTTGTCAGCAGCCTGTCATGTATGGCTTGCCATAGGAAAGTTTGCACACGTTTAGGTCCTCTCCATTTCCACAAAACATTCCACACACTTTCCCTCCATCTTGCTCATCTCTAATAAGCCGGTACATATCCGACACAACATAATTACTTTGCATTTTTTCCTTCCATCGTACTATATCAGCTCCACTCATTGGGCAAGGGGGAAATTCAGATAGAACACAATTTACCCCTTCCTGATCTAGTTTACCCTCAAGTTTCGCCAAGTCCCATCCCCCCTCAATACTAATCATGTCAGCCACCCTTACCAGCCTCTCTTCCTCCGTGATATGTCTTATACACATTTCTGATAGACACATTCCCCCATGTAGCCATCTGTCTTGCCAAAAGTAGACGCTCTTTCCGTCTCTAATTTCCCATTCCAAGTTGCTCAAGACTTTTGGCCAAACTGTATCTAAGCTTAGCCATATCTCTGAATCAGATTTAGTAGTTTTCCTTTCTCTCCTAAGCTCTTTCTGCCTTCCATATTTGCCTTTCAAGACCATGGAGCATAAGTTTGTTGGCTTAGCAAATAGATCCCAAACAATTCTTCCTAGCAAGGCTTCGTTCATAGCCTCCAAGTTTTTCAATCCAAGGCCACCATTCTTTTTCTCCTTACATAGCGTATCCCAACTAATTGCATGGATACTTCTTTTCCCCTCCTCACTTTGCCAAAGGAAGTCTCTTTGCATTTTCTCCATTTGCTGTCTTACTCCAATGGGTAATCGCGCATGCTGCATCGTAAAGACAGCCATTTGATTTGTCACTGCTTGGACCAGAGTTATCCTACCAGAGAAAGATAGTGTCTCCTTTTTCCAGCTACTCAACTTATTTTGCATCTTGTCAAGTATAGCTTGGTACCTATTCCTTTTATTCCTTCCATGAAACATATATGCCCCCCAATATCTTCCCAAATCCTCCATACGCCTAAAACCAGCGAAATTACAGATCTCGTTCTGCACCTGTCTACCAACATTCTTTGAGAAACATACACTCGTCTTTTGCACATTAATCTTCTGACCAGAAATTTCTCCAAAACTATCCAGAACCTCCATAACAGCATGGACATGGTCTAAATCAGCCTCACAAATAAGTAAGAGATCATCCACAAATAATAAGTGGGAGATTTCTACACCATTTCTACCTAGCCTCAGAGGTTTCCATTTTTTACTGTTAACACGGTCCATAATCACGTGTGTCAGGTTTTCCATCCCAAGAATGAAAAGATAAGGAGAAAGTGGATCTCCTTGTCTCAACCCCCTAGAAGGTAAAAACACATCCCTTCTACTTCCATTCCATACCACAGCCATGTTGGTCGATTGCACACAACCCATAATCACATTTCGCAAACGTTCATCTATTCCAATTTCCTTTAGGACACTACTAATAAAGCTCCATGACATTCTATCATAGGCTTTCTCCAAATCGATCTTAATGATCATATAGCCCTTTCTTCCTGTAACTCTACCCATGGTGTGCACCACTTCTTTTGCAATTATAACATTATCATGGATACTCCGTCTAGGCACAAAACTAGTTTGGTATAGGGAGACTAATTTATCCATAATGGGTTTAAGCCTATTTACAATCAGTTTTGACAAACCCTTGTATAAAACATTACACAATGCTATAGGCCTGAATTGGCTTACCAGTTCTGGCATCTCCACCTTAGGAATAAGTACTAGCAGAGTGTCATTGATTTCCCCAATATACTCCGGATTTTCCCATAGCTTCCGTATAAGGTTGGTGACTGATTGTCCCACCACATTCCAGTTTTTTTGGTAGAAAACAATTTGGAAATCCATCCCTTCCCGGGGCTTTAAAGCGCCCATCCGAAAAAAAGCCCTCTGAATTTCCACATTAGAGATATTCCATCCCAAACTTCCCAATTGGCCTTCATTTACCATTCCCCATCGCTGCCTTGTGTTCACCCAGCCTCTGTGACTCTTATCTTCACAAAACAGAGTCTTGTAGAAATTCTGAAACAGCCGCACAATCTCCTCTTCCTGTTCCACCCAAACCCCTTCGCTGTTTTTTAGCATTTTAATGTTATTTCTTCTCCGTCTGGTCAGGGTTTTGGTATGATAAAACCTAGTGTTTCTATCCCCTTCCTCCAGCCATCTACCCCTTGATTTCTGAAACCAAAGGATCTCTTCTTGTCTTAGGGTTGTCATTAGCTCCTTCTCTAATTCAACCTCCAATATGGCTAGATAGGGATTGCTATGTCTTTCAATACTTCTCTGGATGCCATTCAGTCTATTAAACAATCTTTTTTTACGAGCTGCAATTTTTCCAAAAACTTCTTTATTCCAGCATTTTAGATTGTCCTGTAGCTGAAGAAGCTTCATATGAGCGTCATCATTCCCCTTCCAGTTGTCCCTCACAACCCCTTCAAACAATTCATGAGTCTGCCACATAGCTTCATATCTGAACATTCTCAGCCTATAGCCCTGATTAACATTATTTAGCTGTACCAGAATAGGGTGATGGTCTGAACACAGCCTTGGGATAACTCTGATTTCTGCATTCTCAAAACGCTCATGCCATTTAACATTGCACAAGCATCTATCTAGGCATTTGTAAACCCTGTCTAGGCTAGTCCACTTGGGACCTTTCCATGTAAAGAAAGGACCATTCGAGTCAATGTCTATTAGATTACAACTCTAAATCCAGTCATTGAATCTCTTGCATCTTACTTCACTAACATGTCCACCCCCTTTTTGCTCCATTGGAGTTTTGATTTCATTGAAGTCTCCCGCTAGCAACCAAGGTTCCTCTATGTCATTTGCTAATTGAGCTAGCATATTCCAAATCATGGACCACCGCTGCTCGTTTGGATTAGCATAAACTGCAGAAAACAGCATCTCTTCCCCTTCCAAACTCAATTTACAGTGCAAAAATTTCTCATCAGACATTTTAATATCCACAATCAGATCATCATTATTCCAAACAATCCATATTCCACCAGCGAAACCCACTGCCTCCCTCCGAACAGAATATTTGAAACCCCAGCCTTTAATTATTTTACTGGCCGAAGTCCCACTAACTCTTGGTTCCAGTATCACAAGAACATCTAGTTTGTATCTAAACTTCATGTCTTTAACAACAGTACCCACCCCCTTGCTAGCCGCTTCTCTACTATTCCATATAATGAGCTTCATCATTATAAACATTAATATGGGAAAATAGTAAACCATAATACCTCAATCCGCAAGGGCAGGAGTGGCACATCCTCCTTCCATACTCATACCCATGCTCTCTATCGTATCTTCCTCAACGTCAGCTACATGTGCATGCCCCATGTCTATATCATTGCTGGTTCTCATAGCTCCTACACTTTCACCGAGGTGTAGGTTTTCCTTTCCTATCATATCCACTTCCTTACATTTGAGAAGGGCCAAATTGGATTCAAGTACAAAGTCTTGACTGTGTTGTCCCCCCTTATTCTCCTTTGTCAAGACATTTCCATTACTAGGACCGAGCACAACAATATCACTTCCTTCTTTAGTCATCCTTCCCTCTTGTATCACTTTCCCATTCCCTACATTTCCTGTCACAACTGGGCCCTTCCTTCTATCTCCCTTTATCCTCGGCCCTCCCACTGGCCTTGATTGCTTCGTAGATCCCCCCTCTTTTTGAACTTTCACAGAACCACTGTTGTTTTTTATCTTCTCACGCACTTTAACACTTCCCTGATTATCCCCAGCATCTTCCTTAAGGACAGAGAATTTCGAGCCATTCTGATTACCCTGCTCCTGTACAGTAGTGGCTCTGGGCCTTCTAGGACGCTGTACAGTCTTCCATCTCTCCCCTCCATCCACCTCTTTACTCTCAGGCTTCAATGTCTCCCCCATTGTCTCAGTTTCCATCGGTCCTTCGATTGCTTTTTGATGAAACGCGTCACAGCCCTCCTTATTGTGGCCAATACGTCCACACTTGTTGCATAGACAACCCAAACTCTCATAGATGACACTAAGGGTCTGCCCTTCAACACTGAACTCAGGAATCAGAGGTTTCGTGAGGTCCAACTCTACACACATACGTGCGAATTTCCCCCTAGCTCTATTCGCTTTATGGACATCCAACCTTATCGCTTTGCCAATGGAATTTCTGAGATTCAGTAAGAATTTCTTGTCAAATAAAGGGGTGGGAGATCTGGCAACCTCACCCATGCCACCACCGAGTCAATCTTTGCTATCTTTGGATTAAAATCTAGCTTTCATCTCGCCACATTCAGATACGTGTCTATGATCACCCATGGACCTCCCATAAGCGCTTCCATGTAGTCTTCGTTGCTGTGGAAATTGACCAAATAGTAGTCATTATCCAGGTCAAAGACATCAATAGCTCCTTTCCTAGCCCAGATCTGACTCAATTTCTTCAGCATAAAACCGTATGACAAGTGACGTCCCAGCAATTTCACAACCAGAGTCCTACGGAAAAGTTTCATAAGCCTTTCCCTTTCTTTTGCTTCAAAGGCAAATTACGGACACAGCGGATTGGAATAATCAACACATATACTATCTTGAGGATTCAGTACCTTGGAGAAATCCGTACCAGCTCCATAATCTTCCAGATCGTCTTCCTCCTCATTCTTCGACCACTCCCACCAACAGCTCTTCGCTTTCACGTTCTGCAACAAAGACTCTATGTACGACCTCGGCGGCAAATCTTGACCCTCAGGATTCATCCATTTTTCCTCACGAGGCTTCAGCGTTTCATTCCCCATGAAATCCATCCTCGACGAACTAGCTTTCCTCTTCCTACGCATGCTTTCCTCTCGCTCGTCCTCCATCACAGTCTCACTATCCCCCGCGGCGCGCGATCGGCGGGACCACTCATTTTCTCCGCCACAGTGGGTGGCGGAGCACTCAACGGCCGTTCAATTAGAAACCCTAGCAGAGCGTTCGTTTTATTTATTTATTTATTTATTTAATTTTTTTACTATAGAAGGAGCATCACAAGAGCACATTGTGTCACGGGAACAAGAATAATGTCTTAATGAAATAAAATATGATGACTAAGTCCATTATTAATCCTGTATTTAAATTAATTAAGATCAAGATAAGATTTTAGTGCTTTCACTCATGGAAATTTTATTCTCTCCATGCCTTGTCTCTCGCCGCACCAAAATGGAAGACATAAATGCCCCCCTCATTCTTAGATGATAAGTACTCGTAATTATAATTATTTTCAATCGTTAATATAACAAATAGGTAATCATTATTTTCTTTTTTCCGCTCCAAATATTTTTTAGAAGAAAAATTTATGAAAAAGCTCCATTGCAAAATTTGTTACCTAAAGATATTTAATTAAGGACTATCTCTTTGAGTGGGTGCAACTTATATTTAGGTATATGCAAATATCTTTGTGTTGCACATAATCAAATATAAGTTGCACACAAATGAAAGGAGAGTTTTACCCATTAAAAATAGGTTGCATCTAGGCCCTTAGATAAATTTTAGGTATTTTTATGTAATAAATTTTGCGATGAGGATTTTTTTTTTTTTAGCGATTTTTTCTTTATTTCATAATGATAATAGAAAGTTAGGTGGTGTAACACCCCAAATTCTATACTTAAAATCGTGTCTGTTGACACTTAGTTTTAGGAAAATCGACAGAGTTTGAGGTGCTACAGCTCAGATCCATGCGAAAACAGAGAGCATGCGCTAACGTTTGGACGATGAGTAACTGATATAAAATGCCCAGACATATGCTGATGTCCCGACATAAGCTGATATATTATAAATTTCCTGAAGGAATATTCGTGTGATACAACAGTATAAAGCTTTGTATAATTACAAATCTTTATGGTAACTATACAATCTTCAACCAAGCTGTAGCTAGACTTGGGGCAATGAACCTGACTCAGTTAATCAAACAATTTGGCCAGGTAGGTGTCTATCGTGGAAGTCTCATCGAGTTCACGGCGACTTATTGACTGATCCACATAGACTAGCCCTGCCTTTGGCACCAAACTGTTTGAGTAACATCATTAAATCCGTGCCAGAAAGAATGCTCTGTTGACGCCCTTCCGGCATTTGCCTTGACCGGTGCCTCTTATCGGCTCCTCCCTTTGGTTCCTTTTCACGGTTCCATCTACCGATGCCTCCTCTGACCCTGGTTCCTTTCCTGAACCTTAGAAAATCTGAGGTTGAATACCCATCGGACCTCAGGTAACAGTTAACCTCATGTGAAAAGTATAACAGTATATGTATGACAGATGTTCATGACATTACAGCAATACATAAGCACACAGCAGATGTAAGATTAGTCACAATAACAGTACATAGCACACAGCACATGTAAAGTTATCTACATTTGCACTAAATAGTGTCACGACAGCTCCTCGTGTCCTCAGCGCTAGGAAAACTCAACGGTATTATTAAGACTATAACCCGTATAAAGCTGAATGTATAAACAGGTGACTTAAGCCCCATAAACTTAGTCACAGTGCTTGGCCCAAGACCTAGTCTTATCCATCACTTCATGAATCATTCAATCATAATATGCATACAAGACACATCAGAGTTAAAGTTACAGTACGCGAACGTACTTTTCACCATGTAATGGCCAACATGCCTGACCTTTGAACCCGACTCCGGACTTCCTGGATATCCTGTAATGTTATCGTAAGATTATTTTCTTTTCCATGATATTGTAATTAATATCATATTTCCTAGAATAATATCAAAAAAGGATATTTTCACCTTTTTTTGACATTTCTACCCTTGGTGGATTTATTATTACAATTTTGCCCTTACATTTTTTTTAAAAAACGCAATACTGAATTTTCTTGGCAGATTTTGCTGCAACTTTGAAAAATCATAGATAATTCCAAACAAATCGAAATGAGGTTTTGTAAAATTCCTCATGACCCTTGACATGTCTATTTTCAAGGAAAAATATTCTCAGAACTTAAAACACCAAGAATCATTCCCAATTTAATATTTTCTGAACGCTGGCCAGATTATAACTGCACAGATAAGGTTTTTCTTCAAAAATTCATATCTCCTTGACTGGAGATCAAAACGTTACATATTTTATATATTTGGAAATCCCTACATGTCTACTTTATTCATGTAAAATTTCATGATTTATGGGCTTCATCTTATACATAAAATAATAGCATCTAATTTGCTGTTTGCACAAAATTTTAAACTGACAATTCCTACAATTTTCACAATATTGATCTATTGTTTCCCAAAAATTATTACCTACTATGTTTTTACCTTGTCAGGCATCTTTCAATGCAATGAGGCCTGAAAACAAGAGTAGGAATTTATTCTCTAATTTTCTAGATCAAACTAACATTTATACTAAGAACTATAAAAGCTAAAGACTAGAACTTAAAAACTAGAGAACCTTACCTCTTGAAGAACCTTTCTACTCCTTCTTCCTTCTTGATTCTCACTAGCTCTCACTTCTCTCTTAAACTCACCTATTTGGTTTGAGTTTGGTGTGAAGAATTGTGAAGGTAAACTTGGCTATTTATAGGAAAATTCCATGATCCTAAACCATTAGATCACCTTTCCTAATCAATGGCTCATGTTGTTTGTTCTTCTTCAAGACACAATTTTATGTTTCAAAGATTCTCATTGGCTAGATTTAATTACATTGGATTTAGACCATTTTTCTTGATTTTTCTCATTGGTTGATTTAATTAATATTGAATTAAATCAAATAATCTCTTACACACACACACACACACACACAAACTGTCCTTCCCTCTCTCTTTCCTTATCTTCCACAATCCTATCCTCTTCCACAAGCATGTGCTCTCATTTATGACTCCCATGTGCCAATTATCCCATGTGTGTGTTTATGTAATTATAATACATTAAATCCCTTCTTCTCTTCCAAGCTAGCCCAAAACCGTGCCTTACTCCCTCTCACTTTTAGGCAATTAATATGTTATTTTATTGACAAAACATATTTTGCTTCAAGCCTCCTAATTGGTTAGTTGCTTTATTTGACTTTTCAACTCTTAACTTTATGCTTTATTAAACTCTTCTCTAGTTCTCTCCCTTCCCTTATGCTCAACGTATTTTGCTGATCTTTGGGGCAAATAATAATGTCTATTTAATGACTTAATTAGGTGCTCAAGTATCCCATTAATGTCAAATGGCAATCTACAATTGGTTGCTTATTTAAATCAAGTGTATTTATGTATTATTAACCAAGTATTATTTCATCTTCTTTGGCCTTTAATTTTTTCTTTAATAATCAGCCTTCTTTTATTTCAAAAATGATGACTTTTTTTTTAATACACATAGTAGGGCGGGCGGTGGTTTCGGACATAGCTATGCCATCGCGCTACTAAGGCATTGGCAACATGATGACTTTAATTTGCCTATAATTAAATTGAAGAATTATGCTACTAATCTCAATTAGTGCAAAGCTTATTTGCCTATTATTTGCTAATTGGCACTTAATTTAATTAAGTGTTTTTAAAAAATAATATTTCCATAATTTGAACTTAAAATAGCCATTATTTTATGTGACTCTATGTCACATATGTTAACCAATTTAATATGGTAATATATTTCAAAATACCGGATTTTTGATAAATTGAAAATTGGGTATTACAGGTGGAGAGTATATTTATGAATAAATAAGCTTTGTCTCCAAGATAATGAATGGAGTTTATGACATATGACAGTAATGTGAATGATTATAAGTTTTATTTTATATAAAATGATTAATGAATTTTGATTCAATCATTTCTTGAGAGACTAGAGTATATATAAAGAAGATAGATGTGACTCAATGATGGATTGCATATAGGCAAACATATGATAGTTCTCTCTGTTCAAAGAGTTTTTTATTAATTTCTAAGTAATCTAAACGCCATGCAATTGTAATAAAGCAAGGGAAAATTGGTTTTGGATTTTGTTAAAAATAGGTAAGTGAAAAACGTAATTAAAATCCTAAAGCTACTTTTTTTTGTCTTTTTTTTTTATAAAAGTGGGATGGCCATGAGGAAATGAGTCTTGATGGCAAAGTTAATGGCCTTACTAGCTTCTTAAAATGATTTGGGAGTTAATTTATTATCAATTTAAATTGAAAACCTCAAGCAATCATATTGAATCCAATTTATCTAATTAATAACTAATCATACGATCGCATTCATAGTTAGCTCTTTCATAAATTGTTGAAAACCACTTGATGTGTATTAAAAATCATTTTATTGCACTTGCTTGCTCTTAAAGGAGAGCACAATCATGACACTCAATATGAATTAATTAAACTACACATAATAGTAATCACATACAAGTACATAATCTATTTAAAACATAAAGAAATAAGTTCAATACATATGTAAAGAGCATCAAAGCAAAATTCAATACAAATGTTAACCAACAAGGACAAATAAACACTCATCAAAGTTTCACAAACATTTACCAATTCCAAAATTAATTCAAACAGATAACAATACATATAATGAGCTAATGGAAAACTGTTATGAAATTAAGTAAAATACAAGAGAGATTAAAATAAGGGAGATGAACAAATGCAAGAGAGAAATGGAGAGTGAGGAGAGAGTGATTCTTTTTTCTATTATTCCCTTCCAACCTTTGATACATGCCTACTATATATAGGCAATGAATCCTTAACTTCCATTACAAGAGTTACATACAAAAGAGTAAATCTACATAATGGTATATTATGAAGTAAGTAATTTACATTAATCATATAAAACTCCCACTAAGCCATTCATGTCATAGGTTATATGGCTTTAAGTGTAGAATTTCAAAAGACCCTTCTTGAAAGGTTATGGACATTCACACCAATATTGGAATATTTATAACACTCCCACTTGAATGTCCATTATGAATGTGCCTCATTAAAAACTTTAACTAGGAGAAACCCAGTGGGACAAAATCCTAGCTAAAGAAAAGAGTACATCATTCATTGATACACTGTCCAGTGCTGCCTTATTAAAAACCTTTTTAGGAAAACCCAGTGGGACAAAACCTAGATAAGGGAAAAAAGAGTACAGTATGTATCGACTCCCCCTTTTTACGACATCAGTATTACTCCCCCTAATGACTAGATTACTTTCAATGTCTTTTGAGCATATCTTCTTTTTGTCACAAACATTCTATTGTGTACCTGCAAGAACTAAATATTTCCAGCAAAATCATAATAATACTAACATGATTTCTAGGCATTCTTATAAGATATATCTAAATGCATATCAACAGATATTCATTAAAATAATTATATCTTGCATGCTCTGATAGCTTTAAGTCATACAAAACTTATTAAGTATTGTTCTCGAAAACTTTGAATTAGATGCTTCTGGCATCTTGAGCCCATCAAGGACATGTGCTACTAGCACTCTTGGATCCTTTGAAGATTCTTATGCAATCTTCATAATTTAATAAGTCATATGCATATGCTATATAACAATATCTAATAGACGCATAATTTATCAATCATAAATTGCCAGATTTATCGTATCCACCACAAAATCATATATTCCAATTTGGACTTCAGGTCCTTAACTACCATAATATGATTATATTTGCATCATTCTCAATTTTACTTATTCTCTTAGCCAATAATCTTTATATAATATCCTCATTTGATCACGTGATATCATCATCAAAATTATTGTCGACAACTTTATCTTCTCGGTTCTATTTTTCCAATTCGACATAATAATATCAATATTACTCAGGTATCTGAACCGCTCTTGAGGTTTTTGCAATAAGTTATGTCTCGATACTCTTATGGAGTATCTACCTCCTTAATATGATCATCTTAATTATTGCTCCAATTTATCCATAACATTTATATTTGGAATCGAATACTTACTCATGCTTTAGGCATGTTACTAATTGGAGCATTTTTAGCTGGAATATGAGATTTAATAAATCTCATTTAGGTCAGTAATTCTATCTGGCAAATATATCATGAATGCATAACCCGATGAACTTCTCGGTTCATACTTCTTTATTTGAGGATATATACTTTGCTATAATGCATTCCATGTATTCTCTTGCCCAACTATTCAATTTCTTCCCCTCATGTTTGAAAGTGAAGCTAAATCACCAAGAGAGGGGTGAATTGGGGATTTTTAAAATCTTTTCGAAATCCTTTGTTTTGGATAACTACAACAGAGATAAACAGAGTAGAAAGGAGAAGAGCAAGACACAGAAATTTATATTGGTTCGGTCCAACCTCTTGACCTATGTCCAGTCCCCAGACTCTCTGGGATTTCCACTATATCAAATGATTACACACTCTGTACTCAAGAGTAATTCTCTCACTAGAACTTACTCCCCCTTACAAGTTGCAATCAATGAACCCAATCACCAAGTCCCAGACTTGTGATTCTTTAAATAAATGATTTTACAAATAAGAACTCTCTCTAAGAGTGGATAAAGATAAACATTGAAGCTTAGTGTATCAAAAGATACAATACAGGTGAAGACTGAAGAAAAATAAATGTAGACTTGAATGCAATTCATTTTCAGCAGCTGTGTTAGTTGAGAAGACTTGAATGCTACTCTATTTATACTAAGAGAGCATTAAATGACCATTGTAATCTTCATTATAATTGTTGCCTTCATTAGACAAAGTTCTGGTTAAGCTTTAGTCTTCTTCTCTCTCTAATCTCCACTTAATCCAGCTGGGCAGAAGTTCAGAGCTGACTTCCGTGAATTAATCCGTTGGAGTAGTAGCTGCTGGATTTGGAAATCATTCTTTAATTCCTTGCAAACATGTGTAGATGGATTACCCAAAGGTATGCAACTTTCTCGGGGTTTTACATTTATTGTGCTGACATCACTTTTTGCTTTTGCTTGAAACCTTCAATAAACATTCTCTAATCCATCTGAAACTTACTAGCAAAGTGGTTAAATATATCTAGGAACATTAGAGAATAATCATAGGAAGTATTAAGATCAAACAAGAAGGTTTTACAAATTCGTTAGATTTGAATTTCAAACTCGCGATGCAAACTCGACTTTGTTCTTGTAAACTCGAGTTTTCAATCGTGCACTTAAGGCAAAACTTGAGTTTCAATAGCAAGACTCGAGTTTCCTCCATCCGAGAGGAAAGTCATGATTTGAGCTTTGGACACGTTTTGGCTGAAAACTCAAAACTCGAGTTTCCAAAACAAAACTCGACTTTTGGATTTTTAATGAAAAATATGTGTCTTAGTCCAAAACATCAAAACTAGAGTTTTCATTTAAAACTGGAGTTTTCAAAACATTTAAAATGCTCAAAGTTCTCGGGTTGCCCAAAACTCGAGTTTCCAAAACAAAAATTGAGTTTTCATTTAAGTTTGAAAACATTGAGAAATCGAGCCAAATCAAAACTCGAGTTTCCCGAGGGAAACCGGAGTTTTCAAAACTTTGAAAAGATGCATTGCTCTCGGCTTGGCCAAAACTCAAGTTTTGAAATCAAAACTCGAGTTTTCATATAATTATGAAAACCTTGAGGAAACCGTGCCAAGTCAAAACTCGGAGTTTTTCGTGAAGACTCGAGTTTTCAAAATCTGAGTAAAAACTTGAAATCTCTCGCAAGTCAAAACTCGAGTTTTGAAATTAAAACTCGAGTTTTCTCATAACTTAGAGAAATTTGAGAAATCTCATAGCACGGTGAAATCCTGGAGTTCTAAGTCGAAATTGAGTTTGCATATGTTCAGAATGTTTGAGACTCTTCGTCCGGCCAAAACTCGAGTTTACAAACCAAGACTCGAGTTTTGTCTTCATTTGAAAATAATGAGAAGTCTCTGCGTAATGCAAAACTCGAGTTTTCTAATCAAAACTCGAGTTTGTCTTCAAGTGAAAAACTGAGTGCTCTCTGTAAGTCCAAAACTCGAGTTTTCAAATGAAAACTTGAGTTTTGCTTTGATCATTGAAATTGAGCAGCTTTCTGTCAAAACCAAAACTTCAGTTTCCCTTTGACAGCAAGTTCTTCAACTTACTAAAGACAAAATACAACTTGTGTTTACAATTGTCAATTATCATCAAAACACATAGAGAACTAACAATGTTGAGAAAATAATGTCAAATATCAATTGACTAATCACACAGTATAAGTCTTCTCAATCCATTTGTTTTCTTTAGAAACATCATTTTGTTTCGTATAGAGACAAACAAGAAGAAGAAGGTCCTTATACAACATTTATCTCAACTTTCTTTCTATATCCATCTGTGTGCATTGTGGTGGATTTATAAGTATTGCACATTCAAACATTTTCAGATGGAATTTGTCTGGCTACTGACCAAAAGCCAATTTTACCGGGAGAATTTTGTTGGCTTATATAAGTGCTGCAATATGTAAGATCAAATATACCAACATAAAAATTTTGTTCTCATAAGAATTGATCTAGCTATTTATGGAGGCTTTAATTCATGATTTCTAGATCGTATAATTTGGAAATTGCGCGCTCAATTTATTCAAACATTATTGCAAACTTCAGGTTGCAAACATTGTTACAAACTTCAGGTTGCAAGATAATAATCTGACATCTATTTTGGGAGATATATTAGGCTTTATGTGAGAAGTATATAACTTTTCAAAAATTAGGTCATACTTGTATTTGAACTTACACTTGTTTTCTAACAATCTCCCCCTCAAGTGTGAGTCATATAAACATACTTTCTATATATATGCATTTCAAAATCACTATAAAACCTTTTAAAACTCAAAATAAAAATCTATGTTGATTCGTCAGGAACAAACATATAAGATTACATCACTAGATAATCTCATTACTCTTTAATAATATACTTCAATTTACTTATATATGCAAAACATACACAGTCCACCACATATGAAGATATTCATGATTAAAATAACTCAAAACCTCACAGATTTAGAATCACACATATGAAAATTCTCCAGCAGAAAATTGTCATGTTAACAGATTTATAAGATGGGATCACAATAAAGGTAAATAATAATAATTTTTTTAATAAGAACAGAAACTAAACACCGTATTACCTTCTGGACTTATTTGTTATTTGTTTTGGCTTCAAAATAAATCTAGAGATATTTCTCTGTAGGTCTTTGCCTCTTTGATATCCCATTGGCAGCATTAGCAAACATTTCATTTGCTATATTTGTAAACTTCTAGTTTACAATTACAATTTCTTACATTAGTATTAGTAAACTTTTGGTTTACAATAGCGTGTTTTCTATGATATCCATTTTTGCAGATATCTTTGAAACTTAATAAGTTTCTTTTATCCTCGGTAAAATAATTAATACATAATTTTGTTCCTTCGTGTAACAAAATATTAGCTCTTCCGGAGTTTTCAATAAAATTTATACCACCATATATTGTCCGAACATTAGCCTGTCTTATAAAATTGGGCAAAATATGCTAATTAGTCTCCAAGACTATTAGCCTTTAAACTTATTACGACATAAATCTCTGCAAGTTATTGTCTTGTTGACAATATTTTTCCAAGGCTATCAATGTCTTTTTATACAATATTTGAAACATATAAGTCTTCAAGGCTTTGATATTAATAACAAACAAATATCACTTTCTTGTCCACCATTCATCTCTAGATGTGAACAAGCTCCCATACCTCTTTCGTAGATATAGAAGACTAAAGACCAAATATCTCATAAAGTTCAAATGAAAATTCTTAAAAATTTGGTGTGTGTAGTAAAATAGTACGTAAATAGTAATAATAATATAATATAATATATTATCACATTGCTTAAGGCCCAATTATCGGCTTTACTTCAATTTGTCTTATGGCTTCAAGGCTAAATTATCACATTGCTTCAGGCAAATTTGTGCTTCCTCATAGGACTAAGCCAAGTTGTGTCTTCTCATGGCTTCACGCCAATTTGTTTCATAAGAAATTAAATCAATATGGCTTCCAGCCATTTATCTTCGGGATAAATAAAAATTATATATATATATATATATATGGCATCGGGTCATATAATAATGAATCAAAGAATATGAAAACAAAAACAATAAAAATTAAAGATATTAAAATTAAAACTTTATGGCTTCCGCCATTTAGTTCTCAAAATGAGAATTTAAATTTATATGGCTTCCGGCCACAAAATAAGAAATTATAGTGATATGACTTCGGGTCATATAATTTCAGAATAAGAAAATTAAAGGTGTATGGCTTCTGGCCATAATATTAATAACATAAAGAGTTTGTATAAAATAACATAATATTAAAAGTTAGCCATAATAACATAACAATAAAAGTAAAATGTTATATTATGTTAAGGTTAGCAACAATAACAGTAAAATGTTATGTTAAAGTTAGTGACCTAGACTTCCATGTAGGAGGTAGAACTTTCCATGTAGGAGTCAAATTAACAATGATAATAAAATTTTAAATTAAAACAATAATAAAATGTTAGCAATAAAAATAAATGTTAAAGTTAGCAATAATATAAGCAACAATATATATAATATATTGTGCAATCATAAAAAATATTGTAGATGAATAAAAATGAATAGTGATTTATAGTTAAAATAGTAAATAATCTCAATACTTAATCATGGAACCCGATGTATAAAAACAATCGGTAAAAGAGTATTTTTAATTCCATATAGTGGTTTAGATTATCCCAGATATATAAATAAACATATAATAAAATCATTAAAGAAAGTAAATGAAATCATTAAAGAAATTATACCTTCGTTATAGCTATCATGCTGATAACGTGTTATGAAACTAAGTAAAATACAAGAGAGAATAAAATAAGGGAGATGAACAAATGCAAGAGAGAAGTGGAGAGCAAGGAGAGAGTGATTCTTCTTTCTTTTTTTTTAGGTTGCCCACCCGGTTCACCGGGGCTTTGGCCCAACTAATCCGGATTTGACCCGGGTCGCGCACCTAGCTGTGGTGGGTGAGTCTCCCAGCGGGGATTTTTTGCATTCACAAGGCTCGAACCCAAGTGATTCTTCTTTCTATTATTCCCTTCCAACCTTTGATACATGCCTACTATATATAGGTAATGAATCCTTAACTTCCATTACAAGAGTTACATACAAAAGAGTAAATTTACATAATGGTATATTATGAAGTAAGTTATTTACATTAATCATATAAAACTCCCACTAAGCCATTTATGTCATAGGTTATATGGCTTTAAGTGTAGAATTCCAAAAGACCCTTCTTGAAAGATTATGGACATTCACACCAATATTGGAATATTTATAACAAAAACTAATATATTCCCATTTATAGTCCATTAAGTTCTAGCCTCCTTCTTTACCACCATAAGAGATTAGATAAACAACCATTGGAGAACCCAGTCAAACTCGCAAAATCGAAACAGTCATGGAAATTAGCTGGCCAAAAAATCACAAAATCTTGTCGAAATCACAGAATCGCCAAAAATAATGGAATCTGGAGGAATTAACGACATTGGTGTGATTTGGTTCTCCACTTCACTGCACCTCCATCTCCCTCGTTCGACCCTGAGGTCCAAGGTCTTGTCCTCCTTGTTCCCCAAAGTTGTAGCACTATGTCTCTCGCCTTTTCTAATTTGCCGGTGAGAGAAGAGAAACACTACAAGAAAAATCAAATTTTGCTACGGAAAAATTCCGTAGCAAAATGGACATTTTCCGTAGCAAATCTGGATTTGCTACGGAATTTGTCCGTAGCAAAAAATCGCGTAGCAATTGCTACGGATTTTAAAATCTGTCGCAATTGCTACGGAAAAAAATTCCGTAGCAATTCGAAAATTTGCTACGGAAATTTTTTCCGTAGCAAATTGGAGCATTGGCTACGGAAACAAATTCCGTAGCAAAACTAATAAATTTTAAAAAATATATATTTTAAAAAAAATTTCTTTTTTAGAAAAGTGAATACAAAAAGTAGTGTACCATGGATTTTTTTTTTTGTTGAGAAAATTGAATATATAATAATAATCATAAAGAGTTTACATAGAGAAAACAAAATATAAATAATAACGTTGTGAATAATATGTAATAAAAAAGAAGTCTAAACAAAGCAGAAGTATGGTCATCCTTGTCCTTCATTAGGGACTGAAGTAGAATCTTCATATGCTTCATCATCTCCCGTGTTTGATGCACCAAAGATGGTCATTCGGTCATTCCGTTGCAAAACTCGATTCCTAAAAAAAAAAAAAATTATATAAAAAATATAAAAAATTATGAAATTAAAAAGAAATGTACAAAATCCTTTGAGTTTTTTATTTTTATTATTCATATGCCTTCACGATTTTAATACATGTAGATACTCTAGTTTAGGCCGATCCTAATATCTAGGTATTATAAAACAGAAAAGCAATTACAAAATTCAAGTTCTATAATCTATTGATTGGTTTAAGCCGATCCTAATATCTAGGATTATAAAAGGCATATTCTAATATCTAAAAATTATAAAAGATAGATCCTAATATCTAAGAATTAAAAAAAAAATTAATATTCATTACAAAAAACCTTGCATCAAACAGATTAAAAAAGGAAGAAATGAAGGAACCACAATACCACACGGATTTTTTTTATTGTAGAAAGAGGAATACATGAACATCTTCAATTGTACAATGAGTGATGAATGCTTACCAATAGTCACTTCGATAAAAAAAAATAGAGAACAAGAGAGGGAGGGAGGGAGGGAGAGGACGCACGGAGGAAACGATGAGGAATCGGAGGACGAAGGACGTTGGAGGAGACGGAGGGCCAACACCGCAGAGGAAGAGCGGGACGAGGAGGGGCGGAGGTGATGAGGAGGACCGACAAAATGACTAAGAGGTGGAGAGGAGATCAAAATGGCAGATGGAGTGCGAAATGGCGGATGTCTAAATGATTTCGAAGGTATTAAAGCCCAATTTGCGACGGAACTTGATTTCCGTCGCAAAAAAGCAAATTTTTTTGCGACGGAAACGAGTTCCGTCGCAAAAAATTAGCTTTTTGCGACGGAAATCAAGTTCCGTCGCAAAAAGGGGCAAATCGGATTTTTTTTTTGAGAAAATTTTGCTATTAGAATTCAAAATCCGTAGCAGTTTGCTACGGATTTGGATTCCGTAGAAAAATTTTTGCTACGGATTTTCAATTTCGTAGCAAATTTGCGGGCTTTTTCCCTCCAAGAAATTGGATTTTTTTGTTTTGAGAAAATTTTGCTACGGAATTCAAAATCTGTAGCAATTTGCTACGGATTTGGATTCCGTAGCAAAATTTTGCTACGGATTTTCAATTCCGTAGCAAATTTGCGGCCTTTTTCCCTCCAAGAGATCAGATTTTTTTTTTTTTGAGAAAATTTTGCTACGGATTTTCAATTTCCTAGCAAATTTGCGGGCTTTTTCCCTCCAAGAAATTGGAATTTTTTTTTGAGAAAATTTTGCTACGGAATTCAAAATCCGTAGCAATTTGCTACGGATTTGGATTCCATAGCAAAATTTTGCTACGGATTTTCAATTCCGTAGCAAATTTGCGGCCTTTTTCCCTCCAAGCAATCAGATTTTTTTTTTTTTGAGAAAATTTTGCTACGGAATTAGAATTCCGTAGCAAAATTTTGCTACGGATTTTCAATTCCGTAGCAAATTGCGACGGATTTGGATTCCGTAGCAAATTCCGTAGCAAATTGCGACGGATTTTTTTCCGTCACAAATTCCGTCGCTATTTTGGCTTTTTCTAGTAAGGAGAAGGTGAAGAAGAAGGCAAGGTGGTCTAGTCTCGTTCTCGCTCTAAAGTCACGGACCGTGTCTCCGACCCTCTTGAAGCTTGCCGTGTGGTTAGAGTGAGAGGAGAAATGACAGGTCGAGTGACGGTGGAAGTCGGTGGTGGCTCTCCATCCTTTTACCTTTCCTCTCAATTTTACCCATCTATTTTTTCTACTCTTTAGCAACGCGCATACAAGTACTCCCTCTCCACAATAGTTGCTTCGAGTGCCAAGTCAATAAGTTGTTGGTTGAGATAGTAAGTAGTCTCACCCCTTAAAAAGGAGAAACAAGTTCAAGTCTTGATAAACATATTTGTTGGGAGGGCTTTAACCTTAATGCTCCCAACTCAATAAAGATTAGTCTCAAGTCCAAAGTAACTTGGGACGCTTTGAGTATTTTTTTTTTAAAAATAAAACAGCTTGCTTTATGTTTAAATCAAGGTGTATTTTTTTTTACTTGAAATTGTGTGATTATTATATATTATTATGCATGTGTGTGTGTATAAAGTATAATTATAAAATTAATGTGGTAGCATAATCAATAAAACCACCCATTAAAATGATTATAAGAATATTTTATCATATATAAATGAGGTAGTAGGTTCTTTATTCATAAATTAGAAAATAACAATTTTAATATAAATATTATAAAAAAAGAAGGGACAAATATAAATAAAATGGTAATGATATATTTTTCAACTTTTAATTAGATCCCCTAATCAAACAAGAAACATCCTCTCCCTTTGCCCCCTTTAACAACCAAACAAAGCCCATAACCTCTCCTTCCTAGCTCCTCTGAAATCCTAATTCACCTCTCTCCCCCTCCATCAAGCCAAACAAAGCCTTTCAAGGATGAAAAAATAAATTTGTGAAAATGACAGGGCTGAATTAAAGGTAGCAAATTCTTAGAGCATGTATTGCTGACTATCTAAAATTCAATTTTCTTTTACAATGTCAATCATATTTTAAAGATTAAATTAATTTTGGCATCCCCAAGGGATCATACAGGAACAATGGGTAGGCAACTTGTGGATGAGTGATTAGAGATTACCAGCGCAACTGGATATATGAATTTCAACAGAAGTTAGGGCATACTACCTCAACTGCTGCAGAAATCTATGCTATCCATAGGAGCCTTTTGCTATGCAAACAACTGGGTTTCAAGAAGGTTATGCACCATACTAATTCTTTGGTTGCCATTCATATGTTGTTACTTGATTGTGGGTAGAGTCATCCTATGAGAGTTAAGATACATGAAGTAAGATCCCTTATCCTTTTACACGAGGATCTACAGATTGTTCATATTTACATGGAAGCATTGAGATGTGCTGATTATTTAGCCCAATCAGCTCAAGAGATGAATCAAGATTTTGCAGTCATTTCATCACAACTCATTGAATATGTTGACTTAGTTAATTTTGAGGAGTTGGAATGTCATTGAGATCAGCGAATGTAGTCTAATCTTTGTTGGATATGATTAGTTTTGATGATGTCTTATATAGATGTCATTCTTAAGAGCAAAAAGTTTGTATTATATATTTATCTCCTACATTGACTAACTATTATAAAAATCAAACATGCTAGGGAGCAAATCCAGAAAAATCAAAAATAAAAAAGAAGCCAAGTACTGCGATAAGGTTATCTTAAAAAAAAACCTAGAACAAACCCACCTAAACATATCTGCAACGAAATCGACTGCGGCTTTCATCTGCGACGGCATCTGGTGTCAGTGGATTTCAGATCTCGGCGGCAAGGGGAAACTCAGATATGTTTTCCTTTGAACTTCTCATGGCAGGAAAAGGCGGATGAAACTAGTGACTACCGAATCAAAGGAGGAGTGGAGGATCGGGGGAGGGAGGACGAGGCATGAGATGAGTGGAAGAGGAGAGGAGATTTAGCGTGTGTGGGAGATCGATTGTGTAGCCCACCGTGAGAGATCATAAATACAAAAATAATATTTTTCGCGTCCCGAACTTTGTTTAAGGACGCAAAAAAATTATTTGTGGCATCCGAACCATATTCAAGATGCCAAAAATATTAATTTTGGCATCCCGAACCTAATTCAGATGCCACAAATAAGATTTTTGGTGTCTCGAACCTAATTCAGACGCCACAAATAAATTTTTTGGCGTCCCGAAAAAAATTTCAAGACGCCAAAAAATACCCTAGTGCCAAATTTTTTTAAAAATTACCTAGACCCCAAAAAATTTCCCTTTTAGGCATCTTAAATTTTTTTTTTTATTTCTTTGATTTGATTCGATTAGTATTATTTTCAATTTCTTTGATTTGATTAGTATTATTTTCGATTTCTTTAATTTGATTAGTAAAAATTTCAATTTCTTTGATTTGATTTGATTATTTTTAATTTCTTTGATTTGATTCGCATTATTTTCGATTTCTTTGATGTGATTTGATTATTTTCAATTTCTTTGATTTGATTAGTAAAAGTTTCGATTTCTTTGATTTGATTAATATTATTTTTAATTTCTTTAATTTGATTAGTAAAAGTTTCGATTTTGTTGATTTGATTTGATTATTTTTTATTTCTTTGATTTGAGTAAAATTTAATTTTGGCATCTTTATTTAAATTTTAGGACGCCAAAAAATTCATCAAAATTGCCAAAAAGTTCATCAAAATTGCCTAAATATAATTTTAGGACGCCAAAAATTCAATATTGGCGCCCCGATTTTATTTTCGGACTCTAAAAAATTTCCTAGCGACAAAAAATTCCTCAAAATGCGCTAAAAAATTAATTTTAGGCGTTCTAAATGTATTTTAGGATGCCTAAATTAATTTTAGACGTCCTAAAATTATATTTAGGACGCTTTAAGTCTCAAAATTCAGCCAAATAATTATGAAATTGCCACCGCCTATATTTTTTACTTCCTTTTTTAAAAATAAGGACGTATTTTAGGGAAGTAATATTCACTTTTTGTAGTAGTGAGGTTAGGTCTATCTCGGCGTTCATGATGGAGGCCTTCACCCTTAAGCGAGCCTATTGTTAGCAATGGATTTAGGCCTTGATAATATTGTTTTTGAAATTGACCTGTCTTTCCTTGCTTTCTTGTATTTTTGCCAAATCTCATGATTTAGTTTATTAGAAATGTAGGAGTATTATTCATGACATCATTTTCCTTTTTTCTGACAAGGTTGGGTTCTCTATTTCTTTTATCCCAAGACGGGCTAATAGAGTTGTTGATTTACTTGAAGCAAATGCATATAAGGGGATGTGCCCAGTTAGGTGGGCCTTTTAAACATCACCTTCTTTGTCATCTCTACTAACCTTGGATGTCCTGGAGGAAAATATTATTGTGGATGAAGCTTCTCTGTTGAATTCTTCTCTAGAGGAGATTTAATTGTTTTCTCTCGTTCGTATTTTGCTCTCAGCTTGGTGGGCTTTCTATTTGCTTTTTATCATCTCAGTTCTCTATATTAGTTTCCTTTTACTCCTTTATATCGTTATTTGATGTATCGTCTTAAACCTTTTATGGAATGCAAGATTAACCTTTGAGCAAAAAAAAAAAAAAAAAAAAGATCATTAATCCTTCATTTTCATATAGGGTCCAAAAATTCTAGAAATCTGATCCAACTTCAAAAATTCATAACTAATTGTAGACAAATCTGATTAAGGTGTTCCCAAAATCTATGCGACCCTTGACATGTCTGTTTTTGACTAAAAATACTCTCCAAGGCCAAGGACACGTAAATAATTCCCAGTGATGAAAATACCCCTGCTGCTTTTTCAAATTCTCAAGTTGTGTTTCTTTATATCTTAACCCTAATACTTTCAAAATCATGTTGTACACTCTTCCTTATACAAAATTCCATTTTAGACACTTTAAAACCATCAAGATTACCAAAATAAAATCATATCACCATGTTCCAACTACTAACCAAAATCTCTTTCAAAATCACGAGAGATTAAGAAGATGACTTACTTGTTTAAAGTCCTTGCTACTTTCACCACCTTTCTTGAATTCCCTTGTAAAGATTATTAGAGCTTTAACAATACCAAACCAAGGTATTTACTAAGACCTTAGACATAACTACATGAATTTGAAGGAAGTAAAGTAAAATTCATAACTTCCTTACCTCAATTCAATCTTCCTTGTACTTGCTTCTTGCTTTATCTTTCAAGTTCACTACTCTCTTCTTCCTTTCTATATTTGTCTATGTGTCTGGCGCCTTTCCTATTGCTGAATGAGGGGAGTGAAGTTCTCTTTATATAGAGGGCTTGGGCATAAAATATCTCTTTGAAATTTTACCATTTTACCCTTGCAATTATCCATGGTAATCTTTCTAGGTTCTTCTTCCATCTTCTAGGGAAATCTTGTCTTCTCCTCCTCCCCCTCCTTGTCATCCCATGTGTCATCTTTTGGGCACAAATATCTTTCAATTATATGCCTCTTGTGGTTGTAATCCTTTGTTTAAAGAAGAAGAAGATTCACATATAATTAATCAAGTGTGCACATGTGTCCTTATCTAATCTTTTTTAAATATTGTGTTAGCAGTTGGTAGCTTAGGTGTCTCCTTCTTTAATTTCCATGATTCCATGTGTATTTGTATTTTTCTTCCCTTGTCTCCATGTAGCCGCAATTTTTGACTCTCTTGGAAGAGTCATCTTATCCTTTAATCCTTATCAGATAAAGGTGTACATGTGTCCCTTCTAATTAATCTTTAGTTTATATGAAGACATGTGGACTTGTTCTAGATGTCTTCTTGTCATCATATGATAAAATCTAGTTTCCTCCAATTAATCTTTAATTTAGCCAATCACATTAAAACAAATATCACTTGTCATAGATTTAATGAAAATTCCATATGTTCCTTTATCTTCCCTTTTTCCACTTTACCACATCCCCTAAACCGGGCCTGGTCATCTGTCTTTCACAAGCTAAATCTCAAATTGTTAGGTTCAAAATTCAGGATATTACATTGACAAAAAAAAAAACAAAAACAAAAAACAAAAACTGAACAAAACAAAGCTATAAATAACACAATACATTATTATTATTACATTTACAAGAAAACAAAAATTTACAAGAATGAAAACTTGAAAACGTCCAATAGTGAGGGTTATAATCTTCAAGATATTGAAACAAACTGGGTAAAGATAACTCTTCGATATTAATAACTAAAATGGAATAATCAAAAGATGGGTTGTTATAGGGGGTGCATGGTAACGCTCCCTGAATGACTTTTTCTTAATTTTCGTGTCCCGAACAAAAATGGATGGGAATTGTGTTTGGTAAATCCGGTTTTTTTTTTTTTTTTTTTTGGCTCCCGAGATGAACCGGTTTATTTTTTGTCCGGGGAGTAAAAAAAAAAAAGCTAAAAATTTATGCTTCTCTCTTCCGAGCACAAAATGAGAATTTATTTTTCTCCAAAAAAAAGAGACTCCTTCCTCTTCGAAGCAAAAATTTACCCTCGCTCACCACCACCACCTCACCACCACCGTCACCGCCACCACCCCACCACCGCCGCCGCCGCCGCCACATAAATAATTTTTTGAATATAAAAATTACATAAATAATTTTTTTAGGAAATTTAAATTTAAGTTTATTTGTAAAGTATAATAATTATATTAATTATTAAAGAAAAGAACAAAATGGTAAAAATAACTCATTAATCCTCCATCTTCCTCCCTTACTATTTTTTTAATTCCCAAATAAGAGGAGGAAAAATGTGTTACCAAACGTAATTCGATTCTGAGTAAATAAAATGGGTTATAAACGTAATTTGATTCTCTAACTCTTCCAAAGCACATTTAATCGAAAAAAATTGTTTCATTTCGTAAAAGCTTGTCTTTGGCAAATGAATGGTTGCCATGCACACCCATAGTGTTCTTGACTTGTGGGTCTCCAACTAAGCCTATAATTATATATCCATAATTGTTAAAGCAAGTTGACAATTCGATAATGAGGACCTATAATTTTCTGCAAGATAGACCTTCACTTTTGGAAAAGTGATACTTCATTAAAAGATAGGAAAATGAAGGAAGGAGGCAAGAACATAGTCATACTTTTTTCTTGATGATTAAAGTATGCATAATATGCATTGCTTTTGTTAAAGAAGAAGTGACTTAATAAATTGACCTTATCTTTAAAGCACAATTACATGGAAAATCGTACAAGAATATTAAAGATGACAAGAATAATATCGCAACAAATATAATTATCTAAGTGAGTTCATGCATTAATAATCTTTAAATTAAGATGTTAGTGTATTCACTCGTGGAAAGTTTCTTTATTTTTCTTTGTCTTATAACCATAGCAACCAAATTCCAAATTTTTATATATATATATATATATATATATATATATATATTGTTCTTCATACTGACAATTCATTTTGTCCGCCAATTTCAACTTTTTTATGCGTCATCGCAAAGTAAATATATAGAGAGGAATTAGAAAAGTTGTATGAAACCTGATAGCTAGGACTCGCACACTTTATACATACATATAGTATATGTCTTGCAAGATCTATATCCTACGGTCTTTATAGTTGTTGACAGAAAAGAGCCAAATTATAATAAAAATATTTATTCAAACATGATTTATTTCCTTTTTTAGTGACAAATTAAATTACTCGTCAATTTTCCGATATTACCGACGACACAACCAAATTTCAGTCTCCTGGCACCAATTACTGAAAAGCTCTTTGAATATGATTTTTTTTCTTTTCATATTAAGTCCTAACAGTTTAACAGACTCCAACGAATATTAGTAGACATTATTTGATTTTTTTTTTCAGTCCTTTTGAATACTTTCCAAAGTGAGATGACACAAGTGAGGTTAGTGAGCTGTAAAGTCTAGTTCTTCTTTTGATTTTTTCCCCCTTTTCCTTGTCAATCTCTGAAAGGACTTAAGCTAAAGTCTAATACACCAAAGATGTCACATCCTTCCATCAATACATCATATATTAGAGCATTATAGCGCAGTACAACGAGTAATAAGGTTTGAACGTGGTATACTGATAATATATTACAAATCTTGGTTATAAATTTGAAACATAATTACATGAATTTTTTAAATTATCCCCTGAATAATTCTGAAACTAGTCCAGCACTTCCATTTGCTGACATCCGCCACTTTGTCCTGGGAGTTATGTCCAATATGTTGTACAATTCACAGGTAGCAACAGGGGCTGGTTGATTTTTAATTCGACATTTACTCCCGTTTCCTTAAATCCTTCAGCGGTGTCACTTCTTGCACTTGTGAAGTCCTTTGCTTTCCTTCCTTTCATCCCAACCTTTCAGTTTTCCCTTAGAAAGCATCATGAACATTAGTTTGAAACTCATAATTATTGATGTTGAACTATGAAGAAGAGAAGTAGAAACTCAATCCGACATGTCTTACCTTAGGTTCCTTGGACTTCTCTTCCTTCTTCCTTCTCTCTTTTCCCTAAGTTTTTGGTGCTCCTCTTTCCCCTAAGCTCTTAGACGAAAATTAAATAAGGCAAGAGGGGTGATTTAGTCTTTATAATTGTTGGCTAAGGACCCTCATGATAATTGATTATTTTACCCTTGCCTTTTATTCCTTGTCTTACTTCTTCTCTTCTCTTATCCTTATGCTTGGCCGAAACATGGCCTTTCTTGGGTCTAAATTTTACCATGCTTTTGTGGTAAAATCATGGTCTACATGTCCCTCCTAGTGTGTGCCGATATTGATGGTTGGAAGGGAGGATGAATCATCAATTTTACTTCCTCTTTTCTTTTTCTTGTTGTCTCCTTCCTTTGCCACATCTTTTACCTAGCACATGTCACTCTTTTTACCACTTCTTTTCTTTGGGTTTTTTTTATTTGCCTTGTTGGCACTTTTATGTGCATATATTTTACCTACCACATTCCCTCCATTAACCGCTTCTTTTACTTTGCATTGTTGGAACCTTTGCCTTCATATATTCTACCTACCACGTGATGTGGCCTCTAATTGTTCATTGATTTCTCTTTTACCCAATTACATAAGATAGACTCTCATTTCCTTGGAATTTCCTTCTTGGCCGAGAATTTTGGCTTCTTTATGAAGTATTGTATCATATTTTACAACCTCATTTTCATGCATAAAATATCTTATTACTTAGTCACATAATTATTCCCTTACATGCCATGTGTCCTTCTAGGGTTAAAATGAAATGATATGGCTTATTCTTTGGCTATGTCATTAATTTTAAAAATTCCATGTATTTCCCCTTTTGACTACTTGGAACAATATAAACCATACACATATGCATATCTCCATTACTCCATTGGTCCATACGAAATTTGGGTCCTTTTAGAGCTTTGGGAAGTTTCCTTACATGTGCTAAAAATATCTTGGTCTTCCCTTTGAAGACTTGGAAGTTTTCTAGCCATAAACATGAAGCTTCCTCTTAAGCCCCTTTTGTTGACTTTACACCTTATATGATTTTGATTTCATGCCTCTTTCTTGTCTCTACTTAGGCGAAATTTTATCATAGAAAAAGAGTTCCAATGTTGTCCCCTTTCATCTTCCATCACATATCCATTATCAAATTATTTTAATTATTTATTGACCCAAAATATATCATAATCATTTTCCTTTTCTTTTACCATTATTTCGAAAATAATCGTATTCATAGATATCCATATTTCATTTTAAAATAATCACAATGTGGACATTAAATCTTTTAAATAAAAAATCACTTGTTAAACAAAATAAACAAGTAATTTCCTAATTAGGCAAATAATAACCTTAAATTTCCATTTATATTTCCTTAATTATATTTATTAAGGAAAAATTCAAATAACCTTCCTTTGCCCAAAATTATGACCTCAATTGGTCATTGGAATATTAATCACATGACAAATATTTGTATATTACATTATATCCCGAAATTTAAAATTTCGGAGAAACCAAATGTTCGGCTAAATTCCACTAAAACACCAAGAAAAATTCCCTTCATAATATTGTCACACTTCCCGAATTGAGTCTAACTGTTTGCACGATACAAAGCTTATCCTCAAATTCCTCAGCCCAAAATTCAGAATATTACAAAAGACGTCTCATGCAAAACACAATTGTTCCCAGAATTTCATGAAGTTATAACGCTGTAATAAAACATATAGAAACGTGGCTTTATATTTTAAAGCATCTAGATGGTTGGGAGATGAAGACCAAGATTTCTTAGGCAGTGTTTGGTATACGTTGGAGTGCATGTTTTTGAGGTAAAGACTAGAGGGTGGGCCGAGTGTGTTTGGTTGGAAGAAGGGCCTGATAAGAAAATGTGTCATTTTCGCCCCAAGAGAGAAATAATTTGTTACCCTTGTTCTTGGGTTCAACTAGTAAAGGGTGGACACTCACCAAAGGAAATGGTTCGATCCTGAAGTTGGTCAAGGCGCTAGGGGAAGTATCCTAACTCCTTGGTGCCTAGGTTCACACCTAAGGGTAATAGACGGCTCGACTTGCCCAATATTGATATCACCTAGGAGGAAGGGAAATTCTACCCCGCCTTAGATCGTGAGTGAGTCCAACCCTTTCCTAAAATTTTTATATAAAAAAATAAAAAATAATTTGTTGCATTGGGACAAAATTGCCTTTGTAATTTTTTCGACTATTTTTCCCTCCTCTAGCCACGTTGTATTCAAGCACCCCCTCACCACAAAAATTGCTTCATGTGGCAAGTTAATAAGTTGTTGATTGAAATAGTAAGTATTGTCAATCCTTAAGAAAAAGAATACAAATTCAAGTTCCAACAGGCATATTTGTGGGAAGGCTTTGACCTTAACATTCTCAACCCAGCAAAGATTAGTCTCAAGTCCAAAATAACTTGGGACGCTTTGAGTAAAAAAAAAAAAATACAGTTGCTTCATGTTTGAACCAATCTAATTTTTCAGTTGAAATTGTGTGATTATTATTATATATAATTATGCATGTGTGTATATATAAGTTATAATTATAAAATTAATGACGTGACATAATTAATAAAACCACCCTTTAAATGCATATAAAAATATTTTATCATATATAAATGAGATGGTAGGTTTTTTTATTCATAAATTAGGAAATAAAAATTTTAATATAAGTATTATATAAAAGAAGGGATAAATCAAATTAAAAGGTAACAATATATTTGTCAACTTTTAATTAGCTCTCGCCTAAATCAAACAAGAAACATCCCCTTCTCTCCAACCTTCACCAACTAAACAAAGCCCACTCTCCTTAACTCCTTCAAAATCCTAGTTAACCTCCCTCCCCGGTCCATTAAGCCAAACAAAGCCTTTAAAGGATGAATAAATAAATTTGTGAAAATGACATGGCCGAATTAAATGTGGCAGATTCTTGAAGCATGTTCTACCAATAGTCTAAAATTCAATTTTCCTTTATACTGCGGATCGTTTTTGAAAGATTAAATGAATTTATATGGGATAAGTATCATATTTACCTCAGATGTTTTGGCTGAGGAGCACTGGGTGGACGGAAATTTTTTTGAAACAAAATTGTCCGGAAGTTAACAAAACGTAGTAATTTTACCCCTCAATTGATTTTGACCATTAAATTTAACTGATGTGCACACGTGGCATGCCACCTCATTATTCAAAATAAAGTTAAGTATCATTTTTGCCCTGACAGTTTTCCCTAAGGAGCAATGGGTATTCGAAAAGTTTTCTTAGGAGCAATTTTGCCCCGAAAGTTTACAAAATGTGGCAATTTTTCCCTTCTGTCCCCCAATATTAAATTTGACTATTAAAACAGTCAAAGAACACATATGTTATGCCACCTTATCATCCACAACACTTAGCCCAATATGATTTCTTGTTCAAGGAATCATCGTATTGAGGCATCACTTAGGCCAATACAAGCGAACATAATAGAAATAAAAATATATCAATCTCGTCTTGTTGAAGGCATCATCAGTATTAATGGAATTAAAGAGATAAACAAACTTATCGATGAACAACATAGGAAATCTCGTCTTCTTTGAGTTGCTGAATGTAATACCCTAATTTTCATAATTCTTATAAACATTGTATTTTGGAAAATAATTAGCAAAATACAAAGGTGAATGTGTGTCTCAAATAAATATAATCTATTAATTATATTTTTGTGCAAATTTCACTTTGGAATTTATTAACCAATGGGTAATTATGAGACATTATTTAGAGTCTATTCAATATGAGATAAGTAGCACAAAAAAAAGTAACTAATTTATAATCAAAGGAGATAAAGAAAGGGTTATGAAGACCCTTAGCCAATGAAAAATCAATAAAATAAGGCTAAATACTTGTGTAATTAAATTGGCCAATGGAAGAATTAGAAAAACATAAGATTATGAAATATGAAAAAAAAACAATTCAAATGGCCAAAAGTAATCTGCATGTGAGGAGAGAGAATTTGTCATATAAATTTGGAGTTGAAAAGTCAAAAGTGGCGCATGCACATATGGAGATTGGATGGAATGCATTATTAAATGATCTAAAGCAATTGGCAATTAATCAAAAACACATTTAATGATTAAAGAAAAAGGAGCATGTCGACCAAGCCATGAGAGGTGAGGATTGAATTTCATAAAGTGGAATTTAATCTCGTGGTTGTAAGGAAAGATGAAGTGTTGGATCTCTTGGATGATTACCAATTTAACTTGGAGTTTTTCCTATAAATAGGAGGCTTCCTCCTCATTTCTTCACACCAAAACTCACAAACACCTCGATCCTTTGATTAAGAGAGTGAGAGTGAGAGTTTTTTTGAAGAAGGGAGAAGGAGTTCAAGATCCAAAGGTAAGTTGAGCTCTAAAGCTTTTTTAGTTCTTGAGTTTAAGCTTTTGGTTTTTAGTAAAATAGTAGTTTAATCTAGGAAATTGTTAGAAATATTCCTTTTCATGTTTGGAAGTCTCCATTGCTTTTAAACGCCAAAATGGAGTGGAAAACATGTTAGGGAATAATTTTTAGAATTAATAGATCATTGTGGAAAAAGTTTGGAAAAACTGGCTGGTGTAAATCTTTGGCTGGCGAAAATCGATGCTATTATTTTATGTAGTAAATGAAGTATTTAAATCATGAAATTTTACATGAATAAAGTAGATATGTAGGGATTTCTAAATATATAAAATATGAAGCATTTTGAGTTCTGCACAAGGAGTAACATATTTTTAAAGTTAAGCTATTTTTCTGAACGAAAATATGGGCAGCGTTGAGAAAAATTAAACTGGAAATGATTCTTGGTGTTCTAGGTTCTTTGAATATTTTTACTTGAAAATAGACATGTCAAGGGTCATGAGGAATTTTACGGATCCTCGTTTCGATTTTTTTAGATTTAATTATGATTTTTCAAAGTTACCCGAAAAATCTGCCCAGAAAATACTTGCACTACGTTTTTAAATAAATGTAAGGGCAAAATTGTAAATAACAAATTCACCAAGGGTAGAGAGGTAAATAGAGGTGAAAATATCCCTTAGGATATTATTCTAAGTACTATGGTGATATGTTAGGATATCCGGGAAGTCCGGGGTCAGATCAAAGAGTCGGACATATTGCTAACTACACGGTGAAAGGTACGGACGCGTACTGTAACACTAACTCTGATGTTTACTGTATACCTATATGTGATAGATATGTTCATGAACTGTGACTCTGTTTTTAAAAGAATTGTTCATACACGTACAGCTTTATACGGGTTATAGTCATGATAACGCCGTTGAGTTTTCCTAACGGCGAGGACACGATAGGCCATCGTGGCTAATGGTGAATAGTGATGTAATAACATTCATATGCGGTGGGTTGTGTTGTTATTACTTTTTATATGTGAACATAGCTGTGATGTCATAAGCATGTCATACATAAGCTGTACATGAACATGAGGTTAACCAGTTCCGAGGTTCAATGGGCATTGAACCTCGCTCTTGACATAGCGTCGGGTCGGGAGGTAGAGGATCGAGGAGAAAGGCAAAAGCGGAACGGGACTCGGTGAAGACTTTCTTCTTTTGTTATTTACTTTTGAAAACACTCGGTATAACGTACCGCTGCGTAATCAGTCGGACTTACGGCATTTTGAATATAAATATCGGTTACTCAATCGCTCCGATGCTCTACTCGATGAAAAAAAAAATATATCTTGCTTTTAAAAATGGGATGTTACATCGAAGGAGTACTCAAAGCCAGGAATCGAGGGTGCAAAGGAAGAAGTCTACCTTGAAAAGGTTGAACTTGGAGTCAAAGAGGGAGATTCTTGAGACGTTGAGCTCAAGGCAGCTGGAATTTGTGAAGTCGAACTGGTAAAAGGGACTGAAAGGTCTATCACAAAACCTAGAGGAAGCATCACTTATGGTTTAAGCAAATGAAACGGAAAACGAGAAATGAATTGTCACAAAAATTGGTTTAGTAAAACAAATCAATAGTGATAGTATTTACCTTTGTATAGATTGATCTAGACCACCCTCCCTTAAATCGTTGGAATTGCTACGTTTTGTAAACTTCCATAGCAAAATTGCTCTTAACAAAAAACTTCCGAATACCTGCTGCTCCTCAAACAAAACTTTCAGGACAAAACGATACTTAACCCTATTTTGACCGATGAGGTGGCAAGCATTAGTGCCACATTTTCCATAATAAAATATTCATCTCCAAAACTTTTACTATTCATGTATACTAATGTAAAGCCTAACCAATTGATTTGAACACCATTATTGACATTATTCACTTGCATTTGAAAATGATAAATTAAATTTTAACATAGTTCACCACCTAAATCTCTTCAATAACCCTACAATAAGACATGGCTACCAATTTAGACTTCTTATCTTTCGAACTGAAGAAGTGAATAGATTTAGGCACTAAAATAACACCACTTTTTTGGACGATGCTCCTATCATCTAGGGACTTCGTGTAAAAGGTATAATCATTGATCACATATGAATTCCAACTTATGACATCACCATCGGACCACGTGCTAACCATTTTATTGTATTAGAAACACATTCATCTCCCTAATTGTAAAAGTGATGCTATGCTCCCTAATTAACATTTGTTCAATTATTCAACTATTTTCTTTCCTTATAGTTTCTTTATGTGCATTTATGTTGTTATGAACTTCATCAACATTATTTAGGATGTATAAATGGATTTGTAGCAATTCATCAGGATCTAAAGTCTTTGCTGAAGCCCCGTGTCCACCCCCTTCTTCATGACGACATTTAGTAAGCTCAATATATCTTAATTTAAACAAATAATATTGACAAAACTCCACAGATTCTTCAAAAGCATATTTCTCAACATCTGATGGTATCCAAACTTTGTTTGGTCGTCTCTTTCATGAAAGAGCAAAAAAGTTACTGTGAATGGCATTTACCCTCTTTTGCCTTCTTATCTAACACTTTAAACCACAAAAAATATATAAAATTCTACTTCATTGGAAATCATTGTAGAATTTTGAAATCTTCCATAATAAATAAGTTTTCCAATCTTAAATGTAGGAACAAGTTAAAATGTTCACTTTGGAGCTATATATAAGATCTCAATTTAATTTGTGTCAGCAACTTATAATATTTTTCTCGAACTATCCCATGCATACTAAAAGGAGGGTTTATAAGGGCTAGTTTTCATTGCAAACGGTTAAATAGGATCAATAATTGTATTTCTACAAAAAACTAAATTAATTTTATAACTTTCTTAATATCTTTAAATTTTTTCATATATATATAAAAAATTTAGGAAAGGGATTAATTTCACCTACGTTTAAAGCGGGCGGTTGGAGCCCAATCCATAGGGCATCTTGGGCGAAAGTACATATGCCTTCACCTCCACCCAACGTTTCCATTGCGCGGATGCACCTATATGATAAGGGGGGCACGTGCCCCCTTGTTTTTTGATTTTTTTTTTTTAAAAAAAAAAATCAAAGCTTTTATTCAAAAGTGATCAGGACATATATTTTATTCAAAGAAGGGGCACGGCTCACTAATCGGTTCATCTTGTGGACATATTTTAGCATTGTGACCTCAACTGGGAAAGATGCTTCCTTTTTGAGATACTTTCCTAACATTTTGTTGCCTTTTTCTTTGTATTTTATGTGGATATTCCTATAAAGATAAAAAATTGCTTGGAGCATGTAGGTTGCTAATTTTCCGTCATGGGTATTTTATGGCTAACACTTGCTCTTTTTCTTATTGATGATGATCTAACTTGCAACTGATGACAAGTAAAAACATTTTGAATCCTATATTATTTTTTGTGCTTTTGATGACAAGTGGAAAAAAAATTTCGGGGGCAGCGCCCCCGAATCCCCGCACCCCTCCCGCTAATAGTGCCTCCCTTCCATAAATTTCTGGATCCGCCTTTATCCATTGCTTCATAGACCCTTAGGATGCCTCCCCCAGCACCTTGACTAACTTCAGGATCGAACCTCCCTCCCTTTGGGTGAGAAAGTCCGATCCCTTCGCCAGTTGAACCCAAGGACAAGGGGTTTAATATCTTTAAATTATTATCTAACTTATTGAATGAGATAAATGGCCCGTCAAATTGAATTCTTGTCATTGTTTATCCCATCCATATTTGACGTGGCCCAGTAGCAGGTGGGTGCTCCATGAAATTAATCAATGTTGGGCTGTGTTTCTTTCTTTTCTTTTACCTTTTTTCATTTGGAAAATGGATTCTTTTCCAATAATTCTCCTCCTCCTCCTCCTTAAAAAACAAAGTGCTTATGTTGTTTTTAAAAAAAAAAAAAAAACCAATGACTTGAGAAAATAGCTCTTTTAATTACAACATTAAATCAGCTTCAGGCCACTATATTTCTTTGAAGTTCTCACATTTCCTATTCAATAATCGGTACTTATAACCTAAACAGTTAGGAAAAATGATATTTAGGACTGAGACAAAACACTTTAGGACATTAAAATTTCATAAAAAAATTTAATAAAAAAAATATGATAGAAAAATGAATGATTGTTGCGTAGACTCCTCCGAGAAAGAACAGAGATGTTCTTCTTTTCTTCCTTGCAACTTCCTCTAATTGTTCTGTTAAACAATCTAAACCACCTTCACTCTATTGCTTCCTATCAAACTCTTTTCGCACTCAATCATCTAAGCAATTACGTTTGAGCCACCATGGGAAAAAATTGATCGTCCGCATAGAATGAATTTTTTTTGCCTTATCTTTTTGTTTGATTGTTTAATTTTCTTAATAATTGAACCAGAACAAATGAATATAGCCGATTGCTGACGTCGCGCGTGAAAGTTAAAATTTATTTCTGATAATAATTTTTTAATATTTCAGTCTTATCTTTCAAGAAAGTGTTCATGAGTTATCAAGATTTTTTAATTACTATTTAATAGGGAACAAACATATAAAGGTCAAGACAAAACAACCTTAGTTGGGCACTGTTGCAATAAAGAAAAGTGAAATGAGTCAGCATCACCTTCAAAATTATAAAGGAAAACACCCATGTTTAGTAACAAAATTAATAACATTTTTTTTTCGCAATTGGACTATAATAAATTGTTTTCTACTTCACACGAAGACAAAGGTAGATGACCGCAATGGCAGAGGGATGCCTTCCTTGCAATTACCCTCTTGTGTTTTTTGAGAAATACACGGGATTCAAATAATCAAACGTCAAACTTCCTCTTTAAGTGTTCTCTCAATCATCTGAACCCGCTTTGTATCGAACCCTTTTCACTCCCAATTTTCTCGCCCATCATCTGATCAATATCATTGAGTTACCATACAAAAGAAGGCATGGCTGCCGCAGCTGTGGGACAAGCATTTCTCTCTGCTTCTGTGCAGGCCTTACTTAACATGATCAAATCAAGCGATTTTCGAGATTTTATGAAAATTAGAAAGCTCAATGTCTCTAGGCTAGATGAGATGAAGATAACTTTGTTAATGCTTGGTGTTGTCCTTAATGATGCAGAGGAGAAGCAAATCACCAGTCCTGCAGTCAAGGTAATGCTTGGTGTTGTCCTTAATGATGCAGAGGAGAAGCAAATCACCAGTCCTGCAGTCAAGGTAATGCTTGGTGTTGTCCTTAATGATGCAGAGGAGAAGCAAATCACCAGTCCTGCAGTCTAGGAATGGCTTGAAGGGTTGAAAGATGCTGTCTATGATGCAGAGGATTTACTTGATGAAATCAACACTGAATCTCTGAGATGCAAGATGGAGCAAAGTTCTCAAAAAGTCGCTAACAAGGTGTGATCCTTCTTTTCTTCTTCTTTTGGCGAACCTTGCTGGAGGCTGAACTCCAAGCTAGAAGAAACATCCCGAAGGCTTGAACACTTTGCCAAACAAAAGGATATCCTTGGTTTGCAAAGTCTTAGCTTGAGAGTATAAAACAGCCACAACATCATTGGTAAATGAATCTGTAGTGGTTGGTAGAGAGGATGATAAGGAGAAACTCTTGCAAATGCTCTGATGTGATGAAGATACAAAGGGTAATGCTATAGGAGTGGTCACTATATGGGGCACGGGGGCCTCGGTAAAACTACCCTTGCTCAACTCCTTTACAATGATGCCAAGGTGAAAGACCCTTTTGATTTGAAGGCTTGGGCATGTGTTTCAGATGATTTTAATGTCCTTGAGATGACCAAGAGTCTTGTTGAGATTATTACTTCAAAAGCCTATGATACTAAAAATCTTGAATTCTTGCGTGTGGAATTAAGAAATATCTTGAGCAAAAAAAGGTTTTTGATTGTGTTAGATGACCTTTGGAATGAAAAATATAGTGATTGTGATGATCTCATAACTCCTTTTCACAGTGGAAGAAGGGGAAGTAAGATCATCGTAACAACTCACCAACCAAGAGTTGTTGAAATCACCCATACATTTCTGCACATAAATTGAGTGGTCTCTCAGATGATAATTGCTAGTTGTTACTTTCCAAGCATGCATTTGCAAATGAAGATCCAAACAAATATCCTAAGCTACAAGCAATTGGAAGGAAAATTTCAAGAAAATGTGGTGGCCTCCCAATTGCTGCTAAAACAATAGGAGGTCTTTTGTGCTCAAAAGTGGATGAGAAGGAATGGAATAAAATTTTGAATAGTAACCATGGGCAGTGGCGGAGCCACACTAGTGTTTATGGGGGCAAGTGAACCCACAAAGTTTTTAAAATATATATATGTTGTGAGGGAATTTTATAACAACTTCTTGAGTAGTGTAGTGGTTATCTCGCCGGTCTTGCACATCAGAGGTCACCAGTTCGAACCCGAGCCAGACAGTATTCCTTTTATTTAATCCCCCAATCCAGCGCAGCTTTAATCCCCGTTCCATGCTTTCCCAATGTGTCTTCTTTTTATTTAATCCCCCAATCCAGCCCCGTTCCATGCCTTCCCAATGTGTCTTCTTTTTATTTAATCCCCCAATCCATATTTTTATTTTCTCTCCCCCAATCCATCGCACAGCCTGAATTGATTTGGTGGTTGTTCAATATCTTGCTCCTTTCTTTGCCCTTGGCCAATAGTAAAACAATCTCTTGTATTGATAACTTAGTAAGTTCACATTTACTCTAAGAATTCGAGGTATCACAATTTTTGACTTAAAGTATCATGCTTTAGGTGCCTCAAAGTGCCCACTATCAATAATGTAACAGGCCATAAAAATAAAGAGTGACATGATCGGTCTCGCTTTGCTAGTGCTCTTAACCTTTAGTTTAAGTAATGTCATTTAGAAGCAAAGATATGGCTATAACTTGTGCATTTGGCTGTAAGGCTCATTTGAGATTGCCTTATTTTGATTACTGTAAGGATTTAGAGCCAGTATAGTGCAATCTAGTATATCTTAGCATGATTGACATCCAAAGAAAGTGGTGAATTCTTGAGTACTTCAGAGTGAGATGCTTTGAGATTTTCTGAAATCGTCGGTTAATGACGTAAATTTGTATCAACTATGAACTATTGAGTATTGAGGATTTTGTATTTTTGGCTTTGGAATCTATTAAGCTCCCATGAGTTTAAATTATTCACAAGGATGACAATCTTATAATCAACAATATTTTTTAATGCATTTAAAAAAAATTTTATTAAAAAATTTAAAAAAAAATCGGGGGGCGCCCCGAACCCCGACTCCTCCTATTAATTGTGCACCCACAAATTTAGAATCCTGGCTCCGTGACCATGGGAGATACCAGATGATGTTCTACCTCGCTTTGCATTTGAGTTATCTCTATCTACCATCACATTTTAAGAAATGCTTATTGCTCAATTTTTCCAAAGGATCGTTTGTTGGACAAAAAGGAATTGGTCTTGTTATGGATGGCTGAAGGCATTGTGCAGCAACCTCTCCATGTGAAGAAGACATTTGAGATAAAAGTAGAAGACTATTTCAATGAATTGCTATCTAGGTCATTCTTCCAACAACATAGCAGTAATCCAAGAAAGTTTGTCATGCACGATCTCATCAACGATTTAGCCAAATTTATATCGCTGGAGCTGTCTTCAATTCGAGGGGAAATGAAGTCTCAAAATCTACACAACATTTATCGTTTTCCCAAAAACAATATAGTGGTCGTAAAGATTTTGAGAGCTTTCTCCATCTAAATTGTCGGGGGACTCTTCTGCCACAAGATAAATTCATAGATTGGAAAAATGAATTCAAATATCGGCGACCTACATGTAGCTTGACCAAAAAGGTGCTCCATGACTTGTTCACAAAACTTAAATGTCCACCAATGTCATTGAGGTACCAAATGCAATTGGCAATTTGCAATATTTACGGTATCTCAACCTTTCTGACACTTCAATTAGAAGGTTACCTGATGAAGCCTTTACACTTTACAATTTGCAAATATTGATTTTATCAAATTGTAAATATTTTAATGAATTGCTAGAAAAAATAGAAAACCTTATCAATTTGCGCCCTCTAGATATTAGCAGAACTCGCTTTGAAGTAGATGCCCACATAAGTTACAAAGCTGCAGAACCTTCAAAGTTTGAGTACCTTTATGGTGGGGGGAAACTTGACCAAATGGATTGGGATTTAAAGAGTTGAAAATGCTCCCCCATCTACAAGGTAAACTTTGCATTTTGAACTTACAAAATGTTGTTGATTCTAAGGATACTTTGCGAGGCAAACTTGAAAAGGAGAGAGAATATTGAGGAGTTAGTATTGGAATAGGATTGTGATGCTCAAGACTCACAAGTCGTGAAAAAGTACTCAACATGTTGCAACCTTCAACAAATTTAAAGGGATTGACCATCAAGCATTATGGAGGCACTAGATTTCCTATTTAGGTGGGAGATTCGTCATTTATAAATATTACATTTTTATATTTGACTGATTGCAATAATTGTTTTTCGCTCCCACCATTTGGAGAGCTACCTTCTCTCTCGAGCTCTCAATTGAAGGAATGTCATCCATAATTATACTTGGAGGTGAGTTCTATTGCAGCAAAGGAAAGCCCTCTTCATTTCAATCATTTCCATCTTTGGAGATTCTCAAATTTGAAAATATGCCTATTTGGGAGGAATGGACAATCTTTGGCGGTGAAGGTGAAAAGTTTCCTTTCCCTTGACTCAAACATTTAAGTCTATATAATTGTCCTATGTTGAAGGGAGACATACCTGACATCCTTCCATCCTTGAAAATCGTATCTATATCAAACTGCAAACACTTGGAAGCAAAATCAACAGCTTTATAATGGATCACATCTATTGCAGAATTAAAAATCAAGCAAGGGGAACATGGGTTATTAGGAGCTTTTGATCATTTCCCTCTGGAGTCTTTGAAATCTCTAACAATCAAGAAGGGTGACAGCTTGCAGTCTTTGCCAAAAATGATAATAGGTAGCCTTTGTCTTCAAAAGTTGTATCTCAAAGATATCCCATCAATCACGTCCTTCCCAATTGATAGTTTGCCCACTTCTTTGCAACGCCTTGAAATTGAAATTTGTGAGAAATTGGAGTTCCTACCTCAGGATTCTTTGCAAAACTACACATCACTTGAATATTTGATAATTACAAAAAGTTGTCATTCCGGGAAATCTTTTCCATTAGGTTGTTTTCCAAAGCTTAAATGGCTCTACATTTTCCGTTGTTATAATTTAATTTGGAGAGCTTTACACAGGTTGGGGGTCTGCTCTTCCCTTAGAAACACTTTTGTCCAAAGTGTAAAGAATTTAGATCAATGTTAGAATTACACATTGACTCCCTTGAACCTTCAAAGCTTGCTTCTAAATTTTGTTCGGAAGTTGGAATCACTGCCTCAACCTAGTTTGCCCTCTAAACTGAGAAGATTGACTATTGGGGGCTGCGATGGACTATCTTCTATACCAATTGAAGATTGGGGCTTTCAACGGCTGGCTTCCCTCTCAAACTTTAGGTTTTAAATAATGGAAGTGAAACCATTCTCCATAATGTTTTGAAGAATCAATTACTACCCACTTCTCTTGTGCGTATCATCATCAAAGATGTCTCCAATCTTGAATTGTTAGAAGGAAAAGGGCTTCAACGCCTTACTTCTCTTCGAGAGCTTTCCATTTGGAAATGTCCAAACCTTGAATTACTAGAAGATGTGCTGCCATCCTCCCTCTTGTGGTTGGAAATCTATAGATGTCCAAAATTAGGAGATATGATTATCAAAAAGGGAAACATGTGTCCAAGATCGCTCATATTCCCACCATCAAAATTAATGATGAATACTATGATCCTTTATATGCTATGCACTGCTTCAAAAGGTGAGCTCTCAAATTTCACAACAATTAAACATTTTTTAATATCCATAGTTTTATACCTTTTTTTTAACATAATGCACATGAAAATTATGATATATTCCCTTCTTGATTATCGAATTGATATCAACATTATAAGGCTACATCTTAACAACATGTCAATGCTTCTGTAACATTTTTTTTTAGGGGAAAAACTCGTAATATTGTGAAACAAGTCGTTCAATTTTCTTTTGTATACAACAAAACATATGGTACTGTGATAACTACTGTCTCAAAATTTACAATAATAGCTTGCACATTAAATCTTTATGTCTCTTTGAAAAATAAATCGTATCTTGATTTCACCTACTTGTTTTTCATACTATCCAATATATACTGAATATTTGATCATATTTTTAATAAGAAAATAGAAAACATGTATTTTTCCACTGCCATACATGAGCACATGTTTGGTTGCAAAATGATTTGTATTTTTGTGTCTCTTATTCGTAATTTTTGCAGATTCTTAGGTTTTGTGGAAAAATTGGTATTGAGATAATTGAAACTCTGATTCTCTATATTTAAAGTGCTTACAAATCCATTCTCTATTTAGCATTCTCTCGATTTTTTTTATTTTTTTTTTCAGTTTCAATGTGTTGCCGGTCGGATTATGAAAGATTGAAAATCCTGTATATATTACTAGTAATTGTTTTTCATAAAGGATTTCAAAGATTCCATAAACGTTCTTTAGGTTGATATAAAGGTCTGAGTCTTTTCTAAATTATTTATCATGATTACGATATATTGTTCTTTTTAAAAATATATATATATATATTGTTTTGTGCCCAAAAAGATATAAGATTCTAATTTGAACCCTAACCTCTATATTGGGGTCTAATCTTTCTACTCTTTAATCGAACAAAAATATCCTATTTTTATATCCATTTGTTTATTTAGAAAAAGCATGAGAAGTTTGATTTAATTTTTTTATATTTCTTCGGTTGCAGATTATTAAAAGCCTTGGTGCAGAATTGAAACTCCGGAATCACCAAAAAGCCTTTTGAAGACCTGCAAGACAAAGTATATTCAAATTAATCCTCTGCTTCTCATTCACTGATTTAATATCATCTGTTGTTTTATTTATCTTTGGGAGTTGATTAATGAGAAGCTCACATGAGTATCAACATTTTTCCTTAAAGAATTTATTTCTTAGAAAGTAAGGCTTCAATAGGTTCATAAAAGATTCATAAACTTTCTGCGCTTGAGTTTCTTGAGGCTCTGTTTCTCTTAAAAATTTCTCTTTATTTGTACTTGAGGAGAGGACGTGTGATCTTATATTCCTACTCTCTTAGTTTCTTATTTTTAAGCAGATTGATTTTAATTATTTTTCCCGTTTGCCGATAGATTTCAAAGATTGACAAGATTTAGAATTATTCTTTCTTCCTCTCTCTCTATATATAAAAGAACCATTCTTTCTTTTTCTAACTCAGTATAATATAATTAGTACCTCCTATTCTTAATAAAAGAGCTAGTTAACAAATTTAGGTATATTAAAAAATTTATTTATATTAGTTATTTATAACAAATATAGGTTGACTTCCCTCACAAACTATCTTCCATTTCAAACCAAAAAATAATAATCATCTGTCATCATGACTGTTGACTACCCTAGGATAAAAACTCTTTAATGTGGACAATTAAAAAGGATATTTTTGTAGGGTTAAGTAGCAAATCTGCCCCGAAAGTATAAGCCTAAGAGTAATGTTGCCATGGAAGTTTTTCTTGTCTCAATGTTCCCCGAAAATTTCAAAAAGTAGCAATGTTGACCTTTTCCATTAAAACACTAACATTGACCATCAAAAACTTGACGTTGACTGTTAACTTTTCAACGGAAATGGGTAACATTGCTACGTTTTGAAACTTCCAGCGTATTGAAAAAGTAAAACTTTTAGAGTAACATTGCTCCTTAGCAAAAACTTTCGGGGTAAATTTGCTACCAAACCCTATTTTAGTAAAAAATTACAAATTTTGAGTCAAAGTGGATTGATGTCTTGTATGTGGGATCAAATCAAATTCTTAACTAGTTCTTATATTCAGGATCAGATATAGTATTATGTAGGCATAATAACCCATGTAGGCATGAAGCGTATGAATCATATGTACACTTGTCACCCCGTCTCAAGATTGGTATTTCAAAGTACTGGATTAGCTAGCCTGGTTTATATGAGGCTCATTGCATTTTAGAGAAATTTAGTAATTTCAATGTTTTTAATTTAATATAATCATCGTATATATGAAGCTTCAGAAATTACTTGTAAATCACAAATCTAAAATTTAACTGACAACTTCTTTTTCCCCTTTTCGGTGACTTGTCCTAAAATTTAAAAAAAAAAAAAAAAAAGAATGCCATTGGCTTTGAATAAGCAGAGCAATGGCCAAATGTTTCTTGAACATCTCACGGATCTTAATTAGGTAATGCATTTTGTTAAAACTAACCCACTTTTTTAATTATTTTGATGGAAAGCTTGCAGGTGATGTTGAATTTAATATAATATTGTGTTTTAATGAACCATGTCAAATAGGTGAGGGAACTATTTTAATTGCTCTGTTTTGAAGAACAGAGTTATGCCATGTGAGAAGCAATTAGGCAGGTAAGAACACTAATTCAAGAGTTAAAGGAAAAAGAATTATGAATGATGACTATTTTTGTATGTTACCCGGAGAAAAGAAGCATTGTTTTGTTGGTCATTAATCAATTATTTTATATTATTTAGCGACAGAACATTCCCTTGCAAATTTTAGAATTCCCTTGCAAAATCCACAATTTTATGAGAGAAATGATTTTCCCTTTCCCTCGCAAATCCTGAAATTTGCGAAGGAAAAAACATTTTTGCAATGGAAAATTAGTTTGTGAGGGCCATTTTTGCAACGGACCTTATTCCATCGCAAATAAGTTTTGCGACGGAAAATAACTTTTTGCGAGGGAATTTTTCCGCCGCAAAAAAAAAAGTTTTTTTTTGTAGTGTTTATTTGAAATTATAATGAGTTTGGTGGTTGAAACTTTGATTTTATGTAAAATTCTCCAATTTTTGCCTTACGAAGTGTGATGGATAGTTTGTGCCTCTTGACATCGGATGAAATTTGTTAGGATTTAGAAAATTTATAGTTTATTGCTGATTTGATGATAGATCTGATCCTATTTTATACACATCTAATTTACTTAGAACCCATTGAAAGGAGTTTTCTTTTCTTTTCTTATTTATATTCATTTGATTTTTAATGCATTTAAAACTTTCCTTTAAAAAAAAATTTCGGGCGCTACCCCCAAACCCCGAATCTCCTCACGAATTGTGCACCCATAAATATAAATTATTGACTCCGTCATTGTTCGTCGGCACTAAAAGTAGCTTTTTCAACGGCAACATTTTGCATCTTGACATCATTGCCACTAAGAAAACACTTTTTTTAATGCCTAATGAAATTTTCTTATAAATATTTTTTAAAAGCATTAAAATGGATCTAATTCACTAGTGCAAAAAAAGGCTTTAAGACCGCCTCATTTAGAGCGGACAATGGAAACTCCGGTCTTAAAGGAATGACCGGTGGCAGTTCCGTAAATATAAAGAACTTCTTGCACCGGACCAATTTTTCACCGCTCTTAAAATCATTATTGAGACCGACTAAAATACCACCGGTCTTAAAAATTGAACTGAAATTTCAATTACTTTCTAAATATATCTCATATAGCCGTACTTATATTTTCTGCGGTAAAACATAATAAGGAAAAATTTAAATATAAAAAGTCTAAAGTTTTAAGACCGAACTTACCAACAAGACGGTCTTAAAAGTTTTCTTTCAAGACCGGACATATGATACTTGCGGTACGAAAAAGTTCATTAATATTAAGACCGGCGTTTTAAAAGGAACGGTCTTAAAGGTTAAACTTTTAAGATCGGACGTTTAATATGACCGAGATTAATGTAAATATTAAGACCGTCTCTTTTTCATCCGGTCTTAAAAATCCAAGCAAGTTATACATTTCTTCGCGAAAGCTTTTGTTACTCTGTGGAGAACCTGCATTCGCGTTAAGAAACCCTTCCGTTGCATTACCTCTCTTCCTCGCCCACGTACCATCAGCCCCTGTTACTCTCTCATTTGCTCGAGGCATTCCTCTCTTCCTGTCTCAAAAATGGACGGTGAAAACGAATCTATTCATGTCCGGCAACGCCGTTCACAGTGTGATGGTGTGAGTGAGAACGAACCCTCTTCATCTCACAATGAGGCTCGTAATCGCCCTGCACGCCGTGGTAGAAAAAGGCACACGAATGATGGATGTGACCCTAAGTCGGACTTCCGGGTCAAAGCTCGAGATTCGAGTTTGATGCAAGGTTGGAACTGTCGGTCCTAATAAAAGCAAATATAATAGTTTTGTCGGCTGTCTAGCACGCGGCAAGGTTAGCATCTTGACGGATGAGTGGAAAAGTGTGGACTATAAGAATGTAAAGGATCCTATTTGGGAGACTATCAGGGTTACATACACTTGTCCTCGTTGTCGGAAGTTGAAAGACAAGACATTGTCTTATTGTGCTGATCGGTGGAGGAAGTTTAAGACCTTTCTCGCTAACACGTATATTTTCTCCGATGTTCCGCTTTGCCAAACATCCTTGGGAAGTTTACACATTTATTGATGAACGAATTTGGCGACAATTTGTTCTTACATGGACCACTCTTGAAGCTCTGGTGAGTATATATTTAGTTTTGTTTTCCCTTTTGTTTGCTTATTAACTTTGTGCGGATATGTGAATGTTATTGTGTTCATCTAATCCTGTTAGTTATATAATAGTTCGGTGTGTGAATAGAAGTATACATTTCTGCCTTTGTCTATGCAAGTCGATATGTCAACCCGAAAAGGTAAATTCTTTTGATGAGAAGGTATTAATTGTGTAATGGTTTGTCTTGCAAAGGAGGAAATGAATAGTCTTAAAAGGGGGAAACTTTATATACCCAATTGTTACTATCTAATGGGGACTGCTGATCATTTGGATGCCTTAAAAAGGATCAAGTTTGTATTATTACGTAAGCCTTTGTCTATGCAAGTCGATATGTCAACCCGAAAAGGTAAATTCCGATGAGAAGGTATTAATTGTGTAATGGTTTGTCTTATGCAAAGGAGGAAATGATCGAATAGTCTTAAAAGGGGGAAACTTTATATACCCAATTGTTACTATGATGCCTTAAAAAGGATCAAGTTTGTATTATTACGTAAGCATAATTCTCTTTTTGTTTCTTAACCTATCTATCTAGCTAGCACTACAAAACATAGCTCCAATTTCTTCTACAATTCTACATCTTCCTTAAATAAAATGTTGAAACTTGATGAAGTGAAGAATTTGACTACTTGTTTGATTGGCGTTCATATGAAGCGAAGTTCTCTAATTTACGTTAGTGACATGCATATTTGGAATTCATAATTAATAGATGTTTTCTATCTGATTCGCGAGAAAAGAAGGGAACAAGCACGGGAGATAGGTAGAAAGAATGATTGCCCTCATAGGGCTTCGCATGCGGATATCAAAAGGCCGAAAAAGATTTGATGGCGCAAGCGGAAGAGATTGGATGATGAAGCGAGAATCCAATCCTTACGTGATACATGCTCCTCCATCTCCAATACGTCGCGAGGAGTTGTGGTTGCATATTCGGCAAAAGCCAAAGCGGCGCCTACACGAGTGAACAAACTCGTCTAGTTCTTTGAAAAGAATTGTAAGTATCGTTATTGTTATTTTTTAGTTACTAAACATGTTTCATTACTAAGCTTCTCGTTATACGTATCTTACGGGAAGATCTTAAAAACAAAGAAGCGAGAGGATCTTTTGTGTCGGACGGGAGGAATGATGTTCGACCGTTGCGGCCGGAAAACCGGATCACCAGGGCGTGTAAGGGGGATTGGAGGACGGGTAGGCATAAAGCAAGTCTTTGGTACATCCAAACGCCATAGACAAAGTATGGTTACCCGGGAGGAGATGGACCGGACGCTTGCTTTGCTAATAAAGCTTCAATGTTCGCAATGTTTCAATCCGAGATGAGCCGGATGAAGGAGGAACCGAGTCACCGAGGCTGCTTTTGAGCAATCGTCCGAGACCAGTGTTCCCTTCACACACTCACCTGCAACCGTAACGACGAGCACTAGAGGAGCTGCATTGATGGAGAGTCAAAGCAACCTTGTGACCTTTATGTGGAGGATCCCGATCATCATGATGGACGATTATTGGTTGCAAAGGGATTCACAACTTGGGATCAGCTGTACACCACCAACAAATGCACGATGATGAAGTCGAGTGTCGGTTGAAAAGGTGATCATTGATGCACGGCTCCCTCTCCAAACCGATGAGTGAAGCTTGTGAGTGATGTCAAGGAACCTTCATCCCTTGGCCGGTGAAGCTTGTACATGTCTCTGCTCCCGAAGCTTCAACCCCTCCTCCTCAAGTTCCATCCCCTCGTCGGGCTCCATCCCCTCCTCAAGCTCTATCCCCACGCCAAGTTGGCTGCCCTGGGAAAAAATATCCGATCTAATGAAAAGTGGATATTTTAAGGATAAATCGTGGCTTTGTCGATGAAGTAGTAGGTGTCCCTCATCCTATGCCCGTTCAAGTTGACACCGTTGATGTTGAGTCCCTTTGCTTCCTCGACGGAGCTTCTTGATGCGGTTGTTCAACTTTTTATGAAGTAAGTATCTTGTCTATGAGTACATCATTTAAATGCATCGTTTAGACATACATACATATATATATTTCCCGATCGATGTCATTATGGTAGGTTCTTGCATCATGAATTGGTTCAAAGGTGCGGGATCAACGATTTTGGATTCTTGTGCCTTCGTCTATTCAAGTCAAACAACCATGGAGCGAGACGAGGAGTACATATCAAAGAGGTTGTGCTCGGTGATCGAAAGTTGTACTTTTTGCCATTCTTCCACAGGTACATATCAAAAATCTTGTCCGCAATTCACTTAATTCTCGCTACATATATATATCACCGAGTATAGTTTTCGATGTGAATTTTCAGCCGCCACTGCGATTGGTCGTCATGTGCATGGACGAACATAAAGTTATCTTCTTATGCTCCACTCACCGAGCCATTGCCTACGTTGGTGCGAGACCATCAACGAGTAAGCATGTCATTTTGATTCCCTTGTCGACATCTCTCTGTGAATTTTAAGTGAATCATTGATAAATTTGTGATTTTGATGATAGTGCCATGAGGACCTTCCAAAGACTAGAAAAGAAAAGGCGTGCTACTCAGGACAAAGACCCCATATGGTACAAACCGGAGGTTGGTACAATATTTAATTTGTAGCACACTTGCCTTGTGAACTTGGTCGAGCTATATATATGCTCTTATATATATTTCTTGTTCTTTTTAGACCCGTCGGCAAACCTTAGGCGTCCAACTTATGTGGCCGATACGTCATGAAACACATGTATGATATTACAAGGCGAGGGGATACTAAATTAACTGCAAAGGTAAATGTATTTGATGTTACATATTATGCAAGTTAATTCAGTTTTCGGCTTCGTTACAAATGAAATATGCACGCAAGTTAATTCAGATTCTTTGTCTTTGATGTTACGAGATGTTTCAATGCAAAACTCCCTTTCGATGATGAAACTGGAGCACATACGCAATGTGTTTTGTGAATATCTGTATTGTCGATCTTAGAGTCACAAAAAGGACAATAATTAATGTCCTAAATTCATTTGTAAGTATAATCTGTAGCAACAATAATCGATCTTCTGTAAATTTGTTTATTTTTTTGAACAATTCATTTGTAAATATACATAGGTAATGTAAAATTCAATACATAAATGTAGTTAATTTTTCGAACAATTTTCTTGTGTCCATTTTGGGTTTCTTAATGTATTATTGGATGGTGGATATAGCTATTTAATTTAGTGTTTGAAATCGAGACTTTTAGGACCGTTCATTAACAGCATGTCCGGTCTTAAAGGTCCACAAAAATCTTCGGTCTTAAAGTATGAGACTTTTAGGACCGTATATTTCTCTAGTGTCCGCTCCTAAAAACTTAAAAAACTTCATGAACTTTTAGGTCCGGACGTATTATAGAAGGTCGGTCTTAAAAGTCGCCCGCCTAACTTTTAGGACCGTATGTTTTTATTTGTGCGATCTTAAAAGTCAATTTTAAATACATCTTTTCAGACAAATTAAATGGATAAATTTGAAGACAACCGAGGTTACGCGTCTGCTCAAGCTAGGTCCTTCATTATCATCGTTGTTACCTCTCCATGTGTAGAAAGCAAAGCATTATCGGTGTCCCTTTTATTTTGTCTTTTGTCTTTTGTCGGGAAAAAGAAGGAAGATAATGAAAAGGACACTTTGTTTCTAACATGGGGAGGTAAAACCGACGACAATGAAGGTCCAACCTTGAGACGAATAGTCACTTTTTTTGTTCTTATCCGAATAAGGTAAAAGCTCCTTTTTTACGTATGTTCTTAAGCGTATTTCGTGAATTTCGTTGTTGGATTTACACGAGGACAATGTTTTGTTTGTTTCCTTTTTGTCGGAAAAAGAAAGACGATAATGAAAAGGACAAGAGGCAATCGGATATGGAAACCAAAGCGACAAAAATGGCGGTGTTTTTAGGACCGTCGATTTACTAACTAAAGTCTTCGTTCTTTTATTTTAGGTTTTTTAGTCTGCCATTATCCGTCCTTCATAGTTGCCTTGTTTATTGCTTTCCAGGTTCAGATAATGGGATAAAGTACTAAACTCGCACGAGAACAAAATTTAAAAATATTTTATTTTCTAAGTATCCGACTTTTAGGACCGTATATTTATTTAGTGTCCGCTCCTAAAAGCTTAAAAGATACATGAACTTTTAGGTCCGGACGTATTATAAAAGGTCGGTCTAAAAAGTCCCCCACTTAAATTTTAGGACCGTATGTTGTTATTTGTGCGATCTTAAAAGTAATTCCCTTTAAATACTCCTTTTCGACAAATTAAATGGTTAGGGTTGAAGACAACCGAGGTTACGGCGTTTCGCTCAAGCTAGGTCCTTCTTTATCATCGTTTTTACCTTTCCATGTGTAGAGGTAGCATTATCGTTGTCCCTTTTATTTTGTCTTTTGTCTTTTTGTCGGAAAAAGAAGGAAGATAATGAAAAGGACACTTTGTTTCTCACATGGGGAGGTAAAACCGACGTCAACGAAGGTCCAACCTTGAGAAGAATAGTCACTTTGTTTGTTCTTGTCCGAATAAGGTAAAAGCTCCTTTTTTTTGTATGTTCTTAATGTTGGTTATGATTAGTTTTGATGATGTCTTATATAGATGCCATTGTTAAAAGCAAAAAGATTGAGTAATATAGTTATTTCTTAATTTGACTAACTGTTGTATTTAATGTAGATCAATCCAAGTTAAATTAAGGAGAATAACCAAGAAGAAGTTAAGAGATGAAAGAAAGAAATCAATCCAAGTTAAATTAAGGAGAATAACCAAGAAGAAGAGAAGAGACTAAGGATATAGGAACTTGCACTATATGTTCTTATATTTGATACATGAAGTCTCTCTAATCAAACGGAAGATGGAATGAAGCTTCATATATTTGAGCTACGGTCAAAAAGATACATGAATAGTGCAGATACGTAAAGACGACACATGAAATTCTAGAACAAGTTCAGTATAGGCTCGGCTTTCTGGATATTGAAGAAGGAAGAAGCTACAAAGAAGGATGAGCCCAAGTTAAATGATGAAGAATAATCAAGTTGGGAGATGGAAGTATGAAGAACTTGATGTATGGAATGAAGATTTAATTATCCAAGTTCTTATATTGAAGCTAGAAGCATCCAAGATCATATGGAAGTTGGAATGGCTCAATTTGGAGTTAAAGTCAGCAAAAATCAGCTTCAGGATGAGAAAACTCGAGTTTCCAAGTCAAAACTCGAGTTTCCTACTTCACTGTAGTGATTTGCCTCTCGGATAGGAGAAAACTCAAGTTTGGAATACAAAACTCGAGTTTGGAACTCAAAACTCGAGTTTGCAACTCAAAACTCGAGTTTGGGGTGTCTTCAGCATCTCTCGCCTCTTCGGACTAAGAAAACTCGAGTTTCCAAGGCAAAACTCGAGTTTCCAGTGTGATCAGCTCTTCAGCAACTCTGTTTCACGTTCAGCACGGGCGACCTATGGTATTTCGATGATATCTCACAAACCAGAGATCGGATTAAGACGAAACCAAAGGCATATGAAACTAGACTCCCAATGCGTCATTTTGATATAAAATTCAAGCCCAAAGGAGTTCAGATCAAGGAGTTATAAATTGTGGAAGTTGACAGAAAAATCCACGCCACACAGAAAACCAAGCTTCAATGTTTTGAGTGTAACTCACAAACTACAAATCCAATTGAGCTGAAATTGGTGGCATTTGAAAGTAGACTCACAGATCTTTCCATCAAGAGTTGAACGGACCAAAACGGAGTACAGACCAGGGAGATATGGTCTTCGAAAGTTGACAGTTATTTCAAGAAGACTCAACAAAGTCCAGCGAGAAAGCAAAACTCGAGTTTCCAAGTCAAAACTCGAGTTTTCATCTCGCATTCAGAAAATCAGCGTTTCGAAAATCCTGATTCTTTTGATAAACATCCAGATGATTACCCAAATGATTTATAACACTTCTTATATCATTTGTGTACAAGTTTCAGGTGATTAAACGAAGGATTGGATGCAAATCTTCAAAATATCAGATCTGTGTCAGAACATCGAAAACCTGTGCAAAAGTTCTAACGGCTAGTTTCTATGCTATATTTCTTTATCCAACGGTCATTGAATCTTCTCAACGGTCATATATTGATCTCTACCTATAAATAGAAGACAGATTCAAGCAGAAAAATGTGGAGATACAAGCTTACACGCCAACATGCGATATCGCTTTCTCATCATTTACACTCTTTTACATGTTTAGATAACTTAGAGAGTGAAGTGATTTGTATTTGATCTTCGGTGTTTATCTATTCACTTCTAAGAGAGGAGATTTATTGTAAACACATTATCTTTCTATTCGAGAGTTACTCAAGATTGGGTAATCTTGAGTGGGATATACATTGTGTTGATTACAACTTGTAAGGGGAGTGAATCCTAGTGAGAGGATTACTTGAGTACGAGTGTGTAATCAAGCGGTGTGTTGATTACGTTTGTAAGGGGAGTGAATCCTAGAGAGAGGGTTGCTTGATTCTGAACGTGTAATCAAGTTGAACAAAGATAGTGGATTGAAAATCCCAAGTGAGGCTTGGGACCTGGACGTAGGTCAAGGATCGGGCCGAACCAAGATAAATCGTTTGCACATCCTCTTCCCTTATCTCTTATATTTCCAGCATTTACATTCGAATGTTTGTCAATTGATTTATAACTCACTTCGTTATACAAGTTGAATTTGCTGAATTGCGAAAAGATTTTCAAAGAATCTAAATTTTTATACTTCACCCAATTCACCCCCTCTTGGGTTCAACTGGAGAAGAACTTACACTTAACCGTATTCGCAAATTTCGCGTTGTTGGATTTACACGAGGACATTGTTTTGTTTGTTTCCTTTTTGTCGGAAAAAGAAAGACGATAATGAAAAGGACAAGAGGCAATCGGATATGGAAACCAAAGCGACAAAAATGGCGGTGTTTTTAGGACCGTCGATTTACTAACTAAAGTCTTCGTTCTTTTATTTTAGGTTTTTTAGTCTCGCCATTATCCGTCCTTCATAGTTGCCTTGTTTATTGCTTTCCGAGTTCAGATAATGGGCTAAACTCGCACGAGAACAAAAATTAAAAATATTTTATTTACTAATTTTTTTACGCGCCCTATAGGGGCAGCGATCACAAAAAAAAAAAAAAAAAAAGCAAAATAAAAAAGCAACAAAAAAAAACTAATCCCTCTCGTAGTCGGAAAGGGAGGGGGCGTTGGAGTCATCGGAGTTGTCGGAGTCGTCTTCAGCGGGATCGTAGTTCACGTCATTGGCGTGGAGTACCATGTTCAGCTTGTTGTTCATGGTATGAGCAAGCTGAACCAATTGGCCCAAACGTCGATCGATTTGATCGACGCGGGCCACTGATGGATCGCACCAACCGCTTCACGGTCGGATTTGGAGGAGGCGGTGGCGGAGTGGGGCGAGGTTGAAGAGGAGGAGGAGGAAACGGAGGACCGGGGAGCAGCCATTACGGTGGGGGGCGAGGTTGAAGACGAGGAGGATGAAACGGAGGACGGGGGAGAAGAATGTGAAGAAAGTACAAGAACAATGGGTTTAAATAGAGAACCCATCACGAACAATGTGAAACGCCGGAAGCTTTAACGAGGAGACGCATTGTTCATCGAATACGAGGAGACGCCTAGTTGGGAAGTTTATCTCGGAAGCCGAAGAGACTCGCATCATTCATTTGAACGGTGTGTAAGTACCTTAGGGTAAATGATAAAAGGTCGGTCTTAAAGGTAAGACTTTTAGGACCGGACTTACTATAAAAGATCGGTCTTAAAAAATTAAAAAACAGAATTTTATACCGCATACCTATAAGTAGGGTTAATGATAAAAGGTCGGTCTTAAAATAAAATGAATTGCAAAAATATTAAATAATGGAATTTTATACCGCGTACCTATAACTCCTTATTAATTCCTCACTACCTCGTAACTCCAAACTACGTACGTGGCTATCGAGAACAGCTGACTCTCGCCTCTATTAATTAACTCCTCATACCTCTCTCGCCCTAACCTTGCTCAAACCATGGTTAGATACAAGAGAACCGCTCGTAGGGGTGCTCTTAGTCGTGATGCTCGTGCCTTCCGTCGATCGTTATACGGTGCGCCTCCTCCATCGAGAGTCCGTCCTATTGTGATAGAAGAGTCTCGGGTCGTTGGACCCATTGTTATTTCTTCGGATGATGAAGAGGTTCCCGCTCCCCCTCTCCAACCTCTTGGCCCCACCGCGACTACTATCGGCCCTCTCCTCTTTCCTCTAATGAAGCATTGTGGCTGATTCGAGTAAGACGAAACTTGCGATCTCCCGGGAAATTAATGTTGTTCACGCCGAAATCGCCAAGGCTTTGGAGGATAATAAGCTTTAGGAGATGTTTAGTCGATTCTTGTTTTTGATAATTTTCTGCTTGTTTTTGTTTTGTATTTTTTCTTGTGTACGTGCATATGCAAGTAATATATGTAATTAAAGAAACTCCAGTTTTCCTTTAATTTTTATTCATTCGATTCTTTGCGCTCGCCAAATCCTTTTTAGAAATCAAAAAAGAATTTTAGGACCAGGAGTATTATAAAACGGCGGTCTTAAAAAGTTGTATATATAGAACCGTGTTCTTTTAATGAACCAGTTTAATTGTCTCAATTTAGGTCCGGAGGATTATAAAAGTCCGGTCTTAATAAAATCCCAAATATAAAACATGTCTCGCTCTGTCGTGCGGAATATTAAATTTCCCTCTCGAACTTCTCTTGTCGCGCCTAAAGTGTAACTCGGGTTCCAGGTCGCCACTTCGTCAGTTCGTTCGCGTTGTACCTCTCAACAATCACTTTCGGTTCCTTAGCTAAACGTCTATAGACCAAGCTGTAAGAGGTGTTTCGGTTATATAACTTTATGATTTTCCTGGTCATCGTTCTGGGTTTTTCCTCGGTTGAGTGAAATCGATCAAATGTTCTTGTGGGTTTCTGTGTTGTTAATGGATATTGTATTTTGAAGATTATAATTGCATTTTAGACCTACCCAACTGACCAATAAATGTTTTTAGGGTACTCTTTCGTACGCAACATCAACGTTCGTGGCGGGAGAAGAAAGACTAAGCAAACGCATTTGAATTTATATGATACAACGGTGAGTCCACAAGACCTTCACGCGATGCATTTAATTTCCTCGTCATGCATTTATTTTGGTTCTTGGATTCTCTGCGATACATTTATGACCAAAAGTTATTCTTCGTTCTGCATTTAATGAGCAAGTTTATCCGAAAAAAAAGGAAAAAAAGACATAACCGACATTTGAGCATATATATGTATGTTAAATCTTTCCGTCTATATATATAGGAATTCTACTATGGATCACAAGTTGGATAAATGCTAAACGGACGAGTGTTGAATATCGAATGGGGTGAGGGACTTTATAAAATTTGCTAAACAAAATGCCCATGCCGAGGGTGGGAAGTTTTATTGCCCTTGTGTAAAATGTTTGAATGAGAGGCGACTAAGTCCACGAAGTTATACACACACATTTAATTTGTGAAGGAATTTGTAAGACTTATACAAGTATGGGTATGGCATGGTGAAAAAATACCAAGTGGGTCTCAACATAGGGAAGTGGCCTTTGATGATAATGACACGGATATGGATGATCACATAGAGGACATTATCCGTGATGTAGGAGAAGAGGCTTTTCATCAATCACATGCATATGGTAATATGTGCGGTGATGCGAGACCCCTCTATACCGTGGGTGTAAAAAATACCAATTGTTGAATGCTTTGTATTGAAATTGGTAAGCTTGAAGGCACGTCATGGATGGAGCGACAAGAGTTTTTCAGAAATGCTTGAGGCTTTTAAGGACATGCTTCCGGATGATAATGTGTTGCCGCATCGATACTATGATGCTAAGAAAATACTTTGTCCACTGGGGATGGAGTACAAAAAGCTCCATGCATGCCCGAATGATTGCGTGTTGTATAGAAAAGAGTTTGAAGAGGAGCAGAGTTGTCCGAAATGTGAAACCCCAAGGTACAAGTCAAATAAGGGGCCGGAAAAAGTGTTGTGGTATCTTCCAATCATACCAAGGTTCAAGCGGTTGTTTGCGAATGAAAATGATGCAAAAAATTTGAGGTGGCATGCGAGATGAGAGGATTTCGATGGAAAGCTTCGACATCCGGCCGATTCTTCTCAATGGAAGAAAATCGATCAATTAGTTCCGAACTTCGGCGAAGAACCTAGGAACCTTAGGCTTGCCCTTAGCACGGATGGCATGAATCCATATGGAAGCCTTAGCAAAGATACATAGTTCATGGCCGTACTACGATTATTTACAACTTATCTCCAATGTTATGCATGAAACGAAAGTACATCATGTTGTCTATGTTGATTTCGGGACCGAAACAACCGGGAAATGACATTGATGTTTACCTTGACCCTTGATCGAAGACTTGAAGGAGTTGTGGGCGAAGGTGTTGATGTTTTTGACTCTTTCAAGAAGGAGGTGTTTAAAATGCGAGCCATGATATTTTGTACTATAAACGACTTCCCAAAGACATATGGGAACTTGTCGGGGTATAGTGTAAAAGGCCATAAAGCATGTCCGGTTTGTGAAGAAGGCACACGCTACCATCAACTTCAACATGGAAGAAAGACGGTTTATCTTGGACATAGGAGATTTCTTAGACGGGGCCACCCATATCGTCGATTGAAGAAAGCCTTTTTGGTGGCCAAGAGTATGAAGATGCTCCGGTGGCATTGACTGGGAGCAAGTTTATGAAAAGGTGAAAAATATCAATGTCGTATTCGGTAAGACCGCAAAGTGTAGAAAAGAAACAAATATATGGAAAAAGAGATCTGTATTCTTCGATCTTCCATATTGGCGCAATCTTGATGTGAGACACGAGTATTGATGTCATGCATGTGGAGAAAAACGTATGTGATAGTATTGTCGGCACGCTTCTCAACATACAAGGTAGTTCCAAGGATGGTGTGAAGGCAAGATTGGATCGATAGCAATGGGAATACGCGAAGAGTTACATCCAAGGCCAGATGGGAAGAGAACTTATTGTCCCCGGCTTCTCATACTTTGTCTAAGGATGAGAAACGAAGTTTTGTGAGTGTTTACATGGCACAAAAGTTCCCACGGGGTATTCTTCAAATTTTAAGAGGCTTGTATCGATGAAGGACTTGAAATTAGTAGGCCAAAAGTCTCATGATTGTCATGTCTTGATGCAACAACTACTCCCAATAGCTATTCGAGGCATCGCCGAATATGATCTTCGGGTCGTTTTGACTAGACTTTGTGTCTTCTTCAATGCGCTTTGTCGTAAAGTTTTTGAGATTGAAAAGTTGGATGAATTGGAGAATGAAGGATATCTTATCTTGTGCCACCTTGAGAAGCTTTTTGTTCCTACATTTTTTGACATCATGGTTCATCTAATTGTTCATCTAGTGAGGGAGATAAAGATGTGCGGCCCTATCCATTTACGGTGGATGTACCCAATTGAAAGATCTATGAAATTCCTAAAAGGGTACGTGAAGAACGCATACCGCGGAAGCATCGATTGTTCAGAAATATGTTTCTGAAGAAGCCATGGAATTTTGTCAAGATTATTTGGCCAAAGTAAGACATATTGGGCTTCCAAAACGTCAGCATGTTGATGGGGGTAGACGAGGGGCTTCCGTAAAGAGTGTAGATCCCGATGAATTGTCACTAGTCCACTTGTACATCTTGAATAACGTCGATGAAGTTCAAGCCAGCATAGCTGCACATAAAGCAGCTGTAAGGAAAGAAAATCATCGAATGACTGAACAAAGGTTGATTAGGGAGCATAACAGAACTTTTGCAAACTGGTTCAAACAAAAGGTCGAGGGAGAAGAATGTGTTTCTGATACAATCAAATGGTTAGCAGGTGGTCCTGAGGTTGATGTCATAAGTTGGAATTCGTATGTGATCAATGGTTATACATTTTACACGAAGTCCCTAGATGATACGAGCACGAGTCGAAACGGTGGTGTTATGTTAGAGGCTGAATCTATGCACTTCTCCAGTTCAAAAGACAAGAGCCCATTATTGGCGGTCATGCCATATTATGGGGTTATTGAAGAGATTTGGGAGGTGGACTATGTGAAAATTAGATTTCCCATTTTCAAATGCAAGTGGGTTAATGTCAATAATGGTGTTCGGATCGATCGGCTAGGATTTACATTAGTCGATGTCAATGGTAGAAGTTTTGGAGATGAACCTTTTATTATGGCGGACCGTGCAAAACAAGTGTTCTATATCACCGATCAAGAAAATAAAATGTGGTCGTAGCTCTCCAAGGAAAGAGGGTCATTGATATTGATGAGGAAATGAATTCAAATTATGGTATTCCCGAGAGTACTCCTTTTCAAGGGGTCTCTGGGACATGAACGAAGAAGATGAAGCGGATAATGAACCCGGCATAAGAAGTGATCATCAAGAAGGGATATGGGAAGATATCACTTTATAAAAGAGTCAATTCATAAGGTAATATTCATATGCAGATTTCTTTGAAGACTTTAATTAAGGCTTTAACTATATATATTATATTCCTTCTATCTATGTTCATAGTTAATGTCCGACTATGAATTTTGTTCTTGTTTTATTTTTGTGGCGGGATCCGATCCAAATGGGCATGTTATATAAGAGGATGTTACGTTGTTGGGTAGGGGAATCAGATGAAGGCATGGTGAATATTATTTTGGGCGCATGTATGTTGTACTTGTAACTTATTGTATTTGTAAGTAAGTTATCTTATTGTATGAATTAATTTAGGTGTTGTAGTCATAGTAATCATTAATTAAGAGGCCAAATAGCTCATGGTGAATAATATTTGTATTCTTTTTCCAATTCATTTTATTCAAATAATTGTTCATAGTTTGTAGCTTAAAATATCGACTTTTATGTCTTTGGATTGGGTGGTGGATTTATGTATATATATATATATATATAATCGGGAAGAAGAGCGAGGGGAAAAATTCGGGAAAATTTAGACCGGAAATAATAAGTCGGTTTTAAATGTTTACTTGTTAAGACCGGATGTAATTATATGACCGGTCTTAAAGGTCGAGGACACTTTTGAGTTTTGATATTAAACTAGGTCTTAAAAGTTGGTCTTTTAAGACCGGTATATTTAGAAGTCCGGTCTTAAATAAAAATCTTTAAGACCGGATGTATTTATCATCCACTCTTGAAAGTCGGTCTTTTAAGACCGTATGTGTCTTGTCCGGTCTTATAATTACGATCTTTTAAGAGCGGCCTATTGTTTGACCGGTCTTAAAAGTCGAGCTTTAGGACCGAACAAAAATTATTTCGGCTTCATTTAGTACAACTTTTTAAGACCTAAGTTTTTAAATGTCCGGTCTTAAAAGAGTTTCTTTAAGACCGGTTCGAGTCCGGTCTTAAATGGTAGACTTTTAATAAGGGTGGAACAAGACCGGTCGCATATCCGGTCTTACGACCCCCCTTTTGTCCGGTCTTAAAAGCCTTTTTTCCACTAGTGATTTTTTGTTTCGTTGGATTAGGTGGCAAGCGTCCCTAAAGTATGATGTGTGTTTGTGTCTCTAGTTATATATATATATATACATATGTGTGTGGGTAAATGATATATCCAGTGACTGGATATAAGGTTTTTTTCAGTGAGATATATACTACGTCGTTTTGACCAGTTCACACGCTATATCATTGGGGAAAAAAAAGAGCAAAAACAATTAAAAAAAACAGAGAATTATTCTTGCGATTCCGATTTGAAATTGCGATTAATTAATTAATTAATAGTCGAAGAGAATTATTGTTGCAATTCCAAATGCGATGAATTACCAATTTCGATTTGAAATTGCAATGAATTATTGTCGCCATGGATTAGCGAGAGTCTCGCTTAGAAAATCACCAAATAAATAATAGAGAATTACCGATTCGATTGTTATCTTCCATTACCAATTTTATTTTAATCGTTTGAATGTGAAGGTCATATTGATTTTTTTAAGCTCGATCTGAAATTGATTCCTATTGGATTTTATTTTTAATTTATTCTGCTTTTTTTTTCAGCGACAAAGCGCATTTGGTCAAAACGGTGTAGTATATACTTTCTTGGAAAAAAAAAACAAAAAACAAAAAAACAAACCTTTTATCTAGTCACTAGATATATCATTTCCCCTATATACATACACACACATCATCAATTCATAATTTCAACAAAGGGTTTGTGCTAAGAAAAATGGTTTTTGCCTTTCCTAACAAATTTGCTGTTCCGAATTTGAACTTGTGTTATTTCAAGGTGAAGGGTTTCTTTTATTATTATTTTTCCCCTTTTTCCTGGCAAGGTAACTAAAGGATGATCTTGGTCTGTTTGAGCTGGCTGATTGTATTTTATAATAATATACTAATTCCAATGCTTTTATATTAATATAAATCACAAATCTAAAGCTTGACTGCATGTTTTTCCTTGTCTTGAATATTGTCCTTATTTTTTAGTGACTTGATCTAAAATTTCATTAAGCAGAATGTTATTTGCTTTCAATAAACAGAGCAATGACCCAGAGTCTATTGAAAATGTCATATGTCACGTAATACTTATAATTAAAACTAAAGTAAAAACTAACATACATTTGAATCCGATGAAGTAATTTATCAAACCACGTGAAACAGAGTCACGGTCCAAAGTCCATTTATGTTACGCAGCAAGATAATGATAATGATGGAGGAAAAGATAGAGTTGGGTGCAGAAGAGAAACTTGCAACTTTATCACTTTCGTCTGTTAGTTCTTATATCCCATAAATGATCTGATGCCAACTCTTTGATAATTCAATTAAATGAATTATGAAGTGAGATATTTCAAGTGTTCATTATCTTACAAGAAATGACAAAAAGAGTGATTCCCTATTCCAAGGCTTTGGACTTAGGCTTTTCTTGCTTCTTAAGATTATGGAGTGAGATTAGGTTCTTTATCATCCCGAGACCCTCCAGACTTTGCCAAGACCAGATTATTAACATCAAATCGAAAGCCCAGACAGGCATCCACGTTAAGAACAACAATAATGAAACCATCAATTGCTATCAAATCAGTCACAACAACTCCATACAAAGTCTGACCCAGTCGATTGCATAAAAACTGAAACTACTCCAAATCTCAAATGCTAACACAGGTCTAAGTCTCAGTCGTATATCCAATCTCAAAATCATAATCAATCAATAAAATTCTCAACATCACAAAACAATTCGCTAAGATCTAGAGAGAGTAAAACGATCAAGGAAGAGAGATAAGGACGAAAGGAAAATCCCCTATCAATGCTCCAAGCTCCAGGCATCGTCCTTCCTTCGCCTACGGAACCTCGGATCCAGCCCCAACTGAATTTGTTACGTCGGAGCAAAAGATTGTTCTCATTGACTCCCAAGAAAACAAGGTGAGTCTCGTGCACGCTGGTGGCATGTGCAGAGGCGGTTCAGCAGAACAATTTGAAGCTAGTTCAAGAACTTGTGGAGCATGCGGGCAAGCTTGTGGCGTCTCAAGCGGGAGGATTGAGGAAGGTGCCTTCCTGCTTCGGTCAAGCTTTAAACTCACCGGATTTACAGAATTTCACAGCCACCCATTGATTCGGCCTTCTACAATGTGTTCTATATGCATTTCTATGAGTCCTGCACTTACCTAAAATTCGCCCATTTCACAGCAAACCAAGATACCTACTTAACAAGTCTCTTACATTTCATGATTAAGATCAAATTTGAAAGTGTCTTATGCATCATGAATAAGTTGAATAGTCTTATGAATAAGATAAATGAAATTTCTTAAGAACTATTTATTTGCAACTTTCATAATAAGTGGAATAGTCCTACGAACAAGATAAATCACTAGTGCAAAAAAAGGCTTTAAGACCGCCTCATTTAGAGCGGAGATGCGACGCCCCGGTCTTAAAGGAATGACCGGTGGTAGTTTCGTAAATATAAATAACTTTTTGGACCGAATTATAAAGGATCTGGTCTTAAAAATATGACCGGTAGCACTTTCGTAAATATATAGAACACTTTTAAGACCGGATTATAAAATATCCGGTCTTAAAAGTATGACTGTTGGCAATTTCGTAAATATATAAAACACTTTTAAGACTGGATTATAAAATATCCGGTATTAAAAGTATGACCGGTGGCAATTTTGTAAATATTGTGAGAAGACGCCGATCAGAGATGAGTCCGAGAATGCGATGATTTATTCCTTCGCCTAATTGGAATTATATACAGATGCTAATAAATAAATAATCTTCTGACCTGGACAGTTCCTATAATTTAGGGATTACAATCAGGAATATAATTATGAAATTCAAAAAACCATGATCTGCTAACTTAATTCCTAAAATCTCTCTAACAACTTAATTAAGATGATTACAATCAGGAATATAATTACGAAATTCAAAAAACCATGATCTGCTCATTTAATTCCTAAAATCTCTCTAACAACTTAATTAAAATAATTGCACAATATAATCGTATATAGTAACTAATTAAATCTGAATTTCCAACAAATATATAAAACACTTTTAAGATAGGATGTTTGTAAAAACAGGTCTTAAAAGTATATTTTTAAACTTAGGATACTTTATAACCCGGTCTTAAAAGTATATTTTTAAGACAGGATCCTTTATAATCCAGTCTTAAAAGTATGGCGGTTGCAATTTCGTAAATATATAGAACACTTTTAAGACAGGAGTATAAAGGATCCGGTCTTAAAAATATACTTTTAAGACCGGATTATAAAGGCGGTCTTAAAAATATACTTTTAAGACCTATTTTTACAAACATCCGGCCTTAAAAGTGTTTTAAAAAAAACTAAATTCGCTAAACTCGTTAAGTTCGTGAGCGTGCTTGTCTTCTTGGTGAAATAACATTTGCTTAGTTATAGATTCAACGAGTGTTCCAAGAGCCTCACGGGTCAAATCCTCAGCAAGAATGACATCTTCTTCCTCTAACCTACTCGCAATCTTCGTAAGTCATCCTAAGAGCCACACAATCAAATCCTTGGCAACGTTGGCAGTGAGATGCTTCGAGGGTTTTGCGATGGCATCAACTCCCATCCTCAGCAACGGCGCAAGCGTACTACTTCGAGGATTCTGGACGACGACGGCTCCTTCATCTTCGATCTATGGCTCCTCCCACACCGCCTTCGCATAGATCAGGCTTAAAATCAAACCCATATCTCTTCTTGCTTAAGTCTATTTGCTCCTACCTTGACCGCTCCTGCTCAGATCTGGACTTTGATTTTGGTTGCTTGAAGCCTTGCCAGCATCGACAAGAGGATCCTACTCAGATTTGGTTGCTTTAAACTTGTGATTTTTTTGTAGATCTGGACTTCAATTTCACCTCTGATTTTATATTGATTCAAATTCAATTTCCATGGTGAATGATTTCTATTTCTTGTTATGTTTTCTTATTTCTGGACTTTGTATTCATCTTTTTTGTTTTTCTTGTTGGTGTTACTTCCAATCTTCTCTTCTTTTTTGTTTTTCTTGTTAGTGTTGCTTCCATCCTTCTCTTGGTTCTCCGTCGCGATGACGAAGGGACATTCAAAATGTTGCCGATCCGGTGATTTGGGACCGATTGTTTCATTTGGGTTTTTTCCTTTTTTATTATTATTTTGAAACACTTTTAAGACCGAAAGTTCGGTCTAAATTTTTAAGACCGAGTCGTTCATCCGGTCTTAAAAGTTCTGGACTTTTAAGACCGCTCGGAACAAGACCGTCGCAGATCCGTCTTACGATATCTCTTTCGTCCGGTCTTAAAGCCCTTTTTTGTACTAGTGAATTAACTTCTTAAAAATTATTCAATTGCAAGTGTCTTATATGAAATTTTATGAACAAGATAAATTAATTTATTAACAATTTCTCATTTGTAAGTGTCTTACACATTATGAACAACTGGAATAATCTTATGAATAAGATAAATTAATTTCTTAACTACTGAAGAAAAATATTATTTACTGTATAAGTTGATTATTATAAACGGACATTTTATATTATTTTATATTTTGCAACATTTTAGATAAAAAAATGATTAAAACTAATTAAAAAGTAAGATCAGGTCTAGAAAAATCTAGTGTGAAAGGTATAGATGATACATGCATATGGCGCACGTTTTGGCAATTATGAGTAAATGTCCACCAACTCCAATTTGTTGAGCCAGCTTTCTGATTGTTAGGAAATTAATTTAACATGTTCGTTAGTCCATTTTACTTATGAAATTAAACAAATTGTCTGATTAAATTCATTGGATTGTAATTTTTTTCTGTTTTCCAGTTGATTTCAAAGATAGACAAGATTTAGAATTATTCTTTCTTTATTTAACTCAATAAAATACAATTACCATGCAGGCATAATGAGATATGTAGGCATGAAGAGCGTGATATGAATCATGGACACTAGTCACATTTGTGGGTAATATAAAATGATGGGTCTCCACTTTAGGTTATGTTAAATATTTGTTCAGCTTTCTGATAATTTTGTATGATAAAAATTTTGCAAACTTCCATTGATATGCCTTTATCCTTGAGGGTTCTGTGGCCCCACCATCGCAAGATTGGTATTTCGATTTGCTATCCTGGTTTAGATGTTGCTTTTTCTTTTCAAGGACTTGATATAAAATTTTATGAGTAGAATGTTATCATGGCTTTCAATAAGCAGAGCAATGACCAGATGTTTCTTGAAGATGTCACATTTTAGGTAATACATTTTGATAGAACTGACCACTTTTTAACCACCGTGATTGAAAGCTTTAAGATGTTGTTGAATTTAATCTAATATTGTGTCACTAGTGCAAAAAAAGGCTTTAAGATCGCCTCATTTAGAGTGGACAATGGACACCCCGGTCTTAAAGGAATGACCGGTGGCAGTTCCGTAAATATAAAGAACTTCTTGCACCGGACAAATTTTTCACCGCTCTTAAAAACATTATTGAGACCGACTAAAATACAACCGGTCTTAAAAATTGAACTGAAATTTCAATTACTTTCTAAATATATCTCATATAGCCGTACTTATATTTTTCTCGATGTAAAACATAATAAGGAAAAATTTAAATATAAAAAGTCTAAAGTTTTAAGACCGAACTTATCAAGAAGACGGTCTTAAAGTTTTCTTTCAAGACCGGACATATGATACTTCGATACGAAAAAGTTCATTAATATTAAAACCGGCGTTGTAAAGGAACGGTCTTAAAGGTTAAACTTTTAAGATCGGACGTTTAATATGACCGGGATTAATGTAAATATTAAGACCGTCTCTTTTTCATCCGGTCTTAAAAATCCACGCAAGTTATACATTTCTTCGCACGAAAGCTTTTGTTACTCTGTGGAGAACCTTTGTTCACGTTCCGAAACCCTTCCTGTTGCATTACCTCTCTTCCTCGCCCACGTACCATCAGCCCCTGTTACTCTCTCATTTGCTCGGGCATTCCTCTCTTCCGTCTCGAAAATGGACGGTGAAAACGAATCTATTCGTGTTCCGGCAACGCCGATTCTGGTGTGCCCGGTGTGAGTGAGAACGAACCCTCTTCATCTCACAATGAGGCTCGTAATCGCCCGCACGCCGTGGTAGAAGAGGCACACGAATGATGGATGTGACCCTAAGTCGGACTTCCGGGTCAAAGCTCGAGATTCAGTTTAATGCAAGGTTGGAACTGTCGGTCCTAATAAAAGCAAATATAATAGTTTTGTCTACTGCCTAGCACGCAGCAAGGTTAGCATCTTGACGGATGAGTGGAAAAGTGTGGACTCTAAGAATGTAAAGGATCCTATTTGGGAGACTATCCGGGTTACATACACTGTCCCTGACTGTCAGAAGTTGAAAGACAAGACATTGTCTTATTGTGCTGATCGGTGGAGGAAGTTTAAGACCTTTCTCGCTAACACGTATATTTTCTCCGAGGTTCCGCCCGCCAAACATCCTTGGGAAGTTTACACATTTATTGATGAACGAATTTGGCGACAATTTGTTCTTCTGCGGACCACTCCTGAAGCTCTGGTGAGTTTATATTTAGTTTTGTTTTCCCTTTTGTTTGCTTATTAACCTGTGCGGATATGTGAATGTTATTGTGTTCATGTAATCCTGTTAGTTATAGAATGGTTCGGTGTGTGAATAGAAGTATACATTTCCTGCCTTTGTCTATGCAAGTCTGATATGTCAACCCTGAAAAGGTAAATTATCGATGAGAAGGTATTAATTGTGTAATGGTTTGTCTTGCAAAGGAGGAAATGAATAGTCTTAAAAGGGGAAACTTTATATACCCAATTGTTACTATCTAATGGGATTGCTTGATCCTCTTGGATGCCTTAAAAATGATCAAGTTTGTATTATTCGTAAGCATAATTCTCTTTTGTTTCTTAACCTATCTATCTAGCTAGCACTACAAAACATAGCTCAATTTCTTCTACAATTCTACATCTTCCTTAAATAAAATGTTGAAACTTGATGAAGTGAAGAATTTGACTACTATTTGATTGACGTTCATATGAAGCGAAGTTCTCTAATTTACATTAGTGACATGCATGTATGGAATTCATAATTAATAGATGTTTTCAATCGATTCACGAAAAGAAGGGAACAAGCACATGAGATAGGTAGAAAGAATGATTGCCCTCATAGGGCTTCTCGCGGCGGATATCAAAAGGCCGAAAAAGATTTGATTGCTGCCAGCGGAAGAGATTGGATGATGAAGCAGAATCCAATCCTTTTGTGATACATGCTCCTCCATCTCCAATACGTCGCGAGGATTTGTGGTTGCATATTCGGCAAAAGCCAAGCGGCGCCTACACGAGTGAACAAACTCGTCTAGTTGCTGAAAGAATTGTAAGTATCGTTATTGTTATTTTTTAGTTACTAAACATGTTTCATTACTAAGCTTCTCGTTATCTGTATCTTACAGGAAGATCTTAAAAACAAAGAAGCAGAGGGATCTTTTGTGTCGGACGGGAGGAATGATTTTCTGACCGTTGCGACCGGAAAATCAGATCACCCGGGGCGTGTAAGGGGGATTGGAGGACGGGTAGGCATAAAGCAAGTCTTTGGTACATCCAAACGCCATAGACAAAGTATGGTTACCCGGGAGGAGATGGACCAGGCATTTGGGCTGCTAATAAAGCTTCAATGGCTTGCAATGTTTCAATCCGAGATGAGCCGGATGAAGGAGGAACCGAGTCACCCGAGGCTGCTTTTGAGCAATCGTCCGAGAGACAGTGTTCCCTTCACACACTCACTGCAATCGTCCTAAAGCAGAGCACTAGAGGAGCTGCATTGTTGGATAGTCGAGCAACCTTGTGACCTTTATGTGGAGGATCCGATCATCATGATGGACGATTATTGGTTGCAAAAGGGACTGTTCACAACTTGGGATCAACCGTACACCACCAACAAATGCACGATGATGAAGTCGAGTGTCGGTTGAAAAGGTGATCATTGATGCACAGCTCCCCTCTCCAAACCGATGAGCTGAAGCTTGTGAGTGATGTCAAGGGAACCTTCATCCCTTGGCCAGTGAAGCTTGTACATGTCTCTACTGCTCCTGAAGCTTCAACCCCTCCTCCTCAAGTTCCATCCCCTCGTCATGCTCCATCCCCTCCTCAAGCTCTATCCCCTCCTCAAGCTCTATCCCCCATCGCTAAGTTGGTCGCGCTTGAGGAAAAAATATCCGATCGATGAAGAGTGGATATTTTAAGGATAAATCGTGGCCTCGCCGATGAAGTACTAGGCTTCCCCTCATCCTATGCCCGTTCAAGTTGACACCGTTGATGTTGAGTCCCTCTTTGCTTCCTCGGCAGGAGCTTCGATGCGTTGTTAGAATTTTTATGAAGTAAGTATCTTACGTCTATGAGTACATCATTTAAATGCATCGTTTAGACATACATACATATATACTAATTCCCTGATCGATGTCATTATGGTAGGTTCTTGCATCATGACTTGGTTCAAAGGTGCAGGATCAACGATTTTGGATTCTTGTGCCCTGTCTATTCAAGTCAAACAACCATGGAGGAGAGACAGGAGTACATATCAAAGAGGTTGTGTGAAGTGAGCGAGAAAGTTGTACTTTTTGCCATTCTTCCACAGTACATATCAAAAATCTTGTCCGCAATTCACTTAATTCTGCTACATATATCACTAAGTATAGTTTCTTGATGTGAATTTTCAGCCGCTGCAGATTGGTCCTTATGTGCATGGAGGAGCATAAAGTTATCTTCTTATGCTCCACTCCACCGAGCCATTGCCTACGTTGGTGCAGACCATCAACGAGTAAGCATGTCATTTTGATTCTCTTGTCGACATCTCTCGCTTTGTGAATTTTAAGTGAATCATTGATAAATTTGTGATTTTGATGATAGTGCCATGAGGACCTTCCAAAGAGTACAAAAGAAAAGGCGTGCTACTCAGGACAAAGACCCCATATGGTACAGACCAGAGGTTGGTACAATATTTGTAGCACACTGCCTTGTGAACTTGGTCATTGAGCTATATATATATATGCTCTTATATATATTTCTTGTTCTTTTTAGACCCGTCGGCTAAACCCATAGGCGTCCAACTTATGTGGCGTGTACATCATGAAACACATGTATGATATTACCACGCGAGGGGATACTAAATTAACTGCAAAGGTAAATGTATTTGATGTTACATATTATGCAAGTTAATTCAGTTTACGGCTTCTTGTTACAAATGAAATAAGCACGCAAGTTAATTCGATTCTTTGTCTTTGATGTTACGAGATGTTTCAATGTAAAACTCCCTTTTCGATGATGAAGCTGGAGCACATACGCAATGTGTTTTGTGAATATCTGTATGGTATGATCTTAGAGTCACAAAAATGACAATAATTAATGTCCTAAATTCATTTGTAAGTATAATCTGTAGCAACAATAATCGATCTTTTGTAAATTTGTTTATTTTTTTGAACAATTCATTTGTAAATATACATAGGCAATGTAAAATTCAATAAATAAATTTAGTTAATTTTTCGAACAATTTTCTTGTGTCCATTTTGGGTTTTTGAATGTATTATTGGATGGTGGATATAGCTATTTAATTTAGTGTTTGAAATCGAGACTTTTAGGACCGTTCATTAACGGCATGTCCGGTCTTAAAGGTCAGCAAAGTGTTCGGTGTAAAAAGTATGAGACTTTTAGGACCGTATATTGCTTTAGTGTCCGCTCCTAAAAGCTTAAAAAACCAATGAACTTTTAGGTCCGGACGTATTATAAAAGGTCGGTCTTAAAAGTCGCCGACTTAACTCTTAGGACCGTATTTTTATAAATAATCGGTCTTAAAAGTCCTTTGGTTACAAGTCGCTTAACTTTTAGGACCGTATGTTGTTATTTGTGCGATCTTAAAAGTCAATCACCTTTAAATACTCCTTTTCGGACAAATTAAATGGATAGGGTTGAAGACAACCGAGGTTCGGCGTTCGCTCAAGCTAGGTCCTTCATTATCATCGTTTTTACCTCTCCATGTGTAGAGGCGGCATTATCGGTGTCCCTTTTATTTTGTCTTTTGTCTTTTTGTCGGAAAAAGAAGGAAGATAATGAAAAGGACACTTTGTTTCTAACATGGGGAGGTAAAACCGACGTCAACGAAGGTCCAACCTTGAGAAGAATAGTCACTTTGTTTGTTCTTATCGAATAAGGTAAAAGCTCCTTTTTTTTGTATGTTCTTAAGCGTATTCGTGAATTTCGTTGTTGGATTTACACGAGGACAATGTTTTGTTTGTTTCCTTTTTGTCGGAAAAAGAAAGACGATAATGAAAAGGACAAGAGGCAATCGAATATGGAAACCAAAGGTGACAAAAATGGCGGTGTTTTTAGGACCGTCGATTTACTAACTAAAGTCTTCGTTCTTTTATTTTAGGTTTTTTAGTCGCCATTATCCATCCTTCATAGTTGCCTTGTTTATTGCTTTCGAGGGTTCGAGATAATGGGATAAAGTACTAAACTCGCACGAGAACAAAATTTAAAAATATTTTATTTTCTAATTTTTTTACGCTGCCCTATAGGGGCAGCGATCACAAAATAAAAAAGCAACAAAAAAAAACTAATCCCTCTCATAGTCGGAGAGGGAGGGGGCGTCGGAGTCGTCGGAGTTGTCGGAGTCGTCGGAGTCGTCGGAGTTGTCGGAGTCGTCTTCAGCGGGATCGTACTTCACGTCATTGGCGTGGAGTACCATGTTCAGCTTGTTGTTCATGGTATGAGCAAGCTGAACCAATTGGCCCAAATGTCGATCGATTTGATCGACGCGGGGCCCTGATGATGCACCAAGCGCTTCACGGTCGGATTTGGAGGAGGCGGTGGCGGAGGGGGCTGAGGTTGAAGAGGAGGAGGAGGAAACGGAGGACTCCGGGGGAGCAGCCATTACGGTGGGGGCGAGGTTGAAGAGGAGGAGGAGGAAATGGAGGACACGGGGGAGAAGAATGTGAAGAAAGTACAAGTAACAACGGGTTTAAATAGAGAACCCATCCTGAACAATGTGAAACGCCGGAAACTTTAATGAGGAGACGCATTGTTCATCAGAATACGAGGAGACACATTGTTCATCAGAATACGAGGAGACGCCTAGTTGGGAAGTTTATCGGAAGCCGAAGAGACTCGCATCATTCATTTGAGCGGTGTGTAAGTACGGGTAAATGATAAAAGGTCGGTCTTAAAAGTAAGACTTTTAGGGACCGGACTTATTATAAAAGATCGTCTAAATAATAGAATTTTATACCGCATACCTATAAGTACTTAGGGTTAATGATAAAAGGTCGGTCTTAAAAGTAATTTAGACTTTTAGGACCGGATATTTTAAAAAATGTCGGTCTTAAAATAAAATGAATTGCAAAAATATTAAATAATGGAATTTTATACCGCGTACCTATAACTCCTTATTAATTCCTCACTACCTCGTAACTCCAAACTACGTACGTGGCTATCGAGAACAGCTCTGCCTTTATTAATTAACTCCTCATACCTCTCGCCCCTAATGTTGCTCAAACCATGGTTAGATTCAAGAGAACCGCTCGTAGGGGTGCTCTTAGTCGTGATGCTCGTGCCTTCCGTCGATCGTTATACGGTGCGCCTCCTCCATTGAGAGTCCGTCCTATTGTGACAGAAGAGTCTCGGGTCGTTGGACCCATTGTTATTTCTTCGGATGATGAAGAGGTTCCCGCTCCCCTCTCCAACCTCTTGGCCCCACCGCGACTACTACTGACCCCTCTCCACTTTCCTCTAATGAAGCATTGTGGCTGAATCGAGTAAGACAGAAACTTGCCGATCTCCGGCGGGAAATTAATGCTTTGTTCACGCCGAAATCGCCAAGGCTTTGGAGGATAATAAGCTTTAGGAGATGTTGATCGATTCTTGTTTTTGATAATTTTCGCTTGCTTTTCTTTTGTATTTTTTCTTGTGTACGTGCATATGCAAGTAATATATGTCATTAAAGAAACTCCATTTTTCCTTTAATTTTTATTCATTCAGTTGCTGCGCTCGCCAAATCCTTTTTTAGAATTCACAAGAACGAGGAATTTTAGGACCAGAGTATTATAAAACGGCGATCTTAAAAAATTTTATATATAGAACCGTCTCCTTTTAATGAACCAGTTTAATTGTCTCAATTTAGGTCAGGAGTATTATAAAACTTCGGTCTTAATAAAATCCCAAATATAAAACATGTCTCGCTACGTCGCGTGGAATATTAAAGTTCCCTCTCTCGAACTTCTCTTGTCGCGCCTAAAGTGTTACTCAGTTCGTCGCCACTTCGTTGCTTTGGTTCACGTTGCTCTCTCGACAATCACTTTACGGTTCCTTAGCTAAACGTCTATAGACCAAGTTGTAAGAGGTGTTTCGGTTATATAACTTTATGATTTTCCTGCTCATCGTTGGGTTTTTCTGGGTTGAACGAAATCGATCAAATGTTCTTGTGGGTTTACGTGTTGTTAATGGATATTGTATTTTGAAGATTATAATTGCACTTTAGACCTACCCAACTGACCAATAAATGTTTTTAGGTTACTCTTTGCATGCAACATCAACGTTCGTGGCGGGAGAAGAAAGACTAAGCAAACGCATTTGAATTTATATGATACGGGTGAGTCCACAAGACCTTCACGCGATGCATTTAATTTCCTCGTCATGCATTTATTTTGGTTCTTGGATTCACTGCGATACATTTATGACTAAAAGTGATTCTTCGTTCTGCATTTAATGAGCAAGTTTATCCGAAAAAAAAAAGGAAAACAAAAGACATAACCAACATTTGAGCATATATATGTATGTTAAATCTTTCCGTCTATATATATAGGAATTCTACTATGGATCACGGTTGGATAAATGCTAAAGAGACGAGTGTTGAATATCGAGAAAGGGGTGAGGGACTTTATAAAATTTGCTAAACAAAATGCCCATGCCGAGGGTGGGAAGTTTTATTGCCCTTGTGTAAAATGTTTGAATGAGAGGCGACTAAGTCCTGAAGTTATACACACACATTTAATTTGTGAAGGAATTTGTAAGACTTATACGGTATGGGTATGGCATGGTGAAAAAATACCAAGTGGGTCTCAACATAGGGAAGTGGCCTTTGATGATAATGACACGGATATGGATGATCACATAGAGGACATTATCCGTGATGTAGGAGAAGAGGCTTTTCATCAATCACATGCATATGGTAATATGTGCGGTGATGCGAGAGACCCTCTATACCGTGGGTGTAAAAAATACCAATTGTTGAACGCCGTATTGAAATTGGTAAGCTTGAAGGCACGTCATGGATGGAGCGACAAGAGTTTTCAGAAATGCTTGAGGCTTTTAAGGACATGCTTCCGGATGATAATGTGTTGCCGCATCGATACTATGATGCTAAGAAAATACTTTGTCCACCTTTGGGGATGGAGTACAAAAAGATCCATGCATGCACGAATGATTGCGTGTTGTATAGAAAAGAGTTTGAAGAGGAACAGAATTGTCCGAAATGTGAAATCCCAAGGTACAAGTCAAATAAGGGGCCTGCAAAAGTGTTGTGGTATCTTCCAATCATACCAAGGTTCAAGCGGTTGTTTGCGAATGAAAATGATGCAAAAAATTTGACGTGGCATGCAGATGAAAGGATTTCTGATGGAAAGCTTCGACATCTGGCCGATTCTTCTCAATGGAAGAAAATCGATCAATTATTTCCGAACTTCGGCGAAAAACCTAGGAACCTTAGGCTTGCCCTTAGCACGGATGGCATGAATCCATATGGAAGCCTTAGCGGCATACATAGTTCATGGCCCGTACTACGATTATTTACAACTTATCTCCAATGTTATGCATGAAACGAAAGTACATCATCTTTGTCTATGTTGATTTCGGGACCGAAACAACCCGAAAATGACATTGATGTTTATCTTGACCCTTGATCGAAGACTTGAAGGAGTTGTGGGCGAGAAGGTGTTGATGTTTTTGACTCTTTCAAGAAGGAGGTGTTTAAAATGCGAGCCATGATATTTTGTACTATAAACGACTTCCCAAAGATATGGGAACTTGTCGGGGTATAGTGTAAAAGGCCATAAAGCATGTCCGGTTTGTGAAGAAGGCACACGCTACCATCAACTTCAACATGGAAGAAAGACGGTTTATCTTGGACATAGGAGATTTCTTAGACGGGGCCACCCATATCGTCGATTGAAGAAAGCCTTTTTGGTGGCCAAGAGTATGAAGATGCTCCGGTGGCATTGACTCGGGGAGCAAGTTTATGAAAAGGTGAAAAATATCAATGTCGTATTCGGTAAGACCGCAAAGAGTAGAAAAGAAACAAATATATGGAAAAAGAGATCTGTATTCTTCGATCTTCCATATTGGCGCAATCTTGATGTGAGACACAAGTATTGATGTCATGCATGTGGAGAAAAACGTATGTGATAGTATTGTCGGCACGCTTCTCAACATACAAGGTAGTTCCAAGGATGGTGTGAAGGCAAGATTGGATCGATAGCAATGGGAATATGCGAAGAGTTACATCCAAGGCCGATGGGAAGAGAACTTATTGTCCCAGGCTTCTCATACTTTGTCTAAGGATGAGAAACGAAGTTTTTGTGAGTGTTTACATGGCACAAAAGTTCCCACGGGGTATTCTTCAAATTTGAAGAGGCTTGCATCGATGAAGGACTTGAAATTAGTAGGCCAAAAGTCTCATGATTGTCATGTCTTGATGCAACATGACTACTCCCAATAGCTATTCGAGGCATCGCCGAATATGATCTTCGGGTCGTTTTGACTAGACTTTGTGTCTTCTTCAATGCGCTTTGTGGTAAAGTTTTCGAGATTGAAAAGTTGGATGAATTGGAGAATGAAGGATATCTTATCTTATGCCACCTTGAGAAGCTTTTTGTTCCTACATTTTTTGACATCATGGTTCATCTAATTGTTCATCTAGTGAGGGAGATAAAGATATGCGGCCCTATCCATTTACGGTGGATGTACCCAATTGAAAGATCTATGAAATTCCTAAAAGGGCGTGAAGAACGCATACCGACGGAAGCATCGATTGTTCGAAATATGTTTCGAAGAAGCCATGGAATTTTGTCAAGATTATTTGGCCAAAGTAAGACATATTGGGCTTCCAAAACGTCAGCATGCTGATGGGGGTAGACGAGGGGCTTCCGTAAAGAGTGTAGATCCTGATGAATTGTCACTAGTCCACTTATACATCTTGAATAACGTCGATGAAGTTCAAGCCAGCATAGCTGCACATAAAGCAGCTGTAAGGAAAGAAAATCATCGAATGACTGAACAAAGGTTGATTAGGGAGCATAACAGAACTTTTGCAAACCGGTTCAAACAAAAGGTCGAGGGAGAGGAATGTGTTTCGATACAATCAAATGGTTAGCAAGGTGGTCCCGAGGTTGATGTCATAAGTTGGAATTCGTATGTGATCAATGGTTATACATTTTACACGAAGTCCCTAGATGATACGAGCACGGTCGAACGGTGGTGTTATGTTAGAGGTGAATCTATGCACTTCTCCGGTTCGAAAGACAAGAGCCCTTTATTGGCGGTCATGCCATATTATGGGGTTATTGAAGAGATTTGGGAGGTGGACTATGTGAAAATTAGATTTCCCATTTTCAAATGCAAGTGGGTTAATGTCAATAATGGTGTTCGGATCGATCGGCTAGGATTTACATTAGTCGATGTCAATGGTAGAAGTTTTGGAGATGAACCTTTTATTATGGCAGACTGTGCAAAACAAGTGTTCTATATCACCGATCAAGAAAATAAAATGTGGTGTAGCCCTCCAAGGAAAGAGGGTCATTGATATTGATGAGGAAATGAATTCAAATTATGGTATTCCCGAGAGTACTCCTTTTTCAAGGGGTCTACCTAGGACATGAACGAAGAAGATGAAGCGGATAATGAACCCGGCATAAGAAGTGATCATCAAGAAGGGATATGGGAAGATATCACTTTATAAAAGAGTCAATTCATAAGGTAATATTCATATGCAGATTTCTTTGAAGACTTTAAGGCTTTAACTATATATATTATATTCCTTCTATCTATGTTCATAGTTAATGTCACCGACTATGAATTTTGTTCTTGTTTTATTTTTGTGGCGGGATCCGATCCAAAGGGGCGTGTTATATAAGAGGATGTTACGTTGTTGGGTGGGGGAATCGGATGAAGGCATGGTGAATATTATTTTGGGCGCATGTATGTTGTACTTGTAACTTATTGTATTTGTAAGTAAGTTATCTTATTGTATGAATTAATTTAGGTTTGTAGTCATAGTAATCATTAATTAAGAGGCCAAATAGCTCATGGTGAATAATATTTGTATTCTTTTTCCAATTCAATTTATTCAAATAATTGTTCATAGCTTGTAGCTTAAAGTATCGAATTTTATGTCTTTGGATTGGGTGGTGGATTTGTGTGTATATATATATAATCAGGAAGAACAGCAGGGAAAAATTCAGGAAAATTTAGACCGAAAATAATAAGCCGGTCTTAAATGTTCACTTGTTAAGACCGGATGTAATTATATGACCGGTCTTAAAGGTCTATTAAACCCGGTCTTAAAAGTTGGTCTTTTAAGACCGGTCTAGTTAGACGTCCGGTCTTAAATCAAAATCTTTAAGACCGGATGTTTTTATCATCCACTCTTGAAAGTCGGTCCTTTAAGACAGGTGTGTAATTAGTCGTGTGGTCTTAGAAGCCGCTATTTTTCAGACCGTATGTGTCTTGTCCGGTCTTATAATTACGATCTTTTAAGAGCGGCCTATTTTTTGTCCGGTCTTAAAAGTTGAGCATTAGGATCGGACAAAAAATATTTCGGCTTCATTTAGTACAACTTTTTAAGACCCAAGTTTTTAAATGTCGGTCTTAAAAGAGTTTCTTTAAGACCGGTTCGAGTCCGGTCTTAAATGGTAGACTTTTAATACATTTGGAACAAGACCGGTCGCATATCCGGTCTTACGACCCCTCTTTTTTATGCTGGTCTTAAAAGCCTTTTTTGCACTAGTGTGTTTTAATGAACTCTGTCAAAATAGGCGAGGGAACTTGTTTAATTGCTCTGTTTTGAAGAACAGAGTTATATGAGAAGCAGGGCTGCAGGGGAAAGCAGGTAAGAAAGATAATTCAATGGTCACTATTTCACCTACCACTACTATATAATATCTATAGGAAACACTTTAGCTCATTCAAGAGTTATAGGAAAAACATTATCAATGGTCACTATTTCTGTATGTTACCATAAAAGAATCATTGCTTCAGGTTTCAACGTTAAGGACTTTGTGGGTATTATGCAATTAACAATTGTCATGTGGCAGAACTGAATTTCCTCCTCAATTTTTATTTTCCTTCAGCAACAATAAGGACAACAAATTAAGGTATGATAGATTTAGCATTAAATTAAGCTCAATTTATTGAGATTAGTTTTTTAAAAAAATCAAACTTTTTTTTTTTTTTTTTACATCACTATGTATTGAATAATTTGCCACTTCCAAATTTTAGATGCTCATTTTAGTATATTTAGATAGTGACTTAAAAGTAATATAATTAATATGATATTTTCATAACTCAATTCAAATGATGGATTTGTAGTGTTTTTGTTGAGTTGAGCTAAGGGTGGGTAAGAAAGTAAGAAACTATAATGAATCATCTTTGTTCATATAGGGTAGTCTTGTAATTTTGAAATGAGAATGTTTTCTTACCTATTCCACTATTAATATATCCTTTACCGTCTTCTACTGATATACAATTTGTACTCGAAGATTTTTGTGACGTAAATACCTTCCAAATTTTGGTATTTCAAGGTAAATGAGCAAATTTGGTTTACGTGAGTCTCATTGTTTAATTTACTAATTCCCATGAATTAAGAATCAAATCTCTTAACGTTAGCCTATTGGCTATTATTAATTTTGATGATAACAAATTACCTTAAAATCATTTCAAATGATCATTGATTTGTTTTTGAAAAGGGATTAACATTTTGTATTCTATCGAGAAAAAGTTTTTCAAAGACAAACCGTAAACTTGTTTGTTTCTTTAAAAAAAATTTTCCATCTTCTCTCTCCCTTTCATTCCCCATGCTCCAGAGTCCAGATATATACGAACAGAGCAACGCCGCGCTAGGAAGCTCACACCTTCAACCTTGGATCTTTGACCGACTTTCATCGTTCATCATTATCCTCTCCCTCCTCGAAATCTCCGGCGGTCTACTCCTTCACCACTATCACCGCCGGCGACCTACTTCCTCCACCATCCAGAAACGCAGACCAGGAAGAAAAGTGACGAGCGCCGCGACTCCACGATCTTGGACCTACTTCATCGTCATCTTCCGCGACTTTAGGAGAATATCTCCCGATGACCTTCGATGGCCCCCGTACATGTACCAGTATGCCAGAACACATGGTGACAACCACCTGTGGACTAGTTTTGGAATCGAAGGTTGACCTGGCGACCAAAACCGATCCGCATAGAAGCCAAAATAAGAGCTTGAAATTGTAAAAAACCTATCCGGTATATTCTCGGTATCATCACTTGGTTTACGGGAAGGATGCAGCCACTCATGGAACGGCCATGTATATGATTCTTCAAGAGAAGGTGGCGGCCCGAAATATCGTCAAAATTGAAACTGACAATGTGATTCTTCCTTTGTTCATCGAATCAATCGTAAGCCACCTAAAAGTAACCCAATTAATATTTCTCTCTGCTCCTTGCTTAGCTTCGGGCTTGTTGGTTTTCGACAACTCTCCTGCTCAAGCTCGAATATGTTCAAGGCTTCAAGTCTGCTCCATTGATGAGGCTTCAATATCATACCTTTTCCAAGACATCAAATCATATATTTTCTCGGCCTTTACATGATTTCCGGAAGACAGTAACCGCTCAAGATGATGTTGCATGACCGAGCATTAACACCAATAGCAATATCACTAACCATTTGGTTAAAGATATCTTCACTGGTCAAGGTTACCGAATTTTACCAAAGAATCCAAGTATATACTGTAAATGGCATGATTAGGATGGCATTTCTCTAGCAACTGATAAAATACGGTCTCCAACTTATCATGCAAGTCTAATTAGAAATACATGTTCAGTAAAGGGCTTCAGACCACTCCATATAAAATCTGCCATTATTGATTACGCTTGTTCGGTTTCATAAGATTTGCATAGTATCTCTATTATCTTATTATATCTGCAAGACTTGTGTCCCCTAGTTTCTCTTGCATCTTCTGAATATCTCCAAAGACTTCATAGGTTTCCCAACCTTTGAGTAGACTTCCATCAAGTGCACAAAAGCCGGTGATGGGGAGTATATTTAAATGTACATTTCCAAGTGAATTATTTGGCGAATATCTTTTGAAATGTATTGAGAGTTCCATTTTCATTGGCTTCCCTCCTCTCTCCCTCTAAATTCACTACAAAGGATTTTAGCCAAAACGGTGAAGAGTTAGGCTTACCCTAAACCCGGTCTCATTCTCGTGAATCCGCATGCAATGCACCACAACATAAGTAGCATCATCCGCCTCATCCATTTCTTTTGTCCATTCGTATTCGAACCAATGTCCCCGCCCGTGCGCGGCAATTCCTTACATAACCACGCCCGGCTGGCTCTCATGCTTGCTCCGGCGGCTCGCTCAAATCCTTCACCTCCGTGTCCAGGTCGGGGTCGATAGGTGCTTCAAGTCGGTTGTTGCAAAACACTTATCGAAGTTGAAAACTTCAACTTCTCTCCGAGTAGAGAAATCCCGGGATCGTGGAGTCGCGGCGCTCGTCACTTTTTTTTTTCCAGTGCGTTTCGGATGGTGGAGGAAGTAGGTCGCCGGCGCTGATGGTGGTGAAGGAGTAGACCGCCGGCGACTTCAAGGAGGGTGAGGATAATGATGAACGATGAAGCTCGGTCAAAGATCCAAGGTCGAAGGTGTGAGCTCCATGGCGCGGCGTTGCTCTATTCGTATATATATGGAGCATGGGGAATGAAAGGAAGAGAGAGGACGAAAAAAAAAAAATTAAAGAAGCGGCGTTGTTTCGGTTTTCGCATAAAACTTTTTCTACAAAGCAATGCAGAAATGTTAATCCCGTTTGAAAATGAATCTTGATTAATTCATGTGTCTTTATTGCAGAATCAAGGAACAAATGACGTATGTTGAGGAATATTGATTTGCAAAATCAAGGAGGAGCGTTTCATCAATGTTCATTTTAGTTTAATTGTGTACTTCCTCAATGTCATTGTTGAAATTTTGGCATTTGAGTGCTTAGAGCGTTCTTACTACCTAGCCATGGAAGAGCAATATATATTGCTAAAATACTTTTTACATATATGTTGTATTAGTTTGGGGACAACTGTGTAAAATTCTAGGTACTAATTATGAGTAGGTTGTGCAAAAACTTAGACTTGTAACTACCGACTTTTGTACTTGGAACCATCAGCAGCAATATATTTCGTGCTTGTTCCCCCAAATAAGAATATGAATATATATTCCACCTTCATCTATCTATGCTTTTTTTTTTTTTTTTTTTTTTTGGGCTGTTTGAAAATTAACAACCAATGAGATTGGATGACATATCGAATATCACCCGGAGGCAGTGATTGGCGCTCTCTAAGATGTTTGGCGTTTGTCTGTATTTAATTAATGTAAAATGAATTTAATGTACACAGCTTTTAGAAAAGATTTATCAAGTTGGTTTAAGCTATTTTGATGGAAGACAAACTTAATATATATATAATTTTTACTAAACTCTAATTTTAATATGGTATTAAGAGCTATTTTAAGACACGATATAAGACATCCCAAATCAACTAATTGAAAAATTAAAGATAAAGTATATATTTGGTCCTTTAAGTTTGCATGAAGGTTTAATTTAGTCCCTTAAATTTATAAAGTATATTTTTTATTCTTTTGTATTGATAACATTAACTCTCCCTTCAGCATTAACTCAACAATTAAATATTGACAAAAGATGCTTAAATTTTATTTTTTTAATATAATAATTTTTATATTTTAAGATTAAAGTAATAAACCAAAGCCAAAAACTGACAACGCCTCCCCCCCTCCCACTATTTTCATTCTTCTTTCACTCATCAATCCCGAATATTGCCAACCTCAAAACCCAAAACATTTTGGAAGCGATATCTAATCAAAATCCACAGGAATCCTACCCAAATCATTCAAAAATCCACAGGAAGTGATAAGTGATAACTAATTCGATCGGATTGCTGTGCATTCAAATAATTAATTATATCTCTACCTGCATATTTGCCAGGAATTACATTTCGTGCTTGTTACCCCAAATACCAATAATGAATATTCCATCTTGATCTATATAACTTCCACTGTTTTGAATACTAATTCGGATTCTTAATATAAGAGCTAGTATATAATTGAATTTGGTCTTAAGTATATATCACTAATTCACTTTGTCTCTCAAATTAATAATTTTTTTCCCTCAAAGTATCCATATCATTTGGACACATTAAGGAGTTTCTATCTAAGGAAAACCAACATTTGTTATGAAAAACTAATATAACTTACTTGCTTAATCTACCTAAATTAGCCAACTAGCTTTTAAATTAAGGATCGGAGGTAGTATCAGCCTCCATTAGGGAATGCAGGGATTGGTGATCTCTAACATGTTTGGAGTTTGTCAGAATTAGAATATAGTCCCACATAAACAAATTGAAAAATGTATTTAAGGTCAATTACCAAAAAAAATTAATTTAAGGTATATATAAATAAAGTCTTATCGAATTGGTTTAAACCATTTTGATTGAACACAAATTTGACGTATATCTAATTTATTGCTAAATGCTAATTTTTATTATGGTATTAAGAGCTATTTTAAGAAACGATATAAGAATGTAGTCCCATATCGACTAATTGAAAAAATGAATCAAGAATATATAGTCCAAATTCTATCAAATTAGTTTAAGCTATTTTGATGAAAGACATGGCAGATTGTTTTACTGTGATTTCTAGCTTTCATCGATCAAGGCCTCTGGAATTATCTGAAATAATATTTTTGCATTCAAGTTTCAACAAGTTCATGAAATTATTTGACTTAAATTCTCTTATATTTATTTTCTAAGGAGATTGACTCAAAACGATCATGAAAGGAAATTAATTATTATCAAGAACCATGAATTTCATATTAAAAAAATAAAAAAATAAAAACGAAAAAATACTTTTGGAAAAAAGTAAATGCCCTACCATAATGAAAAATATTTTTCCTTCTCATCTTCCTTGCATTTATCCTCTGTTGTCCTTTTAATTTAAAAATGCATTTAAATATAATACTTTTTTCATAAAAATGAAATTTTATTCCAATAAAACTGAGAAAGTAGGATTAACGTAAACACACACACATATTCCACAACTTGAGAAAATAGTGTGTTCTCTGTTTTAATTACAACATTAATTGAATCAGCTTCAAGTCACTATGCTTCATTAAAGTTTCCACATTCCGCCAATGAGGATTGGCATAGTTGGTTAAAGTGTCGGCCTTCACCCCAAAAAGGAGGAGGTTCGATACCCGCTGATCGATGTAAGAGCCTCATTGGTGGGCGATCTGTAAGTACCTCTGTAAGCGCTCTTTGAGCACGAGGCATGCCCGACCTTGGTGGGATACCGGCAGAGGCAAACCCACATAGGTGAGAAGGGGGCACGTGCCCCCTTGATTTTTGACATGAAATTACACAAATACCCTTCCAAGTAGATGAGTCATTTTCGATCAATTAGGCGATCTGTTTCGTAATGGCAGCAAACCTCCAGTCATTCTTCACAGCCTAAAACCTCAGGTGATTCATAATGTGGTTTACATTCCTTAGGTTGTTCATGTTTGCATCTTCGTCTTTTCTTTTTCTTTTTAACTGAAATTATATTCTTCAATGTTTTAGGAGCAAAAGAAGTCTCAACCCTAGCTATACACCTTCACCAGCTTCTGCATTTAAGGTATTTGATGATCTTTAATAAGTTTACGCCTGCATAAACTCAATTCTATTTATAACTATATGAAATCTTCCCTTCTTTCCTTTTCTATACAAAATCTTTATCAAATGCGTCCAATAGTCAGTATCGCACCATGATCAACACACACTTACAGACTGAAACCAAATTTGATTATTCTTACAATTCTTAGTCTTTCTTTAGCTTTGTGTTGTTTTCTCTATTTTCATATACATGCCATTCCATCTTCTTGATTAATCTAAAATATTCTTAAATGATCTCCTAAGTAACGAGCTACAAATTTCCCTTCCTTAAAATTTACTAAGTTTCATTATAACATTGAAATGCTACCTCGGATTGTTTCAAATGGCTGCCATCCTCTAATTAGTTCTTTTGTTCTGAATTTTTTTTAGTGGCCAATGAAGTTCAATATATATATATAAGCTTATTGGAGTATGAACGCAAGTCTGGCCAAGACATGTGTATTCAATCAAGGTATTGTTGTTGTTAAGTAGATGAGCCATATTCAGTCAATTAAACGGTCTGCCTCCTTATTGATTTCTTACTCCGGTTTAGATTTGCTTTCAATGTAAGGAACATACATTTATTTGAATTGACATGATAATTTCTATGCCGGCAAATTTAGTTTGGTTTCTTAAACAAATTTGCTTTAGACATGGCTATTATGACGGAATTCCAAAAAATAAGGTTTAGAAGGATGACATTGTAATTGTTTTTATTGTAATATACTTTTGTTATTAAAATATATGTTGTCCAGCCTTGCTGTTTCTAACAGCACTTAGTCTTACTTTTTCCTTTATATTCTTTTATCTTTTAATGCATTTAAAGCTTTGCTTTAAAAAAAAATAATATATATATATTCGCCCCAAACCCCTACATCCCCGCCAATGGTGCCCCCCTTCCATAAATTTCGGATCCGCCCTATGGGTACCGGTGTCTAACCTTACCTAAACTTTTATTCTATAAAAAAAAAAAAGTTTCCACTTTCCCTCTAGGACTATATTTTTAAGGGAGGCAAAATAATTTAGGGCATCAAATTTTGAAAATAACAATTAAAAAAAAAATCACTTAATAAGTGATTGTTTCGTTGCGTTGACTCTTCTTCCACGAAAGAACAGATGCTGCAGTGCATGCCCTGCCATATTGAAAATATACTTCCTTCTTGTCTTCCTTGCAATTTGACTAACAGTTTTTTTTTTCTTTAATACATGGTGCTATTGATCTAGAATGTCAAAAGCAAAATGTTATTGGCTTCTAATAAGCATGATAGGAATCTAAAGGGTAACTTTGTCAATTTTGCTAGGTATCTTACATGGAATTCGACTTTCAAGATGTGCATGTGGAGCAAAACAAATGAGCTCTCAATTAAATTATATTTTTCCTATGCAATTTTATTATTTAAAAAAAGTCATTTTGTATCTCCTAGATTATTAGGAGGATTTGATATATCTTTTAGGTATTTCAAATTATCCTAAGAATCTTTTAAATTTATTAGTACTTTTCTTTTTAGAATATTATTCTAGATATATGAGTTGTCAAATAGGGATCTCAAGGATATTATTTAATATCTTTGATTTAATTATTTTTAGATGGCTTCTTATCCCCAATATCTTTAAATATATATATTTTTTCTTTTTAATTTTGGAGTCGTATTAGGGTTTAGAAAGTTTTTATATTTAAGGGTCGAGATGTACTCAGTTATTTTTAATTTTCGGAATAAGAATTTATTTTGTGAGTGGAGTTACTTGTGAGGTTGTATTTGGGGATAGAATATGGTGAGGTTTCAAGAGTCTGATCAACTCTTCTAGGTGCCCTTTTATAGCTAAGGATCTAGAGAAGAGTTCTTCTATAGTTTTAGCTAATTAAATCCCATATTTTTTATTATTTTTATACAATTCCCACATCATTTGGTATCGGAGTCATAACAACAAGCTTGAATATGCCCAGTGAAAAGGAGCAACCTGAGCATGTCTTTCATACAATGTGCTACATCAACAATAAAATTTGTAGCGTGGCAGTTGATGGTGGAATTTGTGCAATATTGCCAATAGCTTGCTAGTGGAGAAGTTGGAGTTACCTATGATTGAGTAATGGCCAAATGTTTATTGAAGATGTCACATCTTAAGTAATACATATTTTAAAAACTAACCACTTTTTAATGAATCATGTAAAATTAGGTTAGGGAATTAAACTACTTGAATTGCTCTGTTTTGAAGAACAAAGTTACATGAAAAGCAAGGAAGGCTGGTAAACAAGCTAATTCAATGGTCACTAATTTACTTTACTATATTAATATAATAGTCCAACGAGTTCTTAATATAAGATCTCATTCTTAGTATAAATTATACTATGAACAATATCTTATAAAAAAAAGCATTGCTTTGTTGCACATTGAATCATTTTATATGTTGGATAAATTTGATTTTTGAGCTTTGTGGGTATTATGCAATTAACATGTGACGTCCGTCCTCAATACACCTATATTCATCAGAGTTTAAGCATACAAGCACTAAGTAGTTTGGACGACTTAATTGTGAAATAAAACTTCTCTTAAATTAACTTGGTTGAAAACATGAGGATAATTTTTTTGCGAGCGATATCTAGCCCATAGGGGATCTTAATACATTAATCAAAAAATAGACAAAAGATAAACGATAAAATACAGTCCATCAATTCATATTTTTCCAAAAATTTCCTTTGTTGTAACCCTTACAGCTGCATCTTGCCTCTTGATCCCGATCCATTACATGTCTCTTTCATGCGATCTAGAGTTAAAATGAATGAACCCCAGGGGTAACAGTTAATCTCATAGGCAAGTATGGAATATAAAAAACAGCATAACACATGTTAAACATAGAATAATTTACAATAAACGAGCTGCACCGTAACCGCAGTTATCGGTCAAGGACCGTAGCCCTTTAGGACACGTAGCCCTATCTTAGGACACACAACCCCAATCCATAACTAGGATATACATATGCAAATTATCTAGTAATCATGATCAGTCATACAAGAATACATACATACAAGCTAATAAGATAACATTTACCCATCTCAAACTTAAATCCTTTATTCGTCGAAGGTGTTGGGATCAATAGAGGTGTCAAGGTATGCCTATAAACGTTCATCGTTGTCATTAGTCACTTCTTGGTCGCAAAGTAACCAACTATGCAAATTATTTTTAGAGAATTAAAAAGATTAGTAACCCCTAAAAATTCCCTTAATAATAATACATTTTTTAATAAATAATAATATTATTTATTTATCTATTTTATTCATCACTTATTCGTTTTCCTAATAATAATGACAATATTTATTATTATTACTACTATTACTATTATATCATTATTATTTTTTGTTCACAATTATTTTAAACTCCATGAGACTATTTTAACATTTTAAATTAGGAGTTTATAAGTTCTAGTCACCATATAAAATATCCTTTAATGCGTTGCATATAATGTTTCTCATGGTTTGTAACCATCAACATTTTCATATTATTTTCCAAACCCACATGAATTAGTGTGTGTATGTATATATAAGCATCTTTTCTTTCTCTTTTCACATTCAATAACATATATATTTATATTCAACCATAAAATCCTTTCCCTTTTTCTCTTTACATAGGATTTTCCACAAAATCCTTTCCCTTTCTTTACATGGGATTTTCCAAAATCAAACTTTAAAAAATTCGTAATTAATTCTATAAAAATCCAAATGAGGTGCTTCCAAAAGCTATGTGTTCCATAGCAATAACACATTATATCATTCTCAGATTTCAAAAATGTGAACATTGTCCAAAAATTTTTTTCAAAATTATGGCTCAACGTCCAAAAATTATATCTCGAGCTATAAACTTCCGTTTAAGATGATTCAAAGCTCGTTTTAAAGATTAGGCTAAAGTACCCGTTTGGTCCTTTATATTTGCTTCAGGTATCCATTTAGTCCCTTAAGTTTGTAAAGTACTTGTTTGGTCCTTTAAAGTTAACACCGTTAAGCAGACTTAACGGAAAATACTAACTCAGCAATTTTAAACGATGACTGTGCACTTAAATGCTGACAAAGCAAGCTTACATGTTACTTTTTTAATAAATTAATATTTTAAATCCTGTAAATTGAGATTTTTAAACGACGATTTTGTGCACTTAAATGCCTCAAACGAAGAACATATACCCAAAGTTTGCTTAAATAAATTTCAATTTACAAGATTTAAAATATTAATTTATTAAAAAAGTAACATGTAAGCTTGCTTTGTCAGCATTTAAGTGCACAGTCGTCGTTTAAAATTGCTGAGTTAGTATTTTCCGTTAAGTCTGCTTAACGGTGTTAACTTTAAGGACCAAACGAGCACTTTACAAACTTAAGGGACTAAATGGACACCTGAAGCAAACATAAAGGACCAAACGGGTACTATTATGTGCAATATTAACACAACATTATTTCATGGAAAAAATTGAATGTTTCCCATTCCAAAATGGGACCCGAAACTGATCACCATTTCGAAACACGAAATATGTCCAGATTTTCGGTTAAACTTCGTAAACTCATATCTCCCTCGATACTTATTGGAATTCAACAAATTACCTATCAAATACCTCTATATGTCTACTATTTATCTGCAAAATTTCATGGCAAAAATATATCATTTATCATTTCAAAATTGAACTCGAAAACGATTGTTTACTTCATTTTGAACCTTATTGAAAAATCATAACTCTCAATCTACATGTCTATTTTGGCTTTGGGTTTGCTCGTTTTAAACCTCATTGAGTCTAATCTTTAATATAAAAATTTCAAGGAAAAACTCAAAGGTTTACTGTTTCAAAATCAAACCCAAAACCGATATACTCTTTGGAAGTACAGAAACGTTCCAGATTTTTGGCTAAATTTTGAAAAATCATATCTCTCAATATACATGTCCGTCTTGGCTGGGTTTTGGCTCATTTTAAAGGTTAAGATGTCTACTATTTACTGTAAAAATTTCATGGAAAAACACGAACGTTTGACTATGAATAGAAGCTCACAAGACCACTCTATTTTCAGTCCGAAAACAGAGGTGATCACGTTTTGATCACCACTTGCATCTTGATTAAAGCCACAAAAATAGGAAGGATAACGCTTAAGAAACTCACCTTAGTTGATTCCTCAAGCTTCACAATCAGCTACTTCATTTTCTTCGGCCATGGCTCTCTCTCTTTGTCGGGTTTCGACTTAAGTTTTTTTCAAGTTTCGACTTAAGTATGGTTTTTGCGTGACCGTGGAAGACGCCGAGATGATATCTTGCTCTTCCTAACGGTTTCCTTTTTTGTTTCTTGGGTGCTATTGATATAATGAGGAGGGGGAGTGCACTAGGCTCAAGAAGTATGGAAATATTTCAACCATTAAAGTTCTAATCTATCAAATAAATGTTATCAACATTAGTATCAAAACAATATAAATCATTCAACAAATAAACACATTCATTAATTCGTAATAAAAAATAAATAAACACAAAGAATGTGTTTTTTTTCCTTTTTTTCAAAAAAATATTAAACAAATGACTTTAGTGGAAAATCTTTCCCTCTCGAGATGATATCTTGCTCTTCCTAACGTATGTATTTATTTAATATGAAAACATCCCTTCTTTCTTTTAATAATAAACATAAAAAAGGGTGCTTTTGTGTCGTTAAACAGTCTAACGAGCCAACCCGATATGGCCCTACAAGGCGGTGATCTTTTGCTATTTTTGTCATGTTTAATGGATCAAAGAAGTGTGGGATGGGATTGTGGGATGGGGTTTGTGTTTCCATGTTGAACCAATGGAAGAGGAAATAAAATTGTGAGAATGAGCTTGTATGAATGCATTAGTTAATGAAAAGGAGGTGGATTCACTAAATAATTGAAAAGGCTGCATGTTTGGATAAATGAATAATGGACTGAAAGAGATTAAATGGATTAAGTGTGTTGTTGGGTATGGGCTTGAATTGTGGAACTATTAATAAAATTATCTCGCTTGATTATCTCCAAGACTCTCATTTGCTATATTGGATAAATATTAGAAATAAATCCTTAATTCCATTTAAGAATTTTCTTTCTCAATCTAATTTCTTCCTAGGCCATAAAATATTAATTCCATAATTTTTAGGCCTAAATTACTCCTTACTTGAATTTATACTCTTTTCCCAAAATAAATTAATTCAGGGAAAATAGGCCTTAATTTCCAATAATTAACTTTATAATTATTCTAGACCAAATTTTATAGTTTAATTTCCATATAATATTTAAATTTCAAATTCCAAAATTTGGGATGTTACATAACGGGGCCAGAATTGAATTTCCTCCTTAATTTCTATTTTACTTAGACAACAATAAGGACAACAACTTGAGGTATATATGATATCTAGATTTTTTTATAGGAAATTCAGATGAGTGTCTCCTTAATTTACGTGGACATCACTATGTAAAGAATAATTCTCCACTTGCAACTTTTAGATAATGCTCATTTTAGTATATTAATATAGTGTCGTCTCTTAAAATGAAATTGATATTTTGTTTTCATAGAGTGGGTCAAAGAAATGGATGTGTTGTGTTCATTTTGAGTTGAGCTAATAAGGGTTGAAAAGAAACTAATAAACCCTCTGTTCATATTGATATGTATTTATTGCAGAATCAGGGAACAGAGAATAATTGACAAATGATTTAAAAAAAAAAAAATTGTTGAGGAATGATTTGTAAAATCAAGGACGAGCCTTATCATAGTTCAGATACACCGAGTAAAAGATGAAGGATTGAATCTGAAGAAGTGAGCATATTATTATTATTCATCTGAGCTTAATTGTGTACTTTCTTAATATATCATTGTTTGAAATTTAAGTATTTGAGTGCTTATAATGTTGTGACTACGTAGCTATTCAAGATAAATTTATATGGTTCACTACTATTTACATGTTGTACTAGTTTGAGATGAGTGAACTGTGTACAAATCTTATAATTCTAACTTGTAAGAGTGGTAGGTGAGTTCATTGTACCGAGATTGTAATTGAATTGTTATAGTGGGAAAAGCTCTTGAATGATTTTGAAGAGGAGTGAACATAGGTCAGGAGACCAAACCAAGATATGTAATTATTGTAGTTTCTGAGTCTTTTTTCTATTATTTCTAAGTTATATACATAATTAACATCTGATGAGGTTGGTGTATGTTCTTCCACTTTGTTGATTTGATGTAGTCTCTCTTTGAGACGAATAAAAATATAATCTTGGTGCAATCATTTCTAGCTCTCATCAATTAAAGTCCTCTGAAATTATCCTAAAATATTAAACCCTTCCTAGTTAATATTTTTGAATTATATACAACACAACGAGAATATACTTTTGGAAAAATAAATGGTTGTTGGGTGGTGTCTTTCATGAAATAACAAGTACTTCTTCCAGTCCTTAGTCTTATATTTATCTAATTTGATTAAATTAAAGAAATTAGTTAAGTTAATAAACATAACAAATGTATTTTCTAAAACATCCTAATCATTTTCTTTATTTCCTTAATTCTCTCTACTACTTGATCATTGTTGAGGAAGTTTCAATAGGGGTAAATTAGGAAAAGAGGGATTAATATTGTAAATATGTATTATATTTAGAATCAAGATCAACTCCCAAATATATTTTATATTAAGGATCGGGAAAAAGATACATGTTCTTATCTTCTTTGCATTTACACTCTGCTTGAAATGTTCGCTTTGGAGTAGCAAATGTAAGATTTCAATTTAATTTGTCTCTCAAACTTATAATTTGTTTCTCAAAATATGACATGTATACTAAAAGGAAGGTTTATAAGTGCTTATTTTTAATGCAAATGAGTAAATGAAGTATTTTAAAAAAATCAATAATCATATTTTTACAAATAACTTAATTAATACTCTTAATCTTCCTAATGTCTGTAAATTAAATGAAATGTTTCTTTCTTTTTCTTCATTTACCTTTGTGCTTATGTTCTTTTTTTAATTAAACCAGTTACTTGAGAAATTAGCATGCTCTCTGTTTTAATTACAACATTAAATAAGCTTCAAGCGACTAATATTTCTCAAGGGACGCAAAATAATTCAGGACATCAAAATTTAAAAATATCAAAAATTAAGAATAAGGGGAAATGAAATATCGTTGTGTAGACTCTTCCAAAAAAGAACAGAGAGAATGAGAGATGTTGCTGAGCATGGCCTACCACATTGAAAATACATGTCCTTCTTATCTTCCTTGCATGTTCCTTCTTGTGTCATTTTGTGAACTAAATGGAATTCAAGTAATTATTATATCTCTTCATGGATATTTCCCAGAATATTCTGAGGCCCTAAGTGATTAAAAGTCATTTAATTTCCCCTTTTAATACGGGTTTTGACAAGTTTTTTGTTGTTGTTGACTAAACTATGTTTTTCTTGTAACTTTTTTTTTTTTTTTTTTTGTTAGGTATAATTATTCTCAATTTCTCGTATTAGAGACAATAATGTTTAAGACACTATAGAGTAATAAATATGGGCACCACTTCTAATAGAGATTCGATCCTTGATTCAGCACATTTGAAGGATTAACTCTTTTCAATAGACCCCACCCAATTGGTTCGACTACAACTTAATATTGTTTATAATCTATTGTCTACATGCCTGGATGGTCTGCATTAGAACCTAATATTCTAATAACTCAGCGGAATGAAGAAGACTACTATATATAACTAATATTGTTAGGGCTAGTCCATTTTATTTTATTCTTTTGTAACATCCCAATTTGCTAAAGCGTTTTCAAATAGTTTGTTCAGAGTAGAGCATCGGAATAATTTAAAAGAGCGAGTATCTGATAAACTTTCATTGTTGGTGTATCTCGTTGCTTTACAGTAGTACATTTATTCGAATATTCAAAAATACGCTAATACATATCCCAAAAAGAAATTCTCGGCTAGGTCTTCTTGGTCGCTTTGCCCTTGTCCTCGATCCCGATCCCTCCGGATCCCGAGGCTATAAGCGAGAGCCGAGGTTCAATGGAATTGAACCTCGGAGTAATTAACCTCATGCTTAAATATGACGAGTATATGACAGATATTCATGGCGTTTCAAAGAACAATCAATACATGAGCACATAGCGAGATGTATCCCAACCGTACATAAGCACACAGCAGATGTATCCCAACAGTATATAAGCACACAACAGATGTATCCCAACAGTACATAAGCACACAGCAGATGTATCTCGTAAGCACACAGCAGACGTAAAGTTATCTATCACATATAAGCATATAATAAGCATCAGAGTTAGTATTACAGTACGCGAACGTACCTTTCACCGTGTAACGGCCAAACGTCCGGCCTTTTGATCCGACTCCAGACTTCCCGGATGTCCTATACGTTATCGTCGGATTATTATATGATATTTGATAAATATCATATTGTTTAGAATAATATCCTAAGGGTTTAATTTACCTTTCTACCCTTGGTGGATTTATTATTACAATTTTGCCCTCACATTTTCTAAAAAAACGCTATGCTGGATTTCTGGGCAGAATTTTTGGTTAACTTTGCAAAATCATAATTAAATCTACAAAAATTGAAACAAGGATCCGTAAAATTCCTTGGAATCCTTAGGATGTCCAATTTTGAGAAAAAATACTTGTATATGCCCAGAACTTAAGAACAATTCCCAGTTTACACGTGTTCATATCTTGCCCAGAAAAATTCCAGAATTTCGTAGCCTATTTTCTACAATTTATATCTCACTGTACAGAGCTCAATTTAACATGTTCTTGGCATATTTAAAAATCCGTATATGTCTAATCTAACCATGAATTTTCCCAGAATTTTGTGACTATATTTTCCATATGAAATTTTGGCATGTTCATCAACCGATTCCAAAATTTTCAAAACCGATTAAATTTCGCCAAAACTTCGTTACTTGATGTTTCTCTTCCAAAAATTTTTCTATCACTTCTTCTTCATCAAGTTTTCGAAATAAAGACAATTTTAAGTATAAAAATATGAAAACAATTCGCCATCTTGCTCCCGTCATCATTCCTTCTTAGGTGTGAAGAGTATCGAGACAGGTTGGTGAAACGAGCAAAGTAGTCATCAACTGACTCTTCCTGGCCTTGCCGGATATGTAGGAATTCCGACTCCTTGATTATCTGCACAGAGGTAGGAAAGTACTGCTCGTTGAATTTTTCCATAAATTTCTCCCAGGTTATGGGACAATAGTGTGCTTGTAACGTCACAGCAATGCTCCTCCACCATCTATCCGCATCTCCTTCCAGCTTGTAGATTGCGAGTTGAGCTTTTCGATTTTCCGGACATTCCATAACCTCAAAGATCTTGTCCATCCTCATTAGCCAGTCCTCAGCTGAGTCGAGCTTGCCACGGAAAGCTGGTGGCTTAAGCTTGCAGAATTGGGTGACCCAGTACTGCGTGGTCTCAACCACTCGGTTGGGTTGATGTAGCACTGCCCTTGCTCTCTCTCGTCGGGGAGGTGACCAAGATCTATCTGACTCCTCCGCTTCCTCGGTACGTTCGTCGTTTTGTTCATTTTCGTCCTCTTCCTCAGCTTGTTGTTCTTCTACTACTCGTCTTTCCTGCCTTTCGGTCAGGAGTTCATTAATAAGAGCCCCTTGTTCTTGTGGCATCCTCCTCATTTCTTGCATCTCGTTCGGCTCTGGTTGATTCGGTATTTGTTGTTCCGGTATTGGTATCGGGATCGTTCGTGGTTGTCTCCCTCTACCTCTACCTCGGCCTCTGCCTTGACCTCTAGGAGCTCCAGCTCCTCTTAAATTCGCCATTTTATCATTCTATATATGTATATTAGGAGTGACAAATATCAACATCGAGGGATAATATAGTCTAGAAATCAAACATATATTTCACATAAGATATAATGTACATGCCAACATATGTTACATCATCCAACTGGTTTATGACCAGTGGTTATATCTTACATCCTCATATTGTCGCATTTTACAACTTCTCGTTTACATGTTGTCTAAAACTAGCCCTTGGAGATGATTTAGAAAGAAGTGGAAGTCAGTTATGCATTCTCCTTCTAAAAGCTCATTCGTCCTTTCCATCCAGAAGCGGTCTCGGCGTAAAAGGTATAGCGTTGATATCACCCAATCGTCTAGTCGGTAGGGAAGTCCGTTATGTTTTCTCCGTCCGTAGGTCCTTTTGACTTGCTCCAGGCACCGGAAGTACATTCCCTTCATGGTCTCACTGTGCCGTTCTACTATCGAGTAATTGGTTTGTAGAGCGCTTATCAGCTCTTTGTTCGTATCTAGGGCATGTCGTAGGGAATTGGGTTCGTAGAAGGATTCACTCTCAGAGTCATCCTGATAGCCTAGCAGCAGTAAATTTTCACGGTTGTCGTCAACGGATGAATGATCCGATCCTACAGGCCTCTCTGGCTCAGAAGGTATGCCAGCAATTGGTTCAAGGTAGTACACTGGATCAAGGTTGTGTACGGGTTCGGGGTTGTATACCGCTCCGGATGGTATACGTTCGAGGATTCATGGTCATGAATATGTACGGGGGGTTTTTCGGGGTTAGGGTGGTGCATCGTCTCAAGGTGGTACCTTTGGTTTAGGATGGTATACCGGTTCGGAATGGTGTGTCGAGTTAGGGCGGTATACTGGCCTAGGGTTGCCTATCGGCGTTAAGTCCTTCGCGCAGTATATCTTACTCGTTCATCTCCGTTCATCACTACTGCACCACACCAAGGTTATATCAGTACTCATTTTCAAGAATATTCTTTAAGGTAATGGCTTAGAGCCTAACTTAGTTAATCAACCGAGTGGCCAGGTAGGTGTCTATCATGGGAGTCTCACCGACTTTTATTTGAATGACCGATCCACATAGACTAGCCCGCCTTCGGCACCAATGGTTTATTATAACTGAGCCAAGTTCGTGCCAGGTAAAAATGCTCTTGGTTGAAAACTCCGAAACCTAACTCCGTTACTCAAACAATCCGGCCAGGCAGGTGTATTTGTGGAAGTCTCGCCGACTTATACGGGGACTGAATGACAACCAAAAAACCCATTTCTAGATGACAGAGATTTGCCGTAATCTCCCAAAATAACCAAATTAGAAAAGGATTTGCAGTATAATGTAACCTGGGTCGTTTCCCAACGAATTCGCAGTTGGTTCAATTCGCACAGCAATAAAACAATGACAGTAAATGGGGGTTTTTTTGATTCAGAATAATATTAAAGACGAAGTAACAGAGACAAAACGAAATAACACGAATTGAACGAAAAAGAGGATTAAAGAATCAACCCACGATTTCGGATTCACCCACTACCCTTCCTTGAACGAAAAGCATTTATAACCGAACTCGTAATCGACTCTAGACAAACCGAAATCTCGCATTTGTCTAGAAATTCCCTCAACTGAACAATCGTTCGAATTTGTTCGAATCGTGGCGCACCTCTATACGATCGCACAAAAATACTTTAACCTGATTCGAACTTCGTCCTTGGGAAATATCGATTTGGGTTTTTAATCAAAAACCCAATCCGAACCAAAAATCAAATCGATTAAGGGATACAAAAACGAGTTAGACGGTTATCGATTAGGCGCGAATCCTCTGGATAGTGGATGGAACCCTCATCGTGGATCAATCTCAGAAATTTAGCCGAACATAATTAAGAAAGACGAAAAACATATGACGAACGCGAAGAACACGAAGAACATTGCGAGAGAATTTGAAAACTACTATTTTGATCCCTCGAATTCTCAAAATGTGAATGAATCAGATGTTTGTGGCTGACACTAACTTAAACCTAAACCTAAAATGGAAATGGGTCAGCCCAAAAACGAAATTAAAATAAAATTGGGCTTTAGTTATAAAGTTCGAGCCCAAAATAAAATCCAAAAAATACATATGCTTCGGCTCCAAATTTGACCGCCCTCTTGTCCGAATTTGCTCTTCATGTTTGCATAACAATTGTAGCTCTCTGAGTTATCTGAAATATGAGACAAAAATGAGGCAAATCCAATGTCTGGTTCAAGAGTTATGGTAAAAACAAGTGAAGCAATGTAAAACTAGAATTTATTATTAAATAATGGCTAAAATATAATAAAAGGCCCAAAGCCCAAATAAGTATAAAAGCCATTATTTATTAGCTAAAGAGTCTTAAATTATAAATCAAGAGACAAAAAGTAGTGTATGAAATATTCAATTATCACTAGACACCAGACTGTTTGGAGTAACTTAGTTAACTTCGTGCCTGAATGTCTGCTCTGATACCAAAATTGTAACGTCCCAATTTGCTAAAGCGTTTTCAAATAGTTTGTTCAGAGTAGAGCATCAGAATAATTTAAAAGAGCGAGTATTTGATAAACTTTCACTGTTGGTGTATCTGGTTGCTTTACGGTACATTTATTCGAATATTCAAAAATACGCTAATACATATCCCAAAAAGAAATTCTCCGGATGGGTCTTCACTGTCTTTGCTTGCCCTTGTCCTCGATCCCGATCCCTCCGGATCCTGAGGCTATAGCAGGAGCTGAGGTTCAATGGAATTGAACCTCGTGTAACGTTAACCTCATGCTTAAATATGACGAGTATATGACGAGATATTCATGGCGTTTCAGCAACAATCAATACATGAGCACACAGCAGATGTATCCCAACCGTACATAAGCACACAGCAGATGTATCCCAACAGTATATAAGCACATAGCAGATGTATCCCAACAGTACATAAGCACACAGCAGATGTATCTCGTAAGCACATAGCAGATGTATCGCGTAAACACACAGCAGACGTAAAGTTATCTATCACATATAAGCATATAATAAGCATCAGAGTTAGTATTACAGTACGCGAACGTACCTTTCACCGTGTAACGGCCAAACGTCCGGCCTTTTGATCCGACTCCGGACTTCCCGGATGTCCTATACGTTATCGTCGGATTATTATATGATATTTGATAAATACCATATTGCTTAGAATAATATTCTAAGGGTTTAATTTACCTTTCTACCCTTGGTGGATTTATTATTACAACTTTGCCCTCACATTTTCTAAAAAACGCTATGCTGGATTTCTGGGCAGAATTTTTGGTTAACTTTGCAAAATCATAATTAAATCTACAAAAATCGAAACAAGGATCCGTAAAATTCTTTGGAATCCTTAGGATGTCCAATTTTGAGAAAAAATACTTGTATATGCCCAGAACTTAAGAAAAATTCCCAGTTTTCACGTGTTCATATCTTGCCCAGAAAAATTCCAGAATTTCGTAGCCTATTTTCTACAATTTATATCTCACTGTAGAGAGCTCAATTTAACATGTTCTTGGCATATTTAAAAATCCCTATATGTCTAATCTAACCATGAATTTTCTCAGAATTTTGTGACTATATTTTCCATATGAAATTTTGGCATGTTCATCACTGATTCCAGAATTTTCAAAACCGATTAAATTTCGCCAAAACTTCGTTCTTGATGTTTCTCTTCCAAAAATTTTGCTATAACTTCTTCTTCATCAAGTTTTCGAAATAAAGACAATTTTAACTATAAAAATATGAAAACAAAACTACAATTGGAAGATCTAAAGATCAAAATAACAAAATAGCTAAGAACTTGAAAGCTAAAGCTAGAAGACTTACCAAGAACTTTTGCTCCTCCTTTCTTCAAGACTCTCACTCACTATGATTTTCTCTCTAATCTCGCTTCTCTAAAACTCACCTATTTGGTTGAGTTTGGTGTGAAGTATGAAGAGGGGTGATGCCTCTATTTATAGGAAAATTCCTACCTCTTCAACAAGCCCACTCTTCCCTCTTGTACACACACACACCACACATAAAGACAAACATGTGGCCTCTCCTCCTCCTTATGTGTGAGCTGAAACTTATAGATAGAAGGGAGGATGAATCATCACATTTTACTCCCTTTGACCTTGCCTTGTTGGCACTTTTTAACTTCTCATATTTTTCCTACCACATGATGTGGCACCTTATTGTTCATGGATTGTCTTTTAATTAGCTTAATCTTTGGTTAATCATTTCCAACAAGGTGTTTTAAATATTATTAGGCTTATTTGATTGGTTACAATATTAATTATGAATGTTTATGAAAATAATTAATGTAGATTGAATTATTCACTAATTGTTGGCAATTTTCTTTAATTGGATTAATTATTTTCTCACAACTCTTGAGTTTGCTTTGGTCATTTATGCATCATGCATTAATTTAAAAATCATAGGGCAACTTATGGTCCCTAAAATAAAATTGGGTTTTTGCCTCTTTAAATTCCAAGGAAAATAATCAAATAAATTATCAAAATTAGAGATAATATACTTTCCTATTTTAAATAGGTATTATTTTACCAAATTATAATATTCAAGAGAAATATGAATTTGGGGTATTTTATGATCCCAAAATAAAATTAGAGAATTTAGTTTTTGATTACTTTAATTCTTAGAGGAAATTCCCTAAATTAACATAAATATGTTACTCAATTTTGAGACCACATATTCACCTATTTTTAATAGGCACTATTTATCAAAATATAATATTTATGATAAATATAAATTTTAGGGTATTACATCTTTTATGGAAGAGAATTACGCATTAAAATATTTTTTTTAAAAAAAACATACCAGAGTGTTTATCAACCACATCCTAAATATCATAACCAGGCATGGACTTCGGTGCTCATCACCGTGCTAGAGATATGCTTTCTCTAGATACAATTTCAATAATCTAGATTTAAAATTTTCAACTAATAATTTTTATATAAAAGAACATTTTGAACAAAAGTAACAATCAAAATATTATATTTTTTTTCTAGATTTAGTATACACCAAAATAATTCTGGCAAAGAAAGGTACACATCAAAATAAATTTTTATTTACAAATAACAGTAAAAAAATTGCCTCTTAATTATTCATATTAGATCTAGGCAGGGGAGGTTTCAACGCTCACCCTTAATGGGCAGTGAAGCGAAACTCAACCCCAAATATCATGCAAGGAGATTATCTCAGTATCCTTTCCTCCTTTTCCCTTAGTATCTTTTAATCTAGGTCGTCCAAAAATGAATCTAACGTCCAGAGAGAGAGTTTTAAAATTTTTATATTTACCGCATGCGGTTTTTGACATTAATGATTTTTGACCTTTAGATCAACTTATGGATGACTCAGATGAAAAGATACTGAAGGAAGCAATTCTGAGACAATCCAGATCCCAAATATCATGGGCTATACAATGCGGTTTTCTGGATTGTATGTACTTTTGATATCTTTTTTTTTTTTTTTTTTTTTAATACACATAGTAGGGGAGGGGGTAGGGTTCAAACCCCGGGACGTGGAAGAGGAAGCCAAGCTCCCATACCACTACGCTACTAAGACACCGGCTACTTTTGATATCTTATTGATTACTATAAGATAATTGTTTACGCATACACACACATATACAGTATATAGTAATTTTCTGCCGTTTGAAAATTAACAGCCAATGAGGAGGGAAAGAGGAATGTCTTCATTGATCTCTCTCTCTCTCTCTCTCTTCATTTAACATATCCATCATTAGATTAAGTTTCAATGACTTAGATTTAATGCTATATAAAAATATTATTATAACATCAAATACAATAATGGGAAAAAGACAAAAAAGAACTTTGAAATTGTAAAATCTTAAATCAGGCTTGTTACCAAGGATTGATAAGGGAATGATAAAACTTGATAAGTAATCCACAACTCATTTTTTTAAGAAATACCTAATTTGAAATTTTGCAATTTCAAAGTTATTTTTTTTACCTTTTTTCCTATAATAATCTACTGTGGTAAGTAGAATAAATCTCAACCATTAGAACTTAATTAATAATAGATACATTAACTCAAGAGTAAATTGAGAGATTCCTTGTAGGTTGGACGACACACAGAAAAATCTTGAAGCGATCTTTTCTCTCATTGGTTAAGGCCTCTAAAATTATCTTAAAATTTAAAATCCTTCCTAGTTAACATTTTTCATTATATTCAACACAAGAGAAGATAGTTTTGGAAAAACAAATGGTTGTACTTTGTTTCGTGGTCTCTTTCATCAAAGAACAAAGAAGGTACTGTGAATGGCCTACCAGTTGGGAAAAAAAAATCCCTTCAGGGCTCAAGGAATTAAAAAAAATATCAAAAATGTCTCCAAAAAAATTCTAATATAAAAAAAGTCCAAAAAAGTTGTTAAAACTCATAAATGAAGTTGTTAACTTCAACTGAAGGAGTTGTTAATGAAACATTTTTTACATGAGAATTTTCTCTAAGATTTTTTTAACTTTTTTTTTTATCCCTTTGGACCTTAAAAGGATTTGGCAAAAAAAAAAAAAAAAAAAAAAAAACATGTCCTTATCTTGCTTGCATTTACCCTCTTGTCTTATTTTTTTTTTTTTTTTACGACCTCTTGTCTTATTATCTAAAACTTTGACCCACAAAAAATATAAAATTCTAATTCATTGGAAATCATTTTAGAATTTTGAAATCTTCCATAATAAATAATTTTCCATTCTTAAATGTAGGAACAAGTAGAAATGTTCGCTTTGGGGCTATATATATAAGATTCCAATTTAATTTGTGTCAGCAACTCATAATTTTTTTTTCTCTCAGATTATCCCATACACACTAAAAGGAGGGTTTATAAGGGTTAGTTTTCAATACAAATAAACTCATATTTCTACAAATAACTAAATTAATTTTAACTTTCTTAATATCTTTAAATTATTATCTAACTTATTGAATAAGATAAAAGGCCCGTCAAATTAAATTCCAGTTATTATTTATCCATTCAAAGTTGACGTGGCTCAATGGGTGGTGGGTGGTCCATGAAATTAATCAGTATTGTGCTGTTTCTTTCTTATTCTTTTACCTTTTTTGGTTTGCAAAATGGCTTCTTTTTTCTTTTTTCTTATTTTCCCTAAGTTTTTATGTTGGTTTTTTAACCAATGACTTGGGTAGCGTGCTCTCTGTTTTAATACCAAAATAATTTAGGACATCAACATTTGAAAACAAAAATGATAGGAAAATGAATGATGCTGTGCATGGCCTACCATGTTGAAAATACGCGTCCTTCTTTCCTTCCTTGCAACTTCCTCTTTAAGTGTTCTGCCAAACATTCTAAACCAGCTTCACTCCATTGCTTCTTATCAAACTCTTTTCACTCTCAATCATCGATCTAAGCAATTACGTTTTAGTCAGCAGAAAATTTTTGTTCTTGTTTAACAGTTTCAAATCATGGGTATAACTATACAATTAGGAGAAATGATATTTAGGACTATCCAAGGGGCACAAAATAATTTAGGAAATAAAAATTTGGAAATAACAAAAATAAAGAAGGGAAAATCAGATTTAGGTCACAACCAAGAAAAATAATTAATATCAAAAAAGTCCTATGAGGTTGTTAATAACAAGTGAAACAACAACTATTAACAAGTAAATCTGTTATCATTAGCAAGTTGTTGGACTTTTCTAATATTATTTTCTTTAGTTGGGACCTGAACATGATTTTCCCAATAAAGAATAAGGGCAAATGAAATATCGTGTTGTAGACTCTTCCAAGAAAGAACATAGAGATGTTGCTGAGCATGGCCTACACATTCAAAATACATGTCCTTCTTATCTTCCTTGCAATTGCCTTCTTGTGTCATTTTGTGAACTATATGGAATTCAACTAATTATTATGATATTTCCCAGAATATTCTGAGGCCCTAAGTGATCAAAAGTCATTTAATTTCCCCTTTAAATATGGGTTTTGAGATGTTGTCTTTTGTGAATAAGCTATTTTTTTTGTACTCCTTTTTTTTAGGCATAACTATTATCTTATTGGAGATAATGATATTCGAGACACTATTTGGTCATAAATGTGGTCACACCTCCTTAGTTTTTTATTATAACTTAATATTGTTTAGGGTTAAAGTCCATTTTTGCCGGAAGTTTCCCAAATGGAGCGTCCAACACCGAAAGTTTTTGGTACCAAATTTGCCCCTAGGAAGTATGAAAAAGGTAGCAAATTTGCCGTCCGTTAATTTTGACCGTTAAGTTTGACTAACGGTCCACGTGGCATGCCACCTCATGACACATGGCATGGCACCTCATCAACCAATAAGAGTTAAGTATCATTTTTGCCCGGAAGTTTTCGAGAGCAAGTTTGCCCGGAAGTTTTCACGAAGGAGCAATTTTACCCCGGAAGTTTACAAAATGTATCAATTTTGCCCTTCTAAATCGATCAAAGACCACACATGTCATGCCTTGAAAAGGTCAAACTTAGAATCCTTGAGATGTTGAGCTCAAGGCAGCCAGAATTTGTGAAGCCAAACTGGTCACAAGAAGCACCACTTATGATTTAAGCCAATGATCAGTCTATACAAACGTAAGTGATGCTTCCTTTGGGTTTTGCGACAGACCTTTTAGTCCCGTGACCGGTTCGACTTTAAAATTCGGGCTGCCTTGAGCTCAACATGCCTTTGGGTTTTGCGACAGACCTTTTAGTCCTTGTGACCAGTTTGGCTTCACAAATTCGCGCCTTCGCTCAACATGTCAAGGATTTCCTTCTCGACTCCAAGTTTGACCTTTTCAAGGCATGACATGTGTGATCTTTGACGATTTAGTAGTCAAATTTAATATTGGGAGAAAGAAGGGCAAAAACTTTTGCTCGGCAAAATTCTCATTAATGAAAAGGGCAAAAATGATACTTTTGATTGATGAGGTGGCATGCCACATGTGATGAGGTGGCATGCCACCTCACATTTTAACAATCTACGTGGACTTCTGTCACTTTTGGGGAAATTTGATACCTTTTCAATACTTCCAGGGTAAATTTGGTACCCGAAAAACTTCCGGGTGTTAGACGCTCCATTTGGGAAACTTCCGTGGCAAATTTGATATTTAACCCTATTGTTTATAATATGTTGTTTGCATTTCTTGGTGGTCCTTTTTTTTTTTCGAGTTACGCATTAAGAGATATATAAAAATAAAAATAAAAATACCAGATTGTTTATCAACCACATCCTAAATATCACAACCAGATATGGACTTTGGGGCTCATCAATGTGTTAGAGATATGCTTTATCTAAATACAATTTCAATAATCTAGATTTAAGATTTTTAACTTATAATTTTTATATAAAAGAACATTTTGAAAAAAGTAACAATTTTTCATTTACAAATAACTGTAAAAAAAAAAAATTGAATCTTAACCATTCTTATTAAATCTAGACAGGTGTGAGATTTCAGTGCTCATTATCCTTAATGAGTAATGAAGCGAAACACAACCCCGAATATCATGGACTATACAATGCGGTTTTCTGGACCGTATGTACTTTTGATATCTTAAAACGTTGATTATAAGATAATTGTTTACTAAGTACACACATATAGTAATTTCTGCCTTTTGAAAATTAACATCCCAATGAGGAGAGAGAAAATGAATGATTTCATTGATCTCTCTCCATTTAATGTTTTTACTGTTAGATTAAGTTTCAATGGTTGAGATTTAATATTATAGAAATATTATTATAATATCAAATATAATAATGGGAAAAAGACAAAAAAATAATTTTGAAATTACAAAATCCTAAATCGGGTTTGTTATCAAGAGACAATAAGGGAATAATGGAGTTTGGATAAGCAATTCACAACTAATTTTTTTGGGAAATATCTTTTTTTAAAATTTTACAATTTCGAGTTCTTCTTTTCACTACTACAAAAAAACCCAAAAAAACGTCCTAAATAAGGCCCAATTAACATCACTTTTTAAAGGGACGTCTCGAAGAGGGTAGTTGAAAATTCTGACTTTTGGCGACCTGAATTTAAATCAGGACGCCTTATTGCTTTTTAAAAAAAAAAAAAAAAACAAAACCCAAATCCATCGTGAAGGCATGGTGAGAACAACAAATCACAACAATGAATGAAAAAAAGATTTGGAGCAGATCTGGAAAAAAAGAAGAAGAAAAATCGAGAGCTGGAACAACAAATCACAATAATAAAAGAAAAAAGATTTATACACCGACAAATCACAACAACAGATCTGGAACAAGGATAGGCGATAAACAAAATTGTAATTCTAAAGTTGATTACCTCCCGTATTTGCTCGGATAAATCTTTAGGGGATCGATGTAATCCTCGAACCTAAAGTTGCCATTGTCCAAAGTAAATCTAAAAAATCAACAAGAGTCAGATCTGTAGTGTTGGTGTTTATAGTATCGTCTCGGAGCCACGAGGAGATTTTCAGATCGCAAAAATTGGTGCCCTCTCGGATCTAAAAAATCAACAAGAGTCGATCTAGAAAAACACTTACTTTGGAGTTAGATCTCAAAGAGTGTTGAAGGAGTAGGAATAGATCGAAAGAGAAGATGGGGTGTAGAGGAGAGAAGAGGAAGGCGTATGTGCAGATCAAAAATGAGAAGAGGAAGGCGTACGTGGGGAACTAAATGGTGTGCAGAGGAGAGAAGGGATAAATGAAATTTTTAATTTCATTTTAGGCGGCCTAAATTAATGTTTGGGTTGTCTAAAGTCTCAAAAAAAATGTAGGCGACCTAAATTAATATTTAGGTTGTCTAAAGTCTCAAAAATGATATCAATTTTCAAAATTTTTTGGGGCCAAAAAATCCTAAATTGCACCAAATATTTCATTTTAGGCGACCTAAATTAATATTTGGGTTGTCTAAAGTTTCAAAAAAATTTTAGGTGACCTAAATTAATATTTGGGTTGTCTAAAATCTCAAAATTGCTATCAATTTTCAAGAATTTTACGAGGCCAAAAAATCCTAAATGGGGCTAAATATTTCTAAATTAATATTTTTCTAAAGTCTCAAAAAAAGTTTAGGCGACCTAAATTAATATTTGGGTTGTCTAAAGTCTCAAATTTGCTATCAATTTTCAAGAATTTCCTACGCCAAAAAAATCCTAAATGGTGCTAAATATTTCATTTTAGGCGACCTAAATTAATATTTGGGTTGTCTAAAGTCTCAAAAAAAATTTAGGCGACCTAAATTAATATTTGGGTTGTCTAAAGTCTCAAAAAAATATTAGGCGACCTAAATTAATATTTAGGTTGTCTAAAGTTTCAAAATTGCTATCAATTTTCAAGAATTTTCCTGCGCTAAAAAAATCTTAAATGACGCCAAATTTTTCATTTTAGGCGTCCTAAAATATATTTAGGACATCAAAAAATATTTTAGGCGTCCAAAATTAATATTTAGGTTGTCTAAAGTCTCAAAGTCAAGTAAATAATTACGACAATGTCATCGCCTTCATTTTTTACTTCCTTTTTTAAAAAAAATGACGTCTTTTAGGATAGTAATATCCATATTTTATAGTAGTGTTTGTCTTTTTTCTATAATAATCTACCATGGTAAATAGAACAAATTCCAACTATTAATAAAACTTGATATAAAGGTAGATATATTAAATGGAAAAGAAATGGAAAGAAAGATTAATGGAGAGATTCCTTGTAGGTTGGATGACACAGAGAAAAAGCTTGGAACTATCATTTCTCCCATCAATTAAGGCCTCTGAAATTATGTTAAAATTTAAAACCCTTCCTAATTAACATTTTTCATTATATTCAACACCAAGAGAAGATACTTTTGGAAAACTAAATGGTTGTACATTGTTTGCTGGTCTCTTTCATTAAAGAGCAAAGAAGTTTGAATGGCCTACCAATCGGGGAGAAAAAAAAAAAGGAAAAAAAAACACGTCCTTATCTTGCTTGAATTTACCCTCTTTTGTCTTAGTATCTAACACTTTAACCCACAAAAAATATAAAATTCGAATTCATTGGAAATCATTTTAGAATTTTGAAATCTTCCATTATAAATAATTTTTCCAATCTTAAATGTTGGAACAAGTTGAATATCTGCTTTGGGGCGGTATATATAAGACCTCAATTTAATTTGTGTCAGCAACTCATAATGTTTTTCTCAAACCCTAAACCCTAAATGGAGGGTTTATAAGGGATTTAGTCAATACAAATGATTAAATAGGATCAGTTATCATATTTCTATAAATAACCAACTTAATTAATTTTATTAACTTGCTTAATATCTTTAAATTATTATCTAACTTAATGAATAAGATAAATGGCCCGTTAAATTGAATTCATGTCATTGTTTGTCCCATTCATAGTTGACGTGGCTTAGTGGCTGGTGGGTGGTCCAAAATGGCTTCTTCTTCTTTTCTTTTTTCTTTTTTTATTTATTTATTTTAATTTCTAAGTGTTCATGTCGGTTTTTTAACCAATGACTTGAGAAAGTAGCGTGCTCTCTGTTTTTATAACAACAGTGAGTCAACTTCAGGCCACTATATTTCTTTGAAGTTTCCACGTTCCTGTACAATCAAGAGTAATTATAACCAAGGCAATTAGGGGGGAAAAGATATCTTGGCCTATAAAAGGACGTTAAATAATCTAGCTAGGACATCAAAATTAGTAAAAAATAAAAATGATAGGAAAATGAATGATTGTTGCGTAGACTCTCCAGAGAAATTAAGAATAGAGATGTTGCTGTGCATGGCCTGCCATTGAAAAAACGCGTTCTTCTTTTCTTCCTTGCAACTTCCTCTTTAAGTGTTCTGTCAAACAATCCAAACCAGCTTCACTCGTTTGCTTCTTATCAAACTCTTTTCACTCTCTATCTTCTAAGCAATTACGTTTGAGTCACCAGATTGAATTGTTCCGAGATTGTAATTGAATTGCTATAGTGGGAAAAGCTCTTGAATGCTTTTGAAGAGGACTAAACGTAGGTCAGGGACTGAACCAATATATATATATATATATATATATATATATATATATATATAATTCTTGCAGTCCCTGATTCTATTTTCTCTTATCTATAATTTATTAATTAACTTTAATTTGCAATTTAATCATATATGTTTCATCTCATACACAAACAATGTCATGAATTTAAATTCAATATAATCAAATCATTATATCAAACTTAAAGTAAAACAAGAAATATTACTTTTAAAGACTTGAAAAGCATCCTTAAACTTTCAAGTCCTCTCTTGATTCATTGAATATTTCTAATGTCCTTTCTCAACATAACTAACATCTAATGAAGTTGGTATGTTTTTTCACTTTGCTCATTTGGTGTAGTCTCTCTTTGACATGGAAAAAAAAAAAATCTTGGTGCAATCATTTCTTGCTCTCATCACTTAAGTCCTCTGAAATTGTCCTAAAATTTTAAACCCTTCTTTGTTAATATTTTTGCATTATATACAACACAAGGAGAAGATACTTTTGGAAAAATAAATGGTTGTTGGGTGGTCTCTTTCATGAAATAACAAATTGAAAAGATTAGTTAAATTAGTAAATATGATAAATGTATTTTCTAAAATCAAGATGAACTCCTCAAATATATGTTGTATATTAAAGTCCAAAGGGGGTAAGTCATTGTGAATGGCCTACCATATTGGGTAAGAGATACATGTCCTTATCTTCTTTGCATTTACACTCTGCTTGAAATGTTCGCTTTGGAGGAGTATATGTAAGATTCAAATTTTATTTGTCTCTCAAACTTATAAATTTTTTCTCAAAATATCACAGGTATACTAAAAGGAAGGTTTGTAAGGGCTTACTTTTAATGCAAATGATTAAATGAAGAATTTTAAGAAAAATCAATAATCACATTTTTACAAATAACTTAATTAATTTTTTTAATCTTCTTAATATCTATAAATTAAATGAAGTGTTTCTTTCTTTTTCTTCATTTACCTTTGTTTCGTTTGCAAAATGGCTTTTTCTTCTTCTTCTTCTTCTTCTTAATTTCAACGTTCTTATGTTGGTTTTTTAATTAAACCAATAACTTGAGAAGTTAGCATGCTTTTGGTTTTAATTACTCTCTCCGGTCATAATTATAGGACATATTTACCTAATTTTGAAGAGATTAAGGATAGTAGTTAAATTAGTTAATTATATTTATTTTTCCAAAATGCCCTTATTTAAAATTTAAAATGGAATCATATTAATATGATTTTCTATCATTTGTCGGATCTCTCCTACCTCACACATGACTTTTCCGAGCTCTCACATAATTTGGCATCGTGATCTCCCTCAACAGCTTCCGGTCTACTCTTAGAAGTTGGAAGTGTAACTCAATAGTGATGCCTTTATTAAATATGACAAAAATTGTTCAAAATTATTTTTATTAAAAAAATAAACAACAGTAAACTTGAGGTGTATGTGGTATTAATGAATTACAAGCAGGGGCGGAATTAGGGGGGCTAGGGGTGGCCCCCGCCCCCCCTAAAATTACATAATCAAACCCAAACATTTTAGAAATTGTGCTTCAGCCTCAAAAAATTTTCAATTTTTTCAGTTTAGTCCCTATTAAAAAGTCTCATGAAGGGACTAAAGTGAAAACATTGAAACTTTTATGAGGCTGAAGCACAATTTCTAAAAATTTTGGGTCAAATTCTGTAATTTTCACCTCCTAATTTTAAATACTAACTCCACTGGGTTCAGTTTGTAATTTTCGCCCCCTGATTTTCATTCCTGGCTCCGCCCCTAATTACAAGCATTGCTTACTTTATAACTCATTTAGGACAATCCAATTAGGAGAAATGATATTTAGGACTATCAAGGGACGCAAAATAATTTAGGACATCAAAATTTGAAAATAACATAAATAAAGAACAAAGGAAAATGAAATATCGTTGTGTAGACTCTTCCAAGAAAGAACAGAGAGATGTTGCTGAGCATGGCCTACCACATTGAAAATCCATGTCCTTCTTATATTCCTTGCAATTGCCTTCTTTTGTCTTTCTGTGAACTATATGGAGTTCTAGTAATTATTATATCTCTTCCAGGATATTTCCCAGAATATTCTGAGGCCCTAAGTGATCAATAGTAATTTAAGTTCCCCTTTAAATATGGGTTTTTCCATGTTTTCTTTTGTGAATAAACTATTTTCTTTGTAACTCTTCTTTTTAGTTAGGCATAAATATCCTCTTATTAGAGAAAATCATGTTTGAGACACTACTAAACAATAAATATATAGGCACCTCTCCAACAAAGATTGGTTCCTTGATTCGCCACATTAATTATAAAGGACCAGCTCTTTAGTTAAACCCAACTTAGTTGGTCGTTTGTAACTCACTTAATCAAGGGTATCAAGTATATGAATGTAGTAAAAGTACAGGCAACTAAAAATTAGGCTATCAGTTTTCCGACGATTCTGCCTTGCTGAGTTGTTCACTCCATTACACTCTGTAAAAGTCAAACCAAAACGTAATAAAAATAATTTTTGGAATTTGAGGTAGGAAGTGAATATATCAATTCCATTATAAATATTAGGAGTGCTTTTTAATCATATTGGTTAATCTTGATTTATCATCCACGTCCTAAATATCATAACCAGGTTAAGACCTTGGTGTGTGCTAAGATATGCTCCATTTAAATACAATTTCAATGATTTAGATTTAAAATTTTCAACTAATAATTTTTATATAAAATAACACTTTTTAAATAATAAAAAAGCTAACAATTAAAATATTATTTTTATTTTAGATTTTGTATACATCAAAATAATTTTTAATTTACGAATAAAAGTTTTAAAAAAATTGAATCTTAACCGTTTATACTAGAGTTTTAGACAGGTCGGATTCCGGTGCTCGTCACCCTTAATGAGTAGCAAAGCCCAATCTCAAATATCTTGGACTATACAACGCAGTTTTCGTGGGGTATGCTTTGATATCTTCTAATGTTCGATATAAGATAATTGTTTACTAAGTACTCATACTTTGACCAAAAAAAAAAAAAGTACTCATACACATACATACATACATACATACATACATACATACATACATACATACATACATACATACATACATACATACATACATACATACATACATACATCGTAATTTCTGCCGTACGTTTGAAGATTAACATCTGATGAGTTTGGGTGACTCGGAGAAAAATCTTAGAGCGATCATTTCTCTCATCGATAAAGGCCTCTTAAATTATCTTAAAATGTAAAACCCTTCCTAATTAATATTTTTGCATTATATTTAACACCACAGGAAGATACTTTTGGAAAAATTAATGTTTGTACTTTGCTTGGTGGTCTCTTTCATGAAAGAACAAGGAAGTTGTTGTGAATGACCTACCAGATTGGAAAAAAGGTGGAGTTGGCTTCTCTTCCTTGCCCAACTCCCTCCGTTGCTATGTTTTGCCGTAAAATAGCGTCATTTTATGGCAAAAAAAAAAAAAACTGAAGTTGGAGCTTTTTTAAAAATAAAAAATATATATATTTTAATGTATTGATTGATATTAAAAAGATCTTTTGGGATCTTGAAGCGGTATTAAAAACAATACTTCATAATCTTAAAAAATTATTGTAGGATCTTGAAAAAATATTTTAGGGTACTAACTACTACCAAAAAGATACTTCAAGATATTGAATGATCTTGAAAAAATACTTTATGATCTTGAAAACATATATTGAAGTATATTTTTGGTATCAGTCAATATCCTAAAATATTTTTTCAAAATCCTAAAATAATTTTTCAAGATCATGAAGTTTTTTTAAGTACTAGTCAGTATCCTGAAGTATATTTTTAGTACCATTTAGTACGCTGAAATATTTTTCCAAAACCAAAAATAATTTTTCAAAATCATAAAGTATTTTTTTAGTACCTATCAATATCCTAAAGTATCCTTTTAGTACCAAATTTAAGTCTTAAAATATTTTTTCATAATCCTACAATAATTTTTCAAGATTATGAAGTATTTTTTCAATACCGTTCAATATCCAGAGTGTCTTTTTAGTATCAGTCAGTACACTAATATATATATATATATATATATAAACACCAACTTCAGTTTTTTGCCCTAAAACGACACCATTTTATGGCAAAAGATGGCCACGAGGGAGTTCGACAGTGGAGAGAAGCCAACTCCAAATAAAAATGCACGTCCTTATCTTCCTCTTCCTTGTATTTACCCTCTTTTGTCTTATTATCCAACACTTTAACCCACAAAAAATATAAAATTCTAATTGATACGAAATTATTTTAGAATTTTGAAATCTTCCCTACTAAATCATTTTTCTGATCTTAAATGTAAGAACGAGTTGAAATGTTCGTTTTGGGCTGTATATATAAGATCTCAATTTAAATTGTGTCAGTAACTTATAATTTTTTTCTTAAATTATCCTATGCAAACTAAAAGGAGGGCTTATAAGGGCTAATTTTTGATGAAAATGGTTAAATGAGGTATTTTAAAAAGATCAATAATCGTATTTTTACAAATAACTAAATTAATTTTCTTAATTTTCTTAATACCCATAAATTAATTATCTAACTTCTTCAATAAGATAAAGGGGTTTAAATTTTCATGTGCGTGAGAAGAAGAAGATTCCTACACACACATAAATAGTGGGACCCACATATATATATATATATAATGCTAATTATATATATATATGTGGATCCTACCATTTTATGTGTATGTATGACATAAGAGACTAAAATGGGGATTGCGTTTTTTGTCAGGGACCAGAAAGGATATTTACTCCTCTTATAAATAATATACATGGCATTCAAATAATTATAATTAAGTGGGAGAATTTCCCTTAACCCATAGGCAGACCCATGTTATATACAAGGGGGCACCCTTGAATTTGAGATTTTCCTTAAAAAAATAAAAAAAATTAATACATATTAATTTGAATAATTGCCCACTTTTAAATTAAATGTCTACCCTTAATACATCAATATTGCACTTCGTAATTAGATGGGGCATGAATGGTTGAATAATTGTTTAGTGTCTTATATTAAAAAAGATGCATTTGATAGCATTGATAATAAGACAACTATGATAGAATTCAAAAAAAAAAAAGTTCTAAAATGATGACATTGTAATTATTTTTATTGTAATATACTTTTTTTATTAAAATATATGTCTTGAACTTATTGAGTGTTCGTCCTTTATTGTAATTTATGTAATGCATTTCTAACAAGATCTTAGCCTTACTTTTCTAAATGAAAGGTTTGTAAAATAATTGCCTCTCTTATTATATCATCGGTGTTCACTTGATTTTATAAATATTTTTTTGATATTCTTTTCTTTTCTTGTTTATATTCTTTTATTTTTTTAATGCATTTAAAACTTTATTTAAAATAAAAAATTTCATGGGCACTACCTTCGAACCCCCAAATCTCCCCACCAATAGTGCCCCTTTAGTAATTTTCTGGGTTCGCCTCTACCTTAACCCCACAATTAATTTTATTTTAGGGAACTCCTAAAAGAATATGAAATTTCATTGTATCTCATAAGTTAAAATAAAATTAAGTTTTATGGATTGTGCTTTTGATATCTTACAATGTCGATATAAGATAATTATTTACTAAATACACACACACGCATACATATATGGTAATTTCCACCGTTTGAAAATTAACATCTGATGAGCTTGGATGACTCAGAAAAATCTTGGAGCGATCATTTTTCTCATTATTTAAGGTTTGAAATTATCTAAAAATTCTTGACCAAAAAAAATTATCTAAAAATGTAAAACCCTTCATAGTTAATATTTTTACATTATATTTATTCTAGTGTAGAACACAGATGTCTAACCTCAATGGACTAGTATGTTTATATTGGATCGAATAGCTCTTTCTTAGGTATCTATGGATGAGATACTTCTAAGAGTAGAGGATCACTGTGCACAAATATGAAGGCTTTCGCCAAAAGGAGTGGTGTGTGTGCACAGTGACGGCTGAATAGTAAATTAAAGAGAGTATAGAATGTGTATACCTTTTAGGTTAACCTCTTATTTATAGGGATTACCTTAGGGTTTGGATTGATGGACCCTGTGCGTCTTGTAGCCCAAGTATTTGTGCCGCCACCTCTAAGTTAAATCCCTTGATTGAGATCTTCCCTGATTATAGCATTGATTGTAGGTTGGTTAGGATATTTCTTGATTGTAGGTGGATCCAAACATTAATTGCCCCTTGTTGGGCCATATCTTGGATGAGCCTCATTTTTGAGTCCATAACAGTTGCCCCCTAGCCTGGTAGTTCAGGTCTCTGGGCTGCCGGGTGTTAGACCTGGCTATCACCCAAGAGGGGGGGTGAATTGGGTGTCTGATAAAACTTTAGGAACTTTGAAAATATTTTCGCAACTTCTAAATCAACAGTTAGATATTCAAATAAGCATATACTGGAAATATAAAAGATATGAGAAGAGGATATATAAACTGTGATTTATCCTGGTTTAGCCCAATCCTTGACCTACGTCTAGTCCCCAAGCTCCACTTGAGATTTTCAATCCACTATCCTCTTGTTTAATCCGGGCACAAGAGAAGCCTATACAACTTGATTACACGCTACGTACTCGAAGTAATCCTTTCATGGGCTTCACTCCCCCCTTACAAGTCAGTAATCTATACACCACTTGATTACACACTTTGTACTCAAAGTAATCCTCTCACTAAGATTCACTCCCCCTTATAAGGTGTAATCAATACAATGGGTTTCTCACTCAAGATCACCAAATCTTGAGTAACTCTTAGATAAAGTGTTTATAGATAAATCTTCTCTCTCAAAAGTGAATGAATAACATTGAATTACATTTCAAATCATTTCACTCTCTATGATGAACTATATAAGCATTGAGAACATAATATATATAAAATAAACGTTGGATTCAGAATATCAGCATTTCGACAGTACAAACTCATATATACCTTTGTCCATTTTGAATCCTTCTCCTTTTATAGTTGATGGAGAGCATTCGACCGTCGAGCAATTCTTCCCGTTCAGGATACGATCATTGAATTTCCGTTGGAAGTAGCCGTTAGACACTTCGAACTTCCGTTAGGCACAGATGACATCTGTTGAGTATAATCGACTATTGCTTCATTAAATGCATTCACCGTTGATTGTACTTGTGCAGAGAGTAACTTAGAATAATAACTAGAATAAGTATGCCTCAAAAGAATGTTTTAAATCATCACGAGCTTTAGTTCTAATTGTTGCTGTTTCTAAGATGCATTTAATGCTTTTGACACAACAAAAGGCTTTTTTGCTCATCTTAATTTGAACAAGATTAATCCCTTTGTAAATCACTCATAAAGATTATTAGAAACAATATAAATGAGATTTAAATAAGACACAAATAATAAATCAAATTATTCTTATTCATGATTTCATGATTGCGATAGACGATGAACCATGCTTGAGTAGATGATCTAGGTTGCTCGAGAGACATGAGAAAGTAGCCTTTGTATCGATTGAAAATCACTCATGCTCGGGCACTGAGTTTGTACTGCTCGAGTAACATCGAGCCCCTCACTGGTATAAGTTGATCTGAAGAGTCTATTGGTGGTGCTCGGGCAGCATCTGTGTTATGCTTAGGTAGACTACTCGAGTACAAAGTTCTACCATGCTTGAGTATCATGCAAACAGAGAGAAAGATTATAAGTATATCGATAGTGCTCGAGTATAAATTTACCTTTGCTTGAGTAACATGCTCGAGCGTCACTTACTATTTGCTCGAGCAGAGTCTTGACAGAGAGTATTCTTCATTCTAGCTTGACCATGCTCGGGTAAGGCTTTAACGTGTCGAGTACACTTCTATCTTTGAGGCTTCGATCATGCGTGAATAAACATTATACTCTCCAATACAAAGTCCAACTTCCAGAATGTAGAGACTTTCAGAAAAACAAGAATGTCGGCAGTATAATAGTCAATTTTTGGTGAGCGTAACGTCCTCGATATAGCTCCAATTTTGGCAAACTACCCATGCTCATAAATATTTTTTAAGTCTTCTTTCCATTGCAAGAATAATCTGCTCCAAACTAGTTGTATTTCGTAGTTATCATCGGATGAATGGAGGTTGTTCTTGACCGAGTGTTTTTTGCAAAGCATCTGAATGACCATGAACTTCAATACATTATATCTCCTTCAATTGATTTTTGTTTTTCATTATCTTGATTTTTTTGAAAATATATTTGAGTGTAGTTTCAAATGGCACTGATTTCAGCTCATTTGGATTTTTCGTTTGTGAGATACGCTCAAAATACCGAAGCTTGGTCTACTTTGTGATGTTGATTGATATGGTAACTTGTAAAATTCATATCTCTCTCATTTGAACTCTTTTGGGCTTGAATTGTTTTATCAAAATGACTCATTATGAGTCTAGTTTCATAAAAAACTGGTTTCACCTCAATCGGACTTCTGGTTGGAGAGATATCATTGAATTACCAAACCTCGCCTAAGTGAAACGTGAAACAGAGCTGAACAGAGTGCTGAAAAAGGATGTTGCTCGAGCACCAGATTTTCTCTGCTCGAGCATGGCATGTTTGTGCTCAAGCATGAGCAGAATTTATGCGTGAATAGGAGCTGGAAATGTACCGTACTCGAGTATGACTTCGGGGAATGCAATTGTAACTTATTTTAACTCGAATTGAGCCATTTCAACTTCCACTTGATCATAGAGACTCCTAGAATCAATTTTGGAACTTGTATAACGATATTCTCATTCCATTAATCAAGTTCTTCCATCTTCCATCTCATATTTTGATCATTCTTCGTCATTTAACATAGACTCATCATTCTCTACAAGTTCTACCTTCTTCAATATTTCCTCTTCTTCTTGAACTGACCATTTTCTCCAATTTCTACTTTCTAAAATCTCTTATCTCCTTCTTCAACTTGGACTAATCTACATTAATTATAGTAGTTAGTCAATATAGGATATAAATATATTATACAAGTTTTTTCTCTTAAGAATGACATCTATATAAGACATCATCAAAACTAATCATATCCAACTCCGGGATGCACAGAGTGTTTATTGTGAAAAGCGGACTTCGCCGAGATATATTCGGCTTATCCGGATTCTAGGTTATATGTCTTAACCATCGTTCTTCCCCACAATCCGGGTTGTTTGAAAAGAAATAGGGTCCCTTTCTTGTTTTCTAGCAATTTTTCCTTGGATAATTACCCGGTTTATATTCCTACACTTATAATATGTAAGAAAATCAAAATCAATGGAAAATGCTTGTTTGCGTAAGTTGTTCAGCTTGCTCGTTTCATGTGGAGCTCGAATGCTTGTCCAAGCTTGGTTTCCATATTGTGTTCGTTGCATTTTATGAACTTGAATTTATTTTCAGAATTCTATTTGATGACTGGGCCAGAGTCAAAAATATATTGAGCAAAATATTCATCCGGTATTACAAGGGACTTATATTTTGTGAAGATTTTCGTTAATCCATCACATAACATTCGCTCATCTCGACTAGAATTTAATCCGGAGTAAGAGCAATCCGTCACATGTTCAGATTCAGTGTCGTAACCAAACTCTAAACATTTTGACTTGATTAGGGTGACATAACATTCATCTTCTTACCCTAGACAAAGATTTTGATGCATCATGGCCATGTGGGCCTTTCGGTTTTCTGCGGGTTCCAATGGATACAAGTTTTAACTATTCTTGCAGTTTTACCAGGTTCCAATGAATACATGTTTTAACTATTCTCCTTCACTTTGATTGAAACCAGGTTTCGTTACCCTAGATTCATTTATCCATCGTTGAAGCGGGTTTCGTAACCTAAGCTCATTTATCCATTGCTCCACGTTTTATTCGAAACCAGGTTTTGTACCCTTGGTTCATTTATTCCTCGCTCCATGCTTCATTTGAAAACGAGTTTCATAACCCTAGATTCATTTATTCCTCACGTTCAAAACTTTAAACGAAACCTGGATTTTAGCGTATTTAGTTTAATCAAGTTCCGCCTTCTTTTCATTTTGGAGTTGGAATCCTCTTCTCCTCGGGTTCAAAAACTTATATGAAGCCGGATTTTAGCGAATTCAAAGCTTAACCGAGGTCCGCCTTCTTTTGTGTTTCCGTAAAACTTTACACGAAGCCTGGGTTTTAACCGTATTCATTTAGTTTAATTGGGTTCCGCCTTCCTTCCCTTTCATAGGGGCGAACTCCACACGGAACTCAGATTTTAGCTGTTCATTCAGTTTAATCAGGTTCCGCTTTCTTTTCCTTTTGGTGGCTGGATTCCTCCTTTTCTCCTTTCCTGCAAGGCTTAACACGGAACTCAGATTTTAACTGTTGTACAGTTTAACCGGGTTCTATGTAGGCATCTGATGCAGCTTCCTTCTAGTGAGGTATCCCAGCATTTCAGAATTTGATCCCAGTCAAAATACCCCGCCACAATTCAAAACCGGAAACCTGGCACTGGAAGATATTTGAAGCATCCCAACATTTGCTCAGACAGATACGAGCAACAAAATGATGCCATCATAAAAATCAGTTGCACTTTGAAGTTTCGTTATGGAAGTACTTGAGGGCTTCTGAATAGAGATATTGCTCTTGAATGCACTTTATTGAGCCCTTCAATGTCGTCAGATCCTATTTTCAATTCTGGGACATCTTCTTTTGTCTCCTTATTTACCGCAACCTCCTCCATGTGTGAAGTGAAAGCTTTTTGGTTAGCCATGTTTTCGTAGCCTTGAATTGAACGCCCAGCAATTTTGGATTGTAATTTTGCACCGCAACTTCAAATTGTCATTTTTCACCGCAACATTAGATTATTAGCAGGTTTGATCTAAGAGAACCAAATTTTGATGTTTTCCTATTACTTAGCCAGCTCTGGCAGAGGCTGTTGCTTCTAGTATTAACCATCGTTGGTCACAAGAATCGAAGTTGACCAAATCCCCACAATCACGCGCCAATGTTCTGGTGTAGAATACAGATGTCTAGGCTCAATGGACTTGTATGTTTATATTGGATCAAATAGCTTTCACATAAGTATCTATGTATGAGATACCTCTAAGAATAGAGGATCATTGTGCACAAATATGAAGACTTTCGCCAAAAAGGGGTGGTGTGTATGCACAGTGACAACTGAATAGTAAATTACATAGAGCATAGAATGTGTGTACCTTTTAGGTTAACTTCTTATTTATAGAGATTACCTTAGGGTTTGGATTGATGGACTCTGTGCGTCTTGTAGCCCAAGTATTTGTGCCGCCACCTCCAGGTTAAATCCCTTGATTGAGATCTTCCCGATTATATCCTTGATTATAGATTGGTTATGATCTTTCTTGATTGTAGGTGGATCCAGACATTAATTGCCCCTTGTTAGACTATATCTTAGATAAGCCTCATATTTGAGTCCATAACAATATTCAACGCCACGAGAATATGCTTTTTGGAAAAATAAATGTTTGTACTTTGTTTGGTGGTCTTTTTCACAAAAGACCACCAAACACTTATCGTGAGTGGCCTACCATATTGGAAAAAAATATAGGTCCTTATCTTCCTTGCATTTACCATTTTTTGTCTTATTATCCAACACTTTAACCCACAAAAAATATAATATTCTAATTCGTAGGAAATTATTTTAGAATTTTGAAATCTTCCATATTTTCTGATCTTAAATGAAGGAACGAGTTGAAATGTTCGCTTTGGTGCTGTATATCTAAGATCTCAATTTAATTTGTGTCGGCAACTTATAATTTTTTTTCTTAAATTATCCCCTGCAGACTGAAAGGAGAGCTTAAATGGGCTAATTTTCAATGAAAATGGTTTAATGGGGGTATTTTAAAAAGTTCAATAATCAAATTTTTACAAATAATTAAATTACTTTTATCAATTTTCTTAATATTTGTAAATTCTTTATTTAACTTCTCCAATTAGATAAAAGATCCGTCAAATTAAATTTTGTGTAATTGTCTGTCCAAACCGTGATTTCAAAAGTCATTTTTTGTAAATTGAGATAAAATTCCTTTATATTTTTACCCGTAAATCGTAAAAACTATTATCTAAAAATTAATCCAAACATGAAGTGTACTTATGTTGTTTAAAAAAAAAAAAAAAAAAAAAAAAAAAACAATGACTTGAGAAGGGTGTTCTTTTAAATACAACAATAAATCTGCTTCAGGCCATGGTTTTTAAATGAAAAAAAAAAAATATTTTTAAAAATATATTGGTTGAGAGATTATCTTTATTTTAAATTCTCTACCCATTAAAATATTTTTTAAAAAAATATTAAAAAATAAGTCTGGACCGTCTAGGATGGAAAAACTTCCCTTTATGTCAATTTTGAGAAGTAGTAAATGGCATCCAAGTAATTACTCCCTCCGATTTTAAATATAGGACAAAAATTTATAGAGTAATTATATTACAAAAATTTTTCCTATATATTTAGAACCGGAAGGAATATTATATTTCTTCCTAGATATTTCCCGGAATACTCTGAGGCACAAAGTGGTCATATATAAGTCATTTAAGTGTTTTTATTTCTTTGAAGTTTTCGGGTTCCCGGTACTATCATGGGTATTTATAACTAGGGCAATTAAGACAAAAAATATATTTAGGACTATCAAAGGGACACCAAATAATTTAGGACATCAAAACTTTGTATAAAAAAAAATTAGGACATCAAAATTTGAAAAAAAAAATTAGTAAAAATAAAAATGATAGGAAAATGAATGATTGTTGCGTAGTCTTCCGAGAAAGAACAGAGATGTTGTTGTGCATGGCCTACCATGTTGAAAATACGCGTCCTTCTTTTCTTCCTTGCAACTCCCTCTTTAAGTGTTCTGTCAAACAATCTCAACCAGCCTCACTCTATTGCTTCCTATCAAACACTTTTCACTCTCAATCATCTAAGCAATTACGTTTGAGTCACCAGACAAAACAAGGCATGGAGTTCGCTACCAAGGTGGGAGAAGCACTTCTCTCTGCTTCTGTGCAGACCTTACTGGACATGATCACCTCAAGCGAGTTTCGAGATTTCATGAAAAATAGAAAGCTCAAAGTATCTCTCTTGGATCAACTGGAGACAACTTTATTGATGCTTGGTGCGGTCCTCAATGATGCAGAGGAGAAACAAATCACCAGTCCTGTAGTCAAGAAATGGCTTGAAAAGCTGAAAGATGCTGTCTATGACGCAGAGGATTTACTCGATGAAATCAACACCGAATCTCTAAGATGCAAGGTGGAGCATGATTCTCAAAACGTCGCTAACAAGGTGCGATCCTTCTTTTCTTCTTCTTTTGGAGAATTTTACTGGGGGCTTAACTCCAAGCTAGAAGAAACATCCCAAAGGCTTGAACACTTTGCCAAACAAAAGGATATCCTTGGTTTGCAAAGTGTTAGCTTGAGAGTGTATAAAACAGCCACAACATCATCGGTGAATGAATCTGTTGTGGTTGGTAGAGAGGATGATAAGGAGAAACTGTTGCAAATGCTCCGCTGTGATGAAGATCCAAAGGGTAATGCTATAGGAGTGGTCACTATCTGGGGTATGGGTGGCCTCGGTAAAACTACCCTTGCTCAGCTCCTTTACAATGATATCAAGGTTCCAGAGCATTTTGATTTGAAGGGTTGGGCATGTGTTTCAGATGATTTTAATGTCCTTGAGGTGACCAAGAGTCTTGTTGAGTCTATCACTTCCAAAGTCTATAATACGAAAAATCTTGACTTCCTTCGTGTGGAATTAAAAAATAGCCTAAGCAATAAAAAGTTTTTGATTGTGTTAGATGACCTGTGGAATGAAAAATATAGTGATTGGGATGATCTCATAACTCCTTTTCACAGTGGAAGAAGGGGAAGTAAGATCATCGTAACAACTCGCCAATCAAGAGTTGTTGAAATCACTCATACATTTCCTGTACATAAATTGAGTTGTCTCTCAAATGATAATTGTTGGCTGTTACTTTCCAAGCATGCACTTGGAAATGAAGATCGAAACAAATATCCTAAGCTAGAAGTAATTGGAAGGAAAATTGCAAGAAAATGTGCTGGCCTCCCAATTGCTGCTAAAACAATAGGAGGTCTTTTGCGTTCAAAAGTGGATGAGAAGGAATGGAATAAAATTCTGAATAGCAATCCAATGGGAAATACCAAATGATGATGTTTTGCCTGCTTTGCGGTTGAGTTATCTATATCTTCCATCACATTTGAAGAAATGTTTTGCTTATTGCTCAATTTTTCCAAAAGATCTTTTGTTGGACAAAAAGAAATTGGTCTTGTTATGGATGGCTGAAGGCATTGTGCAGCAACCTCACCATGTGGAGAAGACATTTGAGATAGAGGCAGAAGACTATTTCAATGAATTACTATCTAGGTCATTCTTTCAACAATATGGCGGTAATTCAAGAAAGTTTGGGATGCATGATCTCATCAACGATTTAGCCAAATTTGTATCTAGCAAGAGTTGTCTTCAATTTGAGGGAAATGAAGTCCCAAAATCTACACGGCATTTATCGTTTACCCAAAAAGAATATAGTGGCTCTAAAGATTTTGAGAGCTTTCTCCATCTAAATTCTTTGAGGACTCTTTTGCCACAAAATGAATTCCAAGATTGGCATTATGAATTCAAATACCAGTTACCTACATTTATAATGACCAAAAAGGTGCTCCATAAATTGTTCACAAAACTTAAATGTCCAAGAGTATTGTCCTTGTCAAGGTATATCAATGTCGTTGAGGTACCAAATTCAATTGGCAATTTGCAACTTTTACGGTATCTCAACCTTTCCGACACTTCAATTAGAAAGTTGCCTGATGAAGCCTTTACACTTTACAATTTGCAAACATTGCTTTTATCAAATTGTAAGTATTTTAATAAATTGCCAGAAAAAATAGAAAAGCTTATTAATTTGCGTCATCTGGACATTAGTGGAACTGCTTTGAAGGAGATGCCCACACAAGTTACAAAGCTACAAAACCTTCAAAGTTTGAGTACTTTTGTGGTGGGAAAACAGCCGGATGGATTGGGAATTAAAGAGTTGAAAAGGCTCCCCCATCTACAAGGTAAACTTTCCATTTTGAACTTACAAAATATTGTTGATTCTATGGATGCTTTGGAGGCAAACTTGAAAAGAAGAGAGAATATTGAGGAGCTAGTATTGGAATGGGATTGTGATGCTCAAGACTCACAAGCTGTGAAAAATGTACTCAACATGTTGCAACCTTCAACAAATTTAAAGAGATTGACCATCAAGCATTATGGAGGCACTAAATTTCCTATTTGGGTGGGAGACTCATCATTTATAAATATTACCTTTTTGTGTTTGATTGATTGCAATAATTGTTTTTCGCTCCCACCATTTGGAGAACTACCTTCTCTCTCAGTGCTCTCGATTAAAAGAATGGCTTCCATACATACACTTGGAGGTGAGTTCTATTACAGCAAAGGAGAGCCCTCTTCATTTCAGCCATTTCCATCTTTGGAGATTCTTAGATTTAAAAATATGCCTATTTGGGAGGAATGGACACTCTTTGAAGGTAAAGGTGAAAAGTTTCCTTTCCCTCGACTCAAACATTTAAGTCTACATAATTGTCCTATGTTGAAGGGAGACATACCTGACATCCTTCCATCCTTGACAATTGTTTCTATATCAAACTGCAAACGGTTGGAAGCAAAATCAACAGCTTTACAATGGATCACATCTATTGAAGAATTAAAAATTGCGCGAGGGGAACATGGGTTATTAGGAGCATTTGATCATTTCCCTCTGGACTCTTTGAAATCTCTAACAATTGAGGTGTGTGACAGCTTGCAGTCTTTGACAAGAACAATAACGGGTAGCCATTGTCTTCAAAAGTTGCGTCTCGAAGGTATCTCATCAATCACGTCCTTCCCAATTGATGGTTTGCCCACTTCTTTGCAACACCTTCACATTGAAAATTGTCAGAAATTAGAGTTCCTACCTCAAGATTCTTGGCAAAACTACACATCACTTGAATATTTGAGAATTAGAGAGAGTTGTCATTCCTTGAAATCTTTTCCATTAGGTTGTTTTCCCAAGCTTAATTGTCTTGACATTTGCGATTGTCATAATCTAGAGAGAATTACACATGTTGGGGGGTCTGCTCTTCCCTTAAAATCACTTTTTGTCCAATTGTGCGAAGAACTTAGATCAATGTCAGAATTACACGTTGACTCCCTTGCCAACCTTCATGACTTTAACTTAAATGTTATTCCGAAGTTGGAATCACTGCCTCAAGGTGGTTTTCCTTCTAACTTGAGATCATTGACTATTGGAGGCCGCGATGGACTATCTTCTATACCAATTGAAGATTGGGGTTTTCAACGACTGACTTCCCTCTCACGATTAACGGTTATGAATGATGGAAGTGAAAGCATTCTGCATATTTTACTAAAGAATCAATTACTACCCACTTCTCTTGTGTATTTTGGCATCTATCGTATCTCCAATCTTAAATTGTTAGATGGAAAAGGGCTTCAACACCTTACTTCTCTTCAAGAGCTTTCCATTCAGCATTGTCCAAACCTTGAATCTTTGCCGGAAGAGACGCGCCATCCTCTCTCTTGTTATTGGAAATCAAAGACTGGTCCAAAATTAGAAGAGAGATATGATTATCAAAAAGGGAAAAACTTGTTCAAGATCACTCATATTCCCACCATCAGAGTTAATGATGAATATTATGATCCTTGATATGCTATGCATTCCTTTAAAAGGTGAGCTCTCAAATTTCACAACAACTAAACAATTTTTAATATCTGTTAGTTTATACTAGTACCTTTTTTCTTTTTCACAAGTGCACATGAAAATTGTGATATATTCCCTTCCCGATCATCGAATTGATATCTATAAGGCCACATCTTGACAACATCTCAATGCTCCTACAACATTGTTTTAGTGGAAAAACTCTGAATATTGTGAAACAAGTTGTTCAATTATCTTTTATGCACAATAAAACATACGATTTATCAAAATAAAAGTGGTACCACGATAACTATTGTCTCAAAATTTACAATTATAGCTTGCACGTTAAATCTTTTGGCCAATATTTACTTAATATTTGAAAATATTTTTACTAAAAAAATAGAAAACATGTATTTTTCCACGCCATACATGAGCACATGTTAGGTTGCAAAATGATATTTACGTGTCACTTCTTCGTAATTTTGTTTCAGATTCTTAAGATTTGTGGCAAAATTGGTACTGAGATCATTGAAACTCTAATTCTCTATTTTCAAAGTGCATTCAAATCCATTCTCTATTTCACATTTGTGATTTTCTATTATTGTGTTGTCGGTTGATTTATGAAAGAATGAAAATCCCTATAAATATTAATTTTTTTTTTCTATAAAGGATTTCGAAGATCCTGTAAACATTCTTTAAGTTGATAGTAAAGGTCTTTGTCTTTTCTAAATTATTTATCGTAATTACGATATATAGTTCTTTTTAAAAAAAATCTCTTGCTTTTGCTCAAGAAGATATAACATTCTAATTTGAACCCCAACCTCTATATTGGGGTCTAATCTTTCTACTCTTTAAGAGATCAGAAATATCCTATTTTTATATTCATTCATTTATTTACAAAAAGTAGAAGATTGATTTAATTTTTTTATATTTTTCCAGATGCAGATTATTAAAAGCTTGGTTGCGTAATTGAAATTCTGGAATTACCAAAAAGCCTATTGAAGATGAACAAGACAAAGTACATTCAAATTAATCCCCGCTTCTCATTCACTCATTTGATTCATGAGAAGCTCATGTGAGTATCGACATTTTTCCTTAAAGAATTTCTTTCTTAGAAAATAAGGCTTCAAGAGGTTCATAAAAGTTTCATAAACATGTTGGGCTTGAGTTTCTTGTGTCTCTTAAAAAATGTCTCTTTATTTGTACCGACGAGAAGACGTATATGATCTTATATTCCTACTCTCTTAGTTTCTTTCTTTCTTTTTTTTTTTTTTTTTTTGATATACAAATTTTAGGAAAGGGGTTGGGCTCACCCACGGTCCCAAGGGGCGCTTGGAGCCAGTCCACAGGGCATACCGCCGCAGAGTACGCATGTCTCCACCTCTACCCTGCGTTTCCACTACTTCCTAAACCCTTAGGATGTCTCCTCCAAATACTTGCGCGCTTACCAAGGCGGGGATCGAACCCCTCCCTTAAGGTGAGGAAGTCCGACCCCCACGCGGTGAACCCAATGATGAGGGGTTCTTAGTTTCTTACTTTTAAACAGATTGATTTTAATTATTTTTCCCTGTTTGCCAATATATTGAAAAGATTTAGAATTATTCTTTCTTCCTATATATATATATATATAGAACCATTCTTTCTTTACCTGACTCAGTATGATACGGTTAGTACCTCCGGTCCTTTATATAAAATCTAGTTAACAAATTTAGGTATATTAAGGAACTTAGTTCTATTATTAGTTATTTATGTGAAATAGGTTGATTTTCTTAAAATACTATAAGATAGAAACTCCTTAATGTGTACAATTTTACTGACAATTTTTTCTCCCCCTTTGTTCAGTGAGTTGATCTAAAATTTCAAAAAGAGAATGCCTTTGGCTTTAAATAAGCAAAGCAATGACCAAATGTTTCTTGAAGATCCCACAGATCTTAACTAGGTAATGCATTTTGTTGAAATTAATCCACCTTTTTTTAATTATTTTGGTGGAAAGCTTGCAGGTGTTGTTGAATTTAATCTAATATTGTGTTTTAATGAACCATGTCAAAATAGGTGAGGGAACTTGTTTAATTGCTCTGTTTTGAAGAACAGAGTTATGCCATGTGAGAAGCAATTAAGCAGGTCAGAACACTAATCCAAGAGTTATAGGGTGGAACAAACTACTTGATTAGGTGGAACAAAATTTATGAATGATCATTATTTTTGTATGTTACCCTCAGAAAAGAAGCATTGTTTTGTTGGTCATTAATCAATCATTTTATATGTTGGATAGAAAATTTGATTGCCGGTGTTGTGATTTTCTTCAGGTTTCAACATTAATGAGGTTGAGGAATGTGATTTGCACAATGAAGGAGGAGTCTCATCATTGTTGATCATTGTTGAATTTGGAGTATTTAGGTGCTTAGAGCATTTTAATTGCCTAGCTATTCAAAAGCAATTTATATAGCCAACTTATTTTTTTTATTACACATGTCATGAGTTGCCTAACTCCCTGTAGTGCCACGCACGGACGAAGCACGTGCTCGTCCTTTCTTAATAAGCGTTCTCACTTCTCAAGCTTCCCTGCCTGTCCTTATTTATTCTTCCCACTCCTCTCTGCGCGACAGCCAATCCCTAAACCCTACAGCCACGACCCCTGCACCCTCACTAACAAATCGCTTCGTCTTCCTTACTTGGATTTAGAAGAAGAAAGGCTAGGTTGCTTACTGTTCTGGAGAATCCAACAGAGCAAAAAGTCCAAATTCCTGATGACAACATCTGTTTCGATTCCTATTTCTTCTCTCTATCTCTATCTGCGATCCGTGCTCAGACTGGCTTTCAAGGTACGTTTTTTTTTTTTTTTTTTCAAAATGAAAAAAAAAAAATGGTTTAGTTTCATGGTCGCTATAACCTTCGCGCGAAGCTTTCGGTGAATCTGGGAATAGATCTACTCATAGTTATGGGTTTTCTGTTCTTGTCATCTTTTATCTTTCGATTTATTTTTCAACTGATTTATGCTAAAATTACAAAATAAATTACTCTGTTTCAAAGTTTTGTGGTGTGGGTTGTGGAAACATTTTGAGAATTGGGTTTTGGGGTTTGGATTTGGAAAGTCTCTCTCACCTTTAATTGGGTTCCTTTATGAGGTTCTTTTTTTTTCCTCTCTCGTAATACTTGCATTCATCCAAAGGAAGAATATTTGGTCAGCTACGGGTTTGTGGGTTATAATTCCTTACTGATGTTTTGATTTGTTGAGAAATTGTCTTCACTATTATAATATGTTCCCTTCGACGGAGGAGGCTTTGCTTTGCTAATTAGAAAACTTCTTGTGGAATTCTTGTTTTTGGGTATGCTATTTAGATCTTGCCATTTCGTGCAGTAAATTCTTGTATTTTGGGTGGAATTGTTGAAGAAAAGGCAGTGAAGTCATTTTAAAAAAAAAAAAAAAAAAAAAAAAAAAAAATTCTGTATACGCTTCTTTATACTCCTTCTGGTCGTAGTAAATATATAACTGTTCGTTTGGCTAATTCGGAACAATGTTATTAAACTACTCTTAAATGCTTATCTTGTAAAAATATCTTAAATACGCACTTTAAATATAGGACAGATTCTAGATATAAGAAAGGGTTAAGGAGTAATTTGGGTAATAAACTATTATTATCTAACATAAATAACTTTTAATTGGACTAAAAATACTAAAAAAATTTTAAAAATGTGCAGTCAGCACAAAAAAGTTTTATATGTTTTTGCTAACTGCACATTTTTAGGAGTGTTTTGGTATTTTTAGTCCACTTAAAAGTTTATTTATTTATAATGTCAAATAATAGTTTGTTGGCCAAATTGTTCCTTAACGAAGAAATAGTAGAGTTTTTTTAGATAGTAAGGAAATTAATTAAATTATTTTAATATATTTATATTAGTTATTTTTTTCCTGATATATAAATAAGTATATACAATATTCGTTTAAATTTTTTTTTTTTTTTTCCAAAAAAAAAAATTAACTCTATCTTATATTATAAAAACTAATTAATTAATATTTTGAAAGATATGTACAGATTTCAGCCAAAGTAATTATATAACTTTCTCAAATATCAACCAAAAAAAAAAAAAAAAAAAAGAGGTTACTTGGCTTCCTCCTTCACCAACATCGTTCATTCTTCGTCTCCCTCGCGCAAAATAACCTCTTATAAATACAAAGCTTTGTGCTCTGTTTCTTTGCAGACCTTAATCAACTCTAGAGAGGTTCAAGATAAAGCTCATCAGTGTCTCTCTCAGAATCCGTTGGAGACCAATATTCTGAACAAAGATCCAAAACACTATTTGGGAATGGGTGGAATCGGAAAACTCAACCCTAAAGGTAATTGAGCATTTTACTTATTATTACTTTTGCTATCCTTAACTTATCATCTGAAGATGGCAAAAATTATTAATTCCACACAAAAATCTTAAAAACGTTAAAAAGAGTGTTCTGGATGTTATTTTTAATCCGGGTGCTTTTCTAAGATTAATCCCTTATTTGCAAACATTATTCTTAAGGCATATGTATTGCTTTGTTGTTGCTACATGAAACTCTTTGTGTGGGAGTTCTCAAGCCAGAGTTAAAATTATCCATTGCAAGCTAAATACTTTTGCATTGTTCGGCTATAGAAAAGCCCTCCCTATGTATCTATCTCTAGTCTTAGTCTCAATCTCTCTCATTACCTCTAAATTGAGAAATGACAATGGTAACACTCCTCCGACAATACAACATACACCAGCACATCAATATGCAACGTAGCACATAAAATCATTTGGGCAAAGTATATTGATGTTAGTATATAATTCTTGGTTATCCATCAACTGCTACTCCAATATTGTATATTACAGTCATCCAAATATATATATATATATATATATATAAACAACTAAATTCAAACCACCGATTCCTCCAGCAATCTTCAGTGACCAATTTCTACCACCTTCCCCCTTGAACCTTGATTACTACTCTGCCCACTTCCTAAACTTTAGTAAGGTTTTGAGATTCAAATAGGTAATCTCACAAACTAAGCTTATACAATATCTGATAGTCAACCACATCTGAACAGTCCACATAGCATATTCAAAAATCATACAATATGTACCACAATTCATATGCAGCTTGTAATACAAACATCATCATAAAATTCAATACCTTAGCGTTAGGAAAATACAATTAGGTGAATTAATATCCCAAAAATAACTGAATGCACTAGGCCTTGCCTAGCCATTGGGAAGTTGGCCCCATGGTCGACCCTTCTAGCCAAATGGCTCACGAGTGGTGCTGGCTTCATACAGGCGGGACTAACAAATATGGTTTAAACAAGCATATACAGTTATATACAAGCATATAATCACAAATTTCATTGTGAACTATAATTTATGAATGGGAAATTACAACGTTTTTCCACACAAATAGCTGAGCCACACAAATATGCTGAGTCAGTGGATGTAGGACCCTAGAAATTATTGTTTTCTTAAAGACAATTTCAAAAGTTTACTTTTTTATATGATAATGATTTGATTAAGGACGTACGACTCTAGTGAATAAGTGATTAAGGAGGTAAAAAATCTTCAATTTTAATTTGTATTTCAAAATTTTATGAACATATGAATTACAAATAAAATAATTTCTAGGATCCAAGAAATTATTGTTTTTTAAATATAATTGGAAAAGCTTAATTTTGTATATGATAACAATTTGATTAAGGACGTCAAACAACTTCAAATAGAATGTTATAAAAGTTAATGAACGTTTTTCCACATAAATATGAATGTTATGAAAGTTATACCGATCTTACAAAATTAATTTTTTGGAAATTATATTTCTACATTTATAAGACGATGAATAACTCAGTGACTGATAATCAACAGACAAGATCATATCAGCACCTTCTTAATCCTACAATATCAATTTTATCGACTATTAGGTGGTTATGCTTTCTTCTAGCCTTGATTTCAGAGAATGCAGAACCAGAGTATACAAAACTGAGAAATCCAACCTCATGCAACATCGAATACCAAGATTTAATTGCTCTGCTCACTCCCAAACTAACCCCAATAACAGAAACTAAAGAGGACGAGATTTAAGAGCCTCACCTTACCTAGTTTATGGGATTGCATGCAACGATCGGCCTCTTCCCTTCTCCGATGATCGCTTGCTGTCTCGCTACTCGCTCACTCTCTTGCTCTCTGTTTCTTTAGGTCTCTGGGCCGAATGGGAATAATGAAATGGGTGGAGTGTGTGTTTGTAAGTATTAGGCCGAATGGGAATATTGAAATGGGAGAGGTGAATGGCTAAATGAGAAATGGAAAATGAGAGTGTTGGAAGGGGTGGGTGAATGTGGCGTAAGAGTGAGGTGTGAGGTGTTTGAAAATGAGAGAGGGAGATGAGTGAGGTGGCGTGCTTGCTAAGAGGAAGAGAGGAGTGTGAGAGGTCGACTCACTATAATACACATTTGACACCTTTCAAAGCTTTTGTTTGTAACTTAGTTCTTTTCTCATTTAATTGCAAACATTAGATAGGTGTTTGAAATTAATCCTTAATCTCATATAAGGATTTTTTTTTTTTCCTCACTTAACTTCTCTACGCCTAGAATATTGACTCTCAAATTTCTAAGTCGAAAACTATCACTTAATTGTTTTCTCTTGAATTTTTGGGAAAATAGGCTCTATAATCCAAATATTAGCTTTAAAATTATTAAGGCGAAATTTTTAACAATTAATTCTTAGCAAATCTTGTCATTTCCTTATTCTCAAGTACACAATTAGTTTTAGTTCATTTCCAAAAAGGCCTCAATCCTTTTAAATGAATCATATATTTATTTTAGTCATTAATTCTTTGTTACTAATTTTTTTGTAGAAAAAAAGTAAAAGAAACAAGAGCAACCGAGAAAAACAAGTAACAAAGTATACTTGTGGTTGTCTATCATTTGAGAAGATTAAGTTCGCAATAGTAAGTTCAATCTCTCTTCACTTTAGCTATGTTTTGAATCATTTTTTATTTTAAATTGTACTATGTGTCATCTTTGTATATTATGCTTTGTAGAGGGACTTTTTCGGGATGGCTGAACACACTAGAAAGAAAGCAGATGGACAGTTAGAGTGGGCAGATCCACAATCTGAGTAAATATACGTATACGTTGTGTTTTTATGTTATACTAACTTCAATAATTTTTTATCTAATTTGTTTCGTGCTTTAACTGTAGGCTAACTTGCACGAACTTCGCCAACAACAAGAAGAGGTAGAGGTTGATGCTCGAATGACCTCTCGATGAAATATTGATGACTATTCTTGGTGAAAGATCGGGATATGTAAGAGGAAAAGGGTATGGAGCGAGCCATTGAGGAAGAGAAATCGCTCTCAATCCAATGATAATTCAGCTGTGGAGACCGTGCGTACCAATTGCTTGAGGAGTTTGATAAAAAATTTCAGGAGGAGCGTGAAAAGATAGAAGCAGAGCGTGCTGAGGAACGTGCTAGGATGGAAGCAGAGCGCGCAGAAGAACGTGTCCAATTTGATGAGAAGATGAAACAAATGGAGTAGAGGATTCTTCTGTCTTATTGCAATAGGGGCAAGTAACAGCTCCTATTTCATCTACTCCTAGCCTTCCTGTCACACCAGCTGATCGTTCTTCGTAGTTTTATGTTTAATGTTTCCTTCAAATGAACAACTTTTAGACTTTGTTTATAGAAAATTTAAATATTTCATGTTAATTTTGAACATTTATATTAGTATCATTGTTAGTTAATATATTGTTAGTTTCAAGTTTCTTATGATCTTAATCAATACGGTAAAGGTTTTAATTGTGGAAATAAAGGCGCAAAGTTTTGTCCCAACAAAATCCCTCAATCTAACAAGAAAACTATAATGATTTCCATTTTCAGGCCAAACTAAACATGTAAAGCAAACTTGAAATCCAAGTAGAACAAATAATCTATTCAAAAACAAAAGAACTCCCAATCACATACCTTGGTAGGAATGCGGCTAGTTTCAGCATACTCTTCACTCCTCAAGTTTACAAAATCAATCCAACTATCAAACAGACGCATGCTTGCTGTTTTGTTTTTTGGTGAAACTTGAGTAAGGATGCAAGGAATTCCCAGAATCATAAATTACAGATTGGCGTAAATTGTATATACGAAATAAACAGCAGATTAGAGCAACGTCAGGAAAAAAAACGCAAGATATATTTAATATAAACCAACGTAAATCCCAAGAAGAGGAATGATAGTTACAAAAACCAAAACGGCAATTTTCAATTCAAATTGAAGTAACAGAGTAATAATTAATAAATTAAGAAAAACCCTAACCCTACAATTCGAAACAAATCCCCAAAAACTGAGAAAGAACATAGGGGGAAAGATAAATTAAAAACCCTAGTACAATGGAGGCGGTGTGTGACCCAAGAAAGGTCTTCCATGTGAATTCCCGCATAAACTACTAGTGACGGAAGGATCGCAGAAACTTAGGGCCCGTTTGGTACGCGGAAGATCGGCCGAAGGAAAGGGAAGATTGTAGATCTTCCATCACCGAACACGTTTGGTAGCACTGCCTTCCGGGAAACTGCCTTCCGGGAACCTTTGATCTTCCTTCATTCATGGGAAAACCACTTCCCTCCATTTTCGGTGGGAAAGTTGATCTTCCCTAGGGAAGAAATTCCAAGTGACAATCTTTTCCTCCTTCAATCATCTATCTTCTTTGCAATTGCTGTCGACGCCGACGCCGCCTCCTCCTCCCTCTGCAAATCCCGACACCAATGTTGCAAGGATGAAAAAGAAATCTGAAGCTTTTTTTTTTGGTTCTGTCGTCGGGACGTCAGGGATCAAGAAGGAGGGATAGCAGAAATCTTGGGGTACCCTACAGCTCGACGAAGCTGAAATTGAAGATAGGAGCTGAACGAAGGACTCTTGAAATCGACGACGGAGCAATTGGAGACGCAGCACAAGGTTAACGCAGGTTTGAAGATAAAAGGAAGTGAAGGAAGAAGGAAGAAGGAAGAATAGGCGGAAAATGGAGTGCATATTACATTGAAAGAATTGAAAACCGACGCCAATTCTCGAGAATTGAAAACCAATTCTCAAGAATTGGCGTTAATGAGAGGGTCCACACCGAGAATTCTTTAAAATGAATTCTCGAGAATTCAAATTTGAATTCTCGAGAATTCTCATTGAATTCATGGAGAATTTGTCGGGTCTGATTTTTTTTTTTAATTAAATTGCGTCGCATATAACACTCGAAGCTGATGACGGTGGCGGCGTCCAAGACGGCAGGTGCGGCGTCGACGGTGGCGGGAGTGACGTCCAAGGCGGGGGAGTGGCGGCGATGCGGTGGGTCACGACGATGCCGAACAAGACGCACAGGGCGAATTTGTTTTTTTAATTTAGGGGTATTTTTGGTTTTTCACCTCATATTCCCACTTAACTAACACCCAATTCTTCATACCAAACCATTCATTTTTCCTCAACTTAAGTTACCTTTCCATGTCTACCAAACAGCTCAACTTTTTAATTTCCCTCGCGATCTTCCCTTCCATTCCTTCCCCTCCTTTAAATTCCTTTCCCTCTTTAAATCTTCCGCGTACCAAACGGGCCCTTAAGGTGTCCTTGATCTTGTGGGATCTATGGGTGAAGACCTATGAAGCACGGACACTCTTATTTTTTAAAAATATGCGTGTTGCACACTCCGACACCGTCGACATACCTCGACACTCTTATTTTTTAAAATATTCATGGTTTTGAATATTATTGAATTAATGATGAATTTTCCTTTTTGTTTTTTTTTTTTAAAAAAGGAGGCACAACTTTTATGATGAGGGCAAATCTACGATGAGCTAAAGTGAAGGCCGAGGATTTTACGAAATATTGAACTTGAATGTAAATTATAATTTATATATATATATATATATATAATATCAAAAAGTGTTCTAACGTGTCGAAATTTAGATTTTGTTAGGATTAATGTGTCAGAGTGTCGAGTCGTGTCATATCTCGTGTCTCGTGTCAGTGTCTGTGCAATATAGGTGAAGACTTTGAACCTGAAAAGCAAACCGATCAAGATGATGACGAGAATGACACACGTACACATCCACACATCCTTGTTGTTTCCTTTTTTTTTTTTTTTAAAAAAAGGGGGCGTTTTGGTATTTTCATGAAAATAGTGTGGGCCCCACCCCAAAATTAACATCATTAAGCAAGATTTAACGGTTCTGTGACTTTTACACTAATTTTATAACCACATGTGTATTTTTGCACCTAAAAAAACCACTTGGTGTATTTTTACCCTTTAATATATCAAAAAGTTTACATTAAATATGAATTTTGTAATATTTAGAGTTGATAAACATATGAATAAACCAATAATGATATATCATAACTTGGGAGGAGTAAGATTATTACCAAGAGTAAGAACAATAAGTATAACAACCAACGGCACGAGTTAGAATTTTTTGTTTGTGTTTGCATAATTAGTGGGGGATTCGGGGGAGCACCCCCAATTTTTTTTAAGGAAATTTTTAAATGCATTAAAAAATAGAATAATATAAACAAGAAAATAAAAGAAAACTTCAACTTAACATAGAAAAATAATAATCAAGAGTCAACTAAGCTATTACAACAAAACGATTATAAAAGTATTCTTCGATTCTTCATTCTTTAAAAACATTGCATTATATCTTCATAATCAATCTTATCAAACATATTATATAAATATTTTTATATATACAAAACTTTGTCCTTATTTGTCTTGAGTTATTTTCTCAAACTTTACAGAATATTTTATAAACTGTAGGAAAATAAATAATTCAAGAAAATATTTATTTACTTTTTGTCAAATCTAATTAATTAAAAATAAAGCATTTTTTATTTATAGATGAGGTTATGATTTCAGAAATAGTATAATATTAGCGTAAAAATAATATTTTTCATCTTCAATTTTGAATTTGATTTAATAATATGTAATGATTAATGAATTTAACCAAACCCTGGCCAAAAAAAATCTGTTGCTGTTGTGGGCATGGGTGCATCTTCCACCTCCCAGCACTCATTGATTCTCTTCATGTTGATAAGTTTTTGTCTGAAGAAAAACGCAACGCCAGGACCTTAACTCCCTTTTTGTTGCTTATGGTTTTCCTTCTATATATAGGTGACAGCATGAGGAGAGGCATAGAAGAAACTTGATCCTCACCGGTGATGACACACAGTCACTGGAAAGCCGGAGAGGAAGAGAGACTGACATAAGGCTAGTCTGCGAATATTCCTATCACAACAACATCATATCAAAAAAAATAGAGGCTCAACATCCTATCACTTATTTTTTGGATTCCATTTTCTTCTCTGTCTCTGCACCTGCACCCAGAGGCAACAGTGTGGCTCCGCCAATGATAACAGCCATGGTTGGATTAGTATTTACTAATAGACATAGAATATATAAAAAGTCTCGTGAAAAAGTACCTATAGATAAATATTTCATGCTAATATTAGATTAGACCCCACTAATATAACCATGTGACAACAATTACATATAAAATTATATAATACAATAAACTATCATGAAACTACTCCAAGAAGAATGGAAACTAATAATAATATAGGACAAAGATTATTAAGAATAAATACAACATCAACGTCAACCTTGAATAAAAATACACTCTCAACAAAAAGAAATATTCTTCTCATTAATGACAATTTAGTCAATATCCTTTCATCCCCTCCCTTCAAACTAAACATGTTGTAGAGTTAATAGACCTCTTAGTTTTCATTCAAAGAAAAAGGTTAGAAGAGTTGTCAAATGTCGTTGTAATTAAGGCCACGGAAGGGTAGTATGTGACAGCTACCAACACATGAGAGCATGGTAGTTAAAATCTTGATTTATCACCGCGATTTTACGTTTTTACTATATATTTTTTTCATCAAAACGATTTTACTAATTTTCCAAACACTTTTATGTTTTTATGATTTTTTTACGTTACGATTTTACGTTTTATGATTTTTTATCCCTTTTCTGATTTTACGTAAAATTTCGATTTTAACTACCTTGCATGAGAGGCAACTTAAATGAGTGCATGTTTGAGAAGAATAAAACTCCTCTTATATATTTAACAGTTAATCTAAATAAAGTTAATAGTTAATGGGCCTGTTTGGAGTGTAGCGTTAGGAGCTATAATTTTGAAAAAAAAAAAAAAAAAAAAAGTCCAGTAACGTTGCCAATTGATTTTGGGTCTGTTTGGGTTGAGCTTTAAGTTCACTGGACTTAAAGCTCAAAAAGCTCATAAAGCCCGTTAAGGAAAAAGCTATGGGCACTGTTTGGGATAGCTTTGATATAAGTGGCTTTTGTTTCTGATGGACTTTTCTTAATGAACTTATTTTCTGATGGACTTTTTTTAATGTGATTTGTGTTTGGGATAACGGTGACAGAAGTGACTTTTGTTTCTAATAGGCACTTATTTGGCATAGCTTTTAAAAAGATAGATGAGATGCAAAATGACAGAAAAGGGCATGAATCAAATTCATATATATATATATATATATATGTTGTACAAAATGTGATAATTTAAGATAAAAATTAAAAATAAATATAAATTTACCAAATTAAATAGTAACATTACCATTAAAAAATAAATTTTTCTTTCACACTAACCACAAAGGCAGTATTATTTTGCTTTGACACTGATCTAATAATAATTGTACACCCAGACAATCACAAGAACAAGTCGGGACCAAGTCATTAGAGTTGCAAAACGAACGAACGGAATGAAATGACCATGCAACACCACAAAACCACTGGGTGACTAATAATCTCACTCTCCCTCTCCCCAGAAAGTAAAAACAAAAAGAAAATCTTAAAGGAGCTCACTAAAATAATATCATAATTATCACTCAACTGAAACCAAGCATCCAATTTTCGTCCAAATTTCAAGTCGGGAGAGGAGAGAGAAAAGCACAACTTGGGGGAGAGGATAGTCATTTTACAAATGGACCCCACATAAAAAATTGATAAGAAGCCTTTAATGAGATGAGAAGCCACAAATGAGAGCTTAAAAAAAAAAAAAAAAAAAAAAAAAAACTCCATTGTCCATTGAAGTCCATTAATTTTTGAGTGTTCCCAAACACTCTCAATTTTTTGGATGCACTTATTATCCCATCTAATGAGATAATAAGTCCATTTGGGGTGTTCCCAAACAGACCCTATACCTAACCTGAGTTTTTTCCTACCGAGCTTTTTTTAAAGTTAGATAGCTTTAAGCCACCACTCCTATCGCCAACGCAAACAAACCCATTATAAGTAAGAAACGCCCGCATTAGGAACAAGCTTCCCCATCATCCGGCGCCACAAATTTCCTGTCATGTACAGTAAACCAGAAAGCATCACGAATAACAATGAATGCGTGTGAACTTAACCATGAAGGAAACTAACAATGAGACAAGCCTCGAGTAAAGGTGAAAGGAAGAACAGGTTTATTGCAATTACAGTGCATGACTTACCATATTGAAAATCCATGTCCTTTTTCTCTTCCTAGCAATTACCCTCTTTTGTCTTTTTTTGATAAATATATGTGGCATTCAAATAATTATAATTAATTGGGAGAATTTCACTAAACCCCACAATTAATTTTATTTAAATTAACGCTCAAAAGAATATGAAATTTCATTGTATTTTATGGATCAAAATAAAATTCAGTTTTGTGGATAAAAATAATAATAATGACATGGCTTTTTTTTAAAAAAAAAAAAAAACATTTAATTGTCGTCAAAGCTCGGCACTTGGTCATTGACAATTTGCTAGGTGGATTTGCTTCCGGTGAGTAACCATTGAAGCTTTGGTGCCGATTGAGGCTGCCAAAGAATTTTGTTATTCGTATACTTATTCTCTCAATCCGAATTAATGGTCAATACTATATATGGTCCTTTAGAACAATTGTAGGATTGTTTTAATAGGTGAGCTCTCAAAATTCCCAACAATTATATTAAACATTTTATCATCCATTAGTATATATGTTTTTTTTTTCCACGATACACATTGTCCTTGATCAATATATCATAAAGTCCTATATCCCTGTATTATCTTTCGTAGTCGTTTCATGATTAAGATAACATTATGGGCTCCTTTATGAAAATTGAGCTGCAAAAAATCTATTGTCATAGCTTTTTGAAAGAGCATACCAATAAACAGGTCACAATTTTTAATTGTGGCCTTTATTTAAGAAATTTATCCTTGATACATAAAAATGACCATCTATTCATAGATTTAAGGATTCTTTAGTTGTAACGGTATATCTCTTATAAACAAGGTTGACCTCATTTTCATGCTCTCCAAATTGTGAAACTAGCTTAAATTGTTTAGTTTTTAGGTTCATAATTCTAGTGTTATGCATGTCTAAAGTACAAGTTGATGGGAGCAATTTTCCTAATAGCCAAATGATTGAGCAAATCTACATGCTTTCTCTTATTTTGGAGAATATTTAGTTAGTGTGCAGTGGCATAAGTATCATGAAATGTTTAATTCAATCTTAAAAAATTAAAAAATTAGAAAAAAATGTTTAATCCACTTTAAAGAATTACCATATGCAACCATGCAAGTTAGACATGGATCATATAGGAATTGATTTTCCTCTTTAAATCCAAGCTAAAACGAACAAGTCAACATGTTCATATCTTCCATAAAGGTTAGTGGAGGATAATCTTAGGCAAACTTATGGCTCAATGGAAGTTTTTTTTTTTTTTTTTTTCCTTCCCCCTTGTGAGGCACATATATTTTTCTATTGGAGGCAATCATGTTTGAGGTATTGTTAGACACTAAATGTAGGCATATTTTCTAACGAGGATTCAAACTTTGGTTTATCATATTATGAAAGACTAGCCCTTTCCTTATGTTTAATGGAAATTGCATATGGGTTTTCTGTTGGCTTTTGGTCTTGTCATCTTTTATCTTTCCATTTATTGTTCAACTGATTTATGCTAAAATTACAAAATAAATTGCTCTGTTTCAAAGTTTTGGGGTGTAGGTTGGGGAAACATTTTGAGAATTGGGTTTTGGAATTGGGAAGTCTCTCTAACTTTTAATTGGGTTCCTTTATGAGGTTCTTTTTCTTTCGTCTCTCGTAATACTTGCATTCATCCAAAGGAAAAATATTTGGTCAGCTACGGGTTGTGGGTTATAATTCCTTACTGATGTTTTGATTTGTTGAGAAATTGTCTTCACTATTATAATATGTTCCCTGCGACAGAGGAAGCTTTGCTTTGTTAATTAGAAAACTAAATCTTGTTTTCGGGTATGCTTTTAAGATCTTGCCATTTCGTTCAGTAAGTTCTTGTTTTTGGGTGGAATTTTTGAAGAAAGGGCACTGAAGTTTTGATGGATCTGTTTTTTTTTTTTTTTTTTTTTTTTTTTTTTTTTTTTTTTTTTTTTTTTTTTTTTTCTGTATACGCCTCTCAATACTCGCTCCGCTCTTAAATATACATAAATATAAGATAGAGATGCCAACTATATATGCCGTAATTATTTTATTTTATTATTTTTGTTTTTTGAGAAGTTAGGAAACTAATTAAATTATTCTTAAATGTTTATATTTGTTGTTTTTAAACTATTGTCTAATGTATAAGGATATATAATATTTAAAAAGAACTCTATCTTATATTAAAAAAATAAGTTCTATCTTAAAATATAAAAAGTAAGTAATTAATATTTTAAAAAATATGTACAGATTTTACATTGGAATTATATTACTTTCGCAAATATGAACAAAAAGTAAAAAGTTATTTAAATTCCTCCTTCACCAACATCGTTTATTCTTTGGCTCCCTCACTCAAAATAACCCTGTTTAAATGCAGACCTTGATCACCTCAAGAAAGGTTTGAGCTAAAGCTCATCAATGTTTCTCTCGAATCAGTTGGAGACCAATCTTCTCAATGAAGATTTAAAGCATTATCTAGGAATGTGTGGCATCGGAAAATTCAACTATAAGGTAATTGAGTATTTCGCTTATTATTAATTTTACTATATTTAACTTATGATAATGATACAAATTATTAATTCCACATAATAACCTTAAAAAGGTGAATAAGAAATTTCTGGAGATCATTTTCAATCCAAGTGCTTTTCTAAGATTAATCCCTTATCTGCAAACAGTGACACTGATCCCTCTCTCTTTTTCACTTTTTCTTTCTTTTCCAACAGAGCCCTGCCCTTTATAGTGTACCCCTATTCTCCCCCCTAATGTTAGGGTCAAATCCTTATTGGGCATACCGACACGTTTTGTGGCACCTCTTTACCGCCACAACATCTTCTGGATTTTTTTTTAAAAAAAAGATGGGAAAATCACTGTAGAGGCCCTTTTAACCAAAATAAGCCCAAAAAGGGCCCCAACAATCTGATATGCCCAGAACAGGCCCTAGGGCCCTGATTGGGATTGAATTGTAAAACAAAATGACCAAAAAACCCAACTTATTCTGAAGAGAACAGGAAGAGGTAATTTTGAAATTCTCATCTCAACTCGCTCGACTCTTTCGCTCGCTCGACTGTCGGATGTGCTCGTCAACCTTCTGAAGCTCACTCATCGTCTTCTCTGTGCTCCGTCAACCTTCTGAAGCTCGTGTGTGTCGTCGTCATCGTGTGTGTCGTTGTCGCCGTCATCGTGTGTGTCGCCATCGCCGTCGTGGTTCACCTGTAGATAAAATTTTGGGGATTAGGGTTTTTCGTCCCTTTTTTTTATAAAGAAAAGTATAATATGGTGGTCTATTTTTTATGAACTTTGTTTAATTTTTTGTGTGCATTCATATGTCTCCCACGGTCTTTCAGTGTATAAAAGTCAAGCATCGATCCTGCGAGTTCAAGTTGCTGGGTGTTCTGAGTTTCGGTTGAAGAGCGGTCGTTTTCTTCTTTTAGAGGTAAATTAGCATGTTTTCAAGCTTTTAGAGCTTTGTGTAGATATCCTTCTCTCCCGCACCCCCCCTCCCATTGGATCACTAAAATAGTCCCGCACATTTTGAATGTGCAAAGCAACCATCCACTTGTCCCCAAGCATTGATACCGAAGCGAGACATACTACTTAGTAATCCTCCACCCCATGGCCACCCACCATTCCTCTGTAAATAAAACCCATAAAAGAACAAATTCAATTGGTAAAACCGTAAAACCCATATCAAAATACACAAGCCCATAATAACCAACGCAGCCTAGTGCTAAAGCTCGTAGTTTGCCATTATCAAAGATAACATTGAAAAATACCTAAAAAAGGTAGGCTTAGTGACATCAGAGTGTGTTAAATTTTGAAATGAATTGATTTGAAAACCTTGGAAGTATTGTTCTTTTATCAGTTTTTTATGTACATGAATTTGATCTTCTGCTTAATGCTTTTAATTGTAACTTGATGATGAGTTTTAAAGGGCATTGGATTGGTAAAATCCATGTCCTTATCTTTGCATTTTAATTGGGATGCGAAAATTCGTGGCTTTGTTCAACGACTTTGGTTCTCTGTTTCAATCCTACTTTAATTTAAGGGGAATTTGGCTTTCTTTTCCTTTAGTCATACCAGAAAACAACTACTCCCATATAAAATATGTGAAAATATCCATCAACATTGAAAATATCTACATGAGAAATAAAGGTTAGTTTAAAAATATTAGACTTAATATGTTTGGAAATTAGCATATTTGACTTGAATCTTTGAAGGTTGAACTTGCTTTGTCTTTTTCTTGGTTGACCAAAATGTTAATTAAATAATTGGTTCATATTTCGGGTTGGTGATTGATATATATAGAAGAGGATTCTCAAGGTCATTTTTTTAGGTATCTATTCACAATCAAGTGGGCTAATCTCAATTAAACCTCGTAGATTGAAATCACTTGTATGAGAATAATAGATTGTAAATTTGTGAAATTGGTTGAATTTAATATAACTTTTATGGAACTTAAGGATCACTTGTTGAAGATTTCATTCGAATTGGTTTCTATTATTTTGTAATTTATATAATAATTTTTCTTCTTCCTACTGATAGAAGTGATAGAGATTCAACTCATTTTCTTTTAATTAAAGTTTAGGTCTATCAAAGGCATTCTGCTGGATATCTGAGATTAACCTGATTCCTGCTTTATGAAAGCTACTCTGTTCCTAATGCATTTTCTGCTTCTTGTCTGATTGTAATACAACCTCATAGTTCTGTGTTCTTGGTGTTGTCTTTCATAAACTAGTTTATGAATATAGATCTTGAAGGCTTTATTACGCAAGATAAACATCTCGGTTTTGACCGCATTGCTTATCCTTCAAAATTAGTATAAATATAAAGGTGGAGAGAGTTATTTTTATAGGATATGAATATGAATTGGAAGCCCATTAATCAGAACAAAAATGCAGGTTAGGATGTGGGGAAAGAAAAGTAAGCTTTTTTCCTCTTTAGGGAATGTCATTGAGGAAGATAATTTTAGTTTACTTGTTGCATCAATATCTGAACGCAAAAGTTCTGGTCATGGTATTTAAAAAGTTATGGTCATGACCTACGTTTACATTTTCATGGTATTTAAAACGGGAATCATGGTATTTAAAAATATCATACTTAAAAAGTTCATCACATACAATGTAGTTCTTTGACTTACGTTTCTGTTTTCATGGTATTTAAAAAGTTCTGGTCATGACCTAGGTTATATAAAAAGTTGTGGTTATAAAAACATTTGCATGCACATGACCATATTTTTTTGTTCGCTTATTTATCCCAAATGTAGCTGATGACTATGGTAGCATGGACATTGGTTGCCGATCAATTACACAATGGTGGTGTTGTCCAAAGATACATTTTCTCAGCTGAAATAATGAGTAAAATGATTAATTCTAACCTGAACTGGACAGTCCAATCCATTCTTCCGCAAATTGATCTTCAACATTTAGGATACAACATTGGTGATTGTCATTTCATTTTTGGCCCCTGTCTTTTTGTAAATCATTGGTTTTGTTATGTCCTCGATACGACAACAATGAATTTCTACGCCCTTGACTCCTTAGTTGACATAAATACATATTATCGGATGGAATATGAAAAGGAACATCCAAACAAACAGCCAACCAAGAAAAAGCCAAAAAAGAAAAGGAAATGATGGCAAATAAAGTGGTAAGTTCAACAGAAATCAATGTTTGTTTAGTTGGTAAACCTGTAAACATATCTAAATGTGTGAACTTCGTTTTCAACGCCATCGTTTCTTGGATATACTCCGAACAATCAAGCCAGAGTTGTTAGAAGATGAGGACAAAATCCCCAAGGATGTTACATGGGTTAAAGTCCATGTCCAAAGGGACATGTATGTCTATTTTATTTGTTTGCATTTTTTGTGGTGTCTGGTGAAGTTTGATATCTGGTTTTACTAGAACTCATCTGTCTATTTTATTTCAGGCACTCATGTGGGGTTCATGTTATATCCTGGCTACGACAATGGGATGACTCAGAACAAGGGGCGGATGGGTATACAATGCCACACTACACCGACGAAGAACTTCGTGAATTGAAGGTGGGCTTCTTATGGTGGCTTGTCACCCATCCTCGCAACACCCATCGGTAAAAAGTGTTGTCTTTAATGGAGGACTACCACAAGAAATTAAAGAGACATTAGGGGGCATAGTTGTTAGGACATGTATTTAGTTGTTAGGATCAAACCTTCTTGTTATTTTGTAAATTGTCTACGATGCTAATTTGATAATCTTTATTCAATGACAATAGAAATTTTTTGATTCTGTTTTGATGTGATCATGGCCTGAGAACAAGAAATTTTAGCTTCTGTTTTGATGTGGTTATGAATTGAGAACTGTAAAATAATGGCATGATTAACAACTTCAATAGGGGTCATTTACACCAATAACATGGGTCAATTACAACAATAATAGGGGTCACTTACACTAATAATAGGGGTCACTTAGAACAATAATAGGGGTCACTTACACTAATAACATTACAACAATAACAGGGGTCACTTACACCAATAACAGGGGTCACTTACACCAATATCATGGGTCACTTACACCAATAACAGGGGTCACTTACAACAATATCAAGGGTCACTTACAACAATAACAGTACCTAATTATAACAATAATAGGGGTCACTTACAACAACAATAAGGGTCACTTACAACAATATCGGGTCACTTACAACAAAATCGGGTCGTTAACAACAATATCAAGGGTCACTTACAACAATAACGATTACCTAATTACAACAATAAATGGGTCACTTACAACAATATCGGGTCACTTACAACAATAATGATTACCTAATTACAACAATAACAGGGGTCACTTACAACAATATCAGGGGTCACTTACAACAATATCAGTACTGAATTATAACAATATCAACACCTAGTAAAAACAATATCAGCACCTAATTACAACAATATCAGTACCTAATTACAACAATAAAAGCACCTAATAACAACACAAACAACACCAAATTACAACAATAACAGCACTTAATAACAACAATATCAGCACCTAATAACAACAAAATCCAGCTGCATATATTTTTCAACGTCATTTACATTTAGATTCAAAATATGAATATGTGTACATAAATGACACTTGGATACAATTGTGACAACAATATCTAACCTTCATTTACAACACCAAATGCATCTACAAATTCATAATGTCAACATCACACACCATCTCCAAAAATAATATGGTTTGGATTTCTATCTAAAGCCATATACAACAAAAGAGTGTGAGACGCAATGCCCAAAAAGAAACATCCAAGGCACCACCGATGATCAACTTGGATTTGGATTCTTGCAAGTCTTGACGGAGTGTCTTGGCTCATGGCATCTACCACAATGATAAACCTTCTTGTTTTGGAATTGAGATTCTCGTCTTTTTCTTTTGCGTCTACCTGATGGTGTTGTAGTAATTGGGGGCTCCAAGAAAGTCTGTTAGCATTTGTGTCACCGTCGGGCGCATCAACAAGTGGACAATCATGTGTTGCAACCGGCTGCATGCTATGTGCATAAATTTTCAATTGTCTTTGAAAGTGTAAAGCAATCATCTACAAATGTGTACACGTTACCATTAAGAACCTTAATTGCTGTACATGCATGTGGACAAGGTAGTCCACTCATTTGCCATGCTAAACAAGAGCATTCTGCATTCTTTTGCAACCAGATTAACTCTCAAATAATTTAAGGCATCACCGCATCTATTTTCAACCAAAAACTTGTTCTCCCCATAAAATTGAGCATGCATGTTTTCTGCAAAGTTCACATGTTGCAACAATTTTTTTGCTATGTTAGGTCCTACACCATTTTTCCAATTCACCAAAGCCATCTTGCTTGCTAGCATCTTCGCAGCCAACTTCTCCCTATGCTCATGTATTAATATTGATACCGTGTGCGTCCTCTCTTTCACCATCCATGCGTTGAATGATTCAGCAATGTTAGTGGTTATGTTATCCCACCTTTTGAAAGGAAACTTGCTCATAGCCCATCGATCAACGTCCCCATGAGTCTCAACCCATCGTGCCAATCGTGGATTGAACAATTTTAATTTTCCCATCGCAATAGTGAATTCTTCAACCATCCTTGCATACGCAATTCCATCGAGGAGGTGCAATGCAATATCCTTGCTGTTCCCAGCGGTACGTGGCATCCCTTTCATGATTTTGAGGAACTCTGCACTATAATTTTCCTTAACATGCCTGTAACAAAATGCATGTCTCTCGGTGCCAAATATATCTCCTACAGCCCCAATAATGGAATTATTTCGATCAAACACAATTGTTATCATCATTGATCTTGTAATATGTTTTACATTGTTTAGAAACCAAGCCCAATCATCATAGGTCTCACCGCTAACAATGCCATATGCTAAGGGAAACAATTGGTTGTATGCATCATACGCACAAGCTGACAACATTGTACCCCTATAAGGGCCACTCAGATGACATCCATATATATAAAGGATTGGTCGACAAGCATCTACAAAACCATTAATGGAGCAACCATATGCAATATATAGCTGGACAAATCTATTATCGGCTGAGCCTTCCCATTTTGCCACTGTGTCGGGATCACTCTCTATGAGTCTTCGACACATCCAAGGAATAACCTTGTACGAGTCCTCTGCTCGTCCATGTAATAGCGTCACCGCTCTTTCTTTGGCCCTATATGCTTGTTTGTAGTTCAAGCGTACCCCATACTCGTTGTACATGTCACTTTGAATTTCATTCTTGTCTTGTCAATATTATTTCTCAAACCATCAATTACAAGAGTTGATGTCAACCTACGCTTGGGTGGATGAGATACAATCAGGCTATCCTGTGCATGGTGTGTGTGTGCGCTCCTCTGTATGTTTTGATGGTTAGGAACTCTGTATCTTGACGTTCTCCCACTGAATATGCACCCATGTACCAGGGACAACCATCAACCTTGCACTTAACAATTATCTTTGTTGCCTTGTTCTTCACAAAGTTGTAGGAAAACTTGTGTGCAATGCTGTATTTGTACAATGTTTCACGGAGGGTCACGACATTCGGAAAAATCTATCCTACCCCCATTATCAAATCTTTCCATTTACAATGATTCATTTGAGGCCTGTTTAATGGCACACTTTGTGAACAACATGGAAATGATGGAAACTCTTGAGTTTGATTGTGCATTTGAGGTGGAGACACAGACCACTCAAGTGCACCTCCAAAGACTTGATCCCTCTTGCGACAAACAACAATTATTAGTGCAAGTAATGAGAACCAAGTAATGACAATTTATAAACGAACAAATTACAATTCTTAACACAACAAGACTTACACTTCTTGTTCTTCCATTTGAATATTCATTTGTTGTGGTGTATTATCATTATTCCCATTTTCTTCAATGTACACATGACAATATTCTTCATTATACCTTATTAAATGTTCTACCCCTTCATCATCTACAAGATCAACAAATGTAGATGTATCCAGACTAAGTTTGAACTTCACGGAAATTTCAGTATTTTCTGCCCCAATAAAAGACACTATGATTCTTTGCAACTCCTCATATGTTGTTCCTTCCTCGATGCCTCTTGTTCTTATCGTTCCACCACAATAATCAGTTTCTTGTCCTCCCCCATGTACAAAGAAACCCCCCACATGGAAGAAACATAATATTTTCTTCCCTGAAGTACTTTCCATCTTTAATTATGATTTACAACATAAAGTTATTATTAACAACTTTAACACTCACATTAACAAATTTAACAGTCACATTAACAACAATCTCATTTCAACGTTTTCACATTTAGTCATTCCCCCTAACAAACAGACCTCCCTCTGTTTCCATGCCAAAAAAAGGGCAACCTACAGCGTTTTAACATTTAACTCGTATTAACAACTATATCAGTCATATTAACAACTAAAACAGTATGTATTAACAACTATCCCATTTCAACGTTTTTCAACCAAGTGTGTCTTCATCCCATGCACCCATTTCCACTTAAAAACACATCTTTTCCTTTGTTTTCATGCCAAAAAACAGAGCAACATTTTTTCCACCCAACCCCAAAATGATTAAAGACCAACTAGAATGGTGATAATGATATCTTGAGCAAAATCTTAGTATTTCTTACCTATTTCCTATCTGATTATAACATAAATTTGGCCAAGGTCCAACCTTTCAGCCACCCAACCTTCAACTGGAAAAAAGGTTCAGCAACAACAAATTTAAACCAGCTGAGTTTAGGCTATAACGAAGTGGATGATTGGTAATATAGATGTTCTCTCCCTCACTGAGTTGAGCAATATATAGGTTCAAAAAAACCTTTGTTCTCTCCTTTCGTTTGCCTTGTACGATGGTTTCTTCTCTTCCTCGTGTAGGCGCCAAAACTGATTTTTGATGTTCACTTTTTATTAATCCAAAGTTGTTCCTTTTTGCTTTTTTAATCAGGGGTGTTAGTTTCTTTTCTTTTATCAATTCAATCCCAATCAGGGCCCTAGGGCCTGTTCGGGCATATCGATTGTTGGGGCCCTTTTTGGGCTTATTTTGGTTAAAAGGGCCTCTACAGTGATTTTCCCAAAAAAGATTGAGATGTTATGGCGCATTCTTAGGTAGGTGTCACAACTGCTTATGCACTTTATGTGGTGCTTTCTTGACGCAACGCCATATAAGTTTTTTAAAAAAATTAAAATACACTAATAGCTGTGGTGCTTGTGTTGCTAATGACTTTGTGTGACACTTGTGTTAGAAAGCACTACACAATATTTTTTTAATATTTTTCCCAAACCTTTCTTTATCAGTGTGTTCCCTATTTTCTAGCAGCTCTCTCATCAATTTCTTCCTTCCTTTTCCTTATCATGCCTACTTGGATTAGCAGTGAAAGCTGTTTTCGTGTTGTTCATGTTGTTGGTCTTCCATCATCCTAAATCACAAATTATGCGATGTCTTCGTACTTAGGGTTCATGAAACTTTGGGGGTTTTAAGATATCTTTGAAATTCGTAGTGGAAAATGTGATATCTTGGTTTACGCTTTATCAAAAATCTAGAACATTGTTAAATATTTAATAAAATGTCAAGATTAAATTTCTATTGTGATATTGTTAATTTATTGAATATTTGTTACTTGGATAAATTCAGTCAATAATAACAACAAAACCTAATGAGAAAGATTGGGGCAATGGACATTAAAACCCAAACAACACACACTCAAACTAAAACAACACACATACTCAAGCCCAAACACATACACAACCTAGACACACACATGTGCTTCCTCTCAACAACACACACATATCCCTTCTTGAACCTGCATGTGTGCCATTTGTCCACACACACACACAGAGAAGGGAAGCGAGTATATTGTTTATTATCATTTTTTATCTTCAACTTATCTTCAACTTATACTTTTAAAGCTGACAATCGTAAAAATTATTGATTCTATATAAAAATGTTAAAAACGTTTAAAAGAGATTTCTCGAGGTTATTTTCGATCTGAGTGCATTTACAATATAGTCTTAGAAACTACAAACATTATTCTACTCAATCATTAAAAAGATTAATCCCTTATCTTGAGAGTGATGTTACAATATAGTCTTAGAAACTACAAACATTATTCTTGAATAATGGCAATAAAGAGACGGAGGATCCTTATCCTTATCGCTATACTTAAACAAGAGACAAAGGACTATGTAAGACAATCTTCTACTTATATTCCTCCTTTTCATATCCTAAATTTGTTTCAAGATTGTCAGCTTATTTCTCTTGATTTATAGATTCAAAGTCTTTTTAAATATCAAATGCTTTTAATGCTTTTAAGTATATATGCCACTAAAATTGTTTATAAGGTTTAACATTTCTCTAAATCCTGATAATGCCCTTGAAAGCATATTGGTGACCTTTTGTGTTTTACCTATATGAGCTTTTAAATCCCATTGCTTCCATTTTTACTGTTTATAGGAGATATTATGGAGTATCTGGCTCAAGCTGAGAATGTTCAAAGGTTTGTGTCATCTAATCCATTTTGCCAACCGGCCTTAACCAGGATGATTAGCCATTGGATGTTCACAGGTATGATGAGATATGATGGATGTTGTATGTTGAATATATAAATTTGACTTCTAATGTTGAATGTATAAATTTGGCTACTAGGGGAGCGAGGAACATGCCCATAATATCGTTGGTGAAATGTTCCTATAGTCGACTTGTTCGTTATTGGTTCAAAAGAGGGATTAAAGCACAAAAGGATGCAATGAACGGAAAACATTTTTTGAGTGTTATTGGAGAAGCTATGACAAATAATGGAGAGCGAGCTACATCGATGCGTGTTCGGGAGTTTAATGTGGCGCGTACCATGTTTGAAGTTGATAATTAGGGCATTGATGGGATTCCACAAATCTCTTGGCCTCCACACCGTGATTGAAGCGAGAGATATACGCTATCATGTTAGGTTTGAAGTGGGCCATCGATGGGTTTTCGGAGAATCCTCCTCTACTCGGACTCGTTGGATGCTATCAACATCCTTATGAGGGACTATCATGTTGATCACCCCCTTAAAGAAACTATTGGGGAGACTAGAGATTTGCTTTACAAAGACTGGAGTGTTGAAGTTCACTATACTCCAAGAGGAAACATCTCATGTGCCGATTATATGGCCAAACAGGGTCACGACACACCTGTTGATGCTGATGTCACTCTAGTTCCTTTTGTCCCCAGGGGATGCTTGGATATGTTTTTCAAAGACCGGATGGTCTGCTTTTGTTAGTTTGATGTATTAAGGACTGGACTTTCATGGTCTAGTCCTTCCCTCATCATTCCAAGCTTTATAGTTTGCCCGTAATTTCCAAAAAAAAAAAAAAGATAATTAGGGCGATACATACTCGGTGAACTTGAGCGAGGGGAAATGCCAGTGTGGCAAGTTTCAGGCATTCAAATTCCCATGTAGTCATGTAATTGCTGCATGTTCAAAGGTATCCTATGATGCTGAACAGTACGTGGATTTAGTATTCTCAATCTACAATATTATGCATATTTACTGTTCATCATTTCAGGCGATCGATAGTGAACAAGCAATACCGCCCGCTTCCGGACCAAAGATTATCCCCGATGAATTGAAATTGCGTGGTATGGGGTGCCCTAAATCTACATGCATTCGCAATGAAATGGATGAGGTGGAGATCCAACCTAGCTCCAGTCGAACTAAATGTAGTATATGTAAACAGTCCAAACATAATAAGCGTTCATGTCCTACAAAGCGAATAGCTAATTAGTTCACATTTGCTTTCCTATTTGCTATCATATTTGTCTTCGAATTAGATGTAGCAATTTCAAGTTTAATTTAATGCATTCCTATTTGCTTCTCAATTGATTATCTCAAAAATCCTAACTTATAGTAATCCATGATAAATAACAATCAATACTCACCCGTTCACATACAGGAATCCATGGAAATATAACATAATACAGTAATCCATAACATCGAAGTCTCGAATGCGCAATACGCTCAGGGTGGAGTATATGTAGGCCACGATCTCGAACGCGCATCACGCTCAGGGTTCCTATGGATGCCATCAAGTCCACGCTGTGCATCAGGATCGTGCCTAATATCGAAATCCTCAGATGCTGCCCGTATGAAGTCATCGGTATGATCACCTCCGTCATCAAATGTGTGTTGTCCTGACTCGTATGGACTACGACTAGATCGACATATCACCTGGAATGTACCCTCCTAGCTTAGATCGAAATCCCATGTTACTTGTGCTTGTGCTCCCCTGCATTACTACAACCCCGTCCATCTTTGGTAGGAACGAAAGGCGAGTAAAACCCTACGCAACCTAATAAGTACCGAAGCCGGGAAACCCTTGTGCAAGCCGATAAGCACTAAATCTAGTAAACCGTAACATCCTTCATTTTAAAGGACAATTATTAATTACTAACTTGATTAAACCATTTATTAAAATGTTTTATGTACATGATTAAGCTTTGGATTTTAATAAACTCATATTTTTATACTAAATATTTCTTTAGAATTTGTTAAAATATCCAAATATACTTAGAGTATACCAAGTGAGCCCTAATGACGTGGGAATATACAATAATTCAACATGTATCAAAAAGGTGAAAGCACCACAGGTAGCAAAAGTAACTTAAGCTTCCAAAGCCTTCCCCGATTGACTCACACAAGAACCATCACTTTGAAAAATATTTGTAACCATCAATCCAGCTCCTTGTAAATGCTAATACGTGCTTTGAGGTGCCAAGTTAAACATTTTAAATAATGAGTACTGGATATCAAATTTACAAAATCATCAGATCACAATTTTTGTAATAAAATTTCTATATTAAATTTCATATCATGAATCACATATATAATATGCCAAACAACATATTGATACCCGACAAACCTTATCACCCCCATCCTTATTTAGTTGATGAGAACCCATGGGCTATAACGTAATAGGTCTAGTCTCTATGACAAGACTACACCAAGCTCTCCAATAATGAAGTATAGCCCGACCAAAGGCTATAGAACTCATATCGGACCATGGGTTCCCTTTCCTTGAATATAGAAAGGTGTCATTGTTCCAAAGGTTGACCCTTAACCCGGCCAAAGGAAAAAGGGTGATACCAAGGGCTCTGAAAATATCAAAGTCATCCACTGTGCACCGAGTGGTGGCATACCACGTGGTATTATATACACAATAACTCACATCATCACTCCATATCCATCACCGCTCCAAATCATCATAATCTTGGCATGTATATATAAGATTCCAAACATGATTTATAAAACTAATACAACATCTCAATAATAATTAAGATGACGATATTATTTTAGTTCAAGAAACCATAACATGTAATATCACTAATCATTTCTAAATAAATCCCACAAGGCAATTTCACTACCAACGTAATTTCACAGATTTATATAATCAAAAATCACTCACAAACATTATACAAGCAAGTACAACATGTGGAAAGTGGGTTATCTCAAATTCTTGATACAAGAACTAAACTTAAGAGAGATCAAGTCCATTCTAAAAATAAATATATAATTATACGTTAATAGAATTAATAAGAATAATCACTAAAATAAGAATAATTAATTGATTAATTAAACTGTTATATCAATTTAGTTTTTCTAGAAAAATGACAGTTTATCTATTCCTCAATTTTTAACTTAATACTAACTTTTGTAAGTATAACCCAATTTATTAAATAATCATCAAACCTCCACATAATCAAAATCATATTAACTTTAATTTAAAATCCCAAATCCCAATTCATAATTTCATATAGTTCAAGATTTAGAAAAACTAACCGATTAAATCTTTAATAATACTTCTAGTAATCCAACTAAATGCTTAAATTCTCATTTAATCGGTAAAAATATACTATATGACATAAATCCTAAATTCTTTTAAATAGAAAATAAATTTAAATTTCCACAGCAACCAGCTAACAAATCTAAATTGATTAAAGTTAATTATTAATCATGCTCCTCATATATACAGTAATCTATTATCAAAAATTCAAAACTTTATCATAATTATAATCCCAAAATTTTCACTAATCAGTATTATATTATCCCTGTTGGAAAGAGAAAAATGTGTAGATAACTTTTGTGAAGAAACTTTGTTAAAAAGAAATTAATTCAACTACCTAAATGATCTTATAAAATAAATAATGTACCTTAAAAGATCCTCTGGACTCTTCTTTTCTTCCATTTTTCCTTCTCTCCTCACTCTCTTACCGTCTCTCCATCTCTGTGTCCCTCACTCACGAAACACACACACACACACTACACACACATATACCTATATATAAATGGAGGGAAGGTGGTGGGGATTTGCTTTTTCCCCACGCCAAATCCCTCCCAACACGTGTTGCCACCTTATTGTTTATTTTTTTATTATTTTTTTTATTTCATGGGCAAATTACTATAAAGTACCCAATAATTAGTTTTATTATTTATCTACTTTAATCTTCTATTCTCTCTCCCTTTTTATTTTATATAACAACAACAATAAATATTTTTATTTTCACTCATTTATTTTTTATAAATCATACTTTAAATAAAAAAAATTTATCTTGATAATTATATAACAAATTCATGTATTATGATTAATCCTTTATCACTTATAATTAAATCCTAGTATAAAAATTAGAATGTTACAAAAACCCGTCCAGGATGGTAAGAATTGAATGCAACAAAATCGGCTGGGAACTTTGTGATGGCTTTGATATGAATAAGGAACTTTTGTCCGCAAAGCAAACGACGTCTCGGGTCGTGGGTAAGAAGGCATGGAAGGAGGCATCGGTGCATGCATCTCTGGAGGAACCTGTCCTGGCATCTCTAAAGGCAGAGAGAGACATTGTGCATGAGAGCCGTGCACACTTGATTGTGCCTGATGCACACTCGAGTATTCACTCGAGTGTAGGAATGTCTAAGGACCGGGCTAGACAGGGTTGGAGGTCAACTCGAGGTCTGGTTCGATATGACCTCGGGCTGGTCGGGCCGGGTACCGGACAGGACCCAGTTTGGACCGGCCTGGACCCGCCTAAGGCCCGCTTTTTTTTCCAATTTTTTTCTAGTTTTTTTTTTTTTTGGCCTTCTTAGGATGCAATATTTTAGCTCGGGTTTTACTTGACTTTCCAAACTAATAAAAAGTGACATAGTGAAAAGTGATTCTTATAAATTTAAAAGCATATTAGGATGTCCAGACTCCAGTGAGCAACTCAATGTAGTGTTGATTTATAAATAATAAAAAAAGACCTCGGGTCAAACCGGACGAATCCAGGGGGTCTAAGCCCCTGGATCGAAGTGCAGTCCAACCCGAGCAATTTGATCCGTTCCGATCCAGTCAAATTGTCTTGGATTGATTTTTTTCTACCTTAGACCGGACTGGGTTAGACCGGACCAACCAGACCTCGTGTTTTTTGGACAACCTTACTTAGGGGTGGAAATAGGCCAGGGGCTTGTGGCATGTCTTGTTAAAATCCCGGTCAGGCCTGGCCTGTCAGGCTAAAAGGCCAAGCCAAGGCCTAATTTAAGGTCTATTTGTCTTAACAGGCCGGGCCTAGGCCCTCGAATAGGCTGTAAAGCTGTCAGCCGGCTTGTTAAGAGGAGGGTAAAAGTGTAATTGTGTGTACATATATATATTATGTCTGCCTCAAAATAAGCCCAGTAATTAGAAAAAAAAGCCATTCACATTTGCTCCCTCGTCTCCATTTCTGCCGTGAGTTGTGCCTAAACGATTCTGAGGAAAAAAAACCCTAATTACCTAAACGATCCAAATCTCAGGCCTCAACTCGTCGAGTCGTCTCTCGGGATCTGTGCCACAAGTGCAACACACTCATCGAGTTCTCAACAAGACACAACGAAGTTCTCGACGGTGCACCTCTCGGGATCTCACTCTCGGCTTGTTATCGACGGTCGTCGCACCTCTCGGGATCTCACTCTACTGTTCTCTCGACGGCGTTCGGTTGGGGTGGATTCTTTTTCAAATAATTTCGACCATACGCCCCTTTAATTATTTGATTTCGACGGAAACTATATAGTTAGATCTTGTCTGGGTTTTTATGCTAATTCACTTGGTGATTAATTATTTGAACGATGTAATTGGTTCTCCATGATCTAGTGCTTCTCTTCTTTTCTCTTTTGTGGTGCAATTCGGTTCCCATCACCCATGGCGTGATAATAGTGTCTTGCTCTAGGAATGCAATTTAAGCATTTCAATACTTCATAGATGGTGTGTGGTATGATGAGTTGATGACTGTTTGAGCCTTGAGGTTCTTTTAAGATATTAAAGGTTTTAGTATGCATCATCTTGTAGGCTCATTTTACTTTTAACAAGAGAACCAGAATGTGATTATCTAAAGATTTTAACCAAATCCTGCTCCAAATAAATCATCTTAGGCTCCAAATTGTATATGTCCTTTATATTTGGCCAATATATATGAATTGTTAAACTAAAACTATATATATGCCTTGTTATAAAAAGTATCTTGTCAGTTTAGATATAAGAATTGTTAAACTAAAACTAAATTACTTTTTATGTTTCAGTTCGAGTTCATGTCATCTCCATTTCAGAGTGAAACAATGTCATCTAATTCAGTTCCTCCTATTGGTATTGAGGTCTCTCAACAAGCACCAACAAATTCAAGTGAACAAGCTACTCAACAAACTAATGATGCTAGTGAGAAAATTGGTAGTGATGATGATATTATTAAGAAGAAGAGGCAAAAAATCTCAGCTATTTGGGATGATTTTGATCTTGTTGAATCTAATGATGGGCTCAAAGCGAAATGCAAGTCTTGCAAAAGTCCATTTTCATACTCAGGGAAGGGAGCTAGCACTACCCATCTATGGAGACATATCAAAAATTGTGACTCAAGGAAGCTCCTCCTTGCTGTAAAAAACAAGCAATCCACCATTCAATTTCAACCTTCTAGCACTAATCCATTTTTGGCATTGGGTGCTAGATATTCTAATGAGAAGATGGGGGAGATAATTGCTACTGCAATCATGGTGCATGAGCATCCTTTTAGTATTGTTAAGGATGAATTTGGATGTGGGGTTTCCAATATGCTAATTCTGAATTTTAGAAATTATGTTATACCTGATGGCAATTCTAACTCCTTTATTGCTCTAGAATGGTGGAAAAATAATAGTATGAAGTATAAGATTTTATCTAAGATGGATGCTGACATACTAGCTATTCCAATCTCAACTGTGGCATCAGAGTCCACATTCAGTGCTGGAGGTAGAGTTATTGATAAATATCGTTCTAGATTGAATGAAAAATCAATTGAAGCACTTATTTGTGGTGGGGATTGGCTTCGTAACAAGTATGGATTAAAAAAAGAAACAAAAGGTATAAATTTTGCATTGTTAAAATAATATCATTTGTTATACATATTACTTGTTCAATTGTGTTATGCTCTAATTCTATATATTTGATTAATTTTTTTCAAGGTCTTTGAAGCCGAAGAAGAAATTATATTAAAGATTTGATGTCATGTCCAATGGTTTTACATTGGCGCAATTGAAGGAAGATGCTCTATATTGGTAAGAAAAGAAGAATTTGTATGTTGGATGTTGTATGTTGGTGGAATGTTGTAAACTTTATTCATGGGATGTTGGATGTTGAATCTGTATGTTGGATGTTGGATGTTGTATTTGATTTCATTTTTTATGTTGTTGTAAAATAGGCCTGTTTTGGGCCTGTTTAAGGTAGGCCTGTATTCGGCCTGTTTACAGTAGGCCTATTTTAGGCCTGTTTTTCGTTGAGGTTTGTGGCCTGTTAGCCTAAGTACAGGATTTTTAAAAATATAGGCCTCTTAAGAGGCCATAGGCTAGGCTAGGCTTGCATACAGGCCAGGCTGAGGCCAAAATATAAGCCTGTAACAGGCTACAGGCTACAGGCCAGACTCATGCCACTTCCTTGCATAACAGCCTGACCTGTTAAGGGTGAGGGCTGGCCTGGCCTGTTTCCACACCTAACAGAGTGCGCGTGATGCATACTTGAGTCTGCACTCACACACTCAAGTGTGCACTCTCTGCACTTGTCTTCCTCCTTTCTTTAGTCGCGATTTTCTTCCATTTCCGTCATTTCCGGTCGACGGATTTTTGCGTGCCACCGTCGGCGGCTTCTTCTTCCTCCTTCCATAATATTTTTCGCGTCACTCTCTTCTTTCTCTTCCTCTCCCCAGCGTCACAGTCTTCTCTCTCTTCCTTTCCCCGACGTCACGCTCTTCTCTCTCCTCCTCTCCCCGACGTCACTCTCTTCTCTCTCTTCCTCTCCCAGGCGTCACTTTCTTCTCTCTCTTCCTCTCCCTGTCATCTCTCTCCTCGCTCTCTGCCATGTGATTAGGGCAAATTGGACATTAGTCCATTTTCAGAGGCGCTAGAAAATGGCTTCCCACCATTTTTTGTGGGAACCCATTTTCATTTAAACGTGGGAGAATGGAGTGGGGTAGGAAAATATTTTCTAGGGAAAATTTGAACCAAACGGCTGCCGCCACAGGAAAATTCCAATTTTCCTTTTCCCTCCCCTGATTTTCTTTGATCCAAATGGGGCTTTTAAGTCTTCTTTAGTTGAAAATAACATTTTCTTACAACTTTTGAAACTGTATCCGTCTATTCTGAAACCGTGCCCGTGAATTTTATTTGACATGGTTGATGTGACTATACTCGTGACATACACGTACCTCTCCAAGTGCTCCTAAACTCTAAGTATCCCTGTGGCTATACCTATACATAGAGTCCACATTATATGCATATATCTTATTTGCTTCTTATATGCTCATACCTCTATTAGAGATATGAGCATTTTTTTAATTTTTTTTATATATTTTACTTATTTAGATTTAAATTATATCTGCTTTGTTACATGTTTTTTACACCCAGTATCTCAAATTAATTAGTTTCTAGTTATGCATTCGAAATATTTGTCCGTAATACCGTATCATGGACTAATTAATTTGAGACCTTGGTGCAAAAAAATGTCGAAAGCAAAGATATAATTTAAATATAAATAAATACAAAATATAGAAAAATAAATAAATATATATATATATATATATATATGCTCATACACATAAGAAGCACATAAGATATGTGCATATAATGTGGGCTCCTCGTATATAAAGGAGCCTCCTCAATTGCTCCTAAACTGATTTGACATAACTGAATTTGTTTGCCAACTTCTCTGATTTTTTTTTTCAAAATTTGAAAGTTTTTTTTTAAAAAAAAAAAAAAAAAAAAAAAACAAACTAAAGATGGAATACAAATAAAGTCAAATCAAATACACCAAAATAAGCCAAATACTAAAACATCCAATCACCGTACTTAAAGATTTAAGAATAGAAGTAGAAGCATGGACAAAATCGGCCTCCTCGATATCCAAGGTTAGAAGTGACGTGAAAGAAAGTGTTGGTTGTAAAACGCATCCTAACGAGCACACCTCTTTATAAGCATTAGTTGCAATTAGAGCAGCTGCATAGATACCCAGACTTGGGGTAACGATCAAAGAAAACTCAACCTCAGAAAGAAGAAAACCCATGATATCCTGAAGAACACTTCTACTCCTCCGTTCAAGCAAAGATGGTGAACTCGACCACACATCGAACAACACCTATTGAAATATTCCCCAAGAACGCAAATCTGAGCCACCATGTGATAGTTGAATCTAATAACGTTCAAACAACCATCCAACCAAGAGGATTTATACTTAGATCTCATAGATCTGTTTATTTCCCAAGAAAACAAGAACACCACCACAAAACCCAACACCACAAAAAAAGAAAGAAACAAAACATAGGTAGCTCTCGGCGCTACGGACCAGATCTAAAGAGGGAGAGGAAAAAACTCGCCACAAGAACGAGAGAAGTCCACAACCACGAGAAATCAGAGGGAGAAGGTCACAGATCAAAGATGCGGGAATCGATCCGCCACTCGATGCGGTTGATTGTGGCATAGAATGATACTCATCGGCAGCTTGTGATGATGTCACAAGCTACCAGCAAGAAAGAGATGAAGGAGGGTCGTAAGGTAGAGAAAAGAGAATTCAAATTTTAAGGTTACCAGATAAAGCATGTATGCTTACCAACATCTTTGATAAACTTTAACTCTTCTTTTAAGCTTACTATACCCGTGACTTTGCTCGTCTCTTCTGAAACCATGCCTGCCAATTTTAAAATTGAACCCTGAACATTTGAGGAAATGGCTTGCTTGCTGCCCAACAACAAATCAGGATGGCTCATGAATAGTGATTCGTGGCTTATGAACATATACATTGATGTTGATGTGTGGATTTTTGGTGTTTGAATATTGGGATTTTTGGTGTGATAATGCATATCCATGATTGTAAGTGTTTCAATGTTCCATAAATAATCTTTTTTTTTTGTCAAAATATAAATAATCTTTTGATTCGTTACAAACTGTTAGGCCCCATTTGGTACGGGAAAAATTTGAGGAGAGAAAGGAACTTAGAGAAAGAAAAGAAAGGGAAGGGAAGATATTGAAAGATGGGGAACATGACTTGTTTGATAAGAAGAAAATGAAGGGGTAGTAGTTGGTAAAGAATCAAGAAATATCTATTTTAACATCAAAAGTAATTAATTCAAAATAGAAAAGAAAATAATTTTTTTTGCTAAAATATATTTTCCAAAAATATGCTATTGTCAAGTTCGAACTAGTGTAAAAAAATGTCACGCCAAATTCAGACTTTCTCGTCAAGTTCAAATGTTCCGCCAAGTTTAAATTTGAGGGATAAATTTGTCCAAAAATGTGAATAGTTACGTGGGAACTTGAGATCCCACCAATTTTGGTGGGATATGATCTTCCCACATATAAGGGAAGATTGGTGGGCTCCAGAAACTTGGGTTTCGAAAAGATTTGTCCAAAATACGTACCAAACGGATGAACTTACTAATGTTGCCAATGTTCCATTCCTTTTCCACTGAATCCGTATACCAAACGGGCTTTTGCTTTTAGTCTTGGTTGTGCTTTCCGCGCGTCATGTGATCAGATTTCTTAATTTTAGTGCATTATGGCTCAGAAAATGATAGAGAAATCTTAATCGACTTGAATTTTTCTTCTCCACATATAATATACATCTCCCTGCTTAGCTTGTTTCACCTTCTTCATAGAGCTTACACATTTAATTTCCTTAAAAAACGCTTCTCAATCCCTTGAAGGCCTTTTAACATAACAATATGTTGCTTTATTTTTACCTACAAAAAAAAAAAAAATTATATATCGTAAAATCACAATTAATTATCAACTTGAGCAAGATTCATAGTGAAATTACAAATGAGTATCAATCAAAAATTATAAATTTAATTTGAACATAAATAATGTAACTGTTATAAATATAAAGTTTGGAAAAATCTCATATAAAGATGGTTGAATTACCTATATTTTAAATTGGGTTAATAAATTTTACAAATTCTAAATTAGGTTACATGTTCTAAAGCAGGATTTTAAAGTTTGATAATTTTACCTTAATACCCCTAATTTATTTTCTTTGTACCCTTTCCATCCGCTGTTTCCTATTCAACACTATTTGTAGATGACTTCACATTACATATCACTTCTTTTTTTTTTTCAGTCTCTTGGTAGAAAAAGCTTGTCTTTTGGCGGCTTTCGTATGGTTATGGAGATGGTCACCGAAAAATCCAATTGGAATTTCAGTGATGAATCCAATATTTTCTCGTTGTTGATGCAAATTGGGCTAGGAGAAGAATTACTTGAAAGTCCCCATGATTAATTAGAATATGGGAAGGAATTTCTGAGAAGATGTCTGGTGAAAGATCCCAGAAAAAAGATGGACTAGGGAGAAGCTCGTGGAGCATCCCTTTATGGCCGACAAAACTATTTCATTAGAGCATCTTAAAGAAGTGTCGACATCTTCAAAAAGTCGCCTCAATTTTTCAGGCTAGTTTTGCAATGCAATAACTTCAGCTCTAAATTCATCGGAATCTAATGACAAGTGCGAGTGGAAATCAAAATTTGGATTGTCGTGCCTATCTAGTACCTGTTCATTGGAGGATAGGCTCCGGGACGATTCAAACGCCAAATTGGTCAAAATGTCATAGTTGGGTTTGTGTTGGATAGGAATAGGAATTTTTTTGTAGCCAGTGGCAGAGGTTGAGGGGTCGAACATGGAGTGGATTCTTTTATACAATTCATAAATGTTAATATATGGATTCTAAAATCCTGTTTTAGGACATCGACATGATTTAATTTTTGTTAAATTTAACAATCCAATTTATAATATAGGTAATTCAATAGTCTTTTAAAGAGATTTTCTCGAGAAAGTTTTTTGTTTTTATATTTTATCATAAGGACTCTTAATTATTAATTAAAGCTTCACCTTGCCATAAACAAATTTTCGAAGATGCGTATTTCTTATAATTTTGTGTGATTAATCTGTTTTAAGTAAATAATATTATCAATTTTAAAGATAATTTTTAAATAATAAAAAGATAATTTCATTCATTTTTATTTAAACTTGAATTTGTATTTGTATTATAAATTTAATTGAAAATATTATAATAGAATAGCATAAGAATTTGGTAAATCATAGTTTTTAATACGAAGTGGTATATTCACTACTACAAAAAACCTAAAAAACGACCTAAATAAGACCTAATTAATGTCCCTTTTCGGAAGGACGTCTCGAAGGGGATAGTTATTTTTGTGATTTTTAGCGTCCCGAATAAAATTCAGGTCGCCTCATGTAAGGCGTTCGAATAAATTTCGGGACGCCTCATGTAAGGCGTCGAACGAAATTCGGGACGCCTTATGTAAGGCGTCCGAAATGTATTCGGGACGCCACATTGCATTTTTTTTTTTTTTAAAAAAAAAAAACCCCGGTTTTGGGTGGCCATGGAAGAAGATCAGATCAACAAGTCAACATTCAAATTCCGAAATACTTCCGGAAGAACCAAGCAAGGAGAAGAAAAAAACGCAAAAAGATGCAAGTACAACATATGCACTCTTGAAGCACGACAGATCAAAAAATAAGTAGATGAAAACAAATCAGAAGAAAAAACATATCCAAAATAGGATTAACAGAAATTAAGAATAGGACTAACATCTAAAATTTCAGATCTAACAATCACAATCAGAAGAACATGAAAAACAAATCACAGTAAAATTGGAAGAAAAAAAAAAAACAGATTTTGTCGCCTTGGCGTGACCCAACTAGATCTCGTCGCCTTCGGATCGAAGAAGGGGATCCGATGATGAAGAAGATATGATCGATAGTGCCTTGATTTCTTCGGATCTCAATGCCTTCGGATCTAATCGAGGTAAGCGGGGGGAGGTGATGGAGTCGACGAGCTATGACGGTGAAAACAAAAATGACGAGAGGAAGCGATGAAGTTGAGGGAGAAGAAATGTGAAGGTGAGCAATGAGAATGACGATGAGTGAAGGTCGGGTTGAGGGATAATATTTCAAATAAAAAAAGTAGAGAGTCACGAGTTCACGTAGGGATAATATATTTATATTTCAAACAAAAAAGAGAGATAAAGGCATAGGTATGAATTTTAGCGACCTAAATTCGTATTTAGGGCGCCTATATTACAAAATTGGCAACCTTTGAATTTGATTAGTCGCCCAAATTCGCCAATTGATTAATTGTGGCGACTGAATTAAATCAGTCGCCACAAGTATTCAATTGGCGAATTTAATTCGGTCGCCAATTGTGGAATTTAGGCGACACGAATTTAATTCAGGTGGCCTAAATTCCTAAAATTCTTGAAATTTCTCACCGGGCGCCAAAAATTTCCTAAATCGCGTCAAAAATTTCCTAAATCGCACCAAATAATTAATTCCTCAATTGGCGACCTGAATTTAATTCAGGTCGCATAAATTCCACAATTGGCGACCTGAATTAAATTCAGGTCGCCTAAATTCCTCAATTGGCGACCTGAATTAAATTCAGGTCGCCAAAATTCCTCAAAGGGCGCCAAAAATTTCCTAAATCGCGCCAAAATTCCTGAAATTTCTCAAATTGGCGACCTGAATAAAAATTCAGGTCGCCAAAATTCCTCAAATTCAAGTAAATAATTACGACAATGCCACTGCCTTCATTTTTTACTTCCTTTTTTAAAATAAAGACGTCTTTTAAGATAGTAGTATCCATATTTTGTAGTAGCGATTATTACAACGTTTTGTGCGAACCCGGATATCCATGGCGCCTTTAATTGTCCAGTATTTTTCAATACAATAAAATCTAAAATAAGCACACGCACGGGCCAATGCATGAATACTCTGAATAAGAAATTTGTATCAAGTAAATCAGCACAAGAGTACACACTTACTACACTTTACTCTGTTACAAAATCATTCTGAATATTATTACGATCATTCTGAACTTTGTTCTCTTTTATTTTTTTTTAAAGAATATTATTACGATTAATTATAAATATTTTACAAAATGATGAATTACAAACCCATCATAAACTAATCATGATCAAATCGAAACAATTGTACTTGGGGTTTCTAACGGTTCAATTTTACCTATATTAAATGACCACACTTTCCCTCTATAAATATTTTTTTGGCCAATCCCTCTATAAATATGAGTTCACATTATATGCACATATCTTATGTGCTTCTTATATGTCCATATTTCTAATAAAGATATGAGTATGTTTTTTTAAATTTTTTTATATATTGCATTTATTTAGATTTAAACTATATCTTTGCTTTCTTACATGTGTTTTGCACCCGTATCTCAAATTAATTAGTTTCCAGTTACGTATTGAGAAATATTTATTTGTAATACCGGTATCATGAAAATTAATTAATTTAAGATATTGGGGGCAAAAAACATGTTAGAAAGAAGCATATAATTTAAATATAAATAAATAAATAATATATATATATATATATATATATATATATATATAAAATATGCTTATACTTCTAATAGAGGTATAAGCACATAAGAAGCACATAAGATATGTGTATATGATGTGGACTTGGGGCTTGTTTGGTGCGGGGAATATATGGGAAAGGAAGGAAAGATGGGTAAGTTTCTGTTTGGTACATTTTTGTGTTCAATCTTTTAGAGAATTTAAGTTCTCGGATTCACCCGAGCCCATCAATCTTCATCTATATGTAGGAAGATATCCCACCAAAATCGGTGGGAACCCAAAATCCCACATGAACAATGACATTTTGGGAGATACTTATCTCTCATAAAATATTTTTTTCTATAATGAAAAAAATAGGATTAAATTTAAATTTATGCGATAATTCGAACTTATGCGATAAGTTCAAACTTAACGGAAAAATATTGTAGATAAATTCGAGCTTGATAAGAGTGTGTTTTTTAAAAGATATATTTTTTTAAAAAAAAATCCTTTTCAAACAAGAAGAAGTACATTTTACTAATACAAAAGTTTGGGCCATCCAACTGAACCAAAAGAAAAAGTGCTTTTCACTACGATTGCAGTTGCATTACCTTTTTCAAATCCAAAAGCCAAAAAATCTACATTATTCAAATCGTCAAGTTAGTGCCGTTCTTTATTTTTATTTTTTTTAAAAAAGATAGTGCCGTTCAAGTGGGACGCGGCTTCGGTCCTCTCTATTACCGTCCTTTGCCAACCACTTCCTTAAAACGCGCCGTTTTGGCGCAAACGTGACTCTTGCTCCTCTTTTTTTTTTTTTTTTAAGATACACGCATATTTAGAGTACTTATGTAACACCCCTTTGTTGTAATTATTATACTTGTAATTACTATAAATTAATGAGAAGCTTTATTTTCAATTATTATTATTGTTAATATTATTATTTTATTGTGATTAATCGAGTGGTGAAATAATCTAAAAGAGTAAAAGCAAGGGAGAGGTGGTCAATCCTTTGGCCTTATAATTTTGAATTTTGTTTACCATGAGGAGGAAGAGAAAAACAGGTGGTTTAAGTCATACTCCAACCCAAACGTGTCATGCGAGTCCCACAGGCGATTAACCGACAGAAACGAGATCAACAGGGACCAGTTAGGGGTTCCGTTGGACTGAGTAGGTCGAGTGTGGGGCCACTCTCGGAAGTTTGAAGAGTAATGTTTATTCAAAAGGAAAAGTCTGGAAAAGATATAAAGAAAATTGCAAAAGGAATCACCCCGATAGTCGGCGAGACCCATATGGACCGTAGATCGAGAAGCTGGATTTGGAAAAGTGAGGAAAAAGGGAATTAAATATCAAAGACCTGATGTGTGGGGCCCCTTAGGTGTCACACACTCCCTTTAATCATTGAAAATATTTATTTGGAAGAAAAGAAAGAAGAGTCGGTGTAAAAGTCAAGCCGTGGGTCCCACATTTGGAGAACGAGGGCAAAATGGGAATAAATTGGTAAAAAATTGATTTGGGAAGAAATGTGGGCCCAAAATGGTGCCACATATGTCCATTTTCAAAAGTTTCGGGCCAAAATATGTAATTTGCCCCAAAAGTAGAGAAAAATCTAGATATTTTGTGGAGTGATGCGCCACATGGCAGAGACCCATGACTCCCTAGACTTTTCTGGAATGTCTTGGAGATTAAGTCAAAAATTACTGATCAAAATTACTCCCTACCAGTCAGAAACTACACTGGTTAATTCCAAAGTCAACTGGGTCAATTCACCTTTATTAAAAAGGTGTTTTAACCTCTTCTTTTCACCTTTGTCGGGTGAAAACTCCAGAGAACTCCAGAGGTCCAGTCAGCCACCATTGCTAGGGTTTCCAAGCTCAAGATCCCAAGTTCCTCACCAACTCTCCGATTCCAGGTAACCTCGACAACTTCTTCTCTTGAGTTCTTGTGAAAGGAAAATTCGTGCAAATAGTAGAAGCTTGGTTTTGGGGTTGGATTTTTACATTTTTTAGTTCTTCAAAGGCTCTGTAATGAGGTTTTGTATAGGGTATAGCCATGGTTAAAGTTTCCGAAGCCGAAAAACACCGAAAACCCCATGAGAGGGCTTGCTGCCAGTTTCAGTAAATATGGGCAGTGAATCTTGTAATGCGTTTTTGAAGGGGTATATAAACGTTTTTTACTCTGAAATTTTACATGTAAAAACTAGACATCTGGGGAACGAATCTACATATATAATATGATATATTTGGATAAGTTTTACTTGGTGAAATAAGCGGTTGAAAAGGGGGCTAGGACCAGTGACGTGAACCTGGACCAGAGGAGGAAAAGTGAGCCACACGCCAAGATAATGGCACTTTCAGGGTCTAAGTATATTTTTACTATAAAATATACTTTTCAACGGTTTGAATGGCACTAGTTTCATACAAATATGATTTTTTTGGAATTTATGAAAAACCCCTAAAGTTGGGACAGAAACAGTGAACTTCTGGAATTTCAAGTAGGGCTCGGTTTTAGCAAAAAGAAATGTAAGGGCATTTCTGTAAATACTAAAAAAGGTGTATTTTAATGTTTTTAGGTCAGGGGTATTTTGGGAAAGGCCACCGAGCATAAAGATAGTAAAAACCGTATTTACCACACTAGGTAGTAACCTCTTTACTCCGGCACTTTTATGTGTTTGATGTATGTGTTGCTTGCCATATGTATTGTTTTTGTACTGTTTTGCCAAATATGCATACATAACATGTTTGTGATGTGTCCCTAGCGCTAAGGGTGCCTGTCGGGGTCTACTTGTGTGGTGACTCAACGGCAACGAGCGGTGCCTGCCGGGGTCTGCCTACGTGGCGACTCAACGGAGACGGGCTTGTGATTCCGGTAATTCCGGGGCCTGCCTTGGTAAGGCAGCTCGACGGTGCGAAGATGTGTTATTGTGTATGCTTCTGTTTGCATATTGTGGTATATCTTGCATACTTATCTGTGTTCATATACATACATGGTTGCATGCATACACATCACACATTTAGTGCATGAGTATTGATGGTTATTCTGGGGCCGTTTTCGGACTCCAGACACTTTTGTAGTCACAGGGGGCGTGCCTGAGATAGAATGACCTTTTTGGAAAGGTAAGGCTTAGCGGTGCAGTGAAGAATAGGGAATGCCTTATCATTGTGTATTTTAGTTTTGGATGACTGTATTTATTATTTTAGTATTAATGTTGGATAACTGTACCCTTAACCCTTCAGGGACTTTTAATTTCTGTTTATTTTACTTTTACCAGTACAGTAGATAGTCCAAACCGGTTAAGTGCTCTATTGCACTCACTCTGATACAAGTTAAATGGACTTAAATACAAAAAGAAAGATAACTAAGTAAAGAAATCCCTCTAACCCGCCACCCGAAAGGGCGAGGCCGGTAGGGGTGTAACACTGTATATACTAAAAAGATACTTCAAGATACTAACCGATACTGAAAAATTATTCATGATCTTGAAAAATTATTTTAAGATGTTGAAAAAATATTTTGAGTCTTATTTAGTATTAAAAAGGTACTTGAGGATACTAGCGAGGATCCGGTTTGAAATATCTTTTTAGTACCAAATTAAGACTTAAAATATTTTTTCAACATCCTAAAATAATTTTTCAAGATCATGAAGTATTTTTTCGGTACCAGCTAGTATCCTCAGTCAGTATCCTGAAGTATCTTTTAGGACCAGTCAGTACCCTGAAATAATTTTTCAACATCCTAAAATAATTTTTCAAAATCATGAAGTACCAATCAGTATTTTTTCAGTATCAGTCAGTATCCTGAAGTATCTTTTTAGTATCTACAGTACCCTAAATATATGTGTGTGTATTAAAAAAAAAAAGGAGCAGTGTCACTTTTGCTCCAAAACGACGCTGTTTTTAAGAAGTGATTGGCAGTGGATGGTAATAGCAAAGGACTGAAGCCGCGTCCATTCAAGTGCAACTGAATCAATTGACAGTGATATGGCAATTAGCCACTGTTCTCTTCTAACTTGTCAGAACTGACATGACATGACAAGTTTATTATAAATATGCAGCAAATTTTCCATTCTTTTTATTTGCCGCATCACTTTATTATAATTAACTATCTTCATATGAACATTCATTAGCTTCTTTTGCTGTGTTGGTGGTGATATCACTTAGGGCCGTTTGGTTGATGAGAACTTGGCGAGAGGGAAAGGAACTTAATACGGTTCCCATGCAAAAACACCGTTTGGTGCGCCAAGTGCCCAAGAACCCAACTTCCCGGGCCCACCACTCTTCCCTCATATGCGGGAACTTGAGATCCCACCAAAATTGGTGGGTTCTCAAGTTCCCTGGTACTATTTACATTTTTTGACAGATTTACCCTTGAAATTCAAACTTGGCGAGAAAGTTCAAACTTGACAAAAACAATTTGGGTCACAAGTTCGAACTTAATAGGGACTTTTTTTTAAAGATATATTTTAGCAAAAAAAAATATTTTTCTTTTTTATTTTGAATTAATTTCTTTTAAGGGTAAAATAGATATTTCCTAATTCTTTACCAACTACCACCCCTTCATTTTCTTCCTACCAAACAACTCAAGCCATCTTCCCTCATCTTTCAAATCTTCCTTTCCCTTCCTTTAAGTTCCTTTCCCTCCTCAAAAATTCCTTGACCCAAACGGGCCCTTAGTATACCCATGAATTAGAGCCGGAAATATTTGGCCGTTTAAGCCCCGGCTTTGTTAAGGGCAAGGCTTGAAAAATAAGTCAGAAATTTGAAATTGGTCTTTAGGGCCGGCCCTGTAGGGCCTCGGGCTTAATTGGGCCGGCCCTACAAGGCCTTAGGCCGACCCGTTAGGCCGTTTAATCGTAGCTTTTAAAAAAAAATTAATTACTCGGACTTCTATTAATGAATGTATTTATGCGTAATTACTTAGATTTTTTTAATTTAAACTATAACCCTTTTTTATGTTTATTATTATTCTATATTAAAACACATAATTAGTTATTATAAATTTTAAAGAAGGGATGTTTTCATATTAAGTAGACATATACTTTGGTATTACAATATTATATAAGTAATAAATTATAAAGATATTTTGTGTAAAATAAGTATAATTATTTTTACTGTCGGTAAAATCATGCGCATGAACCGAAGGAATCTGCGACACACAAAATTATGAGCGGGAAAGGCATTTTGCCGTGGGTATAAAGCAATTCCTTTATTTAATATTTTTTGAAAAAAGGAACATATTCTGTGTTTATTTGTTTTTTATTACGAATTAATAAATGTATTTATTTGTTGGATGATTTATATTGTTTAGATGTTAATGTTGATAATATTTATTTGATAGATTAGAACTTTAATGGTTGCAATTTATTAATTATATATTTTTTTAAAAAAGCAAAAGGAAAAATAGTTAAAATTTGGAATAGTAATTTTTAGGCCCTGTAAGGTCGGCCCTGGCTCTGATACTATCGAGCCGGGCTTTAAAAAATAGATGTTTTCCTTACCCCAGTCTGTAGAGCCAACCCTAATTCCCAACTCTAATGATTACTGTGTTTCATATCTAAAGTGTTCTGCTTATCCATATCAAAACATTCTATAGTAATTGAGTTCTTTTCGGAATCTTCAATTCCAAATCTTCTGAGACATTCACGTGCTGCTTCCTTACCTTATTTAGTTAGCATGTACCTGAAAAAGAAATACAAGCAAAATAATCCATATAGATATGAAGTATTTTAACTTATTAAGAAAATCAAGTACTAGAACCTAACACTAGAAACCTAGAGACCATATCAAATACCACAATAACTGTATCCATGGTAACAATGGTATGATAGAATTTAAACTTATTTAGTCAAAACCACTTGACATGCCGGATTCTAAATAATACTCCTTCTAATTCTAAATATAGAGTAAAGTTTGTAGTGTAAATTGCAATATAAAATTTGTCTTATATTTAGAATAGAAGGTAGTAATAAACAAAAAACGATGATTGATTGGAGAATAATTATCAATTCAGTTCATACAAGGAGTATCCACTTCCGCAATACATTTAACAATAAAAATCATCAAAAACCTTAGGAGATTTTTATGAACAAAGCTAAATAGAACGCACATAGTTTGAAAGAACACATGCCAAAAGGAAACCATCCATTTTTTTACGGCTGGATTTTACAACTAAACTTTTTGTGATCCTTGTCTTCATGCGAGCCCACATTATATGCATATATTTTATGTGCTTCTTATATGTTCATACCTCTATTAGAGGTATGGGCATATTTTTTTAAATTTTTTTATATATTGTATTTATTTAGATTTAAATTATATGCTACTTTCTCGACTTTTTTTTTTTTATACCCAAGTATCTCAAATTAATTAGTTTCAAGTTTTACATTCAGAAATATTTGTTTGTAACACCGATTATCATAGAAACTAATTAATTTAAGATCTGGGTGCAAAAGACATGTCAAAAAGCAACATATTATTTAAATGTAAATAAATACAATATGTAAAAAAATTAAAAAAAAAATAAATGCATAAATCAATTATCTTACATCCTTTAGAAACATTAGCTTTGGGTTAATTTCAGACATTTTAAGATATCAAACCATGCAACATCAAATATTGTCTACATAAGTTTTGATCTGCACCTAGATACCACCATTCAATTGATCGCTAATTCTTCCCCTAACCATCATAAGATATATGTATTGCATACTAGTAGAGGACACTATCCTATAGCCAGAAACTACCCTTTGATACCAACACGTAACACCCCACCACTCGAGCCCGCGGAAGCAGTGGCATCTTCACTTATCATGCATTCGATGTATTATTTAATAAAGAATTTAAACCATTGTGCTAGGTTTGATCTTGGAATTGAAAGCCCCTTTGATGAAGAGTTCAAAATAATATTATAGTTCGAATGAGCTTTTCTGAAACATTTAAAACATTTGAAAACATTTTATTAGTGGTTCAAACTTATCATTAAAAAATGCATCATACTTGAAACCTTGATAGATTTTTCTCTGATTAACTTAGTGCTCTACTACTTCATTCACCACATTTTGGGGCTTGTTATATACATGCTTGTCCCTGCAGCAATAATAAGCAACATATATATACCATGTCTACTTCTATGTGATCATATGTATCTAATTAAATATACATCCTAGTAGCCACATTAGGCTATCTCAAAATATTATCTAAGTCATAAGGAAATAAAATTATCCATATACAAAAGTGAAACTAAATGTTTCATCTACATCACCAACACCACCTTCTTCTCAAGATCAAGCAATAGCTACGCCCTTGCTTCTTCCTCCTTACCTATTAGATTGCCCATGTCCTGAATTTAAGGAAGGTTCTGATATTCAAATGAATGAATCCCAAAGTAACAAGTTAATCTCAAATTCCAAGTATATACAATATATGTAAATCAACCAAACATAGTAGTCCACATAGCATATAAAGCATTCAAATTCAAACGACAAGTATTATATTACATATGCAGCTTGTAATACAAGTAAATCATAAAATGATTTCAAATACCTTAGCATTAGGAAATTCATTTTGGTAAATTGATAACAAAAAATAACTGAATGCACTAGGCCTTGCCTAGTCACCAGGAAGCTGGCTCCATAGTCAGCCCTTCTGCTCGATCGAGCCACGAGTGGTGCTGGTCCCATACAAGCAGGACATACAATATGGTATATATATATATATATATATATATAGCTATACAAAGAATGCGAAATTAAAGTTACTATCAATTGGTTTTAACGACAAAGCACCTTCTGCAAAGTTCTTTCCAATCTACTTGTATTTCAAGCTTGGACAGTTTTCTTTTCCTATAATTATCATTGATATGGAGAATGGGTCATTAATCAATCCAATCTTAATAACATACTTAAGATTATGTTATTCTAGACCTACCCCAAATTACTTGTTCTTTAGTATCCTTATGACTAGGGATGTATACCAATTGAAACTTATTTAATTAGATACTATTCACTATGGAATAAATATCATCTCAGCCACTAAACCTTTCAATATATCCAAAGAAACCTTTACTTTGAAGGTTATGTACAATTAACAACTTGTATGACTCTTTTAAGACTTGTAAAAAAATTGAGCCTTTAACTTCTCTGGGAATTTAGAAAATTCATAACTTGACCGATACAACTCCAAATGGAGCGATTCCAGTTCTACTTAAACCTTGGTAAGTTTACTTTCATAAATTAAAGTCACCAAGTTGATTTATGGTTGAAAAAATTCCCAAATTTTGAAAAACATAAGCAATGTCCAGAATTTTCCAGATTTCTTGATCAATCTTTGAAAAATCATAACTTATTCAATACTTATTCAAATTCGACAAATTACCTATCAAATTAAACCTCTATGTGTCTATTACATATCTGAAAAATTTCACAATTTGTTGAGTTTGTTTGCTTACTCCGAAACACAACGCCATTTTACTGCTCCAAAATCTAGATTCATAACTCAACTTCCAAAAATCATAACTGGAGTTATAGATCTCCGTTTTAGATTATCCAAAGCTCATTCTAAAGATTAAGGATAATACTTTCTCCTGTAAATTTTTCTGAGAGAAACTCAACCTTTAACTCCTACAAAGAACCCGAAAATGACCCTATATTTTCAGACTAAAATCCAATGATAGGAAAACAGCTTGCATGTGCACTTTATGACTCATAGCTACCTGGAATCAGTCACCATATGCATTTAGCTGACATGCAAGACTTAAAGGCTCATTTACAGATCTAGAGAAAATCATATAACCTCTTAGATTCAACATGCAACTAGTAAAACACTGACATGAGCTCACTCTCGATCTCTAAACCTTCAGCAACTTCCAAAAATCAGACAAGGATAGGTTTAGCGAACTCACCTAACACCGATTCTCAACTTGCATGTGACGATTGAAGGTTTCTTCTCCTTTTTCAAATCAACCGCTCTCTCTTTTGGTGATGATCTCGTCTCTTGACTGAAATGAATGGAGGATTATACCATGGAAGGAGAGGGATGTCATGGTGGAGGAAGGAGGAAGGTGATGATCACAGTGCAAGGAAGAGGAGAGGAGGCCGACGGTTGTTGAGAGGAGGAGGAGAGTTTGCCTTGGAGGGAGAGGGAAGTTATGGAAGGAAGGGGGTTGTATGTGTGTGTGACGTATTTATGTTTGATGGTGAGTGGGTATTTTGAGTGTGAGTGTGCATGTCAGCTAAGGGAGGGGGAGTTGAGCACATGGCTATCATGCAAATGGAGCAAGTGTGTGTCTCTTATCGTGTAATGCGGTCACCTTTTTTTTTTTTTTTTTTTTTTTTTTTTGGATCTATGTTGTTGGCCAAGAGATGAGAATTGGATTGAATGTTTGTGCATATGGGCCAAAAAAATAATGAAAAGAGGGAATATATGTGTGGGCCGATGGAGTTAAATGGGCGAGAAAGGTTTAGTTGGGGTTTGCAGGCCGAATGGCATTATAAATAGTGAGGGAGTGTGGGCCTTTGATTTATCAAATTGGGCTTGACTTTTGCCAAATTCATTTGCAGGCTAGGCTTGGGATAGTAATATTACCACTACTTCCGTACTTATTTACATTCTTGACCCACCAATGGAAATGCCTATTTTGCCCTCCACTCACTTACATTTTAGTCTACTAATAGAAATTCTCATCTTGTCCTCTCTAGGCCATAAAATATTATCTCAAAAATATTTAGGTCTAAAATTATTCCTAGCTATTTGTCCTTAATTTTACGGGAAAATATGCCTTGAATTCCAAATATTAAATTTATAGTTTATCCAAGCTAAATTTCTATAATATTTCCATTTTATACTTTTAATTTCCTAAACTCAAAATTTAGGATGTCACAATTTTGATATCTTTCCGGAATAAAATGAAGTAGATTTCAATTTTTTATAATTCTTAAAAGATTTAATAATTTAATTAAAAGAGAAACTACATACTTTAAGAGCATTAAATCGTTGAAAAATCATAAAAATTAAAAAGGACTCCATTTTTTTTCCATGATAAATCAAAATAGCACACATTTTATGTATGATTTGTTCATAAAAAGAAACAAAAAAATTGGAAAGTCCTCGGTAGGGGTGCACATCGGCCACCTAGCGTATGAAATGAAAATTTCACAAGGTCTTTATTTTATTTTTTTTAATAAAAAACTGTATATTTTATATGGTTTTTTTTTTATAATATTAAAATGAAATGAAACAGATTGAAATAAATGTCTTTTTAACATTTTTTTAATAAATCATGCAATTCCTATTGTGTCCTCACTCCATTTCAAATATCTAAATGCTTTAAATATGACACAAGGCTCAACGGCTTAAGATTTCATGACTTCCAATGCTTCTTAATCTTTATAAACCATACAATCACAAGAAAATAATGACAAAATGTTAAAGAGAGAAACACATAATACATAAACTTTTAATGCAGAACAAGTACATCTAAAATCACATGTCTCCCCAATTTAGAAATAAAATCAGAGAATGAACCATTGATTTGCAAACTTATGCCACAGCCCTTTGTCATTAATTTTATTAATGTGTAATCATATATTTATTTTTAGAGTGGACTTGATATCTCTCAAGTTTATTTCTTTTTCTTTTTTTGATACAACTCTCAAGTTTATTTCTTGTATCAAGAATTTGAGCTAACCACTTTCCATTTATTATGTGTTAATATGTTGTTTGTGAGTGATACAAATTTATGAAAACTATGTTCTTAATGAATTTTCCTTGTGGGATTTTATTTTGAAATGTGACTTGTGATATTATATTATTGATTTAATATATCAATGAATACTTTGAAATGGTTATTGAGACATAAAATTATGATATTATATGTTTTGGATAATGGACTTTTGTCATGATCTTGTGAATTGAAACAGTATTGTTATCCTAATGATTATTGAAACTATATATTATTTTTATAAATCTTGTTTGGAACTCATATATACATGCCAAGTTTGTGATTGTTTATATGGATGGATGTGGGGTGATGATGAGAGTTATCGTGTATAAAATACCATGTGATATGCCACCACTTGGTGCACAGTGAATGGCTTTGACATTTTCAGGGCCTTTAGTATGACCCTTTTCCTTTGGCCTAGTTAAGGGTCAACCCTTGGAACAGTGGCACCTTTCAATATTTAAGTGGAATCCACTCGTCGTAATACTCTAATGAGTTCGATTCGTCGCATGCCACTTTCTTCTTCTCCTCCAGGCTTAGATCGAAGAATTCCTTGGAATAGATCTTGATCTTTTTGTGTAATTCGACGGGCATGCCGTGATTGATGACTAATAAGAATCCCCAGGCCTCACACGCACCGCTAACCTGAGAGACCAGTTGTTCATTCCGAGGGAGAGATCAATAACTAGGATTTTGCCGGCGATGGCGTGGCATCTACCATTTTGGGCTTAGGACGATGGTCTGGGGATTGAGATGGTGATGATTGATGAGCGACTGATAGGGAAGAAGGAAGGGGTAGTAAAGTGGAGGGTAGTCAAGTAAATTAAAAAATCTAGGCATTTTTATTTCTTTTAATAATGTGGGGCCCACCGCAAAAGTAATGTGTTAAGCCAAGCGACGATGATGGTTTTTGTGCCCCAATTTTGAAAGTTCATATGTAGTTTTGCACTTAAAAAATATTTGGTGTTGGGCGCTCCTTAGGGTAAAACAAATGTGTATTTTTACACTTTTACCCTTGGAAGAATGAAAGAACAAAATAAAAAACTTACATAAACATAGATAAAGGGTATGGAATCATAGTAAAGTAATCCAATGTTTAACGTGCAATATGTTCAATTCTTATTTAATCCACTAACAATGCTGAAATGATCAAGGCCTAAGGGCCCATTTGAATTTAGCTTTTGGAGAATAGCTTTTAGAATTTACAAGATAAAATGGTTATTTCAGAATAGCTTTTTGCATAATGATTATTGAAAAAAGTCATTTTGATAAAATGATAATATTTGGATATTATTATCAGAATAGCTTTCTCATGCTCAAATTATAAAAAATGACATGAGCCTTTGTGATAATTGCATATAAATGATGTGGTTTTATTTTAAATATTTTTAACATTAAATCTCATAATAAATACCAAAAATTAAATAAATTTGAGTACAAAATTAAAATACTTCGAGTCTTGATGGTCCTAAAAAATATTCTAGGGTACTGACTGATACTAAAAACAGATTTCATGATCTTCAAAATTTATTTGAGGATCTTGAAAAAATATTTTAGGGTACTGACTGATCTTAAAAAAATATTTCAGGATACTGATGGATAGTAAAAAGATACTTAACGATATCGATTTGGTATTGGAAAATACTTCATGATTTTAAAATTTTATTTTATTATCTTGAAAAAATATTTCATGGCATTGACTGGTCTTGAAAAAAATATTTCAAGGTCTTGAAAGTGGTACTAAAATGATACTTAAGGATATTGACTAGTATTGAAAAAATACTTTATGATCTTAAAAATTTATTTTAGGATCTAGGAAAAAATATTTGGTCTGATTGATTTTGAAAACATATTTGAGGTACTAAAAGGTACTAAAAAGATATTGAAAAAATATTTTAGGGTACTAATTAATCTTGAAAAAAATTCAGGGTACTAACGGGAACTAAAAGGATACTTAAGGATACTGATTGGTACTGAAAAAATATGTCTTAATCTTAAAAATTTATTTTAGGATATTGAAAAAATATTTTAAGGTACTGACTGATCTTGGAAAATTTTTCAGGGTACTGACGGGTACTAAAAAGATACTTAAGGATCCGCCGATACTAAAAAAATACGATGATGGCAAAGGAAAGAGAAAAATCTGGAAAAAAAGGGTACCAAATTTGCCCAAAACTAACGGAAGGTCAAACAGAGACGTTTGCCATGTTGGATTTTTTTGGATTAAATACCTAATTTGCACGAAGTATTGATAAAGAAGCACTTAGCACCGGAATTTTTTTGCTACCAAATTTGCCCCGAAGTATAAAAAAGGTAGCAAATTTGCCTAAAACTAACGGAAGGTCCACGTAGGTCGTTAAAGTGCCACATGACTAAGAAAAAAACACAATGCAAGGTGAGTCATATGCCAGATCATGTAACCACGTCAGCACTTCATCCATCTCTCTCTCTTCCCTCTCGCTTTTGGCGGTTCGTGCTTCTGAATTTTCTTCCAATCCTTCACCCACTCCTACATCGGCGGCGACAGTGCCGATGGGACCATTGTGAACTCCATGGCTCTCCGATGTGGGGCTAAGGACCTACCAGGCGGTGTGGCAAATTCATACCAAACGATTTTATCCCCTAGACCCTTACAATTTCTCGATTTTCAAATCTTCATGTAATGCCTCCTCACTCCCCCCCCCCCCCCCAAAAAAAAAAATCCCCTTATTTTGCTTCTACGAAATTTTACGATTTTGTGAAAATTTTGACAATCCATATGACCATCTCTAACTGGGTTTTATTGGCGGTTTTTGACAATCCATTTGACCTTCCGTTAGTTTTGGGCAAATTTGATACCTTTTTCATACTTTTGAGAGTAAATTTGGTACCCAAAAAACTTCCGAGTGCTGAGTGCCTCCTTATCAATACTTCCATGGTAAATTAGGTATTTAACCTAAGTGAATATAGCAGTTTTCATGAAATTTTCTTAATTTTTGGCTGTCACTTGAAACAATTTCTTTCACAAATGTAGTCGCAAGAACTTTGTATATACTTTTGTTTCACCAGGGCGAGAAGGAATTACCCACTTCATAGTAATAAAAAACGAACGTAAGTGAACTGGACATTAGTTAATAATTCAGCAATCATATATAGAAATCATAACAGTAAGTCGAGATCACTGTATGATGAGAAATAGTAATGACTAATAGAATCAAAAATACAACTTTGATATCAAAATGTAAAACATCAACAACAATAGAAAACATAACTACGATTTGACATCATCACTATAGGATAAAAAAGTAATATCAGCATTTGACATAAACAGTGCAATGAACTGGATATATATATATATATATATATATTTTGATATATAATGAACTGGATATAATTTAACCACAATAAAAACAAAGCACGGAATTCAACAGCCCGATTATGTGATTCAAGAGGCTAAAAACCTTAACGAAGGCAAATTGGACATGGGCCTTCCTTACAAAATGGACTTATTTACAAAATTCTAGGAGTTCAACTAACACAAATATGCACATGAAAAAAAATAACATAAACAAGATGCCGGCTAAAGGCGGACTTGCGTTATGGCCAGTTGGGAGGCCCTAGCTGGCCTTCTAGAATCTTCTAAAATTTGTTAAAATATATGTTTATGTTATATAATATTTTATTTTGGAGCCCCTTAACTGGCCTTCTAAAATTTATTAAAATATATGTATATATTATATAATATTTTATTTTGGCCATTAATTTGAGCCCAACTAATCTCTTATCAAGGGCCAACTAACCTTCTAAAATTTGTTAATATATATATATGTTATATAATTTTTTATTTTGGCTAAATGTCTTATCTTCACTATAATTACATTTTTTTTAATTATATTTTTCCCTATCCCCCCCCCCAAAACACATTTTTGGATCCGGCTTGCATCCTATACCTTTAAAATCCGCTGTCCTTTGCCTTACACGACGTCATTTTGCCTCGTTTTATTCCTTTTTTTTTTTTTTTTTGCTCGAACCTTGTTTTATTCCTTTCACTTTGGTTCAAACGAGGTCATAGGTCGAGGGTCGCTTCTCTTTCTCTCGCTCTTCACCCTTCCATTTCCTTCTTCTCAATCTCGCTCAACCCCACCGCCGCCTCAAAACCGACCTATTTCAAGCTTCAATCGCATCATCCCTTCTTCAAACCTGTCAAATGCATCCAATCCCATAGCCGATTCAAACTACGTGAAACCGAATCCTTGAAACTATGCTTCGGCTTTGGATGCTCTGTTGTCACTTTCTCCTCGTCCCAAACCGTCGAGTTGGTTTCTTCGAAGCTCCGCAGTTTGGTGGATGAATTTCGAGGTTTATCGAACCGTCGACCGTGCCAAGCGTTTGTTGCATTACGCGAATCTTCTTCCAGCCTTGGATGAACATTTCACGGATCCGGCTTGCGTTTACTTCCCTTCCCCGTCGATTCTCACCTCCAACCAAACCTACGCATCCAATTAAAAGGGTAGGGGGGATTCCTTTCACACATCACTTGTTGTCTTTTCATTCAAAATCTATTACCACAAAAAATCCGGCTTGGAAAAATCTATTTGAGGAGGAGCCGGCGCTAGCTAAATTTCTAATGTGGTTCTTTAACTAGTTTGGAGCGACTTGTACTTATGTGGATAAATTGGTTCGATAAACAAAGGATGAATAAATTTGTGCGTGGTCGGTCATTGCCTAAGTATTTATGTTCATGAGCAAATGGAAATGTTATTTATGATTGACTCACTATCTTGAAAATAAGTTTATGTTTATATTTTAATTTGTACTTTGTAATAGTTGAAGCCCTTTTATCAATGGTAGATTGCCGGTTTGAGATCTTGGCCGAATTGAAGATCGAGAAAATTCCAATATTCACAAGCTAATCTTCAAATCTTAAATTTGGGAAGAAAGGGATAGAGGGAATCGAGACTTACCGAGCAAAAAAAAAAATCGAGACTTGACCTTTATTGCATCTTTTCCATTTGATCCAAATGCTGGCTGCAACATTCTCATCAAGCTTTTTCCCACCTCTGTCTAATTTCCCGCTCAACTTGAAGAAGAACAAAGGGATTTTGGTGCGAAGACCCAAGGCGGAACAAAGCGGTGGTCCTACTTTCGGTGGAAAATAAGAAAAACAATATGATCATTATTTAAGGCAAAACGACGTCGTGTAATGCAAGGGACGGCAGCGGATTTTAAGGGTATGTTTGGATTGAGGGAGGGGCTAATCTTTTCCCTCCTCTTTACCAAAAAGCTCATGGAAACTTTTTAATATTCCAAAAATATACTCTCTTCAAAAAAGAATATTCTCTTCATTAATGGCAATTTTGTCAATTCTTTATTTCCCTCCCCATCCCCCTCCCTCTCCTTCCCTCAAACCAAACATACCCTAAGGGTATGTTTGGTTTGAGGGAGAGAGGGAGGAGGAGAAAAAAAAGGAGGGGAGAGGAAAACTTGTGGGCCCCACTACACCCAATTTTGAAATTTTTTTTCCCTTCCCTCCTTTTTTTTCTCTCCCCCTCCCTCTCCCTCCCTCCTCCTCCCTCAAACCAAACATACCCTAAAGGTATAGGACGCAAGCCGGATCCCACATTTTTTCCCTCCTGCTCAGTGTTCTCCATTTTCCCCTTTTCTTTGTGCTCCTCCTCCTTCACAAAATTGTCAAATAATAATCACTCAGCTCGTAAGCACAATCAAATTCAAACTCAAGATCAACAACAATGAAGGGAATCGGTTTTTTCATAGATTGCATTATGAGGTTAATTTTGTTCCTCAAATCCCTAGATTCTCTGATTCTGCCACTTTGCCCTCGGACGTTGACGTTGCCGAGAAGGTTAATCTACTGGCTTCGGAATTTAAGTCTATCTCGGAGCCAATCGATCTGGTGAAAGGGCTATTGCATTTCGCGGTGCTTCTGCCGCCCCTAGAGGAATCGGCTCGCGTGCTGGGGAACAAGGTGATGGGGTGTGCAACTCAGGTGTGGGTGATCGCGGTGATGGACGAGTTAGGGAGGATCAGATTCAGAGCCAATAGCGATTCTGAGATATTGAAGGGTTTTTGTTGGTGGTTGATTTGGATGTTGGACGGCGCCAAACCGCAGGACGGGAGGAGGTGTTGACGGTGGCAGCGGAGGGCACAACAACAAAAGCTTTCTCTCTTTTCCCTTTCCTTTCTCTTCACTACTGCTCAGTAGTCACTCCCTTGTGGTGGTGGCGGTACTGCATTTTGCACAGAGAGTGTACTGTTGAGTCTTTTGGGGTCTAACAAGCCGAGAGAAAAAAAGGGTAAAAGTTCAAGAAAAATACAAAAGCACGAAACTTGACTTCAACCCTCACACACAGCTTGGGGTTTTGTTTCTCTTGAAGAAATAGAGCACTCTGCTTCTAAAGAAGCAACGACCAGGCCCCAGGCCGTACGATTGTCTTAGAAGAGCATGGCATAGTGACACGCACCAACCCATTAGAGGAACTCCCATTTAAGAAATTTTCAGGTTCTTCCCTTCTCTTCTTTTTATATATGTATATATGTTTCTTCCTTTACATTCTAATCTCAGGTTTTTCTGAATGATTTTATGGTTGTCATTGATATACATGGCCCTGCTACTAAGAATAATTTCTTTGTTGATTGATAATTGTGTATAGGATTAGTTTGTTAGAAATTCAAGGTCTGCTTTTCCTCTAAAATCTGAATATGATTGTTTGAATTCAGTTCTTACAATCACTCCTGTCACTCTAATGAGTTCTTGCAACCTGCCATTCCTGCTCGCCATTAGAAATTGTTCATATTGGAATGGATCTAAAGTTGATGTTGTGCTCTCAGTCAGAGTCAATTGATTATTTTTTTGTCTTGAATTGGCCCAAGCATGATTTTTATTTATTTATAGTTTTGAGTGAAAAACATATAATCCCATGTAATGCTATTCTGTTAAGTGTTAATCGGTTTTACATATAATCTGTCCCAAGAAAAATGAATTGTTTGCTCTGTTGAGAAAAATGAAGCATACCACATTAGCAACTTGAATAGAAAAATGAATAGTAATAAATGAACTCAACAAAATGTTTTTTTTCTTGATTAGTTAGATCAGTTATGTAGTATCAAATTTTTTTTTTTTGGGCCGGGCTAAAAAAATTTCCTAGTTCCGCCAACGATCGACACTTCATGAGCTATTCAGGTCAGATATCTACAAGGACTTAAATCTTGATACAAATATATAGGAATATATAAAATATATAGAGTAATAGTAACAATAATAATACAAGAACAATAATTATACACAGTAGATAAGCATTGGTTTCATAACGTAAACCTGCAATTGACTTAAAGCATGTACCAATCAATTCGCTGTCAAAAATACATGCAGACTAAATGAATAAGACGGCTAAGTAGCTTTTCAAACAACTCCCACCAAAGTGTTGGTAGTATTTAGATGTCCTAGAGATAATCTAAGAATAGATTAGTATCATTTTTACGTTGTAATATTTCATTATTAATAAATGAACATATTTTATCTTTATCATATATAGATATCGCTTTTCTCTTAAAGTAAACATGTATTTAAAGATAAAATCCCTAAGAATGGAACATGTGTTATTCTTTAAGATCAATTATAGAGATCATGATCATGAGACTCGAGAATCTTGGATGTCTATCGCAAAAACTTATTCTTAGTTTTGAATCACCAATAAAAAAGATTGATGATCTCAATAAAACTAGTACGACATCATCTACATGTATCCTACGTGGTGTGCGTCTTTCTCTGCTGCCATCCGAATTCATGTTCCTGCGTCTTGTGCCTCCTGTGCTTTTTTTTTTTTTTTTTTTTTTTTTTTTTTTTTTTTTTTGATATAAGTGCCTCCTGTGCTTTTAAATAGATATATTGTAGGGTCTTCTCCGCCATTAATCCTTCAGGCTTGGGTCACGTTTTTGTGTGTGTTGGGCCGCGCACGTTAATGCTTTCTCTCTTTTCATCCACATGGGCCCACGTCATCAAACCACACCTGATTCTTTTTTTTTTTTTTTTTTTTTTTTTTTCTTTGAACCACACCTGATTCAAACATCTATATCTTTGACTCCATTGAATATATCCTTCAGATTGTAGTGCGTGCGACTGGGGTCCTTTTGTGCTAATGCTTTTATCATTTTAGCATGTGGGTCCCACGCCTTCATTCCAATTACTTCTTTTTCTTTGCATAGGTACATGTACGTCCTTTCTTTTATATCTTTTGTCAATTTAATATCATATAATATAATAATTTATTTTATGATATCCTTTTCAGTTTAATTTATTGCCCTTATTGCTTTTCCTATATTTTCTCCTCTCGTAGATTACATATTATCTCATACACAAATAAATAGGATATCAATAGATTTTTTGTTATAATATTCTTTTATCCTATATTTAATTAAAAGATAGATAAATATATATAAAATAATTAAATAAGTATAAAATATTAATAAATTCAATCCAATATATCTCAAAATCTATACTTATTTAATTATAAAATATATACTTATCACTGATGTCGTAGGTGGATCTGTTGGAGAACAAATAGCACCAAACTAACATGCTGAGTGACTCCACAAAGATTCATTGCAAGGAGTATCATTGGATATGTAAAAGCTTTCACCGTTTGGTAGTGCGGATCGTTCTAGACTTAAGGATGTTATCGAATACTATGTCTTTGGGTTATACTTTGGTTGTACAACTCTATCCGTCTGAAAATGGGGAGAACAGAGTACTCTTGGTTGTAACTCGAATACATGAGTATAGATGGACATGCTGAGAGGACTCACAATCCCTTACAAAGAATTAGTCATCCCCTACAAAGGATTAGTCATTCACAGAAACAGTAGAGCTTGGATAGCTTCTAATTAACTCAGGAGTCTGTGCGCAAACCAAGTAATCATGAAGAGTTATGATCCGTTATAGAGTTAATATAAGAAGATTCCTAGTTCTGCGAATTAGCTATATTTAGTCAATCAAGAGAGATGATACTTGATTAACTCAATTAATGCAGGGCAGACATTGCTAGTGTCTTATGAGTTCATTAAGTAAATTGGGCCCGTTAAAAAAGTTTTAATTGGTTCAAGTTTCTTTATGTCAGTGACTAATTTGTCCTAGTGGGTCACACACAAAGGTTATTCATGATTTCTTAAAATTAGCAAACTTGAGCCAATAATTGTTATTTAGCTATATCAAGAGTAAAGGTGTAATTGGGTTGAAGTAAGACTTCAAGCCCAATAAGAAGCAAAATGACGTCACATATATGGTTCCCAGTGGGAAATCAGTTTCTCCGTAAAATTACGGATTATCGATATTTTTCGTATAAATCAAGTATCCTAAGATATTTTTTAATACCTTTCTCGTATCTTAAAATATTTTTTCAAGATTAGTCATTACCCTGAAATTTTTTTCAATATCCTAAATTTTTTTTAAGATCATGAAATATTTTTTCAATATTTTTTTAGTACCTATTAGTACTATGAATTTTTTTTCAAGATTATCGGCCACTTCAAATATTTTTTCAAGATTAGTTGTTACCCTGAAATATTTTTTCAATATCCTAAAATAAATTTTTAAGACCATGAGAAATATCTTTTTAGTACCAATCAGTATTAAGTATCTTTTTAGTACCTGTCAGTACCCTGAAATATTTTTTCAAGATCAGTTGTTACTCGAAATATTTTTTCAATATCCTAAAATAAATTCTTAAGATCAGGAAATATTTTAGGGTCTTGAATGGTACTAAAAAAAATGATTTTCACGATTTACGAGGTAAAAATGACTTTAAAAAAATAGCATTTGAGATTTATGAGGTAAAAATGATTTTTGAAAAATAGCTTTTGAATAAAAATGGGTGTTTATCAAACTTTTACAAAATCTAAGTTTGATGTAAAATAATTTCTAAAAATAATAGGGATGTGACAAAACCTAGATTTTGTTTCCCATTGAAAACCTCAAACAGATTGGAAAACGGTAATAATGGGGAATGAAAATCGGTTTTTTAGGAATACCAATAAATTTCTGACAAGAATGATGGCACATGCTATTAAATCGGCCTTCGGTCTGAACCAAACCATCAGATTTACAAGAATGCTTCCGTTGACACTTTCACTTTACTGATATAGATTTGCGAAAATTTATAGAGAAACTTATTGAAACCATGCCCAATTGATGAGCAAAACCCAAAAAATAAAAAATAAAAAAATATTTTTTTCGGTCTTAATTATATGAACTATTTACTAAAATTTAGAAAGATTAACGAGAAAAATTAAATTAGTTAATTATAATTATTTTCCAAAAATATCCCTCTTGAAAGATTTTTAGCTCACCTGCCTATCCCGAAGAGGCTCATGGCTCGGGTGAGAAGGATAGCAAGCGAGATTGCTCATATGCTTGTGCTGTGTGTTGGATTGGGAAGCTTGCAAACCGAAGTTGCCAACTTTTCTATTTTTTGATTATATTCTGTATTTACAAAATAATCCATGCAGACACCTCTATTTTTGACAAATTTTTCTTTTTTTTATTTATTATATTCTGTATTTACAAAAAAACCCAGGGATTGCTGATGTGGTGGGAATGGGATGAAGGAGGTTCAATTTCAACGGACCTATTAAAAATAAAATGATACTGAAGAGATGTTTTATTAGGTTCTTTTAGGGAAAAACATTAATCAATTTGGACAGATAGTTACAAAAAATATTTTAAAGGAAGATTAAAATTATTTTATTTAAAAACAAAAATAAAGTAGAATTTCTCACTTGATAGAATATAAGTTGTTGTTAAATTAATTATTGTGGGAGGAAGTATTAGTAGGGTTGATATGAGAAAATATGACAAAAATTGCTCAAAATTATTTTATAAAAATAAACAGTATAATTGAGGTGCATATGACATTAATGAGTTGCAAATATTATTTACTTTATAGAATATATAGGTGTATTATTAAATTATTATTGAGAAAATATCAATAAGGGTATTTTAGGAAAAAATTGACAAAAGTTGAAACTTGGTTTTATAATTAGGACTAAAACCAACTCCAAAATGCATTCCTATAATTAGGATCGGAGGGGGTAGAATATATAGGTGTATTATTAAATTATTATTGAGAAAATATCAATAAGGGTATTTTAGGAAAAAAATTAACAAAAGTTGAAACTTGGTTTTATAATTAGGACCAAAACAACTCTAAAATGTGTTCCTATAATTAGGACCAAAGGGAGTAATAAATATATTAGAACAAGCTTATAAATATGATTTAGAACTTTTAGAATTTGACAAAACTATAGATAAAGAAATAGATAATTCGAAAAATATAAATATATAGATTAAGAAATATAAGTGACTTCCCATATTGGGAATATGAATATACATCTATTGAAGAAGAATATCAATTTTATATAATGAATGCCGTAAATGAAATGATGGAGAAGGATGCAGTAATACAGAATATGACAAATTTGAAGAATATGTGAATGCTTCAGAAGAAATTATAACAGAAAGAAGAATAACATTTAGTAAAAAAACAATATAATTAAAAATAATAAAGTAAAATATAAGTAAAAAATATAAAGTAAGTAGAAATAAAAAATAGAATTTTATGAATAAGGAAAGTAGAATACTAAAATCAAAGAAAAATGAAAAAAATTCTTATAGTATTAGAAAAGAATCATCTTATAGAATCAGCATTAATGAAGGAGTATGAAGGATACCAGTAATAAGTAAAAAGTTAATAGAAAATGAAATATCTAAATTACCATTTAAAGATGAAGTCGCATAAATATATATTGCAGTAGTTCAATTATTAGTAAAAGCCTATTTTAAAGAAGGAATAAACTCTCGAATAGTATTATTGATAACAGATGGAAGAATAATAAGTAATGTACAATATAATATATCAAGAATACTAACGAGAAATTTAGTGCCTATTTGGGATAGAAATGTGAGAAATGACTTCTTTGCATATGGGCTTTTGCAAACCGAAGATAAGGTAAAAGTCATATTGTAAATGTGATTTGTATTTGAGATAGCGGTCACAAAAGTGACTTTTTTCTAAATAGATCCTTATTTGGAATAGCTTTTGAAAAGTCATTTGAGATAGAAAATTGCGAAGATGGCATAAATCTTATTAAATACTCTCTCTCTCTCTCTCTCTCTCTCTCTCTCTCTCTCTCTATATATATATATATATATATATATATTAGTTGTATATATTGTGATAATTGAAGATAAAAATTTAAATCTAAATTTGATTAAAAAAAATCAAATTATTATTCAAAAAATTTTAAAACTCTAAAGTACTTAATTAAATATATTATAATGAATAAATTAGAATACATACAAATGTATATTTAATAGTACATTATTTATTGGATCACCTATCCCTAACATTTTTTTCATGAATTTGAAAAAAAGTGACTTTTATCGTAAGTGTGTGCGTGTAGGCTTTTTATTTTTTTAATAGAAACCCATCAACCCTTGAAGCTATCCCAACTGTTCCCAGATTAACTATTTTTTTCCTTTTGTTGGGTTTATTTTCTGTTTGATGGACTTTTTACCTCGGTTGAAGTCATCCCAAACAAGTCCTTAATAATATAATTTCACAATATCTAGAGTAGATGAATATATGAATACATCCATAGTAATATATCATAAATTGGGAGGAGTAAGGGTTAAATACTTAATTTGCCATGGAAGTTTTGCTAATGGAGCATTCAGCACCCGGAAGTTTTTTTGGTACCAAGTTTACCTTGGAAGTATAAAAAAAGGTATCAAATTTGCCCAAAACTGACGGAAATCCACATAGGTTGTTAAAATATGAGGTGGCATTGGTTTGAACACAATGGAAGTCCAGTTAAATGCCACATCATGTAGCACGTATAATCAAAGTCGGACAAATTAAAAGGCTGAAACACATTTCGACGACGAGAAGAGAGAAAGGAAGGAATTTCGACGACGAGAACTAGGGCAGGAAATGGAAATGGCGACAACCAGAAATTGAGCAGAGGGATTGTGAAAGAGACCAGAAGATGAAATCGCGAGTTGGGCAGGATTATGAAATCGCGAGTTGGGTGGGAAAAATTAGTGCAAGAGAATGAAATTGTAGATTCTGAAAGTTAGGGCAAAGCGATTGAAAGCAAGAGAACAGTGACATTACGGGTGGTTGTTGGAATTCTGGCTATTGTTGGCATGCTGAATATTTTGGTGCCATGTTGCATTTTGGCATCCTTGCTGTTGTATTGTTAGTATAGGAATAACACTGGTTTTATGTTGGTATTTGCTTGCAAATGGCTCAAATCAGTATAAGAATGGAGTTACAGAGGGATGCTATGCCTTCAAAATTGGTTAAATTTACTTTACTTGTTTGGCTATTAAGGATGGTACACAGGTAACACATGAATGGAGAAATTTAAGCCATTTTTGTCTCATGCTAAATCAAGGATGCTGAATATGCAGTTCTTCATGCTTAATTTGCAGCTTTTTCTTTTTTGGTCATCAATTTCCATATTATTAACAGCACCACAGTTAAGTTAACTTGGTGTATAGAGAAAGTTAAACCCGATAAGTGTAAAAGGAATGATACACTCGGTTGTTGACTAGAGGCAATAAGTAGTAAACTTCAAGTTATACTTTAAAAGACAAAGTTAACTTGATATTGCTAACTTCAAGCTTTTAAGTTTAAAAGGAAAGTTAACTTGAAATAAGAAGTTAACTTGATATTGGCTTGCAATTTGAAAATGATAACTTCAAGCTTTTAAGTTTAAAAAGAAAGTTAACTTGAAAAAGAAGTTAACTTGATATTGACTTGCAAGTCAAAAACGATAACTTCAATTTTTTAAGTTTAAAAGGAAAGTTAACTTGAAATAAAAAGTTAACTTGATATTGGCTTGCAAGTGGAACACGATAACTTCAAGTTCTAAGTTTAAAAGGAAAGTTAACTTGAAATAAGAAGTTAACTTGATATAGAAAACGATAACTTCAAATTTTTAAGTTTAAAAGAAAAGTTAACTTGAAATAAGAAGTTGACTTCATAGACAAAAGAAGAGATAGCACAGGAAGTCGATTTTGACTTGAGGTATTAAGTTCTCAACTTCAAGTCAACAACGCAATTTGGGTTTAAAAGTCATGTAGAGATATCCTCGTTGGTCCTTTGTATTGCAACTCTCGCGATTCTCGTCTTAACCGCGCAACCCTCCGCCTGCTCCCACTAATAGAACTTCTTTGTCGAATCACCCATGTCTTCTCTTCTCTATAAGACCACCTTTGGTTCGGATTTTTGCCGTCAACACCTTCGATCGAACTAGACCCCTTTTTCTTCCTGAACGAAGTGCCCTAGCCTTCTTATTTTAACCTGCAAACGTTGAAGCCTCCGTGTCATTAATATCCACCAAAACAACTGGAACCAAAAAAACATTTCCGATGTGGCTAACATCCGTTCGACCTTCCGTCAGTTTTTGGCAAATATGATACCTTTTTATATTTCCGGGGCAAATTTGATACCTTTTCTATACTTCCGAGGCAAATTTGGTACCAAAAAAACTTCCGGGTGCTGAGTGCCGCCTTCACAAAACTTCCGTGGAAAATTAGGTAATATTCAACCTGTAAGATTATTACCAGGAACAATAAATATAACAGCCATGGTTGGATTACTATTTACTAATGAACATAAAATATACAAAAAGTCTCAAGGAAAAGTAACTATAGAAAAAAATTTCATGTCAGTACCATAAGAAGTTCCATTAGATCCCACTAATATAACTATTCTATAATAATTACATATATAATTAGATAATACAATAAACTATCATGAAAGTACTGCAAGAAGAATATAAACTAATAATAATATAGGACAAAGATTATTAAGAATGAATAAACCATCAATATCGACATTAAATATAAATATAAATCCACAAAGACATAGTATAGATTATCCTAGACCAATAACAAGAAGATGATTATCTAGAACCTTAAGTTTGAGGAGTAATAAAGATGATAATTATAAAAGAAATTTATTAGCATAAATACCAAAATACACACATACACACACATATATAGATGTCACTACTAGAAAATCTAAAATTTGCGATGGAATTTGCGAGGGGAAAATTTTCCCTCGCAAATCCAGTAATTTTGCAAGGGAAATAGGTTCCCTCGCAAAATAAAGCCATGGATACAAATGAACTTGGTCGATGTGGAGTCACTAGTGATTCACGTTGGATACTGTCAGTGATGGTGGCACCCATCATGCTTAAATAAGGTCTTAGGCTTAAGGATTGACTTTAACATGTCTACCATCATTCCTGGATGTGTTGTTTCATGTTTATTTTTATTTGAAAGTCTGTCTCTGACAGATTCCTTTTTCCCACGAGATAAGTTTTCCGACCTGAGCAACTATAATCGAGAAAATGCTTGGCCTTTGGTTGGACAATTTTGTTGAGTGGGTGAGAGAAAAGCAAAAGTAACATGATTCTTTGTGATCTGCTTCGAGAAGAACTATAATTGATGATGATGATGATGATTGGGTTAATGAAGCTGTCTTTTTTTAACCCTTTGAAGAAGACATCATCAATTTTTTATTACAGTTGCTCCCACGAAAAAGCAACCTCCAAGATTGTTCCTTCTAAATCGGACTGCCAACTTTATATTCTCATTGTCATTGTGTTGTGTTATGTGCAGATTTGACTCCCCCATTTTTCTCATGTTATGTGCAGATTTTCTTGAGCACAAGGTGGGCTATCTTGTTGAATTTGCACGTTGAGATGTTCCGTGTGAACAAGTATCCTACTTTTTTGTGATGGGAGACAATTGTAACAATAGCTATGATTCGCATGTGTGGTAGGTGTTTTAAATTCATAATTTCCTAGATTCATCATTTTAAACATGCTTTGTTTCGCCCCAATATCTTGATGTTGTCATGTCATGAATATAACATTATAACTTATTCAGGGGGCCCTTGCCAGCCAAGAACATAATAGGCAGATCAGTTTTTCAGTATTGGCCACCAAATAGGATTGGCGTAGACGGCTTCCGAGAAGAAATGTCTGTTCAAAGTGACCACGGCACTAGTTTAGCTTCGCAATCAAATTGCTTCACCCATTTGAATTGTAAGATAATTTAGTCAATATTGTCGTCATTCCATTATTTGTTGATTGTGTAAAAGGAATAGGACTTGTCTTTGGGACTTGTAAAAGGAATAGGACTTTATCTTGGGGCAATTGTAATATTTTGTTTTTCCTATGTAAACTTTTATGATTGTTACAATTTATTTTTATGATATACAAGTCTTTTTATTTTCTAATTTTTTATATTTTTTGTGTAATTTTTTTTTTAATTTTTCTGATTTTTTAATTTTTTCGAGGGAAAAATTTTCCTCGCAAATTTCACAATTTTGCGAGGAAAATACTTCCCTGCAAATTTTGGAATTTGCGACGGAAAAAAGCATTTTTGCGACGGAAATTTGGTTTGCGAGGGCTTTTTTGCGACGGAACTTTTTGCGTCGCAAATCGGTTTTTGCGATGGAAAATGGCTTTTTTTTGCGAGGAATTTTTCCGCCGCAAAAAACTGTTTTTTTTTTTTTTTAGTGTGCATACATACATACATACATACATATGTGTGTGTGTGTATTGTAAGATTATAAAATAACATAAATATAGACATGTTATATGCTCCTTGAAACATATGTTTATTCCAAAAAATTCTCAAATTTTTTAACAAATTATTAATTGCTTAAGTAAAAATTAATTACACTTTATCAATTAATAAAAAAATAACTAGATAACTAATAAATACTAAATAAACTATAAAAACTACATTGGAGATTCAGTTTGATGAGAGGTAAATTAGTTATGCATAAGGATTTAGTCTAATATAATTTTTAATATAAAATATCTTGTTAGAATATTTTTTAATAGTGCTAATGATGATTTAAACCAAAATACATGTTTTCGAAATAGAATACATATCTGCATAGAAGCTGTAAAACCTAATCATCAAGGGTTGTGATGGCTAGTAGACTGAAATCATTCTTTTTTATTTTGGGGAATATATTGGCAAGCCAAAGGCTTAACCGAAGTCATTCTTACAAGTCCACAGGGATTGGAAGATTTTGTTTAATCATGTTCCTGCAAAGACTTGCCATAGTTAATTAGTTAGCTAAGCTGTCATATAAACTTGAAGAAAGTTTTTATATCATTGATCACCATCGACCTCTTAATCAAGAGTTGGAAGCTGATGTAGTAACCAATGTCTTGACCTAAAATCAAGTGTTAATGGACCTCAGTTTTTTTTTTTTTTTTTTTTTTTATTAAAAAAAAAAAGATAGAAGAGTTGCTAAACGTCGTTGTAATGAAGGCCACACATAAGGGTAGGTGTTTCCTTTGTTATGTTACGTGACAGCTACCAACACACGAGAGGCAACTTAAATATAGGTGTAGTTTTAGGTTGAATTTATAAGTAAGAACACTTTTCCCACATTGAAGTAGCTTAATGTTGTTTAACGGTAAGTTTGGTTTGAGAGAAGGGGAGAAAAGAGAAAAAAAAAATGAGGGAAGGAGAAAAATATACCAAAATTTAGTTGATTAGGACCCACAAAATTTTTCTCAATCACTTTTTTTCTCTCCCCTCCATTCAAACCAAATTTACCCATTATCGTTATCATTTGTTAGGCATACCTCAAAATAAACAATACCTCAAAATGTTTAAATGATGCGAATTCACCATATCGTACGGTTCCACGAGTTTTCTATCATGTGCGTACAGTGACCTGAAAGCATCACGTATAGCAACGAAAGCATTGTGAACCTGACCATGAAGGGGACACAGCCTCGGCAAAGGCAAAAGAGAGCACACGTGCACCGCAATTACAGAGCAGAAGGGTACTAATAATGAATACTTTATTAAATGGAGTGGGAGAGTTGGTGGAGAAGACGATAAGGGTATAGGTATCCTCCAAAGGAGACCCCGATAAAACCGAGAAAGTAGGTAAAGAAACCAAGAAGAATACTTTATTAAATGGATTGAGGGTTAGTGGAAAAGATGATAAGACTAATAGCTACTTTCTTCAGTAGTTCTAATTATAAGATTTAATTAATTTTTTAGAGAGATTAAAAAACTAATTAAATTATTTAGAGTCTTTTTATTTTTATTTTATTCTTCAAACTAATATATAATCTAAAAATACACAATATATAAAATAATTAAGAACTTATTTAATTTCTTTAATCTCTCTAAAAAGAAAATCAATTATGCCTTATAATTAAGATCCCGGAGTATCATCCAAACAAAATAATTGCATGGCACGTGGTGGGAACAACCAAAAGAAGAGCACCTTATTAAAAAGAAAAGGGCGCACTGATGATGAATACTTTATGAAACGGAGTGGCGATTTTAATTGTAGAAATTTTCATTATTGTTTTTTTTTAACCTAAATTTTTAACCAAAACAACGCCAGCATTGGGAACGCGTTTCCCCATCACTCGGCTCTACAACTTTTCTGTCATGTACAAGAAACCTCAAAGCATCGTGAATAACAACGCATACATGTGAACCTCACCATGAAGGAGACATAACAATGTGACAGACCCTCGGGCAAAGGTAAAAGAAAGAACAGTACACTGCAATTACTCTCTTTTGTCGTTTTTTTATAAATATATATGGCATTCAAATAATTAATAATTAATCGGGGAGAATTTCCCTTAGGTATGTTTGGTTGGGGGAGGGTAGGGAAAAAGGAGGAAAATGGAGGGAAAATATTAAAAAGAGAAAATTTTTGTGGGCCCCACCACAAATAACTTTTCTCTATCTCAATTTTCTTCCCCTTTCCTCTCCTCCCCTCCCCTCCCCCCAACCAAACATACCCTTAACCCCACAATTAATTTTATTTTAGTTAACCTTCAAATCAATATGAAACTTAACTGCATCTCATATAAGTTTTGTGGACTGTACTATGGATATTTTACAATGTTGATTATAAGATACTCTTTCTGATTTTTATTTTAAGGCATTAAAATATTTAGTCTTTTTTATAAAGTACTTATTTTTTTCTAAGAAGCATTAATTATCTTTTTTATGTATGCCCGTAATTAATAAGGGTAGTGGATAGTGAGAATAATAATGAATATAATATTAGAGTTCAGTACAATTAGTAGGGGTAATATTGGAAGTTATTTAAATTGCAGGACAACTTTATTAACTTTAATTGTTTTTATTGATTTATGAGAATTATTAGTTTGAGCCTTATAATAAGGACCCGTAGGGACTAATTGCTTACTAACTATACATACACATACATACATATATTGTAATTTCTGGCGTTTGAAAATTAACATCTGATGAGGTTGGATGATAACTCGATCAAAAATCGTAGGGTGGTCATTTTTCTTATCAATTAAAGCTTCTGAAATTATCTTAAAATGTAAAACCCTTCATAGTTAATATTTCTGCATTATATTCAACACACGAGAAGGTATTTTTGGGAAAAAAATGTTTGAACTTTGTTTGGTGGTCTCTTTCACGAAGGAACAAAAGAAATTATTATCTTCCTTGCATTTACCCTCCAGTTAATGTTTGTTCCGCTGTGATGAATTACGCATTAAAGAATTTATAAAAAGAAAACATACCAGAATTTTAATCAACAACATCTGACATCCTTGATATCATAACCAGATATGAACTTTTGTGCTCATCACTGTGCTAGAGATATGCTTTGTCTAAATTCAATTTCAATAATCTAGATTTAAAATTTTTAACTAATAGTAGTACATTTTATATAAAAGAACATTTTGAAAAAAGTAAATATTAAAATATTATTTTTTTTTATTTTTATTTTTTAGTTTGGTATACACCAAAATAATTCTAGCTAAAAAATGTATGCATCAAAATAAATTTCCATTTATAAATAACAGTAAAAACAAATTGAACCTTAACCGTTCATATTAAATCGACGTACAAGATTTCAGCGCTCGTTATCATTAATGAGCAGCGAAGTGAAACTCAACCCCAAATATCATGGACTATACAATGCGGTTTTCTGGACGGTGTGTACTTTTGATATAAGATAATTGTTTACTAAGTACACATACACATATACAATACTACCGCTGGTCCTAATTATAAGAGCTAGTTGATTTTTTTTGGAGAAATTAAGAAAGCTAAATAAATTACTTAATCATTTCATATGTTGTGAATCTTTAGATTATATGTTAGTTTATTAGTCAAACTAATTAGTTTGAAGAAAAAAAAATGAAAATACCAATACTCTAAAGTAATTTAATCGGCTTCCTTAGTCGCTTCCAAAAAGTCAACTAAATTTCTTATAATTGGACCAGAGGGAGTATATAGTAATTTCCACTGTTTGAAAATTTAACATCTAATGAGGGGAAGGAGATCTTCTCCTCATCTTGTTTCTCATTTTTTCTCCTTGGCTTTATCTGGGCCCTTGATTGAGAAAGTGAGAGAAAAAGTTAAAGTGATATGTATTGATTGGACATATATGATTTATAGATTACGAGGGATGATGGAAAAGGATAATGAGAGAAACCTAACCCTGGAGGGAGAAGACGAATGTCTTCATTGATCCCTCTCTATTTAATGTATCCATCATTAAATTAAGTTTCAATGGTTCATATTCAATACTATAGAAAAATATTATTATTACATCAAATATAGTCATGGAAAAAAGATAGAAAAAGAACTTTAAAATTACAAAATCGCAAATAAAATTTATTATTAAGAGTTGATAAAGGAATGATGAAACTTGATAAGCATGGGAAATATCTGATTTAGAATTTTACAATTTTAAAATTCTTTTTCTGCTTTTTTTCCTATAATAATATACCATGATAAATAGAATAAATCACAACCATTATTAAAACTTGATTTAATGATTGATACATTAAATTGAGAGAAAATAGAGAAAAATATCAATGGAGAGATTCCTGTTGGACGACACAGAGAAAAAATCTTACAGTGATCATTTCTCTGATCGATTAAGGCCTTTGAAATTATCTCAAGATTTAAAACCCTTCCCAGTTAACATTTTTCATTATGTATTCAACACCAAGAGATACTGTTTGGTGGTCTCTTTCATGAAAGAACAAAGAAGTTATTGTTAATCCCCCACCAACTGGCGGGGAAACAAAACACGTCTCTTGCTTGCATTTACCCTCTTTTATTTTTTTGATACAAGGAAAGATAAAATAAAATAAACAAAGAAACTAAGAGCAATTAAAGTCTCGGTCCTCTTCTAACATGTTGTACCCCGTTCGGCAACAAGAACATGAAATGTCTTTCATCCGTGAGATTAACGAAATTAGAACCCATCGCCTTCCCTTAGAACATGGGTGATTGCTCGTGATTTCGAGATACTAGATGGGACTCGGGAGCCGCATTACCTTGTTTGGAAAGTAATGCAATGACTGGCTGACAATCACTTTCAACAACTACATGCCTCCAACCTGCCTCCCATGCCATCTCTAAACCTCTTAAAACTCCCCACAATTCCGCTACCATCACGTAGGGCACCTTCCAATCCGTGTAGGCAAAGCCTCCCGACCACTTGCGGATAAATCTCGCAACAAACCCCCACAAGCCACCACCGTTTTGCACCTTTGATGCCCCATCTGAATTAAGTTTCACGAACGGGTCTTCCAGGAAAGACTAGTGAACACTAGAATGAATCTGTGTGACGCGCTGAACGCCCCCTTCCGCAACACTAGTTTTTAGTTCTCCCAATAACACCAATATAGGTCTCAGGCAATAATTTAAATTTACATTTGTGCGATGCGTGTTATGAATAGCTTTATTACGCCATTTCCAGATAAACCAACAAGAGACAATGAATATCTCATGCCAAATAAAACCACCTACGGTGACTTCATCACTCTTCCAATTCTCCGTTACCCATTCAAACCAATCAAGGCTAAAAAAATAATTAGCATGCAAAGCAGGTACCACCTCATACCAGAAAGTGCGAACCACATGACAATCTCGAAATGCGTGTAAACTCGTCTCTGCTTCTTGATGACACAGGGGCAAAGATCATCGTTACCAGTCCAAGCACTAGTCCATCCCTTCAAAGAAAGCCTTTGGTGAAATAATTTCCACCCAAATATCTGTATTCTATGTGGTCCCACCCACTTCCATAGCTTTTTCCATATATCACAGTTAATAATAGAATTATGAAACTCCGACTCGGCTAAGTACCGATAGCAACTTTTAACACTAACAACATTTAATTCTCCAGCCAACCAAAAGGGTCGATCCGGCCCGTCATTAGAAGAAGGAGGGAGCATACCTCTAATTATACCAACCACATTCGAGGGGAGCAAGCTGTTTAGTAAAGGCAGATCCCACCGGCCATGTTGATCAACAAACCTACTAACCATACAATCACGCATATCAGCAGTAAGGGGACTCACTATGTAATCTTGCAGGCAGATGCCAGAAGACACCCACTTATCTTTCCAAAAAGAAATAGAAGTCCCATCCCCAATTTCCCATACCACCTCATTCTTCATATTAGTCAAAATATTACATAGAGAGCTCCAGAATGTAGAACAACTAGTTTTAAGGATTGGTAAGCTACCAGTTTGTACCTTATACTTTCCCCTTAACAAACGAACCCATAGGGCATCTTGCTCATTTTGGAACCTCCAAGCACACTTCATAAGGAGAGCATCATTCATAGTTGCAGTTACTTTTAAACCAAGCCCCCCATTGCCTTAGGGCTAGTCAACACATTCCAACTTAGAGCATAGTGAGCTCTATGACGTTGGGAATCACCCCAAATAAAATTCCTTTGGATTCTATCAATCTCATTGCATATATTTAAGGGCAACCTAGCATATTGCATATGAAATAAAGGAATAGTAGACAGAACTGACTTGACAAGCGTAATTCTACCTGCCTGAGATAAACATTGTTGCTGCCACCCACCTAACTTCCTCCGTAACTTATCCACAATATGTTGATAGCACTGCTTAGTTGCACGCTCATGTATCATCCAAGCCCCCAAATATCTTCCAACATTTTTAACTCTCTTGAATCCACTTTTAGCCGCCAAGGAGACAGCCAAATCTTCAGATATGTGTTTTGAGAAATAAATGACGGTCTTCTCAATGCTTACCTTTAAACCTAAGATCTGTTCAAACAAAGAAAGGCACTTCATAACAATCTCCAACTGATCAGACTTTGCCTCTGCAAACAACATAAGGTCATCAGCAAACATCAAGTGGGAGACAGGAGGGCCACCTTGGCCCACCTTAATAGGGGTCCAAAGACCACCACTAACAGCTGTGGAAATAATATGAGACAATTTTTCCATAGCTAATGTAAATAAGTACGGAGAAACGGGGTCGCCTTGACGGATGCCCCTAGAAGGCTGAAACGATGAGGTTTTACCCCCATTCCATAAGATATTAAAGGAAAGTGGAGACAGCTTGCATAATCAATTCAACTGTAATACATGGAAAGCCAACTTCCTCAAGTACATTGTGTAAAAAATTCCAATTCACACTATCATACGCCTTCTCTAGGTCCACCTTAATTGCCATAAATTGCCTCCCTCGCATTTTGTTCATTGAATGGATCAATTCTTGAGCAATGACAATGTTGTCATGAATTTGTCTGTTTGGTACAAAACTAGACTGAAAAGGCGAAATAACAATCTCCATTCCGGTTGCAAATGTCTCACGATCAACTTCGTGATCAGTTTGTACAATACTGAGCACAGTGAGATGGACCGAAACTGAGCCATAGATGTCGATACCGCACTTTAGGGATCAAAGCAATTAAAGTATCATTTAGATATTTAATATGAGACGGATTTTGCCAAACATCTACAATCAATCTCATAATCTGATGACGAAGCACACTCCACTGTCTCTGGAAAAACACCGCTGGGAAACCATCAAGACGGGGCTTTACAACTTCCCATGCTAAACAAACATCTACGAACCTCCTCACCTGTAGGAATCTTATGCAAGCCATCCAGTAGGTCTTGGGGAATGTTCGGCCAGGTGGAAAAGCCACCTCCGGCTGGGTGACTCATCTGAAAACAACTTCTGGAAATAAGCAAGGGCCATCTTCTTGAGTTGCTCATCATCTTCCACCCATATATTATGCTCATTCTTCAGTCTTCCTATTTTATTAAAACTCCTACTAGTAACAGTTTTCAGATGATAGAACTTAGTATTACGGTCTCCTTCGGTCAACCATTACTGGCGGGACTTCTGGAACCAGAACAACTCTTCCCTCTTCAAAATCTCATTCAATCGCTTTCTGCAATCTACCTCTTTTACCTCCCAGAAATCAGAGTCATCATCTTCTCGCCGTCGCTGCAAGTTTTCCAGTTCAGAGCTCAAGGCCTTCTTCATCTGGAAAATATCACCATAAACCTCCCTATTCCAGCGACCCAAAGGTGTGACCAGACGAGATAACAGGAAGGTCAATGCTAGTCTTCCATTGAGATCTCATAAAGCCGGGGAACTTAGAGTGGTTCATCCAATCAACTAGGAAGCGAAAAGGTCTATCCTGTTTACCCTCTGGAGGACCACACAGTCTCAGCAGCATTGGAGTATGATCCGAATTATGACGCGGAAGATTAACCACATCTGCCTTAGCGAAGGTCATTCTCCAGGATGCGTTAGCAATCACTCGATCAAGCTTCTTGAAGACACGAGCTAGATGACCCCACTTAGGTCCCATCCATGTATAATAACTACCTGACACCTTAATGTCGTCAAGTTGCCACCCTAAAAATGATTCGAAACACCCGACACGGACCAATGGGCGGCGTTGCCACCTTTCTTTTCCTTCACCTCCGCAATCTCATTAAAGTCACCACCACTACCCATTGGTGTACATTTGATCCCCGCAATTGAATCCGAGACACTCCCAAAGAGTTCGTGTTCCTCCTCCCTAGGACTACCATACATAGCAGTAAAATGAAAGGCGCGACCCATTGCATCCACACTCATATGAACATGCTGAACAGAATTATTTAAGATAGTAACCTGAACATCCAGTGAATTCCAAAGCACCTAGATCCCTCCAGAAAAACCCCTTGCTTCCTCCACAAAGGAGCTATCAAACCCAACCTTTCTCCGTAGCCTTAAACACTTTTCTCCACTAGTCCTCGTCTCAACTAACACCATTAAACTAATGTTATACCTTGCTTTTAAACACCTCAACTAGCGCCCAAGAACATCGTTGGCCGCCCCCTACAATTCCATATGAGGAACGACGTCATGGTAACCGTGGAGAAGGTACAGGTGAAACGCGCACCTGAGACACTTTACCACTAGTTCCCAACTTTAATTTAGGCTTCCCACTTCCTACTGGTCTTCCTCTTTTTTTTCTCTCAATTCATTATTGGACTCACTATTTCCTCTTCCATAAACCTGCCACCCCCAGTACCACCATTAATCACCTCAATTAAATTCACTGAATTATTTTCCTCAACCACACATGGGTGCACATCATTATCTTGGCCCATAATAGGAGAGGCTAAGTAAATATTATGAGATTTCCCCCCCTTCAAATCCACCAAACCATCAATTCCCTCACCACCTGTCATGGCCCCCACCACCAAATGCAAGCCCTTTGTAACATCCTGAACCAATCCCTTTCCTTGTGCATCAGTGTCACTTGCTTTTTGACCATTCCTCTCAACACGTGACATGGCCCCTTCTAACACATTAATGCCCTTTGAACCAACCTGCTCCATTCCTTTTTTGTGTGCAACAACGTCACTTGGACCTACCACCGTAAGTTCTCCCCCCAACGTTGACCCACCCCCCATCGTCTTCACTCCCTCCTCGACTTGGTTCACCAAATCAGCGTTGTAACTATGCCCAACACCCTCTTCCATCACATGGTGTTCAGCTTCATGCACTGGCAAAAACTTTTTTTGACCTTCCACAGATATAGCCGCCACCTCCTTCTCACCAACACCTCTCGTGCAAACTGTGCCCTTCTATTTCCAGCCAACAACACGATATCGGCCCGTGACTTGGGACAAGTTACTTGATCGGTGGCCAAACACACCTACAACCACACACACATCCTCAATTCCTTCATAAACAATAATTTTTTGTTTATTTTCCAGGATATATTTTAGTTCTAACTCTTTAGTCAAGTCCACCTCCACGCGAGATTCTTGTGTAACGTCCTCTTGCTACATTAGTGGCCACTGCATCTCTACGAATAAACTTTCCGATGAAATTACCGACCTCTACCAGTAGTCCCATTTTAACAAATTCTGGTGGGAACGCTGGCAAATTCACCCACACCTTAATCTTGTTAATTACAGCACTTTCAGGGTTGAAATCTGGCTTCCACTCCTGTATAGCGATGTAGCAGTTCTGTATCATCCACGGGCCATCTGATTTAGCCAAATTCAGATCCTTCATGGACTCAAAACGTACCATATAGAACCCTTTGCGACATCCGTAACTGCAATTCTACTGCTCCTCGCCTAGATATCCACCAGACGCTGTCGCAAATAATCGAATGCAAACCTCCTTCCCAACGGTTTAATCACGAGGGTCTGTCGCCACCTCCGCCACGCTTGCTGTTTAAACCCATCTGACAGAGAAAAAACCATAATTCCCTTCTTGTTCCGCCTCTGGATTATTCCTGCAACCCCACCCGAGCCTTCCACCACGTTCTCGATCTCTAACTCTCCGTCCCATATAGGTTGGGCCGCGTACAAAGCATTAGCGTATGATCTCACCTAGGGGTGAGCATGGTGCCCAGATGCCCAGGATGCCCGCCCAAGCCCTGCCAAAAAATTGCCCGATACCGCCCTAAAAAAGTGGCCCGAAAAGATTTGGGCAGTTTTGGTGGGCGAGACCGGGAAAGCCGGGCACGGCGGGGTCCACCGCCCATTTGGCCCCGCTCGAAAATTAAATATATTTAAATAAATATTGTTCTACATATATTATTTTATTTAAAATATATTACATTATTATGTCTAAATATATTATAAATACATTATATTATACTTTAGCTATCTCCAAAACTTTAAAATTATGTGAACTGTAAACTAAAATCTTCAAAAAAGAGGGCAAGATGTTACTATTTGGGCAAGGGAAGCCCGCCCTGCCTAGCCCGTTCTTGCCCAACCCCCAAAATGGTTAGGGCTTTTATCGGGCAGGCCGGGCATCGGCCGCAAAATGTAGCCCATTCATTCTTTGGCCGGGCATCGGACGGGGTCTCGCCCGCCAGCCCCCGCCCACGCCCACCCCTTATTCTCACCTTCACGCCCTCCCCCTCACTCCGCCATCACCGCTACGCAGTACCTAGCAGCGCCAAACTTTTTATATTTTTCAGATCACCCCCTAATTATATAACACTTTAACCCCCCAAAAATATAAAATTCTAATTCTTTGTGAATCATTTTAGAATTTTTAAATCTTCCATAATAAATATTTTTTCAACAAGCTGAAATGTTGGGATTTAGGGATGTCTATATAAGATCTCAATTTACTTTGTGTCAGGACTCAGGAACTTATAATTTTTTCTCAAATTATCTCAGGCATACTAAAAGGAGGGTTTATAAGGGCTAGTTTTCAATGCAAATGTTTAAATAGGATCAGTAATTATATTTTTATAAATAACTAAGTTAATTAATTTTATTAACTCTCTTAATATCTTTAAATTATTATCTAACTTATTGAGTAAGATAAATTGCCCGTCTTATCGAATTCCTGTCATTGTTTATCCCATTCATAGTTGACGTGGCTCAGTGGCTGGTGGGTGGTCCGTGAAATTAATCAGTGCATTGATGTAGTATTTCTTTATTATTTTCTTACCTTTTTTGGTTTGCAAAGTGGTTTTTTTTTTTTAATACTTTCTAAAAGTGTTCGTGTCAGTTCTTTAACCAATGACCTGAGAAAGTATATCAGAGTGCCCTCTGTTTTTATAACAATATTGAATATTTGAATGAGCTTCAGCACACTATATTTCTTTGAAGTTTCCGTAATCATGGGTATTAATAAAAGGGATTAAGTAATAATTTTGTCTCGAAAATACACTTTCAGGAGTAATGTTGCACTGGAAGTTTTTTTGGGTTCAATTTTGTCCCAAAATCTAAAAACGTAGTAATGTTGCCCTCCACTAACTAGTGAGAAATTGACGCCGTTAGCCCACACTTGGGTGTGAATTGTGCACATTCGAGTGTGGGCATTTTTAGGTTAAGGTGCAAAAATACACATGTGCTTTTCTCCGAGGAGCGCCTAAGGTAGTAAGTGCTTTTTTAGGTGCAAAAGTGACTATGTGGTTACAAATTAGGTGTAAAAAATACCGTTTGACCATTAAATTTCACTTTGACCGTTAAGTTTGACTTTTTTGTCGATCGGACGATGACGTGGCATTTCAAAGGTGCAAAAATACACATGTGATTTTTCAAAAAGAGCGTCGAACACCAAATTCTTTTTTTAATTTAATAATTTTTTTTAATTACTACCGGGTGCTAAAAAGATATTTAGGATACTAATCTGATCTTGAAAAAATACTTCATGATTTTAAAAATTATTTTAAGATATGAAAAAATATTTCGCAGTCGACCGGTACTAAAAAGATACTTTGAGAATACTCCTTGGTACGAAAAAAATACTTTATGATCTTGAAAAATTATTTTAGAATCTTAAAAAAATATGTTGAAGTATAGTTTTAGTATCATTCAAGACTTGAAATAATTTTTCAAGATCCTAAAATAATTTTTCAAGAGTATGAAGTATTTTTTTTGTAGTCGATCAAGTATCCGAAAGTACTTTTTAGTACCAAAGGTCATACCCTAAAATATTTTTTCGATCATTCAAGATCCTTTTAAATTTGGCCAATACCTGAAATATTTTTCAAGATCCTAAAATAATTTTTCAAGATTATGAAGTATTTTTTCTATACCATTAAGTATCTTAAAGGTACTTTTTAGTACCAATCAGTACCCTAAAATATTTTTTTAGTATTAGTCAGTATCCTTTTAGTACCGGTCAATACCTAAAATATTTTTTCAAGATCCTAAAATAATTTTTCAAGATTATGAAGTATTTTTTATGTATCAGTCAGTATCTTGAAAGTACTTTTTAGTACCATTCAGTACCCTGAAATATTTTTTCAAGATCGGATTCAATTATCCTTTTAGTAACGGTCAATACCCGAAATATTTTTTCAAGATTTTAAAATAATTTTAATTTCAGTAAAATAATTAAATTAAAAAATAATAATTTGGTGTTGGGCGCTCTTTTTAACAAATCACATGTGTATTTTTTGCACCTTTAAAATGCCACGCCATCGTCCAATCAACAAAAAAAAGTCAAACTTAACGGTCAAAGTCAAACTTAACGGTTAAACGGTATTTTTGCACCTAATTTGTAATCACGTGTGCACTTTTGCACTTAAAAAAAGCACTTGTTCGGGCTCTCTTTTAAGAAAATCACATGTGTATTTTTGCACCTTAACCCTTAATTTTTTATTTTTTATTTTTTGGCACCATGCACACTCATTTTGAGTGTCGACTTGTGCACACTCAATTTTGAGTGTGCATAGTAAAAAAAAAAAAAAAAAAAAAAAAAATTGTTTCACACTTGAGTTTGAAGGCATCACACTTGAATGTGGACTAACGGTGTCACTCTAATCGTTAGTGGAGGGTAATATTACTACATTTTGAGATTTTGGAACAAAATTGAACCTAAAAAAACTTTCAGGATAACAATACCCCATTAGGACAAAAAAATATATTTAGGACGATCTAAGGGAGGCAAAATAATTTAGGACATCCAAATTGGAAAATAAAAATTATAGGAAAATGAATGATTGTTGCGTTGAGATTACGCATCCTCCTTTTCTTCCTTACAACTTCTTCTTAGTGTTCTGCCAAACATTCTAAACCAGCTTTTTCACTCTGTTGCTTCCTATCAAACTCTTTTCACTCCCAATCATCTAAGCAATTACGTTTGACTCAACAAACAAAACAAGGCATGGAGTTCGCTATCAAGTTGGGAGAAGCACTTCTCTCTTCTTCTGTGCAGACCTTACTGGACATGATCACCTCAAGCGAGTTTCGAGATTTCATGAAAAATAGAAAGCTCAAAGTCTCTCTGCTGGATGAGCTGAAGATAACTCTATTAATGCTTGGCGCTGTCCTTAATGATGCAGAGGAGAAGCAAATCACCAGTCCTGCAGTCAAGGAATGGCTTGAAGAGTTGAAAGATGCTGTCTATGATGCAGAGGATTTACTTGATGAAATCAACACCGAATCTCTGAGATGCAAGGTGGAGCCAAGTTCTGAAAATGTCGCTAACAAGGTGCGATCCTTCTTTTCTTCTTCTTTTGGTGAATCTTGCTGGAGGCTGAACTCCAAGCTAGAAGAAACATCCCGAAGGCTTGAGCACTTTGCCAAACAAAAGGATATCCTTGGTTTGCAAAGTGTTAGCTTGAGAGTGCATAAAACAGCCACAACATCATTGGTAAATGAATCTGTAGTGGTTGGTAGAGAGGATGATAAGGAGAAATTGTTGCAAATGCTCCGATGTGATGAAGATCCAGAGGGTAATGCTATAGGAGTGGTCACTATATGGGGTATGGGGGGCCTCGGTAAAACTACCCTTGCCCAACTCCTTTACAATGATAGCAAGGTGCAAGAGCACTTTGATTTGAAGTCTTGGGCATGTGTTTCAGATGATTTTAATGTTCTCGAGGTGACCAAGAGTCTTGTTGAGACTATTACTTCGAAAGCCTATGATACTAAGAATCTTGAATTATTGCGTGTGGAATTAAAAAATATCTTGAGCAATAAAAAGTTTTTGATTGTGTTAGATGACCTATGGAATGAAAAATATAGTGATTGGGATGATCTCATAACTCCTTTTCATAGTGGAAGAAGGGGAAGTAGGATTATCGTAACAACTCGCCAATCAAGAGTTGTTGAAATCACTCGTACATTTCCTGTACTTAAATTGAGTTGTCTCTCAGATGATAATTGTTGGTTGTTACTTTCCAAGCATGCATTTGCAAATGAAGATCCAAACAAATATCCTCAGCTAGAAGTAATTGGAAGGAAGATTGCAAGAAAATGTGGTGGCCTCCCAATTGCTGCTAAAACAATAGGAGGTCTTTTGCGCTCAAAAGTGGATGAGAAGGAATGGAATAAAATTCTGAATAGCAACCAATGGAAGATACCAAATGATGATGTTCGCCCGCTTGCGTTTGAGTTATCTACATCTTCCATCACATTTGAAGAAATGTTTTGCTTACATCGCTCAATTTTTCCAAAAGATCTTTTGTTGGACAAAAAGAAATTGGTCTTGTTATGGATGGCGGAAGGCATTGTACAGCAACCTACCTATGTGGAGAAGACATTTGAGATAGAAGCAGAAGATTATTTCAATGAATTACTATCTAGGTCATTCTTTGAACAATATGGCGGTGATCCAAGAATGTTTGTCATGCACGATCTCATCAATGATTTAGCAAAATTTGTATCTTGGGTGAGCTGTCTTCAATTTGAGGGAAATGAAGTCCCAAAATCTACAAGACATTTGTCATTTTCCCAAAAATCATATAGTGCCTCTAAAGATTTTGGGTGCTTTCTCCATTTAAATTGTTTGAGAACTCTTCTACCAGAAAATGATTTCAAAACCCAGCAGATAGGATGGTATTTAAACAAAAAGGTGCTCCATGATTTGTTGATAAAACTTAAATGTCTAAGAGTACTATCCTTATCATTTTGTAGAAGTGTCATTGAGGTACCAAATTCAATTGGCAATTTGCAACATTTACGGTATCTCAACCTTTCCTCAACTTTAATTAGAAGGTTGCCTGACGAAGCCTTTACGCTTTACAATTTGCGGACATTGCTTTTATCAAGATGTAGTTATTTTAATGAATTGTCGAAAAAATAGAAAAGCTTATTAATTTGCGTCATCTAGACATTAGTGGAACTGCTTTGAAGGAGATGCCCATACAAGTTGCAAAGCTTTAACCTTCAAAGTTTGAGTACCTTTGTGGTGGGAAAACAAATAGGATGGATTGGGAATTAAAGAGTTGAAAAGGCTCCCCCATCTACAAGGTAATCTTTCCATTTTGAACTTACAAAATGTTGTTGATTCTATGGATGCTTTGGAGGCAAACTTGAAAAAGAGAGAGAATATTGAGCAAGTTAGTATTGAAATGGGATTGTGATGCTCAAGACTCACAAGCTGTGAAAAATGTACTCCACATGTTGCAACCTTCAACAAATGTAAAGGGATTGACCATCGAGCATTATGGAGGCACTGGATTTCCTATTTGGGTGGGAGATTCGTCATTTATAAATATTACCTCTTTATATTTGAGTGATTGCAGTAATTGTTTTTCGCTCCCACCAGTTGGAGAACTACCTTCTCTCTCATATCTCTCGATTGAAGGAATGGCATCTATAGTTATAATTGGAGGTGAGCTCTATTGCAGCAAAGGCGAGCCCTCTTCATTTCAGCCATTTCCATCTTTGAAGAGTCTTGTATTTAACAATATGCCTATTTGGGAGAAATGGACACTCTTTGAAGGTGAAAAGTTTCCTTTCCCTCAGCTCAATTATTTACGTCTGTATAATTGTCCTATGTTGAAGGGAGACATACCTGACATCCTTCCATCCTTAAAAAATGTTTCTATATCAAATTGCAAAAAATTGGAAGCAAAATCAACAGCCTTACAATGGATCACATCTATTGAAGAATTACGAATTGAGCGAGGGGACCATGGGTTGTTAGGAGCATTTGATCATTTCCCTCTGGACTCTTTGAAATCACTCACCATTGAGAATTGTGACAGGTTGCAGTGTTTGCCAAGAACAATAATGGGTAGCCATTGTCTTCAATGGTTGTCTCTCAAAGGTATCCCATCAATCACGTCCTTCCCAATTGATGGTTTGCCCACTTCTTTGCAACACCTTGAAATTGAAAATTGTGAGAAATTAGAGTTCCTACCTCAGGATTCCGCAAAATTACACATCACTTGAATATTTGAGCATTACACGAGTTGTCATTCCTTGAAATCTTTTCCATTAGGTTGTTTTCCCAAGCTTGAAAGCCTTTACTTTCACGATTGTCATAATCTAGAGAGCTTTGCACATGTTGGGGGTCTCGCTCTTCCCTTAAAATCACTTTTTGTCGTAGGTTGTGAAGAATTTAGATCAACGTCAGAATTACACATTGACTCCCTTTCCAATCTTCAAAGCTTGTATCTAGATTTGGTTCCGAAGTTGGAATCACTGCCTCAAGGGGGTTTGCCCTCTAACTTGAGAACATTGACTATTATAGGCTGCAAAGGACTATCTTCTGTACCAATCGAGGACTGGGGATTTCAACGAATGACTTCCCTCTCAGAATTTGATGTTGAGAATGATGGAAGTGAAAGTATTCTGCATGTTTTACTAAAGAATCAAATACTACCCACTTCTCTTGTGGGATTCTCCATCCGTAATATCTCCAATCTTAAATTGTTAGAAGGAAAAGGGCTTCAACACCTCACTTCTCTTCAAGAGCTTTTCATTGTGGACTGTCCAAACCTTGAATCCTTGCCAGAAGATGCGCTGCCATCCTCTCTCTTGTTGTTGGGAATCTACAGATGTCCAAAATTAGAAGAGAGATATGATTATCAAAAAGGGAAACATTTGTCCAAGATCGCTCATATTCCCACCATCCAAATTAATAAGGAAGACTATCATCCTTGATATGCTATGCATTCCTTCAAAAGGTAAGCTCTCAAATTTCACAACAATTAAACATTTTTTAATATCGGTTAGTTTATACCTTTTTTTCCTTTTTCACAATGCACATGAAAATTATGATATATTCCCTTCCTGATCATCGAATTGATATCAACATTATAAGGCTACATCTTAACAACATATGAATTCTTCTCGCAACATTTTTTTAGGGGAAAAATTAAACTCTAAATATTGTGAAACAAGTTGTTCAATTTTCCTTTGTATAAAACAAAACATATGATTTATCAAAATAAAAGTGGTACCATAGTAACTCTTGTCTCAAAATTTACAATTATAGTCGGCACGTTAAATCTTTTGGTCTCTTTGAAAAATAAATCGTATCTTGATTTCTCCTACTTGCTTTTCATACTAGCTAATATATACTTAATATTTGAAAATATTTTTACTAAAAAAATAGAAAAAATGTAATTTTCCACCGCCATACATGAGCACATGTTTGGTTGCAAAATGATATTTTCGTGTCACTTCTTCGTAATATTTTGATTCTTAAGCTTTGTGGCAAAATTGGTATCGAGATCATTGAAACTCGATTCGTATTTTCAAAGTGCATTCAAAATCTCTATTTCACATTCTCGTGATTTTCTATTTGTGTTGCCGTTGATTTATGAAAGATTGAAAATCCCTATAAATTTTTTCTTCTCATAAAGCATAACGGATTTCAAAGATTCCATAAACCTTCTTTAGGTTTACCATAAAGGTCTTTGTCTTTTCTAAATTATTTATCGTGATTACGATTTATAGTTCTTTTTAAAAAAATCTCTTGCTTTGCGCTCAAGAAAATATAAGATTCTAATTTGAACCTCAACCTCTATATTGGGTTCTAATATTTCTACTCTTCAACAATCGAAATATCCTATTTTTATATTCATTCATTTATGTACAGAAAGTAGAAGTTTGATTTAATTTTTTATATTTTCCGACGCAGATTATTAAGAGCTTTGTTGCGAATTGAAGCTCGGAATCACCAGCCTTTTGAAAAAAGCCTTTTCTTAAAGAATTCAAATTAATCCTCTCGCTTCTCATTCACCGATTTGATTCATGAAAAGCTCATGTGAGTATCAACATTTTTCCTTAAAGAATTTCTTTCTTAGAAAATAAGGCTTCAATACGTTCATAAATGTTTCATAAACTTTTTGCACTTCAGTTTCTTGTGTCTCTGTTTCTTACAAAATTTCTCTTTATTTGTACCGACGAGAGGACGTGTGATCTTATATTCCTACTCTCTTAGTTTCTTATTTTTAAACAGATTGATTTTAATTATTTTTCCTGTTTTCCAATAGATTTCAAAGATTGACAGGATTTAGAAGTCTTCCTCTCTCTCTATATATATACATAAAAGAACCATTCCTAGGATTTTTTTTTTTTTGGTCGAAAACCATTCCTAGCTAGGATAAAAACTCCTTAATGTGTACAATTAATAAGGATATTTTAGTAAAAAAATTATAAATTTGGAGTCAAAGTGGATTGACATCTTATATTTAGAATCAAATCAAATTCCTAACTAACTCTTATATTAAGGATCATACATAGTATTATGTAGGCATAATAACCCATCTAGGCATGATGCGTATGAATCATATGTACGCTTGTCACATTGGTGGGTCTCCTTTTTTATTATGTTAAATATTATTTGTTCATATTTCTTGTAATTTTGTAAACAAGTATGATAAAACTTTTGCAGATATCCACTGATATGCCCCTGTCCTTCATGATTTTGCGGCATCACCCATCTCAAGATTGGTATTTCAAGGTACCGGATTAGCTAGCCTGGTTAGTATGAGGCTCATTGCATTTTTGAGAAATTTACCAATTTCAATTTTTTTAATTTAATATAATCATTGTACCACTCTGGTCCTATTTATAAGTCCATTTTGACCAAAAAATTTGGTTCTTTTTATAAGTTCATTTTGATCAAATAAATGAGATTGTAATAATTTTACCCATAATAATGATAATGAGAGATATTGCCTAGCTATGTTGGAAAGAGAAAAAGTTTGATAATAAATTTTAAAAGGTACCAATTCATAAATGAGGGTAAAATTGAAAATTTGTTCCATAATCATTGAGATATTTACCTTTCTTTGGTATGCGAAATTTGGTCAAACTGGACTTATAAATAGAATCGAGAGGGTATATATGAAGCTTCAGAAATTACTTGTAAATCACAAAGCTAAAATTTGACTGACAACCTTTTTTCCCTTTTCAGTGACTCGATCTAAAATTTCTAAAAGAGAATGCCGTTGGCTTTGAATGAGTAGAGCAATGGCCAAATGTTTGTTGAAGATCTCACATATCTTAATTAGGTAATGCATTTTGTTGAAACTAACGCACTTTTTAAATTATTTTGATGGAAACCTTGCAGGTGTTGTTGAATTTAATCTAATATTATGTTTTAATGAACCATGTCAAAATAGGTGAGGGAACTTGTTTAATTGCTCTGTTTCGAAGAACAGAGTAATGCCATGAATGATCACTATTTTTGTATGTTACCCGCAATAAAAGAAGCATTGTTTTGTTGGTCCTGGTGTTGGATAGAAAATTTGACTCCTAGTGTTGTGATTTTCTTCAGGTTTCAACATTAATGAGGTCGAGGAATGATTTGCAAAAAAAAGGAGGAGTCTCATCATTGTTGAATTTGAAGTATTTGAGTGCTTAGAGCGTTTTAATTGCCTAGCTCTTCAATCAAATGCTTTGCCATTTTTATTTTTTATTTTTATTTTCTTTTAAAATGTTGTATTAGTTTGGGGTGATGGGTTGGCTAAAACTCCGTGTAAAAATTTTAGAGATGTGACTTGTTAGAATTTTAGGTATTTGTGCAGTTTGTAAATCTTACTTGGGATTGTAATTGAAGTTTTATAGCAGGAAAATCTCTTGAGAACTTTTTTAAGAGGATTGGATGTAGGTCCGGGAATCGAACCAGGATAATTCTTGTGGTGCTTAATTCTTTCTTCTTTCATCTCTAATTTGTCAAATAACTGTGGTTAATCATTTCATCTCATAACACAGTGTCATAGTGTTTTAAATTGAATATAATTAAATCATGGTGTGAAACTTCAACTAAACAGAAAAATTACTTATAAATAACCAATATCATTCTAACAAATCATTTATTGCAGCTTACAAACTAAAAATTTAATTTAATTCTTTTTTTTCTAGGTAAAATAAAGTTAATTTAAATATGATTTACTTTCTCATATCTTCTATTATCATTATTGCGATTTTGTCGGGGGAAAAATTATTGTGATTTATTGTATGCGCCTTATTTTGCCAATTTGTGAAAAGCTCATGTCCACATTAATAAGATTTCTTTTATCTAGAGTTTAAAGTTCAATTGATTAAATTAAGGTTGTAACTTATAATAAAGGCTTGAATAGCATCTTTAGAATTTAACGTCCTCTCTCTTAAATAAATAAATATTAAAAAGCATTTTTTTCCCTAAAATTATTATTTTTTATAATATATCTTTGAAAAACAAATAGTACCATGTGCGTTGGGCACTTAGCCTTAAGTCAAGTCTGGCTCTTAAAAGAATTGATGGACCAAAATCACTTATATGGAAGCCACGTGGCATACTTAACTCTCCACGTCGTCATCCCACATTTTCTCTCTTCCTCTCATTCACTCTTCTCTCTATCAGCTTCCTAATTCCCACGTTGAATCTTATATGTAATAGTTAATCAATTAAACGAAGCAGATCAATCACAGTAACGTGTCACATTTTGGATTTCACTTTTGTGCACAAGCCACTGTGTCGAATTTGGATGGTATAAATTTCTACTGTGGAGATTGTACTATATTTTTAAATGCTTAGATAAGGGTAAATGAAATGGATGAAGCTTTATGTGTTCATAATCCATGTTATCTAATTTCAAAACATGTCGTCAATCCAGTTGTTTAAAATCATTAATGTTGCTCATTTAGATATCAATAACAACTTTGTTCCATAGGGTGACAAAAAAGAAAGGAAAAACTGTACTTTTATATTTGGCGTTAATAACACACAAGTCCTTTGGGACTTCACAGTAATTTGATGATTAAATGAAACCTGGTTACTATTAAATTTCTTAATTTGGACCTGGTTACAATTTTCCGTCATATATATTCTTTGCAGTCTTGTTGTTGAAGGTTTTGTGATATGGACACCTCACAATTTAAGGTAAATGAGCAAATTTTGTTAATAATCTTATTGATATTGATTCAACTTATAATGAGTGATATAATGAATAAAAAAAATGCATACAAATATAATTTTTTGGTAATTAATTATTTAGTGTATCATTATAAGATTTAGTAACTTTTGATCAACCAGGTTAGGAAAGATGAGGAAGCAGTGAAATTATATGCTTTAAGTAAAAGGGAAAGAGGTAAGATATGCAAGGAAGTCAGGCAAGAAACTAACCCTAGGTTGTTGAGATTACGTAATTGTTTTTTTTTTTTTTTTTGGTTGCTTTTCCTTCTAATGTTTAATGAATTTTTCTTATAAAAACATGTAAAAGTATTTAATTTTAATGGATCTGAGTCTTAGTTTTGATATTATTAGGTTAGACAATATGACGGGGAGCTCGGGAAGGATTGCTCGCTTTCAGTGGTGATTGAGTCAGAGCTGTTAAGAAATTAACTAATCCTTTCTCTATATTCGCATGGTTTTCTATTTGTCACAGCTTTCGACATTGCATATCTGGAAGGAAAAGTTGCAGATTTCATAATCTTGTATTTATCTTTTGGTTATTTTATTCTTTCTTTAATTCTTTTGGTGGCCATAATTTCGATTGAAGATGGGAGGGAGAGAGCCCGATAAGTGATGAATGGATGGTAGAGAGAGGAAGAAAGAACCGGGTAAATTCAGTTATATATATATATATATATATATATATATATATATAGGGTAAAGGATTTCTCCAACCACCGGAGATAACTTATCTCTCTAGTAATCCCCAAAACTACGTCATTTTGGATTAATTCGAGTTATATATATATAGGGTAAATTCAAGTTATATATATAGGGTAAAGGATTTTTCCAGTCACTGAAGATAACTTATCTCTAGTAATCCCCAAAACTATGTCGTTTTGGATTAATGAAAGGTGTTTTCGTAATTTTATACCCTTCATTAATTCACTCAAAATTACAAACGCACCTTTCATTAATTTAAAACGACGTAGTTTTAGAGGTCAATGGAGATAACTTATCTCTAGTGACTAGAGAAATACTTTCCCCATATATATATATATATATATGTATGCATGTATGTATGTATGTATGTATGTATGTATGTATGTATGTATGTGGGGTCTTTTGCAACAAGCAATGGCTGCATCTTTTCTATGTCAGAGCCGCCCCTCCCCTAACCGCCTTATCCATTGTCATTCATGAGGGCCTTATCCATTGGCCGGACCTTAACAAAATAGATTTGTCTTATTTACACATTTAGGTACACTACTACAAAAAATGATAACTACTTCCCTAAGAGACGTTCTAATTTTTAAAAAGGAAGTTAAAAATGAAAGTAGTGGCATTCTTGTAAATAAATATTGATATTCTCAAATTTAACGTCCCGAAATAAGATTGAACGTCTAAAATAAATTAAAGCGTCCTAAAACAATATCGGGACGCCTAATTTTAAAATATTTTCCGCTAAATTGGTCTTAATTAGCGCCATTTCTGAATTTTTGTGGCGCGTAATTTTAAAGCGTCCTGATGTATTTGTAGGTCGCCTTAATTAGGTCAAAATTTTAATTTTTTGGGCTTTAAAGCATCCTGATAATATATCAGGACGACTTAAAATTTATTAAGGCGTCCTGTGTTCATGTTAGGACGCCTTAATCGAACTTTAAGGCGCCCTAATGTCAAGTAAGGACGCCTTAATTAATTTTAAGGCGCCCCTACTCTATTTTCAGTCGCCTTAATTGGCGACAAATTTTTTTTTTTGGTAATTATTTGGCTTTTTAGGCGTCCCGTTTATCAATTAGGCGCCTTAATTAATTTTTTGACGTCCTGGTACTTGATCAGGACGCCTTAAAAACCCACTTAAACCCTATTATTCATTCATGTGCTTACTCACACACACATATCAGTCCCGCCGCTCACTCACGCTGATGAAAGCAAACCCAAAATCGCTCACCCTCACTCACCTGCTCTCTCACTCGGCTCCTTCCCTACCAAAAGCCCTTTCATTTTTCCCTCTCATTGTGCGCGAGAGCTCCGTCGACTTTGCCTGCTCTGTTGTCGTCGCGCGCGAGAGCTCCGTCGACTTGCTTAATTGCTCTGTTGCCGTCGCAAGAGGCGGACTAAGGTATTTAAATTTTAATTTTTTTTAAGAAATTCCCCATGCCTTTTGTCTCATTCTCCTTCTTCCTCGTTTTTGACCTAGCTAGGGATTGAAATTCCCTTCTTTGCCTTCGGACCCCTCCTTCCTCCTTCCATTATCACCACCCACCTTCGTCGTCCTTTGACACGACGGCACAACCCAGAACTCCAAAAGCTCGGATGCACAGAATCTTGGAGTCGGACCGTGAAGCTCAGGGAGGTATTGGGTTTTCCTTTTCACAACTCTGCCGGCTACCGCGATTACAAGTACCGTGGCTTCCTCTGTTTCTTCAGGTGAGTTTAATCTTCCCAACTTAATTTATCCCACTGCTATATCATCAAAAAAATCTGTGTAACAATTTTTTCATATCACTCATAGGATTTGGGTCTAACCAGGGGATTAGTCCCTTGTACAATTTTGTGAACAAATTCAATTACCAATATCTGTTGGGAGCAAGTAATTTATAGGTGTTATTTAAATTGCAATATTATTTGTGTATGTCCATGATCTGTCAAGAGGTGTCTCTTAGAGCTCTACACTTAAACTTATGTAACCTACAACATGAAACTTAGATAAATTTAAGAGACAAAGTGAGTTCCTTATAGATTAATTATCAAAATAAACTCCTTTTAGAACTTTTACATTGAAGATAGAGGCACGAATAAACATATACTTCTCCGGTTTTAATTATAGGATATAGTTTATAATATAAATTACATTATAAATTATTTCTTATATTTAAAATCGAAGCTAGTATAGTATCACTTAAAGTGCAATCGCCCATGCGCGTCCTTGAAACATAAACAACTAGTTTTGGCTGCCTTATTTAGTGTGAGCATAATTTAAATCTCGAATTTGTTCCAAAGCTGGCTAATATTAATTATCAATGAATGAGAAAGTCTACGTGGGATCCGAGGCATGAAATTTGGGTCTAACTATATGCTAGTGCCAAGAGTGTGTGTATAGTTTTTCCTACACCGTGATTTGCCTTTTAACAGTTCTCCCTAGCTACTACCTCTTGATGTCATTCTACATCAATTTTCCTTCTTCATTTTTCATTTCCTGTGAAACTTTATGGTCGTTGGGATATATCATAGAAGTTTACTATCTGCAAATTTGTAGTTTTAAGTTCTCAGTGATTACTTCTTTTTTGACTACAGGAAGCTAATAACCCTTTTGACTATTGCGACTTTGTCACGATAGCAACCCACAAGAGCTAGCTTGAGGGGTCATAGGGTAGGTATTTGTAATCATGTTCCTTTTGTCATACAATTATTCCCTCTCACATATGTTAGTTTGAATAATTCTAATGTTCTCTTTATTGTTGTTGTCTTTAGGTTAAATAGAGCAAATAAATTTCAAGCATCGAATTTAAAGTTGAGGTAAGTATAGTTAATTATTGTTGTTTTTTCGTTGATGTGCATTGAACTAGGTAAACTTTGTTGTATGAATAAAGATGATTAGAAGTCCATAATTTAATAGTTTATGACTTGGACAATTTAGCTATATTTTTATACTTTGTATTGATAAAACTATTGGATTTAATAGCCGATATTGATCTGAATTGGCTTAGTTAGTAAGTTTTCTTGATTGAAGTTGAAATTGTTTGTTGTTGAAATTTTGGGATGTGTTACTTTTAAGGGGAAATGCTATCGAAATTTTAGTTCAAGATTGACAAAAAAGCATGTCGTTCTTTAAATTGTTATAAACTTGAGTGTTGGTGGAAATATCGTAGGTGGTATTAAAATGGGGCATAGTTGGATGAATGCTTTGAGAACTAGTGAAGAATATGAGAATGGGGTGGAAGAGTTTATTGAATTTGCTAGAAGGAATGTGGCTACAAAAAAAGGGATGTATTATTGTCCATGTGTTAATTGCTTAAATGGGGTTCGACGGGATATTCCTACTATAAGGGATCACCTAATTTGTGATGGAATAAACCTTCGATACACAACGTGGATATGGCATGGTGAGGAGGTAATAAGTACCAGTGTGTCGCACGAAAATGAAGTTGAGGAAGATGACGATGGAATGGAGAGAATGATTCATGATGTTGAGGTCGAATCTTTTGCACAACCGCATGAATATGAAGCGTGCGGAGTGATGCGAGACACCGTTGTTCCCGGGTGTACTAAGTATACACGGTTGACTGGGACCTTACATTTGATCAACTTAAAGGCAACTTGTGGGTGGACCGATAGTAGTTTCACGTCCCTGCTTCAATTGTTGTGTGATATGTTGCCGACGATAATGTACTTCCAAATCGTATGTATGAGGCCAAGAAAATCTTGTCTTCGATGGGTATGGAGTATAAAAAGATACAGTTGCCCTAATGACTGCATATTGTACAGAAATGAGTATGAAGGCTTGAGTAATTGTCCGAAGTGTAAAACTTCACGATACAAAGTGAAGAAAGGTGGTGGTTACGGAGATGATGAGACAACAAAAAGGCAACTGTGAAGGCATTGTGGTATCTTCCAATAATACCGCGGTTTAAGCGTCTCTTTACTAGTGAAGCCACGGCTTGAATTGAGATGGCATTCGATGAGAGAATATCCGATGGAAAATATCTCCGCACCGGTGACTCTACGCAATGGAAGAAAATAGATGAAATGTTCCCTCAATTTGGCGGTGAGCCAAGAAATCTTCGTGCAGGGCTTTGTACGGATGGCTTCAATCCGTATCGGACTCTTAGCAGCACCCATAGTGCATGGCCGGTTCTCCTTGTAATATACAACTTACCTCCCCGGCTATGTATGAAACGCAAGTATGTGATGCTCTTTATGATGATTTCTGGACCAAAACAGCCCGGGAACAATATCGATGTGTACTTGGCGCCCTTGGTTGATGATTTGAAGAAATTGTGGGAGGAAGGCGTAGATGTGTTTGATGCATATAAGAAGGAGTCCTTCAAGATGCGTGCAATGATTTTTACCACGATAAATGACTTTCCCGCATATGGAAATTTGTCGAGGTACAAAGTGTCAAGGGTCTTAAAGCATGTCTAATATGTGAAGCGGACACAAACTTCCATCAACTAAAGCACGGAAAAAAAACGGTCTATCTCGGTCACGGGAGGTTTCTTGATCGGTTCCACCCATATCGTAAGTTAAGAAAGCGTTTCAACGGCTTACCGGAGCATAGAACGGCTCCAAAGGCATTAAGGAGAGGATGTTTATAGTCGGGTGAAACATATCAATGTCATATTGGGTAAGCAGCGAAAGATTGTGGGTGAGAAGAATATATGGAAGAAGAGATCAATTTTCTTTGATCTTCCATATTGGCGTAGTCTTGATGTGAGACACGTCTTGATGTGATGCATGTGGAGAAAAACGTTTGTGATAGTCTTGTCAGTACTCTTTTGCACATACCGGGGAAAGACTAAGGATGGAATTAGTGCGAGACTAGACATGGTTGATATGGGAATAAGAGAACGGTTACATCCACAAGTAAAAGAAGATGGTAAGAAGACATATATGGAGCCGCAGCCCATACACTATCAAAAGAGAAAAAAGTTTGTGTGGGTGTTTATATGACATTAAGGTTCCACAAGGATATTCTTCAAATTTGAGAAGTGTGTTTCAATGGACGATTTGAAGTTAGTGGGGATGAAGTCCCATGATTATCATGTCCTGATGCAACAACTATTGCCCGTATCTATTAGGGGCATTATGAAAGATGAAGTGCGAACCACTATAACAAAATTGTGTATTTTCTTTTAATGTTATCTGTAACAAAGTCATTGACATTGAAAAGTAGGATGAATTGGAAAATGAGGGTTATATTATTTTGTCTCAACTAGAGATGCATTTTCCTCTTGCATTTTTCGATATAATGGTGCACCTGATAGTGCACTTGGTAAGGGAGGTCAGGCTCTGCGGTCCAGTTTACCTAAGGTGGATGTACCCTTTCGAGTGATACATGAAGATCTTAAAAGGGTATTCTAAAAATCCTTATCGCCCGGAAGCCTCAATAGTTGAGAGATATGTAGTTGAAGAGGCTATGGACTTTTGTAAAGATTATCTATCGGGACGATGATACGATCTCGCATGACAAGGGGATAACCGAGGGAACTCGAGGAATCAAACCGAAGAATAAGGGTCGTGAAGAGGTGTTGCAAGCACACTGTACATCTTGAATAATATGGAAGAAGTTCAACCATACATTGATGATCGAGAAAGAGTTTGAAGAATAAGAATCCAAGGAAGAATGACATGCAAATAGCTCATGAGCAAAAGAAGACGTTCATAAAGTGGTTTGAGGAGAAGGTATCACACGAGACCGAGTGTCGGATACAATCGAGTGGTTGGCCCGGGGGCCTTCTTTTCAGGTCATCACTTGGCAAGGTTATGAAATAAACGGGTATACCTTCTACACAAAAGGCCAAGACGACGAAGTTCGTGCAAAATAGTGGGGTGATGGTTGAAGCTGAATCCATGCACTTTGCGAGTACGAAAGACAAAAACCCGGTATTAGCATCAATGGCTTATTATGGAGTTATTGAAGAAATATGGGAGATGAGTTACAACAAGTTCAAAGTTGCTCTATTGAAATGTGAGTGGGTTAGCAATAATGTTGTTGTAATAGATCCACAATTTGGAGTTGTCTCAGTTGATCTTCACAGAGTTGGTCATAGAGATGAGCCATTCATTCTAGCAAGCCAGGCGAAACAAGTGTTTTATGTTACAGACCACTCGCAAATAAAAAAATGTCCATTGTACTTCAAAGTAAAAACGAAGTATGGTGAAGAATCATTCGACCTTGAAGATACACCCTTCACAACAAATCCCCCTACAACGCGTGATGTGGAATTGGTAGATGACGAAGAAGATGCTGCAAGAAAAGATCATTGTGAAGGAATATGGGAAACCATATAAAGTAAGATCTTAAGTTATGAAATAGTAATATGTCATAACTTAAGATGGTTTAACATTTTAGTTTATTTTATTAACTGTTTACTATTTAATAACCTATCTAACATTGATTTGTCCTTGATGAACAGGAACATGTCTAGCTCTAGCTCTGATGAGTCAGGAGGTGAGAGAGGTGGCGAGCCCGTTGTGAGAAGGGGTAGAGGTTGCACACAGATGAGTGCGCTAGTGGCCCGTCGTGATAGTCAAAAAAAGAGGCTGCATGTGGACTTTGATGACAAGTTGAATCCAATTGGCCCGGAGGAAGACAATTTCATTAGCTATGTAGGCTATTTGGCTCGAAGCAAAGTTCGCATTGTGATCTCTCGCTTGGAAGTTCGTTCGGAGAAAACGAAGCGGTTGATTTGGGCACAACTTTTGGTTCGTCACTTTCAATATATTTGCATTTGTATCATTTGGCTTGTTACTTGAAATTTAATTATCTTTCCTTTTACCTTGCATTAAACGTACGACGTCCCTAACACTAAGGAAATGGAAAAGCATTGGATGGGGAAGTCCGTATACGTTGGAAAGAATTCAAGAATAAGCCGACTAAAAAGTTTGTTCGAGGGCAAAGGAGGAACGAGGATCCATGTCGAAATATCCTTATATTTCTCCTGGGAGGACTGGAGGGAGTTTGTGGCGTCACGGCAAAATCCGAGTTTATTGTAAAATTAAAATTTCTTTCATTTCATATCATTTCTTTTATTTCACAACTTAGTTTTAATTGTTTTTGTGTCATAGGAAATGAGTCAAGCCAATAAAGAGAGACAAGCGGCAAATAAGTATCCGCATTGTATGTCTCGTGGTGGGTACGTAAAGTCGGAACGGAGAATGATGGAGGAGCAGGTAGAGAGAATGAAGGAAGCTTCGTAAAACCAATCCTTCTACCGTTGTCCAGCCCCCGAACGTCCTCCTCGTCACAAGAAATGGAAAGTGCAAGGATGAAGGGCGACAAGTACATAAATGCAGATGTTGCTGAGGTTGCCTCAAAGATTGTAAGTAGTTAAATTAGACATTTTAAATAGCCTCAGTTGTTTCATATTATAGGGTTTAGTTGTTATTTATGAAACATCTTATGATACAGGATGCACTTGAGGAGCGAGTTCCCAAGGTTCATTTACGCCGGGTTCACGGATGGACATTTTGTCAACGGCGATTGGGAAGCCGGATTACCCTGACAACATTCGAGGGGAGCCTAGGGGAGTTACAGCCGCAAAATATTTTGGACGGCGTTCACGGTTCTATGACGATAACAACCCTAGTCCTCAGCTTGTAGCCAAAATTCGGGCGGGACTATTTGATGAAATCATGCAACAAGTACGATCCGAAGTGAAAACTATGATGGATTCGAGGGACAATACGGAACATACAACTCGTGAATCCCCGGCCTTCCCCAGTAGTAAAGAGAGTTTTCACCCTCTGGATGTTGATCTCGGTGAACCTTCTCACACGCCACAGAGAGGACAACCTTGCACTCTCTATTTGGATGTCCCACACGGGCGTATTGTTGCCGATGCTCTTATTTACACGGATCACACCATCCACCATAATATTGAAATTCCAAAAGACCTATGTAGGGTGACTGTGAAATGTGTTCGAGAGGGGGAAGAGAAAACAGACATCCCGATTCAAGATGACGAGGTTCCCGATTTAGTAGGGCCATAGGATCGTTCATCCTTTGGCCGAATCATCTTATTCAGATGGCGGCGGCGACACCTCCAATGGTAGGAAATACATTACTAGAACTTGCTTTTCATTGGTAACTCACTCATAATATGTTTGTTTATGTTTTCATAGAATGAAGTGGATGAGGGCAAATTTCCACACTTAGCACCGTCGCGATCCATGTACAAGGACATTAGCTATCTCTCCTTCAAGATGCAACTGGCATTGTCGGCGTAGACAAGACCTATGAGTTTACGAGTTGACCAAAAAGATCTTGTCGAATTTTTGTATATGGAGGATTTAGATTTAGTCGTTCTTGAAGTCGCGATAATGTAAGTTTTTTCCCCTTTGATTATTGCATTGATCTTTTTTGTTTGCTATACTTAACAACGTTTATCATTTTATTTCGATCATAGTGTTTGCTACGACATATGCGTCGAAAGGCCGAAAGGATTTGTATGGATTCTTAAGTCCAATAAACACGGCCGCGCGGCTCGCGGTGTGTGTTAACCAAAAGGACGCTTTATGTTGGTGCTACAATTGTCCAGCAAGATGATCGTTGTTATCTAGCCCCAATACTTGAAGGGTACGTAATTTAGTTGTCTATTTAAGATTTTTAAGAATAAATTCCTTTCTTATCTTAATTAATATTATAATGTGTTTGTTGTAGTGGTCATTGGACCTTTTTGTGTGTTGTTTGTCCCTCCAAGAATGCATGTTATTGGTTTGATCCCTTAAGAGGTGGCAAGCCGAACGATGAAATCAAATCTATGTTTGCCAAGTAAGTAAATTTTTGTCTAAATCATTGATTCTTCATTTATATGATCTGTTTTCATGTCTGTTAATTTCCATTTTAATGTAGTGCATTGGCGGCTAGATCGATTCTTTGGAGCACGAGAGGGCCCGGACGAAGTGGTTTTATCCGAAAGTAAGTAGTTTCAATTCAAGTTATTTCATTGACACAATGGTAGCTTTCGATATGCCTTTATTCGTTTTAACAATTTTCTTTTGATTTATAGTGCCCAAAACAACCAGGGAACTCTGAGTGCGGATACTTCGTTATGTTTTATATGCATACCATCGTTACGGGCGGACGTACTACAGGTTTTCAAAACGTACGTGATCGCTCTGTTTCTCAAATGATAATATTTTTTGTTCTACTTGAGTTAATTATTTTATTCGCTTCATTGGTTTAACTTATACGTTGTTTTCCAATTTATAGCTTTTTGATAGTCCGGATCCGTGCTCGGAGGAAGAGATTGATACTGATTCGAGACGCTTTGGCTGCAAATTTTCTTCAACGCATATAGATATGTACATCATGTGTTGCCTTGTTCGCCTTTAATAGTCTTGGTTTTCGTGGAATTGGTAACTCGATTTGTAAATAGCCCCGAAAATTAAATCATATCAATCATTTAGAGTTTTGTTGTTTGCCGTGATCTTTGTTCGTATTGGAATTGAAACTCGGAGTTGAAAGTTGAATTTTTGGTTAGTTTAAGTAATAGTTTGTTGTTGTTGTTGTTGGTCACTTGCTATTGTTCTTTGTTGTTGGTCTTGCTGGTTGCCAAGTGCTTTTTGGTCTAAACTGATCTATCTTATTGAGTCTTAAAAGTTTTGGTCACTTAGCTTGTTGTTGTTTGTTTGTTCGTTGTTGTTGGTCTTCTTGGGCCGCCAAGTGCCTTGTTCGTTGTTGGTCTTGCTAGTTGCCAAGTGTGTTTTGGTCTAAACCGATCTATCTTATTGGGTCTTAAAAGTTTTGGTCACTTAGCTTGCTTTGTTGTTTGTTTGTTCTTGTTGTTGGTTTTTGCATCTCATATATATGCATTTTTAAGTTTGCCAAGTGCCTTGTTGCTGTTGTTGGTCTTGCTGGTTGCCAAAGTGCCTTGTTTTGTTGTTGGTTTTTGATGTTGTTGTTGTTGCTGTTGTTGGTCTTATTTGCATTGTTCTATTGCACAGGTTTCAGTTTTATATCAATGCAAATGGGGGACATTTTTTTTTAAAAAAATTATAATATAAGGCGTCCTGATTTCAAATCAGGACGCCCAAAGTGTAGACTCAGGGCACCTTTTTACCAAAAAAGACGTCCCGTTTTGATTGTAGGATTTTCTAAAAAAGGCGTCCTAAATGAATTGTAGGACGCCTTCTAAAAAAGGCGTCCTATTTTTAACATAGGACGCCCTAAAAAAGGCGTCCCGTATCTATTGTAGGACGCTTCTAAAAAAGGCGTCCTATTTTTAACATAGGACGCCTTATAGACTATTTTTTCAACTACCCCTAGTCAGACGTCCTTCGCAAAAAGGACGTTAATTGCCTCTAATTCAGGACGTTCTTGACGTTTTTTGTAGTAGTAGTATTTAAATAGGTCTTGGTCTAACCTTTTCAACAAGGAGGCCAGACTAGGCCTAGGCTGTAGGCCCCCTAATAGGGGTTTGACCTATTCCTACCTCTACCGGTTTTAAATATAAGATATAATTTATAGTGTAATTTGTATTACAAACTATGTCATATATTTAGGATATGAGAAGCAATACTTTCCACTGTCTAGATAGGATCCAAATTTGGTTGAAAGAACCGTAGGTAAAAATATTTTATGGCGACGAAAATATTTAATTCTTTTCTTTGTTCTCCTCCATTATATATTTTCCGGAAAAGCAATGTCAGCCGGCCACACTTCATGATCCATGAAACCCATTTATCACAGAAATTCATTCTCAGCATAAAAGTCCTATTCTAGTCTATCATAAGTTTTATTCATATCCATTTTAAGAGCAACTTCATATTTATTCCGCTTATCATGTTCTTTAAATAGTGAAAGGCTCCATGCATAATGATACTATTATCCTGAATGAATCTATTCAAAATAAAATCTCGTTGGTGTTCATATATGCAATCATCCAGAACTAGCCAGCCTCAATCTATTAGTAAGAATTTTGGCTCTAATTTTGTAAGCAAAGTTACACAAGCCCGATTGGTCTCTATTCTGTGACACTTTCAGGGATATCAACCTTTGCGATCAATATTAAGTTTGTTTCATTCAACGGGTCGATCAAGTCCTCATCATCAAAAAAGCTTTGTACCATGCGGAGGGTGGATGGCCTGATTTCTTCCCATGATACTTGATTAAAGTGCCCATTAAAACCATTCGGGCCTCAGGCTTTAAACCCACCTAGTTGAAAAATAGCATCCTTCACTTCCAACTCAGATATGGGGGCTTGTTAATCTACAATTTTGTTGATCAATGATTTTCGGTTGGATATAACTGAGGACAGAGAGAATGCTACCTAGGGAATTGATGTCCCGATGATATAATCATGGAGTGAATAGCGTTCTTTTAGCTACTCAGAATATTCAGAACAATCGAGTCTTTCCACCACAAAGCCAATCCTCCCGATCTTCCTTCTGGGGAAACATACCGACATTCCTCATACTTACATCTTCTGCGAAGCTTTTCAAGATAATCAGTTTGGTTTTCCATTTCCATAAGGAAAACGATTGAGGGTTTGTGTTTCTAATCTCCTCTGTGATTTTTTACTACAGGGGAACCTCCAAACACTACAAAAAAACCTGAAATTACTCACGGAATCTGAGACGGAAAAATTCCGTCGCTAATTAGAGACGGATTACCGACGGAAAGTCGTGGGAAAAATTATAATTTTTTTACTTTAAAGAAAATATTAGCTACGGAAATTCCATGAGTAATTTAATGGTTTTTGTTTTAAAAAAATTACCCACGGAATGCCGTGGGTAATTTAATGATTTTTGTATTTTAAAAAATAAAAAACATTACCCACGGAATTCCATGGGTAATTCCGTGGCTAAAAAAAATTACCCACGGAATTCCATAGGTAATTCCGTGGATGATTTTTTATGTTTTGAGAAATTAAAACAATATAAAGGCCCAAACAATAAAAAATATATATATATAGTAGATTATTGATCTAATTTAGCAACAGAAATGGATGATTTTGTGGTCGAATGGACTGTCACTAATTAATTAACGATATAATTCTGTCATTAAGTTAATTTAGCGGCAAAATTTTGTTACCAATCTACTATTTTTTTTTAGTGAATGTCTATTCAAATTTATAATAATGATATCTTTTTGTGTGTGGGTCAGTATGTGTATATATCTATGCTTCAATTTAGTTAATTAATCTATCTTTGGCATGAGATTAAACATCAAACTTGCAAAGACTGAAGTCTTTTAATATATGTAAAATAAAACAATGGAGACTGGTCTCTCTCTCTTCATCTATCTAAGAATCTTACATAGTAGTAGTGTTGGGCCATCGCTTTAACGCGTAGGAAGAGGAAGTGTTACACATATTTATATGACCTCTTCTGAGAGGACTAACAATTTTACACATTATTGACAATGATCCGTTTTGTTACCTGGCAAAAAGACTTTGATCACTCTTGTTTTTTTCACACTTGCCCTTTTATTCATTAATTACCCTCTTCCATACGGTATATGATTAAATACCCTAATTCAAATAATCAAATAATTGATCATATTCAAAATCACATGAGCTAATTATTGCTCCAGATTTGATTGTTGTAATTATGCATAATCATATGAGCTAATCATAATCACATTTCATGCTCTCCTTAATACTTCTCTTGTATGTTTTATTATAGACCCTTATCTAATATACAAGTTATTGAGATTATATTTCTCATTATGCTTACATCATGAAATTAGTCGAAGAAATATAAAAATTATGAAATGTAAATGTAAATGTAAATATATTATTTTTGTAACAATTTAAATATATTATTTAATATGTGAGAAACCATGATTCTTATTCCTTAAAATTTTCCATAATGGAAATATTAGTGCATAAAATGGTGGTCAATTTTCAGTCAATGTCCTTAGAGTAGGCATATAACTGACATGGACAATGATGTTTTGGTAACAATACGAAGTTTGATTAAAATCGAGTACAATTTCATGAATTAATTCTTTAAGTTGGAAAAAAAAAGTCTTAAAATACTTTTATTAATCAACACTAGAGTAAAAATCAGAGCAATGAGATTGAAGCAAATTTGATTAGGCATAGTTTATGATGATATATTTAAGGATTACAAACACAAATACTCACACCCCTCCAATGATGATGATATTGAATCACATTAATTGATTAATTAGATTGTAAACAAGCACATAATATTAAATCAAAGATATATGGTTGGCTTAAAAAGAAAAAAGAAAAGAAAATCAAAGATGAGTTTTGCCGAAAAATGGCTTGACGTGAACAAAAGATGTTGGCTCCCTCCAAAAATTTCCATAGACTTACTCCCTCCAAAAATTTCGCATAGACTTACTCCCTCCAAAAATTTTGCAGCTCCCTCCATTTAACTTAAACACATTTTCCCTTTTGTTCGATAGGCTCTCTCTGAAGCTTCAAACCCTAACAAATCGATGCCTTCTTCTTCCACTTCTCTTTTCCACTTCTTCGAGGGCATTTGCCGTCGCTGTGGCAGTCCATGTCTGTTCCCTTCGTCTTCTACCATCGTTTGCCGTGGACCCGCGATGGAGTATTTCAGTATTTGAGATGAAGAAATCAAACAGGACCTTAGCCGCGAAAGCCAAGGGGGAGGAGAAAGGACTAGCGGTAATAATCCAAAGATGTCGCAGCTTCACTGTCTATCTTCTTCTTCCTCACTCATCGCACAGTATTCCATTCAACTCTTCCCTACCCACAGTTTCTATCGAAAGAAGTCCCTTTCTTCAAGTAGAGCTCTGTTTGTGAAATTTCCCATGGTGCACCAAAGATGTTTCCTAAATTAAATATTCTCAATAATTTCTTAATAGCTATATGGTATGATACACCTCATTTCTTTTACCTTGTATTCCTGATCTTGCATTATAATGCAGACCGTGGACATTGATCTTGCATTGAAAATATATATTAAAGTAAGAGCCACACCAAAAGCTGTGAGACATGCATTATAAGAGGGGTTGGTGCAAGTAATTAAATGAGAGAACATGCACGTTGGCATATGATAAAATCATTATAATTAAACATTATCTTGTTGATTTAAATATATATAAAAATGAAATTAGTAATTATCAGATACATGAATATGTTGATTTTATTACCTTTATAAAATATATTTTTGAATCGTGCATATCCTCTGATAAATGTATATGGTGCATATATATCTTGTACATAATATGAATCATCATGACTTAGCTTTGTGGCACGTCCAGAGTGATGATTGATGATGTTGCAAAAATATAGTTATAAGTGACAATTAATGTGGGATGATGCTCATGTGTTTTGGCTCTTGAAAAACCACCAAATGATGTGAATAAAAATGAAATATCTATTTTTGGTAAGAATAGATCACACTTTTAATCCTTTGATCCTCACTATGATACATATCTGGGTGCTACTACTAGGTGGCAAAAATATTTTAGGTTTATTAAAAATCAAACTATGTTGTTGAATGAATTTTGTTTTTGTTCATCTTGTAAAGAAATATATTCTGTCGTCTTTATTTTTATGTACTTCGTTTGCGGGATGAATTTCGAGACGAAAGGAATCTATCAATTTCGAGGAGGTACTATCTTGTCTAATCAAGATGAACTTAATTTGTGGTTAGAGGTTCGGTGGTATGAACAAGAAAGGTGAATCTATGGGTTTGGATCCGAAAATGAATATATTGGTTCTTCTGCCACACCTCCTTCCGTCAACTCTACGGTGGATCTAGAATTGCAAACAAAGATAACTCAAATGAGAGAAGATTATGCAAGCTTGAAACTACAAAATGAAATGATTATGTCAGCATTGCAAGCGCATGGGATTCACTTACCTAATCTCTCTAACCCTGCCACAAATGATCAGCTCCCTCTGCTACCAATGCAAATGAAGACACTGAAAATGATGGTTGAATATTTTCATTGCTATTGTACAAACTAACTTGTTGCCTTTTAACATCTGTTTGCCCTTCTAGTAACTTTAAATTGTGATATTTATATGAACATGTGCTTTTGGAACTTGTTCAATTTTCTATTTATATGAACATGCTTATTTTCTCATTTCAAAGTGCATTTCGTTGTAAAAAAACCGCTTACAAAAATGTTGATGTTCTTGCTCCAAGTATTAAATAAATAAAAAATAAAAAAAATAGACGTGACTAAATAGAATCCATTTTAAAATTTTCTCCAGATTACCCACGGAATTTCGCCACCGAATTCCGTCTCGGATTACCCATGGAATTTAGCCACAGAATTCCGTCTCAGATTACCCACGGGATTTAGCCATGGAATTTCGTCCCTGATTAGCCACGGAATTCTGTCTTAGATTACCCACAAAATTTAGCCACGAAATTCCATCTCAGATTACCCACGAATTTAGCCACGGAATTTCGTCTCATATTGCCCACAGAATAATTCCGTGGCTAATTAGGGACGGAAAATTTCCGTCCCTAATCCGTCGGTAATTTACCGACGGAATTAATTTCCGTCGGTAAATTGATTAGCCACGGTACTTTCTCTGACACTTTTGGTTCCGTTGGAAATATTTTACCCACGGAATCACGGATTTCCATGGGTAATATGGGGTTTTTTTTTTTGTAGTGAACCCCTAACAATTCCAAGCAATGTAACTCATGGCCCTTGGGTGGCAGATTTAGGACAGCCACCGAAACCTTCAGATTGAATCTCAGAATGCACATCCTGGCAAGGGAAATCAATTTCTGCAAACAACAAACTCCTTACCTGCTGAGTATGTGTGTTGTTGCTATTAGACACTATTAGTATATATTGTTAGAATAACAGATTTGTTGAAATATGTTTACATGTAAATAGTTAGTTCAGAGATTTCTAGAATAGTTGAGATTATGTACAGATCACTTATTTGTATCTATATATAAGACACTTGTATTATGTATCATTTCAACCATTAAGGTTCAGAATTCTATTTTTCCTTTCTTGCTTCCGCCATTACTCATCTCTGACACATTATCAGAATTTTTCATTCACTTTACTTGCTATTTCACGTGGTCCTTGAAGCTAGAGCTTGTCTTCTTTTGCCTGGCAATTTCCCGTGTATTTTTTTGGCTTTATTCACTTCACCTTTCATTCGTTTCATCTTGGCTTTCTCTTCAATGGCCGCGGCTCCAACAGCAAACCCTACTGGTTTCGTTTTTTTTGCACCGGTTGCACCGATTGATCCACACCAGGATATCTCCAATCCTTTATACCTTCAACCTAATCAGAATCCATCCTTGATTTTGGTTTCTCTGATTCTCACCGGTAGAAATTATCATTCATGGGCTAGGGCTATGAAGATGGCTCTAATGTCAAAGAACAAACTTCAATTCATCGAATCGTTCAATTTCAGTTCCACAAGCTTCAGATCTGATGTTCTCAGCTTGGCAACGTTGCAATATGATGGCGCTCTCTTGGATTACTCACTCGACCTTGCCATCTCTTGCATAAAGTATTCTATGGATTGATTGTGTGAGCGATGTATAAGATGATTTCCAAGCTCAGTTCTCTCAAAACGATGTGTTTCGCCTGGCAGATTTGCAAGAAGACATTCAGAACTTGTGACAAGGAGACCTAAATGTGAGTGATTATTTTACAAAGCTTAAGATCTTGTGGGATGAATTTTTGATATATAGACCTGTTCTTTCCTATTCGTGTGCGTCTAAGTGTTCTTGTGGAGTTCTGGACGTTTACAAGAAACACCTAGATCAAGATTATGTTATTTGATTTCTCAAAGGATTGAGTGATAGGTTTTCTATGGTTAAATCGCAAATCATGCTCATAGATCCATTACCTACGATTAACCGTGTATTTGCCCCGGTTCAACAACAAGAGTGTGAATTAGGATTTCGATTTCGATGCTACCACTCGTTTTCTAAGTTTATCGGGTCAACGTCCCCCCGTTTCGGACCACCTAAGTCGAATTCATCGTGTCTAACAAACGAGTGTACTTTCTTTGTGGTAAATACAAGCACATTGAAGCTACGTGCTACAGAAAGCATGGCTTTCCACCGGGATTCAAATTCAGAAATGCATCGGTTAATGCAGTATCCTCTGAGAATGTGATTAGCTCTCACACCACTAAACCAGTTAGGGTTGCTAATTCTTCTTATGGATCCACCCTTGAACAAGTTCAGAAGCTGCTGGCCCTGGTTAAGACTAATAATTCTTCTGTTCAACCCTCAGTCTCACAATCCCCGATGTCTGTGAATAATGTTTCCACCAATGGTATGCCTTTTCTATGTTCTATTAAATCATTTTCTCACTTTTGGATTATTGATTCAGGGGCTTCTGATCATGTATGTGCTAATATCTCTTTCATTGCATCTTATAAGCACATACCGCCAATTTGTGTTAATCTTCCTAATGGTACAAGGGTATTAGCTTCTTATAGTGGCATTGTTTGTTTTTCAAATACTTTTATGATTTAGGATGTTCTCTATGTCCCAAATAGTTGAGATTATGTATAGATCACTTATTTGTGTCTATATATAAGACACTTGTATTATGTATTATTTCAAGCAATAAGATTTAGAATTCTATTTTCCTCTTTTTGCTAAATCACTTTAAACACTTTTCCTTCGGGGGCCCATCACCGGAGAAGAGGAGCCTCTGCTTCTTCGAACAAACGTTTTTTCTTCACATTTACAAGCTTTTTTTTTTTTTGATATCAAAAAGTTTTGGAGGGGTTCGTGACAAACGCTTTTTTTCTTCACATTTACAAGAGAACTCACTTGAGATGTTCTATTGGAACAATAGCCTTACTATTTGGATCAAAAGAGTCATCTAGGCTTGTATCATGGTCCATGGGGATCGGCCCATTTGTTTAGAAATTCGATGGTTGAGTTGGCCCACAATAGGAGTCACTCTTATGTTTTCGCATTGAACTTTCTTTATAACTGTAGGCCCATCATCAATTTGGTATCCGCACCAGCTATCTTTCCAAAGACATTTGGATTACTCATAACCCTGACTATTTCATGAGGTGTCTCTTCCGCACAATCCCCACGTATTAGTACCTGAATGTCTAAATGCTCCGTGCCCTCGTGCTGATCATAACAGAATTGGTCAGAACAAAATTCACGCGATTTCAAGCGCATGATATCACGCGCTGTCATCGGCCTCCTAGGTTCCTAGGCTCCTACTATCCTCAGAACAAAATGCATTAATACTTGACTGAGACCCATGTATCACTCTAAAATGGTATTGGTTGAGAGAAGAAATCAAAATATGAAGGAGGTAAAATTTTGCAAGAAAATTTAGAAACAATTCATATAATCCAGGTAGTATTGGATAATTAAAATTTTAGAAACAGTTCATATAATGAAATATGATTCTTACAAGAAAGTGTTCATGAGTTACCATTGGATTTTCATATCTTAAAGCGGGAAAAATATTAGCTTCGTTTTAATATCAAATAAGAAATTATTATAAAAAATAACTTAATTAGGTAATGCATTTTGATAAAACTAAGCCACTTTTTTAATTATTTTGATGGAAAGCTTGCAGGTGTTGTTGAATTTAATCTAATATTGTGTTTTAATGAACCTTGTCAAAATAGGTGAGGGAACTTTATTTCATTGCCCTGTTTTGAAGAACAGAGTTACGTTATGCCATGTGAGAAACAATTATGCAGGTTTGTTACCCACAGAAAAGAAGCATTGATTTGTTGGTCATTAATAAATCATTTTATATGTTGGATATAAAATTTGATTGCTGGTGTTGTGATTTTCTTCAAGTTTCAACATTAATGAGGTTGAGGAATGATTTGCAAAATGAAGGAGGAGTCTCATCCATCATTGTTGAATTTGGAGTATTTGAGTGCGTTTTAATATCCTAGCTATTGAAAAGCAATTTATATAGCAATTAACTTATGTTTTTTTTACACATGTCATATTAATTTGGGTGATGAGATGCCTAAAACTTCATGTAAATATTTTACAGCTGTGACTTGTGTGCAGTTTGTAAATCTTTATAGTGGGAAAATCTCTTAAATATTTTTTCAAGACGACTGGACGTAGGTCAGGGGACTAAAGCAGGATAATTCTTATGGTGCTTAATTCTCTCTTCTTTCATCTATAATTTATCAAATCAACTTTAGTTACATATTTCATCTCATAACACAATGTCATAGTGTTTTAAATTGAATATAATAATATCATAATATGAAACTTTAACTAAACAGAAAAATTACTTATATCATTCTAACAAATTATTTATTGCGCCTTGCAAACTAAAAACTAAAAAAAATAAAAAAAAAAATTTTCTTTATATAGGTAAAACAAAGTTAATTCAAATATAGTGATATTACCGCTTTACATTCTCATATCTTCTATTGTCAGTATTGTGATTTTCTGAGATTTTTTTTTTTCTTGTGATTTATTTTATGCGCCTCATTTTGCTAATTTGTGAAAAGTTCATCTCCACATTAATAAGATTTCTGTTTCGTTTTTTATCTAGAGTTGAAAGTTTAATTGATTAAATTAAGGTTGTAACTTGTAAAAGCTTGAATAGCATCCTTAGAATTTCACGTCATCTCTCTTAAATAAATAAAAATTAAATAGCATTTTTTCCCAAAATTATTTTTTAAAAAATATATCTTTGAAAAACAAATAGAGTGCAGTGTGTGGTGGGCACTTAGCCTTTAGTCAAGTTTGACACCAAAAAAATTGTTGGACCAAAATCTTAGCCTTTTAAGTCATTTAGTTTGACACCAAATAAAAATTGTTGGACCAAAATCACTTATATGGTGAAGCAATTATAAATGAGTGTAAAGTTGAAAATTCACCTCATAATCATTGAGCTAACTATCTCCTTGGTATGTGTGATTTGATCAAAAAGGATTTATCAATAGGGCCAGAATGGTATATGGTAGCCATGTCATACTCACTCTCCACGTCATCATCCGACCTTTTCTCTCTCCCTCTCATTCAGTCTTTTCTCTCTCAGCTCCCCAGATTCCCACGTTCATGAACAAAACCCAAAATCTAACAAGAGATATAAAATATATGATGAAAAAGGAGGGAAAATAAATTTTAAAGATGTTTGAATTAGTCAACTTCACCTTTTTTACACAAATAAGCCGGCGAGACCCACCTTCACCAAATCCCATTTCCACGTACAACCTGCTCCACTGCTCTAAATCTGATCCACATTAATTATTCCCTCCCTCTTTACTTGTTTAGTCCGCAATCACCTCACTCGGTATCATTACTTGCCAGTGATATTTTTTCTCCATCATCTTCACAACTCTCCTCTTCACTCCATCATCGTTCCCACTTCCCTGAGTAATATCTTCACTGAGAAATGAGTGGGAGAGGGCGTTCAAAACTATGACCTTCTTCGACAAATCGACGGCGACCACGACCAGATCTCTCCTTCACGTCGTTACCCTCCATGAGATTGCTGCAATTCTCTCCTTCTTTGCCTCTGTCGTCTACCTTGGTTTTTTCAGCATTGGCTTTCTCCACTCCCTTTCTTCTCCTTCAGATCTCTTCATATTTGGGTGACTTTTCAGATCTCTCACTCACTCTCTCCTCCTTTCTCTTTTCTCATCATCGACCGACAGCAAGTTTCAGCTTCAGTTTCAGGCGAGTTTTTGGAAAAAAAAAAAAAAAAAACTCTGGCTCGGTCAACTCGGCCGGTTCAGGCCGCGTTGACCGAGTTGACTCGGTCAACTCGTGACCCGGTTTTTGCCCTAACTCGGACGGTTTTCCGACCGGTTGCGGTTCGCCGGATTCAACCGGCAGCGGTCGGTCCGGGTTTCAAAACCATGAACAAAACCCAAAATCCTATAAGCAATAGTTGATCAATTAAACAAAGCAGCATCAAGGGTCGCTTTTTCTTATATGTTTGTTATGTGCTTCTTCCTCTAATTAGAGGGACGAGGGCTTTTTTTTAATTTTTATTTATTTTTTATTTATTTAGATTAAATGTTGCATCCTGAATTTTTTTATTGTTGTTGCACTCAAGTATCTCAAATTAATTAATTTACGATCCCGCATTTAAAAATATTTTTCTGTAACATCAATATTTGAAAATTAATTAATTTGAGATATTAAGTCTTAAAAAAATTTAGGATGCAAAGATATAATTTAATTTAAATAAATAAAATATATAAAAAAAAAATTAAAAAGAAGCCCTCATCCCTCTAATTAGAGGGAGAAACACATAACAAGCATATAGGGAGGAGCTAATGTGAATTCAATTCCATCCCTTCTCTTTTCCACTCTTCTAATTCTCTAATGCCGCCGGTGACTAACATCTTTCCATCTACACTCTTCACACAGTCTTCATCGACCAACAGACTGCAATTGCTAGGATCAACTAGCAGCCGTGGGAGAGTTGAGAAATGAAGAATATGTGGAAGAGGATGGCAAGGAGGACATGGTGGCGGCGGAGAAGGAATAGCAGTGGTTGTTGGCGCAGTTAGGGTAGAGAATAGAAAGGTGGTCGTGAAGACTGATAAAACCCTAAATTTTCTTATTGGTATTATCTCTCTTAGAATTAACCAAGAAAAAAATTGGCTGCGATTTCTGTCATCAATTAAGACCTCTAAAATTATCCTAAATTTTAAAACCCTTCCTAGTTAATATATTCGCATTCAACAATATCATGAAAAGATAATGCTGGAAAAATGAATGTGTGTTGGGTAGTCTCCTCAATAGTTTCATGAATGAACAAAGAAGTTAATGTGGATGGCCTACCATATAGAAAAATACATGTGCTTCTTATCTTCCTTGCATTTATCTTCCTTTGTCTTTTTTATTGTTTGGTCTCTCTCTTTCCACGCCCCAAAACAGTTCTATTCCAATCAAACATCTCAATTAGGACTTGGTATTTTTCATTTATAAATGCATTCAAATATATCACAATTAAGGACCATGCATGTTTAATCAACTAAACAGTCCAGGGTAAAAAATTAATGTTTTACTCCAACTTAAGAATTGATGGTTAAAGGTAAACTTATGAATCTGGTTCAGCAAATTCATATTAGTTTTTGAAAGCTCTCTTTCTAAACCCAAGAATAATGTGAGATTGCTGAGTATAAACCAGGGAATTGTCCTTACGTTTCCTTAGCTCCCAAAACCATTATCTAGCACTTTAACCCACAACAAATATAGAATTCTAATTTATAGGAAATTATTTTAGAATTTGAAACCTTCCATGATAAATAACTAATACTCTCTCCAATTCTAAATAATTAAATATATCAGTTAATCAAAGGTAAGGCCATTCAAAAAATAAATAAAAAGTAAGGCCCCAATTCACTTATCTTCTGAATTTATAATTTTTTTCTCCAAGACATCTCTATTTTCTTTTTGCTAACTCCAAGACATCTCTATTAATTGCATGTATTAAGAAAGGTTTTCGTTAGGAGTAGTTTCCAAGGATTAAATGAGGTATTTTAGGCTGGCAAAAAATGAGGTGTTTTAGGAAAAATAACACTTTTTTTTATAAATAATTAAGTTAATTAATATCTTTAATATTTGTAAATTAGTTATTCAACTCCTACATTTAGAAGCACATAAAATGTTTTTAATTCAACCATACTGCTAGAAGACTGTACAATAAAGGGTATTTTTATAACCAAAACAATAAGGAAAAATGATTCTTAGGGTTATCTAATGGACAAAATAATTTAGGACATTAAAAGTTGAAAATAACGATTAAAAATAAAAACTACAGGAAAATGAATTACTGTTGCTGTGGATGGCCTTCCTTATTGGAGATACACGTCCTTCTTATCTTCCTTATAGTTGTCCTCTGATGTCATTTTCAGAAGCATATTGGATTCATGTAATTATGATATCTCTTCATGGATATTTCCCAGCATATTGTGAGGCACAAAGTGGTCAAAACTCAAAAGTCATTTAACTTCTTCGTTGAATGGTTCTCTCAATCAATTTATACCAGCTTCACTCTATCGCTTCCTATAACTCTATTCACTCTCTTTATCTCATCCATTATCTGTGCAATACCTTTGAGTTAATATACGAAAAGAAGGCATGGCTGCAGCAGTTGTGGGACAAGCATTGCTCTCTGCTTCTTTGCAGACCTTACTAGATAGGATTACCTCAAGCGAGTTTCGAGATTTCATAAAAAACAGAAAGTTGAATGTATCTCTCTTGGATGAGTTGAAGATAACTTTGTTGATGCTTGATGTTGTCCTCAATGATGCAGAACAGAAGCAGATCACAAACGGTGCAATCAAAGAATGGCTTGAAGAGTTGAAAGATGCTGTCTATGATGCAGAGGATTTAGTGGATGAAATCAACACCGAGTCTCTAAGATGCAAGGAGGATAAAGATTCTCAAAACCTTGCTAACAAGGTGAGTTCCTTCTTTTCTTCTTCTTTTGGTCAATTTTACTCAGAGATGAACTCTAAGATAGAAACAACCACCCGAAGGCTTGAACACTTTGCCAAACAAATGGATGTCCTTGGTTTGCAAAGTGTTAGCTTGAGAGCCCATAAAAGAGCTACGACATCATTGGTAAATGAATCTGTTGTGGTTGGTAGAGATGATGATAAGGAGAAATTATTGAAAATGCTTTTGTGTGATGAAGATCCAAAGGGTAATGCTATAGGAGTGGTCACTATCTGGGGTATGGGAGGCTTGGGTAAAACTACGCTTGCACAACTCCTTTACAATGATAAGAAGGTCCAAGAGAATTTTGATTTGAAAGCTTGGGCATGTATTTCAGATGATTTTAACATTTTTGAGGTGACCAAGAATCTTGTTGAGTCTATCACTTCAAAAGTCTATAATAGTACAAATATAGACTTTCTTCGTGTTGAATTAAGAAATAGCCTGAGCAATAAAAAGTTTTTGATTGTGTTAGATGACCTATGGAATGAAAAATATAGCGATTGGGATGATCTCATAACTCCTTTTCACAATGGAAGAAGGGGAAGCAAGGTCATTGTAACAACTCGCCAACAAAGAGTTGTTGAAATCACACATACATTTCCTGTACATAAATTAAGATGTCTCTCAGATGATAGTTGTTGGCTTTTACTCTCCAAGCATGCTTTTGCAAATGAAGATCCATTCAAATATCCAGAGCTAGAAGAAATTGGAAGGCAAATTGCAAGAAAATGTGGTGGCCTCCGATTCTTTGCTAAAACAATTGGAGGTCTTTTGCGTTCAAAAGTGGATGCAATGGAATGGAATAAAATTCTAAGTGACAACCAGTGGGACATACTAAAAGATGATGTTCTACCTGCTTTGCGTCTAAGTTATCTCTATCTTCCATCACATTTGAAGAAATGTTTTGCTTATTGTTCTATTTTTCCAAAAGATCTTTTGTTGGAGAAGAAGAAGTTGGTGTTGTTGTGGATGGCTGAAGGCTTTGTACATCAACACTCCCATGGGATGAAATCATTGGAGACAAAAGCAAATGATTGCATCAATGAATTATTGTCCAGGTTATTCATTCAACAATATGAAGGTGATCCAAGAAAGTTTGTCATGCATGATCTCATCAATGATTTAGCCAAAGTTGTATCGGGAAAGAGTTGTCTATGGTTTGAAGGCAATGAAATTCCAAAAACTCTTCGTCATTTATCATATGCAAGACAAAGGTATCATGGCTCTAAAGTGTTTGAGAATTTTTATCAATTAAATTGTTTGAGGACTTTTTTACCACAATGTAAGTATAGTTGGACGATATCATCTTATATGACCCAAAAGGTGACACATAATCTGTTGCCCAAACTAAAGCGTTTAAGAGTACTATCTTTGTCTGGTTATCACAATGTCAATGAGTTGCCTGATTCAATTGGTGGCTTGCTGCATTTACGATATCTTGACCTTTCCTACACTCCAATTGAAAGGTTGCCTGATGCACTTTTTACACTTCACAATTTGCAGACCTTGCTTTTATCATATTGCAGGAATTTCATTGAATTACCAGAAAATATAAAAAATCTTATTAATCTACGTCACCTGGATATTAGTGGCACTGCTTTGGAGCAGATGCCCATACAAATTACAAAACTACAAAATCTTCAAAGTTTGAGTAGCTTTGTGGTGGGCAAACTGCCCAATGGATTAGGAATTAAAGAGTTAAACAAGCTCCCTCATCTACAAGGTAAACTTTCTATCTTGAAGCTACAAAATGTCGTGGATTCAAAGGATGCTTTAGAGGCAAACTTGAGGAGGAGAGAGAAAATTGAGGAGTTAGTGTTAAAATGGGATGGTGATACTCAAGATTCACAAATTGCGAAAAGTTTACTTGACATGCTACAACCTTCAACAAATTTACAAAGACTGACAATTGACTGTTATGGTGGCACTAGCTTTCCAAAGTGGGTTGGAGATTCTTCATTTATGAATATTTCCTTTTTATGTGTCAGTAATTGCAAGTATTGCTATTCACTCCCACCATTTGGACAATTACCCTCCCTCAAAGAGCTCTTTATTAGAGGAGTAGGATTAGTACAAATAGTTGGATGTGAGTTCTATTGTGGCAATGCACAGTCCTCTTCATTTCAGCCATTTCCATCCTTGGAAATTCTGGAATTTGAAAGTATGCCAGTTTGGGAGGAATGGATACCATTTGAAGGTGATGCTGCCAAATTCCCTTTTCCTTGTCTCAAACAATTGTGTTTATCTTATTGTCCTATGTTGAGGGGAGACATGCCTGTCAAACTTCCATCACTGACAAAGGTTTATATATCAAATTGTGAACAGTTGGAGGCCGAATCATTAGCTTTGCAATGGATTGCATCCATTGAAGAATTAAAAATTTTACAAGGGGAACAAGGTTTATTGAGAGCCCTTGATAATTATTCTCTCAACTCTCTAAAACATCTAACAATTAAAAGGTGGTGCAATTTGCAATCTTTGCCAAGAATGATAGTGAGTTGCCATTATCTACAAGAGTTGTTTCTCATAGGTATCCCATCAATCTTGTTCTTCCCAATTGACAGTTTACCCACTTCTTTACAGCGAGTTCAAATTCAAGACTGTGAGAAATTAGAGTTCATGCCTCAGGAATCTTGGAGAAGCCATACATCACTTGAAGAATTGACTATTGATAATAGTTGCCATTCCTTGACATCATTTCCGTTAGGCTGTTTTCCTAAGCTTAAAATACTTCTGGTTTGCAATTGTCATGATTTGGAGACCTTTACGCATGATGGGAGGTCCGATCTTTCACTGGAAATCTTATGGGTCCTCCATTGCCAAAAACTTAGATCAATGTCAGAAGTACATGTTAATTCCCTTACCAGCCTTCAATTCTTTTTTATTTATTGGCTTCCAGATTTGGAATCACTACCTCAATGTGGCTTGCCTTCTAACTTGCGAACATTGATCATTCGTGGCTGCAAGGGACTATCTTCTATACCTTTTGATAATTGGGGTTTTCATCGGCTGACTTCTCTGTCAAAATTTGAGGTTGAAGGTGGTGGAATTGAAAGTATTCTCCAGAATTTACTAAAGAATCAAATGCTGCCCACTTCTCTTTTGCATATGGTCATCTCTCATGTCCATGATCTTAAATTGTTAGATGGAAAAGGGCTTCAATGTCTTACTTCTCTGGAGCAACTCTCCATTTATGGCTGTCCAAACCTTGAATCCTTGCCTGAACATTCCCTGCCATCCTCTCTTTTGTATCTGGATATTTGGAGCTGTCCTAAATTAGAGGCAAGATATGATTTTCAAGGAGGCAAACACTTGTCCAAGATCACTCACATTCCCACCATAAAAATTAATGGTGAATACTATGATCCTTGGTGCATTGCTTCAAAAGGTGAGTTCTCAATTCCCAAAAGCAGTCAAGCATTTCAGTATTTTTTTCACAAAAACTTTCTCATTTCCACAACGCTCATAAAAATTCTGTCTTCCCTTTATGATCATGGCATTCATCAATATTATAGAAAACATCGTACCTGCATCATGTATACCTCACGAGGTGTTAAATTTTCTCAGCAAGGACCATCATTGCGTCTGCAATTTATTTTCTTTAAAAACTCCTAATCCTCTGAAGCATGTGCTTTAATTAGATGTACTATACTTTCTTATCAAAATAATAAAAACATCACTGCTATGGGAATTTTTTTTAATGATTTAATAGCTAGCAACTTTCACCTTTTTATTTTTTTTTTCCTGGTTCTACCAAATTGATATTGTAGATTTTCGTTTGAATAAGCATTTTGTTATGCTATTTGTGCACATCAAAAAATGAGAGAATAATCCATGAGGTCATTTATGGTTTGAAATGGTAATTAATTATCAAGTGATACTAATAATATGAGTTAATTATGAAATTTGAAAAGATTCAGAACATTTCCTTCATTATTTGGCTCTAATATATATGCTTGAATGTGTATGAATGAAGTGTGATTTGAACCATACATGTATACCTGTCACAGAGGGATTCATTTTGTTCCGGATGGGTTTCTATAGTTTGTTCTATGGTTTATGAGATTTATTATGTTTTGGTAAACCAGGTTAGAAAAGATGAGGAAGCAGTAAAAATTATGTGCTTTAAATAAAAGCGAGAGAGATATGATATGCAAGGAAGTCAGGCAAGAAGCTAACCCGGTTGTTGAGTTAAACCCGGTTGTTGAGACTAAGTAATAGTTCTTTTTTTTCCCCCTAATCTTTAATGATTTTTTCTTATAAATACATCTAAAAACATTTAATTTCAATGGATCTGAGTCTTAGTTTTGATATTATCAGGTTAGACAATATGAAAGGAGCTCAGGAAGAATTGCTCTGATTTCAGTGGTGATTGAGTCAAGAGCTGTTAAGAGATTAACTAATCCTCTCTCCATATTCTTGAAGTTTTGAATTGACAATATATATATATATAGACACAAACACACAATGTACTTTATTATGGGGTTTTAGATTTTCAGATCTATTTTGTTTAAAAAAAAAAAAAAATCATTCCCTTAATATTTTTTTTTGGAATGAGTTAAATATTTGCAGACTTCCACTTGTATACCTTTTTCCTTGAGGTAAAGGATTTCTTTTCTCTTTATCATTTTTTTCACTAGCTAGTATATCTGCTTATTTATATAATATCAATCCGAAAATGAACATCAATGTGATGTTTTTAGCAATATATATGACTTCCACATTAGCTAAACAATCTGATCGGGTTAAAAATGCATTCCATGGATCTTCATTGTATATATGTGTTGGGTGTAAAATGTTTTATTTCTGGTGTTTTGCTTCTTCAGCTTTCACAATTGTCATGGGGCAAAATTGAATCTCCTCCTCAATTTCTATATTACTTCAGCAATAATAGGGACAGCAAATTTAGGTCTCATATCTAGTTTTAGTATTAGGATACTTAGCTCACTTTATTAAGATTAGTGTCTTCTTTAATTTACCTGAGCATCACTTAGTATATTGAATAATTCTCAACTGGCAATTTTTTGATCTTAGATGTTCATTTTAAGATTTTTAAGATAGTGTCTTAAAATGAATCTGATTTTTTTTTTCCATAAATCATATCAGAAACATCAGTGAATGCAGTAACAACTTGTTCCTTAGAGCAACCCACACTTGTAAACTACAAAAGGGGATCGGTAGATGCATATAAATTATTAAATTAAGCAACAATGATTGTCCGCAAGTAACATGACTTGACAAGAAAATCACTAATATCAACAAATATTCAGACACACAAAAATCAAATATTAGCTGTTGGAATGAAGGCAAGTAACTGGGCCTCAAGTAACTTTGAAATTGTAATCTTGTCTTTAGGCATAGAAATGGTAAGAGGTCAACCAATTTAACATGTATGGACTAAAAGATTAATATAGATGGAAGATAAAACCATGTTTAGGGTAAAAAACATATCACTGTCTAAGGTTTGCACCAACTTACTTTTCAGAAACCATGGAAAAGAGAGATAATAGCAAAGTTTTTGTCAAGACATCTAATGAAATTATTTCATGACACATCATCAAATGATACGATGGAACAGAAGATGACTTTACACTTAATACCATATAAATCAGTGTAAAGAAACATTTGAGCATGTTCCAAGAGAGAAGGGGCCAAGATGAGCAGATGCTGTTCATGGTTGCATAACAAAATTAAAGAAGCAAAAATAAAGATAATACTCCTACAGATCAATGGTTCTAAGATAAAGAAAAGCTTTAACTGATAGCCAAAATAATATACCCTCACTAGGAAATCAAGAGGAACATTCATTAGCTTCTTTTGGTGCGTTGGTGGTGATCTCACTTGGTATCCCCATGATCACTGTGTTCAATGTCTAAAGTGTTCTGCTTATCCATACCAGAACATTCTATAGTAACTGAGTTCTCTTGGGAATCTTCAATTCCAGATCTTCTGAGACATTCACGTGCTGCTTCCTTACCTTCTTTAGTTAGCATGTACCTGAAAAAGGAATAAAAGCAAAAATAATCCATATAGATATGAAGTATTTCAACTTAAGAAAATCTAGTACTAGAACCTAATACCAGAAACCTGGAGACCATATCAAATAACAGCTAAATACCACAATAACTGTATCTATGGTGAAAATGGTATGATAGAATTTAAACTTGCTTGGTCAAAACCATGGACATGTCGGATTCTAAATAATAAGATGATTGATTTAAGAATAATTATCAATTCAGTTCATACAAGGAGTATCAACTTCAGCAATACATTTAACAATAAAAATCATAGAAAACATCTGGAAATTTTTTATGAACAAAGCTAAATAGACCGCACAAGTTTGAAAGAACACATGCGAAAGGGAAACCATACGTTTCTGGACAGCTAGATTTTACAACTAAACTCTTTGTGATCATTGTCTTCATGCAGCTCCATCCACTCACCAATTCCTCGGTGTGCTTCCAAACTTCGCATGCTTTCCTCTTCCTTTTTCTGGCCCGAACATTGAGGATCAGTTTGTCATAACTCCAAAGGACAGATGACCTTGCAGTACCGCTTTTTGACATCATCATGTGATGAATTAAACGAAAAGTTTAGATGCCACTCAAAGAAATTGAGAATGAATTTACCATTATTACATGGTCAACCTATTTAAATGTATATAACAATGGAGATTACTTTTTATCACTAGCTAACATCATATGATGATGAAATTTAATCCACCAATTAAAATATTTGGAAGCCATAACATTGAGTGTTAGATTGAGGCCCTAATGCCTGTGGGTAAGTTTTCTTCTCCATTTTCATTTTTGAATTTTTTGGTGCGGGCGATCAAAATCATCAATAGCCAAAAGGACGATCTGTAAAAGAAAACATTTGTGCCGTCCACAATAAGAAAATATCGTTGGCCAATACAAGTAGCACCAAATTGTCTTACCATAAATTTCCAAAGCAAATACCTAATAACTACGTTCTTGGCTGATCTTGCGAAGATTTTCACAGCAAGATTCCTATGAGACGACCAAAGCTAAATTTGATTTCGGGGATTTCATTCCACTCAAAAGAAGATTGTGCTAAATTTTATTTAAAGTTGGAGATGAGATTCGGAAAAATGATTTTGAAAGTATCATCTTCTCAAGATTTAATATTTTATAAAAATTTTATTTTAAACATAAATAAGTAAACTTAAATAGTTAAAACATTATCTACACAATTCATAACTACATATCTTGTAGAATTGTTCTAGCAAATAATTTGAGCTCACTTGTTCATCTCACCCTACAATGACAAAGTGGCATAATGTATACACCATTTAGACGGATTACCACACGCAATCCACAGGCTATTTAATTAAAAATTAGTCTAAAAATGATTTGTGAATTTGGGGAAAAAAATTAGTCAGTAATTATAAATGGTTCAATATACGATAGAAAAGATTATGTGGTATAAGTTGATAATTAAAAGCCAGTTAGCGATTAGTTGAGAAGGTGGTGGGGGCCTTAAAATGCACGGTCAAACTAAAAAAGCACAATGGGAGTTGTGAGTACTATTTGGGAAGGCACTAGTGATATCTTGGCAACTGTGACATCTTGCTTCTGACATAAAAGTCATGACAATGCTGAAACTGAAATCTGTTGCTTTGGGTCGTTTGTGGAATAGTGGTGGTAGAAGTGATTTATTTTTTTGGTTGGACTTTTCCGATAGATTTTTTTCTGTTAGATTTTTCTTGATGTGATTTGTGTTTGAGATGAGGCGACAAAAGTGACTTTTTTTATGTGCACTTGTTTGACATAGTTCTTGAAAGTCGTTAAGATGGAAAATAATCGAAAATGACATGAATAAATATAAATATGCTAAAAAAATAGTAAAATTACCATTAAAAAATATAAAAATATTGAAGTGCTTAATTAAATATACTTGATGAATAAAATCGTATACAAATTAGAATTACAAATTTTTTATCTTTCAAGACAACTTAATTTATATATATATATAAGTTCAATATATATAATTCATAAAAAAAAATCGGATAATATCATTTTTCCTTCTAGTCCGCAACTATTGATCCACCAACGAGGTGCTGATGTGGCTCAGCGCAGCCCTCACGAATCAAGACACGGTAGCTAGGGGTTCGCAGACACGAGTGACACAGTGAAATATCATATGGCAAGTAATTTAAAGGACTTGGTCGAGCTCATTAGCAACTGTCTCGCCATACACGCGGTAGCGATGCCTGCAACGACTTCTCAAGGGTTTCAATTCAAAACAGGAGAAGACTTATGGGAGAAGGCGAATTCCCGGCCTAGTTAAGGAAAAGAGATAGAAGATTGTTGGCCCCTCCGGCACCGGCGATTCAAGCTGATATCGTTGTGTCGCGGACAAAATCTGAGGTTGGCCATGGCTGAGGTTCGGAGTTCAAGAACAGGGGTGAGAAATGCACAACCAGAGGTGACAAATGTGATGGACAGGAAGGTAAAATTTTAAATTGCATTTCATGTTTTCTGCCGTGATGCCATATGAAGTAGCTATCTGTAGCTTTTGTTTTGAAGCTGCTTTTAGGGTACATCAATCTGTGATGCTACCCCAAACGCTAATAAAAGTGACTGGTGTAACACCCCAAATTCCATACTTCAAAATGTGTCAGTTGACACTTGGTTTTATAAAAATCCACAAAGTTTGAGGTGCTATCACTCGAGTAATGCGGAAACGAAGAGCATGCGCTACCGTTTGGACGATGAGCAACCGATACAAAACGCCTAGGCATATGCTGATGCCCTGACATATGCTGATATATATTAAAAATTTCCTGAAGGAATATTCGTGTGATACAATATTACAAAGCTTTGTATAATTACATTTTTACATGGTAACTATACAGTCTTAGACCAAGCCTCAGCTAGACTTGGGGCAATGAACCTAACTCAGTTAATCAAACGATTTGGCCAGGCCGGTGTCTAGTGGAAGTCTCCCCGAGGCGACTGATTGACTGAACCACATAGACGAACCCTTTCTAGACACCAAATGGTTTGAAGTAACCTTATTAGATTCATGCCGAGAAAGTAGGCTCTGTTTAAACTTCTTCCTCTTGTCTCGACCTCGCCTCTTCGTGGCTCCGTCCATCAGTGCCTCCCTTCGGCTCCGTCCTTTGGTTATTTCAATTCTTAGAGAAAATTCCCTAAATTAAACTAAACAAGTTACCAAATTTTGAGACCATATATTCACCTATTTTTAATAGGTATTATTTATCAAAATATAGTATTTATGATAAATAAGAATTTTAGGGTATTACATTTCTCCCCCCGTTAAATAAAATTTTGTCCTCGAAATTTGATCATATAACCTCGAAAGATTATCTAGACTTCTAGTCTATTTCTTCCCTATGCATGCTTATCTAGCATGCACCCTAATCTCATTCATCGATAGTCAGCATTTTTCACAGTGCCAAGTATCACCGGTCTTATGGCCTAGGGACATCATCTCGTGCACACTTGCACACCAGGTCTTATTGCCTCGAGCATCTGCTTGTCTATTTCATCTGAGCCTTTTTCATCCAAACTCTTAGAGTACTTTTACTTTCTTAGCACTATTGCTGACAACCACTAACCGGCTTAACCTTGTTCTAGACCTTTCTAATAGTAGTTCCTGTTCCTATATCATAAACTCCAACTACATAGTATCGACAAACATGTCATTGCTACTCAAAACTTATGTTGTCTCATTTTCAAATTCAAACATTGAAAATTTTCCGTGGTTGCAGTACATTTCGCAATTTGCACTATACCCAAAAAGTAATAGTGCTATCATATTTTCAAACTTAATTGCTGCCATCACAAATTCTTGAAAACACATTCGTTGCCGAATCAATTTCAAAAACTTTTACTACTGGCACATATCTTTGAGGGAGGATAATTCATTTTCCAAAATTTTTAACAATTGAGAGCTCACGCCACCATTTCAACTACTTAGTACAGCGATCGACTTATCTCAATCCCCAAATCTGGCCTCTGTATCCCTCTAGCCTCAAATCGAGTCACCAGGCATCAACAATACCGTCAATCGTTGTGGGAGAACCTCCGCCCCTCCCATAAGAGACCCAGTGTTCACACTGGCACATATAGTAGCGACCCTATCTACCAAACTCGGTCCGGCCATAGACAGTTAGGTCCTACTAGACAAAACATACGCCCTTGGCGAAATGTTATGGATTAGGTGCGTTCACTGCTGGTGTGATTTTCATTTTCTCAAACAAAATCCCTCAAAAACTCTTTGTTCAAAAAGAGCCTTTATCAAAGGCCAGCGATTTCAAACATTCTAAAACATCTGGCAAGACCCAGCAAACCGTGTACATCTACAATGCTTCCGCCTCCGGTTTTGTCATCGACTTTACCACAACACAGTTGAAAACTCAGTTTCAAACTCTGGGTTCTAACAAGACCCCTTTTATAAGACAACATCACTTCAAAATAACCATCATTGTGGTCTCAAATTCTATTAAAACATTTCACGCGAAAATCAATTTCAAAAATTCACAAGTTCGAAAAATCAATTCCGAAATTTCAAATATAACAAGTGTATTGGCAAGTTTAAAAATTCAATTTGTAAACCTTACTCAAGAACCAGACAACTAACCTTAGAAGGTCATTACTAACTAAATGCATTCAAACCTCTGTCCTTGGCTATTCAAGCCATTCGCAGAACGCTCCGTCTACTCTTCTTTTATTCTTCTAGCTATTTCAGACATCGCCTGCTATCCTCGGGTTTCACAAACTTTTCAGGACGCTTCTCATATAAGTCGTCTAACAACTGTGGGCTTCTGCCAGCCTATAAACACAATATATGCTATACAGCACTGGAGCAACTCATGGAGATATATTGGATAATAAATCAATCAAGGGTAGAAAGGTAAATTAAACCCTTAGGATATTATTCTAAGCAATATGATAGTTATCAAATATCATATAATAATCCGACGGTAATGTATAGGATATCCGGGAAGTCCGGAGTCGGATTCCAAGGTCAGGCGTGTAATAAATTACCCGGTGAAAGGTACGTTCGCGTACAGTAAATTTAACTCTCATCTGTCTTGTATGGCTTTGATATGATTGGTTGATTCCTGATTGATTGTTTTCCAAAACTGTGAATATCTGTCATATATACTGTTTATACTTTTCATATGAGGTTAACTGTTACCTGAGATTCAATTCGATTGAATCTCAGCCCTGACTAAAGGTTCAGGAAAAGAACCAGAGCCGAGAGAGGCACCAAAGGACGGAGCCGAAGGGAGGCACTGATGGACAAAGCCCCGAAGAGGCACCGGTCGAGACAAGAGCAGGAAGAAGTTTAAACAGAGCCTACCTTCTGGCATGAATCTAATAAAGTTACTTCAAACCATTTGGTGTCTAGAAAGGGTTCGTCTATGTGGTTCGGTCAATCAGTCGCCTCAGGGAGACTTCCACTAGACACCAGCCTGGCCAAATCGTTTGATTAAATGAGTTAGGTTCATTGCCCCATGTCTAGCTGAGACTTGGTCTAAGACTGTATAGTTACCATGTAAAAATGTAATTATACAAAGCTCTGAATATTGTATTACACGAATATTCCTTCGGGAAATTTTTAATATATATCAACATATGTCAGGGCATCAACATATCCCTAGGCATTTTGTATTAGTTACTCATCGTACTCTGAGTCGTAGCACCTCAAACTCTGTTAAGTTTTCTAAAACTAAGTGTCAACCGACACATTTTGAAGTATGAAATTTGGGGTATTACACTTTGGTATCAGAGCTAGTCTTAGAGCATGTTTTGGACATCTAGGTTAGGAGTACTGATATAATACTGGTATTGTGATACAAAAAAGACGTATACCCTAAGGAAATGGGTTGGGTTTGTTAAGTTAAAACCCTGATATAGAATGAATAGCACGGAATATGGGTTCTGTTGCTAAAACTCTAGGACTTCTGATACGGACATCGGAGTCTGAACTAAATCCTGAAACACAATTTTAAAGGGGAAGTGGTACATAGATGTCGGTACTGCTTAAGTTTTCTTGTAGACAGTAACCTACTGCATAGGTTTTCCCCATAGAAACAGTGACCTATTTATTAAGATTCCTTGTAGGAACTGTAACCTACTAAGTTACCTTAAGGGGACAATCCCTGCCTTGTAAAGGCCGGACACTATACGTGCAACGGAACTTGGTTTCGTGAACTAAGGTCTTTGACTGAGTCCTTGACAATGGTGGTCCATTACATAAAAGGGTGCAGCAGATAGAAAAGGGAAGGTACCCAGTATTTCTGGGGAGGCAGTTATGTCGCACTAGTACCTATGAGAGTGGTCGGTATGCAGTGGTATGCGTACCGGTATTAGTACCCAGATACGATAGATGTTGTGAAGTTAAGCGTGCTTAAGCGAGAGAAATCTCAGGATTCTTAACCCCTGGGATATAGCATAAGGATTTGATATCCTTTAAGCAAAGGCCTAAATACCTTGCAGTATGAAACATAGTAATCCTTTGGGATACTATGAGAAAAGATAGAGTGATGATAGGCTTGAGACAGAGACAGTGCTTAGGTCAAAGTATGACTCCTAGGTTCCAGTACCTAAGAGTAGGAACCCTGAGAAAATGTGAGTGAGGTTGCCTTAGGTTTGAATACCTGAGAGTTAGTTCCTTAACGGAACCCTACGATAGCTAAAACCTCAGTGACCACAGGTTATGATTTTAAGGTAGCTAATAGATCCCCAAAGAAGTGGGTGGTTACCCGATAGGGAAATTGAGAAAAGGCTATTGATTGGAGCTAGAAAGTTCATGAATAAAATGACCATGGATATGGTAGCAGACCTAGAGACAGCGGAATTACAAAACCACTAAAGGGTTAGTAACCCGATAGAGATCGAGTTCTCGTTATAATGATTCGAGACGATCAATCGAAGAAAGTACTACTTATGGGAAGTTGTGATCGGAGGTGGCTACTTACGGGAGATCTGTTCGTAAAGGGCTACCTACGGAGGGTTCGACGGAGGTGCGACCAATCGGAGGGATTAAGTGAAGCACCGATTGAAGTACCGTAGAGTGAAGCCACCGTGACGTCAAACCATAGAGTGAAGCTGTCATCACAACTAGCCATAGAGTAGAGCTACCAGTGTATCGATTCTCAAGGTAAGTACATTGTAGTGAGTCCCATATCTAATCGGTTCCCTAAAAAGAAGGTTTTCGTGATCCAGTATATCGCCATAGGGTGCTCCAGTGTTGTATAGCATATATTGTGCTATGATATCCAAGCAAGAACTGAACTTGCACAAAAAGAAATTCTAGTTGTGAACAAGTTCCCTGAGTTGTTTCTAGAAGCTCTCAGCGGATTACCACTAGTAGGGGAAGTTGAATTCACTGGTTGGTTGATGCCTAGAACTGAGCCAATATCAAAGGTGTCGTATGAGATGGTTCCTAATGAATGAGTCCTGAGAGACGAAATCGCACACCAAAATGAATAGCTGGGAGACTAAAGAAGAGTAGACTGAGCGTTCTACGAATGGCTTGAATAGCCAAGGACAGAGGTCCGGATACGATTAGTTAGTGATGACTTTCTGAGGTTAGTTTTCTGGTTCCTGAGTAGGGTTTAAAAATTGAATTTTTGAACTTACCAATACACCTACTATATTTAAAATTTTCGGAATTGATTTTCGAACTTGTGAAATTTGAGATTGAGTTTTCAAATGAAAAGTTTTCAACAGAATTTGAGACCACAGTGATAATTATCTTTTTAAAATGATGTTGTCTTATAAAAAGGGTCTTGTTAGAACCCAGAGTTTGAAACTGAGTTTTCAACTATGTTATGGTAAAGCCAGTACAGAATTGGGAGGCCAGAACCTGTTGTAGATGTACACAGTTTGCTAGGTCTTGCCAGATATTTTATAATGTTTGAAATCGCTGGCCTTGATAAAGGCTCTTTTTGAACAAAGAGTTTTGAGGGATTTTGTTTGAAAAAATGAAAATTGCACCAGCAGTGAAAGCACGCAATCCATAACATTTTGTTGAGGGCGTATGTTTTGTTTGGAAGAACCTGACCATCTATGGCTGGACTAAGTTCCAGTAGATAGGGTCACTACTTAATGTGCTAGTGTGAACACTGGGTCTCTTATGGGAGGGGCGGAGGACGCTCCCACATTGTTTGATGGTACTGCTAATGCAGAGGCCAGGTTTGGGAATTGTGCCAGTGTGAATACTGGGTCTCTTATGGGAGGGTCGAAGGATTCTCCCACATTGGTTGACGATACTGCTGATGCAGAGGCCAGATTTGGGGATTGGGATAAGACGCTCGCTGTACCAAGTGGTTGAAGTGGTGGCGTGAGCTCTCAATTGTTAAAATTTTATAAAATGAATTATACCCCTCAAAAGATATGTGCCGGTAGTAAAAGTTTTTGAAAATGTTCCAGCAGTGAATATGTTTTCACAAACTTGTGTTGGCAGCAATTAAGTTTGAAAATGTGATAGCACTATTACTTTTTGGGTATAGTGCAGATTGTGAAATATACTGCGACCACGGAAAATTTTCAATGTTTGAATATGAAAATGAGACAACATAAGTTTTGAGTAGTGATGACAAGTTTGTCAATGCTATTGTGTGGAAAAGCGGTGTAGTTGGAAATTTCGATATAGAAACAGAAACTATTAGAAAGGTCTAGAACACTGAGCTAGTTAAGCCAAATGGTAGTTTCAACTCTAGTGCTAAGTAAGTGAAAGTAGTCTGAAAGCTTGAATGGGAAAAGCTTGGATGAAATAGAAGAGCAGGGGCTCGAGGCGATAAGACCTGGGATGCAAGTGTGCGCTGGGCGATGTCCCTAAGCCATAGGATTGGTAATACTTAGCACTGTGTGAAATGCTGATTGACATGTTGACCTTAAACTATGTCTAAGAGTACATCTTAGGTCTGGCAAAATATTCGTTGTACCAGGTAATATTTAAAAATGCCTGAGGTTGAGGATAATTTTCTAGGTAGTAAGGCTAGAATCTCCAGTGCTATGGTAATAGATTGAGCCAGTAGGCCAATCCGTGTTAAGTCGAGAGGCTGAATGAGTTAGGCGGTGCGGCTGTGAAGCCAAACATTGTGAGAATGGATCAAGTAGATCCTTGAATACTATATTTGGGTACAATATGAATAAAATTAGAAGGTGTCTTAGGGTAAGCATGCATAGAAAAGAAATAGACTGGAAGTCTAGATAATCTTTCGAGATTATATGTTCAAATTTCACGGACGAAATTTAATTTAACGGGGGAGAAATGTAATACCCCAAATTTTATTTATCATAAATATTATATTTTTGATAAATAATACATGATAAATAAAGGAGAGTATGTTGTCTCAAATTTTGTAATTTATTTATTATAATTTTTGGGCAATTTCTCCTTAGATGTTAATAACCCAAAGTTCAATTTGGAGTTTCCATTTAGGGATCATAAAATACCCTAATTTTCATAATTCGTATAAATATTGTATTTTAGCCCAAAAAAATTACTAAAATACAAAGGTGAATATGTGTCTAAAAAAAAAATTAATCTATTGATTATATTTTCTTCCAAATTCCACTTTGAAATCAATTAACCAATGGTTAATTATAAGACTACATATAAGGAACATAAAATATGATAAAATTATCATATTAAAACATGGTTTTTATGTAACCAAAAGAGATAAGAAAAGGCTATGAAAACACTTCAATGAGATTGGATAAAATTATCACATAAAATGATAATTGTTTATGGCTTAAAATAAGCAAGAAAATGCTTTGAATACATTTAAACAGATTAATGGAAATTAACAACAATTGATAAAAAATTAAATTTACACTAATTAAAGTGTTTAAGTAATTCTTCAAAATTTATCAAGTGGTAAATTAAAAAAGCATAAATTGAGGGATGTCTTAATCAAGGGTCTAAAGAGATGAAATTTTAAGTTTGTTAATAATACTCTAATCACCTTGATTAAGTGGCAAATCGATTAGCTTTTGTCATGTGCAATAAAAGAAAAAGTAAGCTTTTGGTTAGCATGGTAATTAAATAAATTAACCAATTGCTCTAAGTCCACATAAAATGGCGCATCACATGGGAAAGATAGATGGAAATTATTACTAAAGTAATGAAAGAGAATATACCAGATAATAATCAAGATATTAATTTATAAAAGCACATGTACTATTAAATAAGGATCTTCAAAAAGTTGTCGGATTTGTTTTTACCTAAATGAAAGGCCAAGATTAAATCTAATAAAGCTAGATCTAATACCCATTATTAATTACACAAAATAAGCTTAATCCTTGTAATAGATTATGAACCAATGGGAGGCTTTGAGTATAGGATATTTTGAGACAAAGAAACACAAAATGAGAGGAGGAGAAGGGAGCCACGGTTTTTGCTTGTACAAGAGGAAGGAAGAAATTGTTTAATATATAATAACAAGCACATGGGGTAATATATAAGATAAGATGATAGGATTTTCAAATAATATCCAGATATTATCACATGGGTCATTTATTGCAAATGGATGAAGGTGAGAGAGAGGTGAAGGGGCGGTTTGCGTTTTGTGTGTGTGTGTGTGTAAGAGAAAGGAGAGTTGGCTTGTTGAAGAAGATGCTTGAAGCCTATAAATAGGAGGCTTCTCCTCTTCATTCTTCACACCAAACTCAACCAAAACAAGTGAGTTTTAGAGAAGCAAGAATAGAGAGAGAATCATAGTAGGAAGCAAGAAGGAGGAGGAAGTTCTTCAAGAGTAAGTTTTCTTGTTCTTGAGTTCTTGTTTTAAGTTCATAGTTAGTTTATGTTTGATCTTTAAATCTTCCAAGAAGTTTTGATTTCATGTTTTTATGAGTAAAAATGTCTCTATTTTGAAAATATAATAGAGAATTTGATAGAGCAAAATTCTTGGAAGTTGAAGATCAAAGTAGCGAAATTCTGGCGAAATTTTCGGTGAAAATTCCGGGCAAACAGCGATAGAAATGCTAATATTTTATGTTGAAAATGAAGCCCATAAATCAAGAAAATTTCCAAAAATAAAGTAGATATGCAGGGATTTCCAAATATATATAATATGTAGCGTTTTGATTCCTGTACAAAGAGATACAACCGGTTGAATTTATCCTATTTTTCCGGACGAAATTCTGGGCAACGTTGTGAAAAATGAAAACTTCGAATTGTTCATAAACTCTGGGTATATACAAGTATTTTTTCTTGAAAATATACATCCTAAGGATTCCGATGAATTTTACGGATCCTCGTTTTGATTTTTGTAGATTTAATTATGATTTTGCGAAGTTAACTGCAAATTCGGCCCAGAAATTCAGCATAGCGTTTTTTAGAAAATGTGAGGCCAAAGTTGTGATAATAAATCCACCAAGGGTAGAAAGGTAAATTAAACCCTTAGGATATTATTCTAAGCAATATGATATTTATCAAATATCATATAATAATCTGACGGTAATGTATAGGATAGTCCGAAGTCGGATTCCAAGGTCAGGCGTGTAACAAATTACCCAGTGAAAGGAACGTTCGCGTACAGTAACTTTAACTCTCATCTGTCTTGTATGGCTTTGATATGATTGGTTGATTCCTGATTGATTGTTTTCCAAAACCGTGAATATCTATCATATATCTTGTTTATACTTTTCATATGAGGTTAACCGTTACCCGAGATTCAATTCGATTGAATCTCGTACGACTAAAGGTTCAGGAAAAGAACCAGAGCCGAGAGAGGCACCAAAGGACGGAGCCGAAGGGAGGCACTGATGGACGAAGGCCTGAAGAGGCACTGGTCGAGACAAGAGCCGGAAGAATTTTAAACAGAGCCTACCTTCTGGCATGAATCTAATAAAGTTACTTCAAACCATTTGGTGTCTAGAAAGGGTTCGTCATGTGGTTCGATCAATCGTCGCCTCGGGAGACTTCCACTAGACACCGGCCTGGCCAAATCGTTTGATTAACTGAGTTAGGTTCATTGCCCCAAGTCTAGCTGAGACTTGGTTTAAGACTGTATAGTTACCATGTAAAAATGTAATTATACAAAGCTTTGAATATTGTATCACACGAATATTCCTTCGGGAAATTTTTAATATATATCAACATATGTCAGGGCATCAGCATATACCTAGGCGTTTTGTATCAGTTGCTCATCGTACTCTGAGTGGTAGCACCTCAAACTCTGTTAAGTTTTCTAAACCTGAATTGTATTTTGTTTATATGTACATGGGGTTGACTGACTTTATTCCAGTATAGTTTTTCTTTTCAACCTTCCACTTATAAGTAAGTGTTTTTTTTTTTAATGAAAAGGATGCGAATTTAAAATATAGATGTGTTATAAATATTATATTTGTGGTTGTCCATGTCTCTCATTATTTCATATTCTCCATAGTTTCCTATTATCACCCATTAATCACTATGATTATGGAATCACATTAATTGTAGATTTAGAGAGTTGTGCCTATAAATAGAATGCATATGTTATGTATTCGAGACATACTAGAATAAGAATTACTCTCCTCTTTCTCTCTTCTCTATTCTCTTGTTCTTGTTCTCTATATATTATCTCAGATATATCGTTATATTTGTAAGGCCCATCCCTTATACGCCTTTATTTATCAGAGTTATAGCGCACAGGCATCGAACTAATTTGGATGACTTAATTGCGGAATAAAACTTTCATAAAATACTTAATTTGAAAATACGAGGATAAATTTTTTTTCCGCGATTTGGATCCATCCCATAGTGGGATGTTAATACAGTAATCCTACATAACATAGAATGCATATGTTATGTATTCGAGACATACTTGGAATAAGAATTACTCTCCTCTTTCTCTCTTCTCTATTCTCTTGTTCTTGTTCTCTATATATTATCTCATATATATCGTTATATTTGTAAGGCCCATCCCTTATACACCTTTATTTATCAGAGTTATAGCGCACAGACATTGAACTAATTTGGATGACTTAATTGCGGAATAAAACTTTCATAAAATACTTAATTTGAAAATACGAGGATAAATTTTTTTTCCATGATTTGGATCCATCCCATAGTGGGATGTTAATACAGTAATCCAAAATAGATAGATGATGAACATTAAAATACAATCTAACTACTCATATTTTTCCAAAAGTTCCATCTACTATAACCCTTACAGCTGCATCTTGCCTCTTGATCCCGAACCACTACCTGTCTCTTTCATACGGTCTGAAGTTCAAATGAATGAACCACAGGGGTAACAATTAATCTTATATGCAACTATGAAATGTAAATGACAGTATAACATATGTATAGGCATAGAATAATTCACAGAAAACATATCACACCGTAACCGCAGTTATCGGCCAAGGACCGCAGCCCTTTAAGACACGCAGCCCTATTTTAGAACACACAACCCTATGAGACACACAGCCTCAATCCATAGCTAGGATACACACATGCAAAATTATCTAGTAACCATGATCAGTCATACATGAAATACATACATACAAGCTAATAAGATAACAGTTACCCACCCCAAGCTTGAATCCTTACTCATCCGAAGTTGTTGAGATCAGAAGAGGTGTCAAAGTTCACAAAATAACTAACTACACGAATTAATTTTTAGAGGATTAAAAATGTTTATTAATCCCTAAAAATTCCCTTACCGATAATACCTTCTTTTTTTAATTATCATTAATTATAATAACACTCTTTTATTTACTATTAATTAATAAATCCCTTTATTTATCTATTCTCTTTTTACTAATAAATAATAATATCATTTATTATTATTTATCTATTTTATTACTTGTTTTCCTTCCTAATAATAATATTTTTATTATTATCATTATTTTACTATTTATTGGTATTTCTCTATAAATCTAAATCTATATCATAATCTTCATGAATGATGCATAATTAAAAATAAGCCTAAAGCATCTACCTCTTTGATTGGAAACACACAGTGGCAAAACTTCTTAGCAAAACAAGAAAAAACCTTTCTTTGCTAGATTATTAAAAAAAAAAATATCTTATATATATATATATATATATATATATATATATATATATGCATATAAAAATGACTTCTTAATATACACTTAAATATATACTAGTAAATGTTCCACGCATCTGGCAATTGAAGCGACATGTGTATGACAACAATTACATATCCTTATATACAAGCAAACCCTTGCTCCCCTTTTTCTTAGTAAAACGAGATATACATGTATTCTGCATTTCCAGGTTTAGTTTCATAATAGCAGGTCTTTCTTTCTTTTGGTTTCATATGCTACCACACTCATTCTTAAACACATGACAGTAAAGCCTTCATATTATCATTTTCAGAAAAGTCAGTCTTTTCCTTCTCTCATTATTTGTGTGTAGTGACACATGCATATGTATATATATTCTTATACCACACAGCAACTTATATATATATATATATATAAGAGCATTCATATGGCATGCAGTAGCTAATATACATATATATATATATATATAGAGTTAAACAAACACAGTAACATTTTCTTCCTTTACATGTATATATATAAATACCATTCACTCAAAAAGCTTCCTATAATTTTCACACACAACAATGTTTTTAACTTATATATATTTTCTTATCAGAGTACATATATATCTATATACTTTACATCTAGCTTCACCCCCCCCCCCCCCCCCCGTCCAGACACCACGCAATATATATACATACACGTTGACCACATCTCTGTTCAAAGACACATAAACAGGGCATGCATTTTGCGTTGACGCCAAATTTCAAAAGAAAAATGAAGTTCTATAACTTACCTCAGTTTCTGGTTAGTATGCTATGATTCTCTTTGCCACTAAACCACTCCCTGTTTTTCTTTTTCCTGAACTTCAGCAGGGAAAATACATACAGTTAGCTCCCACCTCCTTCCTGAACTCTCTCTCTCTCTCTCTCTTTCTCTTTCTCTCTCACACCTTCCTTCGTAGCTTCCCTTCTCTCTTCACTCTCAGCCTTAACTGTTAAGAGCACTGAGAAGAGTGCAGAATCGGTAGTATATATAAGGACCTAAAGGTCCAGATAGAGAAGAGAACACACTGGGCTCGAAGTGTGGCTAGCGTGAATGGCATTGTTGCGTGCGCAGTCGACGACCAAAAAGCATTATATGAAAAAAAAAAAAAAAAAAAAAAAAGCGTCGCTGATGATCTTTTCTGATCTTGCGTGTTTTGACCGAAGAAACAAGGAAGAACTGAGGGAATATGTCTTTGCTTTATAGTTTCCATTCTTTTGCTTAACTATATCAGGTACGTTGTTGTTGTTCCTTTTTTTTTTCCTTTTTTTTTTTTCTTTAAATTTCATCTGATGCATTTCGTGTAAGTTGAAGGGTGTGAGTGAAATTGGTCTTTGGGCCAAATGGGTTCAATGGATTGAGATGATATGGGTTTGGTGTTTTTATTGTTGGGTTGTGGTTAAGTGTACAGCTATTGAAGGGGTATTTAGTATATGTATTGCTGATATGTAATTGTCAGTCACGGGCTGGGCTTGGGTAGGAGTTAATGAGAATGGCTTGAGTCACTTATATAGGATCCACTTATCCTGCTCGTCCTTGGGACGAGCAGGGGAGCTCGTCCGTACGGACGAGCTCCCAGCCGTCAGATCTATTGATCTGACGGCTCAGATCTTATTTTTTTTATTTTTTATTTTTAATAAAAAATAATTTTAATGGGTAGAGAATCTAAAATAAATTTAATCTCCCAACTAACATTTTTCCAAAAAATGATTTTTTCATATAAAAAAAATAAAAACGAAAATTTTTTAAAAAATTTAAGCCGTCAGATCTTAGATCGACGGGTGGAGCTCGTCTCGTCCTGGACGAGCAGGGGAAAGTGGATCCCACTTATATAGGTGTAATATCCCAAAATTCATATGTATCATAAATATTATAATTTGGCTAAATAATACCTATTTAAAATAGGAAAGTATGTTTCTCTAATTTTAGTAATTTATTTGTTTATTTTCCTTGGAATTTAAAAGGAAAAAATCTAATTTTATTTTAGGGACCATAAGTTGCCCTATGATTATTAAATTAATGCATGGTGCATAAATGACCAAAGTAAACCCAAAAGTTGTGAGAAAATAATTAAACCAATTAGAGAAAATTGCCAACAATTAGTGGATAATTCAATCTGTGTTAATTGAATTATTTTCATAAACATTCACAATTAATTTAGTGGCATATGTTAAAGGCATAATTAAGGATGGATTACCTTAATTAAGAAACAATGGCTAGTAAAGGACTAGGATTAGCATAGAAGTGGTTTCTAATGATCATAATTAATCTTATAACCAACCATATTTTGACAATTACACTTAACTACTTTATTAGGGATGCTAATTAAGATTAGAAATGGAGGGCTAAGATTAAATTTAATAAAGCCAAATCCTAAGGCCTTAATTAAGTATCATAAAGTGTAATCCTTGTGGAAATTTAATAACCAATGAAAGGCTTAAGTTGTGATATGGTGGGACAATTAAAACACATGAATAGTCAAAAATCAAGAGCAAGCCACGGTTCACTCTTGGCTATTGAATAAAGATGCAATTGTTAATATTAATCATATAATCACATGGTAAAAATAGCACATGGAAGCAATTAATTCATGAAGACTTTTGGGGCAAAAGGAAATGATGAAAGAAGTAGAGGGGGTGGAGGTGAATAGGTGTTGTGCATGTGTGTGTGTACAATTGTTGTGCGTGTGTGTGAGTCTAGTGAATGAGAGAGAAAAATAAACTTAATTCAATATTAATTTGAAATCCAGTAAATATCTGATGTACACAGTAAAAACTCAAAACAACAAATAAAGTGAGAATTTATACAAATTTAAATAGTTGTGAAGAAGTAGGAACCTTGGGGAAAATATAAGGACTTATCTTGAACCCACATAATTTAACCTCGAAAGTAAGCCTAGTAAAGGCTATTTTTGCAAACGTTGAAGAATAAGCTTAGCACAACCAGGGAAATCTAATTAGACCATAAATCTTGATATTCAACTACTAATCGGGATACATACAGAATTCAAAAGTATTGGTAATTGATCAAGCAACCAAAAATAGATTTCATTAAAGTAAATTAATTCTCAAAAAGCAAAACTTAGAGATTAAGTTAGGGTTTTCTAATCACATGGATGGATGGGATTAAAACTTACTAAGTTTAGATCCAAGGGTTCATACACAAGAAGAGTAAAGTTGCAAATATTTACTCAATTGCCATACCATTTTCCTATAAATAGCAAGCCATATGCTTCATATTTTCTCACCAATTCACAAGCATAGGAACTGAAACATAGAGGGAAAGTGAGAGTGAGAGTCTTGGAGAAGAAGGAGCAAAGTTCTTGGTAAGTTCTCTAGCTCTAGCTTTAAGTTCTTTAAGTTTTAGTTCTTAAATTCATAGTTAAAAGTAGTTTTGATTTTAAATATGCTAGAGTAATTTTAATATCATGTTTTTATAGTCAAAAATAGTGATATTTCAAAAATTAGATGAGCCACTTGGTATAGCAAAATTTCTGGAAAACTATGAGCAAAGTAGCGAAGCTCGCGAAAATTCATCGGGTAGAAATGTCTGAAATCGTGATAGAAATGCCCATATTTTATGTTGAAAATGAAGTTACAAAATTCTGGGAAAATTCATGGTTAAATTAGACATATAGGGATTTTCAAATATGCCAATAACATGTTAAAATGAGTTTTGTACAGTGAGATAAAATTTCTCAAATTTGGGCTATGAATTTCTGGAAAAATTCTGGGCAAAGAGGCTCAAAACTTTAAAACTGGGAGTGACTCGTGTAATCTGGGAAGAATTGAGTATTGTTACTTAAAAATAGACGTCCTAAGGAGTCCAAAGAATTTTACGGATCCTCGTTTCGATTTTTTTAGATTCAATTATGATTTTTCAAAGTTACCAAAAAATCTGCCCAGAAAATACTGCAATTGCGTTTTTAAATAAATGTAAGGGAAAAATTGTAAATAAAAAACCCACCAAGGGTAGAGAGGTAAATAGAGGTGAAAATATCCCTTAGGATATTATTCGAAGTATTATGGTGATATGTTAGGATATCCGGGAAGTCCAGGGCTGGGGTCAAAGGTCAGGCATGTTGGCCATTATACGGTGAAAAGTATGTTCGCGTACTGTAAAACTAACTCTGATGCTTATTGTATGCTTATATGTGATAGACTACTTCATAGAGTCATGGACAGGACCTGGTCTTGGGTCATGCACCGTGTCTAAGACTCTATCTTAGTTCACTATTTATACATTCAGCTTTGTTTATACGGGTTACAGTCTTGGTAATGCCGTTGAGTTTTCCTAGCGCTGAGGACACGAGGAGCTGTTGTGGCACTGGTTAGTGCAAACATGTTGACTGTGCATGTGCTGTGTGCTATGTATTGTTGTTGTGATTGACATTACATCTGCTTTGTGCTTATGTATTGTTGTAACCTTACATCTGCTGTGTGCTATGTATTGGTTAATGCTGTAATGTTATGAATATCTATCATACATATTTTGTCACACATAAGCATGAGGTTAATCAGATTACGAGGTTCAATGGGCATTGAACCTCAGCTCTTAACATAGCGTCGGGGTCGGGAGGACCGAGGATCGAGGAGAAAGGCAAGTGGCACGCATAGGGACTCGGCCTAAAGACTTTCTTTTGTTACATCGATAAGATGGTTACATGCGAGATTATTATCTTGCAACCTGAAGTTTGTAAGAATGTTTACAACCTGAAGTTTGCAATAATGTCTGAATAAATTAAGCGCACAATTTCCAGATTATATGATTCAGAAATTGAATTAAAGCCTCCATAAATAGCTAGATTAATTCTTATGAGAATGAAATTAACCCCACCTATTTGAATAATCAGTCTCAATTCGGGAGGAAGAACTAGTAATACACATAAAACCATCCATTCTGGTTCTATATTTGTTTGAATAAAATGCTTAGCTAATTCCATGCGTCGAACAATATTTGATCTTACATATTGCAGCACTTATATAAGCCAATAAAATTCTCCCAGTAAAATTGGCTTTTGGTCAGTAGCCAAACAAATTCCATCTAAAAAGGTTTGAGTGTGCAATGCTTATAAATCCACCACAATGCATATAGATGGATATAGAAAGAAAGTTGAGATAAATGTTGGATAAGGACCTCCTTTTTCATGTTTGTTTTTATGTGGAACAAGATAATGTTTCTAAAGGAAACAAATGGATTTAAGAGACTTATACTACATGATTAGTCAATTGTCATATAACATTGTTTTCCTAACATGAGGGGGAGAATTTGAATAGCTGGAAAAGAAAATATATAGAATGCATTATTACTATTAAATATCCTCGAATATAAAAGTATGAACCAGAAGTTCATCAAACTATGCATTCATGAAATACTATAAAGTATTTGTATCATAGAATTATTGACCTAAATGAGATTTGCAAAATCTCATATTCCAGCTAAAAATGCTTCAAATACAAGTGAGACATGCTTGAAGCATGAGAAACTATTTGGTTCTAAATATAAATATTATGGATAAATTGGAGCATGTGATTAAGATGATCATATTAAGGAGGTAGGTACTCCAGAAGAGTATTGAGACATAACTAATTGTAAAATCTCAAAAGAGGTTCAAGTACCTAAAGAATAATATAGATCTTGTTAAGTTATGTCACAATTGGAAAAATAGAACCGAAAAGATAATATTGTTGACATGAATTTTAAAAATGATATCACGTGATCAAATGAGGATATTATATAAAGATATGTCATAAGAAGTAGACATAAAGATGATTGGCCAAAAAGAAAAGTGAAATTGAAAAGGACGCAAATATGATTATATTATGATAGTTAAGGATCTGCAGTCCAATTTGAAATATATGAATGTTTATGTGAAAATAAAGATTTTCACAAAGTTTAATATATTTATGATGAGATAAATGATTTTGTGGTGGTTACAATAATTTTATATATATTATTAGTCAACAGGTTATGAAAGAAAAATTGTGCGTCTATTGGATATTGTTATATATATAGCCTATGCATATAACTCACTAAATTATGAAGAATGCATAAGAATCTTCAAAGGATCCAAAAGTGCCAGAAGCACATGTCCTGGAAGGACTTAAAGTGTTAGAAGCACATGTCTCCGAAGGACTTAAAGTGCTAGGAGCTCATGTCCCCGAATGACTTAATGTGCTAGAAGTACAAGTCCCTGAAAGACTCAAGATGACAGAAGCACCAATCCTTGAAGGACTCAAGATATCAGAAGCATCTAATTCAAGTTCTCGAGAACAATACTCAATTAAATTACATAAGTCTCTGTACAACTTGAAGCAATTAGAGCGCATGTGATATAATCGTTTCAAGGAATATCTATGAAAAGAAGGGTACAAAAATGACCTAATATGCCCATGCATCTTTATGAAAAGATATAGGAGTGAATTTGTTATAATTGCTCTTTATGTTGATAATATCATTGGAACTCCTGAAGAGCTTGAAAAGGCATTTAATTGTTTAAAGCAAGAAGTTGAAGAAGAACTACTTGGTTCAAAAGTACCATATCTTAGTACTATTGGAGCACTAATGTATCTTACATAGTAGCAAAATATAGTTTTTCACCAACACGAAGACATTGGAAGTAATGTTGTCATCAGGGTACCATATTGATGTTGTCAAAAAAAGAGAATCGATACACGCTGTACTATTTTTCCCTTATTTAGGTTTTGTCCCACTGGGTTTTCTTGGAAAGGTTTTTAACGAGGCAGCATTAGAAAGTGTATCAATGGATAATGTACTCTCTTTTTTTTTTTTTTACTAGGTTTTTATCCCATTTTCGGGTTTGTATCCATTGATACTCTCTTTTTTTATTTAGGTTTTGTCCCACTGGGTTTTCTTGGAAAGGTTTTTAACGAGGCAACATTAGAAAGTGTATCAATGGATAATGTACTTTTTTTTTTTTTTACTAGGTTTTTATCCCACTGGGTTTTTCTAAGTTAAGGTTTTTAATGAGGCACATTAATAATGGACATCCAAGAGGAGTGTTATAAATATTATATTGTGGATGTCCATGTCTCCCATTATTTCCTTTTCTCCATAGTTTCCTATTATCATCCATCAATCACTATGATTATGGAATTATATTAATTGTAGATTAGAGAGTTGTGCCTATAAATAGAAGGCATATGTTATGTATTCGAGATATCTTTGGAATAAGAGTTACTCTCCTCTTTCTCTCTTCTCTATTCTCTTGTTCTTGTTCTCTATATATTATCTCGATATATCGTTATATTTATAACAAGATATTAAATACAAAGCTTATTTTAATCATATTGATAAAGAAAGTATTTCCAATATATAGGTCTTATTACAAAAGGTGTTTATTATTCGATATCATAATAAAAAATATAATCTATCAAAAGAAGTTATAAAAACCAATACATTTTTCATCCCTCCACGTAGTAGAGAATAATTATCAAATGTGTTAAGGTGCAAAAATGCACATGAACTTTTACTTAAAGGGTATCTAACACCAAATATTTTTTGAGAGGTGTAAAAGTACCCATAAACTTTCAAAATGAATGCAAAAATAACATGATTGTTAAAACAACTTAACAACGTCATTTTTTGTGATGGGTCCCACAGTATTTTTATAAAAATACCAAAATGCCCATAATTCATAAATTAAATAAAATTGTACGTCTCGGCACTTCCCATCACTCTATGGCATGCGAAGCGGGACTTTCTTCAATCACAAAGACAATGACGAGGACACCTTCTAGCTAGCAGCTGTATATAAATCTAAGACTTTTGTTATTAAAAAAAAAATCTAAGATATTTGAGGGATTATCTCCACAAATCTAGATGTTATTATCCCACTAGTGCAAAAAAGGCTTTTAAGACCAGGACAAAAGAGGGGTCGTAAGACCGGATATGCGACGGTCTTGTTCCGCCCGGTATTAAAAGTCTAACATTTAAGACCGGACTCGAACCGGTCTTAAAGAAACTCTTTTAAGACTGGACATTTAAAAACTTGGGTCTTAAAAAGTTGTACTAAATGAAGCCGAAATATTTTTTGTTCGGTCCTAAAGCTCAACTTTTAAGACCGGCCAAAAAATATCTTTGCTCTTAAAAGATCGTAATTATAAGACCGGACAAGACACATACGGTCTGAAAAATAGCGGCTCCTAAGACCAGACGACTAATTACACACGGTCTTAAAGGACTGACTTTCAAGAGTGGATGATAAAAACATCCGGTCTTAAATATTTTGATTTAAGACCGGACGTCTAAATTTACCGGTCTTAAAAGACCATCTTAAAATATCAAAAATCAAAAGTCGTCCTGACCTTTAAGACCGGTTATATAATTACATCCGGTCTTAACAAGTGAACATTTAAGACCGTCTTATTATTTCCGGTCTAAATTTTCCCGAATTTTTCCCCTCGTTCTTCCCGATTATATATATACACAAATCCACTACCCAATCCAAGACATAAAATCCGATACTTTAAGCTACAAGCTATGAACAATTATTTGAATAAATTGAATTGGAAAAAGAATACAAATATTATTCACCATGAGCTATTTGGCCTCTTAATTAATGATTACTATGACTACAACACCTAAATTAATATAATTCATACAATAAGATAACTTACTTACAAATACAATAAGTTACAAGTACAACATACATGCGCCCAAAATAATATTCACCATGCCTTCATCTGATTCCCCCACCCAACAACGTAACATCCTCTTATATAACATGCCCCTTTGGATCGGATCCCGCCACAAAAATAAAACAAGAACAAAATTCATAGTCAGTGACATTAACTATGAACATAGATAGAAGGAATATAATATATATAGTTAAAGCCTTAAAGTCTTCAAAGAAATCTGCATATGAATATTACCTTATGAATTGACTCTTTTATAAAGTGATATCTTCCCATATCCCTTCTTGATGATCACTTCTTATGTCGGGTTCATTATCCGCTTCATCTTCTTCGTTCATGTCCGGTAGACCCCTTGAAAAAGGAGTACTCTCGGGAATACCATAATTTGAATTCATTTCCTCATCAATATCAATGACCCTCTTTCCTTGGAGAGCTAGAGACCACATTTTATTTTCTTGATCGGTGATATAGAACACTTGTTTTGCTCCGGGTCTCGCCATAATAAAAGGTTCATCTCCAAAACTTCTACCATTGACATTGACTAATGTAAATCCTAGCCGATCGATCCGAACACCATTATTGACATTAACCCACTTGCATTTGAAAATGGGAAATCTAATTTTCACATAGTCCACCTCCCAAATCTCTTCAATAACCCCATAATATGGCATGACCGCCAATAAAGGGCTCTTGTCTTTCGAACTAGAGAAGTGCATAGATTCAGCCTCTAACATAACACCACCATTCCGGACCGTGCTCGTATCATCTAGGGACTTTGTGTAAAATGTATAACCATTGATCACATACGAATTCCAACTTATGACATCAACCTCAGGACCACCTGCTAACCATTTGATTGTATCAAAAACACATTCCTCTCCCTCGACCTTTTGTTTGAACCAGTTTGCAAAAGTTCTGTTATGCTCCCTAATCAACCTTTGTTCAGTCATTCGATGATTTTCTTTCCTTACAGCTGCTTTATGTGCAGCTATGGCTTGAACTTCATCGACGTTATTCAAGATGTACAAGTGGACTAGTGACAATTCATCGGGATCCACACTCTTTACGGAAGCCCCTCGTCTACCCCCATCAAAGACATCTTCGACGTTTTGGAAGCCCAATATGTCTTACTTTGGCCAAATAATCTTGACAAAATTCCATGGCTTCTTCGAAACATATTTTTGAACAATCGATGCTTCGGCCGGTATGCGTTCTTCACGTACCCTTTTAGGAATTTTATAGATCTTTCAATTGGGTACATCCACCGTAAATGGATAGGGCGTAGGACATCTTTATCTCCCTCACTAGATGAACAATTAGATGAACCATGATGTTAAAAAATGTAGGAACAAAAAGCTTCTCAAGGTGGCACAAGATAAGATATCCTTCATTCTCCAATTCATCCAACTTTTCAATCTCAAAAACTTTACGACAAAGCGCATTGAAGAAGACACAAAGTCTAGTCAAACGACCGAAGATCATATTCGGCGATGCCTCGAATAGCTATTGGGAGTAGCTGTTGCATCAAGACATGACAATCTTGAAACTTTTGGCCTACTAATTTCAAGTCCTTCATCGATACAAGCCTCTTAAAATTTGAAGAATACCCCGTGGGAACTTTTGTGCCATGTAAACACTCACAAAAAAGGCTTTCTTCAATCGACGATATGGGTGGCCCCGGCTTTCTTCCATGTTGAAGTTGATGGTAGCGTGTGCCTTCTTCACAAACCGGACATGCTTTATGGCCTTTTACACTATACTCGACAAGTTCCCATATCTTTGGGAAGTCATTTATAGTACAAAATATCATGGCTCGCATTTTAAACACCTCCTTCTTGAAAGAGTCAAAAACATCAACACCTTCTCGCCCACAACTCCTTCAAGTCTTCGATCAAGGGTGAAGGTAAACATCAATGTCATTTCCTGGTTGTTTCGGTCCCGAAATCAACATAGACAGGATGATGTACTTTTTTTCATGCATAACATTGGAGATAAGTTGTAAATAATCGTAGTACAGGCCATGAACTATGTATCTTTGCTAAGGCTTCCATATGGATTCATGCCATCCGTGCTAAGGGCAAGCCTAAGGTTCCTAGGTTCTTCGCCGAAGTTCAAAAATAATTGATCGATTTTCTTCCATTGAGAAGAATCGGCCGGATGTCGAAGCTTTCCATCGAAATCCTCTCATCTCGCATGCCACCTCAAATTTTTTGCATCATTTTCATTCGCAAACAACCGCTTGAACCTTGGTATGATTGGAAGATACCACAACACTTTTGCGAGGCCCCTTATTTGACTTGTACCTTGGGGTTTCACATTTCGGACAACTCTGCTCCTCTTCAAACTCTTTTCTATACAACACGCAATCATTCGGGCATGCATGGATCTTTTTGTACTCCATCCCAGTGGACAAAGTATTTTCTTAGCATCATAGTAACGATGCGGCAACACATTATCATCCGGAAGCATGTCCTTAAAAGCCTCAAGCATTTCTGAAAAACTCTTGTCGCTCCATCCATAACGTGCCTTCAAGCTTACCAACTTCACTACAGCATTCAACAATTGGTATTTTTTACACCCACGGTATAGAGGGGTCTCGCATCACTACACATATTACCATATGCATGTGATTGATGAAAAGCCTCTTCTCCTACATCACGGATAATGTCCTCTATGTGATCATCCATATCCGTGTCATTATCATCAAAGGCCACTTCCCTATGTTGAGACCCACTTGGTATTTTTTCACCATGCCATACCCATACTTGTATAAGTCTTACAAATTCCTTCACAAATTAAATGTGTGTGTATAACTTCGGGACTTAGTCGCCTCTCATTCAAACATTTTACACAAGGGCAATAAAACTTCCCACCCTCGGCATGGGCATTTTGTTTAGCAAATTTTATAAAGTCTCTCACCCCATTCGATATTCAACACTCGTCCGTTTAGCATTTATCCAACGTGATCCATAGTAGAATTCCTATATATATAGACGGAAAGATTTAACATACATATATATGCTCAAATGTCGGTTATGTCTTTTTTTCCTTTTTCTTTTCCGGATAAACTTGCTCATTAAATGCAGAACGAAGAATCACTTTTGGTCATAAATGTATCGCGAGAGAATCCAAGAACCAAAATAAATGCATGACGAGGAAATTAAATGCATCGCGTGAAGGTCTTGTGGACTCACCGTATCATATAAATTCAAATGCGTTTGCTTAGTCTTTCTTCTCCCGCCACGAACGTTGATGTTGCGAAAGAAAGAGTACCCTAAAAACATTTATTGGTCAGTTGGGTAGGTCTAAACTGCAATTATAATCTTCAAAATACAATATCCATTAACAACACGAAACCCACAAGAACATTTGATCGATTTCGCTCAACCCGGGAAAAACCAGAACGATGAGCGGGGAAAATCATAAAGTTATATAACCGAAACACCTCTTACAGCTTGGTCTATAGACGTTTAGCTAAGGAACCGAGAAAGTGATTATCGAGAGAGCAACGCGAACCGGCGACGAAGTGGCGACGTAACCCGAGTAACACTTTAGGCGCGACAAGAGAAGTTCGAGAGGGAAATTTAATATTCCGCGCTGACGTAGCGAGACATGTTTTATATTTGGGATTTTATTAAGACCGGAGTTTTATAATCCTCCGGACCTAAATTGAGACAATTAAACCGGTTCATTAAAAGGAGACGGTTCTATATATACAACTTTTTAAGACCGCCGTTTTATAATACTCCGGTCCTAAAATTCTTTTTGTGATTTACAACTTTTTAAGACCGCCGTTTTATAATACTCCGGTCCTAAAATTCCTTTTGTGATTTCTAAAAAAGGATTTGGCGAGCGCAAAGAATCGAATGAATAAAAATTAAAGGAAAACTGGAGTTTCTTTAATTACATATATTACTTGCATATGCACGTACACAAGAAAAAATACAAAACAAAAACAAGCAGAAAATTATCAAAAACAAGAATCGACTAAACATCTCCTAAAGCTTATTATCCTCCAAAGCCTTGGTGATTTCGGCGTGAACGACATTAATTTCCCCGGAGATCGGCAAGTTTTGTCTTACTCGAATCAGCCACAATGCTTCATTAGAGGAAAGAGGAGAGGGCCGTAGTAGTCGCGGTGGGGCCAAGAGGTTGGAGAGGGGAGCGGGAACCTCTTCATCATCCGAAGAAATAACAATGGGTCCAACGACCCGAGACTCTTCGTCACAATAGGACGGACTCTCGATGGAGGAGGCGCACCGTATAACGATCGACGGAAGGCACGAGCATCACGACTAAGAGCACCCTACGAGCGGTTCTCTTGAATCTAACCATGGTTTGAGCGGTTGTGGCGAGAGGTATGAAGGGTTAATTAATAGAGGCGAGAGCTGTTCTCAGATAGCCACGTACGTAGTTTGGAGTTACGAGGTAGTGAGGAATTAATAAGGAGTTATAGGTACGCGGTATAAAGTTCCATTATTTAATATTTTTCCAATTCATTTTATTTTAAGACCGACCTTTTATCATTAACCCGGTACTTATAGGTATGCGGTATAAAATTCTATTATTTAATCTTTAAGACCGATCTTTATAATAAGTCCGGTCCTAAAAGTCTTACCTTTAAGACCGACCTTTTATCATTTACGTAAGACTTACACACTATTCAAATGAATGATGCAGAGTCTCTTCGGCTTCCAGATAAACTTCCCAACTAGGCTTCTCCTCGTATTCTGATGAACAATGCGTCTCCTCGTTAAAGCTTTCAGCGTTTCACATTGTTCAGGATGGGTTCTCTATTTAAACCCGTTGTTACCGTACTTTCTTCACATTCTTCTCCCCCGGGTCCTCCGTTTCATCCTCCTCCTCTTCAACCTCGGCCCCCACGTAATGGCTGCTCCCCAGTCCTCCGTTTCCTCCTCCTCATCTTCAACCTCAGCCCCCTCCGCCACCGCCTCCTCCAAATCCGACTGTGAAGCAGTTGGTGCGATCATCAGTGGCCGCGTCGATCAAATCGATCGACATTTGGGCCAATTGGTTCAGCTTGTTCAAACCATGAACAACAAGCTGAACATAGTACTCCACGCTAATGACGTGAACTACGATCCCGCTGAAGACGACTCCGACGACTCCGACAACTCCGACGACTCCGACGCCCCCTCCCTTTCCGACTACGAGAGGGATTAGTTTTTTTTTGTTGCTTTTTTATTTTGTGATCGCTGCCCCTATAGGGCGGCGTAAAAATTAGTAAATAAAATATTTTTAAATTTTGTTCTCGTGCGAGTTTAGTACTTTATCGAACTGGAAAGCAATAAACAAGGCAACTATGAAGGACGGATAATGGCAGACTAAAAAACCTAAAATAAAAGAACGAAGACTTTAAGTTAGTAAATCGACGGTCCTAAAAACACCATTTTTGTCAGCTTTGGTTTCCATATCCGATTGCCTCTTGTCCTTTTCATTATTGTCTTTCTTTTTCGACAAAAAGGAAACAAACAAAACATTTTCCTCGTGTAAATCCAACAACGAAATTCACAGAATACGTTAAGAACATACAAAAAAAAGGAGCTTTTACCTTATTCGGATAAGAACAAACAAAGTGACTATTCTTCTCAAGGTTGGACCTTCGTTGACGTCGGTTTTACCTCCCCATGTGAGAAACAAAGTGTCCTTTTCATTATCTTCCTTCTTTTTCCGACAAAAAGACAAAAGACAAAATAAAAGGGACACCGATAATGCTGCCTCTACACATGGAAAGGTAAAAACGATGATAAAGAAGGACCTAGCTTGAGCAGAACGCCAGAACCTCGGTTGTCTTCAACCCTAACCATTTAATTTGTCTGAAAAGGGGTATTTAAAGGTGAATGACTTTTAAGATCGCACAAATAACAACATACGGTCCTAAAAGTTAAGCAGACTTTTAACCAAAGGACTTTTAAGACCGATTATATATAAAAATACGGTCCTAAAAGTTTAGCGGGGGACTTTTAAGACCGACCTTTTATAATACGTCCGGACCTAAAAGTTCATGTATCTTTTAAGCTTTTAGGAGCGGACACTAAAGCAATATACGGTCCTAAAAGTCTCATACTTTTTACACCAAATTTTTGCGGACCTTTAAGACCGGACATAATGTTAATGAACGGTCCTAAAAGTCTCAGATTTCAAACACTAAATTAAATAGCTATATCCACCATCCAATAATACATTCAGAAACCCAAAATGGACACAAGAAAATTGTTCGAAAAATTAACTAAATTTATTTATTGAATTTTACATTGCCTATGTATATTTACAAATGAATTGTTCAAAAAAATAAACAAATTTACTGAAGATCGATTATTGTTGCTACAGATTATACTTACAAATGAATTTAGGACATTAATTATTGTTATTTTTCTGACTCTAAGATCAGACCATACAGATATTCACAAAACACATTGCGTATGTGCTCCAGTTCATCATCAGGAAAGGGAGTTTTGCATTGAAACATCTGTAACATCAAAGACAGCAACTGAATTAACTTGCATAATATGTAACATCAAATACATTTACCTTTGCAGTTAATTTAGTATCCCCTCGCCTTGTAATATCATACATGTGTTTCATGATGTACTGGCCACATAAGTTGGACGCCGGTGGTTGCCGACGGGTCTAAAATGAACAAGAAATATATATAAGAGCATATATATATATAGCTTAATGACCAAGTTCACAAGGCAAAGTGTGCTACAAATTAAATATTGTACCAACCTCAGTGCATGTACCATATGGGGTCTTTGTCCGAGTAGCACGCCTTTTCTTTTCTAGTCTTTGGAAGGTCCTCATGGCACTATCATCAAAATCACAAATTTATCAATGATTCACTTAAAATTCACGCAGAGATGTCGACAAGAGAATCAAAATGACATGCTTACTCGTTGATGGTCGCACCAACGAAGGCAATGGCTCGGTGTGAGTGGAGCATAAGAAGATAACTTTATGCTCGTCCATGCACATGACGACCAAGCGCCGGTGGCGGCTGAAAATTCACATCGTAAACTATACTCGGTGATATATATATGTAGCAGAATTAAGTGAATTGCGGACAAGATTTTTGATATGTACTGTGGAAGAATGGCAAAAAGTACAACTTTCGATCACTTGACACAACCTCTTTGATATGTACTCTGTCTCTCCTCCATGGTTGTTTGACTTGAATAGACAGGGCACAAGAATCCAAAATCGTTGATCCTGCACCTTTGAACCAATTCATGATGCAAGAACCTACCATAATGACATCGATCAGGGAATTAGTATATATGTATGTCTAAACGATGCATTCAAATGATGTACTCATAGACAGAAGATACTTACTTCATAAAAATTCTAACAACTGCATCAGTAAGCTCCTGTCGAGGAAGCAGCAGGAACTCAACATCAACGGTGTCAACTTGAACGGGCATAGGATGAGGGACACCTACTACTTCATCGACAGGCCACGATTTATCCTTAAAATATCCACTTTTCATTAGATCGGATATTTTTTCCCCGGCAGACCAACTTAGCGATGGGGATAGAGCTTGAGGAGGGGATGGAGCCTGACGAGGGGATGGAACTGGAGGAGGAGGGGTTGAAGCTTCAGGAGCAGTAGAGACATGTACAAGCTTCACTGGCCAAGGGATGAAGGTTCCCTTGACATCACTCACAAGCTTCAGCTCATCAGTTTGGAGAGGGAGCGTGCATCAATGATCACCTTTTCAACCGACACTCGACTTCATCATCAGGCATTTGTTGGTGGTGTACAGTTGATCCCAAGTTGTGAACAGTCCCTTTTGCAACCAATAATCGTCCATCATGATGATCGGGATCCTCCACATAAAGGAAACAAGGTTGCTCTGACTATCCAACAATGCAGCTCCCTCTAGTGCTCTGCTGCACGGTTGCGGAGTGAGTGTGTGAAGGGAACACTGGTCTCTGGACGATTGCTCAAAAGCAGCCTCAGCTGACTCAGTTCCTCCTTCATCTGGCTCATCTCGGATTGAAACATTGCAGTCATTGAAGCTTTATTAGCAGCCAGCGTCTGGTCCATCTCCTCCCGGGTAACCATACTTTGTCTATGGCGTTTGGATGTACCAAAGACTTGCTTTATGCCTACCCATCCTCCAATCCCCCTTACACGCCCCGGGTGATCCGGTTTTCGGCCGCAACGGCCGAACATCATTCCTCCCGTCCGACACAAAAGATCCCTCCGCTTCTTTCTTTTTAAGATCTTCTGTAAGATACGAGATAAAGAGAAGCTTAGTAATGAAACATGTTTAGTAACTAAAAAATAACAATAACGATACTTACAATTCTTTCAAAGCAACTAGACGAGTTTGTTCACTCGTGTAGGCGCGCTTGGCTTTTGCCGAATATGCAACCACAACTCCTCGCGACGTATTGGAGATGGAGGAGCATGTATCACGAAGGATTGGATTCGCTTCATCATCCAATCTCTTCCGCTGGCAGCCATTAAATCTTTTCGGCCTTTTGATATCCGCCGTGAGAAGCCCTATGAGGGCAATCATTCTTTCTACCTATCTCCTGTGCTTGTTCCCTTCTTTTCTGTGAATCAGGATTGAAAACATCTATTAATTATGAATTCTAGCCATGCATGTCACTAACAGAAATTAGAGAACTTCGCTTCATATGAACGTCAATCAAACGGTAGTCAAATTCTTCACTTCATCAAGTTTCAACATTTTATTTAAGGAAGATGTAGAATTGTAGAAGAAATTGGAGCTATGTTTTGTAGTGCTAGCTAGATAGATAGGTTAAGAAACAAAAGAGAATTATGCTTACAGAATAATACAAACTTGATCCTTTTTAAGGCATCCAATTGGGATCAGCAGTCCCCATTAGATAGTAACAATTGGGTATATAAAGTTTCCCCCTTTTAAGACTATTCATTTCCTCCTTTGCAAGACAAACCATTACACAATTAATACCTTCTCATCGTAATTTACCTTTTCAGGGTTGACATATCAGACTTGCATAGACAAAGGCAGGAAATGTATACTTCTATTCACACACCGAACTATTATATAACTAACAGGATTAGATGAACACAATAATATTCACATATCCGCACAAAGTTAATAAGCAAACAAAAGGGAAAACAAAACTAAATATAAACTCACCGAGCTTCGGGAGTGGTCCGCGAGAAGAACAAATTGTCGTCAAATTCGTTCATCAATAAATGTGTAAACTTCCCAAGGATGTTTGGCGGGGGCGGAACATCGGAGAAAATATACGTGTTAGCGAGAAAGGTCTTAAACTTCCTCCACCGATCAGCACAATAAGACAATGTCTTGTCTTTCAACCGACATCGGGGACAGTGTATGTAACCCGGATAGTCTCCCAAATAGGATCCTTTACATTCTTATAGTCCACACTTTTCCACTTATCTGTCAAGATGTTAACCTTCTTTGCGTGCTAGACACCGACAAAACTATTATATTTGCTTTTATTAGGACCGACGGGTTCCAACCTTGCATCAAAGCTGAATCTCGAGCTTTGACCCGAAGTCCGACTTAGGGTCACATCCATCATTCGTGTGCCTCTTCTACCACGGCGTGCGGGCGATTACGAGCCTCATTGTGAGATGAAGAGGGTTCGTTCTCACTCACACCGTCACACAGGAAGCTGGCGTTGCGGAACACGAATAGATTCGTTTTCACCATCCATTTTCGAGACGGGAAGAGAGGAATGCCCGAGCAAATGAGAGAGTAACGGGGGCTGATGGTACGTGGGCGAGGAAGAGAGGTAATGCAACAGGAAGGGTTTGAACGTGAACAGAGGTTCTCCACGAGTAACAAAAGCTTTTCGCGAAGAAATGTATAACTTGCTTGGATTTTTAAGACCGGATGAAAAAGAGACGGTCTTAATATTTACATTAATCCCGGTCATATTAAACGTCCGATCTAAAAAGTTTAACCTTTAAGACCGTTCCTTTTAAAACGCCGGTCTTAATATTAATGAACTTTTTCATACCGCAAGTATCATATGTCCGGTCTTGAAAGAAAACTTTTAAGACCGTCTTGTTGATAAGTTCGGTCTTAAAACTTTAGACTTTTTATATTTAAATTTTTCCTTATTATGTTTTACCGCAGAAAATATAAGTACGGCTATATGAGATATATTTAGAAAGTAATTGAAATTTCAGTTCAATTTTTAAGACCGGTGGTATTTTAGTCGGTCTCAATAATGATTTTAAGAGCGGTGAAAAATTGGTCCGGTGCAAGAAGTTCTTTATATTTACGGAACTGCCACGGTCATTCCTTTAAGACCGGGGTGTCCATTGTCCGCTCTAAATGAGGCGGTCTTAAAGCCTTTTTTTGCACTAGTGTCTCTTCTCCCTTCCCTCTTTCGCTCGCTTGTTCATTCTAGGAGGGATCGATGTTTTTTTGTTTAAAGAAACAGAAATCAACAGCCCTAATCGGTGTTGATCGAAAGCTTCAATAACGCAAGACCTCGCAATTAAAGCTTCACTGACCCTCTAACTAGCCAAGAAACAGAAATCAACAACCCCAAATTGATCGGCAAACAGAAATGAACAGTAGAACAAATCCACAGGGCAGGGTAGAGCACATCGGTCGAGCAAATTGTCGACCAACATATTGCAATTTTATGCCAAGCAATCATCAACTACTTGCATGTATAGATCGGTGGGAGAGAAAAAGGACAAACCTATAAGCCATACCCACAAGACTGGTTGACTTCGATTGAGTTTGGAGGCCGTCACTCTTCTTCACCACCTTCTTAAGCTGGAGAGGACATCAGCGATGCAAGCTGAAAAAGACATGTTATTCCCATGAAAAAGACATGTTATATCCATGAAAAAGACGTACATACCAAAATGCCCCTAATTCAAAGGGTATTTTGATATTTCCATGAAAATATCGTGGGACCCACCACAAAAGGTGACGATGTTAAATTAGATTTAAGGTCATGTTATTTTTGTACTCATAATAAGAGTTCATGGATATTTCTACACTTCCGAAAAGTATTTGATGTTAGGTATCCTTTAAGTAAAAGCCCATGTACATTTCGTACCTTAGCCCTTATTAAATTTATTACATATCTGGCAAAAAAATCTTTTCATGTTTTGAGGAATAAATTCGAAGACACCCCCCCCAAAAAAGAAAAGGAAAAAAATGTCTTCAAGTTTCTAAATTTCTAATTTATAAATCTATATATCAATCTTTGCATTGATAAATTGTATGGCTACGAATCAATGTGGGAGGGGTATCTCAAGTAGGCCCCCTATTATAACCAACACTTTACGGAGAATTAATTACCTATCACATGAAAAAAAATTAATTGCAAACAATTTATTATATAGAGAACACAATAATATTTTGGAAGCCACAATCAATAATTTGTCAGAGTCATTTCAAAAGGATTGTAGCTTTAAAACAAAATAAATGAGAAATTTTATTAATTTTCCAAATATGAACTGTTTGTCAATAAATGCATGAAACTTATTTCATTGAAAACAATATCATCAATGACGCAATTTTAATATCGCTGAATAATAAAAAGAATAATAAATTTATTAATTTTTATTTTAAATACAAAATATTTGTAAATAATGGAATAATCTTTTATTTCATTGAAGGAATACCATCAATATAACGTCACAATTGTATAAAAAAAAGTTTAAATGTTATATAGGCCTTACGGCAACCATTTTTCTTAATTTGAGGAAAGTAAGATCAAAATACCTACGGTAAAGGTGCAAAAAAACATATGTGTTTTGTCCCGAGAAACGCCCAACATTAAATACTTTTTTTGGAAAATTACATATAGGTCCCAAGGAAGAGAGATATTTACATTTAGGTCCCTTGAAATTACGAAATTACTCGAAGTCCCTAATTATTTCAGAATGTAAAATTACTTTCGCCCATAGTGCATATTTCACAAGCGATTAACAACACAAAATGCATAAATTAACAACACAAAATGCATAAATTAACCACAACTTCTGAAAACCTTCAATTTGTCATGTCTCACTTTCAGAGGCGATTAACAACACAAAATGCATAAATTAACCACAACTTCTGAAAACATTCAATTTGTCATGTCTCACTTCCAGAGGCGATTAACAACACAAAATGCATAAATTAACAACACAAAATGCATAAATTAACCACAACTTCTGAAAACCTTCAATCTGTCATGTCTCACTTCCAGAGGCGATTAGCAACACAAAATGCATAAATTAACTACAACTTCTGGAAGTAAGACATGACAAATTGAAGGTTTTCAGAAGTTGTGGTTAATTTATGCATTTTGTGTTGTTAATTTATGCATTTTGTGTTGTTAATCGCTTTTGTGTGAAATATGCACTATGGGCAGCAAAGTAATTTTACATTCTGAAATAATTACTCAGAAGTCCCTTGGGACTTCTGAGTAATTTCGTAATTTCAAGGAACCTAAATGTAAATATCTCTCTTCCTTGAGACCTATATATAATTTTCCCTACTTTTTTTATGTGCAAAAATACAAATGTGGTTATAAAATAAGTGTAAAAGTCACAGCACTGTTAATTCTTACTTAACAATGTTAATTTTGGAGGTGAGGACAGTTGTTGCAAGCTGAATTTTGACAGCTAGAATGAATAGTGGCGGGTCTAGGTTATTCAATTTAGAAGTTCTTATTTGCTTTAATTCTCACCCAAGCAACCCCCTTGAACGAAGTCTTATTTCTGTTTGTGATCGTCAGTATCGGAATAAAACTCAGCATGGTCAAATTGAGCTTGGAAGAGAGGGGCGTCAGACCGTCAGATCGATTTGGGGGGACTTAGATCAGATTGAGCTGGGGGTCTAATCGAGCATCGGGGGAGGGGTTTTCGTTTTTTAAAAAAAAAATTAGGGGCATTTTGGTATTTTTCAAGAAAATAGTGTGGATCCCACCCCCAAAATTAACACCGTTAAACAAGATTTAACGATGCTGTGACTTTTGCACCTATTTTATAATCACATGTGTATTTTTACATTTAAAAAAGTACTTGGTGTTGAACACTCACCTTTATCCAAATATCTAATTTCAAACCATCTAACTAACACGATATAAAATTTAAGAGTCAATATAATGTAAAGAAAAGCGGGGTAAACATGTTGGAAATTAAAATTCAAAATTAAAATGAAATTTGGATATTAAAATAATGTTAACAACATGCGTACATTTTAGGTGGGGTGCCTCATACGCACCTCCGCAACCCAAAAATGGGGGCTTCCCATTCTTTTTTCAGTTTCTTTTTTTTAAAATTAATTTTATATAAAATGAGTAACATTTTGATATCTTACTGGAATAAAATGAAGTAGATTTCAATTTTTTATAATTCTTAAAAGATTTAATACTTTAATTAAAACGAAACTCCACACTTTTAAAGTATTAAATCATAAACATTAAAAAGAACTCCATTTTTTCCCATGATAAATCAAAATAGCACAAATTTTATGTACAATCTATCATAAAAAGAAATCAAAAACATTTTGAAAGCCCCACAGAGGGGTGCACATCGGCCACCCGCCGTATGGAATGTAAATTTCAGAAGGTCTTTATTTTTTATCAAAAAAGGGGTATATTTTATACGGGTTTTAATAATATTGAAATAAATTCCTTTTTAACATTTTTTAATAAATCATGCAATTCATACTGTGTCATCCCTTCATTTCAAATATCTAAATGCTTTAAATTTGACACAAGGCTCAAGGACTTCAGGTTTCATGACTTCCAACGCTTCTTAATCTACAAAAACTATACAATCACAAGCAAATAATGACCAAATGTTAAAGAGAAACACATAATACATGAACTTTTCAACACATTCCAAAAAGTTAATCGGTTATCAACTATAAAGCAAATTAAGCATGGAGCCTTGTTTTAAGAATCAAACGACAGGGAGCTTCATTTAAAGAACCAAACAACAATCATAAGCACTACAAAGAACAACGAGAAGACCATTTAAAATTTATAAAAAAGTGAAATGAACTAAAACTACCTTATTCACTTTGATTGCAACAACAATGTGTTTGTTTTCACCAAGCAGACCAAAACAAATTTATCTTAGCAAATCTTGTCATTTCCTCATTCTCAAGTACACACCGCATGTGAAAATGAAAGGAGAAAGGTTCCTTGTTTTTCATGTTGCATTTCTTAACTTCCAAAACAACGAAACACCTGTTATTGTGTGGAGAAAATTTGAAAGGAGAGGTTGATGAATCCTACGAGAACTTGGGGAAATAATAAAGGTGACACAAAAACTAGGGTTATGAAGGGAGAACATGTGAAGATTTATAGAAAGCTTAAATCATAGAGAAATCAATGAAATATCAACAACAATTAGTATGTAGCATTTATACAGCTCTTAGACAAACCTATTTCCATCAAAGAGAACCAAGCTCGAAAAAGATGAAGAAGCAAAGCAAAGAAAGAAAGAAAAAAATATACATAGCGTAAATCACAGCCAAAACAACCTATATAATAAAAATGCCAAACCCAATTATGAGCTTTGCTCCCTTCATCATTTCAGAGCCAACGGTTATGTTCAGAGCATAAATACAAACCATTGATCATTGGAAGAATGAAAGAACAAAATAAAAAACTTACATAAACATAGATAAAGGGTATAGAATCGAGTAAAGTAATACAATGTTTGACGTGCAATATGTTCAATTCTTATTTAAATACACTAACAATGTCGAAATGATCAAGGCCTAAGGGCCCGTTTGGATTTAGCATTTAGAGAATAGTTTTTAAGATTTACGAGATAAAATAGATTTTTCAGAATAGCTTTTTACAGAATTATTATTGGGAAAAAACCATTTCTATCAAATGAGATGAGTGTGTTGGTTATGATTAGTTTTGATGATGTCTTATATAGATGCCATTGTTATAAGCAAAAAGATTGAGTAATATAGTTATCTTCTACTTTGACTAACTATTGTATTTAATGTAGATCAATCCAAGTTAAATTAAGGAGGATGACCAAGAAGGAGAATTTTCATATTCATACATATTTTTCATAAGATCAATCCAAGTTAAATTAAGGAGGATGATCAAGAAGGAGATAAGGAATTAAAGAAAGAAGAACTTGCAGAGCTTATCAAGGAAGAAGAGAAGAGACTAAAGAAAGAATTCAAGTTGTTATGATACATGAAGGTCTCTATGATAAGTAGAAGTTGGAATGACTCAATTTAGAGTTAAAACAAGCATAAATAAGGTTTTGGATGAGTAAACTTGAGTCTCCAAGTATTAAACTTGAGTTTCCTACCTTGGTGCTGTAATTTACTCGTCTGATAGGAGAAAACTCGAGTTTTGAGGGAAAACTCGAGTTATCAAGTGTTTACAGCGTCTCTGGGGTCTCTGGACAAGCAAAACTCGAGTTTTGGGGTGAAAACTCGAGTTTTGGAACACTGGACCAGCAACACTTGAGTCTTGAGGCAAAATGCGAGTTTTGGGTCTCTGGACTAGCAAAACTCGAGTTTTGAAGAGGGAAAACTCGAGTGTTGAACTGTTATCGCACTACTTGACTCCATCTTTGTCTCACGTTCAGAACGGGCAACCTCTGGTGTTTCGATGATATCTCACAAACCAGAAATCAGATTGAGACAAAACTAGTGGCATATGAAACTAGACATCCAAAGCGTCATTTCGATATATAATTAAAGTCTAAAGGTGTTCAGATGAAGGAGCTATGTATTTTACAATTTGGCACATCAGTTCACGCCATGTTTCAGACCAAGCTTCAATGTTTTGAGTATATCTCACCAACTACAAATTCAATTGAGCTCAAATCGGTGGCATTGGAAAGTAGACACATAGAGCTTTCAATCAAGAGTTGAATAGATCAAAACGGAGCATATACCAGGGAGATATGGTCTTCAAAATTTGACAGTTATTTCAAGAAAACTCAACAAAGTTCGGGAGAAAGCAAAACTCGAGTTTTGCAAGTGAAAACTCGAGTTTTCATCGAGAGCAACGAACTTGAGAGGAACTCCAAAACTCGAGTTTCAGTTTTGAAACCACGGTTTTGGTGACGTGCGGTTCAAAACTCCAGTTTTGATTGTCAAAACTCGAGTTTTGGAGCATCAGACAGAAAACGCAGTTTTTGCAGAAAATGTTCAGTATTGATTTATACATTGGCTTAAATCTGCGAATTGGTTAAATATGTTTTATATGATTCTTATCTATATTTCTAACCAATCTTAACAAGTTTGCTTATGAGTTTTCGGAGGATTTGAATGTTTAACATTTGAATTGTTTTAACTTATCCTCAAAGACAAAATAGCAAATGGAAGGCAATTTGGAGTTGTGGGCGGATTTCTCACCTAATACAAACAACTAAAGTCTCCACTGACTAAAGCAGATCTTCAAAGCAACATGGGACGAATTTGAAGAGCCAAATACCTGAACTCGTATTCCCAACTGAAGAATTCAAATTTGCAAAAGTCTCCAATGACTATATTTCAAACAAGAACTTGTATAACTTGACTAGATTCATGAAGCAACACCCATAACAAATGACTATATTTTTGAATGGGTTGAAGCCTCAACGGATCTATAACGTTCACAAGCTTCAAATCACTATAAATACATGAAGATTTGAAGTTGGACAGCAGAGAAGACATACACGAAAGCTTATACGAAAATATCGGTCTTTTCGCTTATTCATCGATTGTATCTTTGATACATTGTACTTCAGTGTTTATCATATCTACTCGTGAGAGAGTCTATTTGTGTAAATCATTCATTGTAATAAACTCAAGTCGGGTGACTTGGAGATTGGGAAAATCGAGTACAACTTGTAAGGGGGAGTGTGTCCTAGGTTGAGGAGCATCCTTCGTTTACGAGTGTGTATCGTAGTAAGCAATTACAGCTTGTAAGGGGAGTGAGTCCTAGAGTGAGGAGCATCCTTCGTTTACAGATTGTAATTGTTCTTGAGTGATAGTGGAAAATCCCCAGAGATGCGGGGATTTGGACGTAGGTCAAGGAGTTAGACCGAACCAAGTATAAATCTTCTATGTCAAGCTCTTCTTCTCTATCTCCACTTTACCTTGATATTATCTCGTTGTGTGGGTGATCCGAAAGAATTTTAAAATCCCCAATTCACCCCCTCTTGGTGATTTCCTTCACTTTCATTTGGTATCGAGCATTGGTTATCTATTTGAAGGATTAACATCCTAGATCAAAGATCCATTGGAAGGAATTCTACCCGAAGGAGCCGCAATCATCAGAGACCACCGAGGTTTCAATGGAGAATATTACTCCTCTTGGAAGGCAAAGTTGAGTCTATATAATGGCATCTGAATATGGTTTGTAGAGAGTATTCGAAAGAGGAAATTATGTTCCATCCTCAGTTGAAGATGGAGTTAGAACTCCTAAGCTAGAAGAAGAGTTTAATGAGAATGACCCAGATGGCAAGTCACTCTCAACATGAAAGCCATCCACATTTGCAAAGTGCTCTAAGCCAACAAGAGTATTTTCGAATTTGCACTTTGTTATCTGCTAAAGCTATGTGGGAAGCTCTTGAAATAGCCTATGAAGGAACAGTGGAGTCAAGGAAAATCGAGTAAACACTCTCATGACTGAATATGATTTATTTCGTATGAAGTCCTGGAGAATCCATTGGCGAATTCCAGCTCGGGTTTACTCATTTGGTCAACCAACTTTGCCTTGGGCAAAGTTTATGATCAATCTGTCCAAGTGAGGAAAATTCTGAATATCCTCACTAAAGAGTGGGAAGCCAAAGTCATGACAATCGAAGAAGCCCGTGGAGAATCAATGCAATCGTAGCTGCTCTATTCGAAAGCTTATCGAATATGAAGGCATCAAATTCAAGAAGGGCCTGAATGAAATTCATGACAATAGAAACAAAGGTATTGTTTTGAATCTTTGTGAAAGAGAAACACGAAGATGATGAAGAGATGGCCATGTTTGTGCGTAAATTCAAGAAATTCTATAAGAGAGATCAAGGCTTTAAAGACAGATTTCAGAGAAGAACTTCAAGCAACGAACAGGATCAAATCTTTTGCTACGAGTGTGGAAAGCCGGGTCATATTAAGCTCGAATGTCCTCAAATTTGAAAAGTGAAGATAAGGAGAAAAAGGCAAGATTCAACCACCTCAAGAAGAAAGCTTATATATCTGCCTTATGCGGAGATGATTCTTGAGATGAAGAAAGTGATGAGGAAGAAGTAGCAAATTTTTGCCTAGTTCTTGAAGAACGACCTGAAAATAACAATGAGGTAAATGTTTGAACCTTCCTATGATGAATTATTTTTCGAATACAATGAACTATATTCTAAATATGAAAAACTTGCAAAAGAGTTCATTACATCAAAGAAGAAAATTAAATTGTTGGAAGAAAAAATTCAGAATGTTTCTTCTTCATTTTCGTTTCGAAAATACTTAGAAAATATTTCGAAAACATTCACGAAAATGATTGCGAAAAGATTTGAAAAAATTTGTGACAATTCTTGTGTTTTAGAGAAAAGAAATTTTTATCTTACAAAAACTCTTGAGAAATTCACTAGAGGTAGTGAAATGCTCAAAGTGATTCTAAAACAAACAAAGGTTTACAAATGACAAATCGAGGATTGGTTATAAACCCGATTTTGATAAGAAGAAAGGGAAGAAGAAACATGGACAAAAATCTTATTTGAATTATTTTCGAAATCTGTTCATACTTCAAATCCCTTTGCACATTGTAACTATTGTAACCGTAAAGATCACAATACTTCATCATGCTTTCATAGGAAAGATAGGAGAGATAAACTCTTGGCAATTATCAATAGGTACCAAAGGGAACATATGTTTTCCCTAAGGTTCAAACTAACCCAGAAGGACCCAAGCATAAATGGGTACCAAAATGTCCATCTGTTGCTTTGTATGTGCAGGTTGATTCTAAAAGGAATGGACATAAAGGGATTAAGAATCAGAGAATCCCTTATGCACCAAAAGGAAGAACCTCCAGAGCAACCATTGCAGAAACAACAAAGTCAAATCATAAGAAGCAATGGACACAAGCTAGAGGAGTATGTTCCACCTCAAGAACAAACTACCAGAGAGTACCACTCAATTATCTTGAGGAAAACAAGAAGAGAAGAGTCTCTCAAGTATCAAATGGGAGATACTTGAAGCCTTTTGTATCCTTTGTGAAGATTTGCGAGACACCTAAGAAACAATGGGTATGCAAAGCCAATCCTCCAAGTACCTAAGGTAAAAGATACGCAATGGTAAAACCTCCTATGCTATAATCTAAAATAATCATTGAGGTTTTATATTTTGTAACCTTAGGAATTAGCATTGCAAGCTATCTATTTTAATTTTTTTTTTTCATATCGATATATATTTCTAAACAGATTGCAATGTTTAATAGGTTCAACTTTTATGCATACATAATGATTTGAAAAGAAAGTATTTCTTTTATGCAAAAGAGTCATGTTTTATTCACTATGTTCTGTTGTTCGAATTATTTATATTCATAAGAGCATGTGAATTCTAGTTCCTACAAGCTAAAGATGAATGGATCCAAGTTAAGTTGGATACCAAGAAAGAAAAAGATTTATATGGTTTTCGTACGATCAAAGAAAATTTCTCAAGAATGTAACATAGAGAAATGATCCAAGTCTAAAGGAAGCTAAACAAGCTATGTTTAATGTTGATGGTGAATGTTGGAAAAGGAGTTATTTACATCAATCCATTTCAACCAAGCAAGCTTCTATGAGGACAAGAGGAATTACGGTGATATCTAATCCTTGCCTCATACTATGATTATATGAAATTCATTGTTGGTTTATCTTTGGTTAAGCTAAAAGGTTTTGAAAATTATTCAATTTCAATCAACAATTTTCTTGTCAAAGCAAAACTCCGGATTTTGAAACGAAAACTCGATTTTGCAAGATACGTGCAAAACCGCTTGATTTTGAAGCAAAACCGCCTTGATTTTGAGTTTTACGAGAAAATCATGAACATTAGTGCAAAAACCGGTTTTGAAGCAAAGCGCGTTTTGATATGTTCACAGTTTGCGAGTTTTCATGTTTTATGTGAAAACTCGAGTTTTGGGAGCAAAACTCGAGTTTTGGGCAACCCGAGAGCTTTAGCATTTTTACAACTTGAAAACCTCCAGTTTTGATGAAAACCGCCGGTTTTGAACATTTCAAAAACTTCTCATATTTTGTGAAATAGTTCAAAACTCGAGTTTTGGGGTCAAAACTCCAGTTTTTGATATTTTACTCGTGCACTTGATTTCAAAGCAAACGAAAACCTCCAGTTTTGGGTCAAAGCGCCGGTTTTCAGTTTTCACGGGTTGTGTGAAAACTCGAGTTTTGGAAGCAAAACTCGAGTTTTGGCTTGGCGAGAGCCTTCGAATTTTTTCAAGTTTCAAAACGCCAGTTTTCTCCAAAACCTCCGGTTTTGCTTGACCATTGATCCAAAACTCCGGTTTTCATTTGAAAACTCCGGTTTGACATCAGCAGTTTTTCGAGTTTTCATGAACATATGAAAACTCGAGTGTTGACACCAAAACTCGAGTTTTGGTCCGGCAGAAAGAGCATTCACGTTTTACCCAATTTCAAAACCGCCAGTTTTCATGAAAACCTCCAGTTTTGCTTTTAGGGAATAGTTGAAAACTCCAGTTTTGTTTCAAAACTCCAGTTTTCAACACTCAGTTTGAAAATCAGATTTTCTGAATTTGCAAAATCTTCTTGTTTGATCTTAATACTTCCCTTCATCATTCACTCATATTTCTAACTATGTTAAATCAATTTGTTAGTGAATTTTTGATGATCAAACAAGTGAATTTGTGCATAACTTTGTTGACTTCATATTTTTTGAAATGCACAAATATAAAATCTGTTTGAATTTCAACTCACATTGTTTTGAGAAAGTACATACAAATGTTTTGAAACATATCCATACTTTGATTGCATTCAAATGATGTTTGATTGGAAGTTAATATTGTTTCTTGAATGTTGAATATACTTCAAATTTCTCTTATTGAGTTTTCATTATCTTTCACATATTGATCTTTGGAATTCAATGTTTTGCTTGAACTCTTTAGTTTCATTCTCTAACTAGTTGGACCTCATGTCTAACAAGTTAATCATATATGAGCTTCAAGCTTATCTCCGAAAAGGATTCATTTTGTGAAAACTTATGCTTATTGCATAAAGCCTTATTGGCCAAGTTACTCCAAGCATTATGAATGTTCATTAATGCATTATATGCATTAACCATTATATGGAATAACTTACTAGGATAATATTTTGGAACTCTAGTCATTTGGACTAAAGAATTTGTGCTTCATCATCCATCAATCCTAGAACTCATGTATGTTACTCAAATTCATCAGCATTTGTCATCATCCATATTTTGAGTAACTATCTATATATATATTCATAATCTTGCCTTGATTGTTGATATACTTTCAAGACTTTCATCTAAGAAGCAAGATTATCTCTTGGTCATAGCAAAGTTATTATGCATATATATGTTGTGCTAAGCATATCTTGATAATGCTTTACCTTCATGACTCTTGCTTTTCAGAAAATTCTTCAACTTGTTAACTTCAAATGTTCAACATGTTCTCTAAAATCTGAATCATTTTGATACATTCTGATATATTGACTTCCACCATGGTTAAAATGAGCATTGTTTTAAAATCTCATCTCCTTTATTTGAAGGAAACTCTTTTAAGCATACTCGGATTCACTATCTTTTATTAGTTTTGATGATGAGTTAATATCATATTTTCCTTTCATTATTATTTGAAAATATCTTTTCGAAAGGAATATTGTGATATCTAGATGTTCTAACAAATCTCCTTTGGAAAGAAAGTTTTTAATTTATAGTAGGAGATTTGGTTGTGTTACAACTTTCCTTAATACACAACAAGGAGAAACCATTAAATTAAGGAAAGGTGCTTTGGCGATCGATCATTGAAGTTGAGATGTGCGCTACATAGATGATCTATGAAGAAAGAGCAAGGGATGGAAAGCGAGTCTTGATCATATTCAGATGCGATAACCTTCAAGAAGCCAGTACTTTCATCCTATTTACATTATACAGGATATTCATGATCCTGCTATTGATCCTCTTCAAAAAATCTCACACAACAAGGAAGAGAGCCTTCCACTGCTTCATCTCAGACCATGGCAACACAATCAAACTTCATGCAGCAAGCAAATGGACTTCATTGACCATTCATCAATTTGCAAAACCAACATGAGCATTTCTAAACTCTATCTTTTTATATTCAAGTAGAAAGTTTGCACATGTTTGGTATCTATATGCTTTAATTGTGAAAGATGTCTTGAAAACCTCTCCAAATTCTTTCAACTTTGTTTTCATAAAACATTCCAAATTGCTTCATATTTAGAATGAAAACAATTTCAATCGGGAGAGAAAATCAGTTTCTTGGATTCTTTCTAATTTGGTTTCATATATATCTCTCTAAGCATTTCTTCTTTACTTCAACTTTTTGCTAATGACAAATAAGGGGGAGAGAATGGCAAGAAAATATGTTGCATTGTCATATTTTCATATTCATACATATTTTTCATAAGGTATTTGCCATCATCAAAAAGGGGGAGAATGTTGGTTATGATTAGTTTTGATGATGTCTTATATAGATGCCATTGTTATAAGCAAAAAGATTGAGTAATATAGTTATCTTCTACTTTGACTAACTATTGTATTTAATGTAGATCAATCCAAGTTAAATCAAGGAGGATGACCAAGAAGGAGAATTTTCATATTCATACATATTTTTCATAAGATAAATCCAAGTTAAATTAAGGAGGATGATCAAGAAGGAGATAAGGAATTAAAGAAAGAAGAACTTGCAGAGCTTATCAAGGAAGAAGAGAAGAGACTAAAGAAAGAATTCAAGTTGTTATGATACATGAAGGTCTCTATGATAAGTAGAAGTTGGAATGACTCAATTTAGAGTTAAAACAAGCATAAATAAGGTTTTGGATGAGTAAACTTGAGTCTCCAAGTATTAAACTTGAGTTTCCTACCTTGGTGCTGTAATTTACTCGTCGATAGGAGAAAACTCGAGTTTTGAGGGAAAACTCGAGTTATCAAGTGTTCTGGCGTCTCACAGGGTCTCGGACAAGCAAAACTCGAGTTTTGGGGTGAAAACTCGAGTTTTAGAACACTGGACCAGCAACACTTGAGTCTTGAGGCAAAATGCGAGTTTTGGGTCTCGGACTAGCAAAACTCAAGTTTTGAAGGGAAAACTCGAGTTTTGAACTGTTATCATCACTTCAGCTCCATTTGTCTCACGTTCAGAATGGGCGACCTCTGGTGTTTCGATGATATCTCACAAACAAGAAATCGGATTGAGACGAAACCAGTGGCATATGAAACTAGACATCCAAAGCGTCATTTTAATATATAATTATAGTCTAAAGGTTTTCAGATGAAGGAGCTATGTATTTTACAATTTGGCACATCAGTTCACGCCATGTTTCAGATCAAGCTTCAATGTTTTGAGTATATCTCACCAACTACAAATTCAATTGAGCTCAAATCGGTGGCATTGGAAAGTAGACACATAGAGCTTTCAATCAAGAGTTGAATAGATCAAAACGGAGCATATACCAGGGAGATATGGTCTTCAAAATTTGACAGTTATTTCAAGAAAACTCAACAAAGTTCAGGAGAAAGCAAAACTCGAGTTTTGCAAGTGAAAACTCGAGTTTTCATCAGACAGAGAGCAACGAACTTCAGAGGAACTCCAAAACTCGAGTTTCAGTTTTGAAACCACCAGTTTTGGTGACGTACAGTTCAAAACTCCAGTTTTGATTGTCAAAACTCGAGTTTTGGAGCATCAGACAGAAAACGCAGTTTTTGCAGAAAATGTTCAGTATTGATTTATACATTGGCTTAAATCTGCGAATTGGTTAAATATGTTTTATATGATTCTTATCTATATTTCTAACCAATCTTAACAAGTTTGCTTATGAGTTTTCGAGAGGATTTGAATGTTTAACATTTGAATTGTTTTAACTTATCCTCAAAGACAAAATAGCAAATGGAAGACAGTGGAGTTGTGGGCGATTTCTCACCTAATACAAACAACTAAAGTCTCCACCGGCTAAAGCAGATCTTCGGCAACATGGGACGAATTTGAAGAGCCAAATACCTGAACTCTTTATTCCCAACTGAAGAATTCAAATTTGCAAAAGTCTCCAACGGCTATATTTCAAACGGCAACTTGTATAACAGACTAGATTCATGAAGCAACACCCATAATGACTATATTTTTGAATGGGTTGAAGCCTCAACGGATCTATAACGTTCACAAGCTTCAAATCACTATAAATACATGAAGATTTGAAGTTGGACAGAAGAAGACATACACGAGAAAGCTTATACGAAAATATCGGTCTTTTCTTTGCTTATTCATCGATTGTATCTTTGATACATTGTACTTCGGTGTTTATCATATCTACTGTGAGAGAGTCTATTTCGTGTAAATCATTCATTGTAATAATCTCAAGTCGGGTGACTTGGAGATTGGGAAAATCGAGTACAACTTGTAAGGGGGAGTGTGTCCTAGGTTGAGGAGCATCCTTCGTTTACGAGTGTGTATACGTAATAAGCAATTACGGCTTGTAAGGGGAGTGAGTCCTAGAGTGAGGAGCATCCTTCGTTCTGATTGTAATTGTTCTTGAGTGATAGTGGAAAATCCCAGAGATGCGGGATTTGGACGTAGGACAAGGAGTTAGACCGAAACAAGTATAAATCTTACGTGTCAAGCTCTTCTTCTCTATCTCCACTTTACCTTGATATTATCACGTTGTGTGGGTGATCGAAAAGAATTTTAAAATCCCCAATTCACCCCCCCTCTTGGTGATTTCCTTCACTTTCAGAGTGCTTAGAGATACTAACCGGTACTGAAAAAATACTTCATGATCTTACAAATCTATTTTATGATATTGGAAAAATTATTTCTGGATACTGACTAATTTTGAAAAAAAAATTCACTGTACTAATAACTAATCTTGGGAAAAAATTTTAGGTCTTGATGGGTACTAAAAGGATATTAATTGGTACTAAAAAAATACCTCTTAATCTTAAAAATTTATTTTAGGATATTGAAAAAATATTTCGGGGTATTGGCGATCTTGAAAATTTTTGAGTCGACACTACAAAAAAAAAACCGGTTTTTTGCGACAGAAAAATCCGTCGCAAAAACAAGTTTTTACGTAGCAAATTATGTTTTGCGACGGATAACGACCGTTGCAAAAAACAAGTGGCAATTGGAACGGATTTCCAAATTTCCATCGCAAATTTTAAAATTTGCGACGGATTTCAAAATCCGTCGCAAATTTCAACATTTGCGACGGATTCCATTTTCGTCGCAAATTTTAGGACTAAATCCATCGCAAATCTAATCATTTAAAAAAAATTACATAAAAAATAGGAAAAAAGTTGTATACCATAAAAATATATAATAACAATTATAAAGAGTTTATATAGAGAAAACAAAATATAAATAATAATGTTGTGAACAATATGTAATAAAAAAAAAGGATCTAAACAGCAGCAGTATGGTCATCCTTGTCCTTCATTAGGGACTGAAGTAGAATCTGGATATGCTTCATCATCTCCCGTGTTTGATGCACCAGTATGGTCATTCGGTCATTCCATCGCAAAACTCGATTCCTTAAAAAAATAAAAAAATTATATAAAAAATATAAAAAAAAATTAGGAAATTAAAAAAGAAATGTACAAAATCCTTTAAGTTTTTTATTTTTATTATTCATATGCCTTCACGATTTTAATACATGTAGATACTCTAGTTTAGGTAGATCCTAATATCTAGGAATTATAAAACAAAAAAGCAATTATAAAATTCAAATTCTATAATCTATTGATTGATTTAGATCGATCCTAATATCTAGGATTATAAAAGGCATATTCTAATATCTAAAAATTATAAAAGGTAGATCCTAATATCTAAGAATTATAAAAGGAAGATCCTAATATCTAGGAATTATAAAACAAAAAAGCAATTACAAAATTCAAATTCCATAATCCGATTAGATCCTAAAATATCTCTAACCACCAAGATTATATATGGGTTAAGGAGCAAATTTACCAATAAACTATTGGTCCAGGAGCATCCAACACAATAAACTCTTATCTGGACATTAAATGGAAACAAACTTTTGAAAATGTTAAATCAGCACAATGACATTAGCTCATGGGTAACGTCCGTCTTATTCTTGCTATATCATTTCCTAATATTTGTCTTACTTGTAGTTTCTTTCACACATCAGTTCGTTCATTAATTACGAACACTCTTCTTCGTCCCTGACTCATTCCGAGCAATCCGTCGTGTCGGCTTTGCATTCCGTCAACCTCGATCAGCTTATCTCTGTATTCTTCCGTGACTTGATTAATGAAGGTCTCATGAAGAGAGAATCTCATAAATCGGTTTTCCTCATCAACAACGCGCGTCGAGAAAAACCTCATTGGCACTCGAGTCTTACCGATTACAACGTCGACCATATGAAGTTAGAGAGGTGATTAAGAAGCTTACCTCAAGAATTTAGGTAGTAAACCAAAAGATTTTTAGTCGTCTTCTTCGTCTTCCTTCAACTATTTCCTTCTTCATTTCGGCTCCTCTTTTTGGTGTGGATGGAGATATTCACCGACTTAGTGAATGAAATGAGGAATTAATAAAGACATAATTAGGTGATCAAAGGCGGTTATTACATGGAGATAATCCTAGGACATTAACTTCCCAATTATTACCAATATGCCATTAATCCCTGTAATATCTCAAATTTTGGGCCTAAAGACTTGAGAATTAGCCTATATTTGGAAGACGACTAGGCCCTGTTTATGAAAAGTGACAAGTATGACATATGGGTTATTTTGAATATGACTGGGAAAAGAAGGCTGATAAGGCAGTAAAGGTATAAAATCTTAAGCTTATTACGAGGAAAAACTTAAGATAATTATTAAAGATTATTTTTGGGCCTTGAAAGGAAGAGAAAATTTATAAGATAATATTTTGAAGAAAAGGAAATTTATATTGGAGGATTACAAGTAGGAAATTCCAAATGCTTATATGGATATATTTCATTGGTCAATAAAGTAGGCTATAGAATATATTTGTTTAATAGCTACTTGATCATTCTTTACGATGTTTCATGCTGCCAAATGAATTGTCCAATTCTTTATTTTATTAGGTAGCATCTTCCATCCTCATACTTCTCTTAAATTGGTAGTAAAGAAATGTACGCATGCACATTCATTTCATTTCTTTATTTCACACCATCAAAATTACCTTTGGCCAACCTAAATGGAAAATTGGAAGATATGTTTAAGTGTGCCGTAGGAAATGAAAATTTGGTGAACTATGTAATGGAGAAAATTTCAATCTACGTAAATCATCTACCACTATCTTGCAAAATGTACAATATTCACACACATATTTTCTTCACCAACTTTGGCTATTATCTACCAACATGCCACCAAACTACAACACTCTTACTCCACCTTTTGGCCTATATAAATGGAGGACATACATCAGATTTTTCCATTCATGTTGTCCAACGAAAGAGAGAGAAATAGTGAAGAGTTGAAAGACAAAAGGAAAAGAATAGTGGAGATGCCAAGAGAGTATGAGAGAACAATAGAAATTGAGAAAGTATTCGGTGAAGACAAGAAGATTTTATGCAATTGATTTTTGGGCTTAGGTAAGGATTTTAATACCTCTTTCATCTTTATTTCAGTTGATTAATGTTGTTTTTGAGGTTCAAAAGCTTGCTGAAAAATAAGAGTTTTCATGAGAATTTTTTGTCACCTTATAAGACAATGTTATACTGGAAATTTATCTGGACAGTGTTTACATTTTTAAAATCTGGGAATAAATTGCATGTGATAAAATTATGAACTTTTCCAGAACGAAAGTAGACATCTAGAGCTTTCCATTGATATATAATTTGTAACGTTTTGAGTTCTGGACAAGGAAATATGAATTTTTGAATTTAACCTTTATTTCTGAAGTTACAATCTGAACAGTGTTGAGAAACATTAAAACTGGGATTGATCCATAGGTTTTGAGTTAAAACCTTTATTTTTCCTTAAAAATAGACATAACAAGGGTTATGTGGAATTTTACGGAACCTCATTTTGATTTTTTTACAATTAATTATGATTTTTCAAAGTTAGTGAAAAATCTGGCCAAAGTGCTGGGAATTCCGTTTTTCATGAAATGTAAGGGCAAAAAGGTCAATAGTAGCAAAAGTAACACTTAAGTCATTATTCTAAGTGATATGGTAATATGTTAGAATATCCGGGAAGTTTGGAGTCGGATTCGAAGGACGGACATATTACTATTCATGAATAGTGATGTATATATGAATAGTAAACCACTATTCACGTGAAAGGAAGGTACGTTCGCGTACGGTAACTTTAACTCTGATGTGTCTTGTATGCTTATATGTGATGGAATGATTCATGAACCGTGGCTAAGACTCTGTCTTAGGTCAATGTTTATATACATTCAGCTTTATACGGGTTATGGTCTTGATAATGCCGTTGAGTTTTCCTAGCGCCGAGGACACGATGGGCCGTCGCACCTTGGTTAGTGCAAACGTGGATGACATTACATGTCTTGTGTGCTATGTATTGTTGACATTACATCTGCTGTGTGCTTATGTATTGTTGTAACCTTACATGTGCTGTGTGCTATGTATGGTTGATGCTGAAATGTAATGGATATCTGTCATATATACTGTTCATACTTTTTCATATGAGGTTAACTGTTACCTGAGATTCAATTCGATTGAATCTCAGATTTGTCTAAGATTCAGGAAAGGGACCAAAATATAAGAAGACGCCGTGGATGGAGCCATGAAGAGGCACCGATCGAGATGAGAGATTAGTTCTGGCATAAATCTAATAAAGTTATTTCAAACCGTTTGGTGCCTAGAAAGGGTTCGTCTATGCGGTTCAGTCGATGAGTCGCCGTGAATTCGGGGAGACTTCCACTAGACACCGGCCTGGCCAAATTGTTTGATTAACTGTGTTGGATTCATTGCTACAAGTCCAGTTAAGACATGATGTAAGATTGTATAATTACTATTCCAAAGTTGTAATTATACTCAAATTCTTTTATTGTATCACATGAATATTCCTTCGGGATTATTTTTAATATAACCAGTATATGTCGGGCATCAGCATATGTCTGGGCATTTTTGTATCAGTTACTCATCGTCCAAATGTAAGCACATGTTCTCCGTTTCCGCATTATTCTGAGCTGTAGCACCTCAAACTCTGTTGATTTTTCTAAAACTAAGTGTCAACAGACACATTTTGAGGTATGGAATTTGGGGTGTTACAATCCCAATTCCAATTGTTGTGTTTGAAACTGAACGGACATGCAGGGGGTTCAATAAATGCAATCCGACGTATTGAGGAATGAAAGAGAATGAGGATTAATAATTATTAAAGGGAATGGCGGTGGCTTTGTTAACAAGTCCCAAAAGAATAAGAGAATGCAGGGTACCTTTGACCTAAATTGAGAAAAAACAAGGGTGAGGTGGTAGCATCTTTGACATATTCCTTCCAGCAGCAATAGACGGACATTACCCATGACCTAACGTAATTGTGCTGATTTAACATTTTTTAAAGTTTGTTTGCATTTAAGGTCCAGATAAGAGTTTATTGTGTTGGGTGCTCCTGGACCAATAGTATATTGGTAAATTTGCTCCTTAACCCAATATATTATACAGAAATTTAATATCCATTTGCATATAAGCAAATATAATACAATAAAATATAGTTATTATAATTTCATCTCTTCTAATAATAAATTAAGTTTGTACAATTTCTAATAATAATAATAATGTCTTAAATTCTACAATATGGCTTCCCTAGTTCACATCTATAATTCTATATAATTTAATTATGGCAAAGGTAACCAAGCAATAGGAACTTTTTTGTGGCAATGGAATTTTAATTCACATGCCTTCTACATCGATGAAACTAGTTACCTTACCTTTGAGAAATTTCAACTACATACTATGCTATGTATATTTCTTTTACAAACACTTTCTATATTATTGGTGAATTAAATTTAACCAAAAAAAGAAGAAACAAAATTAATATTCATTACAGAAAACCTTGTATCAAATAGATTAAAAAAAATAAAAATAAAAAAGGGAAGAAACGAAGGAACCACAACACCACACGATTCTTTTATTGTAGGAAGAGGAATGCATGAACATCTTCAATTGTACAGTGAGTTATGAATGCTTTCCAACAGTCACTTCGAGATAAAAAAATAGATAACAGGAGAGGGAGGGACGTTACCGGAGGAAAACGACGAGGAATCGGAGGACGGAGGACGTTGGAGGAGGTGGAGGGCCAATCTTTGGAGGATGAGCGGGACGGGGAGGGGGCGAGGTGATGAGGAGGATCGACGAAATGAGTAAGAGGTGGAGAGGAGATCGAAATGGCGACGTTTAAATGATTTCGGAAGGCATTAAAACCCGATTTGCTACGGAACTTCATTTCCATCGCAAAAAGCAAATTTTTTTGCTACGAAAATGAGTTTCGTCGCAAAAATATTTGCTTTTTGCAACGGAAATAAAGTTTCGTCACAAAAAAGGGGAACCCAAAAGTAGCCAAATGGGCGCCGTTTGCGACGGAACTTCAATTGTCGCAAAAAGAAAATTTTTTTTGCGATGGACAAAAATTTGCTTTTTGCGACGGAAATGATGTTTCATCGCAAAAAGGGCGAAAGCTTGACGCGATTTGCGACGGAATTTCAATTCCGTCGCAAAAAAAAATTTTTTTGCAACGGAATTATTTTTCCGTCGCAAATTGGCGTGCTTTTTCCCTAGAGAAAATCAGAATTTTTTTTAAAGTTTTGCGATGGAATTCTTTTTCCGTCACAAATTTTGCGACCGTCGCAAATTGGCAAGCTTTTCCTCGCTAGAAAATCAGATTTTTTTTCCATCTCAAAATTTTGCGACGGATATATTTTTCCGTCGCAAAATTTTGTGACGGATTTTCAATTCCATCGCAATTTGCGACAAATTTTTTTCAGTCACTGTTTTGGCATTTTCTAGTAGTGTGAAGGGTACTAAAAAGATACTTAAGGATACTGATTGGTACTGAAAAATACTGATGATGGCATAAGAGAGAGAAAAATCTGAAAAAAAAAAAATATTAGCTTTCATAATCTCCGCCCAAGACAAAACAGAATAATACTGTGAGTTTTTGCCGCTGGATCATCTATTTCTATTTGAAGGATGGATCCAAAGCCCCTCTGGTAACTCAATTAGATAAGAGATAAAGTGAATATAGCAGTTTTCATGAAATTTTCTTAATTTTTGGCTATCACTGGAAACTTTCTTTCACATATGGAGTCGCAAGAACTTTCTTTGTGGGACTTGGCTTCTCTCATTTTCTTTTCTGGTCCGCTTTCATCCTTTACCCTCTTTATGACCATTGGATCAAGATCTAATGGTTCACATTTAATTCCATTCTCATCATTCTCTCCATTTCCTTCCTATCCTTCTCTCTCTTCCTTTTATAAGAGGAAAAAAAATATTAATAGCATTAAATGTGGACCATTAGATCTTGATCCAATGGTCATAAAGGGGGTTTAGGATGGGAGCGGACCGGAAAAGAAAAGGAGAGAAGCCAAATCCTTCTTTGTGTATACTTTTGTTCCACTAGGGCAAGAAGGAATTACCCACTTCATAGAAAGTAAAAACGAAGGTAAGTGGACTGGACATTAGTTAATAATTCAGCAATTATATATAGAAATCATAACAGTAAGTTGAGATTATTATTGTCAAAAACTAGTGTAAGAACAAAAAAAGTACATTTTTACTAGGATCATATGTCTTTGAGACGCAAATAAAAACTATCATTTAACCATCATTTAACCACACTGAAAACAAAGCACAGAATTCAACAGCCTGATTATGTCATTCAAGAGGCTAAAAAACTTTACAAAATGGACTAATCAAAAATTAAGGTAAGTAAAATATTAAAATCAAATAAAAATGAAAAAAAAAAAAATATATCTTGTGTAGTGTTAGAAGAGAAACATCCTATAGAATCAACATTAACAAAAGAAGTATTAAGGATACCACTAATAAGTAAAACATTAATAGAAAATAAAATATATAAATTACCATTTGATGATGAAGTCAAAGAAATATATACGGTAGAAGTTCAATTATTAGTAAAAGCCTAGCTATTTTAAAGAAAGAATAGGCTCTCACATTAGAATTATTAATAACAAATGGAAAAATAATAAGTAGTATACAAGATAGTATATTAGGAATATTAATAGGAAATTTAATATATCAAAAATTAAAGTTTACATTAAATATGAATTTTGTAATATTTAGAGTCGATGAACATATGAATAAACCAATAATAATATATCATAAATTTGGAGGAGTAAGAACAATAAGTATAACAGCCATGGTTGGATTAGTCTTTACTAATGAACAAAAAATATATATAAGAAAAATCATGGAAAAGTACCTATAGATAAAAATTTCATGCTAATATTACAAAGAAGTTAGATTAGACCCCACTAATATAACTATTTCACAACAATTACATATAAAATTAGATAATACAATAAATTATCATGAAACTACTCCAAGAAGAATAAAAACTAATAATAATATAGGATAAAGATTATTAAGAATAAATACACCATCAACATGAACCTTGAATATAAATATAAATCCACAAAGACATAATATAGATTATCTTAGACCAATAACAAGAAAATGACTATCTAGAACTTTAAGTTTGAGGAATAATACATATAATAATTATCAAAGAAACTTATTAGCAGAAATACCAATATATATTGTAAGATTATAAAATAACATAAATATAGACATATTATATGTTCCTTTAAACGTATGTTTATTACAAAAATTGCTCAAATTTTTCAACAAGTTATTAATTGCTTAAGTAAAAATTACTTAAACTTTATCAATTAATAAAAATATAAATTATAACAAAAAAATTTGAAACAAACTATAACAACTATATTAGATATTTAGTTTGATGAGAGGTAAATTAGTTATCTATAAGGATTTAGTCTAATATAATCTTTAATATCAAATATCTTCTTAGAATAATTTTTAATAGTGTTAATGATTATTTAAACTAAAATATATATTTTCAAAATAGAATACATATTTGCATAGAATCTGCTAACCTATATCATCAAGGGTTGTTACTTATAAGTGATATTATATGTATAGGTTAAGCAAGATTACTAGTCCCCAGGGATTGGAAGATTTTGTTTGATCATGTTCCTGGGGAAAGACTTGTCATGGTTAACTAGTTAGCTACGCAGTCATATAAAGTATAAACTTGAAGAAAGATATTTTTTTTATCATTGATCACCTTCGACCTCTTGATCAAAAGTTGGAAGCCGATGAAGGAAACCTATATCTTGATCTAAAATCAAGAGTTTAAATAGACCTCAGTTTTCATTTTTTTAAAAAATAATAATAATAAAAGATAGAAGAGTTGCCAAACGTCGTTGTAATTAAGGCCCCACATAGGGAAGTTATTTTCATTGTAATGTGACAGTTACCAACACACGAGAGGAAACTTAAATAACGTTAGGTTAGCGGTGAAAGTGGTGGCTTAAAAACGTAATTAAGGCCCCACATAAGGGAAGTTATTTTCATTGTAATGTGACAGATTTACCGACACACGAGAGGAAACTTAAATAACCTTAGGGTTAGCGGTGGGAGTGGTGACTCAAAAACTATCTGACTGTAAAAGCTCGGTAGGAAAAAAGTTAGGTTGTAAATATGATTTGTGTTTAGATTGATGATAGTAGAAGTGGCGGGACCTACGTTAAAAAGCTGAGAGTTTTTTCTAAAAAGCTCCCCCACTAAGCTTTTTTTGCTTAAAGTAGCTTTTTGGGAAAAGTCTAGTGGGATAAAAGACAACCCAAACATCTCCCACTAAGCTTTTTTTCTAATAGACTTTTTTGCTAACTTTTTTTGACATTAAGTCAGCTCTAAGTTGATTCCAAATAGGTCCAATATAAGTGTAGTTTTAAGGTGAATTTATAAATAAGAAATGCACGCATTAAGAACACTCTTGCCGCATTGAAGTAGCTTAATTATCGTTACCATTTGTTAGGTATACCTTAAAATAAACAATACCTCAGATTGTATAGTGGATGCGAATTCACCACATCGTACGGTTCCACCAGTTTTCCATCATCTACGTACAGTGAACCTGGAAACATCACGAATAGCAACGAATGCATGTAAACCTGAGCATGAAGGAGACATCACCATGAGACACCGCCTCGGGCAAAGGTAAAAGAAACCACAGGGACACTGCTATGACAGGGCATGGGCAAAGGTAAAAGAAACCTCAGGTACACTGCAATGACAAGGCACGACTTACCGTATTGAAAAGGCTGAAGGAGCAATTTTGGTTAGAAAGTTTCTACCCAGGGACGATTTTACCTCAGAATTTTTTTTGGGAATAATTTTATCTTAGAAGTTTTAAAAATGAGTAAGTTTATTCTGGCCATTATTTCAGTTAATTTTAATAGTTAGTTGACCAAATATGTTTAGTTGGCAGTTCACATACCACATTCACATCATTTTTATAAAATACAAATTTGTCACAAACGTCTATGTATTATCTATTTTATTTTTTCAAAAGTTATATTTAAGATTTTGAGATAAATTTACACCTTAATAAAAATGATGTGGATTATATATGGACTCAACTCAACATATTTCGTTAATTTACTGTTAAAATTAATTGAAATAGTGGCCAAAGAAAATTTACACCGTCTTTAAAACCTTCTGAGTTAAGATTAGCCCTCGTTGAAAATTCACAGGATAAAATTGCCCCTAAGCTTTTTGAATACGGTAAGTCATGCACTCTAATTGCAGTATCCCTGTGCTTTCATTTACCTTTGCCCGAGGCTCTGTCTCATGGTTACGTCTCCTTCATGGTCAGCTTCACATGCATTCGTTGCTATTCGTGATGCTTCCAGGTTCACTGTACGCAGATGATGGAAAACTGTGGAGCCATACGATATGGGAATTCGCATCCTTCAAACAATTTGAGTTATCCTTTTTTGAAACTGTGCGCACAACATTATCCTTCAAAAAACTTGCAGAATAGAATGGCTCCTTAATCCCATTGAAAATCCATATACTTCTCTTCCTAGCAATTACCCTCTTTTGTCTTTTCTGATAAATATATATGGGATTCAAATAAGTATAAGTAATTGGGAGAATTTCACTTAACCCCATAATTAATTTTATTTCAATAAACCTTTAAAAGAATGTGAAATTTTATTGCACTTCATTAATTAAAATGAAATTTAGTTTTACGGGTAAAAAGACAATAATTTCATTGTTTTATTTTTTATTTTTTTAAAAAAAAAGCTTAATCAGCGGTGGGATGACTACCTGAACTGCTTCTGATGGCTGACCGTCGAAGCTTTGGTATCTGCCTGAACTCCAACCACCAGATAATTTGTACTATTCATATACTTATTCCCACCATACTAATTAGCAGTCAATACTATATATGATCCTATGGAGCATTGCTTCAAAAGGTGAGCTCTCAAATTTCACAACAATTATGTTAAACATTTTATTATCCATTGGTATATATGTTTTCCCCCTTTTTCACAATACACATGAGAATTATGATATATTCACTTCCATATAATCGAATTGATATCAACATTATAAAGCTACAACTTAACATCATATATATCAATGCTCCAGCAGTATTTATTTGTTTAAGGGGAAAACCCCGGATAAGTATTATTATTTTTTACCATGATTTAATATTCCAAAAACATTCTTTAGGTTGGCCTTATAGTTAAGGCCTGAGATTTTTATTTTTATTATTCATTGTTATTATTATATGTAGTTTATATAAAAAGTATCTTGCTCTGAGCTTGAGAAGAGGATATAAAATTCTAATATTTCTACTACAGAAATATCTTGTTTTTATATTGATAGATTATTTACAAAGCACTAGAAGTTTGATTGATTTTGGCTTTTTATCCGTATACTTCTTCATACAAATTCCCCCAAATTGGAATTTGTAAATGTTGGCAAATGAACACACTGTACCTGATTATTTCTTAAAATTATATTGTAACATTATAAAATACGTAACATCAATATAAACATATTATATGTTCCTTTAAATATATGTTTATTCCAAAAATTTCTCAAATTTTTTGAACAAATAATTAGTTGCTTAACTAAAAATTACTTAAATTTTATCAATTAATAAAAAATAAATAGATAACTAATAAATATTAAACAAACTATAAAACTATATTAGAGATTTAGTTTGATGAGAGGTAAATTAATATATGTATAAGGATTTATCAATATAATTTTTAATATAAAATATCTTCTTAGGATATTTTTTAATAGTGTTAATGATGATTTAAACTAAAATACAGGTTTTCAAAATAGAATAAATATTTTCATAGAAGCTGTTAACCTAATTATCAAGGGTTGTGATAGCTAGCAGAATTAGTCATTTTTCTTTCAGTGATATCGTAGATATAGAATAAGCAAAATTACTAGTCCAAAGGGATTGGAAGATTTTGTTTGACCATGTTTTGGTGGAAGACTTGTCCATGAAATTTTTTTAATATTCTAAAAATATACTTTCAATAAAAAGAAATATTTTTCTCATTAATAATAATTTAGTCAATATCCTCTCATCCTTCATATCCCCTTCCCTCAAACCAAACATGTTGTAAGGGTTGATAGACCTTAGTTTTCATTAAAAAAAAAAAAAAAAAAAAGTTAGAAGAGTTGTCAAATGCCGTTGTAATTAAGGCCACGGAAGGGTAGTATGGGACAGCTACCAACACATGAGAGGCAACTTAAATGTGTGCATGTTTGAGAAGAATGAAACTCCTCTTATATATTTAAAAGTTAATCCAAATAAAGTTAATAGTTAATAGAGTTGAGTAGTAAATTTGCCCTTGAAATACATGCCCTGGAGTAATGTTACCCCGGAATTTTTTAGTCTCAATGTTGCCCCCAGAGTATTAAAATGTAGCAATGTTGCCCTCCAGAGTAACAACGTTAATTTTTCCTGTTAAAAAGACACGCCACGCGCTCACATGGCACCTAAAACGCCACCTCATCGCCACTTACTTCTTCCACCCCATCCCTCCAATCCACCTCATCATCACCCCGTCTCTCCTTCTTCTCCTTCCTCCCTCCTTCACATGGTCAATACTATATCTGATCCTTTAGAACGATGGTAGGATTGTTTTAAAAGGTGAGCTCTCAAATTTCCCAACAATTATATTAAACATTTTATTATCCATTATTAGTACATATGTTTTGTTTTTCTTTTTCACGATACACATTGTCCATGATCGATATATCATAAAGTCCTATATCCCTGTATTATCTATGCAGTCGTTTCATGGTTAAGATAACATTATGGGCTCCTTTATGAAAATTGAGCTGAAAAATATCTATTGTCATAGCTTTTTGAAAGAGCCTACCGATAAACAGGTCACAATTTTTAATTGTAGCCTCTATTATGTTAATAAATTTTTTGTATAGGTTTATCCTTGATACATAGAAATGACTATCTATTCACAAATTTAAAGGATCTGTCAGTTGTAACGGTGTATCTCTTATAAACAAAGTTGACCTCATTTTCATGCTCTCCAGATTGTGAAACTAGCTTTGTAACATTAATTGTTTAGTTTTTAGATTCATGACTCTGATGTTATGCATGTCTAAAGTACAAGTTGATGGGGGCAATTTTCCTAATACGGCAAATGATTGAGTAGATCCAAATGCTATCTTTCTTATTTTGGAGAATATTTAGTTAATGTGCAGTGGCATAAGTGTCATGAAATGTTTAATTCAATATAAAAAAAATTTTAAAAAATTTTAATCCACGTAAAAGAATTTCCATATGCAACTATGCAAGTTAGACATGGAGCACATAGGAATTGATTTTCCTCTTTAAATCCAAGCTAAAACGAACAAGTCAGCATGTTCATATCTTCCATAAAGGTTAGTGGAGGATAATCTTAGGCAAACTTATGGCTTAATGGGATCCCCGGTTTTTGTGAGGCACATATATTTTTTTATTGGAGACAATCATGTTTAAGGTATTGTCGGATACTAAATGTAGACATATTTTCTAACGAGGATTCAAACTTTAGTTCACCACGTTATGAGAGACTAGACCTTTCGTTCTCTCCCTATGTTTAATGGAAGTTACATATGGATAATTATGCTCAACAGCCCCTATAATCTTTCATATCCATAATACAATGTTACAAATATTACAAAAGGACAAAATACAAAAATAAGATAAATCATATGTCATGTTTTTTTTTTTTTTTTTTTTTTTTTTGGATACAAGGCGAGGGGAGGGGGAAATCGAACTAAGGACCTAAGGGGGGATACACATCTCAATACCATTGCACTACAAGGAGTGTTGGTAATCATATGTCATGTTTGTTTGAGAAGTATTAGAAGGAGGAAGACTTGGTAACCAAGTTTATTCTATTAATATATCTTCGATAATTTAATTTAATAAATAATATTTAGTTAGTCACTTTTATAATATAATATGTAAGATATTGTTTCTATATATCAAGTCATTTTATTAGGGCATGTGGTTAAAAGCTTTTAATCATTTCTTTTATTTTTTTATCTTACATATTCTTTTTATTAGAATTTTATAAATCTACTTATCTATTTCGTTTAAACTAAACTCATTAAAATTTCCCCAGACCTTAATTTCCTTCGTGGCAAACCCTAAGGCTATGTTCGCGAGTTTGGAGGGGAAGGGAAGGAAAGGAATGCAAGGAGAATGAAGGAGAAGGGAAGGAAGGGAAATGGAGGATATTCCCTCCCTTTGTTTGTGAGTTAAAAAAATAGTGAGGGGGAAGATGGAGGATTAATGAGCTACATTTACCATTTTGTCCCTTTCTTTAATAACTAATATAATTATTATACTTTACAAATAAATTTAAATTTTCTAAAAAATTATTTATGTAAATTTAAATTTATGTGGTGTTGGTGGCGCCACCACCATCGCCCACCACCACGACGGCGGCGGCCACCACCACCCGTGTCGACCACCGCCGCCGCCGGCGTGGTGGTTGGCCGACGGTGGTGGTGATGGTGGCCGGCCACCATCACCGGCCACCCCGGCCCGGCGGGGGTGGTCCGCCGGCCGCGGCGGTGGTGGTGGTGGCGGGGCGGCGGCGGCGCCGCGTGGTGGTGGTGGTGGTGGTGGTGGCGGCGGCGGCGACGACGGCGGTGGTGGGCGCGGCGATGGGGTGGTGGTGGGGGCGGGGTGGTGCGGGTGGCGGTGGTGGTAGGGTGGTGTGGTGGTGGTGAATGAGGGTAAAGAAATAATTAACTTATTTGCTCTCTTAAAACCCTCGGGGGAACTCTATTTTTAGAAGGAGGAGGGTTTTGGAGGATTTGTAAAATCCCCGATTCCCTCCCCTCCTATTTTTAAAACTCGTAAAAAAGGGAATGGACTACTTAAAACCCTCCTTCCCTTTCCTTTCCCTCCAAAATAAAACTCGCGAACATAGCCTAAAGATGTCTATCAATATTTTGCTTCCTCTGCCTAAGAGGGCATATTTTATATCAACAAATCATGAATTTTTTTCATACATAATTGACAGGAGAGACTATACACACACACACAAATATTTGTAAGACACTTTGCTGTTCAAATGCATTTATCATAATTTTCGACGCAATATAATGGGCTGTCTTGGGATATTGGAGGGAAGATTGACTTGGATAAAAGTCAGATTGGGTAAAAATCAAATTTGTAAAATATGATTTATGTTTGGATTACTAGTAGTGGAAATAGTTTTTGTGATTTAAATTTATAGTCAATCTGAAATATTTTTAAGATACTGACTGATACTAAAAATATATTTCAGAATACTGAATGAGAGTAAAATATATAATATATATACACTTTATGATCTTGAAAAAATTATTTTTAGTACCAGAGTTAATATCCTAAAATATTTTTAAAGTAGTGAATGGTAATAAAAATATACTTTAGGATCTTGAATGGTATTAAAAAGATACTTCATGATCTTGAAAAATTATTTTAGGATCTTAAAATTTTTTTAGTGACAAATAAGTACCTTAAAATATTTTTTAGGATATTGAATGGTAGTAAAATATATTTCAGGAATCTTCGAACGGTACTAAACAATATTTCATAATTTTAAAAAATTATTTTAGGTACAAGTTAGTACCCTAAAATATTTTTTAAGGTATTGGGTGATATGAAAAATATACTTAAAGATACTGAATGATATTAAAAAAATACTTCATGATCTAAAAACTTATTTAGGATCTTGAACAATTATTTTTAATACCAGTTAATACCCTACAATATTTTTTAAGTACTTGAATAATACTAAAAATATATTTCAGGATATTCGAATGGTACTACAAAATACTTTATGATTTTCAAAAATTATTTTAGGATCTTGAAAAATTATTTTTAGTAAATTCGATACCTTAAAATATTTTTTACTTGATCTTGAATGATATTAAAAATATATTTTAGGATATTGAACTGTACTTAAAAAAATACTTCATCTTGAAAAGTTATTTTAAGATCTTGAAAAATTAATTATTTTTAGTATCAGTCAAGATCGTAAAATATTTTTTAACATATTGAATGGTACTAAAGATATATTTAACCGTACATAAGTCAAAAGTCACTTAAAAACTCCCAAAGTAACTTTTTGTCCATAAGATTGATTGGAACAATTTCTAAAAAAAAAAAAAAAAAAAAAAAAAAAAAAAAAAAAAGTCCGATGGTAGGCCGCGTAACAAACATTCACAATAATCAATGGCTTATAAATTATAAGCTTAAAAAAAAAAAAAAAAGGAACTCCAAAATTACAATGTCCCTGTGCCACGCACGGAAGAAGCACGTGCTCGTCCTTTCTTAATAAGCGTTCTCACTTCTCACGCTCTTTCCCTGCCTGTCTTATTTATTTATTCTTCCCCCTCCTCACCCCTTGACAGCCAATCCCTAGAACCTACGGCGGCAACACCTCCACCCTCACTAACAAATTGATTCTTCTTCCTTACTTGGATTTAGAAGAAGAAAGGCTAGCTTGCTTACTGTTCCGGAGAATCCAAGAGAGAAAAAAGTCCAAATTCCCGACTACAACATCTGTTTCGATTCCTATTTCTGCTCTCTATCTCTTTCTGCGATCTGTGCTCGGGCTGGCTTTCAAGGTACCATTTATTTTCCAAAAGGAAAAAAATGGTTTTGTTTCATGTCGCTATACCCTTAGCGTGAAGCTTTCAGTGAATCTGGGAATAGATCTACTCATAGTTATGGGTTTTCTGTTCTTGCCATCTTTTATCTTTCGATTTATTGTTCAATGGATATATGCTAAAATTACAAAATAAATTGCTCTGTTTGAAAGTTTTGGGATGTGGGTTGTGGAAACATTTTGAGAATTGGGTTTTGGGGTTTGGATTTGGAAAGTCTCTCTAACTTTCTATGGTTTTGTGGGTTATAATTCCTTACTGATGTTTTTGATTTGTCGAAAAATTGTCTTCTCTCTTATTTTAATATATTTATATTAGTTATTTTTTTCCTGATATATAATATAAGTATATACAATATTTGATTAATTTAATAATTTATTTAATTTGCTTAATTTCTCAACCAGAAAAAGAAAACTCTATCTTATATTATAAAAACTAATTAATTAATATTTTGAAAGATATGTACAGATTTTACCCAAAGTAATTATATAACTTTCTCAAATATCAACCAAAAAAAAAAAAGTTACTTAGCTTCCTCCTTCACCAACATCGTTCATTCTTCGTCTCCCACACGCAAAATAACCTCTTATATTCACAAACTTTGTGCTTTCTTTGCAGACCTTAATCAACTCTAGAGATTCAAGATAAAGCTCATCAGTGGCTCTTTTGAATCCGTTGGAGACCAATATTTTCAAAGATCCAAAACACTATTTGGGAATGGGTGGAATCGGAAAACTTAAAGGTAATTCTGTATTTTGCTTATTATTATTTTTGCTATCCCTAACTTATCATCTGATGATGGCAAAAATTATTAATTCCACCCAAATATCTTAAAAAGGTTAAAAAGAGATTTCTGGATATTATTTTTAATCCGGGTGCTTTTCTAAGATTAATCCCTTATTTGCAAACATTATTCTTAAGGCATATGTAAATTGTTTTGTTGTTGCTGCATGAAACTCTTGTGGGTGGGAGTTCTCAAGCCAGAGTTACAATTATCCATTGCAAGCTAAATACCTTTGCATTGTCCGGCTATTGAAAAGCCCTCTCTCTATATATATATCTCTCTAGTCTTATAAAAACCTAAAATTCCTATTTATCATAAATATTATATTTTGATAAATAATACATATAAAATAAAGGTGAATATGTGTCTCAAAATTTTTGTAAACTATTGATTAAAATTTTAGTAAATTTCCCTTGGAATTAAATAAACAAAGGACCAATTTTGAGACTACATATAAGGACTATAAAATATGATATAATTATCATATTAAATCATGGTTCTTTTATAACTAAAAGAAACAAGTAAAGATTATGAAAACACTTAAATAAAATAAAGCAAATTAGCAAACACTAATTGACAATTAAGCTTGTATAATAAAGTGATAATAATTATGATTAGCAAACAAACCAATTGTGCAATAATACACATAAATGAAAGGCATATATGTAATACCATAAAATTCTTATTTATCATAAATACTATGTTTTGGTAAATGATACACATTAAATAAAGGAGAATATGTTGTCTCTAAATTTTGTAGTGTAATACCCAAAATTTTTTATTTATCTTGAATACCATATTTTGATAGACAAAGCCTATTTAAAATAGGTGAATATGTGGTCTCAAAATTTTGAGATATGTTTATTCTATTTTCTAGGAAATTTTTCCTTAGGATTGGGATAACCAATGATTTAATAAAGGTGGTTAGGCATCATAAAATACAATAAATATCATATTAAGCTATGGTTCATGGAGAGTAAAAAAGAGCAAGAAAGTGTCATGAAAATACTTAAACAAATTTGGAGAAAACAATAACAATTTATGACCAAAAAGATCTTCACTAAATTAAATAAGTTGTATAAGTCTTCATAATTGATCAAAGGGTTTTAAACACCAATTTTCATAATTTGTTAAGGGACTAAATTTTCTAATACCCTAGAATTAATACCTAGTTCATGTTTAATTCATAAAAAGCCATAAAGAATTTTCAAAATACTTAGAACAATTAAGGGGCTATTACCAATAATTAGTGGGCAATTAAAATTACACTAATAGTATATTTAGGCAATCCTTTACTATTAAAATTAATAGTCATCAATTAAAGATGTATTGAGCTAATTAAAAATCAAAGACCAATAAGGGGATTAGATTAGCATGAAATAGATTACAAATGATCATAAACTACTCTAAGAGCCAATAATACAATAATCAAGGGACAATTAAGCTTTTGATTAAGAAGTTAATTAAATTCTAATCAAGCTTTGAAAAGTCAACAATTTCAACTATGATCTAAGGGCCAAGATTTAACCTCATAAAGCTAATCTAAAGGCCTTAATTAATTCTAATAAAGCTTAATCCTTGTGCATAAGAGAACAACCAATGACATATCTTCCACATAAGATTTGTAAGAGCAACAAAACACAAATTAATGAAGAACATAAGGGGGGTCGGTTTGGTGGCTTGTGGGGGAGGAATGAATTTGTTCAAAAATCAAATACCTACTTGCAAGGTGAGTCATGAATAAACATTTATGATATGAAGACTATAAACTCAAATGGAAGAGGATAGTGTACTAAAAGCAATTAGGCTCATAAATAAAATGGAAGAGGATAAGGTGGTGGGAGAAAAAGCAAGAGTGTTGTGTGTGGAGGAAGAATCAACTATCATCCAATAGGAAAATTGTGCATAAATCAATTAGTTTAATCAAGGGGATTAATTCAAGAATTAAGCAAAGGGAAATCTATACAAAATAAATTGTATCTTGAGATTCATTAATCATAAATCAAATATAAGAAGTGATTATTAACAAGCATAATTCAAGCTTGAGATTGGTGGTAATCAAAGTCATTTCCTCAACTTTTGAAGTTTGTTTCCAAATGAGAAAATGAGTGTTTGATGTCTCTAAATGAAGCTAAGAATTTCAAGACTCCAAAAACAATGAGAAAATTTGAATAGAACATCATTAGGATACCCAAATAAATTCTTATCTAGTGATTCTATCTAGTGGAATGCAAAACAAAGAATAGAAGGAGGAAATTGTTGGCTTGTGAATAAAGCTAGAACCCATAGAAATCACTTTTGGAAGAGGATATGGTACTTGGGATAGAGTAATTAATGAAAATGGAAGAGGATTAGGGAGAGAGAAAGGGGGACGGTTTGGGGGGCAAGGAAGGGCTAAGGATTGGAGCTTCCAATTAGCTTAGATCCAAGGGTGGATATTCAAGATGGGAGGTGTGAACGGTGTCATAAAATTTTACTATAAATAGAGGGTTGGGGTCTTCATTATTCTTCACCAATTCACAAAGGTATTAACCATATTTGAGAGAGAGTAAGGAAGAGTGTGAAGAGCTTCTTGAAGGAGTAGCAAGGTTCTTGGTAAGTTCTCTAGCTCTAGCTTTAAGTTCTTTAAGTTTTAGTTTTTAAATTCTTAGATAGAAGTAGCTTAGATCTTAAATATCCTAGAATAGTTTTATTTACATGTTTTTATGGTGAAAATTAGCTTTATTTCGAAGAAATGATGAGGAAAGTTATATAGCAAAACTTTTGGAAGAGACTCATCAAAGTAACGAAGTTCTAGCGAAATTTCATCGATTTCGGAAGTTCTGGGATCGAGTAATGAAAACGCCGGGATTTCATATTGAAAATATGGTCACAAAATTCGGGCAAATTCATGGTTAAAATAGACATATAGGGATTTTTAAATATATCAAGAACATGTTAAAATGAGCTTTATACAGTGAGATAAAAATCCTCAAAGTTAGAAGTTAGACAAAAATCTGTCCAGAATTCTGGACCAGCATTTTTGAAGAATTAAAGGTGATAAGTTGAGAGATAATCCTACCAAGGGTAAAAAGATATGTGTTAGATGTGTTCATAGACTGAGACTGTTTTAAAAGTTATACACATACAGCTACACACGGGTTATGGTTTTGATAATACTGTTGGGTTTTCCTAGCGCTGAGGACACGAATGTACATCGTGGCACTGGTGAATAGTGCAGACTATAATAACGTTCATATGCGGTGGCTGTATTCGGTTATTATCTTTCATATGTGAATATTGTTGTTGTATCATGAATATCTGTCATACATAATTATTACATAAACATGAGGTTATCCGTTACCTGAGGTTCAATGGGTATTGAACCTCGCTCTTACCTTAGCTTCGGATCCGGAGTGAACAGGATCAAAGAGGGGGTAAGCGGCGAGATATAGGAACCGGCTGGAGGAAGTCCTTTTATTTTGTACTTAATGATGACATTTGAAATTTTGTAACGCTGATAAGAGCTAACACATACATTACAGTGGATATTTATCAGTTACTTTTCAAACTAAATACTTCCGATGCTTTACTTTGATCAAACGCGCTGCGAAAATGTTTATGAAAACAGGGATGTTACATTTTTTGTATCAGAGCAGACATCCTGGCACGAATTTAACTAAGTTACTCTAAACAATCTGGTGTCTAGAAAGGGGTTTTGTGGTTGTCATTGAGTCCCCGTATAAGTCGGCGAGACTTCCACAAATACACCTGCCTGGCCGGATTGTTTGAGTAACGAAGTTAGGTTCTGAGTTTTCAAAAGCATTTCATCTGGCATGAACCCGACTCAGGTATAACAAACCATTGGTGCCGAAGGTAGGGCTAGTCTATGTGGATCAGTCAAGCAGTCGCCGTAAAGTTGGTGAGACTCCTATGATAGACACCTACCTAGCCAATCGGTTGATTAACTAAGTTAGGCTCTAAGCCATTACCTTAAAGAATATTTTTGAAAATAAGTACTGATAAACCCTGGTGTTGTTGTAGTGATGAACAGAGACGAACTGCCCTACGTAGATTATTACGGGAGGCGGAGACGTGTAGCACGTTGGACAGCCGTTCCTGGAAACGTAAGAGTCAGACGGAACCCAGAACCAAGAAATCCACCCCCTATGTTTATGCTCGAACCAAATTTCCCCACCCCAGAATATCACTTAGACCTAGAATATATGCCAAATTACCCCAACAATGAACCAGAATCAGAATATCACCCCGGTTTTATCACCCCGAACCGGAGTACCTACCTCCTGATCCCCTGTCTATGTACGAACCATTCCATCCTGCCCTCGATCCTATGTATGTCCCACACTATTCCCGAGCATCAGAAGAACCAGAGTACCACCCGGGGCCCGAGTACCCCGAACATCTATATGACCCCGTACCCATCTATGCGGAACCCATAAACATTGTATACCCACCCGTACCTACAAGTCCCGATAGTTCACATCACTCCTCAGTGAGTGACAACTTTGACTACCCTGAGATACGAGAACTTGACCACGATTCTGATGCCAACTCAGACGACCTACAATATGTCCTAAATGACAATGCCATCCTAACACAGACCTTGCACCTAGTCCTTATCCAAGCTGAACTGACCACTGAAAATGATAAAGATAAATACCTGCAATACTTGACCTGCGTCAAGGAGTCCTTTCTGATAAACTCAACTCTTATGTACCCAGACCCTCCTGGAGATTGGGTGAGATCCACTCTTCATCATTTTCCCCGCACCCGTTTCTGGGCAAACAAGACAAATGAAATCCTAGACGAAGGTCACATCGAGGATGTGTGTTCATGTCTCTTTCACCTCAAACGTCTAGTGTACTGGAACATGTAGACAGACAAAAGCAATCCCGTATCAGTCCAAGGAAGCCGTGGAAGTAACCGTAGAAGTAGTGTCATGATAGTAGGACTAAACGTAGTTACTAGTTTGTGTGATCGCTCCTCTAAAAACCTTGAGGAGATGTAAAATACTTGTTAGATAAAAGGGTTGTAATATACTATTAGACCGATAAAGCTGTAGGATCTATCTAAAATATCTGTTATCAATTTATATATATATATATATATATATTGTAAATGTGTGAAATGTTTGAATCTACTTCTCTCTAATGTTTTATCTATTAAATCTTTGAGATTAGAATATGGCAACCTTGAGAGGCGCCGGAACTCCCAGAGGCCGAGGCAGAGGCCGAGGGAGAGGTAGGAGTAGACAACCTCGAATAGGTGATCATTTGTTTTATGTAAATTTTTTGATAGACAAATACTTCTTGAGATTCTTCGGAACGTAACTATGATGGTGACATTTATATTGCATGTCTATTAAGTAAATTAGGTGTTGCATTACTATGTATTTGGTAATAGTTGGTTTGTTGTCAAGTTGCAATACAGGTTTAAGGCAATCATTTTCTCTGTTTTATCTAATTGCTTGCAATGTTTCTAACAGTAGAAATCAAGCTCTGAAACATTATATGCATAGATGATGGGAAAATTATAGGTCATAATCATCATCTCGAATCAACAGTAACAGAGCATAATTTTTGTATAGCAACAGGATTTTTCTTCAAGATTTTCTGACTATGGTGATGTATAAAATTTCCTGACACATGTATTCGCACATTGATAGTTATTTGTTGAAGCTTTTGTGATTCAAAATACGTGCTTTATTAATCCATTTTGTCTATCAATTACCAAGGAAACCGGAAATTTGTAATGTGCATGACATGTTAGTTTGAACCTGCTTGTATATTGTCTGGTATTTGTGGGTTTATATATGTTGTTTACTAAGGTGCCCTTGGCAAACTTTTATATTAGCAGGATTCTATATCGGAGAAAGCATATTGCTGATATACAATAAAACATTTTTTGCCTTTTGCTTCGAGTGACTAAGTTCTTGTGTGTGTGGGAAGCGCTTAAGTATTGCTTTTTTAGTATTGTAATATTGTTGCTTACTAACAGAGATGGTGAAAAGGTCTATAAGCTAAGGAAGCGAAGCAAATGTTGTTTGTTCATTGAAAATTGATGTTCGATTAAATTTATGCTACTAAAACTTTGTTTGTTGTTGTACTTTGAATGGGCGAGTGAAAAATATGTAGCGAGGTAATAAATAAATAAAAAATTCACATATGGCGTCCTAAAATAACTTTTAGGATGTCTTAAAAAAGGGCAAATTACGTATGGTCCTAAGGAACAAAAATAATTATAAAAAAGTCCCTTGAAATTACCAAATTACACAAAAATCCCAAGGGACTTTTTTGATATTATTTGTATGGGGAAAAAATCCAAGTTTTTAAATGTTGTAAATAAGTTTTTTGTTGTTGTAAATATGACTTTTATTTGTAAATAGCTAAATTTTAAATTATTGTAAATATAGCATTTCTTTGTTGTAACTATAAACATTTTATTTGTAAATAACTTTTCTATGTCCAAAATCCAGATGTTTAAATGTTATTGTAAATATGGTTTTTTTGTTGTAAATATGACTTTTTCGTTGTAAATGGTCGATTTTAAATTTTGTTGTAAATATAGCATTTCCTATTGTAAATATAGTCTTTTCCGTTGTAAATGACCTTTCTACGTTCAAAATCCGGTGTTTAAATGTTGTTGTAAATATGGCTTTTACATTTGTAAATGGTAAGTGTTTAAATGTTGTTATAAATATGACATTTTTTTTTTTTTTTTGTAAATATAGCATTTCCGTTGTTAATACAAATAATATCAAAAAGTCCCTTGAGACTTCTATGTAATTTGGTGATTTTAAGGGACTTTTTTGTAATTGTTTTTGTTTTTTGGGACCTATATGTAATTTTCCCCCAAAAAAATCCCATACGGCGTCCTAAAATAACTTTTAGACGCCTTATATACGCCTTTTGGCGTCTCAAAAGTTATTTTGGGATGCCTTATATACGTTTTTTGTCATCCCAAAAGTTATTTTGGGATGCCTTAAATAAGGCATCTCAAATTACTTTTGAGACTTCAAAAGTGTGAAGTTATTGCTTCCCTTTAAAAGACGTCCCTAGAAAAAGGGAAGTTAATTGGGTCAATTTAGGAAGTTAAAAACGTTTTTCTGTAGTAGTCAATGAATGATCACTATTTTTGTATGTTACCATAAAAGAAGCATTGCTTTGTTGCTCATACTATTGCTTCAGGTTTCAACGCTAAGGACTTTGTGGGTATTATGCAATTAACAATTGTCATGGGCGTAATTGAATTTTCTCCTCAATTGCTATTTTACTTCAAACAACAATAAGGACAACAAATTAAGGTATGATAGATTTAGCATTAAATTAAGCTCAATTTATTGAGATTAGTTTTTTTTAAATAAAAAAAATCACACTTTAATTTTTTTTACATCACTACATATTGAATAATTTGCCACTTACAAACTTTAGATGCTCATTTTAGTATATTTAGATAGTGACTTAAAATTTATATGATTAATATGATATTTTGTTTTCATAACTCAATTCAAATGATGGATTTGTAGTGTTTTTGTTGAGTTGAGCTAAGGTATGGTAAGAAAGTAAGAAACTATAATGAATCATCTCTGTTCATATAGAGTAGTCTTGTAATTTTGAACTGAGAACGTTTTCTTACATATTCCACTATTAATATATTCTTTACCTACTTCTACTGATATAAAATTTGTACTTGAAGATTTTTGTGACGTAAATACCTTGCAAATTTTGGTATTTCAAGGTAAATAAGCAAATTTTTACATGAGTCTCATTGTTTAATTTACTAATTCCCATGAATTAAGAATCAAATCTCTTAACGTTAGCCTATTGGCTATTATTAATTTTGATGATAACGAATTACCTTAAAATCATTTCAAATGATCATTGATTTGTTTTTGAAAATGAATCCTGATTAAGTCATGTGTCTTTATTCCAGAATCAAGGAATAAATGACGTATGTTGAGGAATCTTGATTTGCAAAATCAAGGAGGAGCTTTTCATCAATGTTCATTTTAGCTTAATTGTGTACTTCCTCAATGTCATTGTTGAAATTTTAGTATTTGAGTGCTTAGAGCGTTCTTACTACCTAGCCATTCAAGACCTATATATATTGTTAAAATACTTTTTACATATATTTTGTATTAGTTTGGGGTGAACTGTGTAAAATTCTAGGTAATAATTATGAGTAGGTAGTGTAAAAATTTAGACTTGTAACCTGTTAGAGAGTTGTAGACGAGCTTATTATTGAATTTATAGGGATTAATTGAATTTATAACAAAAGCAAATCCAGAAAAATATAAAAAGCAAGAGAACAAACCCAGAAAAATCGAAATAAAAAACAATAAAGAGAACAAACTCGTAAACCGGATCGCAATGAAAGAGGAGCAGAGAGGAAACTTAGATCTACAATGAAGGCGGTTTTCGGCATCGCTGGGTCTCGGATCTTGGCTGCGAATGAGCAACGCAGTGGGAGAGCAACGCGGTGGGAGAGCGACGTGGGGAAGCGGCAAGGTGAAGGTGAAGGAGCTACTAGAGAGGGAGAGGCGCTGGAGCATGAAAGGTGAAGGGAAAAAAATTTGAGAGGAGTACGCGTAGCTGATCAGGGTGAGAGAATAAAAAGTCACAATTATTCAATTGGCGACTGAATTTAATTCGGGTCGCCCGAAGTCTCAAATTGGCAACTTTGAATTAAATTCGGGTCGCCAAAATTCCTCAATTGGCGACTGAATTTAATTCGGGTCACCAAAATTCCCGAAATTTCTCACCTGGGTGCCAAAAAATTTCTAAATCGCACCAAATAATTAATTCATCTAAATTCGAAGTCGCCAAAATTCCTCAAATTTCTCATTGGGCACCAAAAATTTCCTAAATCGCACCAAATAATTAATTTTGGCGTCTTAAAATCTCATTCGGGCGCCTTAATTCATGAAATTTCTCTGGGCGCAAAAAAAAAATCCTTAAATAGAGCCAAAATTCTGAAATTTCTCAATTGGCGATCGAATAAAAATTCAGGTTGCCAAAATTCTTTTAGACATCCTAAATTAATATTTGGGTTGTCTAAAGTCTCAAATTCAAGTAAATAATTACGACAATGCCACGCCTTCATTTTTTACTTCCTTTTTTAAATAGGGACATCTTTTAGGGTAGTAGTATACATATTTTGTAGTAGTGTTTATAGTAGTAAAATCTCTAAAGTATTTTTCAATAGAACTGAACCAGCATATTTAATCCCTGGGATGCCTGATTTTTCTCTTCCATTTATGACTAATTTATCAACTTTGTTTAGTTGCATGTTTCATCTCACGCTTCAAACAACCTTATAAAAAAAGAAATATTACTATTGGCATTACACCTACTGAAAACCATCTATTACTTATAAAAAAAATTCATTATAATTCAGTTAAACAGAAATATTACTTATAAAAAAATTTATCTTATTCCAGCAAATAATTTTTCTGAAAAACAGAGTCCATCCAGGTTTAGTGAAATTATCTCTACTATTGGCTTCTTTTTGAAACGCTCATGTCCAGGTTCAAGGGATTTTTTTTTTCTTAGGATATTGAGTTTGAAACTTGATTGTTTAATTTAAAGATGTATTGGATAAGCCTGTAAAGACCCTGTCTTAGAGTCTCATACTGCATGATTTTATATCAAGAAGATGGGCTTAGGCCCAAAATCTGAATGTAGACAGAAGCTCAATCAAAGTAGGCCCAATACATATTTCCTAAAATACAAACAACTGGGTAGGGCTAGTCTATTTTATTTTATGTTTTTAATGGAAGAGTATTAAGCAATACAAGATATAAAAAAAAAAAAAAATGCATACAAGAATGTTTATTAAACATTTATCTATCAGGAAGGAGATTCTCTCTATATTTTTTTTTTTTTTTTTCATTTTTCTCATTAGCTTAATCTGGGCCGTTGATTGATAAAATGACAGAAAAGTAAAAGTAGTATTGTATTGATTGAATGAATGTGATTTAGAGATTATGAGGGATAGTGAAAAAATGATGATGAGAGAAACCCAACCCTTATCTATCATTTGGAGAGAGTAGAAACATGGCTCTCCTTTGATCAAAAAACTAAAATAAAAAAAGAAAAAAGAAAAGAAAAGAAAAGAAACATAGCCTAAAAAAAAAGAAAAAAAGAAAAAGAAAAGAAACATAGCTCTCCAGTCTCCACGAAGGGAAAATCAGCCCTCCTTGTTGTCCTTACGCATACAAGGATTGGTGGTTCTGATGTCCTCTTTTCTCATATGTTTCTGCCTCCCTTTGCCCACTTTCTATGTTCCAAAATATTGACTCTTTTAGGATATTAGCAGGTATCCAAGCAATTGGCTACTCTTATTTTAGAGTTCATAACTTCTTCTCTCATTTCAAGTGTCTCCTCTGGGATTTAAATTCAAAATCAACTTTGTGTACTCATTTAATTTTTGTTCTTGTATTAATGATGTATTTTAACCTTAAGATTTTATAAAAATTTTCATTTCATTTTATTTTTAAAAAAATCAAACATTATGGCATCCCATAATGCAAGTAACTAAAGATGTAATTGACCGACTTTTGTGCTTGGAGACATCAGCAGGAATATATTTTGTGCTTGTTCCCCCAAATAAGAACATGAATATATATTCCACCTTCATCTATGCAAATTTTTTTTTCCTGTTTGGAAATTAACATCTAATGAGGTTGGATGACATATCAAATATCAACCTGAGGCAGTGATTGGTGCTCTTTAACATGTTTGGAGTTTGTCTGTATTTAACTAATTCAAAATGAATTTAATATACAAAGCTTTTAGAAAAGTTTTATCAAATTGGTTTACGCTATTTTAATTTTTTTCGTTTGAAGACGGGGACCAATCATAACAGATCAGTCAATATCAGGGCAAAGTCTTGCACTTGCAACACCCGCAGCATGCGTCGATCAGGCCATCCGGAGGAGACCCAAGCACGTGCGACCCCACGTTCAGAGACAGAGCATGATTCGCCAAGAAATCTGCACAGCGGTTGCCTTCTCGCTAAACATGGGTAATCTCCACTCTCCACTCCTGCGCTAGTAGCTGCCTTATGCTCCGAATTAGGCTCATGTTTGCGTGCACCTCCCCGTCCACATTCCTGACAAGGGATAGAGCGACCAAGCAGTCAATCTGGGCTGTTACATCTCTAAAACCTTCGGCCCATGCTAATTCCAACCCATCCTTCAGAGCCCCTAGCTCCGCCTGAAGCAACGTGCAACACCGATATTCCGACAACACCCAGCCAGCCCCATTCCTTTGTTTCACAGTTGAGAGCAACCGACAGCTGCTGGGGCTTGCGCCAACTAATTAGTTTAGCAGTCTTGCCAACCCCATTCCTTTGTTTCTCCACCGACTGATTAATTGCTTGGGCGCTGAACTCCGACAGGATTCTTACCTCTCTCGCTAAAGTTACCGGTTGGACATGGGCGTTCTGAAACACGGCTTTGTTCCTAGCTTCCCACAGCTTCCAACAGGTTAAGCCAAAAGTACTAGCCCAACTGCCCCTTCGCGCAGTACTGATTCTTGTCTGGCTGAGGTTGTGGACCAACCAGTCGCAAAACTCCAACTTAGTGAAGTGTCGTAGCTCCGTAGCCGGTAAAAACTGACACCAGACCTCCCGAGCCATTTTGCAGTGTCTCAGGATATGGTCAATGTCTTCATTGTCGCCTCCACACCTTGTACATCCAGCATCAGTCACCATATGTCGTCTCTTACGCTCTGCATTGGTGAGGAGGCTAGAGCGTGCAGCCAACCAGAGGAAGACCCTTACCCTTTGCGCACCACCCCATTTCCATACCACATCCCATAACCGGTTTGGGCTGGTGTCTCCAACATCACATAAGAGCTCGTATGCCGAGGCCACTGAGAAACTTCCATCAGGAGAGGGGTCCCAGAAGCAGCGAGCATCACCGTCATTTCTACCTGGTGGTTTGCAACCCGAGATAAGCTTGAGGACGTGGTCAGGAAGGTCGTTTTCAAATGCGCTGTAGCACCAACTTCCATCGCGCGTTTGGAAATGATTTACTGGTAGTAACTCTTCCTCCGGGGTGATGTCCCTAAAAGCCAAAAGCTATTTTAATTTGATGGAAGACAAACTTAATGTATATATAATTTTTACTAAACTCTAATTTTAATATGGTATTAGAGCTATTTTAACAAAAGATATAAGAGGTCCCAAATCAACTAATTGCAAAATTAGAGATAAAGTACATGTTTGGTCCTCTAAGTTTGCATGGAGATTCAATTTAGTCCTTTAAATTTATAAAGTATATTTTTTGTTCTTTTGTATTGATACCATTAACTCTCACAAACAAAAAAATGTTGATTCAGCATTAACTCAACCATTAAATATTGACAAAAGATGCTTAAATTTTTTTTTTAAAATATAATAATTTTTATTTTAAGATTAAAATAATAAACTAAAGCCAATAACTGAAAATGCCTCCCTCCTCTCCCACTATTTTCATTCTTCTTTAACTCATCAATCTCGAATATTGCCAACCTCAAACCCCAAAACAATTTGGAAGTGATATCCAATCAAAATCCGCAGGAATCCTCCCCAAATCATTCAAAAAGCTCAAACAAAGGCCCCAATTCGATCGGATTGCTGTGCCAGGAATTATATTTCGTGCTTGTTCCCCCAAATACGAATAATGAATATTCCACCTTGATCTATGTAACTTCCGCTGTTTTGAATACTACTTCTTATTCTTTATATAAGAGCTATTATAGGATTGAATTCGGTACTAAGTATGATTCCTTAATTCACTTTGTCTCTCAAATTTATTATTTTTTTCCTTAAAGTATCCATATCAATTGCATATATTAAGGAGCTTTTATCTAAGGATAGTTATTGTGAAAGATGCCATTTCAAGAAAATCAACATTTGTTATGCATAACTAATATAACTTACTTCTTTAATCTTACTTAAATTAAAGATTGAAGGTAGTATCAGCCTACGTTAGGGATTGGTGATCTCTAACCTGTTTGGAGTTTGTCAGTATTAGAATATAGTCCCACACCAACTAATTAAAAAAATATATTTAAGGTCAATTACCAAATATATTGCTTTGAATAAAGTCTTATCGAATCGGTTTGAACTATTTTGATTGAACACAAATTTAACGTATATCTAATTTATTACTAAATGCTAATTTTTAATATGGTATTAAGAGATATTATAAGAAACGATATAAGAATATAGAATATAGTCCCATATCGACTAATTGAAAAATGAATTAAGAATATATAGTCCAAATTCTATCAAAATAGCTTAAGTTGTTTTGATGAAAGATAAGGCAGATAGTTTTTACAGTGATTTTCTAGCTCTCATTGATCAAGGCCTCATGAATTATCTTAAATAATATTTTTGCATTCAAGTTTCAACAAGATCATGAAATTATTTGACTGAAATTCTCTTAAATTTATTTTCTAAGGAATGACTCAAAATGATCACGAAAGGAAATTAATTATTATCAAGAACCATGAATTTCATCAAAAATAAAAACGAAAAAAATACTTTTGGGAAAAAGGATGGTTGCTGGGTAGTCTTTTTTTTTCTCGAAGTTGGGTAGTCTATTTCATGAAATAACAATGAAGTTATTGTAAATGCCTTACCATAATGAAAAATACTTGTCCTTCTTATCTTCCTTGCATTTATCCTCTCTTGTCATTTTCATGGTGTGGTCTCTCTCTTTCCACGTCCCAAAACAGTTCTAATCCAACCACAGGGTTATGACTTGTTTAATTTACAGATGCATTTAAACATAATACTTTTTCTATAAAAAGGAAATTTTAGATTATTAGGAGGATTTGATAAATCTTTTAGATATTTCTAATTATCCCAAGAATATTTTAAATTTATTAGTACTTTTCTTTTTTGGATATTATTCTAGACATATGATTTGTCAAATAGGGATCAAGGATATTATTTAATGTCATTGATTTAATTATTTTTATATGGTATCTTATCCTTAATATCTTAAAATATCTTTTTCTTTTTAATCTGAGTCGTATTAAGGTTTAGAAAGTTTCTCTATTTAAAGGTTGAGATGTACTCAGTTATTTTCAGATTTTGGAATAAGAATTTATTTTCCATATGCTTTTATGTTTTTACGATTTTTTTACGTTACGATTTTACATTTTACAATTTTTTTATCTCTCTTCTAATTTTATGTAAAATCTCGATTTTAACTACCTTGCATAAGAGGCAACTTAAATGAGTGCATGTTTGGGAAGAACAAACTCCTCTTATATATTTAAGAGTTGATCCAAATAAAGTTAATAGTTAATATAAGTAAGAAACGCCCGCATTAGGAACAAGTTTCCCCATCATCCGGCGCCACAAATTTTCTGTCATGTACAGTAAACCAGAAAGCATCACGAATAACAATGAATGCATGTGAACTTAACCATGAAGGAAACTAACAATGAGACAAGCCTCGGGCAAAGGTAAAAGGAAGAACATGTTTACTGCAATTACAGTGCATGACTTACCATATTTCATTTTTATCTTCCTAGCAATTACCCTCTTTTGTCTTTTTTTGATAAATATATGTGGCATTCAAATAATTATAATTAATTGGGAGAATTTCCCTAAACCCCACAATTAATTTTATTTAAATTAACGCGCAAAAGAATATGACATTTCATTGTATTTTATGGATGAAAATAAAATTAAGTTTTGTGGATAAAAATAAAATAATGACATTGCTTTTTTTTTTTTTAAAAAAAAAAAACATTTAATTGTTGTCAAAGCTCGCGATCATCTAATGCTATTTGGATTTGCTTTCGGTGACTAACCATCGAAGCTCTGGTGCCGATCGAGGCCGCCAAAGAATTTGTGTTATTCATATACTTATTCCTCCCATCCGAATTAATGGTCAATACTATATATGATCCTTTAGAACAATGGTAGGATTGTTTTAAAAGGTGAGCTCTCAAAATTCCCAACAATTATATTAAACATTTTATCATCTATTAGTATATATTTTTTTTTTTTTTTTTTTTTCACGATACACATTGTCCTTGATCAATATATCATAAAGTCCTATATCCCGTATTATCTTTTGTAGTCGTTTCATGGTTAAGATAACATTATGGGCTCCTTTATGAAAATTGAGTTGCAAAAAATCTATTGTCAGCTTTTTGAAAGAGCATACCAATAAACAGGTCACAATTTTTAATTGTGGCCTTTATTTAAGAAATTTTTTGTGCAGGTTTATCCTTGATATATAAAAATGACCATCTATTCACAGATTTGAAGGATTCTTTAGTTGTAACGGTGTATCTCTTATGAACAAGATTGACCTCATTTTCATGCTCTCCAAATTGTGAAACTAGCTTAACATTAATTGTTTGGTTTTTAGGTTCATAATTCTAGTGTTATGCATGTCTAAAGTACAAGTTGATGGGAGCAATTTTCCTAATAGCCAAATGATTGAGCAAATCTACATGCTTTCTCTTATTTTGGAGAATATTTAGTTAGTGTGCAGTGGCATAAGTATCATGAAATGTTTAATTCAATCTAAAAAAATTAAAAATTTTTTTTTAAAAAATGTTTAATCCACTTTAAAGAATTACCATATGCAACTATGCAAGTTAGACATGGATCACATAGGAATTGATTTTCCTCTTTAAATCCAAGCTAAAACGAACAAGTAAGCATGTTCATATCTTCCATAAAGGTTAGTGGAGGATAATCTTAGGCAAACTTATGGCTCAATGGAAGTTTTTTTTTTTCTTCCCCTTGTGAGGCACATATATTTTTCTATTGGAGGTAATCATGTTCGAGGTATTGTTGGACACTAAATGTAGACATATTTTCTAACGAGGATTCAAACTTTGGTTTATCATATTATGAAAGACTAGCCCTTTCCTTATGTTTAATGGAAATTGCATATGGATAATTATGCTCAACAGGCCCCTATAATCTTTCATATCCATAATACAATGTTACAAATATTACAAAGGGACATAATACAAAAATAAGATAAATCATATGTCATGTTTGTTTGAGAAGTGTTAGAAGGAGGAAGACTTGGTAACCAAGTTTATTCTATTAATATCTGTTTGATAATTTAATTTAATAAATAATATTTTGTTAGTCACTTTTTTAATATAATTTGTAAGATATTGTTTCTATGTATCAAGTCATTTTATTTGGGTATGTGGTTAAAAGCTTTTAATCATTTCTTTCTTTCTTTTTTTATATTACATATTCTTTCTATTAAAATTTTATAAATCTACTTATCTATTTCGTTTAAACTAAACTCATTGAAATTTTCCCCGACCTCCCTTTCCTTTGTGCCAAACCTAAAGATGTCTATCAATATTTTGCTTCCTGTGGCTAAGAGGCATATTTTATATCAACAAATCATGAATTTTATTCATACATAACTGACAGGAGGGTATATATAACAAATGCTCGTCCTTTCTTAGTAAGCGTTCTCACTTCTCACGCTCTTTCCCTACCTGTCCTTATTTATTCTTCCCACTCCTCTCCGCGCGACAGCCAATCCCTAAACCCTACGGCGGCGACACCTCCACCCTCACTAACAAATCGATTCGTCTTCCTTACTTGGATTTAGAAGAAGAAAGGCTAGCTTGCATCTGTTTCGGTTCCTATTTCTTCTCTCTATCTATTTCTGCGATCTGTGCTCGGACTGGCTTTCAAGGTACCATTTCTTTTTCCAAAAAAAAAAAAAAATGGTTTTGTTTCATGTCGTTATAACCTACGCAAAGCTTTCGGTGAATCTGGAAATAGATCTACTCGTAGATATGGGTTTTCTGTTGGCTTTTGGTCTTGTCATCTTTTATCTTTCCATTTATTGTTCAACTGATTTATGCTAAAATTACAAAATAAATTGCTCTGTTTCAAAGTTTTGGGGTGTGGGTTGGGAAACATTTTGAGAATTGGGTTTTTTTGGATTTGGGAAGTCTCTCTAACTTTTAATTGGGTTGCTTTATGAGGTTCTTTTTCTTTCCTCTCTCGTAATACTTGCATTCATCCAAAGGAAAAATATTTGGTCAGCTACGGGTTTGTGGGTTATAATTCCTTACTGATGTTTTGATTTGTTGAGAAATTGTCTTCACTATTATAATATGTTCCCTTCGACAGAGGAAGCTTTGCTTTGTTAATTAGAAAACTAATTCTTGTTTTTGGGTATGCTTTTAAGATCTTGCCATTTCGTTCAGTAAGTTCTTGTTTTTTGGGTGGAATTTTTGAAGAAAGGGCAGTGAAGTTTTGATGGATCTGTTTTTTTTATCTGTATACGCCTCTCAATACTCGCTCCGCTCTTAAATATACATAAATATAAGATAGAGATGCCAACTATATATGCCGTAATTATTTTATTTTATTATTTTTGTTTTTTGAGAAGTTAGGAAACTAATTAAATTATTCTTAAATGTTTATATTTGTTGTTTTTAAACTATTGTCTAATGTATAAGGATATATAATATTTAAAAAGAACTCTATCTTATATTAAAAAAATAAGTTCTATCTTAAAATATAAAAAGTAAGTAATTAATATTTTAAAAAATATGTACAGATTTTACATGGTAATTATATTACTTTCGCAAATATCAACAAAAAATAAAAAGTTATTTAACTTCTTCCTTCACCAACATCGTTCATTCTTTGGCTCCTTCACTCAAATAACCCTGTTTCTGTGCAGACCTTGATCACCTCAAGAAAGGTTTGAGCTAAAGCTCATCAATGTTTCTCTCGAATCAGTTGGAGACCAATCTTCTCAATGAAGATTTAAAGCATTATCTAGGAATGTGTGGCATCGGAAAATTCAACTACAAGGTAATTGAGTATTTCGCTTATTATTAATTTTACTATATTTAACTTATGATAATGATACAAATTATTAATTCCACATAATAATCTTAAAAAGGTGAATAAGAAATTTCTCGGAGATCATTTTCAATCCAAGTGCTTTTCTAAGATTAATCCCTTATCTGCAAACAGTGACACTGATCCCTCTCTCTTTTTCACTTTTTCTTTTTTTTCCAATAGAGCCCTGCTCTTTATAGTGTACCCCTATTCTCCCCCCTAATGTTAGGGTCAAATCCTTATTGGGCATACCGACACGTTTTGTGGCACCTCTTTACTGCCACAACATCTTCTGGATTTTTTTAAAAAAAGATGGGAAAATCACTGTTGAGGCCCTTTTAACCAAAATAAGCCCAAAAAGGGCCCCAACAATCTGATATGCCCATAAAAGGCCCTAGGGCCCTGATTGGGATTGAATTGTAAAACAAAATGACCAAAAAACCCAACTTATTCTGAAGAGAAAAGGAAGAGGTAATTTCGAAATTCTCATCTCAACTCGCTCGACTCTTGCTCGCTCGACTGTCGGATGTGCTCGTCAACCTTCTGAAGCTCACTCACCGTCTTCTCTGTGCTCCGTCGACCTTCTGAAGCTCGTGTGTGTCGTCATCATCGTGTGTGTCGCCGTCGCCATCATCATGTGTGTCGCCATCGCCATCGTGGTTCGCCTGTAGATAAAATTTTGGGGATTAGGATTTTTCGTCCCTTTTTTTTAAGAACAGTATAATATGGTGGTTTATTTTTTTATGAACTTTGTTTAATTTTTGTGTGCATTCATACGTCTCCCACGGTCTTTAGTGTATAAAAGCCAAGCATCGATCCCGCGAGTTCAAGTTGTTGGGTGTTCGAGTTTTGGTTGAAGAGCGGTCGTTTTCTTCTTTTAGAGTAAATTAGCATGTTTTCAAGCTTTTAGAGCTTTGTGTAGATATCCTTCTCTCCCGCACCCCCTCCTCCCATTGGATCACTAAAATAGTCCTGCACATTTTGAATGTGCAGCAACCATCCACTATCCCCAAGCATTGATACTGAAGCAGACATACTACTTAGTAATCCTCCACCCCATGTCCACCCACCATTCCTTTGTAAATAAAACCCATAAAAGAACAAATTCAATTGGTAAAACCGTAAAACCCATCTCAAAATACACAAGCCCATAATAACCAACGCAGCCTTGCTGAAGCTCTGTAGTTTGCCATTATCAAAGATAACATTGAAAAATACCTAAAAAAGGTAGGCTTAGTGACATTAGAGAGTGTTAAATTCTGAAATGAATTGATTTGAAAACCTTGGAAGTATTGTTCTTTTATCAGTTTTTTATGTACATGAATTTGATCTTCTGCTTAATGCTTTTAATTGTAACTTGATGATGAGTTTTAAAGGGCATTGGATTGGTAAAATCCATGTGCTTATCTTTGCATTTTAATTGGGATGCGAAAATTCGTGGCTTTGTTCAACGACTTTGGTTCTCTGTTTCAATCCTACTTTAATTTAAGGGGAATTTGGCTTTCTTTTCCTTTAGTCATACCGAGAAAACAACTACTCCCATATAAAATGTGAAAATATCCATCAACATTGAAAATATCTACATGAGAAATAAAGGTTAGTTTAAAAATATCAGACTTAATATGTTTGGAAATTAGCATATTTGACTTGAATCTTTGAAGGTTGAACTTGCTTTGTCTTTTTCTTGGTTGACCAAACTGTTAATTAAATAATTGGTTCATATTTCTGGTTGGTGATTGATATATATAGAAGAGGATTCTCAAGGTCATTTTTTTAGGTATCTATTCAATCAAGTGGGCTAATCTCAATTAAACCCGTGGATTGAAATCACTTGTATGAGAATAGTAGATTGTAAATTTGTGAAATTGGTTGAATTTAATATAACTTTTATGGAACTTAAGGATTACTTGTTGAAGATTTCATTCGAATTGGTTTCTATTATTTTGTAATTTATATAATAATTTTTCTTCTTCCTACTGATAGAAGTGATAGAGATTCAACTCCTTTTCTTTTAATTAAAGTTTAGGTCTATCAAAGGCATTCTGGATATCTGAGATTAACCTGGTTCCTGCTTTATGAAAGCTACTCTATTCCTGATGCCTTTTCTACTTCTTGTCTGATTGTAATACAAATTCATAGTTCTTGTGTTCTTGGTGTTGTCTTTCATAAACTAGTTTATGAATATAGATGCTGAAGGCTTTATTCTGCAAGATAAACATCTCGGTTTTGACTGCATTGCTTATCCTTCAAAATTAGTATAAATATAAAGGTGGAGAGAGTTATTTTTATAGGATATGAATATGAATTGGAAGCCCATTAATCAGAACAAAAATGCAGGTTAGGACGGGGGGAAAGAAAAGTAAGCTTTTTTCCTCTTTAGGGAATGTCATTGAGGAAGATAATTTTAGTTTACTTGTTGCATCAATATCGAACGCAAAAGTTCTGGTCATGGTATTTAAAAAAAATTCATAATCATACAATGTAGTTCTTTGACTTACGTTTTGTTTTCATGGTATTTAAAAAGTTCTGGTCATGACCTAGGTTATATAAAAAGTTGTGGTTATAAAAACATTTGCATGCACATGACCATATTTTTTTGTTGGCTTATTTATCCCAAATGTAGCTGATGACTATGGTAGCAAGGACATTGGTTGCCGATCAATTACACAATGGTGGTATTGTCCAAAGATACATTTTCTCAGTTGAAATAATGAGTAAAATGATTAATTCTAACTTGAATTGGACATTCCAATCCATTCTTCCGCAAATTGATCCTCAACATTTAGGATACAACATTGGTGGTGTCATTTCATTTTTGGCCCCTATCTTTTTGTAAATCCTTGGTTTTGTTATGTCCTCGATACGACAACAATGACTTTCTACGCCCTTGACTCCTTGGTTGACATAAATACATTTATCGGATGGAATATGAAAAGGAACATCCAAACAAATAGCCAACCAAGAAAAAGCCAAAAAAAAAGCCAAAAAGAAAAGGAAATGATGGCAAATAAAGTGGTAAGTTCAACTTAAATCAATGTCTGTTTAGTTGGTAAACCTGTAAACATATCTAAATGTGTGAACTTTGTTTTCAGCGCCATCGTTTCTTGGATATACTCCGAACAATCAAGCCAGAGTTGTTAGAAGATGAGGACAAAATCCCCAAGGATGTTACATGGGTGATGGGTTAAAGTCCATGTCCAAAGGGACATGTATGTCTATTTTTTTTGTTTGCATTTTTTGTGGTGTTTGGTGAAGTTTGATATCTGGTTTTACTAGAACTCATCTGTCTATTTTATTTTAGGCACTCATGTGGGGTTCATGTTATATCCTGGCTACAACAATGGGATGGCTCAGAACAAGGGGCGGATGGGTATACAATGCCACACTACACCGACGAAGAACTTCGTGAATTGAAGGTGGGCTTCTTATGGTGGCTTGTCACCCATCCTCGCAACACCCATCGGCAAAAAGTGTTGTCTTTAATGGAGGACTACCACAAGAAATTGAAGAGACATTAGGGGGCATAGTTGTTAGGACACATGTATTTATGACTCCTTTGTATTCATGAGGATGACATCAAACCTTCTTGTTATTTTGTAAATTGTCTACTAATGCTAATTTGATAATCTTTATTCAATGACAACAGAAATTTTTTGATTCTGTTTTGATGTGGTCATGGGCTGAGAACAAGAAATTTTAGCTTCTGTTTTGATGTGGTCATGGATTGAGAACTGCAAAATAATGGACATGATTAACAACTTCAATAGGGGTCATTTACACCAATAATAGGGGTCAATTACAACCATAATAGGGGTCACTTACACTAATAACAGGGGTCACTTACAACAATAATATGGGTCACTTACACTAATAACATTACAACAATATACAATAATGGGGTCATAAGGGTCACTTACACCAATATCGGGGTCACTTACAACAATGTGGGTCACTTACAACAATATCGGGGGTCACTTACAACAATAACAGTACCTAATTACAACAATAATAGGGGTCACTTACAACAACAACAAGGGGTCACTTACAACAATATCAGGGGTCACTTACAACAAAATCAGGGGTCGTTAACAACAATATCAAGGGTCACTTACAACAATAATAGTACCTAATTACAACAATAACAGGGGTCACTTACAACAATAACAGTACCTAATTACAACAATAACAGTGGTCACTTACAACAACAACATGGGTCACTTACAACAATATCAGGGGTCACTAACAACAATATCAGGGGTCACTTACAACAATATCAGTACTGAATTACAACAATATCAGCACCTAATTACAACAATATCAGTACCTAATTACAACAATATCAGCACCTAATTACAACAAAGACCTAATAACAACACAAACAAGACCAAATTACAACAATAACAAGACTTAATAACAACAATATAGCACCTAATAATAACAAAATCCAAATTTGCATATATTTTTCAACGTCATTTACATTTAGATACAAAATATGAATATTTGTACATAAATGACACTTGGATACAATTGTGACAACAATATCCAACCTTCATTTACAACACCAAATGCATCTACAAATTCATAATGTCAACATCACACACCATCTCCAAAAATAATATGGTTTGGATTTCTATCTAAAGCCATATACAACAAAAGAGTGTGAGATGCAATGCCCAAAAAGAAACATCCAAGGCACCATCGATGATCAACTTGGATTTGGATTCTTGCAAGTCTTGACGGAGTGTCCTGGCTCATGGCATCTACCACAATGATAAACCTTCTTGTTTTGGAATTGAGATTCCCGTCTTTTTCTTTTGCTTCTACCTAATAGTTGTAATTGGGGGCTCCAAGAAAGTCTCTGTTAGCATTTGTGTCATCGTGGGCGCATCAACAAGTGGACAATCATGTGTTGCAACTGGCCGCATGCTATGTGCATAAATTTTCAATTGTGCTGAAAGTGTAAAGCAATCATCTACAAATGTGTACACGTTACCATTAAGAACCTTAATTCTTTGTACATGCATGTGGGCAAGGTAGTCCACTCATTTGCCATGCTAAACAAGAGCATTCTTTTGCAACCAAATTAACTCTCAAATAATTTAAGGCATCACCGCATCTATTTTCAACCAAAACTGGTTCTCCCCATAAAATTGAGCATGCATGTTTTCTGCAAAGTTCACATGTTGCAACAATTTTTTTTTCTATGTTAGGTCCTACACCATTTTTCCAATTCACCAAAGCCATCTTGCTTGCAAGCATCTTCGCAACCAACTTCTCCCTATGCTCATGTATTAACATTGATACCGTGTGTGTCCTCTCTTTCACCATCCATGCGTTGAATGATTCAAGCAATGTTAATGGTTATGTTATCCACCTTTTGAAAGGAAACTTGCTCATAGCCCATCGATCAACGTCCCCATGAGTCTCAACCCATCGTGCCAATCGTGGATTGAACAATTTTAATTTTCCCATCGCAACAGTGAATTCTTCAACCATCCTTGCATACGCAATTCCATCGAGGACGTGCAATGCAATATCCTTGCTATTCCCAGCGGTACGTGGCATCCCTTTCATGATTTTGAGGAACTCTGCACTATAATTTTCCTTAACATGCCTGTAACAAAATGCATGTCTCTCGGTGCCAAATATATCTCTTACAGCCCCAATAATGGAATTATTTCGATCAAACACAATTGTTATCATCATTGATCTTGTAATATGTTTTACATTGTTTAGAAACCAAGCCCAATCATCATAGGTCTCACCGCTAACAATGCCATATGCTAAGGGAAACAATTGGTTGTCTGCATCATACGCACAAGCTGACAACATTGTACCCCTATAAGGGCCACTCAGATGACATCCATCTATATAAGGGATTGGTCGACAAGCATCTACAAAACCATTAATGGAGCAACCATATGCAATATATAGCCGGACAAATCTATTATCGGCTGAGCCTTCCCATTTTGCCACTGTGTCGGGATCACTCTCTATGAGTCTTCGACATATCCAAGGAATAACCTTGTACGAGTCCTCTGCTCATCCATGTAATAACGTCACCGCTCTTTCTTTGGCCCTATATGCTTGTTTGTAGTTTAGGCGTACCCCATACGTTGTACATATCACTTTGAATTTCATTCACTGTCTTGTCAATATTATTTCTCAAATCATCAATTACAAGAGCTGATGTCAACCTACGCTTGGGTGGATGAGATACAATCAGGCTATCCTGTGCATGGTGTGTGTGCGCTCCTCTGTATGTTTTGATGGTTAGGAACTCTGTATCTTGACGTTCTCCCGCTAAATATGCACCCATGTACCAGGGATAACCATCAACCTTGCACTTAACAATTATCTTTGTTGCCTTGTTCTTCACAAAGTTGTAGGAAAACTTGTGTGCAATGTTGTATTTGTACAATGTTTCACGGAGGGTCACGGCATTCGGAAAAATCTATCCTACCCCCATTATCAAATCTTTCCATTTACAATGATTCATTTGAGGCCTGTTTAATGGCACACTTTGTGAACAACATGGAAATGATGGCAACTCTTGAGTTTGATTGTGCATTTGAGGTGGAGACATAGACCACTCAAGTGCACCTCTAAAGACTTGATCCCTCCTGCGACAAACATCAATTTCTAGAGCAAGTAATGAGAACCAAGTAATGACAATTTATAAACGAACAAATTACAATTCTTAACACAACAAGACTTACACTTCTTGTTCTTCCATTTGAATATTTATTTGTTGTGGTATATTGTCATTATTCCCATTTTCTTCAATGTACACATGACAATATTCTTCATTATACCTTATCAAATGTTCTACCCCTTCATCATCTACAAGATCAACAAATGTAGATGTATCCGGACTAAGTTTGAACTTCACGGAAATTTCGTATTTTACGCCCAATAAAAGACACTATGATTCTTTGCAACTCCTCATATGTTGTTCCTTCCTCGATGCCTCTTGTTCTTACCGTTCCACCACACATAATCACTTTCTTGTCCTCCCCATGTACAAAGAAAACCCCACATGGAAGAAACATAATATGTTCTTCCCTGAAGTACTTGCCATCTTTAATTATGATCTGCAACATAAAGTTATTATTAACAACTTTAACAGTTACATTAACAACTTTAATAGTCACATTAACAACAATCTCATTTCAATGTTTTCACATTTAGTCATTCCCCCTAACAAACGAGACCTCCTCTGTTTCCATGCCCAAAAAATAGAGCAACCTACAACGTTTTAACATTTAGCTCATATTAACAACTATATCAGTCATATTAACAACTAAAACAGTATGTATTAACAACTATCCCATTTCAACGTTTTTCAACCAAGTGTCGCTTCATCCCATGCACCCATTCCCACTTAAAAACACATCTTTTCCTTTGTTTTCATGCCAAAAAAACGAGCAACATTTTTTCCACCCAACCCAAAAATGATTAAAGACCAACTAGAATGGTGATAATGATATCTTGAGCAAAATTTTAGTATTTCTTACCTATTTCCTATTTGATTATAACATAAATTTGGCCAAGGTCCAACCTTTCAGCCACCCAACCTTCAACTGGAAAAAAGGTTTAGCAACAGCAAATTTAAACCAGCTGAGTTCAGACTATAACGAAGTGGATGATTGGTAATATAGATGTTCTCTCCCTCGCTGAGTTGAGCAATATATAGGTTCAAAAAAACCCAGCTGTTCTCTCCTTCGCGTTTGCCTTGTACGACGGTTTCTTCTCTTCCTCGTGTAGGCGCCAAACCGATTTCTGATGTTCACTTTTTATTAATCGAGTTGTTCCTTTTTGCTTTTTAATCGGGGTGTTAGTGTCTTTTCTTTTATCAATTCAATCCCAATCAGGGCCCTAGGGCCTGTTCTGGGCATATCAGATTGTTGGGGCCCTTTTTGGGCTTATTTTGGTTAAAAAGGCCTCTACAGTGATTTTCCCAAAAAAGATTGAGATGTTATGGCGCATTCTTAGGTAGGTGTCACAACCGCTATGCACTTTATGTGGTGCTTTCTTGACGCAACGCCATATAAGTTTTAAAAAATTAAAATACACTAATATTTTGTGGTGCTTGTGTTGCTAATGACTTTGTGTGACACTTGTGTTAGAAAGCACTACACAATATTTTTTAATATTTGTCCCAAACCTTTCTTTATCGGTGTGTTCCCTATTTTCTAGCGGCTCTCTCATCAATTTCTTCCTTCCTTTTCCTTATCATGCCTACTTGGATTAGCAAGTGAAGGATGTTTTCGTGTTGTTCATGTTGTTGGTCTTCCATCATCCTAAATCACAAATTATGCGATGTCTTCGTACTTAGGGTTCATGAAACTTTGGGGGTTTTAGGATATCTTTGAAATTCGTAGTGGAAAATGTGATATCTTGGTTTACGCTTTATCAAAAATCTAGAACATTGTTAAATATTTAATAAAATGTCAAGATTAAATATCTATTGTGATATTGTTAATTTATTGAATATTTGTTACTTGGATAAATTCAGTCAATAATAACAACAAAACCCTAACGGGTAAAGATTGGGGCAATGGACATTAAAACCCAAACAACACACATACTCAAACCAAAACAAACACAACCTAGACAACCTAGACACACACATGCTTCCTCTCAACAACACACACATATCCCTTCTTCAACCTGCATGTGCGCCATCTGTCCACACACACACACACACACACACACACACAGAAGGGAAGCGAGTATATTGTTTATTATCATTTTTTTATCTTCAACTTATACTTTTAAAGCTGACAATCGTAAAATTTATTGATTCTATATAAAAATGTTAAAAACGTTAAAAGAGATTTCTTGAGGTTATTTTCGATCCGAGTGCATTTACAATATAGTCTTAGAAACTACAAACATTATTCTACTCAATCATTAAAAAGATTAATCCCTTATCTTGAGAGTGATGTTACAATATAGTCTTAGAAACTACAAACATTATTCTTGAATAATGGCAATAAAGAGACGGAGGATCCTTATCCTTATCGCTATACTTAAACAAGAGACGAAGGACTATGTGAGACAATCTTCTACTTATCCTTTTCAGATCCTAAATTTGTTTCAAGATTGTCGGCTTATTTCTCTTGATTTATAGATTCAAAGTCTGTTTAAATATCAAATGCTTTTAATGCTTTTAAGTATATATGCCACTAAAATTGTTTATAAGGTTTAACATTTCTCTAAATCCTGATAATGCCCTTGAAAGCATATTGGTGACCTTTTGTGTTTTACCTATATGAGATTTTAAATCCCTTTGCTTCCATTTTTACGTTTATAGGAGATATTATGGAGTATCTGGCTCAAAGCCGAGAATGTTCAAAGGTTTGTGTCATCTAATCCATTTTGCCAACCGGCCTTAACCAGGATGATTAGCCATTGGATGTTCACGGGTATGATGAGATATGATGGATGTTGTATGTTGAATATATAAATTTGACTTCTAATGTTGAATGTATAAATTTGGCTACTAGGGGAGCGAGGAACATGCCCATAATATCGTTGGTGAAATGTTCCTATAGTCGACTTGTTCGTTATTGGTTCAAAAGGGGGATTAAAGCACAAAAGGATGCAATGAACGGAAAACATTTTTTGAGTGTTATTGGAGAAGCTATGACAAATAATGGAGAGCGAGCTACATCGATGCATGTTCGGGAGTTTAATGTGGCGCGTACCATGTTTGAAGTTGATAATTAGGGCATTGATGGGATTCCACAAATCTCTTGGCCTCCACACCGTGATTGAAGCAGAGATATACGCTATCATGTTAGGTTTGAAGCTGGGCCATCAGATGGGTTTTCAGAGAATCCTCCTCTACTCGGACTCGTTGGATGCTATCAAAATCCTTATGAGGGACTATCATGCTGATCACCCCCTTAGAGAAACTATTGGGGAGACTAGAGATTTGCTTTACAAAGACTGGAGTGTTGAAGTTCACTATACTCCGAGAGGAAACATCTCATGTGCCAATTATATGGCCAAACAGGGCCACAACACACCTGCTGATGCTGACGTCACTCTAGTTCCTTTTGTCCCCAGGGGATGCTTGGATATGTTTTTCAAAGACCGGATGGTCTGCTTTTGTTAGTTTGTTTTGCTAGTTTGATGTATTAAGGACTGGACTTTCATGGTCTAGTCCTTCCCTCATCATTCCAAGCTTCATAGCTTGCCTATAATTTCCAAAAAAAAAAAAAGATAATTAGGGCGATACATACTTGGTGAACTTGAGCCAGGGGAAATGCCAGTGTGGCAAGTTTCAGGCATTCAAATTCTCATGTAGTCATGTAATTGCTGCATGCTCAAAGGTATCCTATGACGCTGAACAGTACGTGGATTTAGTATTCTCAATCTACAATATTATGCATATTTACTGTTCATCATTTCAGCCGATCGGTAGTGAACAAGGAATACCGCCCACTTCCGGACCAAAGATTATCCCCGATGAATTGAAATTGCGTGGTATGGGGCGCCCTAAATTTACATGCATTCGCAATGAAATGGATGAGGTGGAGATCCAACCTAGCTCCAGTCGAACTAAATGTAATATATGTAAACAGTCCGGACATAATAAGCGTTCATGTCCTACGAAGCGAATAGCTAATTAGTTCACATTTGCTTTCCTATTTGCTATCATATTTGTCTTCGAATTAGATGTAGCAATTTCAAGTTTAATATAATGCATTCCTATTTGCTTCTCAATTGATTATCTCAAAAATCCTAACTTATAGTAATACTGTATAAATAACAATCAACCCTCACCTGTTCACATATAGGAATCCATGCAAATATAACAAAATACAGTAATCCATAACATTGAAGTCTCGAACGCTCAATACGCTCAGGGTGGAGTATATGTAGGCCAAGATCTCGAACGCGCATAACGCTCAGGGTTCCTACGGATGCCATCAGGTCCACACTGTGCATCAGGATCATGCCTAATATCGAAATCCTCAGCAGCTGCCCATATAAAGTCATCGATATGCTCACCTCTGTCATCAAATGTGTGGTGTCCTGACTGGTATGGACGATGACTAGATCCTGATATATCACCTGGAATGTACCCTCCTAGCTTAGATCGAAATCCCATGTTACTCGTGCTTGTGCTCCCTGCATTACTACAACCCTGTCCATGCTGGTAGGAACGAAAGGCAGTAAAACCCTACGCAGCCTAATAAGTACTGAAGCCAGGAAACCCATGTGCAAGCTGATAAGCACTAAATCTAGTAAAACTGTAACATCCTTCATTTTAAAGGACAATTATTAATTACTAACTTGATTAAACCATTTATTAAAATGTTTTATGTACACAGTTAAGCTTTGGATTTTACTAAACTCATATTTTTATACTAAATATTTCTTTAGAATTTGCTAAAATATCCAAATATACTTAGAGTATACCAAGTGAGCCCTAATGACGTGGGAATATACAATAATTCAACATGTATCAAAAAGGTGAAAGCACCACAGGTAGCAAAAGTAACTTAAGCTTCCAAAGCCTTCCCTGATTAACTCACACAAGAACCATCACCTGAAAAATATTTGTAACCATCAATCCAGCTCCTTGTAAATGCTAATACGTGCTTGTGAGGTGCCAAGTTAAACATTTTAAATAATGAGTACTAGATATCAAATTTACAAAATCATCAGATCACAATTTTTGTAATAAAATTTCTATATTAAATTTCATATCATGAATCACATATATAATATGCCAAACAACAGATTGATACCCTGACAAACCTTATCACCCCCATCCTTATTTCCGTTGACAGAACCCATGGGCTATAACGTAATAGGTCTAGTCTCTATGACAAGACTACACCAAGCTCTCCAATAATGAGGTATAGTCCGACCAAAGGCTATAGAACTCATATCGGACCATGGGTTCCCTTTCCTTCGAATATAGAAAGGTGTCATTGTTCCAAAGGCTGACCCTTAACCCGGCCAAAGGAAAAAGGGTGATACTAAGGGCTCTGAAAATATCAAAGTCATCCACTGTGCACCGAGTGGTGGCATACCACGTGGTATTATATACACAATGACTGACATCATCACTCCATATCCATCACCGCTCCAAATCATCATAATCTTGGCATGCATATATAAGATTCCAAACATGATTTATAAAACTAATACAACATCTCAATAATAATTAAGATGACGATATTATTTTAGTTCAAGAAACCATAACATGTAATATCACTAATCATTTCTAAATAAATCCCACAAGGCAATTTCACTACCAACGTAATTTCACAGATTTATATAATCAAAAATCACTCACAAACATTATACAAGTAAGTACAACATGTGGAAAGTGGGTTACCTCAAATTCTTGATACAAGAACTAAACTTAAGAGAGATCAAGTCCATTCTAAAAATAAATATATAATTATACGTTAATAGAATTAATAAGAATAATCACTAAAATAATAATAATTAATTAATTAATTAAACTGTTATATCAATTTAGTTTTTCTAAAAAAATGACAGTTTATCTATTCTTCAATTTTTAACTTAATACTAACTTTTGTAAGTATAACCCAATTTATTAAATAATCATCAAACCACCACATAATCAAAATCATATTAACTTTAATTTAAAATCCCAAATCCCAATTCATAATTTCATATAGTTCAAGATTTAGAAAAACTAACCGATTAAATCTTTAATAATACTTCTAGTAATCCAACTAAATGCTTAAATTCTCATTTAATCGGTAAAAATATACTATATGACATAAATCCTAAATTCTTTTAAATAGAAAATAAATTTAAATTTCCACAAAGAACACGCTAACAAATCAAAATTGATTAAAGTTAATTATTAATCATGCTCCTCATATATACAAGTAATCTATTATCAAAAATTCAAAACTTTATCATAATTATAATCCCAAAATTTTCATTAATCAGTATTATATTATCCCTATTGTAAAAGAGAAAATGTGTAGATAACTTTTGTGAAGAAAGTTTGTTAAAAAGAAATTAATTCAACTACCTAAATGATCTTATAAAATAAATAACGTACCTTAAAAGATCCTCTGGGCTCTTCTTTTCTTCCACTTTTCCTTCTCTCCTCACTCTCTTACCGTCTCTCCATCTCTGCGTCCCTCACTCACGAAACACACACACACACACTACACACACATATACCTATATATAAATGGAGGGAAGGTGGTGGGGATTTGCTTTTTCCCCACGCCAAATCCCTCGTTGCCACCTTATTGTTTTTATTTTTTTTTTTAATTTCATGGGCAAATTACTATAAAGTACCCAATAATTAGTTTTATTATTTATCTACTTTAATCTTCTATTCTCTCTCCCTTTTTATTTTATATAACAACAACAATAAATATTTTTATTTTCACTCATTTATTTTTTATAAATCATACTTTAAATAAAAACTTTTATCTTGATAATTATATAACAAATTCATGTATTATGATTAATCCTTTATCACTTATAATTAAATCCTAGTATAAAAATTAGAATGTTACAAAAACCCTGTCCAGGATGGTAAGAATTGAATGCAACAAAACCGGCTGGGAACTTTGTGATGGCCACTGATATGAATAAGGAACTTTTGTCTGCAGAGCAAACGACGTCTCTGGCTGTGGGTAAGAAGGCATGGAAGGAGGCATCGGTGCATGCATCTCTAGTGGAACCTGTCCTGGCATCTCTAGAGGCAGAGAGAGACATTGTGCATGAGAGTCGTGCATACTTGATTGTACCTGATGCACACTCGAGTATTCACTCGAGTGTAGGAATGTCTAAGGACCGAGCCAGACAGGGTTGGAGGTCAATCCGAGGTCTGGTCCGATATGACCTCGGGGCTGGCCGGTCAATGGGTACCAGGACATCGACACTGGAGCCGGACCTGACCCGATCCTAAGCAGTCCAGTTTTTTTTCCAATTTCTTTTTCTAGTTTTTTTTTTTTTTGCCTTCTTAGAATGCAATATTTTAGCTCTGGTTTTACTTGACTTTCCAAACTAATAAAAAGTGACATAGTGAAAAGTGATTCTTATAAATTAAAAAGCATATTAGGATGTCCAGACTCCAGTGAGCAGCTCAATGTAGTGTTGATTTATAAATAAATAAATAAAAAAAAGACCTCGGGTCAAACCGGACGAATCCAGGGGGTCTAAGCCCCTGGATCGAAGTACAGTCCAACCAGAGCAATTTGGTCCGTTCCGATCCAGTCAAATTGTCTTGGATTGATTTTTTTCTACCTTATACCGGATCGGGTTAGACCTAGGACCAACCGGTTTCTCGTGTTTTTGGACAACCTTACTTAGGGGTGGAAATAGGTCAGGGGCCTGTGGCCTGGTTTGTTAAAAGCCCGGTCAGGCCTGGCCTGTCAGGCTAAAAGGCCAAGCCAAGGCCTAATTTAAGGTCTATTTGTCTTAACAGGCCAGGCCTAGGCCTCTGAATAGGCCTGTAAAGCCTGTCAGGCCGGCTTGTTAAGAGGAGGGTAAAAGTGTAATTGTGTGTATATATATATTTTATGTCTGCCTCAAAATAAGCCCAGTAATTAGAAAGAAAAAAAAGCCATTTACATTTGCTCCCTCGTCTCCATTTCCACCGTGAGTTGTGCCTGAACGATTCTGAGGAAAAAAAACCCTAATTACCTAAAAGATCCAAATCTCGACCTCATTGTGCTCACCGTCGGCCGTCGCACCTCTCAGGATCTCAAGCCTCAACTCGTCGAGTCGTCCTCGTCAGTGTGCACAAGTGCAGCACACAGTGAGTTCTCAACGGCGGTGCACCTCTCGGGAACTCACTCTCGGCTTGTTATCGACGGTCGTCGCACCTCTCAGGATCTCACTCTCGGCCTGTTCTCGACAGCGGTCTGGTTAGGGGTGGATTCTTTTTCGAATAATTTCCGACCATACGCCCCTTTAATTATTTGATTTCGACGGAAACTATATAGTTAGATCTTGTCTGGGTTTTGATGCTAATTCACTTGGGTGATTAATTATTTGAACGAGTAACTGGTTCTCCATGATCTAATGCTTCTCTTCTTTTCTCTTTTGTGGTGCAATTCGGTTCCCATCACCCATGGCTAGGAATGCAATTTAAGCATTTCAATACTTCATAGATGGTGTGTGGTATGATGAGTTGATGACTGTTTGAGCCTTGAGGTTCTTTTAAGATATTAAAGGTTTTAGTATGCATCATCTTGTAGGCTCATTTTATTTTTAACAAGAGAACCAGAATGTGATTATCTAAAGATTTTAACCAAATCCTGCTCCAAATAAATCATCTTAGGCTCCGACTTGTATATGTCCTTTATATTTGGCCAATATATATGAATTGTTAAACTAAAACTATATATATGCCTTGTTATAAAAAGTATATTGTCGTTTAGATATAAGAATTGTTAAACTAAAACTAAATTACTTTTTATGTTTCAGTTCGAGTTCATGTCATCTCCATTTCGAGTGAAACAATGTCATCTAATTCAGTTCCTCCTATTGGTGTTGAGGTCTCTCAACAAGCACCAACAGATTCAAGTCAACAAGCTACTCAACAAACTAATAATACTAGTGAGAAAATTGGTAGTGATGATGATATTATTAAGAAGAAGAGGCGAAAAATCTCAGCTATTTGGGATGATTTTGATCTTGTTGAATCTAATGATGGGCTCAAAGCGAAATGCAAGTCTTGCAAAAGTCCATTTTCATACTCAGGGAAGGGAGCTAGCATTACCCATCTATGGAGACATATCAAAAATTGTGACTCAAGGAAGCTCCTCCTTGCTATAAAAAACAAGCAATCCACCATTCCATTTCAACCTTCTAGCACTAATCCATTTTTGGCATTGGGTGCTAGATATTCTAATGAGAAGATGAGGGAGATAATTGCTACTGCAATCATGGTGCATGAGCATCCTTTTAGCATTGTTGAGGATGAAGTTTGGATGTGGGGTTTCCAATATGCTAATTCTGAATTTCAGAAATTATGTTATACCTGATGACAATTCTAACTCCTTTATTGCTCTAGAATGGTGGAAAAATAATAGTATGAAGTATAAGATTTTATCTAAGATGGCTTGACATACTAGCTATTCCAATCTCAACCGGGTGGCATCGAGTCCACATTCAAGGTCTTTGGAGGTAGAGTTATTGATGAATATCGTTCTAGATTGAATGAAAAATCAATTGAAGGACTTATTTGTGGTGGGGATTGGCTTCGTAACAAGTATGGATTAAAAAAAGAAACAAAAGGTATAAATTTTGCATTGTTAAAATAATATCATTTGTTATACATATTACTTGTTCAATTGTGTTATGCTCTAATTCTATATATTTGATTAATTTTTTTCAAGGTCTTTGAAGCCGAAGAAGAAATTATATTGAAGATTTGATGTCAATGTCCAGTGGCTTTACATTGGCACAATTGAAGGAAGATGCTCTATATTGGTAAGAAAAGAAGAATTTGTATGTTGGATGTTGTATGTTGGTGGAATGTTGTAAACTTTATTCATGGGATGTTGGATGTTGAATCTGTATGTTGGATGTTGGATGTTGTATTTGATTTCATTTTTTATGTTGTTGTAAAATAGGCCTGTTTTGGGCTGTTTAAGGTAGGTATTATTCTACTGTTACGTAGGCCTATTTTAGGCCTGTTTTTCGTTGAGATTTGTGGCCTGTTAGCCTAAGTACATGATTTTTAAAAATATAGGCCTTAAGAGGCCATAGGCTAGGCCAGGCTTGCGTACAGGCCAGGCTCAGGCCAAAATATAAGCTTGTACCAGGCTATAGGCTAGATTCAGGCCACTTCCTTGCATAACAGGCCTGATCTGTTAAGGGTGAGGCCTGGCCTGGCCTGTTTCCACACCTAACAGAGTGCGCGTGATGCATACTTGAGTGTGCACTCACACACTCAAGTGTGCACTCTCTGCACTTGTCTTCCTCCTTTCTTTAGTCTCGATTTTCTTCCATTTCCGTCATTTCCAGTCTGACGGATTTGCAGGCCACCGTCGGCGGCTTCTTCTTCCTCCTTCCATAATATTTTTCGGCGTCACTCTCTTCTCCTCTTCCTCTCCCCAGCGTCACAGTCTTCTCTCTCTTCCTTTCTCCGACGTCACACTCTTCTCTCTCCTCCTCTCCCCGACGTCACTCTCTTCTCTCTCTTCCTCTCCCAGGCGTCACTTTCTTCTCTCTCTTCCTCTCCCTGTCATCTCTCTCCTCGCTCTCTGCCATGTGATTAGGGCAAATTGGACATTAGTCCATTTTCAGAGGCGCTGGAAAATGGCTTCCTACCATTTTTTGTGGGAACCCATTTTCATTTAAACGTGGGAGAATGGAGCGGGCAGGAAAATATTTTCTAGGGAAAATTTGAACCAATTTGCCGCGCACAGGAAAATTCCAATTTTCCTTTTCCCTCCCCCGATTTTCTTTGATCCAAATGGGGCTTAAGTCTTCTTTAGTTGAAAATAACATTTTCTTAAAACTTTTGAAACTGTGTCCGTCTATTCTGAAACCGTGCTCGTGAATTTTATTTGACATGGTTGATGTGACTATACCCTTGACATACACGTACCTCTCCAAGTGCTCCTAAACTCTAAGTATCCCTGTGACTATACCTATACATAGAGTCCACATTATATGCATATATCCTATGTGCTTCTTATATGCTCATACCTCTATTAGAGATATGAGCATTTTTTTTTAATTTTTTTTATATATTTTACTTATTTAGATTTAAATTATATGCTGCTTTGTTACATGTTTTTTACACTCGATTATCTCAAATTAATTAGTTTCTAGTTCTGCATTCGAAATATTTGTTTGTAATACCGATTATCATGGACTAATTAATTTGAGACCCTTGGTGCAAAAAAATGTCGAAAGCAAGATATAATTTAAATCTAAATAAATACAATATATAGAATATATATATATATATATATATATATATGCTCATACACATAAGAAGCACATAAGATATGTGCATATAATGTGGGCTCCTTGTATATAAAGGAGCCTCCTCAATTGCTCCTAAACTGATTTGACATGGCTGAATTTGTTTGCCAACTTCTCTGATTTTTTTTTTCAAAATTTGAAAGCTTTTTAAAAAAAAAAAGCAAACTGAAGATGGAATACAAATAAAGTCAAATCAAATACACCAAAATAAGCCAAATACTAAAACATCCAATCACCGTACTTAAAGATTTAAGAATAGAAGTGGAAGCATGGACAAAACCGGCCTCCTCGATATCTAAGGTTAGAAGTGACGTGAAAGAAAATGTTGGTCGTAAAACGCATCCTAACGGGCACACCTCCTTATAAGCATTAGTTGCAATTAGAGCAGTTGCATAGATACCCAGACTTAGGGTAACGATCAAAGAAAACTCAACCTCAAAAGGAAGAAAACCCATGATATCCTGAAGAACACTTCTACTCCTCCGTTCAAGCAAAGATGGTGACCTCGACCACACATCGAACAATACCTCTTGAAATCTTCCCCCAAGAACGCAAATCCGAGCCACCAGGTGATAGTTGAATCTAATAACGTTCAAACAACCATCCAACCAAGAGGATTTATACTTAGATCTCACAGATCTGTTTATTTCCCAAGAAAACAAGAACACCACCACAAAACCCAACACCACAAAAAAAAAAAACATAGGTAGCTCTCGGTAGCCGTTGCACCGGATCCGACGAGGGAGAGGAAAAAACTCGCCACAAGAACGAGAGAAGTCCACAACCACGAGAAATCAGAGGGAGAAGGTCAAAGATCAAAGATCTGGGAACCGATCTACCACTCTGACGCAGTTGTGGCATAGAATGATACTCATCGGCGGCTTGTGATGGTGTCACAAGCTGCCGGCGAGAAAGAGATGAAGGAGGGTCGTAAGGTAGAGAAAAGAGAATTCAAATTTTAAGGTTACTAGATAAAGCGTGTATGCTTACCAACATCTTTGATAAACTTTAACTCTTCTTTTAAGCTTACTATACCCGTGACTTTGCTCGTCTCTTCTTAAACCATGCCTGCCAATTTTAAAATTGAACCCTGAAAATTTGAGGAAATGGCTTGCTTGCTGCCCAACAACAAATCAGGATGGCTCATTAATAGTGATTCGTGGCTTATGAATATATATATTGATGTTGATGTGTGGATTTTTGGTGTTTGAATATTGGGATTTTTGGTGTGATAATGCATATCCATGATTGTGAGTGTTTCAATGTTCCATAAATAATCTTTTTTTTTTTTTTTTTTTTGTCAAAATATAAATAATCTTTTGATTCGTTACAATTTGTTAGGCCCCATTTGGTACGGGAAAAATTTGAGGAGAGAAAGGAACTTAGAGAAAGAAAAGAAAGGGAAGGGAAGATATTGAAAGACGAGGGAACATGACTTGTTTGATAAGAAGAAAATGAAGGGGTAGTAGTTGGTAAAGAATCAAGAAATATCTATTTTAACATCAAAAGTAATTAATTTAAAATAGAAAAGAAAATAATTTTTTTGCTAAAATATATTTTCCAAAAATATGCTATTGTCAAGTTCGAACTCGTGTAAAAAAATTTCACGCCAAATTCGGACTTTCTCGTCAAGTTTAGACTTTCACGTCAAGTTCACATGTTCTCGCCAAGTTTAAATTTGAGGGATAAATTTGTCCAAAAATGTGAATAGTTACGTGGGAACTTAAGATCCCACCAATTTTGGTGGGATATGATCTTCCCACATATAAGGGAAGATTGGGGGGCTCAGAAACTTGGGTTTCTGAAAAAGATTTGTCCAAAATACGTACCAAACGGATAAACTTACTAATGTTGCCAATGTTCCATTCCTTTTTCCACTGGATCCGTATACCAAACGGGCTTTTGCTTTTAGTCTTGGTTGTGCTTTCCGCGCGTCGTGTGATCAGATTTCATTAATTTTAGTCCATTATGGCTCGAGAAAATGATAGAGAAATCTTAATCGACTTGAATTTTTCTTCTCCACATATAATATGTAATACCTAGGATAATTATCTATCCGGAATACTATATTTTAGCAAATAATACCTATTTGGAAATAGGTGAATATGTGGTTTTAAAACCTTGTAGGATACTTATTCTATTGTCTAGGGAAATTTCTAATGAAATTAGAGGGATTAAAGTGTCAAAATCCCTAAATGCAATTATGGGCCATGAAATGCCTGAAAATATTATGATAAATCCCAAGAGGCAATAAAATATTTATTGGAAATTAGAAAGTATGTTGTCTCTAATTTTAGGAATTTTTGGGATTATTTCCCTTGAAAAATAATGAGGCAAAATTAAATATAATTTTGGGGAGCATAAGTTGCCCCATGATTTTTAATATGATATGTTGGACATAAAATACCAATGTCAATGAAATAGTTGTGAGAAAATGATTAATCCTAATTAAGAAAATTATCAACAATTAGAAAGTGATTAGTTAAGTAATTAATGCCTAATTGTTTAAGTCCGAACAAGAGAATATTTAAGGTAGATTATGGAAAATCCTTTAATTAAGTGTTTATGGCTAATATTAGCATAAAGTGTGCTTGCTAATCAATTAGAAAAGATTAAGAAAAATTGGTGAGATTAAGAACATGAAAACCCTAAATCCTAAAAAGATTGCTAATAATGGGATTAAGGCTCTAATTAAGCTTCTAGCTAATTTAGATAAATTAAAGAAATAATAATAATAATAAAGGGAAGAGAAAACCAAAATTTGAGTGTGAAAAGGGTTGTAGGTTTTTCAAAAATAATATCATGATATTTTGTTAATTAAATAATAATATAATTAAGATATTTGTGGAAGAACCAGGTTGGATAAATGAGAACCGATAGAAATTAAATCCTATCTAGAAAACCATGAACTAAGTTTCTTAGGTCGGGACAAATTACAAACAAGTGAATTTTTGTCCGAAGTCGGTGTTAGCGGAAGTCATTTTTCGTAACCGGCGGGGCGAATAAGGGATCAGATGAAAAGATATTTTGTAAATAAAGGGCAGATAAGAAAAGTGAGAACCAATGGAAAATAAATCATAACTTGAAATCCTTGAACTAAGTAGAAAACAACTGGACATATTATGAATCGTGAATTTTTGTCCGAAGTTGATGTTACCCGAAGTAATTTCTGTAACCGACAGCGTCTGTCTGAAAATGTTCAACAGACAACGGAATACCCTTAATGGGATCAAAAATTTAGTTAACTCAAATATTTCCGAAGAGGAAGAATAGAGCTTCAATGGTGTGTTCCGGATTTTTGAGATTTTGCGGAATTACACCGAACAGGGGAACTTTATCGGTAGAAGTTCATAAAGCACATGGGTGACATCACCTTGACATCATGATGAGGTAAGGAGATGTGTTGTATGGTGGAGATGATGCCTTGTGTCCAAGCTAGATCCAACGGTTGAGATTCGGTATGATAAAGCATGAATAGTGCACCAAAATCTTCTATAAATAGGTCTTCCCATTTCACTTCATTCCTCACCAATTCACAATTCCTAGAGAGAGGTTAGAGAGAAGTGAGAGCAAGGAGGAGCTCGGAAAAGGAGTAGCGAAGTCTTTGGGTAAGTTCTTCGGTCCCGGTCTTAAGCTTTGGTAGTTCCTTCGGTAGTTATAGTAGAAATGCTAGATTAATCTTTAATCTTCCAAGTTAGTTTAGATATCATGTTTTAGGGATAAATATGATATTTATTATTGGAGATAGAGATATGTCAAAATTTTGGAAGATTAGAGTTAAAGTAACGAAGTTCTGGCGAAATTCCGCCCATTAGGAGAGTTAGGGGCAAAATGGTAATTTGCACCTAAAATGCCTGTTATGATGTTGGGTCTTGATAATATGATATTATCCTTATAGGATATCGTAATCACGTACCGCATTTGTTGTACCGTCGTACATTTGTTGTACCGTTGTCGTACCATTTGTCAAAAGTACCGTTTTCCGTCAACGAAGGTACGTTCGCGTCTTTGTAACACTAACTCGATGCTTATTGTATGCTTATATGTGATAGACTATTTCATAGAGTCATGGACGGGACTTTGTCTTGGGTCATGCACCGTGTCTAAGACTCGTCTTAGCTCACCGTTTATACATTCGGCTTTGTTTATACGGGTTACAGTCTTGGTAATGCCGTTGAGTTTTCCTAAGCGAGGACACGGATGTACACCGTGGCACCGGTGAATAGTGCAGACCGTAATAACATTCATATGCGGTGGCCGTGTTGTTATTACCTTTACATGTCCGTGTGCTATGTCTTTCGTTGATATGTTAATCTTGCATCTCTTTGTGTGCTTATGTATTGACATCTTGTAATGTCATGAATATCTCGTCATCCATATACTGTATTACTTGAGCATGAGGTTAACCGTTACCTGAGGTTCAATGGGCATTGAACCTCAGCTCTTAACATAGCGTCAGGGTCAAGAGTACCGAGGATCGAGGAGAAAGGCAAGCGGCACGCATAGGGACTCCGAAGACTTTCTTTTGCTATTTACTTTGAAAACACTCGGTATAATGTACCGTAATCGCCGGACTTACGGCATTTTGATTATAAATATCGAGTTACTCAATCGCTCCGATGCTCTACTCGATGAAAAAAAATATATATATACCGCTTTTGAAAATGGGATGTTACATTTATGGTATCGAGCGGTTGTCCGGCATAGATCGACTAAGTTATTCCAAACCTTTTGGTGCCGAAGCGGGGCTAGTCTATGTGGATCAGCCCAATCAGTCACCCTAGCACGGTGAGGCTCCCATGATAGACACTTACCCGGCCATTTGGTTTGAGTAACGGAGTTAGGCTCTACGCCTTTTTAAAGAGCATGTTTTGAAAATGAGTACCGATATAAGCCTAGGTCGGAGTACACCTTACTTCGGTATACCGCCCGAACCGGTATACTATCCTGAACCGGTGTACCACCCTCTGCCGGTGCACCACTCTAAACCAGGGCTGGCGTATCTATCGCCTATACCTACAACGATATTAGGCTCCGATAATTCTGATAGTTTCGATAATTCTGATAATTTCGATAATTCTGATAATTCTGATAATCTCCAGTTTGTACTGGGCATTAATTTCATTCTAACCCGAGCTTATATATGGAGTGGGCCACGCCGGATGAGACTCGAGAGATATAGTAGATAACATAGAATATGGGTTCGTTGCTAAGCTCTAGGCTTCGATATAGAAATTAGAGTCTCGAGTTAAATCCCCGCCCGGTGTTTCAAGGCAATCGTTACAGAGAAGTCGGTACTACTTAGGTTTTCCTGTAAACAGTGACTATTGATTTAGTTTCCTTGTAGAAACAAAGTAACTTACTAAGTTACCCTGAGAGGAAAATCCCTGCCTTGCAAAAATCAGACACCATGCATGCAACGGGGCTTGGCTCCGGGGATGAGGGTCTTTTGACTAAGTCCTTGATGGTGGTGACCGTTAAATAAAAAGGGGAAAGTACCCGGTATTTATGGGGAGGCAGTTATGCCGTACTAGCACCTATGAGAGTAGTCGGTATGCGTGGTATGTGTACTGATATTAGTACCCAGATACGATAGACGTTGTGAAATTAAGCGTGCTTAAGCGAGAGAAATCTCAGGATTCTTAACCCCTGGGATATAGCATAAGAATTTGATATCCTTCAAACAAAGGCCTGAATACCTTGCGGTATGAAACATAGTAATCCTTTGGGATACTATGAGAAAGGATGGAGTGATAATAGGCTTGAGTCAGAGACAGTGCTTAGGTCAAGGTATGACTGAGCATTGCCTAGGTTCCAGTACCTGAGAGTAAGAACCCTGAAAAAAATGTGAGTGAGGTTGCCTTAGGTTTGAATACCTGAGAGTTAGTTCCTTAACGGAACCCTACGATAACTAAAACCTCAGTAACCACAGGTTATGGTTTCAAGATGGAACCGATAACCTTAGAGATGTTAGTAGCTAATAGATCCCCAAAGAAGTGGGAAATTGAGATAAGGTTGTTGACTGGAGCTAAAAAGTCCATGAATAAAATGACTCTGGATAGGGTAGTAGACCTAGAGACAGTAGAATTACAAAACCACTAAAGGGTTAGTAACCTGATAGAGATCTGAGTTCTCGTTATAATCCAGAGACGGTCAACTGAAGAAAGTACTACTTATGGGAAGTTGTGATTGGAGGTGGCTACTTACGGGGAGATCTGTTCGAAAAGGGCTACCTACGGAGGGTTCGACCGGAGGTGCCGACCAATCGAGGGATTGAGTGAAGCGCCGAGTGAAGTACCGTAGAGTGAAGCCACCGTGACGTCAAACCGTGTAGTGAAGTTGCCATCACAACGAACCATAAAGTAGAGCTACCAGTGTATCGATTCTCAAGGTAAGTACATTGTAGCGAGTCCCATATCTAATCGGTTCCCTAGAGAGAAAAGTTTACGTAATCCAAGATATCGCCATAGGGTGCTCTAGTGCTTTGTATAGCATATATTGTGCTATGATATCCAAGCAAGAACTGAACTTGCACAAGAAGAAATTCTAGTTGTGAACAAGTTCCCTGAGTTGTTTCTAGAAGCTCTCAGCGGATTACCACCAGTAGAGGAAGTTGAATTCACTATTGGGTTGATACCTAGTACTGAATCAATATTAAAGGTGCCGTATCAGATGGTTCCAAATGAATGAGTTTTGAGAGACGAAAGCACACACCAAAATGAATACACCAATCCGGGAATTTTGATTCCTACCACATCGGGAGGTGTATGGCCCATGATGATGGTCAACGTCGTCGATGCTTGGTGACTCGGCTCTAGTCGATAGGACCGGGAGTACGTGAGGCCGGAGGATGCGATGATCGTGGATCGTTGGATCTAGTGGTTGCGTTGAGGCCGCACGGGATTGGGGTATGTCTTGGTGAGGATAAAGTGGTGATGTGTACTCCTCAAACGTTCATGGTGGGCGGTAGGACCTTTGGGACCGATGTGTCCATAGTCGTTAGACATATACATGTTCGATGAAAATCCCTAAGTCTTTGTGAGACTAGTGTGTCTATAGGCTGGCAGAAGCCCACAGTTGTTAGATAACAAATACAAGAGTGTCCCGAGAAGTTCGTGAAACCCGTAGATAGCGGGCGATATCCAGAATAGCCGGAAGATTAAAGTAGAATAGACTAAACATTCTACGAATGGCTTAAGTAGCCAAGGACAAAGGTCCGAATGCGTTTAGTTAGTAATGACCTTCTAAGGTGAGTTGTCTGGTTCCTAAATGGGTTTAAAATTGAATTTTTAAACTTGCCAATACACTTGCTATATTTGAAATTCTCGGAATTGATTTTTGAACTTGTGAATTTTGAAATTGAGTTTTCAAATTAAATGTTTTCAAAAAGTGACCATTACTATTTTGAAATGATGTTGTCTTATAAAAGGGGTTTTGTTAGAACCCAGAGTTTGATATTGAATTTTCAACTGTGTTATGGTAAAGCCAACATAGAACTGGGAGACCAGAAGCTGTTGTAGATGTACACGGTTTGCTGGGTCTTGCCAAATGTTTTGAAATGGTTGAAATCGCTGGCCTTTGATAAAGGCTCTTTTTGAACAAAGAGTGTTTGGAGGGATTTTGTTTGAGAGAATGAAAATCGCACCAGCAGTGAACGCACCCAATCCATAACATTTCGCCTAGGGCGTATGTTTTGTCTAGTAGGACCTGACTGTCTATGGTGGATCGAGTTTCGGTAGATAGGGTTGCTACTTTATGTGCCGTGTGAACACCGGGTCTCTTATGGGAGGGCGGAGGTTCTCCCACATTGTTTGATGGTACCGTTGATGCCCGATGACTTGACTTGAGGCCAGAGGGATACAGAGGCCGGATTTGGGGATTGGGATAAGACACTTACTGTACCAAGTGGTTGAAATGGTGGCGTGAGCTCTCAATTGTTAAAAGATTTTGTAAAATCAATTATTTCCCTCAAAGATATGTGCCAATAGTAAAAGTTTTGGAAACTAATTCGGCAGTGAATGTGTTTTTACAAATGGTGTTGACAGTGATTAAATTTGAAAATATGATAGCACTATTACTTTTTGTATAGTGTGGATTGTGAAATGTACTGAGACCACAAGAAATTTTCAGTGTGTGAAAATTTCAAAATAAGACAACAAAATGATTTTGAGTAATGGTGACATGGATGTCGATGCCATTGTGTTGGAAAGCGGTGTAGTTGGAAATTTCGATATAGGAACAGAAACTATTAGAAAGGTCTAGAACACTAAGATAGTTAAGCCAGATAGTAGTTTCAGCTATAGTGCTAAGTAAGTGAAAGTAGTCTAAAAGCTTGAATGGGAGAGGCTCAGATGGAATAGACGGGCAGAGGCCCGAGGCAATAAGACCTAGTGTGCAAGATTGCACGGGGCGGTGCCCCTAGAACATAGGACCGGTGAGACTTAGCGCTGTATGAAATGCTGATTGTCATAATAACTATGTCTAGAATACATCTTAAGACTAGCAAAACATTCGTTGTACCAGGTAGTAGTTAAGATGCCTAAGGCCTGAGGATGAATTCCTAGGCAGTAAGGCTAAAATCTCCAGTGCTGTGGTAATAGATTGAGCCGGAAGGCCAATATGTGTTAAGCCGAGAGGTTGAATAAATCGGGCAGTGAGGCCTGTGTAACCAAGCGCTGTGAGAATGGACCAGTGAGTCCTGTAATTGAGTACTATGCCTGGGTACAAGATAAATGAGACTTTTGAATAGCAGGATGCGTGCTAGATAAGCATGCATAGGGAAGGAATAGACTGGAGGTCTAGATAACCTTTTGAGTTTATATGTTCAAATTTCGAGGGCGAAATTTTAATTAACTGGGGGAGAAATGTAATACAGGATAATTATCTATCCTGGAATACTATATTTTAGCAAATAATACCTATTTGGAAATAGGTGAATATGTGGTTTTAAAACCTTGTAGGATACTTATTCTATTGTCTAGGGAAATTTCTAATGAAATTAGAGGGATTAAAGTGTCAAAATCCCTAAATGCAATTATGGGCCATGAAATGCCCTGAAAATATTATGATAAATCCCAAGAGGCAATAAAATATTTATTGGAAATTAGAAAGTATGTTGTCTCTAATTTTAGGAATTTTTGGGATTATTTCCTTGAAAAATAATGAGGCAAAATTAAATATAATTTTGGGGAGCATAAGTTGCCCCATGATTTTTAATATGATATGTTGGACATAAAATACCAATGTCAATGAAATAGTTGTGAGAAAATGATTAATCCTAATTAAGAAAATTATCAACAATTAGAAAGTGATTAGTTAAGTAATTAATGCCTAATTGTTTAAGTCTGAACAAGAGAATATTTAAGGTAGATTATGGAAAATCCTTTAATTAAGTGTTTATGGCTAATATTAGCATAAAGTGTGCTTGCTAATCAATTAGAAAAGATTAAGAAAAATTGGTGAGATTAAGAACATGAAAACCCTAAATCCTAAAAGATTGCTAATAATGGGATTAAGGCTCTAATTAAGCTTCTAGCTAATTTAGATAAATTAAAGAAATAATAATAATAATAAAGGGAAGAGAAAACCAAAATTTGAGTGTGAAAAGGGTTGTAGGTTTTTCAAAAATAATATCATGATATTTTGTTAATTAAATAATAATATAATTAAGATATTTGTGGAAGAACCGGTTGGATAAATGAGAAGCGATGTAAATTAAATCCTATCTAGAAAACCATGAACTAAGTTTCTTAGGTCGGGACAAATTACAAACAAGTGAATTTTTGTCCGAGAAGTCGGTGTTAGCGGAAGTCATTTTTAGAATGCCGAATGGCGGGCGAATAAGGGATCAGATGAAAAGATATTTTGTAAATAAAGGGCAGATAAGAAAAGTGAGAACCAATGGAAAATAAATCATAACTTGAAATCCTTGAACTAAGTAGAAAACAACCGGACATATTATGAATCAGTGAATTTTTGTCCCGAAGTTGATGTTACCCGAAGTAATTTTTAACCGACAGCGTCTGTCTGAAAATGTTCAACAGACAACGGAATACCCTTAATGGGATCAAAAATTTAGTTAACTCAAATATTTCCGAAGAGGAAGAATAGAGCTTCAGGGCTGTGTTCCCGGATTTTTTGAGATTTTGCGGAATTACACCGAACAGGGAACTTTATCGGTAGAAGTTCATAAAGCACATGGGTGACATCACCTTGACATCATGATGAGGTAAGGAGATGTGTTGTATGGTGGAGATGATGCCTTGTGTCCAAGCTAGATCCAACGGTTGAGATTCGGTATGATAAAGCATGAATAGTGCACCAAAATCTTCTATAAATAGGTCTTCCCATTTCACTTCATTCCTCACCAATTCACAATTCCTAGAGAGAGGTTAGAGAGAAGTGAGAGCAAGGAGGAGCTCGGAAAAGGAGTAGCGAAGTCTTTGGGTAAGTTCTTCGGTCCCCGGTCTTAAGCTTTGGTAGTTCCTTCGGTAGTTATAGTAGAAATGCTAGATTAATCTTTAATCTTCCAAGTTAGTTTAGATATCATGTTTTAGGGATAAATATGATATTTATTATTGGAGATAGAGATATGTCAAAATTTTGGAAGATTAGAGTTAAAGTAACGAAGTTCTGGCGAAATTCCGCCCATTAGGAGAGTTAGGGGCAAAATGGTAATTTGCACCTAAAATGCCTGTTATGATGTTGGGTCTTGATAATATGATATTATCCTTATAGGATATCTCGTAATCACGTACCATTTGTTGTACCGTCGCACCGTCATTGTTGTACCGTTGTCGTACCGTCAAAAAGTACCGTTTTCCGTCAACGAAGGTACGTTCGCGTCGTAACACTAACTCGATGCTTATTGTATGCTTATATGTGATAGACTATTTCATAGAGTCATGGATGGGACTTTGTCTTGGGTCATGCACCGTGTCTAAGACTCGTCTTAGCTCACCGTTTATACATTCAGCCTTTGTTTATACGGGTTACTGATCTTGGTAATGCCGTTGAGTTTTCCTAGCGCGAGGACACGGATGTACACCGTGGCACCGGGTGAATAGTGCAGACCGTAATAACATTCATATGCGGTGGCGTGTTGTTATTACCTTTACATGTCTTTGTGTGCTATGTCTTGTTGATATGTTAATCTTGCATCTCGGGTGTGCTTATGTATTGATTTTCTTTGTAATGTCATGAATATCTGTCATCCATATACTGTATTACTTGAGCATGAGGTTAACCGTTACCTGAGGTTCAATGGGCATTGAACCTCAGCTCTTAACATAGCGTCAGGGTCAAGAGTACCGAGGATCGAGGAGAAAGGCAAGCGGCACGCATAGGGACTCAGCTGAAGACTTTCTTTTGCTATTTACTTTGAAAACACTCGGTATAATGTACCGCTACTGTAATCAGCCAGACTTACGGCATTTTGATTATAAATATCAGTTACTCAATCGCTCCGATGCTCTACTCTGATGAAAAAAAATATATATATACTGCTTTTGAAAATGGGATGTTACATAATACATCTCCCTGCTTAGCTTGTTTCACCTTCTTCATAGAGCTTACACATTTAATTTCCTTAAAAACGCTTCTCAATCCCTTGAAGGCCTTTTAGCACAACAATATGTTGCTTTATTTTTACCTACAAAAAAAAAATATATATATATATATATATATATATATCGTAAAATCACAATTAATTATCAACTTGAGCAAGATTCATAGTGAAATTACAAATGAGTATCAATCAAAAATTATAAATTTAATTTCAACATAAAGTTTGGAAAAATCTCATATAAAGATGGTTGAATTACCTATATTTTAAATTGGGTTAATAAATTTTACAAATTCTAAATTAGGTTACATGTTCTAAAGCGAGGATTTTAAAGTTTGATAATTTTACCTTAATACCCCTAATTTATTTTCTTTGTACCCTTTCCATCCATTTGTTTCCTATTCAACACTATTTGAGATGACTTCACATTACATATCACTTCTTTCTCTCGTCTCTTGGTAGAAAAAGCTTGTCTTTTGGCGGCTTTCGTATGGTTATGGAGATGGTCACCGAAAAATCCAATTGGAATTTCAGTGATGAATCCAATATTTTCTCGTTGTTGATGCAAATTGGGCTAGGAGAAGAATTACTTGAAATTCCCCATGATTAATTAGAATATGGGAAGGAATTTCTGAGAAGGTGTCTCGGTGAAAGATCCCAGAAAAAAGATGGACTAGGGAGAAGCTCGTGGAGCATCCCTTTATGACCGACAAAACTATTTCATTAGAGCATCTTAAAGAAGTGTCAACATCTTCAAAAAGTCGCCTCAATTTTTCAGGCTAGTTTTGCAATGCAATAACTTCAGCTCTAAATTCATCGGAATCTAATGACAGTGCGAGTGGAAATCAAAATTTTGATTGTCGTGCCTATCTAGTACTTTGTTCATTGGAGGATAGGCTCGGACGATTCAAACGCCAAATTGGTCAAAATGTCATAGTTGGGTTTGTGTTGGATAGGAATAGGAATTTTTTTGTAGCCGGTGGCGAGGTTGAGGGGTCGAACGGGGAGTGGATTCTTTTATACAATTCTTAAATGTAAATATATGGGTTCTAAAATCCTGTTTTAGGACATCTGACATGATTTAATTTTTTTTTAAATTTAACAACCCAATTTATAATATAGGTAATTCAATAGTCTTTTAAAGAGATTTTCTCAGAAAGTTTTTTGTTTTTATATTTTATCATAAGGACTCTTAATTATTAATTAAAGCTTCACCTTGCCATAAACAAATTTTCTGAAGATGCGTATTTCTTATAATTTTGTGTGATTAATCGCGTTTTAAGTAAATAATATTATCAATTTTAAAGATAATTTTTAAATAATAAAAATATAATTTCATTCATTTTTATTTAAACTTGAATTTGTATTTGTATTATAAATTTAATTGAAAATATTATAATAGAATAGCATAAGAATTTGGTAAATCATAGTTTTTAATACAGAAGTGGTATATTATTACAACGTTTTGTGCGAGCCCGGATATCCATGGCGCCTTTAATTGTCCAATATTTTCCAATACAATAAAATCTAAAATAAGCACACGCACGGGCCAATGCATGAATACTCTGAATAAGAAATTTGTATCAAGTAAATCAGCACAAGAGTACACACTTACTACACTTTACTCTGTTACAAAATCATTCTGAATATTATTACGATCATTCTGAACTTTGTTCTCTTTTATTTTTTTTTTAAAGAATATTATTACGATTAATTATAAATATTTTACAAAATGATGAATTACAAACCCATCATAAACTAATCGTGATCAAATCGAAACAATTGTACTTGGGGTTTCTAACGGTTCAATTTTACCTATATTAAATGACCACACTTTCCCTCTATAAATATTTTTTTTGGCCAATCCCTCTATAAATATGAGTTCACATTAGGGTTGTACATGGACCGGAGAAGACCGGGCAGACCATTAACCCGTGGTCTGGTCCGGAAGGTTGTTCGGGCTGGAATGTCCAGCCCGAAGCCCGGTCCTACCCGGCGAAAAACCCGATGACTCCCGGGCTGGACAGACTAGGTTGGACTGGACCGGGTTTGTGGTCTATCTGGCCCATGAAATAACAAAAAAAAACTTCAAAAACCTAAGAAAAATCCAGACCAATCGATCAAAAGGAAGATCAAAACAAAATATGAAAATCCAAAAAAAACACTTTCGAGCCCAAGATCCAGGTTTTCCAAAGATATCGAAATAACCTTAAAAAAATTCTAGAAACCAGATCTAGTCGATCAAAATGAAAATCCAAATTTATATATAAAAAAAAAGTTAAAAGTTTTAGAAACGAACGATCGTAATGTTCCAAATGAAAATCCAAAAAACAATTCCGTAACCCAAGATCTAGTCGATGGAATGAATTTTTATACCTCGATCCAAAACAAAATTCCGTAAATCAAGATCCGAAGAACCTAAAAAAATTTCCAAGCAAATCCGTGCAATCAACGAGAAATCGAGAATAACCATCTTAATTCTTGAAGGAGTAAAAATGGCGTTGAAGGCTCGAAGCATGAAGAAGAAGAGAAGATGTGAGAAGAAGAGAAAATGGAAAAGGAGTAAACACGATGATGATGAAATTGCTTTATGTCTTTTAGTCGGCCTTACCGCACTCAATCCTTGCAGATCGAAGAGGTGGGAGAGAAGAGAAAGAAGGAGAAGATGAAGAAGGTAGTGGGTGGGAGAGAAGAGAAAGAAGGAGAAGATGAAGAAGGTAGTGTGTCCGTGCGGCTATGAAGAAAAATGAACAAGAGATAGGTAAGTGTAATCATTAACCTAAAAAAGATGAAGAAAAAAAAAAGAGAAAAGGGGAAAAAGGTGAAAGAATAATAATTAAGTGTTAGTGGGAGACAGCTCATACAGGGCATCACGAGAGAGGAAGAGAAGAATGATTAGAATTTTTTTTTTTTTTAACATAAATATATATAATTTTAGCCGGGTAGGACCGGGCTGACTGGTCGTCTACCCTTACCCGGAACCCGGTCCTACCCGGTCCTCGGGTCTAGCCCGGTCTTGTCTGAAGCTGATCGGGTTTTTTCACCTCCTTTTCGGATTGATAAAAATTTGAGGACTGGACCGGGACCGGGTTGACGGGTTCGGGTATTTTGAACAGACCCTAGTTCACATTATATGCACATATCTTATGTGCTTCTTATATGTCCATATTTCTATTAGAGATATGAGTATGTTTTTTTAATTTTTTTTATATATTGCATTTATTTAGATTTAAAATATATCTTGCTTTCTTACATGTGTTTTGCACCCAAGTATCTCAAATTAATTAGTTTCCAGTTACAGATTCAGAAATATTTATTTGCAATACCAAGTATCATGAAAATTAATTAATTTAAGATATTGGGGGCAAAAAATATGTTAGAAAGAAGCATATAATTTAAATATAAATAATATATATATATATATATATATATATAAATATTTTAAAAAAAATATGTTTATACTTCTAATAGAGGTATAAGCACATAAGAAGCACATAAGATATGTGCATATGATGTGGACTTCGGGCTTGTTTGGTGCAGGAATATATGGGAAAGGAAGGAAAGATGGGTAAGTTTCCTGTTTGGTACATTTTTTGTGTTCAATCTTTTAGAGAATTTAAGTTCTCGGATTCACCCCGAGTCCACCAATCTTCATCTATATGTAGGAAGATAAGATCCCACCAAAATCGGTGGGAACCCAAAATCCCACATGAACAATGACATTTTGGGAGATACTTATCTCTCATAAAATATTTTTTTCTATAATGCAAAAAATAGGACTAAATTTAAATTTATGCGATAATTCGAACTTATGCGATAAGTTCAAACTTAACATAAAAATATTGTAGATAAATTCGAGCTTGATAAGAGTGTGTTTTTTAAAAGATATATTTAAAAAAAAATCCTTTTCAAACAAGAAGAAGTACATTTTACTAATACAAAAGTTTGGGCCATCCAACTGAACCAAAAGAAAAAGTGCTTTTCACTACGATCGCAGTTGCATTACCTTTTTCAAATCCAAAAGCCAAAAAATCTACATTATTCAAATCGTCAAGTTAGTGCCGTTCTTTATTTTATTTTATTTTTAAAAAAAGATATTGTCGTTCAAGTGGGACGCTTCGGCCCTCTCCTATTACCGTCCACGCCAACCACTTCCTTAAAAAAAGGCCGTTTTGGCGCAAAAGTGACATCGCTCCTCTTTTTTTTTAAGAGACACACATATTTAGAGTACTTATGTAACACCCCTACTGTTGTAATTATTATAATTGTAATTACTATAAATTAATGAGAAGCTTTATTTTCAATTATTATTGCTAATATTATTATTTTATTATGATTAATCGAGTGGTGAAATAATCTAAAAGAGTAAAAGCAAGGGAGAGGTGGTCAATCCTTTGACCTTATACTTTTGAATTTTGTTTACCATGAGGAGGAAGAGAAAAACAGGTGGTTTAAGTCATACTCCAACCCAAACGTGTCATGCGGGTCCCACAGCGATTAACCGATTTAAACGGACCAACGAGGACCTAAGGTTAGGGGTTCCGTTGGACTAAGTAGGTCGAGTGTGGGGCCACTCCAGGAAGTTTGAAGAGTAATTTTTATTCAAAAGGAAAAGTCTGGAAAAGATATAAAGAAAATTGCAAAAGGAATCACCCCGATAGCGGCGAGACCCATATGAACCGGTAGATCGAGAACTGGACTGGAAAAGTGAGGAAAAAGGGAATTAAATACCTTAGACCTGATGTGTGGGGCCCCTTAGGTGTCACACACTCCCTTTAATCACTGAAAATATTTATTTGGAAGAAAATAAAGAAGAGTCGGTGTAAAAGTCAAGCCGTGGGTCCCACATTTGGAGAACGGGGGCAAAATGGAAATAAATTGGTAAAAAATTGATTTGGGAAGAAATGTGGGCCCAAAATGGTGCCACATATGTCCATTTGATCAGAAAAAAATTTTGGGAAAATCTTGGTAATTATTAAAAAAATTTGGGCCAAAATCACAATTTTCAAAAGTTTCGGGCCAAAACATGTAATTTGCCCCAAAAGTAGAGAAAAATCTGGATATTTTGTGGAGTGATGCGCCACATGGCAGAGACCCATGACTCCCTGGACTTTTCTAGAATGTCTTGGAGATTAAGTCAAAAATTACTGATCAAAATTACTCCCTACCAGTCAGAAACTACACCGGTTAATTCCAAAGTCAACTGGGTCAATTCACCTTTATTAAAAAGGTGTTTTAACCTCTTCTTTTCACCTTTGTGGGGTGAAAACTCCAGAGAACTCCAGAGGTCCATTCAGCCACCATTGCTAGGGTTTCCAAGCTCAAGATCCCAAGTTCCTCACCAACTCTCTCGATTCCGTGTAACCTCGACAACTTCTTCTCTTGAGTTCTTGTGAAAGGAAAATTCATGCAAATAGTAGAAGCTTGGTTTTGGGGTTGGATTTTTACATTTTTAAGGTTTTCAAAGGCTCTGTAATGAGGTTTTGTATAGGATATAGCCATGGTTAAAGTTTCCGAAGCCGAAAACACCGAAAACCCCATGAGAGGGCTTGCTGCCAGTTTCAGTAAATATGGGCAGTTTGAATCTTATAACGCGTTTTTGAAGGGGTATATAAACTTTTTTTGCTCTGAAATTTTACATGTAAAAACTAGACATCTGGGGCACGAATCTACATATATAATATGATATATTTGGATAAGTTTTACTTGGTGAAATAAGCAGTTGAAAAGGGGGCTAGGACCAGTGACGTGAACCTGGACCAGAGGAGGAAAAGTGAGCCACACGCCAAGATAATGGTACTTTCAGGGTCTAAGTATATTTTTATTGTAAAATATAATTTTCAACGGTTTGAATGGGACTAGCTTCATACAAATATGATTTTTTTTGGAATTTATGAAAAACCCCTAAAGTTGGGACAGATCGGTGAACTTCACGGAATTTCAAGTAGGGCTCGGTTTTAACAAAAAGAAATGTAAGGGCATTTCTGTAAATACTAAAAATGGTGTATTTTAATGTTTTTAGGTCAGGGGTATTTTGGGAAAGGCGACCGAGCATAAAGATAGTAAAAACCGTATTCACCACACCAGATAGTAACCTCTTTACTCCGGCACTTTTATGTGTTTGATGTATGTGTTGCTTGCCATATGTGTTGTTTTTGTACTGTTTTGCCAAATATGCATATAGAACATGTTTGTAATGTGTCCCTAGCGCTAAGGTGCTGTCGGGGTCTGCTTGTGTGGTGACTCAACGGAAACGGATGGTGCCTGCCGGGGTCTGCCTACGTGGCGACTCAACGAAGATGGGCTTGTGATTCCGGTAATTCCAGGGCCTGCCTTGGTAAGGCAGCTCGACGGTACGAAGATGTGTTATTGTGTATGCTTCTGTTTGCATATTGTGGTATATCTGGCATACTTATCTGTGTTCATATACATACATGGTTGCATGCATACACATCACACATTTAGTGCATGAGTATTGATGGTTACTCTGTGGCCGTTTTCGGACTCCAGACGCTTTTGTAGTCATAGGGGGTGTGTCTGAGATAGAATGACCTTTTTGGAAAGGTAAGGCTTAGCGGTGCAGTGAAGAATAAGGAATGCCTTATCATTGTGTATTTTACTTTTGGATGACTGTATTTATTATTTTAGTATTAATGTTGGATAACTGTACCCTTAACCCTTCAGGGACTTTTAATTTCTGTTTATTTTACTTTTACCAGTACAGTAGATAGTCCAAACCGGTTAAGTGCTCTATTGCGCTCACTCTGATACAAGTTAAATGGACTTAAATACAAAAGGAAAGATAACTAAGTAAAGGAATCCCTCTAACCCACCACCCGAAAGGGTGAGGCCGGTAGGGGTGTAACACTGTATATACTAAAAAGATACGGAATATTAACCGATACCGAAAAATAATTCATGATCTTGAAAAATTATTTTAAGATGTTGAAAAAATATTTTTGTGGTACCGACCGGGTACTAAAAAGGTACTTCAGATACTAACCGAGGATACCGGTTTGAAATATCTTTTTAGTACCAAGTCAAGACACTCGAAATATTTTTTCAACATCCTAAAATAATTTTTCAAGATCATGAAGTTTTTTTGCCCGCAAAGATCCTCGCCGATCCCGAAGTATCTTTTAGGACCAGTCAGTACCCGATATAATTTTTTAACATCCTAAAATAATTTTTCAAGATCATGAAGTACCAATCAGTATTTTTTCGCATCGTCAAGATCTCCGAAGTATCTTTTTAGGATCTACAAGATTACCCTAAATATATGTGTGTGTATTAAAAAAAAAAGGAGCAGTGTCACTTTTGCTCCAAAACGGCGCTGTTTTGAAGAAGTGATTGGCAGTGGATGGTAGTAGCAGAGGACTGAAGCTGCGTCCGTTCAAGTGCAACTGAATCAATTGACGGTGATATGGCAACTAGCCACTGTTCTCTTCTAACTTGTCGAACCGACATGACATGACAAGTTTATTATAAATATGCAGCAAATTTTCCATTCTTTTTATTTGCCGCATCACTTTATTATAATTAACTATCTTCATATGAACATTCATTAGCTTCTTTTGCTGGGTTGGTGGTGATATCACTTAGGGCCCGTTTGGTTGACAGAACTTGGCAGAGGGAAAGGGAACTTAATACAGTTCCCATGCAAAAAGACTGTTTGGTGCGCCAAGTGCCCAAGAACCCAACTTCCCGGGCCTACACCGGGCCCACCACTCTTCCCTCATATGCGGGAACTTGAGATCCCACCAAAATTGCTGGGTTCTCAAGTTCCCCGGTACTATTTACATTTTTTGACAGATTTACCCCCGAAATTCAAACTTGGCGGGAAAGTTCAAACTCGACGGAAAATTCGAATTTGACGAAAATTTTTTGGGTCACAAGTTCGAACTTAATAGGGACATTTTTTTAAAAGATATATTTTAGCAAAAAAAATATTTTTCTTTTTTATTTTGAATTAATTTCTTTTAAGGGTAAAATAGATATTTCGTAATTCTTTACCAACTACCACCCCTTCATTTTCTTCCTACCAAACAACTCAAGCCATCTTCCCTCATCTTTCAAATCTTCCTTTCCCTTCCTTTAAGTTCCATTCCCTCCTCTAAGTTCCTTTCCCTCCTCAAAATTCCTTGAACCAAATGTTGGTTCTCTAAAAGATTTTGATGATTGCCAACAATTGTGAACAAAGAATGAGGATTTGCTCTCAGAAGTTGGAAAATCCTGAGTGAGAGCAAACCTCGAGGTTTTCCCAGAAACCTCGAGGTTTGGCCTTACAAAGGAAGCATCGAGGTTCTATGTTTTAACTTGCAAAAACTAGTTTTCACAAAAATATGTGAAACCTCGAGGTTTATTAAGAAACCTCGAGGTTTTGAACTTCCGAGAAAACTCGGTTTCACACCAAGTTGTGAAACCTCGAGGTTTACAACAAAACCTCGAGGTTATGCCTTGGCGCCAAACTGAAAATTTGAAATTAAATGTCAAACCTCGAGTATTGACGTAAAAACCTCCAGTTTTCGGCTTCCGTGAGAGCTAATGGTTTTCGTATGATCGAAAACCTCGAGGTTTCCATAGAAACCTCCGGGTTTGTGTTTTGGCTCAAAACAAAGAACTTTGAAGTTTGGGCAAAACCTCGAGTATTGCTACAAACCTCGAGGTTTGTGAGTTCCCAGAGCAAATAAACTTTCACTCATTCTAAAACCTCCAGGTTTCTTGAGAAACCTCCAGTTTGCTTCCATCAAGTTTCGCCGGGTTTCACTTACAATGTGAAACCTCGAGGTTTCGAGAAAACCTCGAGGTTTGGAGTAAGTCCGAGAAACCTTTGTGTATTGCATCATGAGAAACCTCCAGGTTTTATTATAAACCTCCAGGTTTGAGGTTTTGGTCTTAAATCGTTTTCAACCTTAAATGACCAAACCTCGAGGTTTGTGAACAAACCTCCAGGTTTCTGGACGTTGCCAGAAAATCGAATGTGTCGATTTTGCTATACCTTCGTGTTTGATCTCAATGCTTTCCATGATTAATCTCTATTGGTACTAGATATGTTTAACCATCTTTTTAGTGAGTTTCGCATGCATTAAGGAAAGTTTTCGAAGATTTAAAGCAAAAGCAAAAGTGATGTCGAACATTAAATGCTCAACCCGAAACTTGCATCCTTTTAGTTAATCCATCTGCACACGGTTGCAAAGCATTAAAGAATGATTTCTACAACAAGCAACATCTTCTCCAACGGATTAATTTGCGAGAGTCAACTCGACCATCCGGCCAATTTGGATTAAGTGAGTTTTAGAAAGAGAAGAAGACCTAAGCGGCTCACAACTTCGAGATCACCTTCAACGATCTTATTATCAATGCAACGGTCTATTAATGCTATCTGGCTATAAATAGAGTTGCATTTAATTCTTCTCAACAACAAACACATCTGAAAACAAACAAGCATTCAAGTTCTTCAACTACCTTTCTGTTTTCACTTGTATTTTGTCTTTTGACATTATAAGCTTCGGTGTTTATTATTATCCACTCTTAGAGAGAGCTTTTATCCGTAAATCATTTATTGAAAAGAATCACAAGTCAAGGGGACTTGGTGATTTGGGAGTTCATTGATTACAACTTGTAAGGGAAGTGAGTTCTAGAGAGAGAACTACTCTTTAAGTACGAGTGTGTAATCTTTGTGCTAGTGAAAATCCTAGAGTGTGGGATTTGGATGTAGGTCAAGTTGTTAAGACCGAACAAAGTATAAATCTCGTGTTCGCCTATTCTTCCCTTTACTCGTTCATCTCTTGTTTTTGTTGTCTAAAAACAGAGCAATTTACAAAAGTTTTTAAAATACCCAATTCACCCCCTCTTGGGTATATAGCTCCACTTTCACCAAACGGGCCCTTAGTATCCCCATGAATTAGAGTAGGGAAATAGGTCGGGCCATTTAAGCCCTGGCTTTGTTAAGGGTCGGAGCTTGAAAAATAAGTCGAAATTTGAAATTGGTCTTGTAGGGTCGGCCTGTAGGGCTTCGGGCTTAATTGGGCCTACCTACAAGGCCTTAGGCCGACCCTTAAGCCCGTTTAAGCGTAGCTTTTAAAAAAGTTAATTACTTAGACTTCTATTAATGAATGTATTTATTCGTAATTACTTAGATTTTTTAATTTAAACTATAACCCTTTTTATGTTTATTATTATTCTATATTAAAAACACATAATTAGTTATTATAAATTTTAAAGAAGGGATGTTTTCATATTAAGTAGACATATACTTTAGTATTACAATATTACATAAGTAATAAATTATAAAGATATTTTGTGTAAAATAAGTATAATTGTTTTTACTGTCAAGTAAAATCATGCGCATGAACCGAAGGAATCTGCAGACACACAAAATTATGAGCGAGAAAGGCATTTTGCCGTGGGTAGAAAGCAATTCCTTTGTTTAATATTTTTTGAAAAAAGGAACATATTCTGTGTTTATTTGTTTTTTATTACGAATTAATAAATGTATTTATTTGTTGAATGATTTATATTGTTTAGATGTTAATGTTGATAATATTTATTTGATAGATTAGAACTTTAATGGTTGCAATTTATTAATTATATTTTTTATTAAAAAAAAAAAAGCAAAAGGAAAAATAGTTAAAATTTGGAATAGTAATTTTCGTGCCCTTGTAAGGTCGGGCCCCGGCTCGATACTATCAAGCCTAGGGCTTTAAAAAATAGATGTTTTCCTTACCCCAGTCTGTAGAGCCAACCCTAATTCCCAACTCTAATTATTACTGTGTTTCATATCTAAAGTGTTCTGCTTATCCATATCAGAACATTCTATAGTAATTGAGTTCTTTTCGGAATCTTCAATTCCAAATCTTCTGAGACATTCACGTGCTGCTTCCTTACCTTCTTTAGTTAGCATGTACCTGAAAAAGAAATACAAGCAAAATAATCCATATAGATATGAAGTATTTTAACTTATTAAGAAAATCAAGTACTAGAACCTAACACTAGAAACCTAGAGACCATATCAAATACCACAATAACTGTATCCATGGTAACAATGGTATGATAGAATTTAAACTTGTTTAGTCAAAACCACTTGACATGCCAGATTCTAAATAATACTCCCTTTAATTCTAAATATAGGGTAAAGTTTATAGTATAAATTGCACTATAAACTTTGTCTTATATTTAGAATAGAAGGTAGTAATGAACAAAAACGATGATTGATTGGAGAATAATTATCAATTCAGTTCATACAAGGAGTATCCACTTCCGCAATACATTTAACAATAAAAATCATCAAAAACCTTAGGAGATTTTTATGAACAAAGCTAAATAGAACGCACATAGTTTGAAAGAACACATGCCAAAAGGAAACCATCCATTTTTGGACGGCTGGATTTTACAACTAAACTTTTCGTGATCCTTGTCTTCATGCGAGTCCACATTATATGCATATATTTTATGTGCTTCTTATATGTTCATACCTCTATTAGAGGTATGGGCATATTTTTTTTAAATTTTTTTATATATTGTATTTATTTAGATTTAAATTATATGCTACTTTTCGACTTTTTTTATACCCAAAAGTATCTCAAATTAATTAGTTTCAAGTTTTACATTCGTAAATATTTATTTGTAACACCAATTATCATAGAAACTAATTAATTTAAAATACTGGGTGCAAAAGACATGTCAAAAAGCAACATATTATTTAAATGTAAATAAATACAATATGTAAAAAAATTTAAAAAAAATAAATGCATAAATCAATTATCTTACATCCTTTAGAAACATTAGCTTTGGGTTAATTTCGGACATTTTAAGATATCAAACCATGCAACATCATTGTCTACATAAGTTTTGATCTGCACCTAGATACCACCATTCAATTGATCGCTAATTCTTCCCCTAACCATCATAAGATATATGTACTGCATACTAGTAGAGGACACTATCCTATAGCCAGAAACTACCCTTTGATACTAACACTGTAACACCCCACCACTCTGAGCCCAGAACAGAGTGGCATCTTCACTTATCATGCATTCTGATGTATTATTTAATAAAGAATTTAAACCATTGTGCCAGGTTTGATCTTGGAATTGAAAGCCCCTTTGATGAAGAGTTCAAAATAATATTATAGTTCGAATGTGCTTTTTTAAAACATTTAAAACATTTGAAAACATTTTATTAGTGGTTCAAAATTATCATTAAAAAATGCATCATACTTGAAACCTTGATAGATTTTTCTCTGATTGACTTACTGCTCTACTACTTCATTCACCACATTTTGGGGCTTGTTATATACATGCTTGTCCCTACAGCAATAATAAGCAACATATATATACCATGTCTACTTCCATGTGATCATATGTATCTAATTAAATATACATCCTAGTAGCCACATTAGGCTATCTCAAAATATTATCTAAGTCATAAGGAAATAAAATTATCCATATACAAAAGTGAAACTAAATGTTTCATCTACATCACCAACACCACCTTCTTCTCAAGATCAAGCAATAGCTACGCCCTTGCTTCTTCCTCCTTACCTACTAGATTGCCCATGTCCTGAATTTAAGGAAGGTTCTGATATTCAAATGAATGAATCCCAAAGTAACAAGTTAATCTCAAATTCCAAGCATATACAATATATGTAAATCAACCAAACAGAGTAGTCCACATAGCATATAAAGCATTCAAATTCAAACGACAAGTATTATATTACATATGCAGCTTGTAATACAAGTAAATTATAAAATGATTTCAAATACCTTAGCATTAGGAAATTCATTTTGGTAAATTGATAACAAAAAAATAACTGAATGCACTAGGCCTTGCCTAGCCACCAGGAAGCTGGCTCCATGGTCAGCCCTTCCGCTCGATCGAACCACGAGTGGTGCTGGTCCCATACAAGCAGGACATACAATATGGTATATATAAATATATATATATATATATATATATATATAACTAGGCCTTGCCTAGCCACCAGGAAGCTGGCTCCATGGTCAGCCCTTCCGCTCGATCGAACCACGAGTGGTGCTGGTCCCATACAAGCGGGACATACAATATGGTATATATAAATAAATAAATATATATATATATATATATATATATATATATAGCTATACAAAGAATGTGAAATTAAAGTTACTATCTATTGGTTTTAACGACAAAGCACCTTCTCGCAAAGTTCTTTTCAATCTACTTGTATTTCAAGCTTGGGCAATTATCTTTTCCTATAATTATCATTGATATGGAGAATGGGTCATTAATCAATTCAATCTTAATAACATACTTGAGATTATGTTATTCTAGACCTACCCCAAATTACTTGTTCTTTAGTATCCTTATGACTAGGGATGTATACCAAATTGAAACTTATTTAATTAGATACTATTCACTATGGAATAAATATCATCTAAGCCACTAAACCTTTCAATATATCCAAAGAAACCTTTACTTTGAAGGTTATGTACAATTAACAACTTGTATGACTATTTTAAGATTTGTAAAAAATTGAGCCTTTAACTTCTCTGGGAATTTAGAAAATTCATAACTTGACCGATACAAGTCCAAATGGAGAGATTCAGTTCTACTTAAACCTTGGTAAGTTTACTTTCATAAATTAAAGTCACCAAGTTGATTTATGGTTGAAAAAATTCCCAAATTTTGAAAAACATAAGCAATGTCCAGAATTTTCCAGATTTCTTGATCAATCTTTGAAAAATCATAACTTATTCAATACTTATTCAAATTCGACAAATTACTTATCAAATTAAACATCTATGTGTCTATTACATATCTAAAAATTTTCACAATTTGTTGAGTTTGTTTGCTTACTCCGAAACACAACGCCATTTCTTGCTCCAAAATCTAGATTCATAACTCAACTTCCAAAAATCATAACTGGAGTTATAGATCTCCGTTTTAGATTATCCAAAGCTCATTCTAAAGATTAAGGATAATACTTTCTCCTGTAAATTTTTCAGAGAGAAACTCAACCTTTAACTCCTACAAAGAACCCGAAAATGACCCTATATTTTCAGACTAAAATCCAATTATAGGAAAACTTGACTTGCATGTGCACTTTATGACTCATAGCTACGGAATCAGTCACCATATGCATTTAGCTGACATGCAAGACTTAAAGGCTCATTTACAGATCTAGAGAAAATCATATAACCTCTTAGATTCAACATGCAACTAGTAAAACACTGACATGAGCTCACTCTCGATCTCTAAACCTTCAGCAACTTCCAAAAATCGAGACAAGGATAGGTTTAGCGAACTCACCTAACACCGATTCTCAACTTGCATGTGACGATTGAAGGTTTCTTCTCCTTTTTCAAATCAACCACTCTCTCTTTTGGTGATGATCTCGTCTCTTGACTGAAATGAATGGAGGATTATACCATGGAAGGAGAGGGAGGTCATGTTGGAGGAAGGAGGAAGGTGATGATCACAATGCAAGGAAGAGGAGAGGAGGCCGAAGGTTGTTGAGAGGAGGAGGAGAGTTTGCCTTGGAGGGAGAGGGAAGTTATGGAAGGAAGGGGGTTGTATGTGTGTGTGACGTATTTATGTTTGATGGTGAGTGGGTATTTTGAGTGTAAGTGTGCATGTCAGCTAAGGGAGGGGGAGTTGAGCACATGGCTATCATGCAAATGGAGGAAGTGTGTGTCTCTTATCGTGTAATGCAGTCACCCTTTTTTTTTTTGGGGGGATCTATGTTGTTGGCCAAGAGATGAGAATTGGGTTGAATGTTTGTGCATATGGGCCAAAAAAATAATGAAAAGAGGGAATATATGTGTGGGCCGATGGAGTTAAATGGGCAGAAGGTTTAGTTGGGGTTTGTAGGCCGAATGGCATTATAAATAGTGAGGGAGTGTGGGCCTTTGATTTATCAAATTGGGCTTGACTTTTGCCAAATTCATTTGCAGGCTAGGCTTGGGATAGTAATATTACCACTACTTCCGTACTTATTTACATTCTTGACCCACCAATGGAAATGCCTATTTTGCCCTCCACTCACTTACATTTTAGTCTACTAATAGAAATTCTCATCTTGTCCTCTCCAGGCCATAAAATATTATCTCAAAAATATTTAGGCCTAAAATTATTCCTAGCTATTTGTCCTTAATTTTACGGAAAATATGCCTTGAATTCAAAATATTAAATTTATAGTTTATCCAAGCTAAATTTCTATAATATTTCCATTTTATACTTTTAATTTCCTAAACTCAAAATTTAGGATGTCACAATTTTGATATCTTGCCGGAATAAAATGAAGTAGATTTCAATTTTTTATAATTCTTAAAAGATTTAATAATTTAATTAAAAGAGAAACTACATACTTTAAGAGCATTAAATCGTTGAAAAATCATAAAAATTAAAAAGGACTCCATTTTTTTCCATGATAAATCAAAATAGCACACATTTTATGTATGATTTGTTCATAAAAAGAAACCAAAAAAATTGGAAAGTCCTCGGTAGGGGTGCACATCAGCCACCGCCGTATGAAATGAAAATTTCACAAGGTCTTTATTTTATTTTTTTAATAAAAAACTGTATATTTTATATGGTTTTTTTTTATAATATTAAAATGAAATGAAACAGATTGAAACAAATTTCTTTTTAACATTTTTTTAATAAATCATGCAATTCCTATTGTGTCCTCACTCCATTTCAAATATCTAAATGCTTTAAATATGACACAAGGCTCAACGGCTTAAGATTTCATGACTTCCAATGCTTCTTAATCTTTATAAACCATACAATCACAAGAAAATAATGACAAAATGTTAAAGAGAGAAACACATAATACATAAACTTTTAATGCAGAACAAGTACATCTAAAATCACATGTCTCCCCAATTTAGAAATAAAATCAGAGAATGAACCATTGATTTGCAAACTTATGCCACAGCCCTTTGTCATTAATTTTATTAATGTGTAATCATATATTTATTTTTAGAGTGGACTTGATATCTATCAAGTTTATTTCTTGTATCAAGAATTTGAGCTAACCACTTTCCATTTATTATGTGTTAATATGTTGTTTGTGAGCAATACAAATTTATGAAAACTATGTTCTTAATGAATTTTCCTTGTGGGATTTTATTTTGAAATGTGACTTGTGATATTATATTATTGATTTAATATATCAATGAATACTTTGAAATGGTTATTGAGACATAAAATTATGATATTATATGTTTTGGATAATGGACTTTTGTCATGATCTTGTGAATTGAAACGAGTATTGTTATCCTAATGATTATTGAAACTATGTATTATTTTTATAAATCTTGTTTGGAACTCATATATACATGCCAAGTTTGTGATTGTTTATGTGGATGGATGTGGGGTGATGATGAGAGTTATCGTGTATAAAATACCATGTAATATGCCACCACTTGGTGCACAGTGAATGGCTTTGACATTTTTAGGGCCTTTAGTATGACCCTTTTCCTTTGGCCTAGTTAAGGGTCAACCCTTGGAACAGTGGCACCTTTCAATATTTAAGTGGAATCCACTCGTCGTAATACTCTAATGAGTTCGATTCGTCGCATGCCACTTTCTTCTTCTCCTCCAGGCTTTGATCGAAGAATTCCTTGGAATAGATCTTGATCTTTTTGTGTAATTCGACGGGCATGCCGTGATTGATGACTAATAAGAATCCCCAGGCCTCACACGCACCGCTAACCCGAGAGACCAGTTGTTCATTCCGAGGAGAGATCAATGACTAGGATTTTGCCGGCGATGGCGTGGCATCTACCATTTTGGGCTTAGGACGATGGTCTGGGGATTGAGATGGTGATGATTGATGAGCGACTGATAGGGAAGAAGGAAGGGGTAGTAAAGTGGAGGGTAGTCAAGTAAATTAAAAAATCTAGGCATTTTTATTTCTTTTAATAATGTGGGGCCCACTGCAAAAGTAACGTCTGTTAAGCCAAACTGACGACGATGGTTTTTGTGCCTCAATTTTGAAAGTTCATATGTAGTTTTGCACTTAAAAAAATATTTGGTGTTGGGCGCTCCTTAGGGTAAAACAAATGTGTATTTTTACACTTTTACCCTTGGAAGAATGAAAGAACAAAATAAAAAACTTACATAAACATAGATAAAGGGTATGGAATCATAGTAAAGTAATCCAATGTTTAACGTGCAATATGTTCAATTCTTATTTAATCCACTAACAATGCTGAAATGATCAAGACCTAAGGGCCCATTTGAATTTAGCTTTTGGAAAATAACTTTTAGAATTTACAAGATAAAATGGTTATTTCAGAATAGCTTTTTGCAGAATGATTATTGAAAAAAGTCATTTTGATAAAATGATAATATTTGGATATTATTATCAGAATAGCTTTCTCATGCTCAAATTATAAAAAATGACATGAGCCTTTGTGATAATTGCATATAAATGATGTGGTTTTATTTTAAATATTTTTAACATTAAATCTCATAATAAATACCAAAAATTAAATAAATTTGAGTACAAAATTAAAATACTTTGGTCTTATTTGGTCCTAAAAAAATATTCTAGGGTCTTGATCGATACTAAAAAGACTTCATGATCTTCAAAATTTATTTGAGGATCTTGAAAAATATTTTAGGATCTTGATGATCTTGAAAAAATATTTCGGGATACCTTTTGATGGGTAGTAAAAAGATACTTAACGATCGATTTGGTATTGGAAAATACTTCATGATCTTAAAATGTTATTCTATTATCTTGAAAAAATATTTCGGGTATTGATTGGTCTTGAAAAAAATATTTCAAGGTGTCAAGGGTACTAAAATGATACTTAAGGATATTGACTAGTATTGAAAAAATACTTTATGATATTAAAAATTTATTTTAGGATCTAGGAAAAAATATTTTGGTCTCGATTGATTTTGAAAACATATTTCAGGGTACTAAAAGGTACTAAAAAGATATTGAAAAAATATTTTAGGGTACTAATTAATCTTGGAAAAAAAATTCAGGGTACTAACGGGTACTAAAAGGATACTGATTGGTACTGAAAAAATATGTCTTAATCTTAAAAATTTATTTTAGGATATTGAAAAAATATTTTAAGGTACTGACTGATCTTGGAAAATTTTTCAGGGTACTGACGGGTACTAAAAAGATACTTAAGGATACTGGCCAGTACTAAAAAAATACTGATGATGGCAAAGGAAAGAGAAAAATCTGAAAAAAAAAAAAAAAAGGTTTCTTTCCCCCTTTAAAACTTAGGTTTTGTTGCGAAATAGCTTATAGACATTTTTCTGTTGTGTGGCAAACTTTTGAAAACATCCAAACAGGCTCTTAGAAGATTGGCACATCTTCCACATCTCAACCAAATAATAATTAGTGCTCACTGTCATGATTAGGATAAAACCCCCTGCGTTGCATGGGTCTGAGAAGACCAAGATCTAAATATTTCTTTTAAATTTGAAAAGCTAATGATGTAAAATGAGTAATTCAGCTCACCCAATATGATATATGCACTTGCTTGTTAGAATTTAACACTGAAGATTAATTAATAGGAGAACGAATATAATGAAACGCCCTAGATTTTGTATACATAAGCAAGTTTAAACTATATATAACTCAATTAAGAAAAAGACTCCATAACAAAAAAATATTAGCTTTCATAATCTCCCAAGACAAAACAGAATAATACTATGAGTTTTTGCCGCTGGATCATCTATTTCTATTTGAAGGATGGATACACAGCCCCTCTAATTAATAAAACAATTAGATAAGAGATAAAGTGAATATGGCTTAAATACCTAATTTGTCACGGAAGTATTGATAAGAGGCACTCAGCACCAGGAAGTTTTTTTGTACTAAATTTGCCCCGGAAGTATGAAAAAGGTACCAAATTTGCCCAAAACTAACGGAAGGTCAAACAGACGTTTGCCATGTTGGATTTTGTTGGACTAAATACCTAATTTGTCACAAAAGTATTGATAAAGAAGCACTTAGCACCCGGAATTTTTTTGCTACCAAATTTGCCCCGAAGTATAAAAAAGGTAGCAAATTTACCCAAAACTAACGGAAAGTCCACGTAGGTCGTTAAAATGCCACATGACTAAGAAAGAAACACAATGCAAGGTGAGTCATATGCCAGATCATGTAACCACGTCGGCACTTCATCCATCTCTCTCTTCCCTCTCGCTTTTGGCGGCTCGTGCTTTCCGAATTTTCTTCCAATCCTTCACCCACTCCTACATCGGCGGCAGTCTTGCCGATGGGACCATTGTGAACTCCATGGCTCTCCGATGTGGGGCTAAGGACACCGGCGGTGTGGCAAATTCATACCAAACGATTTTATCCCTTAGACCCTTACAATTTCTCGATTTTCAAATCTTCATGTAATGCCTCCTTACTCCCCCCCCCCAAAAAAAAAAAAATTCCCTTATTTTGCTTTCGAAATTTTACGATTTGGTGAAAATATTGACAATCCATATGACCATCTCTAACGGGTTTATTGGCAGTTTTTGACAATCCATTTGACCTTCCGTTAGTTTTAGGCAAATTTGATACCTTTTTCATACTTTCGAGAGTAAATTTGGTACCCAAAAAACTTCTGAGTACTGAGTGCCTCCTTATCAATACTTCCATGGTAAATTAGGTATTTAACCTAAGTGAATATAGCAGTTTTCATGAAATTTTCTTAATTTTTGGCTGTCACTTGAAACTTTCTTTCACAAAGGTAGTCGCAAGAACTTTGTATATACTTTTGTTTCACCAGGGCGAGAAGGAATTACCCACTTCATAGTAATAAAAAACGAACGTAAGTGAACTGGACATTAGTTAATAATTCAGCAATCATATATAGAAATCATAACAGTAAGTCGAGATCACTGTATGATGAGAAATAGTAATGACTAATAGAATCAAAAATACAACTTTGATATCAAAATGTAAAACATCAACAACAACAGAAAACATAACTACGATTTGACATCATCACTATAGGATAAAAAAGTAATATCAGCATTTGACATAAACAGTGCAATGAACTGGATATATATGTATATATATATATATATATATATTTTGATATATAATGAACTGGATATAATTTAACCACAATAAAAACAAAGCACGGAATTCAACAGCCCGATTATGTGATTCAAGAGGCTAAAAACCTTAACGAAGGCAAATTGGACATGGGCCTTCCTTACAAAATGGACTTATTTACAAAATTCTAGGAGTTCAACTAACACAAATATGCACATGAAAAAAAATAACATAAACAAGATGCCGGCTAAAGGCGGACTTGCGTTATGGCCAGTTGGGAGGCCTTAGCTGGCCTTCTAGAATCTTCTAAAATTTATTAAAATATATGTATATGTTATATAATATTTTATTTTGGAACCCCCAACGGCCTTCTAAAATTTATTAAAATATATGTATATATTATATAATATTTTATTTTGGCCATTAATTTGAGCCCAACTAATCTCTTATCAAGGACCAACTAACCTTCTAAAATTTGTTAATATATATATATATATATGTTATATAATTTTTTTATTTTGGCTAAATGTCTTATCTTCACTATAATTACATTTTTTTTATTATATTTTTCCCTATTCCCCCCCCCCCCCCCCAAACACATTTTTGGATTCGGCTTGCGTCCTATACCTTTAAAATCCGCATTCTTGTCCTTTGCCTTACACGATGTCATTTTGCCTCGTTTTATTCCTTTTTTTTTTTTTTTGCTCAAAACCTCGTTTTATTCCTTTCACTTTGGTTCAAACGAGGTCATAGGGCCAAGGGTCGCTTCTCTTTCTCTGCTCTTCACCCTTCCATTTCCTTCTTCTCAATCTCGCTCAACCCCACCGCCGCCTCAAAACCGACCTATTTCAAGCTTCAATCGCATCATCCCTTCTTCAAACTGTCAAATGCATCCAATCCCATAGCCCCGATTCAAACTCGTGAAACCGAATCCTTGAAACTATGCTTCCGGCTTTGGATGCTCTGGCTGTCACTTTCTCCTCGTCCCAAACCGCCGAGCTGGTTTCTTCGAAGCTCCGAGTTTGGTGGATGAATTTCGAGGTTTATCTCGAACCCGTCGACCGTGCCAAGCGTTTGTTGCATTACGCGAATCTTCTTCCCCTGGATGAACATTTCACGGATCCGGCTTGCGTTTACTTCCCTTCCCCGTCGATTCTCACCTCCAACCAAACCTGCGCATCCAATTAAAAGGGTAGGGGGGATTCCTTTCACTACATCACTTGTTGTCTTTTCATTCAAAATCTATTACCACAAAAAATCCATCTTGGAAAAATCTATTTGAGGAGGAGCGCTAGCTAAATTTCTAATGTGGTTCTTTAACTAGTTTGGAGCGACCCTGCTGTACTTATGTGGATAAATTGGTTCAGTAAACAAAGGATGAATAAATTTGTGCGTGGTCGGTCATTGCCTAAGTATTTATGTTCATGAGCAAATGGAAATGTTATTTATGATTGACTCACTATCTTGAAAATAAGTTTATGTTTATATTTTAATTTGTACTTTGTAATAGTTGAAGCCCTTTTATCAATGGTAGATTGCCGTTTGAGATGGCCCGAATTGAAGATCAGAAAATTCCAATATTCACAAGCTAATCTTCAAATCTTAAATTTGGGAAGAAAGGGATAGAGGGAATCGAGACTTATCGAGCAAAAAAAAAATCGAGACTTGACCTTTATTGCATCTTTTCCATTTGATCCAAATCTGGTCGCAACATTCTCATCAAGCTTTTTCCCACCTCTGTCTAATTTCCCGCTCAACTTGAAGAAGAACAAAGGGATTTTGGTGCGAAGACCCAAGGCGGAACAAAGCGTGGTCCTACTTTCAAAGTGGAAAATAAGAAAAACAATATGATCATTATTTAAGGAAAAACGACGTCGTGTAATGCAAGGGACGGCAAATGATTTTAAGGGTATGTTTGGATTGAGGGAGGGGCTAATCTTTTCCTCCTCTTTACCAAAAAGCTCATGGAAACTTTTTAATATTCCAAAAATATACTCTCTTCAAAAAAGAATATTCCTTTCATTAACGACAATTTTATCAATTCTTTATTTCCCTCCCCATCCCCCTCCCTCTCCTTCCTCGAACCAAACATACCCTAAAGGTATAGGACGCAAGCCGGATCCCACATTTTTTCCCTCCTGCTCAGTGTTCTCCATTTTCCCCTTTTCTTTGTGCTCCTCTTCCTTCACAAAATTGTCAAATAATAATCACTCAGCTCGTAAGCACAATCAAATTCAAACTCAAGATCAACAACAATGAAGGGAATCGGTTTTTTCATAGATTGCATTATGAGGTTAATTTTGTTCCTCAAATCCCTAGATTCTCTGATTCTGCCACTTTGCCCTCGGACATTGACGTTGCCGAGAAGGTTAATCTACTGGCTTCGGAATTTAAGTCTATCTCGGAGCCAATCAATCTGGTGAAAGGGCTATTGCATTTCGCGGTGCTTCTGCCGCCCCTAGAGGAATCGGCTCGCGTGTTGGGGAACAAGGTGACGGGCTGTGCGACTCACGTCTGGGTGATCACGGTGATGGACGAGATAGGGAGGATGAGATTCAGAACCAATAGTGATTCTGAGATATTGAAGGGTTTTTGTTGGTGCTTGATTTGGATGTTGGACAACACCAAACTGGAGGATGGGAGGAGGTGTTGACGGTGGCGGCGAAGGGCACAACAACAAAAGCTTTCTCTCTTTTCCCTTTCCTTTCTCTTCACTACTGCTCAGTAGTCACTCCTTTGTGGTGGTGGCAGTACTACATTTTGCTCGGAGAGTGTACTGTTGAGTCTTTTGGGGTCTAACAAGCCGAGAGTAAAAAAGGGTAAAAGTTGAAGAAAAATACAAAAGCGCGAAACTTGCCTTCAACCCTCACACACAACTTGGGGTTTTGTTTCTCTTGAAGAAATAGAGCACTCTGCTTCTAAAGAAGCAACGACCAGGCCCCAGGCCGTATGAGTGTGTTAGAAGAGCTTGGCATAGTGACACGCACCAACCCATTAGAGGAACTCCCATTTAAGAAATTTTCAGGTTCTTCCCTTCTCTTCTTTTTATATATGTATATATGTTTCTTCCTTTACATTCTAATCTCTGGTTTTTCTGAATGATTTTATGGTTGTCATTGATATACATGGCCCTGCTACTAAGAATAATTTCTTTGTTGATTGATAATTGTGTATAGGATTAGTTTGTTAGAAATTCAAGGTCTGCTTTTCCTCTAAAATCTGAATATGATTGTTTGAATTCAGTTCTTACAATCACTCCTATCACTCTAATGAGTTCTTGCAACCTGCCATTCCTGCTCGCCATTAGAAATTGTTCATATTGGAATGGATCTAAAGTTGATGTTGTGCTCTCAGTCAGAGTCAATTGATTATTTTTTTGTCTTGAATTGGCCCAAGTATGATTTTTTTTTTTATAGATATTTTTGAGTAAAAAGCATATAATCTCATGTAATGCTATTCTGTTAAGTGTTAACCGGTTTTACATATAATCTGTCCCAAGAAAAATGAATTGTTTGTTCTATTTAGAAAAATGACATATACCACATTAGTAACTTGAATAGAAAAATGAATAGTAATAAATAATGAACTCAACAAAATGTTTTTTTTCTTGATTAGTTAGATCAGTTATGTAGTATCAAAATTTTTTTTGGCCCGGGCTAAAAAAATTTCCTAATTCCGCCACTGATGCTGACACTTCATGAGCTATTCAGGTCAGATATCTACAAGGACTTAAATCTTGATACAAATATATAGGAATATATAAAATATATAGAGTAATAGTAACAATAATAATACAAGAACAATAATTATACACAGTAGATAAGCATTGGTTTCATAAAGTAAACCTGCAATTGACTTAAAGCATGTACCAATCAATTCGCCGTCAAAAATACATGCAGACTAAATGAATAAGACGGCTAAGTAGCTTTTCAAACAACTCCCACCAAAGTGTTGTTAGATTTAGATGTCTTAGAGACAATCTCTAAGAATATATTAAGACAATTTTTACGTTGTAGTATTTCATTATTAATAAATGAGTATATTTTATCTTTATCATATTTAGATATCGATTTTATCTTAAAGTAAACATGCATTTAAAGATAAAATCCCTAAGAATGGAACATGTGTTATTCTTTAAGATCAATTATAGAGATCATATCATGAGGACTCAAGAATACTGGATGTCTATTGCTTAAAACTTATTCTTAGTTTTGAATCATCAAGAAAAAAGATTGATGATCTCAATAAAACTAGTACGACATCATCTACATGTATCCTACGTGGTGTGCGTCTTTCTCTGCTGCCATCCGAATTCATGTTCCTGCGTCTTGTGCCTCCTGTGCTTTTTTTTTTTTTTTTTTGATATAAGTGCCTCCTGTGCTTTTAAATAGATATATTGTAGGGTCTTCTCCGCCATTAATCCTTCAGGCTTGGGTCACGTTTTTGTGTGTGTTGGGCCGCGCACGTTAATGCTTTTCTCTTTTCATCCACATGGGCCCACGTCATCAAACCACACCTGATTCTTTTTTTTTTTCTTTGAACCACACCTGATTCAAACATCTATATCTTTGACTCCATTGAATATATCCTTCAGATTGTAGTGCGTGCGACTGGGGTCCTTTTGTGCTAATGCTTTTATCATTTTAGCATGTGGGTCCCACGCCTTCATTCCAATTACTTCTTTTTCTTTGCATAGGTACATGTACGTCCTTTCTTTTATATCTTTTGTCAATTTAATATCATATAATATAATAATTTATTATATGATATCCTTTTCAGTTTAATTTGTTGCCTTATTGCTTTAGCTATATTTTCTCCTCTCTTAGATCACATAATATTTCCTACACAAATAAATAGGATATTAATAGATTTTCTGTTATAATATTCTTTTATCCTATATTTAATTAAAAGATAGATAAATATATATATATAATAATTAAATAAGTACAAAATATTAATAAATTCAATCCAATATATCTCAGAATCTATACTTATTTAATTATAAAATATATACTTATCACGAATGTCGTGGGTGGATCTGTTTGAGAACAAATAGCGTGAACTAACTCCTTGAGAGACTTCACAAAGATTCATTTTAGAGAGTATCATTGGATATGTAAAGGCTTTCACCGTTTGGTAGTGAGGATTGTCCTGAACTTAAGGATGTCATCGAATACTATGTCTTAGGGTTATACATTGGTTGTACAACTCTATCCGTCTGAAAATGGGGAGAACAGTGTACTCTTGGGTGTAACTCGAATACATTAGTATAGATGGACATGCTGAGAGGACTCACAGTCTCCTACAAAGAATTAGTCATCCCCTACAAGGGATTAGTCATTCACATTCACGAGAACAAGAGAGCTTGGATAGCTTCTAATTAACTCGGAGTGCAAGCGCAAAGCAAGTAATCATGAAGAGTCATGATCTGTTATAGAGTTAATATAAGAAGATTCCTAATTCTATGAATTAGCTATATTTAGTCAATCAAGAGAGATGATATTTTATCTTTGCTCTCGACTAAATATGAATGACGATGTGAGGGATGATACGCATAATATCTAAATATGAAAGGTAGATTACTTGATCAACTCAATTAATTCTGAGGCCGCAGAGTATTGCTAGTGTCTTATGAGGTCATTAAGTAAATTGAGCCCGTTAAAGGAGTTTTAATCGGTTCAAGTTTCTTTATGTCAGTGATTAATTGGCCCTAGTAGATCACACACAAAGGTTATTTATGATTGCTTGAAATTAGCAAACTTGAGCCAATAATTGTTATTTAGTAAGACTCCAAGCCTAATAAGAAGCAAAATGACGTCACATATATGGTCCCCGAGGTGGGAAATCGGTTTCTCGCAAAATTACGGATTGTCAAGTATTTTTCAGATATTTTTTAGTACCTTTTTGTATCCTGAAATATTTTTTTCAAGATTAGTCATTACCTTGAAATTTTTTTCAATATCCTAAATTTTTTTTTTTAAGATCAAGAAATATTTTTTCAGTATCTTTTTAGTACCTATTAGTACTATGAATTTTTTTTCAAGATTATCTATACCTTGAAATTTTTTTCAAGATTATTTGTTACCCTAAAATATTTTTACAATATCCTAAAATAAATTTTTAAGACCATGAGAAATATCTTTTTAGTACTGTCAAGACCTCGAAATATCTTTTCAAGATTAGTTGTTACCTTGAAATATTTTTTCAATATTCTAAAATAAATTTTTAAGATCGGGAAGTATTTTAGGGTAGTGAATGGCTGAAAAAAATGATTTTCACGATTTATGAGGTAAAAATGGCTTTTGGAAAATAGCTTTTGAGATTTACGAGGTAAAAATGATTTTTGAAAAATAGCTTTTGGATAAAAATGGGTGTTTGTCAAACTTTTACAAAATCTAAGTTTGATGTAAAATAGTTTCTAAAAATAAGAGGGATGTTTTATGACAAAACCTAGATTTTGTTTTCAATTGGAAACCTCAAACAGATTAGAAAACGGTAATAATGGAGAATGAAATTCGGTTTCTTAGGAATACCAATAAATTTCTGACAAGAATGATAGCACATGCTATTAAATCGTCCTTTGGTCTGAACCAGACCATCAGATTTACAAGAATGCTTCCGTTGACACTTTCACTTTACTGATATAGATTTGCGAAAATTTCTAGAGAAATTTACTGAAACCATGCCCAATTGATGAGCAAAACACAAAAAATAAAAAGATATTTTCTCCGGTCTTAATTATAGGAACTATTTACTAAATTTTGGAGAGATTAATAATATAAGTTAAATTAGTTAATTATAATTATTTTCCAAAAATACCCCTCATTTGAAAGATTTTTAGCTCACCCGCCTATCCCGAAGAGGCTCATAGCTCGGGTGAGAAGGATAGCGAGCGAGATTGCTCATATACTTGTCTTGTGTGTTAGATTGGGAAGCTTGCAAACCGAAGTTGCTAACTTTTTCTATTTTTTGATTATATTCTGTATTTACAAAATAATCCATGCAGACACCTCTATTTTTCACAACTTTTTCTATTTTTTGATTATATTCTGCATTTACAAAAAAAAAAAAAAAAAAAAAAAAAAAAAAAAAAAAAAAAAAAAAAAACCCAGGGATTGCTGATGTGGTGGGAATGGGATGAAGGAGGTTCAATTTCAACGGACCTATTAAAAATAAAATGATACTGAAGAGATGTTTTATTAGGTTCTTTTAGGGAAAAACATTAATCAATTTGGATGAGATAGTTATAAAAAATATTTTTAAAGGAAGATTAAAATTATTTTATTTAAAAATAAAAATAAAGTAGAATTTCTCACTCTATAGAATATAAACGTATTGTTAAATTAATTATTGTGGAAGAAAGTATTAGTAGGGTTGATATGAGAAAATATGACAAAAATTGCTCAAAATTATTTTATAAAAATAAACAGTATAATTGAGGTGTATATGACATTAATGAGTTGCAAACATTATTTACTTTATAGAATATATAGGTGTATTATTAAATTATTATTGAGAAAATATCAATAAAGGTATTTTAGGAAAAAAATTGACAAAAGTTGAAACTTGGTTTTATAATTAGGACTAAAACTAACTCCAAAATTATTCCTATAATTAGGATCAGAGGGAGTAGAATATATAAGTGTATTATTAAATTATTATTGAGAAAATATCAATAAGGATATTTTAGGAAAAGATTGACAAAAGTTGAAACTTGGTCTTATAATTAGGAAGAGTGTTGTACCTCAGCGTCTATGGAGTAAGTTCAGTTCTTTGAGCTTCGATCATTGGTTTCGGTGGAATTCAAACTACAGAGATAGGAGGGTTGAATCTGAGTGGAGACAGCGATTTATTCTCATCTGTTGGTGGCTATGGAGGCGGCGGAATAGCTTTGTATTTGAGGGAAAGAAGATATCTAATCACACCATACAACTCAAGATTGACGCCACCGGGGAAGTATTCGGGACGCTCATGACATTCTTTACTACAGTTGTTGGAGGGCAAGGCAAAGCCGTTGAGCATGAGACTCGTTGGAAGCCACCACCAGAAGGTTGGGTGAAAATCAACACCGATGGGGCGTTCTCACATTTCGTAGTTGGTGTCGCATGTGGTGGAGTCATCCGAGACGCATGTGGTAATTTTTTGCGGGGCTTCATGTTCAAAGGAATGGAAGGGGATAGTCTTTGGTGAGTTATGGGGGTGTCTCCACGGTCGAAGTTGGCTTGGGACTTGGGGCATCGACGGGTTATCTTGGAGTCAGATTCGGCAGAAGCCTTCGACCTGATGAAGAAGGGCAATCACGACCTACATGCGGACGAGGGCCTTATTGAAGAAATCCGCCGCCGATGGAAAAGGATTGGAGACTTGAAGTTGGCCACATTAATCGTTGGGCAAACACTTGCCGCCGACCACTTGGCGAAATTTGGTCTTTTAGCCATGACCGGCTTTCATGTCGTTATAGTTCGATGGGGCTTTAGATAGTCTCTTACTCAAGGATAAGGGCTAGTTTCTTTGTATGTTGGCATCTGTTTATCAAAAAAAAAAAAAAAACCAACTCCAAAATATGTTCCTATAATTAGGACCAAAGAGAGTAATAAATATAGGGTTTTATGTTTCTCATGCAGCAGGAGAGAAGTCTTCTTATGCAACGGCTGAAACAGTGTCGTTTTTTAATAAACCCTGTTTTAATACTTTTCTTTCTTTTGGGTGTTCTTCGCTTCAACCATGATCGGCAAATATTGACGATGTTATGCGGCGATAATCTCGCTTGTCGGTTCTCAAATCTCTTCGCTCTATGCGTTATTCAATCTTGGAATCGGCAACGACGCGTGAGTTTCCGCTTCTTTCTTTCTTTATCGGTTGTGTTTTCATTTGGCTGCTTGGTTAATTCCATTTTGGCCTCTTTGTTTGTTTAGGAATCATGTTAATATCTTTTTTGCTTTTCTGCACGCATTCCTTTGATGATTGCTTTACTTCTTCCCGAATGAACACAATCTTCACTTATTATGACTTAAGCGTTGATTAAATTCTTCTCGTGACTAATTTGTTTGTCATATCTGTTTCGCTCGTTACTTTTTTCCTATCCTTCCCTTGCGACTTCACTGATCACTCTAGTTTCCCCTGTTATTTATTTTGTTCTGCTTCAATACTTTTATTCCAAGAAATTTTTTATTAAGTATATTTTTATTTAGCATTTTAATTTTCTGCTCTGTCTCCCTCGCTTCGGCATGTTTGCATCAATTGTTCTTTGTTTAATCTCGGGTTTTTACTCTTGATATAACACATATTTAAATCTGATCCTTTCTCTATCCTTTTGCGAAATAAGGCAGCCATTGTCCAAGTTGGTGCTGTTCAGAAAATGCTAAAGCTCATTGAATCACCACTGGTTACTACCAAGCTCTTCACTTTTAAGGGTCAATGAAGCTAACAACTCTTGTTAAAGCCAAATAATGTATCGTGCAGATGCATCTAATCAATGGCTTTCTAGATATTGCGAGGAATTGGGTTCCTGTGTTTGGTGACCACCTGTTTTAACCTGATTTTCCCGGAAGGTGGAAATTATGGGTACTACTAGATGTACCGAGGGATACAGATGCATTGTGAAAGTGAAAAGAACAAAGTGGAAAATGGGAATAACAGAGCATGATTCACTCGGAGCGCAAGCTTGCCTTTCCATACAATATGCGAGTGTAGGTAGGAGAAGAAACTCGAATAACGTGAGAGGCAAAATGCGAGATGTGAATCATGCACATTATTTTATGTTAAAACTGGTAAGGTGATTCTTGAATTGATTTATGTTATGTTAGAGAGCGATCTGCCACAAATATGTTCAACAAACAATTATTTTAGTAACATGTATACTGCACATTGCACAACCATAGTTTATGAAAACTTGTAAGTACAATCTGGTCAAGTATCACAGTACAAGTGCTGCTCTGTCAAGCATCGCAGTATGGTAATGTGATTCAGTTAAATGAACACGCGGTATTATCAGAAACATCAATACCCCAGTGTTGGGGAGCAGAGGTATTTGGATTAGCCATTTGGGATCTTATTTCGATAAAAAGTGGAATTGATTTAGCACTATTCCTTTGAAAATATGGATACTAATGACTTTGCTCTCTGAGACCTCTTGTGAATAATGTATTGCAAAATTCTGGTATTAACTTGTCCATGTACAAATGAAACCATAAGTGCCCCAAAATATTTCCAGAAAAATAAGTAAAAAATAATTAAGTATTTAAGTACAAACATACATTGAAATGTTATACTCAACTATATAATCATGAAAATGGTGCATCAAAAATAAGTTCTTACCAAAAACCATGAAAATATGTGCAATCGCTACTATTCTTTTTGCTTCTCTCTTGCAACTTCCATCTACAAATGAAACTTCAAAAAAATTTCATCAAGTTTAAAAAGGAAATCACAAACATAAATAGAAAATTTAGAAACAAGTGCCTTTAGCATCGACAACCTGTTTTATTGTGACCCTTCCCTTGACAATAACTGCAAGTTTTTTGTTGTTTTATCGACAACTCTATGCTTGATTTTATTCGTGAAGCAACCTTTGGACGCCCTTTAGTTTTGACTGGTTGGGTAGGATCACGCACATCATTAATGAGTGAAGCTTGTGGAATCGTTTGGGTAACTAGTTCATCTTCACCTCTCTTTCTTTTTCTTTCCAACTTGTTGTTGCAAAAATTCAGCAACCATAGCATCAAACCTTTTAATCTCACAAATAGAATCTCTTGCTTCGAGAAATAGCCATAGTGCACTTCGAATGAATCGACCACAAAGATAATGCACTAATTTCATTAGGATTTGTTTCACCATGAATGGATACAAGATTTTCAGCCTTATAGCTTACATTCATGGTCTATCTAGACAAGATATATTTTTCGGGAAGGGTCATTATCTGTTTCTTCTTCATAATGTGTAAAATATGTTTACACAAAATTCCCATAGTCTCAAACTTTGCATAAGAACATTGAGCTGTGAAGCTTTCTGTCAAATGGTACTCAACAATTGCCCAACATTCTTTATCAACTTCAGGAGATCCCACCCAGTACGTAATAAGGTTTTCCTCTGTTGCAATTTTTTCATTAAAGTAATCAAGTATGGCAGCCTTCCACTCCTTTTTGAAAATTTGAAATAATTTTCTTGTGTACCGTTCTCCAGCTATTGCTTCAATAGGATGATTAGTCTCCAAAACTGCTTTTGTATTTCTAGTTTTGAAATCCTCATCTTCCTCCGCATCCCTCCTAGATTTGATTGCTTTGTCATACTTGGATGCAAAAATCATTTAACATTGTGTTAGAGTTGACATATCCATCAAAAAATGCATTGATGCTCTCACTTCGGCCACTTGTGGTCATTCCTGCAAAAAATGTATCTTTCAAGTATGCCTTTGCCCAATGATGACGTGAAGCATACATGTTAGCCAACCAACTATTTGTTTTAATATCATATTTAGTCCTCAATACTTCCCATTTGTCTTCAAACTCATCAATGTTTTGACTTTTGTACCACGCACGGAAGTCAACATCAAAACTATCTTTAAATTGTGCGCGTAGTGCTTGACTATGCTCCGCGTAGTGCTTGACTATGCTCCATAACATGTTTCTTTATATGCCAAGCACAAAAACGATGTCATGCTCCTGGAAATATCTTGGCAGTTGCTTTTCCCATAGCTTTATCTTGATCAGTGATAATAGCAACAGGAGACTTGTCAAACATGCATGTCCGAAATTGTTCAAACAACCATATAAATGTTGCCTCCGTTTCATCTTCTAATAAAACAGCAGCAAATAAAATTGTTTGTCCATGTTGATTAACCTCATAAAAAGAGCAAAAGGAAACTTGAACTTGTTTGTTTTATAAGTCACATCAAAGACAAGGACTTCACCAAAATGAGCATATGCAGCTCTTGACCTACCATCTGCCCAAAATACGCTTCTTAGTGTTCCATCTTCTGCTAAATCCATATCAAAATAAAATGCTCCATCAACCATGGACTTTCTTTGAAAGTGTTTGATGATGCCCTGACATTCTCGCCCCACATTATTCTTTCGCTGGCTAGATATAATATTGTTGATTTGAACTGGAGTAAGATCAAACTCTTTGTCCATAGCACTCACAACCTTTGAAATTTTTGAAGATATTAAACCCCCTTGATAAAGCTTAGAAACAACAGATTTTGTCAAATCCGAACGTCTCAATTCATTCTGAGAAAGGAACTTCTTCACCTTTGTTGGAGTGTTAATCAATGGATGATTGTGTGTATCATTGAACTTCTCCACTTTCCATAGGTCATCCACCAACTTTACTTGTAACATCGCCAAACAATTAGTCCTTGTTTCCCTTCGCCTTTTGACATTGTCAACATCAATTCTTTGGTCATCTAGTCTCTTGACACCTTGCTTCGAGCACACATAATTCCACCTATATGGTTGTTTTGTAATTGTACTCTTGTGATGGTATTGCTTACGTATTCCGAACACCTTATCTTTTGCATGAGCATTATAAAAAACATAAGCTTCTTCTGATGTCTCAAAAACTCTAGTTAAAATAGGGGTCTTGCTTAATTCAGTATCAACACCTCCCACAATTTCATGTGCATTATCTTCCACACATTCACCATCTTTGTTTGCCATGATTTCACTAAGATCGTCTTCTCTAAATTCAGCCGTATTTTTTTCCAAATCAACAATATCTTCTACACGTACTAAACTTTTACTCATGTCAATATCTTCAATAGTTATAATTTGAGAGTGATCCATCATGGAGAAAAATCTCAATTCGTTGCAAGGGCTTCCTCTTCTTAACACCGAGACTTGGCAAAATAAATAAGAGAGGGAAACCAAAGTGATCGATTGAAGTCGCAAGGGAAGGATAGGAAAAAAAGTAACGAGCGAAACAGATATGACAAACAAATTAGTCACAAAAGAATTTAATCAACGCTGAAGTCATAATAAGTGAAGATTGTGTTCATTCGAGAAGAAGTAAAGCAATCATCAAAGGAATGCGTGCAGAAAAGCAAAAAAGATATTAACATGATTCCTGAACAAACAAAGAGGCCAAAATGGAATTAACCAAGCAGCCAAATGAAAACACAACCGATAAAGAAAGAAAGAAGCGGAAACTCACGCGTCGTTGCCGATTCCAAGATTAAGTAACGCATAGAGCGAAGAGATCGAGAACCGACAAGCAGAGATTATCGCCGCATAACATCGTCAATATTTGCCGATCATGGTTGAAGCGAAGAACACCCAAAAGAAAGAAAAGTATTAAAACAAAGGGTTTATTAAAAACGACACTGTTTCAACCATTGCATAAGAAGACTTCTCTCCTGCTGCATGAGAAACATAAAACCCATAAATATATTAGAACAAGCTTATAAATATGATTTAGAACTTTTAGAATTTGACAAAACTATAGATAAAGAAATAGATAATTCGAAAATTATAAATATATAGATTAAGAAATATAAGTGACTTCCCATATTGGGAATATGAATATACATCTATTGAAGAAGAATATCAATTTTATATAATGAATGCCATAAATGAAATGATGGAGAAGGATACAATGAATCTGAGAATATGACGAATTTGAAGAATATGTGAATGCTTTAGAAGAATTTATAACAAAAAGAAGAATAACATTTAGTAAAAAAAAAACAATATAATTAAAAAATATAAAGTAAGTAGAAATAAAAAAGAGAATTTTATGAATAAGGAAAGTAGAATACTAAAATCAAAGAAAAATGAAAAAAATTCTTATAGTATTAGAAAAGAATCATCTTATAGAATCAAGCATTAATGAAGGAGTATTAAGGATACCACTAATAAGTAAAAAGTTGATAGAAAATGAAATATCTAAATTACCATTTAAAGATGAAGTCGCAGAAATATATATTGCAAGTAGTTCAATTATTAGTAAAAGCGTATTTTAAAGAAGGAATAGACTCTCCAATAGTATTATTGATAGATGGAAGAATAATAAGTAATGTACAAGATAATATATCGGGAATATTAACAAGAAATTTAGTGCCTATTTGGGATAGTAGTGGCGTAAATGACTTCTTTGCATATGGGCTTTTGCAAATGGAAGATAGGGTAAAAATCATATTGTAAATGTGATTTGTATTTGAGATAGATCACAAAAGTGATTTTTTTCTAAATAGACTCTTATTTGAAATAGCGTTTGAAAAGTCATTTGAGATAGAAAATTACGAAGATGGCATAAATCTTATTAAATACTCTATATATATATATATATTAGTTGTATATATTGTGATAATTGAAGATAAAAATCTAAATCTAAATTTGATTAAAAAAATCACATTATTATTCAAAAAATTTTAAAACTCTAAAGTACTTAATTAAATATATTATAATGAATAAATTAGAATACATAGAAATGTATATTTAATAGTACATTATTTATTGGATCACCTATCCCTAACATTTTTTCCATGAAGCTGAAAAAAGTGACTTCTATCAGAAGTGTGTGCGTGTGTGCTTTTTTTTTTTTTTTTTTTTTTTTTTTTTTTTTTTTACGAAACGCATCAACCCTTGAAGCTATCCCAACTGTTCCATTAACTATTTTTTTTTCTTTTGTTGGGTTTATTTTCCTGTTTGATGGACTTTTTACCTCAGTTGAAGCTATTCCAAACAAGTCCTTAATAATAGAATTTCACAATATCTAGAGTAGATGAATATATGAAAACATCCATAGTAATATATCATAAATTGGGCGAAGTAAGGGTTAAATACCTAATTTGCCATGGAAGTTTTTCGAGGGGCGTTCAAGACCGAAAGTTTTTTTGGGTACCAAATTTACCCCGAAAGTATAAAAAAAAGGTATCAAATTTGCCCAAAACTGACGGAAGTCCACATAGGTCGTTAAAATGCGAGGTGGCATCGGTTTGAACACGGTGGAAGTCCAGGTTAAATGCCACATCATGTAGCACGTATAATCAAAGTCGACAAGTTAAAAGGTCTGAAACACATTTCGACGACGAGAAGAGAGGAAGGAAGGAATTTCGATGACGAGAACTAGGCGGGAAATGGAAATGGCGACAACCAGAAATTGAGCAGAGGGATTGTGAAAGAGACCAAAAGGTGAAATCGTGAGTTGGCTAGGATTATGAAATCGCGAGTTGGGTGGGAGAAATTAGTGCAAGAGAGTGAAATTGCAGATTCTGAAAGTTAGGGCAGAGCGATTGAAAGCAAGAGAAAAGTGACATTCTGGGTGGTTGTTGGAATTCTGGCTATTGTTGGCATGCTGAATATTTTGGTTCCATGTTGTATTTTGGCATCCTTGTTGTTGTACTGTTAGTATAGGAATAACACTGGTTTTATGTTGGTATTTGCTTACAAATGGCTCAAATCAGTATAAGAATGGAGTTACAGAGGGATGCTATGCCTTCAAAATTGGTTAAATTTACTTGTTTGGCTATTAAGGATGGTACACTGCAATGATGAATGGAGAAATTTAAGCCATTTTTGTCTCATGCTAAATCAAGAATGTTGAATATGCAGTTCTTCATGCTTAATTTGCAGCTTTTTCTTTTTGGTCATCAATTTCCATATTATTAACAAGACTACGCTTAAGTTAACTTGATGTATGGAGAAAGTTAAACCCGATAAGTGTAAAAGGAATGATACACTCAGTTGTTGACTGGAGGCAATAAGTAGTAAACTTCAAGTTATACTTTAAAAGACAAAGTTAACTTGAAATAAGAAGTTATCTTGATATTGGTAACTTGAAGTTTTTAAGTTTAAAATAAAAGTTAACTTGAAATAAGAACTTAACTTGATATTGGCTTGCAAGTTGAAAATGATAACTTCAAGTTTTTAAGTTTAAAAGGAAAGTTAACTTGAAATAAGAAGTTAACTTGATATTGGCTTGCAAGTCAAAAACGATAACTTCAATTTTTTAAGTTTAAAAGGAAAGTTAACTTGAAATAAGAAGTTAACTTGATATTGGCTTGCAAGTGGAACACGATAACTTCAAGTTTTTAAGTTTAAAAGGAAAGTTAACTTGAAATAAAAAGTTAACTTGATAGACAAAAGAAGAGATATCACATGAAGTCGATTTTGACTTGAAGTATTAAGTTCTCAACTTCAAGTCAACAACGCAATTTGGGTTTAAAAGTCATGTAGAGAGATCCTCGTTGGTCCTTCGTATTGCAACTTTCGCGATTCTCGTCTTAACCGCTGCCAACGCTCCACCTCGCTCCTACTAATAGAACTTGTTGTCAATTCACCCATGTCTTCTCTTCTCTATAAGACCACCTCTGGTTCGGATTTTTGCCGTCAACACCTTCGATTGAACCAAACCCCTTTTTCTTCCTGAACGAAGTGCCCTAGCCTTCTTATTTTAACCTGCAAACGTTGAAGCCTCTTATCATTAATATCCACCAAAAAAACATTTCGACATGGCTAACGTCCGTTTGACCTTCCGTCAGTTTTGGGCAAATATGATACCTTTTTATACTTCTGGGGCAAATTTGATACCTTTTCTATACTTCCGGGGCAAATTTGATACCAAAAAAACTTCCGGGTGCTGAGTGCCCCCTAAGCAAAACTTCCGTGGCAAGTTAGGTATTTAACCCGTAAGATTATTACCAGGAACAACAAATATAACAGCCATGGTTAGATTACTATTTACTAATGAACATAAAATATACAAAAAGTTGCAAGGAAAAGTAACTATAGATAAAAATTTCATGTCGATACCACAAGAAGTTCCATTAGATCCCACTAATATAACTATTCTATAATAATTACAGATATAATTAGATAATACAATAAAGGGTTAAATACCTAATTTGTCCCGGAAGTTTTGCTAAGGGGGTGCTCAGCACCTGGAAGTTTTTTTGGTACCAAATTTGCCCCGGAAGTATTAAAAAGGTATCAAATTTACCCAAAAGTGACGGAAGTCCGCGTAGATCGTTAAAATGTGAGGTGGAATGCAAGGTGGCATCTGTTTGAACACGGTGGAAGTCTAGTGAAATGCCACATCATGTAGCACGCATAATCAACGTTGGACAAGTTAAAAGGTGAAACACACTTTGACGACAAGAAGAGAGAAAGGAAAGTGAAATCGCGACAAGGAGAACTAGGGCAGAAATGGAAATGGCGACAACCGTAAATTGAGCGAGAGGGATTGAAAGAGACCGAGAAGGTGAAATCGCGAGTTGATCGGGATTGTGAAATCGTGAGTTGGGTGGAGAAATTAGTGGAAGAGAGTGAAATTGCAAATTCCCGAAAGTTAGGCGAGAGCGATTGAAAGCAAGAGAACAGTGACATTCTCATAATCCGTAACTCATTAACAAATTGATTAAAAGCAATTAAGAATAGTAATGAGTAATGATTTGAAGAAACAAAATCATAATCGATTGATTTTCAATTTACGCAGACATAAAGTGATTTTCAAATCGATAAAGTTAACTTCAAGTTAAAAACAATGTTAACTTGATATTGAGAAAGTCGAAAAGAGATGATGCAATCGGTTGTTGACTAGAGGCAATAAGTAGCAAACTTCAAGTTATACTTTGAAAGATAAAGTTAACTCCAAATAAAAAGTTAACTTGATATTGGGAGAAAGTTAACTCGGCAAGTCAAAAAACATAACTTCAAGTTTTAAGTTCGAAGAGAAAGTTAACTTGAAATAAGAAGTTAACTTGATATTCATTTGGCAAGTTAAAACACGATAAGTTTAAGTTCAAAGAGAAAGTTAACTTGAAATAAGAAGTTAACTTGATATGATCGTTCAAAGAGAAAGTTAACTTGAAATAAAAAGTTAACTTGATATAATATTGGCTTTTAGGTTCAAAGAGAAAACTTGAGAAAGTTAACTTGAAATAAGAAGTTACCTTGATAAAGTTAACTTGAAATAAGAAGTTAACTTGATAGTCAAAAACGATAACTTCATGTTTTAAGTTCAAAGAGAAAACTTGAGAAAGTTAACCTTAAGAAAGTTAACTTGAAATAAGAAGTTAACTTACATCAGCAATCACCATTAACAATATACAATGAATTAACTTCCAACAATTAAATAAACACTACCATACTTGCTGATAGTTTCGACCAAAGAATCTTCTCCCCGGGTTTTGTTCCGTCCATGAAGTGCACAAAGGAGCCGGTATTCCACAGTGACAGATCCTCGTTGGTCCTTCGTATTGCAACTCTCGCGATCCTCATCTTAACCGCGCAACTCTCCGCCTGCTCCCACTAATAGTACTTGCCGTCGAATCACCCATGTCTTCTCTTCTCTATAAGACCACCTCTCGGTTCGGATTTTTCCGTCAACACCTCCGATCGAACTGGACCCCTCTTTCTTTCTTAACGAAATGCCCTAGCCTTTTTATTTTAACCTGCAAATGTTGAAGCTTGTGTCACTAATATCTACTAATATCCACCAAAAAAATTGAAACCAAATAAACATTTCGACGTGGCTAACGTCGTTCGTCCTTATGTCAATTTTAGGTAAATATGATACCTTTTTATACTCCCGGGGCAAATTTGATACCTTTCTTATGCTTCCGGGGCAAATTTGGTACCAAAAAAACTTCCGGGTGCTGAACGCCCCTTTATCAAAACTTCTGGGGCAAATTTGGCATTTAACCCTACAATAAACTATCATGAAAGTACTCCGAGAAGAATATAAACTAATAATAATATAGGACAAAGATTGTTAAGAATGACTAAACCATCAATATCCACATTAAATATAAATATAAATCCACAAAGACATAGTATAGATTATCCTAAACCAATAACAAGAAGATGATTATCTAGAACCTTAAGTTTGAGGAGTAATAAAGATGATAATTGTAAAAGAAATTTATTAGCAGAAATACGAAAATACACACATACACACACATATATAGACGCATACATACATACATACATACATACATACATACATACATACATACATACATACATACATACATACATACATACATACATACATACATACATACATACATACATACATACATACATACATACATACATACATATGTGTGTGTGTATTGTAAGATTATAAAATAACATAAATATAGACATATTATATGCTCCTTTAAACATATGTTTATTCCAAAAATTTCTCAAATTTTTTAACAAATTATTAATTGCTTAAGTAAAAATTAATTACACTTTATCAATTAATAAAAAAATAATGAGATAACTAATAAATACTAAATAAAATATAAAAACTATATTGGAGATTCAGTTTGATGAAAGGTAAATTAGTTATGCATAAGGATTTAGTCTAATATAATTTTTAATATAAAATATCTTGTTAGAATATTTTTTTAATGGTGTTAATGATGATTTAAACCAAAATACATGTTTTCGAAATAGAATACATATTTGCATAGAAGCTGTAAACCTAATCATCAAGGGTTGTGATGGCTAGTAGACCGAAATCTTTCTTTTTTATTTTTGGGAATACATTGGCAAGCCAAAAGTTTAACCGAAGTCGTTCTTACAAGTTCACAGGGGATTGGAAGATTTTGTTTAATCATGTTCCGGGCAAAGATTTGCCTTAGTTAATTAGTTAGCTAAGCTGTCATAAACTTGAAGAAATTTTTTATATCATTGATCACCATCGACCTCTTAATCAAGAGTTGGAAGCTGATGAAGTAACCAATGTCTTGATCTAAAATCAAGAGTTAATAGACCTCAGTTTTCATATTTTTTTTTTTTTTTTAAAAAAAAGATAGAAGAGTTGCTAAACGTCGTTGTAATTAAGGCCACACATAACGGTGGTTGTTTGCTTTGTTATGTTATGTGACAGCTACCAACACACGAGAGGCACCTTAAATAACCTTAATATAGGTGTAGTTTTAGGTTGAATTTATAAGTAAGAACACTTTTCCCACATTGAAGTAGCTAAATCATCGATACCATTTGTTAGGCATACCTCAAAATAAACAATACCTCAAATTGTTTAAAGGGTAAAGAAGCGCTCGACCACCACAAAGTTACGTTTTGGGAGCGCCTAGTACCATGGCCGTTAGTTGACCGTCAACTTGGATGGAATGTTGACGTGGACCGACACGCCGACGTGGAATAAAAAACTTCAAAAAATTCAAAATGTTAGGAAAAAAATTCAAAAAATTACAAAAAAATTAGAAAACAAATTCAAAAAATGAGGAAAAATTTAAAATAAATAGAAAAAATTCAAAAAGTTAGGAAAAATTATCAAAAAATTTTAAAAATTTAAAATAATTTAAAATGTCAAAATAATTTTTTCCTAATTAATTTAAATTTTTCCTAATTAATTTAATTTTTTTCGTAATTTTTGAATTTTTTTCCTAATTTTTTGAAGTTTTTCCTAACTTTTTTAATTTTTTTCTAATTATTTTAATTTTTTCCTCATTTTTTGAATTTGTTTTCTAATTTGTTTTGTAATTTTTAAATTTTTTCTAATCATTTTAAATTTTTTTCTAATTATTTTAAAATTTTTCCTAATTTTTTGAATTTTTATTCCACGTCGGCGTGTCGTCACGTCGCCGATACGTCGCATTCCATCCAAGTTGACGGTCAACTTAGTGGTACTAGGCGCTCCCAAAACGTAACTTCGTGGTGCTGGGTACTCCCAAAAAAACTTCGTTGTGCTAGGCGCTCTTGGGAGTAAACTTCATGGTGCCCAATGCTCCTTTATCCTTGTTTTTTTTTTTTTCTCAAAGAGGTGTATATATATTCTTGGAGGAACCATTACATACCAAAGTCACACATTAACGACAAACAAAGCAAAGACAAACAACGGATAACAAGCAACATCGATGCAACTAAAAACCAGAAACATACCAAGAACCAACGAAAAACGAAAATACCCATAAACACATCTAAGATACTACCTACAACAAAAGCTAAATCAAAGGAATTAAAATCGGCCTCCAAGCGGAACCAAATCGAGTCATTGACGGTTCCATTGGAAACCCCGACTTCTTGTCTATCCAAGGTTAGAAGAGAACTTAAAGCGGTGATGGTCTCTCAACCCACCCGACCGGGTACACCTCTTTATGAGCTTTCGGCCGCAAGCAAATCGCCACACGATTCCCCTCCTAGGGGTAAAAGCAACAGAGAGAACCCAACCTTGGAATTAAGAGAACCGAAAATATCCAACAAAATACCTCTACATCTCCAATCGCCAAATCAAGACCTTTCGGCAACACAATTCGGGAGGAGCATACAATCGACTCAAAAATTAACATGTCCAATCCTATATCAATAGCCAACAAAGAAAGCCTTCCTCAATGCAAGGGCCTCGGTCATAAAAGCTGAAATAGATTTAATTTTATCCACATATCCCCAAACAAAATGGCCATAATTATCCCTGCACACTACTCCCACAAAAGCACGATTTAAATCAGCAAAAAAAGAACCATCACAGTTAATTTTCAGAAACCTAGAGGTCGGTGCAATCCAATGGGGTACCTTGTTGATCCTAGCCTCCGGCACAGCGGCTTCCTCTGGACTCACCTTCATGGCTGACCAATAATCAGAATTACTAGTCCTAGCGGAACTGAGAACAGCACTAGGATTAAGTTTCTCCTGATTAAAAATCTTCCCATTTCTTTGTTTCCACAAATACCAAAGTATCCAGCAAATGAGGGAAATATCTTGGGGAATTAAATCAGATTTACCTGTCATTTGTAGCCACTAAGAGTTGAAATTTGTTACTCCCATTGCATCAAAGCGAGCACCTAAGAAGCTACCAAACCATACACTCCTCGTCCATGGGCAATGGAAAAAGAGGTGTTCAATGCTTTCCACAACCGCTTCACACAGCAAACACATACAGGACAACGATCTCTTCCGGCGGTACAACGCGGCATTAGTGGCTATTACATGATTCAGGATTCTCTAAATGAAATGTTGTACTCTAGGGACTGTTTTCAGCTTCCAAACTGCCTTCCATGAAGCTTCAGGAATAACCACAGAAGGCCCAGCCTGAACCACCCCTGTCGATATCTCTTCCTTTCCACTCTGGTACCCCAATTTAACTGTATACAGCCCATTCGGAGCATTAAGCCAAATCAGCTTATCAGTCAGCCCGTTACTAGGAATAGGGATGTTATAAATAGCCTCATTGGACCTCAACCTGAAAGATATTGCATGATTGGAGCTAAATTCCAGGACCCATCCACTATTAGGTCACTCACCATCCCATTCTTAACATAGGGGTCATCGCTATCGGTACCGCTTTGCAGGAAAATCACATTGGGGACCCAGTTATCCCCCAAATTCTTATGTTTGTTCCGATCCTACATCCCATCTCACATTCTTCTTCAAAAAATCCGGCCATCTAGAATACTCCCCCAACACCAAGACGCCCTTGAACCCTTCGTAGCATCCATCAGCCCCCCTTTTGGAAAATACACACTTTTTAACACTCTAACCCACAGATCCTCCGGTTTAACCAACATTCTCCAGGCAGTCTTGGCCAACAGGGCATTGTTCATCACCAGCAGATCCCGAAAACCCAAGCCACCGTCACATTTACTCTCTGAAATTTTATCCCAAGTCCTCCAATGTAATTTGCCCCGGTAGCATTCCCCTCCCACCAGAAATTATTGAAAATCCTATTCAATTCCTTACAGAGCTGAACCGGGAACTTGAAACAATGCATCGAGTAAATTGGTATAGCTTGCAAAACTGCCTTAATCATTACTTCTCTTCCCGCGAACGAAAGAAGCGAGTTACCCCATCCCCGAATCTTCCTCACCACCCATTCCCTAATATAGGCTAGGGCTGCGTCTTCGTCTTCCCCCATACACTTGGAATTCCTAGATACTTCCCCGGGTCCTCCACCGTAGGAATTCCCAAGATAGATCCCACCATATCCTTGACATCCTCAGCGGTGTTTTGAGAGAAAAACATGCTGGATTTTTCTAAATTGATAACTTGGTCGGACGCTTTACTGTAAGTATTCAGGATTAGTGCCAAATTAGTACATGTCTCCCGGTCAGCTCTCATGTAAAGCAAAACATCATCCGCAAAAAAGTATGTGTAAGAACAAGGCAGCCGAGACTGAGTTTAACTCCCTTAATCATGCCAGCCACATAACTCTTAGTAATCATCAGTGAAAGCACTTCAGCTACTAAGATGAAAAGGTATGGTGAGAGGGGGTCCCCTTGCCTTAAGCCTCTAGTAGGGTGAATGGAGCTCACAGCTTCTCCTGACAAACAAATATTAAGGCGTACAGACCTTACACAATTCATAATCAGCAGTACCCACTTATGATAGAAACCGAATCGTAATAGAGTATGCTCCAAGAAGTCCCACTCCACTCTGTTGTATGCCTTACTCATGTCCATCTTTAAGGAAAATTCAAATTTCCCACCAGTTTTCTTTCGCCTTAGGTAGTGGTAAACTTCGTGAGCAATTATAATGTTATCCTGTATCCAACGGCCAGGTACAAAGGCTCCCTGGCTTTGTGAAACACAACAATCCAAAAGTGGCTTCATCCTATTAGCAATGATCTTTGAGATGATCTTATATGAGTAGTTGCACAGACCAATAGGACAGAATTGAGAAACATGCTCCGGTCTATCCACCTTAGGAATGAGAGTCAAATTGGTAACATTTAGATCCTGAACCGAGGAATTTCCTTCAAAGAAATCCAGTACCATTGCGCAAACTGATTCACCCACCTCCTCCCAAGCATCTTGATAGAAAATCCCTGAGAATCCATCCGGCCCCCGGGCTTTAGATTTCCCAAGGCTGAACACCGTGCTTTAATTTCCTCCTTCGATATATCTTTTAATAAAGGGATAAGGATCTTAAATGCCATGGAAGTTTTCGCTCAGGGGCATTGGTAAGACGGAAGTTTTTTTTGGACCAAAAATGCCACGGAAGTTCACAAGACGTAGCAATTTTGCCCCGGAAGTTTTCGCTGAGGAGCAATTTTGCCCTAGAAGTTTACACTGAGGAACAATTTTGCCTCGGAAGTTTACAAAGCGTAGCAATTTTTCCCTTCCGTCCCCAAATATTAAATTTGACTATTAAATCAGTCAAAGACCACACATGTCATGCCTTGAAAAGGTCGAACTTGGAGTCGAGAGAAGGAGATCCTTCGAGATGTTGAAATCAAGCGCCGAGAATTTGTGAAGCCGAACTGGTCAAAGGGACTAAAAAGGTACGTCACAAAACGCAAATGAAACGCAAAACGAGAAACGAATTGTTCCAAAAATTGGTTCAAGAAAAACAAATCAATAGTGATAATATTTATATTTGTATAGACTGATCATTTATTTAGATCATAAGTGATGCTTCCTTTGGGTTTTGTGACGGTCGACCTTTCGGTCCCTTTGACCCGGTTCGGCTTTTACAAATTCTAGCGCCTTGAGCTCAACATCTCAAGGATCTCCGTCTCTCGGCTCCAAGTTTGACATTTTCAAGCCATAACATGTGTAGTCTTTGACTGATTTAATAGTCAAATTTAATATTTGGGGACAGAAGGGCAAAATTGCTCCTTAATGAAAACTTCCGGGGCAAAATTGCTCCTCAGAGAAAACTTCCATGATATTTTTGGTCCAAAAAAACTTCCGTCTTACCAGTGCTCCTGAGTGAAAACTTCCATGGCATTTAAGACCCTTATCCCTTTAATAAACCTTGATTCATCTCCTCTGTTATTTTTGGATCAATGTAATCTAGGGCTTTAGTCATCTCCTGGCCATCTAAGGAAGATGTGAAAAGGTTTTGGAAATAGTGAGTAATTTTCTGGGAGATATCCTCCATCTCAGACAGCCATGTGCCAGAATCATCCTTGATGCATAACAAGCTATTCCTTCGTCTTCTCTTGGTGGTAGCACTATGAAAGAATCTGGAGTTCCTATCCCCTGCTGATAGCCAATTCACCCTTGATCTCCGCCACCAATACATTTCCTCGCGAGAAAAGGTCATTCTAGCTTCAACTTCAAATCGGCGATAGCACGAGAAGAGGAGGTCGGCCCCCCTTGATTGAATGAAGCCAACTTGGCTTTTAGCTCCTCAATAATCCTAGCCGCGTTAGGGAACTCAGACTTACTCCATCGAACCAGATCCATTTTGCATCTATTCAATTTCCCCAAAAACTTGGCACAAGCTCCATACCAGCCCCCGGACGGTTTAAACCAGCTATTTCTAACCACTAAAGGAAAATCTTTATGCAGAGCCCATGAAGCCTCAAACCGAAAGCTCTTCTTACCCCGGATACCTTTTGGTTGACACTGAATCCATAAAGATGATGATCCGACAAATTTGGATCCACATGAAAACACCGCAAGTTTGGAAACCGGACTCTTAGAGGACCATTCCCCAACACCATATCTATGCGTTCTCTGATTGTATCCGGGTCGTCTCTTTTATTGCACCATCTGAATCGGAAACCATTATAGCCCAAATCCTTCAGATCACAATCTGCCAAGAAGCTATTAAAATTCCAGATCTTGCGCCACGTCTGCATTCTACCCCCACATTTATCTTCTTGGGAGATAATCTCATTAAAGTCTCCCACACACATCAAGGAGTCCCCCACAGACAGTGCAAACCTGCGTACATCCTCCCAACATTGGGTACGTTGTTCCTCATCCGGAGGACCATAAATGAAAGAGATGTAGTGAGGTGTATCAAACTCTCCAGACTCAATTAGAGTATGAATACAATTAGCAAAAGAAGATAAAATATTTACCTTTATGTTGTCTGACCACCACAAAGCAAGTCTGCCACTATAACCCACCGGGTCCACAATCCATTCTTCATTAAATCTGCAGCGTGGACGGATCTTGCGCACATATCGCTGCTTCTGTTTTGTCTCCTTTATCCTTGTTTAAATGATGCTAATTCACCACATCGTACGGTTCCACCAGTTTCCTATTATGTGCGTACAGTGACCTGAAAGCATTATGAATAGCAACGAATGTACTGTGAACACGACCATGAAGGAGATACTGACCTCGGGCAAAGGCAAAAGAAAGCACGGAGCACTTTTGCAATTACGAGCATGACTTACCATATTGAAAAGGTATGGGCAATTTTTTCTCAAAAGCTTTTATTGAAGGATAATTTTATTCATGAAAGTTTTTTGAAACAATTTTACTGGGAAAGTTATAAAAAACAAAAAGAATAATTTTTTCTTGACTGTTATCACATTTAATTGACTAAAATATCTTGAATTGGTCGTCTAAATGTCATCAAGATCATTTTTATTGAGATGTAAATTTACCTCAAAAATTCAAATATCATCTACTTTAATTTTTCTAAAGTTAGATTAAGATTTTTGAGATAAATTTAACAACAGAGATTAAGTAAGGGGTACTTGGCATAACAATATTTAGGTTAAAAAAGAACAATAATGAAAATTTTTGTACCTAAAATCACCACTCCATTTAATAAAATATTCATTTTTTTTTTTTCGCTAAAAATAAAGTATTCACCATTAGTGCTCCTTTTTCTTTTGACAAAGTGCTCTTCTTTTGGTTGTCCGCACCATGGTTTGCAAAAACACGTTTTATAACGTAAAACGTCGTTTTTACGATTTATTTCCGCCAAACGTGTTTTGTTTCGAAAAAACGTAGAGAGGGTGAAATCGGTAAAAACGTTGCTTTTCAACGTAGAAACGCAACGTTTTTTCAAAAAACGTAAACTGAAAATCTAAAGGAGAAGGAGAGAGGATTTCTTGTTTTTTTTTTTTTGTGTGGGGTGCGCTGATGCTTGCATGCTTTGGAATATTTTATGAAATATTTTAATTTCTCTCTTTTGTTTTTTTCTTTCTTTTTTTTTTTTTTTGCTCAAGCTCTCTTTTGTTTTCTTAACAAAAAAACATTGATAAAAAAATATAGTTGGGGTAGGATCAAAGGTGTTAAAAATGAGTTTTTACATATTAAACACCTAATATATATAGCTGAAAAGTTGATTACTATTTTACCTTTAGTTTTGATTTTAAGATCTTTTGGTGAAATAGAAATGAACAGAGAGGAATTATATAAATTATATATATATATATATACGAGGTAAAATCTACGTTTTGTGTTACGATTTTAGGTTTTACGATTTTTCATTCTCCTTCCATTTTTAAGTAAAAACTCATTTTTAAGAACCTTGGTCCGGTGCCATACAATTATTTTGTTTGGAGGATACCCATGGCCTTGTCATCCTCTCCACCAACTCTCCCACTTCATTTAATAAAGTACTGTACCCTTTTTTTGTTTCTTTACCTACTTTCTCTGTTTGATCGGGGTGGCCCTACTCCATGACAATAAAACTACATGAGCAACGATAATATTTTTGCATAATCATTTATTATATGTCATGCTATTATAATTTATAATAAAATTATGTATAATTGTAAAAATTGTTAGGTGGTATTTTGTAATAACTATATAAAAGAGAACGATGATAAAAAATTTTACTAAAATCAGACAGATGAAAAGACAACAGAAAGTGAAAAAAAAAGGGGTAAGTTCATGTCATAGAGCTGGTAAAGAAACGAAGAAGGGTACTAATAATGAATACTTTATTAAATGGAGTGGGAGAGTTGGTGAAGATGATAAGATTATAGGCATTCTGTAAACAAAGGCGACCCTGATAAAACAGAAAGTAGGTAAAGAAACGAAGAAGAAGGGTACTAATAATGAATACTCCCTTGCTTCTCATTATAGGAATATTTATGTGATATAAATTATACTACAAAAGTATTTTTATAATTAACTGAAATCTTTCTCCATTTTTAATTGTAGGAATACTTCATAGTATAAATTATCTTATAAAAATGTTTCTATAAGACTAGAAACAATAATACTTTATTAAATAGAGTGGGAGAGTCGGTGGAGAAGATGATAAGGCTATAGGTATCGTCCAAACAAAGGAGACCCCAGAAAACGGAGAAAGTAGGTAGAGAAACAAAGAAGAATACTAAGAATAAATACTTTATTAAATGGATTGAGAGGCTTTGGTGGAAAAGATGATAAGACTAATAGGAGCATGGCACGTGGTAGGAACAACCAAAAGAAGAGCACTTTGTCAAAAAGAAAAAGGAGCACTTTTGATTTTAATTGTGGAAATTTTCATTATTGTTCTTTTTTACCTAAATTTTTAACCAAAAGAACGCCAGCATTAGGAACACGTTTCCCCATCACTCGGCTCCACAACTTTTCTGTCATGTACAGTAAACCTGAAAGCATCATGATTAATAAGGCATACATGTGAACCTAACCATGGAAGAGACATAACAATGAGACAGAGCCTCGGGCAAAGGTGAAAGAAAGAACAGTACACGGCAATTACTCTTTTTTGTCTTTTTTGATAAATATATATGGCATTCAAATAATTAATAATTAATTGGGACAATTTCCCTTAACCCCACAATTAATTATATTTTAATTAACCTTCAAATCAATATGAAATTTAACTGCATCTCGTAAATAATAATAATAATAAAAAAGTTTTTGTGGACTGTACTATTGATATTTTACAATGTTGATTATAAGATACTTTCTTTAGTCTTTATTATAAGGTACTAACTAATAAGTATATTTAGTCTTTTTTATAAAACATTTACTTAGTCCCAAGAAACATTAATTATCTTTTTCCTATAATTAATAAGGGTAGTGGGTGGTGAGAATAATGATGAATGTAATATTAGAGTTTAGTACAATTAGTAAAGATAATATTGAAAGTTACTTAAATTGTAGAAACAACTTTATTGACTTTAACTTGTTTTTATTGATTTGTGAAAATTGTTAGTTTGTGCCTTATAATAAAAATCAGAGAGAGTAATTGCTTACTAACTATACATAAATTGTAATTTCTGCCGTTTGAAAATTAACATCTGATGAGGTTGGATGACTCCAACAAAAATCTTGGAGTGGTCATTTTTTAAAAAAATATTATCTTAAAATGTAAAACCCTTCATAGTTAATATTTCTGCATTATATTCAACACCACGAGAAGGTATTTTTGGAAAAAAATGTTTGTACTTTGTTTGGTGGTCTCTTTCACGAAGGAACAAAAGAAATTATTATCTTCCTTGCATTTCCCCTTCATAGTTAGTGTTTGCTCCGCTGTGATGAATTACGCATTAATTTTTTCTTTTTTTGAAAAAAAAAACATACCAGAATGTTAATCAACCACATCCTAAATATCATAACCAGATATGGACTTTTGTGCTCATCACTGTGCTAGTGATATGCTTTGTCTAAATGCAATTTCAATAATCTTGATTTAAAATTTTTAACTAATACTTTTTAGGAAAAATTATAATAAAGGACCTAAGGAAAATAATATTTATTAAGAAGGACCATAAAAATAGTAATTATTTTAAAAGACCAAAAATTAAAATATTAAAATAGAAAAGACTAAATTATCCTTAATCAGATTTCCTATATTCCCTCTAATTAAATCAAAATATGGAGCAATTGATGGATAATGACAAATAGTCACAAATCAAAATATGCTAAATTAGTGTCCTTACTGCACGCACCGAATCGCCCCCAAATTACAATCAATATGACTTCCTTTTCCGTCTCTTTTTTCAGAATATGTATTCATTAGGAATTTTATCTTTTTTTTTATGCTCACACAATTATCTCAACATCCAATGAGTTATAGTTATAGTTATAGTTATAGACACAACAAATTTAAAAACTAAAGACATACAATTAGAAATAAAAGAGTATGTGCAGCGCCTTAGTAGCGTAGTGGCATGGGAGCCTGGATCCCCTCCCCTATATTCAGGGTTCGAACCCTGCCCCTTCGCCTACTATATGTATCAAAAAAAATAAAAAAATAAAAGAGTATGTCTTAAATAAGTGAATTCCATTTTTCTCCCACATTTCACTTTAATTTCTCTTCATTTCCTTTCTTGTGTTGGGGTTACTTATTCATGGTTCTTCGTTTTTTATCTCATCATTTTATCTCATTCAAAAGTACTATTCCAATACATTAGTTGTCCTCATCTTATTTCAGTACTGTATATATTTGAGTTTCATGTTTTCTTTGAAGAAAATTAATTTAATAAAATAATACAGTTTGAAAGTAAACAACTTTGGGCAATTATATATATGCTTCAGTTAATTTTAATTCTTAATAATCTTTCGTATTATTCATAATCTTAATTCTTAATGAGTTGGGATGGTCGCAGGTCGTCGGTGATGAAGGTGGAGAGAAGGTGAGATGGTGGAGGATGAACATCGAAGATGAAGTTTGAAGGTCTTTAGTACGCGTCTGTGTCTCTGCTTCTTTATCTCTCCATGAGGTTTAGAAGAGAGAAGGAAAAGGAAGTCACCTTGATCATAATTGGGAGGTGATTTCGGTGCAATAGAGACGTTAATTTAGTAGATTTTGATTTGTCTCTATTTGTTATTATCCAAACAATCACTCTAGATTTTGATTTGATTATAGAGAATATAGGAAATGCATTAAGGGCAATTTAGTCTTTCTATTTTAATGTTTTATTTTACGGTCCTTCAAAATAATTACCATTTTTATTATCTTTCTTAATAAATATTATTTTTCTTAGGTCCTTTATTATAATTTTCCCTACTTTTTATATAAAAGAACATTTTAAAAAAAGTAACAATTAAAATATTATCTTTTTTTTTTTTTTAAGATTTGGTATACACCAAAATAATTCTAGCTAAAAAATGTATGCATCAAAATAAATTTCCACTTACAAATAACAGTGAAAAAAATTGAATCTTAACCGTTCATATGTTCATATTAGATCTAGACATTCCAGATTTGAGTGCTCGTCATCATTAATGAGCAGCGAAGCCAAACTCATCCCCAAATATCATGGACTATAAATGCGGTTTTCTGAAGGTTAGGTTTCTCTCATTGTCCTTTTCTTATTATCCCTCATAATCTCTAAATCATATCCGTCCAATCAATCTGAAAAGTTACAATACTACTTTGACTTTTCTCTCATCTATCCAATCAACGGTAGGATGGGCTAACAAGGGATAATAAGAAAAATAGATCATAAGAAAACCTGCTTCACTATTTGTACTTTTGATATACAACGTTGACTATAAGATAATTGTTTAGTAAGTACACATATAGTAATTTCCGCCATTTGAAAATTAACATCCAATGAGAAGGGAGAAGAGGAATGCCTTCATTGATCTCTCTCTTTATTTAATGTATCCACCATCAGATTAAGTTTCAATGGTTCAGATTTAATACTATATAAAAATATTTATTATAGCATCAAATATAATAATAATAATAATAATAATAATAATAATAATAATAATAAGATAGAAAAAGAACTTTGAAATTATAAAATCACAAATAAGATTTGTTACCAAGAGTTGATCCGGGAGTGATGAAACTTGATAAGCACGAGAAATACCTGATTTAGAATTTTACAATTTGTCTTTTTCTATTTTTTTCTCCATAATAATATATTATGATAAATAGAATAAATCACAACCATTAAAACTTGATTTAATGTTGATACATTAAATTGAGAGAAAATAGAGAAAAATATCAATGGAGAGGTTCCTTACAGGTTGAACGACACAGAAAAATCTGAGTGATCATTTCTCTGATCGATTAAGGCCTGTGAAATTATCTTAAGATTTAAAACCCTTCCTAGTTAACATTTTTCATTATTTATTAATGATTGTACTTTGTTTGGTGGTCTCTTTCATGAAAGAACAAAGAAGTTATTGTGAATCGCCTGCCAACTGGGGGGAAAATACACGTCCTTAACCCCCAAAAAAATATAAAATTCTAATTCATTTGAAATCATTTTAGAATTTTGAAATCTTCCATAATAAATAATTTTTCAACAAACTGAAATGTTGGATTTAGGGCTGTTTATATAAGATCTCAATTTAATTTGTCAGTAACTTATAATTTTTTCTCAAATTATCTCAGGCATACTAAAAAGGAGGGTTTATAAGGGCTAGTTTTCAATGCAAATGTTTAAATAGGATCAGCAATTATATTTTTATAAAGAACTAACTTAATTAATTTTATTAACTTTCTTAATATCTTTAAATTATTATCTAACTTAGTGAGTGAGATAAATTGCCCGTCAAATCGAATTCCTGTCATTGTCTATCCCATTCATAGTTGACTTGGCTGGTGGGTGGTAGGGGTGTTCATCATGCCAAGCATCTGTCCGTCCACCCGCGCCACTGAAAAATCACCCTGCCCAGCCCAAGGAAAAACAGCCTAAACTGGGCAGGGCACAAATGGGCTGGGCATTTTTGCAGGCAGGGCGGGCATCGGGCATGGTATGCCGCCCTACCCATTTGGCCCTGCCCAGTATTTATAATAGTTTTTATTTTTTAATAGAATAAAAAATTATTATAGATATATATATATATTTTTTTAAAGATAGTATTATATATTTTTTACAACAAATGGTTGTGCAGACCTACTAGCTAAGCTTAGTTTTATGCAGGAGGAATTATTTGTTTCATTTGTTTCTCCTCCTATGGCTGTTTCCAGATCATTGTATCAGGTTGCTATGGGGATTTTGTACTCTCATTCTATATTGGTGAAGGAATAGATATGGGCTAAAAGCCCCGTTTTTACCCCCCAAAAAAATATAATAATATGATTTCTTTGTTGCTTTCTTACATGATTATGTATTTCATTTACATTTTCCAATATTATTTATTAGGTATGATTGAAGCTATTTTTTTCATATAGGGTATGGTAGGGTATCGCCACTTGGGCATGTAAGGCCCGCCTGCAGAACCATTATTACCCGCCCAAAAATCTTTGAGCTTCATCGGACAGTGGGCTTTATTTGCATTTTCGCCCAATGATTTTTTGGGCAGGACATCAGGCAAGGGTCTCGCCCTGCACCCCTAGTGGGTGGTCCATGAAATTAATCAGTGTTGTGATGTAGTATTTCTTTCTTATTCTTTTACCTTTTTTGGTTTGCAAAATGGCCTTTTTTTTTTAAAAAAAAAAATTTCTAAAAGGGTTCATTCAGTTTTTTAACCAATGACTTGAGAGAGTAGATCAGAGTGCTCTCTGTTTTTATAACAATATTGAATGAGCTTCAGGACACACTATATTTCTTTGAAGTTTCCACAATCATGGGTATTTATAAAGAAAGGCAATTAGGAAAAAAAAATATATATTTAGGACGATCCAAGGGAGGCAAAATAATTTAGGACATCCAAATTTGAAAATAAAAATTGGTAAAAAAAAAAAAAAAATAGGAAAATGAATGCTTGTTGCGTTGAGAACACGCGTCCTCCTTTTCTTCCTTGCAACTTCCTCTTTAAGTGTTCTGCCAAACATTCTAAGCCTCACTCTGTTGCTTTCCATCAAACTCTTTTCACTCTCAATCATCTAAGCAATTACGTTTGACTCCCCACTCCCCAGGCAAAACAAGGCATGGAGTTCGCTACCAAGGTGGGAGAAGCACTTCTCTCTTCTTCTGTGCAGACCTTACTGGACATGATCACCTCAAGCGAGTTTCGAGATTTCATGAAAAGTAGAAAGCTCAATGTCTCTCTGCTGGATGAGCTGAAGATAACTCTGTTAATGCTTGGTGCTGTCCTTAATGATGCAGAGGAGAAGCAAATCACCCGTCCTGCAGTCAAGGAATGGCTTGAAGCGTTGAAAGATGCTGTCTATGATGCAGAGGATTTACTCGATGAAATCAACACCGAATCTCTGAGATGCAAGCTGGAGCATGATTCTCAAAACGTCGCTAACAAGGTGCGATCCATCTTTTCTTCTTCTTTTGGAGGATTTTACTGGGGGCTTAACTTCAAGCTAGAAGAAACATGCCGAAGGCTTCAATACTTTGCCAAACAAAAGGATATCCTTGGTTTGCAAAGTGTTAGCTTGAGCGTGTATAGAACACCCACAACACCATTGGTAAATGAATCTGCAGTGGTTGGTAGAGAGGATGATAAGGAGAAACTATTGCAAATGCTCCACTGTGATGAAGATCCAAAGGGTAATGCTATTGGAGTGGTCACTATCTGGGGTATGGGTGGCCTCGGTAAAACTACCCTTGCTCAGCTCCTTTACAATGATATCAAGGTGCAAGAGCACTTTGATTTGAAGGCTTGGGCATGTGTTTCAGATGATTTTAATGTTCTAGAGGTGACCAAGAGACTTGTTGAGTCTATTACATCAAAAGGCTCTGATACGACAAGTCTTCACTTACTTCGTGAGGAATTAAGAGAAAGCCTAAGCAATAAAAAGTTTTTGATCGTGTTAGATGACCTGTGGAATGAAAAATATAATGATTGGGATGATCTCATAACTCCTTTTCAAAATGGAAGAAGGGGAAGCAGGATCATCATAACTACTCGCCAAGAAAGAGTTGTTGAAATCACACATACATTTCCTGTATATAAATTGAGTTGTCTCTCTGATGACAACTGTTGGATTTTACTCTCCAAGCATGCATTTGCAAGTGAAGATCCAAAGAAATTTCCTGAGTTAATGGAAATTGGAAGGAAAATTGCAAGAAAATGTGGTGGCCTCCCGATTGCTGCTAAAACACTAGGAGGTCTTTTGCGCTCTAAAGTGAATGCAAAGGAATGGAAAAAAATTCTTAATAGCAAACAGTGGGACATACTAAAAGATGATGTTATGCCTGCTTTGCGCTTGAGTTATCTCTATCTTCCATCACATTTGAAGAAATGTTTTTCTTATTGCTCAATTTTTGCCCAAAGATATTTTGTTGGAGAAAAAGAAATTGATCTTGTTATGGATGGCTGAAGGCTTTGTTCAGCAACCTCCCGATGTGGAGAAGACGTTTGAGATGGAAGCAGAAGACTATTTCAATGAATTACTATCTAGGTCATTCTTTCAACAATATGGCGGTGATCCAACAAAGTTTGTCATGCATAATCTCATCAACGATTTGGCTAAATCTGTATCTGGCAGGAGGTGTCTTCAATTTGAGGGAAATGAAGTCCCAAAATCTACAAGACATTTATCGTTTTCCCAAAAACCATATGGTGTCTCTAAAGATGTTGAGTGCTTTCTCCATTTAAATTGTTTGAGGACTCTTCTATTACAAAATGAATTCAGAAAGTGGTTGCAACAATGTCATTTAAGCAAAAAGGTGCTCCATGATGTGTCGACAAAACTTAAACGTCTAAGAGTACTATCCTTGCAAATGTTTACCAATTTCTTTGAGGTACCAATTTCAATTGGCAATTTGCAACATTTACGGTATCTCAACCTTTCCTCCACTTCAATTAGAAGGTTGCTGATGAAGCCTTTACACTTTACAATTTGCAAACATTGCTTTTATCAAATTGTAGGTATTTTAATGAATTGTCGAAAAAATAAAAAAGTTTATTAATTTGCGTCATCGGACATTAGTGGAACTGCTTTGAAGGAGATGCCCACACAAGTTGCAAACCTACATAACCTTCAAAGTTTAAGCACCTTTATGGTGGGAAAACATCCGGATGGATTGGGAATTAAAGAGTTGAAAAGGCTTCCCCATCTACAAGGTAAACTTTCCATTTTGAACTTACAAAATGTTGTTGATTCTATGGATGCTTTGGAGGCAAACTTGAAAAGGAGAGAGAATATTGAGGAGTTAGTATTGGAATGGGATTTTGATGCTCAAGACTCACAAGCTGTGAAAGATGTGCTCAATATGTTGCAACCGTCAACAAATTTAAACAAGTTGACCATCAAGCATTATGGAGGCCTTGGATTTCCTATTTGGGTGGGAGATTCGTCATTTATAAATATTACCTTTTTATGTTTGTTTGATTGCAATAATTGTTTTTGCTCCCACCATTTGGAGAACTACCTTCTCTCTCAAAGCTCTTGATTGAAGGAATGGCATCTATAGTTACACTTGGAGGTGAGTTCTATTGTAGCAAAGGAGAGCCCTCTTCATTTCACCATTTCCATCTTTGGAGATTCTTAGATTTGAAAATATGGCTATTTGGGAGGAATGGACACTCTTTGAAGGTGAAGGTGAAAAGTTTCCTTTCCCTCGACTTAAACATTTAAGTCTACATAATTGTCCTTTGTTGAAAGGAGCCATACACGACAACCTTCCATCCTTGAAAATCGTTTCTATATCAAACGCAAAACGGTTGGAAGCAAAATCTTGACTTTACAATGGATTACATCTATTAAAAAATTAAAAATTAAGCAAGGGGAATGTGGGATATTAGGAGCATTTGATCATTTCCCTCTGGACTCTTTGAAATCTCTAACAATTGAGATGTGTGACAGCCTGCAGTCCTTGCCAAGAACAATAATGGGTAGCCATTGTCTTCAAATGTTGTCTCTCAAAGATATCCCATCAATCACGTCCTTCCCAATTGATGGTTTGCCTACTTCTTTGCAACGCCTTCAAATTGAAGATTGTGAGAAATTAGAGTTCCTACCTCAGGATTCTTGGCAAAACTACACATCACTTGAAGCCTTGAAAATTATAAATAGTTGTCATTCCTTGAAATCTTTTCCATTAGGTTGTTTTCCCAAGCTTGAACTCCTTGTCATTGACGGTTGTCATAATCGGAGAGCTTTGCACATGTTGGGGGTCTGTTCTTCCCTTAAAATTTCTTCTTGTCAAAAGTTGTGAAGAATTTAGATCAACGTCAGAATTACACGTTGACTCCCTTTCCAATCTTCAATACTTGTGTCTAAATGTGGTTCCGAAGTTGGAATCCCTGCCTCAAGGTGGTTTGCCTTCTAACGTGAGAAAATTGGCTATTCGGGGATGCAATGGACTATCTTCTATATCAATTGAAGATTGGGGCTTTCAACGGCTAACTTCCCTCTCACATTTTGACGTTGAGAATGATGGAAGTGAAAGTATTCTACATATTTTACTAAAGAATCAATTACTACCCTCTTCTCTTGTGTATTTTAACATCATCGATTTCTCCAATCTTAAATTGTTAGAAGGAAAAGGGCTTCAACACCTTACTTCTCTTCAAATGCTTCGCATTAGGTGTTGTCCAAACCTTGAATCCTTGCCAGAAGATGCGCTGCCATCCTCTCTCTTGTGGTTGGAAATCAAAGACTGTCCAAAATTAGAAGAGAGATATGATTATAAAAAAGGAAAACATTTGTCCAAGATCGCTCATATTCCCGCCATCGAAATTAATGATGAATACTATGATCCTTGATATGCTATGCATTCCTCCAAAAGGTGAGCTCTCAAATTTCACAACAATTAATCATTTTTTAATATTTGTTAGTTTATACCTTTTTTTTTTTTTCTTTTTCACAATGCACATGAAAATTATGATATATTCCTTTCCCGATCGTCGAATTGATATCAACATTATAAGGCTACATTTTAACAACATATCAATGCTTCTGCAACATTTTTTTAGGTGAACAACTCTGAATAGTGTGAAACAAGTTGTTCAATTTTCCTTCGTATACAACAAAATATAGGATTTATCAAAATAAAAGTGGTACCATGATAACTATTGTCTCAAAATTTACAATTATAGCATGCACGTTAAATCTTTTGGTCTCTCTGAAAAATAAATCATATCTTGATTTCACCTACTTGTTTTTCATATTTGCCAATATATACTTAATATTTGATCATATTTTTAATAAAAAAGATTGAAAACACGTATTTTTTCCATTGCCATACATGAGACATGTTTGGTTGCAAAATAATTTGTATTTTTATGTCACTTCTTCGTAATTTTTTCAGATTCTTAAGCTTTGTGGCATAATTGGTACTGAGATCATTGAAATTCTAATTCTCTATTTTCAAAGTGCATTCAATCCATTTTTTATTTTCATACATTCTCTAATTTTCTATTTTCAAGTGTTGTTAGTTGATTTATGAAAGATTGAAAATCCCTTTAAATATTAATTGTTTTCCTTAAAGGATTTCAAAGATTCCATAAATGTTCTTTAGGTTGATAGTAAAGGTCTGATGTTTTCTAAATTATTTATCCGATATATAGTTCTTTTAAAAAAAAAAAAAAAAATTCTCTTACTTTGTGCTCAAGAAGATATAAGATTTTAATTTGAACCCAAAACTCTATATTGGGGTCTAATCTTTCTACTCTTTAAGTAGGAGAAGTTTGATTTAATTTTTTATATGCAGATTATTAAAAGCTTTGTGATTGAAACTTTGGAATCACCAAAAAGCCTTTTGAAGGTCAACAAGTTTCGTTCAAATTAATCCTCTGCTCCTCATTCACTGATTTGATATCATCTGTTGTTTTATTTGTCTTTGGGAGTTGATTCATGAGAAGCTCATGTGAGCATCAACATTTTTCCTTAAATAGCTAGTTAACAAATGATAAATCCATATATATTATTATATATATATATATATATATTTATATAAAAGAACCATTCTTTCTTTATCTAACTCTATATAATACAACTAAAACATCCATCCTTACTATAATAGCTAGTTAACAAATTTAGATATATTAAAGAAGTTAGTTGTATTAAATAAATAAAAATATAGGTTGATTTTCCTTAAATATCATCTTTTCAAAGTGGATTAATGTCTTATATTTAGGATAAAATCAAATTCCTAACTAACTCTTATATTAAATATACTAGATAAAGTATTATCTAGGCATAATGACCCATGAAGGCATGAAGCATATGAATCATATGTACACTTGTCACATGTATGGGTCTCCATTTTTAGTATGTTAAATATTATTTGTTCATATTTCATATAATTTTGTAAACAAGTATGATAATTTTTTGCAGAGATCCACTGATATGCCGTTGTCCTTCACGATTTTGTGGCATCACCAGTCTCAAGATTGGTATTTCAAGGTATTGGATTAGCTAGCCTGGTTTATGAGGCTCATTGCATTTTAGAGAAATTTTCTAATTTCAATTTTTAAAATTTAATATAATAATCGTATATATGAAGCCTCAGAAATTACTTGTAAATCACCAAGCTAAAACTTGACTAACAATTTTTTCCCCTTTTCAGTGACTTGATCTAAAATTTCAAAAAGAGAATGATGTTTGCTTTAAATAAGTAGAGCAATGGCCAAATGTTTCTTGAAGATCTCACAGATCTTAATTAGGTAATGCATTCTGTTAAAACGAACCCAATTTTTTAATTATTTTGATGGAAAGCTTGCAGGTGTTGTTGAATTTAATCTAATATTGTGTTTTAATGAACAATGTCAAAATAGGTGAGGGAATTTGTTTAATTGCTCTGTTTTGAAGAACAGAGTTATGCCATGTGAGAAGCAATTAGGCAAGTAAGAACACTAATCCAAAAAGCATTGTTTTGTTGGTCATTAATCAATCATTTTATATGTTGGATAAAAAATTTGATTCCTGGTGTTCTGGTTTTCTTCAGGTTTCAACATTAACGAGGTTGAGGAATGATTCGTAAAATGAAGGAGGAGTCTCATCATTGTTGAATTTAGAGTATTTGAGTGCTTAGAGCGTTTTAATTGCCTAGCTATTCAAACACAATTTATGTAGCCAACTTTTTTTTTTTTTTTTTTAACACATGTCAAATTAGTTTGGGGTGATGAGTTACCTAAAACTTCATGTAAAACTTTTAGAGTTGCGACTTGTTAGATTTTTAGGTATTTGTGTTGTAAATTGAATATAATAAGATCATAATATGAAACTTCAACTAATATCGTGATAAAAAAATAAAAAAAAAAAACTTAGTAAAATTACTTATCAATAACCTATGTCATTGTAACAAATTATTTATTGCGGTGACACTAATTTTTTTAAAATGTTAATTCTTTTATTATTTTTTTGGGAGTTAAAACAAAGTTAATTCAAATATAGTGATATTATCTCTATCTTTAATTTGGCTTTATATTCTCATATATTCATACTTTTAGTTTTTAAGTTTATATGAGGTATACTTTTGGGTTAACTTTATAAAGTATATTTTTAGACCTATAATTCTAACATTGTTAATTTTGTTAACGGAAAATGTTAACTTAAGTGATAACGGTATAAATTTAAGTTATGATTTTGTAATTAAATACTATTAAACTTATGGGTAAATTAAAAAATATATAAAATTTGTATAATTAAATGCTATTAGTCATCATTTGAGTTCGCTGCGTCATCATTTTCCGTTAGCAACATTAACGGTGTTAGAATTTTAGGACCAAAAATATATTTTATGAAGTTAAGGGACTAAAAGTATACCTTATGTAAAACTTAAAGGACCAAAAGTATACTTTAGTCTATATTCTATTATCATTATTGTGATTTTTTTTTTTTTTGGGGGGGGGGGGATTATTGTGATTTATTTTATGCACCTCATTTTGCCAAATTTTGAAAGCTCATATCCACATTAATAAGATTTCTTTTTTTTTTTTTCTAGAGTTCAAAGTTTAAGTGATTAAGTTAAGGTTGTAACTTGTAAAGACTTGAATAGCATCCTTAGAATTTGATGTCCTCTCTCTTAAATAAATAAAAATTAATTTTTTCCTAAAAATATTTTTGTGAAAAATATATCTTTTAAAAATAAATAGTGCAGGGTATGTTGGGAACTAAGCCTTTAAGTCAAGTTTGGTTCTTAAAAAAATTGTTGGACCATAATACTTCTATGGCAACCACTTGGCATAATCAACTCTCCACCTCATCATCACGCTCCACATCATCATCCCACCTTTTCTCTCTCCCTCTCATTCTCTATTTTCTCTATTAGCTTCCCAGTTCCCACGTTCATGAACAAAATATAGAATCCTATAAACAATAGTTAATCAATTAAACGAAGCAGCATCAATCACAGTAACAATGTAACACATTTTGGATTTTACTTCTGTGCACAAGCCACTGCGTCGAACTCGTAAAATTCCATGCCGTTCTCTCTTTTGCTCTTCTGATTCTCCAATGGCGCCGGTGACGAACACTCTTCCATCTACACTCTTCACACAATCTTCACCAACCGACAGACGGTGATAGCTTGGATCATCTGGTGGTGTCACCTCTGTGGGAGAGTCGAGAAACGAAGAATATGTGGAAAATGACGGGGAGGAGGAGATGGTGGCGGAGGAGAAGGAATAGCGGTGGTTGTTTGCGCAGTTAGGGTAGAGAACAGTGAGGCAGTCGCGAAGAAAGATAAAACCTCAAATTTGCTTATTGGTATGATCTTCTCATACTCCAACCAAGAAAAAAATTGGCTGCGATTTCTGTCATCGATTTAGACCTCTGAAATAGCACTTTAGCCTACAACAAAAATATAATTCAAATTTATAGGAAATTATTTTAGAATTTAAAACCTTCCCTGATGAATAATTAATACTCTCTTGAATTCTAAATTGTAACATCCCAAATTTTGGGATTTGGAAATTAGAAATATTGAATGGGAGTTAACGGTGAAAATTTGGCCAAAAATAATTATGGGAATAATTATTGGAAGTTAAGGCATATTTTCCTTGAATTTTGGGAAAAGAATAAATTCAAGGAATATTTGTAAAGGATGAGTTTTGGCCTACAAATTTTAGAATCAATAATTTATGGCCAGGAAAAGTTAATTATGAAAGGAAAATCCTTATATAGGATTAAGGATTTATTTTGAGAATTGATTATGATAATATAGGGTCGGAATGTAAGAAGGTGTAGAATGGTAAGTTTACTCCCTCATGCTTACAAATGAATTTGGGCAAAGTCAAAGCCCAATTTGAAGAGACAAGGAAATGCTCAATCAGAATTTTTGAAGAATTTACATTATAGATGATGCTGAATCGAACCAATGACTTTAGAGGGGAAAGGCAAATCTGCTCTAACCAACAAGAGAATAAGGAAAATTAGTAGGAGAAAATTTTGGAGTTGGCCTCACAATTAGGGATGGAAATAGGCCGGGCCAGAGTCGGGCTTTGACTAAATAGGTCCGAGCACGTAATAGAGTTAAAAGGCCCGAGCCTCGGGCTCCGAGCCTCGAATGCAGGCTTTTTTTAGGCTCGGCCCGAGCCTTCATAAGGCCTGGTCAGGCCTGAAGCCTTTTTAAAGGCCTACTTACAATGTAGGCCTTTGAAAAGACCTCATATTGTAGGCCTTGAAGGCCATAAGTAGGCTTCACACGCTTTGAGCCTATCAAAATCTATATAAATATAATAATAAAAAAATAAATATTTTATTATTATATGATATAAATATAAATATATTTATTTAATGTGTAAACAAAGCCGGGGCCCGAAGGCTTACAGCCAAGCCTTAACAAAATAGGCCCGACCTATTTACACATATAGGCCTTTAAATAGGCCTTGGCCTGGCTTTTTAACAAACAGGCCAGACGACCAGCCCTAAATAGGCCAGTCAGAGGCCGCGATGATAGGGCTGGCCTATTTCCACCCCTACTCACAATCCACACTTTTCTCCAACTTCTCTAATATCCATATTCTCATGCAGACCAAGTTACGGGCCCCCTTATGCACAACACTATAATTTAATATTCAATTGCTGATTGGACTTGCAAATATTTGAGCACAAACCCAACTCTTTTAAACACCTATGCGCTGCATACAGTCCCATTTATTCTATCTCATTTTCATTTCATTTCGGCCCATATACCCAACAGCACATTCTCAGCACCCATAGTTCTCAGTTTCCAATTCTCAATTTTAATACTTCTCGGCCCAACAGCAGAAAACACAAAGAATGACAGACAAAAACAGATCACAGCACCAGCGGGAGTTGGCTCAAGTGGAAGGGACTTGAGTCGTTTAAGCAAGGGTCTCGAGTTCGAGTCCTTGTGGATGCAGAAAACTCCCCTGGGAGAGGTCCCCGCGTATGCGCCCGACAGAACCTCGATCCGGACTAGGCAGGGCGAAGCTCTGGTGAACCGGGTGCAATAGCAAAAAAAAAAAAAAAAAACAGATCACAGCACATTGTCACGGTCTTAGACAAACTCCACCCAAAACCGTCCCGGCCTTAGCTTGATCACTCCCTTGATCTTGGCTAAGTCAGCCGAACCCTCACAAGTAAGCAAAGAGCATAAGAACAAAGAGAACTTTTAGAGAGAGAAGGAAACACTTAGAGAGAGAAGCTCTGGAATGCAAGAACTTGTATTGCTTTCGAATGGTTTACAAATGAGGTAGGCACCTCTATTTATAGCCTACCACCTCCTTAATGAATGGCTAAGATTGATTACATTCGACGGTGGAGATTGGTTCTCCAGAACCTTCTCCCAAAATATCTAGATATTTACATTTACAATGGAGTCTCTAGAATTCTCCACACAATTTTAGCTCTATGTATAAAGTTCTACAACAATGTGGAATTCTCTAGAAAACTCTCTAAGAGTGTCTTGAGCACAAAATATCTTGCGTTCCCTGCAGTGCGTGACAATGTGCTCATATATAAATATATGCAGACCCATTTTGAACAGCATATTTAAGACAGAATATATGCTTTATGCTCCACTTTCTCGTGTCTCAATTTGTGCAGAACCATCATCTATTATTCCATTTCTTCATTCTATTCCATCGGCCAGCATGAAGAGTTGGCAGCGCGAGATCATAACACACACCTGCTGCATGTGTTTTCGGGCAACAAAAGCAGACATATTCTCTTGGAATTAAGCCTGCACAAACGCCCATGCTCCACTATCTTTTGGAACTCAATATGTTAGCGCCATATTCCACTACTTCTGCATTCTCAATGTTTTTAGTAATGCTCCACTGTGTGTTTTAAACTTGACAGCGCACAACTCCCTTATTAATCAATATTCCTTTCGGTCTCACATAGAAATCGATTTTTGAGAGACGAGATTGAGAGTGTAAGAGTGAGAGAACGCTGAGAGTGAGTCCGAGAGCACAGAGAGACATAGAAACCGAGCACGATGTCGGAGGTTCGGCCTGTCCTCATTCCATTCTGATTCATTTCGGCCTCCACAAAAACAGAAACGCAGAAGTGAGAGCGTGAGGGAGGGAGCCAGTCTTCATTCTCATTCAATTCTCTTCGGCCTCCCACAGAAAAACACAGAGACAAGATGAGAATGAGAGGAAGTAAGAGGGAGACGTAGCCGAGAACGAGAGACGACGAGAACACATAGAGAACAGAAATGAGAGTTGGAGGGCGCATCAAAGAAGGGAACCGAAGGTCATACCTCTCACATACTCCTTTATCTTCATCCTCCAACTGTTCGGTCTAGTTAGAAACAGAAAATAGACCATGGAGCTAGAGAAGAGGAACAAGAAAGAAGCACCGAAGCACACATGCAAAGCTAGGATCCAACTAAGATAATATATGAAGCTTCACGTTGAATGAAAATGTGAGGGGGCTCTCATTAGTTATTGCTGAACGTAAGGGCTTGCTGCTTCTGGGAATACACAGCTGAACATGAAGATAGAAGTTGCTGACATGGTTCTGGAAACTGAACTTTCAGCTGGAGCAATGATCTTTGAGCAAGGTAAAACTAAGGTAAGCGAACTCCTTTGACCCTGAAATTTTGTGAAGATTTAGTAAACATCATGATATTTAATATGAGCCAAAGAACACCCAAATCCAATGTGTACAATGAATGTTATGAATTTCCAAAGTTAGAAGATGAAAACTGGAAAATGTCATTTTCCAGAAATGAACAGTATTTTTCGTGTTCAATTTTGAAATAGTAAATGACCTAGTTTCACTGTAAAACTTTCCAGAAATAAACTAGACATAACAAGGTTTAATTGTATAGGTCACACACCTTATTCAGAGTTGTATTCAGAGAGATACGACTTTTTGAATATGACCTATTAAACTGGAACCTTTTTCTGGACAGCGAAGAATGAACGAAATTCTGGGAGTGACTCAGGCACATATTAGTGTGGTGATTATTTTTCCCTTAAATTAGACTTAAAGATCTGAAAATAGAAACTTCAACCACCCCAATTGTAGAATTAATTATGATTTTTCAAAGTTTAGCCAAAATTAGCTAACATGAGAATTTAAGAAAGAAAAGACCGAAAGTAATAAGAATGAACTCCAAGGGTGTAAGAAAGCCTATGAGGCAAAGATAGCCCATTAGGTGATCATGTTATACGGCTCTAATAATATGAACATGTGTTTAGGACCATAAGAAGTTAAGAAGAAGAATGGAATGTGCTTCAAGCAACTCGAAGTTGGAAGAAAAGGTACAAGCGAAAGACAAAGGCTAAAGTGTTAGGTAATCGTTATCTTGTTAGTTTGTATGTATGTATTAATATATGACTGATCATGTTTGTTAGATGATTTACATGTTTATTTCCTAGCTATGGAATTGAGGATGCGGCCTCATAGGGCTACGTGTCCTAATTAAAGGGCTGCGGTCCTTAGCCGTTAACTACGGTTACGGTGCGACTTGTTTATTGTGAATTATTCTATGCTTATACATGTATTATACTATTATTTACATTTCATACATGCATATGAGATTAACTATTACCCCTAGGGTTCATTCATTTGAACTCCAGATCACATGAAATAGACAGGTGAGCACAGGCTAGTAGTTCTGCACCAGGCTCCAGACTAGAGTGTTGCTTGAAGGCGGCACACTGAAGGGAGTGCTTGAAGTTGCCAAAGGATGAATAAGCAGAGCAGAGAGAGAAGACACCCTGATAGCTATGAAAAAGGCCCTCAAGAAAGTTGACGCTTCTGTATGAATAATATAGGCGAGGGTGTCGAGAATTAAATGGGTTATCAGTATATTGAGCTATTCTGTTTTTCCCACACTACTACGTAAGAATATTACAATCACACTACCCGCCACCCGAGAGGGCGAGGCCGGTAGGGGTGTTACATAAATAATTAAATATACAAGTCAATCAAAGGTAAGCCATTCAAGAAAATAAAAGGGTCAAGGAGCGATTTAGCCAACAAACTATTGGCCCAGGAGCGTCTAAGCACAATTAACTTTTAAGTGAACAAAAAATAACAATAAACTTTTAAAAATGTGCAAATCAACACAACACCGTTAGAAAAAAATAACGTCCGTTATCTAAGGTAGAGATTGGCCAACAAACTTTTTCTAGGAGCGCCAAAGACAAAAACTTTTACTCGGGAGCGTCCAAAGACAAAATTCTAAATTTTACTAAATTAAATTTTTTTTCTCAATTGTCATTATTCAAAACTACTTGTATAGATATCTATGGATAACAATTATTCATTTGCTAAAATAAACAAAACTTTTCCTTAAAAACATAATGATATGATTTAAATAAAACTCAAGGTATTTTATAATTTATTATATATGTTAAACAAAAACAATTATATGATATATCTCTATTTTAGAAGAAATTTATGTGAGTTAAAAAAATTCATTTAATGTTAATAAAATTTTAAAAATCTAAAAAAATCTATTATATTGGAAAAGAAATGAAATGCGTTTAATTTTTATTTTTATAAAAAGAGCTTAATGGATATCAACGTTGATACTTAATAATATAAATCCGGCAACTTGATGATATATTTGTTAATTAAATGATCTATTGATTATATGAATATGGGACTTGTTGGGAGGAAAAGAAAAGATAGCCTAAAAAAATTAAAAGTTCGTTGTTCAAATTGCTCCTTAACCCATTATTAATTGTCCTTAATCAAACCTCTTAAGTTATCTTTTTTTTTTTTTTTTTCAACAAGTCGATATTCATATAATCAATAGATCATTTAATTAACAAATATATCATCAAGTTGCCAGGTTTGTATTATTAAGTATCAACGTTGATATTCATTAAGCTCTTTGTATAGAAATAAAAATTAAACTCATTTCATTTCTTTCAGGATATAATAGATTTTTTAAATTTTATTAACATTAACTGAATTAATTAAATCACATAAATTTCTTCTAAAATAAAAATAAATAATATTTTTTTATTTAACATATATAATAAATTATAAAATACCTTGAGTTTTATTTAAATCATATAATTATGTTTTTAATGAAAAGTTTTTCTCCCCTTATTTTAGCAAATGAGTAATTTTTGTATATAGATATCTATACAAGTAGTTTTGAAGAAATGAAATTGAGAAAAAAATTATTTAATTTAGTGAAATTTAGAATTTTGCGCTGGGCGCTCCTAAGAAAAAGTTTTTTGTCTTTGGGCGCTCCCGGAGTATAAGTTCTTTGGCCAATCTGCATCTTAGATGACGGAAGTTATCTTTTTCTAACAGCGTTGTGCTTACTACATTTTTTTAAAAGTTTGTTGTCCTAGGTGCACATTTTTAAGAGTTTATTAGTATTTTTGATCCACTTAAAAGTTAATTGTGTTGGACGCTCCTGAGCTAATAGTTTGTTGGCCAAATCGCTTCTTAACCCAAAATAAAATAAAAGGTAAGGCCCCAATCTACTTTATCTTCTAAATTTATAATGCTTCTCCAAGACATCTCTATTTTCTTTTTGCCAACTCCAAGACATCTCTATTAATTGCAACAATAATTTTCTCCCGCTTGATTAATGGAAATGGCTTCATATCACGTAAGATATGCCACTTGTTCTTCCAAACTTCAATCGACATTTCTTAGTGAGGAATGTGCATGATTGAAAACTTCATGTAATCCTTGTGGTTGACTGCATCCTCTAAAATCAGGAATGTGATACCTTTCTCCTTTAAATGGTGCTAGATACCCTTTCATGTTAGAATATCCAACATCTACTACATAATACTTCCCTAAAAAATTAAAAGATTTATTATTAGTTCATATAAAATCTCAATTAAATAAATATAAAACTAAAATAGTTTATATAAATATAATGTCATTCAAATATCAACCACAATAATTCAACATGAGAATAAAAGGTATGAAATCAATCCAACAATTAACATGAGAATAAAAGGTATGAAATCAATCCAACAATAAACGTGAGAATAGCAAATATAAAATCGAATTCAAAGCTAATCACTAGACTTGTTATCTAACTCATATTTTAAAAAAATAGAGTCTACATATGAAGGAAAGGACAAGTAATTATTGTTGAGTAATTATTTGTAAGGACCCGGGATTGAGAGAAATGAATGACATTATTCTAGGAACCATCTGAGATGTGCCAAGTTTGACTAACCAACAACAGTACCCACAACAGTATGCTGATCACTAGCACTTCTATAAGATGGAGTTGAAGAATAGAAATGGAAATGTAGTAAGGAATCAAATGATTCTATAATGGGTGCATTTTGGCAAAGAAACAACAAAAGCCCAGGAATGTTGGTTCTCTTTGGAACTCATTTTTTTCTCCTTTTTATTGGTTCAAAAAAAGAAAGGCAAAAAAAGGGGGGGGGGGGGGGGGGGGGGAATTAAATAAAGTGGCAAGTGGCCCGAGTTATAAAATAAGCCACACAGCCCTTACCCAACAAAAAAGAAGATATCAGAGAGGGAAAAAAGGCAGGTGCTATATAAAGTAAACATGATTGTGGAAAATTAAACATGAATGAGGTTGAGACTGCAGCCAATCATTAAGCTTCCCAGTTACTACTACTAGTCACAAAAGTGAGGGTAGGAGAAAAAAGGGAGATTCGTAGCTGCAAATCAACTTCTGAGAAACTTCAAAATGGTAACAATAAACAATACAACAAGAACAATATAAACAAGAAGCACTCTCCCAGTAAGTGAAGTCAGTTACATGATAGGTAGTACAACACCATTAGGCTTTATCACTAAATATCTCATGATATCCCGTTCTATAAATTCCTTGATTGCAATAAACAAAAAGTTGCAAAGAAGAAAGAACTCAATCATTCAAAAGTCAACTCCGAAGACAGTAGGATTTCATATTTTTCCCCAATTTCCTCCTAATCCCCTAATGAAATTTTAGAAGGAAAGCTTTTGAACCAATATTTAGAATAACAGCTCATTTCAAACACCACTAGACCACATGAACTTCTGTAACTGATTAAACTCAAACGCCACCAGGAAGGGATGGAATTCCAGACTAACCTCATTGATAGATACTTTTGATCTGAGTTTCTTACATCAATATCTTAGAATTATTCAAAGTGCCTCCTGCCTCAATTCAAGTGCACCGTAAAGAACTCAGGTTCCTCATACTAAGGATTAAGTTTCCTTCTATTAAAGTCAAATCCTTATCATTACCCAGCGAAATTCCAAGCTTTTCAGTAGCTCAGTAGCCTAGACTGTTGAGCTTTTTTTAATACACCTTTACTTTTTGTTTTTGTTTTTGTTTTTTCTAAAAAATACACCTCTACTTCAAGAAAATAATGAATCAGAAGTTTTCCTGGGAGATTTTCAATCAAAAATATGATGCCCGAGATAACTCAAAAGGATACATTTATCAGCACTATTGATTGAATAACCCACCATACCCTATAAAAGTGCGATTGGTATCATGTAATAGACGTACCTGAATTCTCCTGAGGCTGAGGGTTGCCTCTTATGTAATTGCAGGTAGTCTTATTTGAACCCCAATCATAGCCACAGACTCCCCCACTTTTCTGACAGTTATCACACTCTACAATTCCAGCTATCCATTTTATTTGAAATCCATAATTAGGCATCCTTATCACTATGCTTGAAACCAGAAGAAGTATTAACCACGACGTAGAAGCTTCAACAGGAACAACCACACTTGTGGAGCATAACACAGAAATGTTAGGAGTATTATCCCACACTACATAGCCAAATGGATTATCAAACGCATTTTTGGGACAAGGAAATTGTAGGGTGTTTACTGAAGGGATTACCGGACAAGGAAATTTTGTTAACCAACGAAAATCAGACTCTCTCACTGCTTGTTAGAAGTAATAATCAGATAGTTAATTCATTATTCTAGGAACCATCTACCAACAGCAAACAGGGGTATCACAAAGAACTACCAACAGCAAGGAACTAACACACATATTGCAAAAGGAAGATCCTCTAATCCAAATGAGGTAGGCTGTCGATTGACCCCATTAAAAATAGCAAGCAAATTTCTAATCCTTCCTCTTCGAAAACAAGAATGAAAATCAAACCAATGAAACTGCGAACCATAAAGCGCAGAAATCAATCCCTAAATCCAGGGGAAGAAGAAGAAAAAGAAGCAGAGTCAAGACAAGAAACTAATCGAGCAGAGGAGACGACTGAAATCTTACAGAAGCGATGATCCCTTCGATCCTTCATCCACCTTCTTCTTTGAAGATGAGTGCTCACAGAGGCGATGCGATGAGTGTGACGACTAAGGGTGTGCATGGTAACATTGCGGGAATGAGTTTTTTTCTAATTTCTATTCCCTGGAATGAAAATAGATGAGAATTGCGTTTGGTAAATCCGGTTTTTTTTTTTTACTCCCGGGATGAACCGGTTTATTTTCTGTGCCGGGGAATGAAAAAACAAAAGCTAAAAGTTTCAGCTTCTAGGTTCCCAGCCCAAAACGAGAATCGCTTGTGGGCTTGCACGTTCGCGATCTGCTCCTTTCTCTCGACCTTCACAGGAGCTTCTCCATTTCGTTCGCGATCTGCTCCTTTCTCTCGACCTTCGACCGCCGGCGACGCGACAGTTCACCACCGCGCGGCGTCGCGAAGCGTCTCACATTCTCGACTTGGTAAGTTGTTTTCCCCTTCTCCTCTCTTCCCCTGTTTTTCTCATTCCGAATTCACAATCGGAATCGACGCGCCCTCCGTCGCTCCGTTCTCTTTGCGTTTTCTGATCTCCGGTCTTCTGGTTTTTGTCGTGGGTCTCTGCCTCTGCGATCGAGGGCTGTTTAAGAGAGAAATAGTAAGTTGATTAAACCCTAATCCTCTGTTTTGTTTTTACTCGTAGTTTTGATGATTGAATGACATGAGAGTGAGAGAATGTTCTTGCCTGGGTAATACTCTGCACATGAATGTCTTTAGATTCACTTTATAAAACTTTAGATGGAATTTTGGTATATATATCTATATATGTAGAAAAAAGCATATCTTCTTAATTTTCGGCTTCAGATGGGTGAACCACAAATGGATCATCATTGCTTGTCTTCCTCAATATGCTAGCTACCTTGTGCCAACTCGATAAATTAAAGAGTTTGAGCAAGTAAATGTTGCTTTATATACATATATTAGTGACCATAATATCGATTAATAAGAGAAACTCTGCCAAATGAACAACTTTGAGATTCATGTTATATGCTTGACTAGATGCTACTTCTCATCTGTATATATTCTAATCGTCGTGCATTGCTCAAGTTTTTGAATATACTAGTTCATTTGTTATAAAGAAAATTGGTAAAGGGATTAAATATTTATTCTCATAATTTATTGAATCTGGTCCGATAAAAACGTGGGGGAAAGAAAACTGTGATGATGATTTATGGGTATGACACTGAAAGTGATGATGATGATCTTTTAGTTTTATTTGCATTTGGTAACTTGGGACACTACTGGTAAAGTAGTATTCTCCCATATATACACTCATTCATTCTAAATTTCTCACTTGCTAATGGAATTTGTTTAGACTTTAGATGCTTTTGGAGGCATGAGTAGGAGGGGTTGTGACAGGAATATGCATGGGTAATGATAGAATGGTTTTGGCTGGAAATAGCTAGCATCTCAAAAGCCCAGAAGTATCTTTATCTTTGCTTTTTTGTTCTTTCTGTTTCTGTCATTTCTTCTGTGTTTGACCACTGAACTTTCTGTCCTTTAAGAGCAACTCCTTGGCTCTTTTTCTGAGTTATTAGACTGCAATGCTAATATTTTCTGGAGTTCTCTGGCTGGTTGCTATGATATGTTACCTTGTTCATTCTATTTTAATCTCTCTCTGTGTAATCATGAGCTATTTTGCTCATTCTAGATACAACTTGTGTTCGAGGCTTGGAATTGTATCTCTCTTATTATTTATATATAACTTGTTCTTGTTCTCTTGGTATGAAGCCGAAGGTTAATTTGTTGTTCCATGCATATTATTTGGATTAATAGTGTTCAAAATTAGACCTTCAAACATTCCATTACTTCTTGTAATCAGTTCTTAATTAATCTTATTTCCTGATACAATTAAACTGAATAGTAGTACATTTTAGTCACATGCATGCATGATAAAGTTAAACTTATGCTACGCGTCGTCGTCGAACTCACCAAACCTTGAGCTTTATACACTATGGAGAATACAATTCTAAAAGGATGAGATTGATGGGGTGCCTTTTGACTAATACACATTGATTGAGATGAAGAGTCGAAGTTTGCTGTTAAGAAAAGCCAGATTAGCGCAAACTTTTGACACTGTGATTTGGAAAAGACAACATATCCAACTAACAGCATTAATGCTAGTTTGAAACTGCACCGTGGTCATTTCTGGGGAAGGTCTTTAGATTTTTGTCATGGGCCAACCCTCGTGAAATTCATTAATTAAACGCATAATGTAGAATAACCCCCCCAACACCCAATTCGACTATACAATATTTGGCCTTCGAATCTTGACTAGCCATTTAGATAACGATTTCGTAGGACCAATTCATTGAATATTGAAGCGTTAATTTGTACTAAAAGCATGTGTGAACATTATCAAAGAGATCACGCAATCTGGACATCACTTTCAATTATATGATAGGCAATTGATGTTTTAATTTGACTCTGTGAAGTACTTCTCTCACTGTATTTTGTTGTTGGGTTAGAATTATATGTTGTAAATATTATGTATGCGTGGGCGTGTTAAAGAAACTATATAGTGAATGCACTCACTCACTTTCTTTTGTCATACATTAGGTTGAATCCAAAGTGAGGGGTTATTTCTTCAATTGAGAATGGCATCGGAAGGGTACACAAAGAAAATGGGTGATAAAAACACAATTCTTCTTGTTACTTTGATGGTTGAGGAAGTGAAAAAAGGGAATAGAACAACCTCTACTTTCAGCAAGAACGCATGGAAGAGCATTAAAGATGAATTTACAAAACAATCAAGGCTGGATTACAAACTTCATCAACTGAAAAACAAGATGAATAAACTTAGACAAGAATATTCAAGTTTCAAGAAATTACTAAGCATATCCGGCTTTGGTTGGAACTTGTTTTGAAAACCGCTACAACCGAGGATGCATCTTTATGGGATGTCCATATTAAGGTAACCTTTAACATAGTGTCCCATTTGATTTCTTATAAATTTGTTGATTTTTGTTAACAAAATTAGGTGAATCTTTTGTACAGGAAAATCCTCAATGGGAGAAATTTCGGAAGAATGGCCTTCCTTATTGGGAACAGTTAGTTGAGATATTTGGGGATGTCTATGCAAGTGGAGATGGAGGCGTGGGAAATCTTTGAGGCACACCAACTTTCGGATGGAGATGGTGATAATATTGACAATTTCGTTGAGACGACCATTTCTGTACAACATGGACGAGAATACAAAGAAGATGAGCATATGCTTAATGATGATTTATTTGCATCGATCTGTTGAGACGTCCAATCGTACCACATAAACAAGATAGGACCCCAAACTCAAAGCGTAGAAGACGTAGTGGGAATAAAGATATTGCAATAGCATCTCAAGCCATTCGAGAACTGGTTAAGATTAGACAAAACCAATGCCACCATAATTTTGCTAATTCGCTAGTGCAAAAGTGAATGAGGATCCATACTCAATTGAGGCGCAATGGATGTATTGAATGAAATGGTGGGATTGGAGAATGAATTGTACCGCAAAGCGGTGATCGAATGATTGAGAGCCAAGCATGGAGAGTAGTCTTTATAAAGGCTCCTTTTGAGAGGAGAGCTTCACTCATATAAATTCTTAAATGAACAAAATTATGTTACAACTTTTTAATTTTGTCTTTTTTGATGGCTTTGAAAGACCATTTTTAAATTTTCATATTTTGTATTGATGCAAAGTATTCTCATGGTGGTGCTCCTCGTGTATCGACTTGTGGGCAATATTTTGAGTCTCATATTGATGATGAATCAATAGATGAAGATCTTGTTATATCAAACTGGTTGAATATTCTTATTAACAGGTCAATATATACCAAAGAACCAATTAGAGATAGTAGATTGACAGGTGCTGAATGGGTTGCGGAACTTAGATTTGGCCACTCTGATAGAATATATGAGGCATTTAGAATGGAAAGATTTGTGTTCAACAAACTTTGTACATTGATGACACAAAAAGGTTTGGTTAGCAGATAGTAGATATGTTAGGGTTGATGAACAATTAGGAATTTTTTTGTACTTGATTGGACATGGGAGTTCAAATAGGAATGTTTGTGAGAGATTTCAGCGCTCAGGGGAAACAATTAGCAAGTATTTCAGCAAAGTGTTGAAAGCGATGCTTCAATTAGCACGTGAGATCATTAAACCACCTCCTCTAGATATGGTTCCAAAGGAAATTAGGGACAATCCTAAACATTTCCCATACTTCAAGGTAAGTTTTTCTTAAGCATTTACGCATTTTTTTATTTTCAGAATTTTATTTAATTATATTTCATTTTAAATATTAGGATTGTATTGGCGCAATAGATGGCACTCATGTAAGTGCTACATTGCACGAGAATAAGCAAATACCATTTAGAGGCGAGGAAACAAATTACAACCCAAAATGTCATGTGTGCATGTTCCTTTGACATGAAGTTCACTTTTGTGTATGCCGGATGGGAAGGATCGCAAATGATTGTCGCATTTTTACTCTTTGCGCTTGAAACTCCTAGGTTGGAATTCCCTCATCCCCAGCTAGGTACGATGAGTTTGTACAGCAATGTGAATGACATTTTCCTTTAGTTTCACATTTGATTGTCCTTATTTTTATTGCAATTTATTTTTTGGTAAATTATTGTCAACATGTAGGCAAATTTTATGTCGTTGATTCGGATACCCAACAAGAGATGGTTATTTAACACCATTCAAAGGAGAATGCTACCATTTGAATGACTATAGAGGAAGGCGAAATCAACCCAGATCAACTAAGGAGTTGTTCAACCATAGGCACTCTTCCTTGAGAAATGTAATCGAACGGTCATTTGGAGCTTTAAAGAATAGGTTCCCAATTTTACGTAAAATGCCTCCATTTTCATTTTGGAAGCAAGCTCTCATTGTGATTGCATGTTGTGCGGTACATAACTTTATTAGGGATCATCAGATAGCAGACAAAAATCTAGCACATTATGCAAATCCCAACATGGCAGCATCAGCCCGTACATCTGCAGCGATAGATGATGAAGTTCCCTCAGATCAAGTGATTGAAATAAACATTATTAAGAAAAATATTGCAAACCAATTAGCTAGAGACAATCAATTGCCCCCAATATGATGTTGATAGATTAAGAGACATATTCAATATACATTGGAGACTTGTTATAGTTTTGGTTCAATACAACATCAATTATTTTTGCTTTAAATTATTGTGATATCATGAAAATTTAGTTGAGTAATGTGACTTTTGAATATTCATTCATTCATTTATATAATTAATATTAAGGTAATAATATGGTATTAAAAAATGAGAGCAAAAGTAAAGAAATAGATTATTTTATACCGTTGATGAAATCTGTAAACAAAAAATAAAGAAATAGATTTATAATGTATTAGGTCATTCTAATTCTCATAATAAAAAATAAAATGTGTTAACAAACATAATTTTGATTCTCGGAATGAAAAATAAAATGTGTTAACAAACATGATTCGATTCTCGGAGTAAAAATAAAATGAGTTAACAAACGCAATTCGATTCTCGGAATTCTTCCCAAGCATAGAATCGAAAAAAAACTGTTTCATCTCGAGAATCGTCTTCGGGGAACAGAATGGTTGCCATGCACACCTAAAAGAGCCGAATCGAGACGCAGAGAGATAGTCGCGATTTTGGTAGAGTTTGCTTAAAAAAATAGGGCTTAAAAAAAGAGAGCTTAAATAAGCTCCTCTCACCATCTTTTTTCCAGCTTTTTTTTTTTTTTTAAAGAGTTTTTCATTGTAAAATAAGTTCTTATAATATAAGAGCTTATTTTAAATCTCGTTTGGCCTAACTTTTACTTATAAGCATAAGATAAGCTAAAAATAAGCTAGGCCAAACGGGCACTAAGAAAGGTTTTCGTCAGGAGTAATTTCCAAAGATTAAATGAGGTATTTTAGGCTGGGAAAAAAAGAGGTGTTTTAGGAAAATTAACATATATTTTTATATAAATAATTAAGTTAATTAATATCTTTAATTTTTATAAATTAGCTATTTAACCCCTACATTTAGGAGCACATAAAATGTATGTTAATTTTCCTAAAACACCTCATCAATTGACTTTTTCCCCCCTTTCAGTGACTTGATCTAACATTTCAGAAGGAGAATGCTGTTGGCTTTGAATAAGCAGAGTAATGGCCAAATGTTTCTTGAAGATCTCATAGATCTTAATTAGGTAAAGCATTTTGTTAAAACTAACCCACTTTTTAAATTATTTTGATGGAAAGCTTGGAGGTGTTGTTGAATTTAATCTAATATTGTGTTTTAATGAGGCATGTCAAAATAGGGGAGGGAACTTGTTTAATTGCTCTGTGTTGAAGAACAGAGTTATGCCATGTGAGAAGCAATTAGACAAGTAAGAATACTAATCCAAAAGTTATAGGGAAAAAAATTATGAATTGTTTTGTTGGTCATTGATCAATCATTTTATATGTTCGATAGAAAATGTGATCCCTGGTTTTGTGATTTTCTTCTCAACATTAATGAGGTTGGGGAATGATTTGTAAAGTGAAGAGTCTTATCATTGTTGAATTTGGAGGATTTGAGTGGTCAGAGTGTTTTAATTGCCTAGCTATTCAAAAGCAATTTATAAAGCCAACTTTTTTTTTTTTTTTACACATGTTGTATTAATTTGCGTGGTTTGTAAATCTTATATGGGATTTTAATTGAAATTTTATAGTGGAAAAATCTCTTGAGTATTTTTTTCAAGAGGACTGGACGTAGGTCAGGAGACCGAAGCAGGATAATTCTTGTGATACTTAATTCTATCTTCCTTTATCTTTAATTTATCAAATAACTTTAGTTACATATTTCATCTCATAACACAATAGTAATAAGATCATAATATGAAGCTTCAACTAAACAGAAAAATTGCTTATAAATAACCTATATCTTTCTAACAAATTATTATTGCGGCTTGAAAACTAAAAATTAAAAAACTAAACTAAACAAAACCAAAAAAAAAAAAACAATTAAACGAAGCTATTCATTGTTTGAAATTTAAGTATTTGAGTGCTTAGAATGTTGTGACAACGTAGCTATTCAAGAGAAATTGATATGGGTCGCCACTTTTTACATGTTGTACTAGTTTGAGATGAGTGAACTGTGTACAAATCTTAGAATTGTAACTTGTAAGAGTGGTAGGTGATTTCATTTACTGAGATTGTAATTTAATTGTTAGAGTGGGAAAAGCTCTTGAATGTTTTTGAAGAGGAATGAACATAGGTCAGGGGACCAAACCAAGATATATAATTCTTGTAGTTCCTGATTCTATTTTTTCTTATCTCTAATTTATCAGTTGACTATACAATTTAATCATATATGTTTCATCTAACACACGAACAATGTCACAGTATTTTAAACTCAATATAATCAAATCATTATATCAAACTTAAAGTAAAAAAAGAATTACTTATAAAGACTTGGAAAGCATCCTTGAACTTTCCCAACATAATTGACATCTGATGAGATTGGTAGGTTCCCCCTAAATGATTTGATGCCAACTCTTTCGTAATTCAATTAGATGAGTTATGAAGTGAGATATTCCAAGTGTTCGTTATTCTATTTACCTACTGATTATGATTTCCTATTACTAAGAAATGACAGAAGGAGAATATGATATGAATTAACAGTGATATGAACATTCCCTATTGCATAAAAACAGTGATTTCCTATTCCAAGGCTTTGGACTTGGGCTTTTCTTGCTTCTTAAGATTATGGAGTGAGATTAAGTTCTTTAATTTCGTATTAAAAAAAAAAAGTTCTTTAATTATCCAGAGACCCTCCAGACTTTGCTAAGACCAGATTATTAACATCAAATCAAAAGCCTAGACAAGCATCCACGTTAAGAACAACAATAATGAAACCATCAATTGCTATTAAATCAGTCACAACAACTCCATACAAAGTCTGACCCAGTCTATTGCATAAAAACTGAAGCTACTCCAAATCTAAAATGCTAACACAGGTCTAAGTCTCAGTCGTATATCCAATCTCAAAATCATAATCAATCAATAAAATTCTAACATCACAAAACAATTCCCTAAGATCAAGAGAGAGTAAAACGATGAAGTAAGAGAGATCAGGACGAACCGAAGATCCCCTATCAATGCTCCAAGCTCCAGCCATCGTCCTTCCTTCGCCTACGGAACCACGGATCCAGCCCCATCATGGTAGAATTAGAATGCAGAGAAGCGATGAATTTAACAGAGGAATGAATGGAATCGGTGGATTAGGTAAGCGAGACGGACAAATCGAAGTATCTCAAATCTTATATTTTTAAAAAGAAAAGGCTTTAACACCTTACTTTTCTTGAACAGCTCGACATCTATGTCTGTCTAAACCAAGAATCCTTTTCCTAAGATGCGCTGCCATCCTCTTTTTTGTTTCTATCTATCTTTGTATGTCCAAAATTAGAAGAGAATATGATTATCAAAGAGGGAAACACTTGTCCAAAATTAATGGTGAATACTGTGATCCTTGATATCCTATGCATTCCTTCAAAAGGTGAGCTCTCAAATTTCACAACAATTAAACATTTTAGTATCTATTTGGTATATACTTTTTCTTATCTTACTTTTTCACAGTGCCCATGAAAAGTATGATATATTCCCTTCCTAATCATCGAATTGATATCATTATAAGGCTAAATTAATAAATGAATCATATCTTGATTTCACATACTTGGTTTATATAGGGGTGTGTGTATGCATGAAGTTTGTTATGTACACACACTATGCGCATCTGATACACTAAATTAATAAATGAATCATATCTTGATTTCACATACTTGGTCTATAATTTTTTTTTTTTTTAAAAATATATATATATATTAACATTTTTCAGCCACTGTTGTATCCACCGGAAGTTTCTCCAATTCTCAGCAGTCGATTGACGATAAGTTGACTGCTTACGACGATCATTCCGAGTACAACCTCCAAGCAATTCCTGGCAAGGCAGATTTCCCACAAAACAAAATGACAGATACATAGGTAAAACAGCCATAAGCGATTGAAATGTTCACCTTCAACTGAATCTGTTACGTCGGAGCAAACACGTACAGTGGCTCTCATTGACTCCCAAGAAAACAAGGTGAGTCTCGTGCATGTGCAGAGGCGGTTCAGCAGAACAATTTGAAGCTAGTTCAAGCACTTGTGGAGCATGTGGGCAAGCTTGTGGCGTCTCAAGCCGGAGGATTGAGGAAGGTGCCTTCCTGCTTCGCTCAAGCTTTAACTCACCGGATTTACGGGATTTCACAACCACCCATTGATTTGGCCTTCTCCAATGTGCTCTATATGCATTTCTGAGTCCTGCACTTACCTAAAATTCGCCCATTTCACAGCAAACCAAGCTACCTACTTTACATCATAGTTAACAAGTTTCTTACACTTCATAAACAATATCAAATTTGCAAATGTCTTATGCATTATGAACAAGTTGAATAGTCCCATTAACAAGTGGAATGATCTTGTGAACAATATAAATGAAATTTCTTAACAACCACTAATTTGTAAGTGTTTTACATTGCATGAATAAGTGAAATAGTCTTACGAACAAGATAAATTAACTTCTTAACAATTACTCAATTGAAAGTGTGTCTTACACACCATGAGCAAGTAGAATGGTCCTATGAATTAGATAAATAATTTGTTAATAATTACTCATTTGCAAATGTCTTATACATCAGAAGCACGTGAAATAGTCTTATAAATAAGATAAATTATTTTTTTAACCATTGAATAAAAATATTATTTACTGTATAAGTTGATTATTACAAATGGATATTTGATATTATTTTATATTTTTGCAACCTTTTAGTTAAAAAATGATTAAAATCTAATTAAAAAAATAAGATTCTAGAAAAATGTAGTCTGAAAGTATAGATGATACATGCATGTGGTGCCCGTTTTGGCAATTATGTGTAAATATTCACCAACTCCATTTTGTTGAGCCAGCTTTCTAATTGTGAAGAAATTAATTTATCTTGTTCATTAATCTATTTTACTTATGAAATTAAACAAATTGTCGGATTAAATTCATTGGATTGTAAGTTCTTTTTTCCTATTTTCCAGTTGATTTCAAAGATTTACACACTACTACAAAATATGAATACTATTACTCTAAAAGACGTCCCTATTTTAAAAAAGGAAGTAAAAAATGAAGGTGGCATTGTCGTAATTATTTACTTGAATTTGAGACTTTAAACAATCCAAATATTAATTTAGGATGTCTAAAAGAATTTTGGCGACCTGAATTAAATTTGAGAAATTTTAAGAATTTTGGCGCGATTTAGGAAATTTTTGGCGCCCTATGAGAAACTTCAGAATTTTGACGACGAATTTAATTCGTCGCCAATCGAGGAATTTAGGCGACCTGAATTTAATTCAGGTCGCCAATTGTGGAATTTAGGCGACCGAATTAAATTGTGTCGCCAATTTAGGAATTAATTATTTGGTGCGATTTAGGAAATTTTTGGCGCGATTTAGGAAATTTTTTGCTCCTGTGAGAAACGGGGAATTTTGGCGACATGAATTAAATTCGAGTCGCCAATTGAGGAATTAATTATTTGGTGCGATTTAGGAAATTTTGGCGCAATTTAGGAAATTTTTGGCGCCCTTGTGAGAAACTTTTGGAATTTAGGAATTAATTATTTGGTGCGATTTAGGAAATTTTTGGCGCCTAGGTGAGAAACTTTTGGAATTTAAGCGACCGAATTTAATTCAGTGTCGCCAATTAAAAAATTGTGACTTTTTATTCTCTCACCCTAATTAGCCGCGCGTACTCTCGAATTTTTTTCCTTCATCTTTTATGCTCCAGTGCCTCTCTCTCTCTCTGGTAGCTCCTTCACCTTCACCTTGTCACTTCCCCGCGTCGCTCTCCCACTACGTTGCTCATTTGCCGCCAAGATCCGAGACCAGTGATGCCGAAAACCGCCTTCATTGTAGATCCTGAGTTTCCTCTCGCTCCTCTTTCATTGCGATCCGGTTTTCCGAGTTTGTTCTCTATATTGTTTTTTATTTGTGATTTTTCCGGGTTTGTTCTCTTGCTTTTTATATTTTTCTCGGGTTTGCTTTTGTTACCTTCTTCCGGAGCCTCCGATCCTTTAGCATATTCTTTTGTTTTTGTTTTTTTGGGTTGGTTCTTAGAGAACTACCGGTCTAGAGCAAGGTTTGCACCATTGTGGAGAGAGCCGAGATGCTGATCTTCGTTTGCCCAAATCATTGCTTGCTGAGACGAGACGCTATAATGAATCATCTCTGTTCATATAGTGGTCTTGTAATTTTGGACTGAGAATGTTTTCCTACCTTGCAAATTTTGGTATTTCAAGGTAAATGAGCAAATTAGGTTTACGTGAGTCTCATTGTTTAATTTACTAATTCCCATGAATTAAGAATCAAATCTCTTAATGTTAGTTAGCCTATTGGTTATTAATTTTGATGATAACAAATTACCTTAAAATCATTGACCGACTTTTGTACTTTGAGACATCAGCAGGAATATATTTCGTGCTTGTTCCCCCAAATAAGAATATGAATATATATTCCACCTTCATCTATGCTCTCCCCCCCCCCCCCGCTGTTTGAAAATTAACAACCAATGAGGTTGGATGACATATCGAATATCAGCGTGAGGCAGTGATTGGTGCTCTCTAACACGTCTGGAGTTTGTCTGTATTTAACTAATTTAAAATGATTTAATATACACAGCTTTTAGAAAAGATTTATTGGTTTAAACTATTTTGATGGAAGAAAAACTTAATGTATATATAATTTTTACAAAACCCTAATTTTAATAAGGTATTAAGAGCTATTTTAAGACACGATATAAGATGTCTCAAATCAACTAATTGAAAAATTAAGGATAAGTATATGTTTGGTCCTTTAAGTTTGCATGGAGGTTTAATTTAGTCCCTTAAATTTTATTTTCTTAATATAATAATTTTTATATTTTAAGTTTAAAATAATAAACTAAAGCCAAAAACTGAAAATGCCTCCCTCCTCTCCCACTATTTTCATTCTTCTTTCACTCATCAATCCCGAATATTGCCAACCTCAAAACCCCAAAACAATTGGGAAGTGATATCCATCCAAAATCCACAGCAATCCTCTCCAAATCATTCAAAAAGCTCAAACAAGGGCCGCAGTTCAATCGGATTGCTGTGCATTCAAATAATTAATTATATCTCTACCTGCACATTTCCCTGAATATTTCCTAGGAATTATATTTCGTGCCTGTTCCCCCAAATACGAATAATGAATATTCCACCTTGATCTATGTAACTTCTGCTGTTTTGATTATTGTTAGCTTGTGTATTTTTTATGATTACAATTTCCAAGCTTTTGAAGCAAGGAACATTTGATATAATCTGATAAAAGCGCTTTCAATAGGTTACTCGAGCAAGGTATCAAGCTTGCTTGAGCAACATCGTGTGCAAGGCTAATCAGATGTGATCTGAGAAAGCCTTGCTCGAGCAGACCATAGGGTCTTGCTCGAGCAACATTGGGCTCTAAAGAGAGACTGGCATACACTGGCATTGAGTATTGCTGTAAAGAACCTGAAGGTTTGCTTGAGAAAAACCCTTAGCTTGCTCGAGTAAATCGAGCAAAGCAAGCATTACAGGGCAAGGCATGGGCGTGCTCGAGTATGAACGGAAAGCTGCTCAAGCAGGCTTAAAAGGTTGCTCGAGCAACCTGTGTTCTCTTCTTCACATAGTCCTTGCTCGAGCAAGGAATAAAATGTTACTCGAGCAATATGCTCGAGCAAGCAAGAATTGTTGCTCGAGCAGAGTCAAGCAAGATGCACTTTCACTGTATACAAGAGCTTGCCTGAGCATGATATAAATCATGCTCGAGCAAGCAAGAAAGCATGCTCGAGCATCGCCGAGTGTCAAGTGTTTTCAACTGATTTCCAAAGGGCTTGCCCGAGCATGATAAAATCATGCTCGAGCAAAGAGATTTTGTTGCTCGAGCATCGGCGACCAAAGAGCAATCTGGGCAATTCAAAGAGGCTTGCTCGAGCAAGCATGGATCATTGCTCGAGCAATATCATCCTCGTTTTTCAAATCTCGTCTACGAGATTCATGAATCATTGAATGGATTAAAATCTCTTCTTATTATTAGTTATTGTGATTACCAAATGCTTTTAACCAATCTGTTTATGAGTTTCAGATCATTTAGACATGGATTACCAGCCAATTTGAATAAAGCGATCTCGTCTGTCAGAGGCATTAAATGCTGCTACCTAAACCGTGATATCCTCGGATATCGACATTCTGAACGAAGTAAAGCCAACTCTGATATTCTCCGACTTCGCATTAAATGTCATTTCACAATGGGCATAACAAACAGAATGAAAGAGAATGCTCGCTCTGGACATTCCACCTAAGACGGCGAAATCCTCAACGAATGCATCATCTATCTAACGGACATATTCAGGAGACTCAACGATTACTTTATGAGCTTCAACAACGTTCATTAATGGAAACAACTATAAATACAAGAAGCAATCAATTCGCCAACAACCAAAACATTGTGCAATCAATTCGAGTTTAATATAATACGCTGTTTCATCTGTATCATTAACTGCACTTCAGTGTTCATCTTTTTATCAACTCGTGAGGAGTATTTAAACACTTATTCTACTGTTAAGTCTGTATCTTAAGGTTGAGGAACCTTAAGAGAGGGTGTATCAATTACAACTTGTAAGGGGGAGTGGAGTCTGTGATTGTGAAGACTATCCTTCGTTTACAGAGTGTGTAATTATTCTTGAGAAATAGTGAAATCCCAGAGTGTTTTTGGGGACTGGACGTAGGTCAGTGTATTGCACCGAACCAGTATAAATTGTCTTATGTTCCTTTATCTTATTGGTCTCTATTTCGTTGATACACAAGAAAAGATTTTAAATTTCAAAGATCACCTATTCACCCCCCCTCTAGGTGATATTCCACCTTCAATTATTACATCTGGTTCTTAATATAAGAGCTAGTATATGATTCAATTTGGTCCTAAGTATGTATCCTTAATTCACTTTGTCTCTCAAATTTATAATTTATTTTCAAAGTATCACTATTAATTGCACATATTAAGGAATTTCTATCTAAGAGTGGTTATTATGGAAGATGACATTAAAAAAATAAAAAAAACAAAAAAAAAACCAACAACAACAACACATATTTGTTATGAATAACTAATATAACACACTTCCTTAATCTACCCAAATTAGCCAATTAACTCTTAAACTAAGGAGCGAAGATAGTATCAGCCTAGGTTAGGGAATGCGGGGATTGGTGATCTCTTCCGTGTTTGGAGTTTGTCAAGTATTAGAATATAGTCCCACATCAACTAATTAAAAAAATTTATTAAAGGTCAATTACCTAAAATAATAATAATAATAATAATAATAATAATAATAATAATTTAAGGTATATATAGCTTTGATTAAAGTCTTATCGAATTGGTTCAAATTTAACGCATATCTAATTTATTATTAAATGCTAATTTTTAATATGGTATTAAGAGCTATTTTAAGAAAACGATATCAGAACATAGTCCCAAATATACTAATGGAAAAATGAATTAAAAATATATAGTCCAAATTCTTTCAAATTAGCTTAAGCTATTTTGATGGAAGACAAGGCAGACAGTTTTTACTGTGATTTCTAGCTCTCATCGATCAAGGCCTCTGGAATTATCTTAAATAATATTTTTCCATTCAAGTTTCAACAAGGTCATGAAATTATTTGACTGAAATTCTCTTATATTTATTTTTCTAAGGAGAATGACTCAAAACGATCATGAAAGGAAATTAATTATATAATCAAGAACCATGAATTTCATCAAAAATAAAAACGAAAAAATACTTTTGGAAAAAAGAATGGTTGTCGGGTAGTCTATTTCATGAAAGAACAATGAAGTTATTGTAAATGCCCTATCATAATGAAAAATACTTGTCCTTATTCTTATCTTCCTTGCATTTATCCTCTCTTGTCCTTTTGATTGTTTGGTCTCTCCCTTTCCACGCCCCAGAACAGTTCTAATCCAACCACAGGATTATGACTTGTTTAATTTACAAATGCATTTAAATATAATACTTTTTATAAAAAGGAAATTTTATTCCAATAAAACTGAGAAAGTAGGATTAACGTAAACACACACACACACACATTCCACAACTTGAGAAAATAGTGTGCTCTATGCTTTAAATACAACATCAATTGAATCAGAGCTTCAAGCCACTATATTTCTTTAAAGTTTCCACATTCCCAGTAGGACTATATTTTTAAGGCAGGCAAAATAATTCACTACTACAAATTTAGATATCACTACCCTAAAAAACGTTCTTATTTTAAAATAGGAAGTAAAAAATGAAGGTAGTGGCAATCTTGTAACTATATCGAAGGAAAATGAGCCTTCAAAAGCGTCCGAATTATTGTTTAGGACTTATAAAATTTTATTTTGTCGTCCTAAAACCATTTCGGGATGCCTAATAGCCATTGAGAATTTTTTGTTGTTTGGCGCCATGGTTTTTTTTTGTTTGGCGTCATGGCATTTTCGTTGGTTTTTCAAATTTAGGTGACCTGAATATAATTCAAGTCGCCTGTTTTTGAATTTAAGCGACCTAAAGTTAATTAAGGTCGCCCAAATTGGGATAAATTTGAAACTTTTTTTGTTCTAAAAATTTATTTCTTTGGCGCCATGTTTTTTTTTTATTTTCTTTCATATAGGCGACCTGAAATAGATGAAGGTTGTCTATTTATCAATTTAGACGACTCGAATTTAATTAAGGTCGCCCAAATTGGAATAAATTTTGGTCTAAAACTTAGGCACCGTGTGGTTTTTTTTTTTTTTTTTTTTTTTTAACATTGGGGACAGATTTTAGGTGACCTAACAAAATTTCAGTCGCCCAAATTGGGATAAATTTTGGCGCCATGAAACTTTTTGTTCGAAAATTAATTTCTTTGGCGCCATGTTTTTTTTTTTTTTTAAAATTTTCTTTAATATAGGCGACCTAAAATAGATAAAGGTTGTCTATTGGTCAATTTAGGCGACATGAATTTAATTTAGTCGCCCAAATTTCCATAATTTTTTTTTTGGTCTAAAACTAACTCACCATGTGGCTTTTTTTTTTTTTTTTTTTAACATTCAGATTTGAGGTCTCCCCAATTATAATATGGGCGACCTAATTTTAATCAGGTCGCCACTTTTCGAATAGGGACGACCTGAAATACATTCAGTCGCCGAGTTTTTGAAAAGTGGCGACCGAAATAGATTCAGTCGCCCGTTTTTTCGAAAATTGGCGACCGGACTTATTTCAGTTGCCCATTATCAAATATGGGCGACCTGAATCTATTTCAGGTCGCCCATATTCATTAAAAAGCCCAATAGGATCCCCAAATGACCCACCCGCGTAATAGAAACCCTTTCCCTCTCGCGGCATACTCATCTCTGCCTCCTTCCCCTTCATCATTTCCCTCTCGCGGCCGACACATTCATCTCCACCTCCTTCCCCTTCATCATTTCCCTCTCGCGGCACACTCATCTCCGCCTCCTTGCCCTTCATCATTTCCTCTTGCGGCACACTCATCTCCGCCTCCTTCCCCTTCATCATTTCCCTCTCGGCGCACTCGACCTTGGATTCTTTCTTCCAGTCGACCTCCACTCCATCTCCATAGTCGCCTTCTCCGGTGGTTTCTGCACGTTTGTTGGGTTTCTCCAAGTACTCATCTATTTCATCTTCAATAACCATTGATTTTTTAGTATTCTATTACAATATTCATATTGTAGGGAAAACTTTATAATGGTTGAACCTTGAATGAGGATGGTGGCTTAGTATAGATTGTTTATTATTCATGATTAATGAATTGATCCACTGAAAAATTTCAACAATCTACCACATATGTTTGTTATTAGGCACGTTTGTTGCAATTAATTAGACTTAATCAATCTAATGATTGCATAGTATCGCTTTACGTTTATACCATTTCGTATCTAAATGTAAGTCACTTGTATCTATTATTGGATATTAAGAAATACATCAAATTGATAAAATGTTTTACATTTCCCTTTATTGAATTTTTTGTCTCTCTCTACTTTACAAAAAATTTCACATCTCTCTCTCCTCATTCTTTCTTACCAATAGAAAATAAATATGGGTAAAATTGATAGAACGCCGCAATTGACTTATATTTTGAACCATTTTTTTCCCTACAAGTGGTCTATATTTAGGCACAAAGTGTTACTTCCTCTCGGTATTTAATATAAAATATGTTTACCTAACTTACTTAGATTAAGAAATTTAGTTAAGTTAGTTAATAGTATTTATTAAAACACTCTAGTTATCTTCCATAATTTTCTTCTTTCCTCTCCTCTTTGATTATTATTGAGGGAGAATATTGACAAAACTTATGGTGTAATTACGATGGTTTATGTGCTCTAAATTTTAATCTAATGTCTACTTAATTAGAATTTTCTTCTATCATGCTTTATTGGTTTCTTCAAAATTTTTAAGCTTACTCTAAATTACTTATTGGAATCAATTCTGTTGAATTGAATTTAGTTATTCATGCCATCAATGATTGACAGGGACTTGCTATTAATCAAGTTGGAATTGGAACAGATCAGTGTTAGGGGATTAGTTGATAAATATTGATCTTATAGTGACTACTTGTTAGTGACTTGGCCACGACAACAACCCACAAGAGCTTGAGGAGTCCTAGGGTAGGTATTTTTAATCATGTTCCTTTTGTCATACAATTATTCCCTCTCATATGTTAGTTTGAATAATTCTAATGTTGTCTTTATTGTTGTTGTCTTTAGGTTGAATAGAGCAAATAAATTTCAAGGAGAGGAATTTAAAGTTGAGGTAATTATAGTTAAATATTGTTTTTTTGTTGATGTGCATTGAACTAGGTAAACTTTGTGGTATTAATAATGATGCTTAGATGTCCATAAGTTATAGTTTATGACTTAGACAACTTAGGTCGTTGCTTTCATTTTATGCACACACACATATATTGTTCTTATATGATACCTTCTTCTTGAGAGAGAACAAGGCTTTTCTCCTTATATAGTAAGTTTTTTTGAATTAAGCTGAAATTGGTTGTTATTGAAATTTTGGGATGTCTTACTTTTAAGGGGAAACAGTGAAATTTTCTTAAAATAAAGCATGTCGTTCTTGAAATTGTTATGAACTTGATTGTTGTTGGAAATGTCGTAGGTGGTAACAAAATGGGTCATAGTTGGATGAATGCGTTGAGAAATAGTCAAGAATATAAGATTGGGGTGGAAGAGTTTATTGAATTTGCTAGAAGGAATGTGGCTACAAAAAATGGATGTACTATTGTCCATGTATTAATTGTTTAAATGGGGTTCGAAGGGATATTGCTGATATAAAGGACCACCTAATTTGTGATGGAATAAACCTTCGATACACAATGTGGATATGACATAGTGAGGAGGTAACTCCCAGTGCATCCTACGAAAATGAAGTTGAGGTAGATGATGATGGAATGGAGAGAATGATTCATGATGTTGAGGTCGAATCCTTTACACAACCGCATGAATATGATAGCGTGCGGAGTGATGCAGAGACACCTTTGTTCCCTCGGGTGTACTAAGTATACACGGTTGATCGGGACCTTACATTTGGTCAACTTAAAGGCAACATGTGGGTGGGTGATAGCGTTTCACGTCGTTGCTTGAATTGTTGTGTGATATGTTGCCAAATAATAATGTACTTCCAAATCAAATGTATGAGGCCAAGAAAATCTTATCTACGATGGGTATGGAGTATAAAAAGATACATAGTTGCCCTAATGACTACATATTGTACAGAAATGAGTATGAAGGCCTTAGTAATTGTCCAAGTGTAAAACTTCACGATACAAAGTGAAGAAAGGTGGTGGTTGGAGATCACACAAAAAAGACAACCTTTGAAGGCCTTGTGGTATCTTCCCATAATTCCTCGGTTTAAGCGTCTATTTACTAGTGAAGCAACAACAAAGAAGTTGAGATGTCATTCGATGAGAGAATATCCGATGGAAAATATCTACGGACCGGCGACTCTCTCCAATGGAAGAAAATAGACGAAATGTTCTCGCAATTTGGCATTGAGCCAAGAAACCTTCTACCGGGGCTTTGTACAGATGGCTTCAATCCGTATCGAACTCTTAGCAGTACCCATAATGCATGGCCTAGTTCTCCTTGTAATATATAACTTACCTCCCGGCTATGTATGAAACGCAAGTATGTGATGCTGTTTATGATGATTTCTGGACCAAAATAGCCTGGTAACAATATCGATGTGTACTTGGCACCTTTGGTTGAGGATTTGAAGAAGTTGTGGGAGGAAGGCATAGATGTGTTTGATGCATATAAGAAGGAGTCCTTCAAGTTGCATGCAATGATTTTTACCACGATCAACGACTTTCCTACATACGGAAATTTGTCCGGGTACGGTGTGAAGGGGCATAAAGCATGTCCAATATGTGAAGTCGACACAAACTTCTAGCAATTAAAGCATGGAAAAAAATAGTCTACCTCGGTCACGGGAGGTTTCTTGATCGGTTCCACCCATATCGTAAGTTAAGAAAGCGTTTTAACGGCTTACTGGGAGCATAGAACGGCTCCAAAGGCATTAACCTAGGAGAGGAAGTCTATAGTCGGGTGATGCATATCAATGTCACATTGGGTAAGCGAAAAGGATTGCGGGTGAGAAGAATATATGGAAGAAGAGATCAATTTTCTTTGATCTTCCATATTGGCGTAGTCTTGATGTGAGACACAGTCTTGATGTGATGCATGTGGAAAAAAATGTTTGTGATAGCCTTGTCGATTACTCTTTTGCACATACCAGGGAAGACTAAGGATAGAATTAGTGCGAGACTAGACCTGGTTGATATGGGAATAAGAGAACGGTTACATCCACGAGTAATGGAAGATGGTAAGAGGGCATACATGGAGCCGCGGCTCATATACTATCAAAAGCGAAGAAAAAAGTTTGTATGGGTGTCTATATGACATTAAGGTTCCACAAGGATATTCTTCAAATTTGAGAAGGTGTGTTTCAATGGACGATTTGAAGTTAGTGGGAATGAAGTCTCATGATTATCATGTGTTGATGCAACAACTATTACCAAGTAGCTATTAGGGGCATTATGAAAGATGAAGTGCGGACCACTATAACAAAATTGTGTATTTTCTTTAATGCTATATGTAACAAAGTCATTGACATTGAAAAGTTGGATGAATTGGAAAATGAGGGTTATATTATTTTGTCCCAACTAGAGATGCATTTTCCTCTTGCATTTTTTGATATAATGGTGCACCTGATAGCGCACTTGGTAAGGGAGGTAAGGCTCTGCGGTCCAGTTTATCTAAGGTGGATGTACCCTTTCGAGCGATACATGAAGATCTTAAAAGGGTATTCTAAAAATCCTTATCGAGGAAGCCTCAATCGTTGAGAGATATGTAGTGGAAGAGGCTATGGAGTTCGTAAAGATTATCTATCGGGGGCGACGTTACAATCTCAAAGCATGATAAGAGGATAAGTGAGGGAACTCGAGGAATCAAACCGAAGAATATGCTTCGTGCAGGTGTTGCAAGCACACCGTACATCTTGAATAATACGGAAGAAGTTCAACCATACATTGATGAACACAGAAAGAGTTTGAAGAATATGAATCCAAGGAAGAATGACATGCAGATAGCTAATGAGTAAAAGAAGACATTTATAAAGTGGTTCTAGGAGAAGGTATTGCACAAGACTGGTGTGTCGGCTACAATCGAGTGGTTAGCCCGGGGCCTTCTTATCGTCATCACTTGGACAAGTTATGATATCAACGGATATTCTTTCTACACAAAAGACCAAGATGACAAGTTCGTGCAAAAACAGTGGGGTGATGGTTGAAGTGAATCCATGCACTTTTCAAGTTCGAAAGACAAAAACCCGATGTTAGCATCAATGGCCTATTATGGAGTTATTGAAGAAATATGGGAGATGAGCTACACCAAGTTCAAAGTTGCTTTATTTAAATGTAAGTGGGTTAACAATAATGCTGTTATAATAGATCCTAAATATGGATTTGTCTCAGTTGATCTTCAAAGACTTGGTCATAGAGACGAGCCATTCATTCTAGCAAGCCAGCGAAACAAGTGTTTTATGTTACGACCGCAAATAACAAAATGTCCATTGTACTTCAAAGTAAAAAATAGACGTATGGTGAAGAATCCTTGAACCGGACGATACACTCCCTTTCACAACAAATCCACCTACAACACGTGAAGTAGAATTGGTAGATGATGAAGAATATGCTCCAAGGAAGGATCATTCAAGGAATATGGGAAACTATATAAAGTAAGATCTTGAGTTATGAAAAAGTCCTATGTTATTTTTGTATGTGTTTAACATGTTAGTTCATTTTATTCATTTGTTTATTATTTAATAATTAATAATAACTCTATCTAACATTATTGATTTGTCTTTAATGAATAGGAATATGTCTAGCTCGACGAGTCATCGGATGATAGTGGGAATGATGTCTGGTGGTGAGAAGGGGTAGAGGTAGCACACATATGGGTGAGTTAATTGCACGTCGTGGCGGTCGAAAAAGAGGCTGCATGTGGAGTTCGATGCCAATATGAATCCAATTGGTCCGAGGAAGACAATTTCATTAGCTACGTAGGCTATCCGCTCGAAACAAAGTTCGCATTGTATTCTCCGATTGGAAGTTGGTTCCTCCTAAAACGAAGGAGTTGATCGGGCACAACTTTTGGTATCTCACTTTTGATATCTTCTCGCATTTGTATCTTTAGTTTTATTATTTGATTTCTTTCATATCTTCTCTTTTACCTTTGCAAAGAACGTATGATGTGCCTAACAATAAGGCCATGTACAAGCATTGGATGGGCGAGGTTCGTCTACGTTGGAAAGACTTTAAGGACAAGCTCACTAAAAAATATATTCGAGGCTCAAAGAGGGACAAGGACCCATGTCAGGACTATGATTACATTTCTCAAAGGACTGGAGGGAGTTTGTGGCGTCACGCCGTAATCCCGAATTTCTTGTAAAATTTCTTTCATATCTTATCTTTTAGTTGAATCTATTTGACATCGAAGGCTCAGTTTTATTTGTTTTCGTGTCACGTAAAACAAGTCGTGCCAATAGAGAGAGGCAAGCGAGAAATAATTATCCACATTGCATGTCTAGGGGTGGCTATAAGAAGCTTGAACGAAGGCCGATGGAAGAAGAGTTGCGAGAAAATGAAGGAAGCCGCTCAATCCGATCCTTCCACCGTTATCCAGCCCTCGAGCGTCCTCCTCGCCACAAAAAATGGATAGTCATGCGAGGATGAAGGGCGAGAAATACATAAATGAAGATGTGGCTGAGGTTGCTTCAAAGATTGTAAGTAGTTAAATTAGAAGTATTAAATAGCCTCAGTTGTTTCATATTTTTAGAGTTTAATTAGTTACTATTTATGAAAAATCCTATGATACAGGATGTGCTTGAGCAGCAAAGCAGCCAAGGTTCATTCACGCCGGGTACACGGATGGGCATTTTGTCCACGGCGATTGGGAAGCCTGATTACCTTGATGCTCGTTTGTGGGGAGCCGAGGGGGAGTTAGTGTCACGAAATATTTTGGGCGTTCGAGTTGTTCACATGACGATGACAACCCTAGTCCTCGCCTTGTAGCAAAATTCGAGCGTCCCTCATAGATAAGGTTATGGCACAACTACGGGGTGAAATGAGGGAGATGATACAAGGGAAGGTAAATACGCAACCTTCAAACCAGGAATCCCCGGCCTTCCCAAGCAGCAAAGAAAGTTTTCACGCTCCAGATGTACCTATTGGCGAACCTTCTCATCACTTTCCAGACGTACTTATTGGCGAGCCTGGCGAGCCTTCTCACACTCCACAGGGGGGACAACCCTGCACTCTATATTTGGATAACCCACACCGGCGTATTGTTGTCGATGGTCTTGTTTACCCAGAACAAACCACACACCACAATATGCAAATTCCACAAGACCAACGTAGGGTGACTCGACAAGTGTGCGAGAGGGGAAGAAAAGACAGCCATCCCGATTGATGATGAGGAGGTTCCCCCGCTAGACGCTGCCACCACATCATTCATCCTTTGGCCGCATCATCTTATTGAGGTGGGGACGACACCTCCAATGGTAGGAAATACATTACTGATTGACGATGAGTAGGGTTTAGGATTGATTTTCATTGCTAACCCACTCATAATCTGTTTATTATGTTTTCATAGCATGAACAAGCTGCGGGCAGATTTCCATACTTATCACAGCTACGAGAGCTCTACAAGGACATCGTCTCTATAGGCTTCAGATGCCTCCGGGCATTGTCTCTGCAGACAAGACATATCCGATATCAATTGACAAGAAAGATTTGATGAGTTTATGCATATGGATGTTTAGATATATAGTGGCTTCAACTTCCAATCTTGTAATTTTTTTTTACCCTTTAATTATGTCAATACTTTTTTTTGTTTAATATATTCAACAACATTTATCATTTTATTTCGATCATAGTGTCTGCCACGACATATGCAAAAAGGGAGACCGATTGGGTTCGTATGGATTCTTATGTCCTGGATCCATGACTTCGGCTCGTAATATCTTAGCCAGGAGGGCCATTTATGTTGGTTTAACAATGGGCGACATAAAATCGTCTTGTTATCTAGCGCCAATACATGAAAGGTGCGTATTTTTTTGTCTATATAAGATTTTTAAGGATAAAATGCTTTTTTATCTTAGTTTAATATTAATATGTATATGTTGTAGTGGTCATTGGACCCGTGTGTTGTTTATCCCGCCAAGAACGCATGTTATTGGTTCGATTCCATAGGTGGCGGTGCCAACCGAGGATATCAAAAACATGTTTGCCGAGTAAGTAAATTTTTGTCTAAATCATCGATTCTTTTTTTAAATGAATTGTTTTCATGTCTCGTTAATTTCCATTTTAATGATAGGGGTCTTAAGACATATAGACAGATTCTTTGCCGGAGCACGAAAAAAGCGGGTGGACCGAAGTGGTTTTATCCAAAGGTAAGTAGTTTCAATTCAAGTTTTTTCTGAGACACAGTAGCTTTCGTTTTAACAATTTGTTTTTGATTTATAGTGCCATCAACAACCAGGGGACACCGAGTGTGGATACTACGTTATCAGTTGGATGCAATCTATTGTTTCCACCAGACGTACTACTGGCTTGCAAAACGTACGTAATGCTCCGTGATCCTCAAATGATGATATTTTTTGTTGTGGTACTTCAGTTGTTAATTATACCTTGTTTTCCAATTTATAGTTTTTTTGTACTGAGGATCCGTACTCACAGGATGACATCGATTCGGTTCGAGACATGATGGCTAGATATCTTCTTGAACATGGCTCACTGTGAATATATAGGCAAGTCATTACTTGTCGGGTGATTGTCAATGTGAAACTTATTAAGTCGTGCGATTTCGGGTTTCGTAAATTATTGGTGCTGCTCTTGAATTTGCCACTTTAAATTGTGAATATGATGTTTGATTTTGGAAATAGATCACTTGTTTAATTTCGAAATAGATCATCATATGAGGTTTGATTTTGGAATATGAGGTTAGATCACTTGTTTAATTCTCGAAATAGATCACCGTCATATGAGGTTTGATTTTGCCATTATACCTACCGCATTTGATTTTCCAATAACCAAGACTTGAGAATTTTGTTGAATCATACCATCATAACTAATTTTTGAAAGTTTTATGTGTGCTTCTTGCTTGGGAGGTGTTTGATTTGCTTGTGTGGTACTGTGATTATTACTAGGTGGCTCTCATTCACTTTAGCATTAGAGTTGAGCTAAATTTCGTATGCTGAAACCTTGAAACTCTGTTAAGCTTTGTGTGCAAAAGTCATTGCTGCTATATATATTTGCCTCTTGTCGCATATCAGTGTTATTGCCAATTGAAGGGAATGTTGATGCTATCTAATTGCTGCATTAAATTGTGAAAGTGTTGTGAAATTTTGGAGATTAATTGCCTCCAAATGTGAGAAAAATTTGTTGTCATAGTGGTGCTTTGTTTGTTGTTTTGGTCTAGTTTTAGTAACCTAAATCTAGGTCATACCTTCTTTCTTTCTCCGTTGAATTTGTGAAAGTTTTTGATCGCTACAATTTAATTCATTATCGTGACTTTCCCGAACTTGTCTTCTTAGGCTCGCAGTTGAAGTTTTCTCTTTTGAGTTGTTGATATTCTTGCATCCTCATGGTTATGTTGGAAGCTAAGTTGTGAATTTGATTGATTTTGTTGAACTGATCTCGAGCTGAATACAAAACATCTATATTGTCATTCTCTTGTATGATCTTGTATGTGTAGCCAATATTCTTTTGTTGAAGTCACTTTTACAATTTTCTTATTGAACCTTGTTGTATTCATTGTTAATTCATACAGTCATAATATATTTCACATTCATTGTTATCTATTGTCATTCACTGCATATGCGCTTAATTATTTTGTGAAGTATTTGCAGCAAATTGGCCAAACAAAATAGCAAGCATATTTTTTTAAAAAAAAATAATAATTTAAGGCGACCTGAAAATCAATTCAGGGCGTCTTTGGATCATAAGAGGCGACACGAATAGTAGTAATGTCGCATTTATTACTAAAGATGAGGCGACCTGATTTTTAATCAGGTCGCCTAAAATGGTAAAAACGAACAACCTGGCCCCATAAGAAGCGACCTGAAAAGCATTCAGGTCGCCCCATATGAGGCGACCTGAATGCTTTTCAGTCGCTCATATGACATTTGAACACAAATCCGGTCGCCACATATGAGGCGACCGATTTGTGTTCAAAGTCGCTTATTATGAGGCGAATTGAAACAATTTCAGTCGCTAAATATACCAAAGAACGACTACGCTCTCCCCGACGTCCGTAGAATAAAGACGTTAATTGGGTCTTTTTAGGTCGTCTTTTAGGTATTTTGTAGTAGTGATTTAGGGCATCAAATTTTGAAAATAACAATTAAAAAAAAATATATCGAAAATTGGTGATTGTTTCGTTGCTTCTTCCACGAAAGAACAGATGTTGCGGTGCATGCCCTACCATATTGAAAATACACTTCCTTCTTGTCTTCCTTGCAATTTGACTAATAATTTTTCTTTTAAAACAATAGATGTTGCTATTTTTCTTCCTTTTCAGTGACTTGATCTAAAATTTCAAAAGCAAAATGTTATTGGCTTCCAATAAGCATGATAGGAATCTAAAGGGTAACTTTGTCAATTTTGCTAGGTGTCTCACATGGAATTCAACTTTCAAGATGTGCATGTGGAGCAAAACAATTGAGCTCGCAATTAAATTAATTTTTTCCTATGCAGTTTTATTATTTAAAAAGTCATTTTTGTATTTCCTAGATTATTAGGAGGATTTGATATATCTTTTAGATATTTCTAATTATCCCAAGAATCTTTTAAATTTATTAGTACTTATGTTTTTTGGATATTATTCTAGATATATGATTTGTTAAATAGGGATTTCAAGGATATTATTTAATGTCTTTGATTTAATTATTCTTATATGGTATCTTATCCTCAATATCTTAAAATATCTTTTTTCTTTTTAATCTTTGAGTCGTATTAAGGTTTAGAAAGTTTCTCTATTTAAGGGTTGAGATGTACTCAGTTATTTTCAGATTTTGGAATAAGCATTTATTTTGTAAGTAGAGTTACTTGTGAGATTGTATTCTTTTTTTGATACTTGTGAGATTGTATTCGGGATAGAATACGATGCGGTTTTAAGAGTCTCGATCACCGTACGTGGTCCACAATATAAAGTGGGTGGAGCCATACGACCGGGTCTTATACTCCATCCAAATTTATTTATAAGAGACTCTCTTTTTCTTTTAATATGTCCTTATTTAGTTATTTATGATGAGTAATTAGGAGAGAAAAATAAAATAAATATATTAGATATTACTAACTTTTAATTAATACAATATAACATTACCGATGGAAAAAAATTGAAAAAAAAAAAAAAAAAAAAAAAAAAAAAACTCATTACATGATCAGAGATATTTTGAATTGGGACAATCCTATAAAAAGACACTTAAAATGTGAAATTTCTAAATCAGGTTAGTAAATTCAACAAATCCCCGATTGAGTCATTAACCCAATTTAAGATTTCAAAATGGGGGTAAGATGACTTTTAATGACCTCTCCTCTCATTAAAGAGTTTCGTTTACTTTGTGTGTGTATATATATATATATAAATAATAAAACAAAATATGATCCATCTATAGTTTACATATATTAACCATGGGAAAAACACTTCTCATGTTATAGGAGAAGTGAATTCTCATGTAACACACACATGAAATGGTGGAACCCACATATATATACAATTATCATTATATATGTGTAGGTCCCATCATTTCATGTATGTGTGGGAAACTCATTCTTCTCATGCAACATGAGAAATGTAAACCTCATTAACCATAATAGTAAGAGAAAAACATATAGCAAGGAGTTCATTTTATTCTCACGAATGAATTTTTTTTTTCAAGAAAAATTTTAATATATGTCAATATAATTTTTTTAATAAATATAGTAGGTATAAATTTTACTATATCTGTTTCATATATAAATTTTTTTCCAAAGTTCTATATTGCAATATGCAATATGCAAAAAATTTTATGAAATTTTTAGTATATTTAATATCTTCTTATCTAACATATCCTTAGAAGTATATCAAATTTCCAGGGCTCGATTATAAAAAAATAATTAATATTAATGATTTGCATTAAAGAATGAAAAAGATAAAACATTGAAATCTTACCTAAATTATTTTTAAAAAAACACACATTTATGCGTTAGGAAAAATTATTCAGAGTTTGTTTAAATTAATGTTGGTAAAAGTGACTTTTATTTTAGGGGTTCAAACTTCTCATGTTGCATGAGAAGAAAAAGATTCCTACACACACATGAAATAGTAGGACCCACATATATATAATGCTAATTATTTATATATATATATATATATATATAGGGTTTATACTTCTCATGTTACATGAGAAGAAGAAGATTCCTACACACACATGAAATAGTGGGACCCACATATATATATAATGCTAAATATATATATATATGTGGGTCCCACGTGTGTGACATGAGAAAACACTTCTCCTACAACATGAGAAGTGTTTTTCCCTATATATATATATGTAGGTCTCACCATTTTATGTGTGTGTGTGACATGAGAAAACACTTCTCATGCAACATAAGAAGTGTTTTTCCCTTTATTTTAATTGATTTTTGGAAACTGAATTGGTATGTGTTATGCATTCTGGTTTTTTTTTGTCTTGTCTCAACTAATAAAAATAATTATATTATTTTTTAAGAAACTCACATTTATTTATTTATTTTATTTTGTATCATTAGTATCAATTAATTGATTTTTCAATTAAATCATCTAATTGATATCAATGATACTATCATGACATGTGTCATGTTGCTTCTTCTTCTTTTCTTCTTTTCACTTGAATTATTCTTGATGACTCTCTTAGAATATTAAAAAAAAATCCTTTGATTTAGTAAATCATATTTTATTTTATTCTATGTTGGTGTTGATATGTAAAGTAATAAAGTCATAGAGTAATAAAACTCTTTTAAGAGGGGAAAGAAGAAATGAGAGGGCATTAAAGTAGTTTTACACACATTTTAAAATTCTAAATTGAGTTAATAACTCAATCAAGGATTTTTTGAATTTACCAACCTAATTTAAAATTTTCCTATTTCAAGTAGCTTTATATGAGATTTTCCTTTTTAAATTTTTATATAAAAAAAGTGAAGTAATTTATAAATCCCACCTAAAAGCCTAAAACTACACCTACTAGGTAAGGTCATTCAAGATGCCTTGCCCTTTTTTTTTTTTTTTTTCAAAAAACAAAAAAAAAACAAAAAATGAAAAAGAAAAAAAAAAGGCGAGTTAAAAGTGAAAACATTAAGCCCCCTAAAAGTCTAAAATTACACCTATCGAAGCAAAAGGGGCCCCGTTAACACCCACTTAAGCAAAATGGTTTCAGGAGCCCACCTAAAATTCCAAAATTAAAGGCCCATGCCTCGTCAACAAATGAAAAACCAGTAAAGCAAAATGTAAAAGATGAACTTATAGGAAACATATTATCAAAAAAAACTTATAGGAAACACATCTTGGGTTAGACAAGAGAGATTGAGATTCATTTCCTCTATGATGTAATGCTTTGTGTTAGTTTGTTGGACTTCTAGCCCTCTCTTCGTTAGGCAAAAAAAAAAAAAAAACTTATAGAAAACACTAGGTTCCTGTTAACACCCCAAAAGGGCCCCATTATTTGGTAAGCTATAAACCAAAGCTAGAGAACAAGAATTGGTTATTGAACTGTGTGGGATATACTAGGGATATCTAAGGATCGGGCCAGATCGGGTTGGAGGTCAACCCGAGGTCTGGCCCGATATGACCTCGGGCTAGAAAAATCAACTCGAGGTCTGGTACTAGGCCGAGCTTGGACCGGACCGATCAAGCTCGACCGGTCAAGCAGTCCATTTTTTTCACTTTTTTTTCAATTTTTTTCCAGTTTTTTTTATACCTTCTTAGGATACAATATTTTAGTTTTGGTTTCACCTAATTTCCCAAAGTAATAAAGAATGACATAGTGAAAAGTGATTCTTATAAATTAAAAAGCACATTAGGATGTTCAGACTTCAATGAGCGGGTCAATGTAGTGGTGATTTACCAACAAAAAAAAGACATTGGTCAGACTGAACCAGTCCAGGGGGTCTAAACCCCTGGATTGAAGTGCAATCCAACCCGAGCAATTTGACCCGGTTCGGTCCGGTCAAATTGTCTTGGACCAGTTTTTTTATCGTAGATTGGGCGGTCAGACCGGACCAATTAAACCTCAGGTTTTTTGGACAACCCACAGGATATACAATGTGGGACAAGTGAGGTAACCAAACTGTGATTGATTGAATTGGAGAGACTGACCTCTCGAAAGATATAGCTCAGTGTTTTTTCCATTTTTCTTCTTTGTAGTTCATATGCTTAGACCTATAATCTAGCAAATTTCTCTTACTTGAGTTCATATAAAGCCGAGTTCCATCGTTATAATCAGTTAACACATACAATTACATATACTCCATACGTGCAAACAATTCTGGTCCCCAAGAAGGATTATGTACCAAAAGTGAATGTTGTGTCCTCTCTAAAATATTTTTTTTCCTTTTTTTATCTTTTTTAGGTTTTCACGTTCTTCTCCCGTCACCTCCAATTTTTTTTCCTCATTTTCTTGAGAGCTATTCTCTCGATTTTACTCTATTTTTTTTTTCCTTTTCTCGAGACTCATTCTCTCGATTGCTCCATTTTTTTTCCTCGTTTTCTTGAGAGCTATTCTCTCGATTTTACTTTAGTTTTTCCTTGTTTTCTCGAGACCTATTATCTCGATTAATCCTGTTTTTTTCTCTCCTTGTTTTCTTGAGACCTATTATCTCGATTGATACTATTTTTTTTCTCCTTGTTTTCTCGAGACCTATTATCTCGATTGATCCTTTTTTTTTTTTTTTTTTTTGAGTTAACTTGGTCTCCCTCCAAAGAGAGAGTTAACATGGTCTCTCTCTAAGAAGGAGTTAACATGGTTTTCTTCATCTTTCTTTCTTTTTTTCTCCATATTATTTCTTCTAATCACCTTTTTGTTTTTGTATTCTGATTTATCTTCTAATAACTTTTGTTAACCATTTGGTGTTGGTCCTTGATGAGACCTTTGGAGTATTTTTTACTCTCCGATGAAATCTTTTGGTGTTTGTCTCGACGAGACGTGTGAAGTATCTTGTTAGGTCCCTTGTGAGACCTTTTGTTGCGAGACATATTCACAAAGCCACTTCATCATCCTACTCAGTTTCATGAACTCAAGTCCAAGCTGGCATCCAAGACATCCATGCTCCAGCTTGCCGGGGGGTGACAGGGATTACATAGGAAATTGTATTCTGATTTATAGCTAGGAAATTGTATTATGATTTATAGATTTATAGCTAGGAAATTGTATTATGATTTATAGGAATCCCTGATTTGTAGGGATTAGGAATAATCTTCATTAATAGTCATTATACATGGTATCAGAGCTCAGGTTGTGTCCTCTCTAATTTTTTTTTTCTATACACATTTTTTAGGTTTTCTCGTTCTTCCCCCGTCACCTCCATTTTTTTTTCCTTCTCATTTTCTTGAGACCTATTCTCTCGATCTTTTTTTTTTCTTGTTTTCTCGAGACCTGTTTTCTCGAGACCTATTGTCTCGATTGATCCTTTTTTTCTCTCCTCGTTTTCTCGAGACCTATTATCTCGATTGATCCTTTTTTTTTCATGTTTAGAGAGGGAGTTAACTTGGTCTCCCTCCAAGAGAGAGTTAACATGGTCTCTCTCTAAGAAGGAGTTAACATGGTCTCCTTTTAGGTTTTAGAGTTAACTCAAGTGGGTTACTCATTGTATGAGCGTATTGCTTTTTTTGTGGTTCACATAATATGATTCTTCATCTTTCTTTCTTTTTTTCTCCATATTATTTCTTCTAATCACCTTTTTTTTGTTTTTGTATTCTGATTTATCTTCTAATCACTTTTGTTAACCATTTGGTGTTGGTCCTTGATGAGACATTTGGAGTATTTTTTGGTGTTTGTCTCTGACGAGACGTGTGAAGTATATTGTTAGGTCACTTGTGAGACCGTTTGTTGGTGACATATTCACAAAGCCAGGTTCATCCTACTCAATTTCATGAACTCAAGTCCAAGCCGGGCATCCAAGACATCCATGCTCCAACTTGCGGGGTGACAAGGATTACATAGGAAATTGTATTCGATTTATAGGAATCCCGATTTGTAGGGATTAGGAATAATCTTCATTAATAGTCATTATTATATTTATAGGAATCCTTGATTTGTAGATATTAGGAATAATCTTCATTAATAGTCATTATTAGTCATTATGAGCCATTACTATTAAGGCTCTCTTATCTTCTATATATATGTAACGTTTGTATATATATGAAATATAGGACACAACATTCTTTCTTTCTATTTTTCCAAGTCACAAAAAGTCTTGGTTTTTTATCCTTATAGCGGTTATCCCAACATTCAAAGGGACGATAAAGAATAAAGGAAAATGCACGCCTCACTCTCACCGTATACTATATTGATAAGCAAATTTATTGAGTTTTGCAAATCATTGCTATATTGATAAGCAAATTTACCAAATAACGAAGTTATTGATAATAACTGTGAATGCAGTCAATTCAATGGTGACATTTGGAGACATTTATACTGTGAAATTTAAAATATGAATGCAATGTCGAAAAAGTTTCTGACTAATGCACTACAACAGAATACTGCTAATTTTATCCCAAAATCCCATCAAATTAAGGATCTCTACAGTATAGGAACTAGATCCATTTCAAGGTAACAGATAAAACTGTACCGATGATGAACAAGCCCTCAAGGCAAAAGATGTATTAGGAGACCCCAAGCTCGGTATATTCCCATAAGAAGCACCAACAGATCTGCTCTCATTCCAGTGAGATCATTGAACCTGGACATTATAAAATGGTTTACTGTTATAAAATGTTTATTAATCTCATTGATGAACTGAGTGAAAAATGAGAAAAGAAATACCGCTTGGGACGGCAATAGAACTTGTCACACGGAAATTATTTCTCATGGTTTGAGATTCTTCCTGCAAACCATAGACTTTCCCCTCTCTAAGATGACATAAAACTGCGAGCCACAAAGATGAAACATCCTTATCGGGTGACTTTTAGAAACATCAGTGAATTGCACTAACAACTTGTTCCTTGGGTCAACCCATGCTTGTATACTACAAAAAGGGATCATATCAGTAGATGCATATAAATTATTAAACTAAACAACAATGATTGTTCGCAAGTAACATGACTTGACCAGAAAATCACAAACATCAACTAATATTCAGTTACACAACAATGAAAGATTAAATGTTGGGATGAAGGCGGTAAGTGGGCCTCAAGGAACTTTGATTGTTTAATGGTTTTTTTTTTTTTTTTTTTTTTTTTTTTTTTTTGTGAGTCCCGTGTAACTTCTTATTAGAGACAATCTTGTTCGAGATATTGTCAGGTATTAAAAGTGTGTTTGGTCCAAAGGGAGGGGAGACATGGAAAAACTTAATTATTAATATCTAAGTTTAAACCTCTCCCCTCCCCTCCTCTCCCGTCAAACCAAACACACTTTAAATATAGACACCTTTATTCCCCACGTTGTGAGGGACTAGCCTATGTTACTATGTTTAATGGAAGTTGCATATGGATGATTATGCTTAAGTGGCCCCTATAATCTTTCATATCCATAATACAATATTACAAAGGGATATAATGCAAAAATAAGATAAATCATATGCCATGTTTGTTTGTGAAGTGTTAGGGAGAGTGAGAGACAAATTACCTCAAATAATTTTTTTTTTTTTTTTTTTTTTGGCGGCAATTGTTTGAAATGTGTTAGAAGGAGCAAGACTTGGTAAACATGTCTGTTCTATTACTATTTGTCTAATAATATAAATAATATTTAGTCAGTCACTCTTTTTAATTATAACATGTAAGATATTGTTTCTATGCATGGAGTCATTTTATTAGGATATGTGGATTAAAGCTTTTAATCATTTTTTATTTTTAGCTTACATATTCTTTTTATTAAAGTTTATAACTGTACTTATCTATTTCATTTAAACTGAACTTATTAAAATTGCCTTCGTACCAAAGTTTCAAGATGCCTATCAATATTTTGGGTCCTGCGCCTAAGCAGGCATATCTTATATTCCCAAATCATAAATTTTATTCATACATAATCTACTGGAGAACACACATATATACACAGACAAATATTTGCAAGACACTTTGTTGTTTCAAATGCTTTTATCATAATTTTTGACACGATGTAATAATTAATGGCTTATAAATTATTGGAAAAATGACACTAATATATAAATTAAAAGAAATAACATTAGAAAAGTTTCATGGCTTGTGAATGATAGATGAAAAAGCAACAGTTAATAAGTGGAATAATATTATTAACAAATTTTGAGATCTTTTAATATTATTTTTTTAATTGAGATTTTAATGTCATTTATTCTAAATTATAAGTTTAAGGCTTACACATGATATAAATAATTTTTATTTAAATACATTGGAAAAAAACTCCAAAATTCAAAGCTCCCTGTGCCCGGACGCTCGTTCTTTCTGAATAAGCGTTCTCACGCCCTCTGCCTACCTGTCCTTATTTATTCTTGCCCCTCTACACATTGCCACAGTCATTCCCCAAATCCTACGGCGGCGACACCTCCTTCCTCACTAACAAATTGATTCGTCTTCCTCACCACAAAATCTGTTTCGGTTCCTATTTCTTCTCTCTATCTCTTTCTGCGATCTGTGCTCCGACTGACTTTCAAGGTACCTTTTTAAAAAAAAGACAAGTGGTTTTGTTTCATGTCGCTATAGCCTTCGCACGAAGCTTTCGGTGAATCTGGGAATGGATCTACTCTTAGTTATGGGTTTTCTGTTGCTTTTGGTCTTGTCTTTATCGTTCAACTGATTTATGCTAAAATTACAAAATAAATTGCTCTGTTTCAAAGTTTTGGGTGTGGGTTGTGGAAACATTTTGAGAATTGGGTTTTGGGGTTTGGATTTGGAAAGTCTCTCTCACCTTTAATTGTGTTCCTTTATGAGGTTCTTTTTCTTTCCTCTCTCGTAATACTTGCATTCATCCAAAGGAAGAATATTTGGTCAGCTATAGGTTTGTGGGTTATAATTCCTTACTGATGTTTTGATTTGTTGAGAAATTGTCTTCACTATTATAATATGTTCCCTTCGACAGAGGAGGCTTTGCTTTGTTAATTGGAAAACTGATTTATGTTTTTGGGTATGCTACTAAGATCTTGCCATTTCGTGCAGTAAGTTCTCGTTTTTGGGTGGAATTATTGAAGAAAGGGCAGTGAAGTTTTGATGGATCTATTTTTTTTTTCCTGGTATACGCCTCTCAATACTCACTCCTCTCCCAAATATATAAACATAAGATAGAGATCCTAGCTATAAGATATACGCCTCTCAGTAGTTTTAAAAGACATGTACAGATTTTACACAGGAAGTATATAACTTTCTCAAATATCGACAAAAAAAAAAAAAAAAAAAAGAAGAAGAGATATTTGACTTCCTCCTTTGCCAACATCGTTCATTCTTAGTTTTCCTCACTCAAAATAACTCTTTCTGTGCAGACCTTAATCACCTTAAGAAAGGTTTGAGATAAAGTTCATCAATGCTTCTTTCGAATCAGTTGGAGATCAATCTTATCAATGAAGATCCAAGGCACTATCTGGGAATGGGTAGCATCGGAAAATTCAAGGTAATCGTGTATTTTGTTTATTATTATTTTTGCTATATTTAACTTATGATGATGGTAAAAATAATTAACTCCACACAAAAATCTTAAAAAGGTCAATAAGAGGTTTCTGGAGATTAATTTCAATTTGAGTGCTTTTCTAAGATTAATCCCTTATCTTCAAACATTATTCTTGAGACATGTGTAACATGCTTTGTTATTGCTTCATGATACTCTATGTCGTGGGACTCTTAGGCCGAGTTACAAAAATCCATTGCAAGCCAAATACTTTTGTGATGTCCGGTTATTGAAAAGCCCTCTCTTTATCTCTCTCTAGTCTTAGTTTCAGTCTCTCTCATTAGAAGTTTTACCTAACATGATACCCGGATTAGAAATGCCGGTACGACTTCGATTTAAACTTACCCTTACCGGTTTTCCACGGGTTTGGCGAACCTTATAATCCAGACATCCCTGATCTATTTAATCTGGCACTTGGACTTGATCATGTACCTTTGAATGATCCTGAGAATGTTCCACTTATGGTAGAACCCCTTGCCATTGTGCACCCAGTGCCTGAGGCGGAGCAAGGAGTAGGAAAGAATGTAGTAGAAGGCGCTGGAGGTAATAACAGATCGCCACACTCGTCGCTTGGAGATTCCGAAGTTCCTACGGTATTGCCACAGCACCCTTTGCTGGGTAATGAAGGAGCCTCTGATAACGACGAACTACCGTCGATCACCTATTTGGTGGACATTGAACCGAGTCTAGTAGAGATGGCTTATATTGAGTATCAATTAGCCTGTGCAAATACGCAAACTCTTAGGAGCCGATTCCGTTACTTTATGAGGAGCATGAAGGGATTGTATGATGATCAGATGTTGAACGGAATGGTGGGGTACACTCTGGCGCAGTGGAAAACAGCCGTACTTTATTTCTTTCCGAGAACTTACATCATGAGGGGTCTACTCAATAGGAAAATGGCGCATTAGCGTAGACAAGGACTCGACTTTACAAATTTCCTTAAGTATGTTAAGTTGCATGTTGTATCCAGAATGTAGTTCAGGGTTGAGTAAAGATGTGAGGGGGAAGTATGTTGTATAATAACTATGAATGTAATATAGTTGTGTTGTAACATAAACTAGGGATATAGACGCACTATGACTTGTGATGCTGTAATGTAGTTGTATGCGAGGTAGCATGTTTTGTCTGTAAAATAACAAGGCATAACGTATGTAAACTTTTATGTGAATAATGTAAGTATGGTTGTGTAAACTTTGATATTTATGATTACTTACTCATTTTCTTATGATGTAGTAAACTGATTAAGATGGCTAGGGGCCTACTGTGAGCCCAATGGGAGCCAGAACCGGAACAGAATCCATCGGCACCCAATCACACCGAACTGATAATGAAAATGCTACAGGAACAAGGGCAAATGATGCAACGGATGCAGGACGAAATTAATGAATTAAGGCCCCGTCAAGATAGAGCTGAGACAGAGAATGAGGATGATGATGAGTATGAAAATGATGATAATTATGATCAGGAGGAGATTCCTCTTCAGCCACCAATGAACAGAGATGCAGAAACTCCTCTGTACTGGGTATCCTTCCTCGGTTGTTCCCAAAGATCGTCGCTCCGGTCGTACAACAAGTGCCAATTTTTCCCCTCCCACATCAACGTCTCCTCTCTCTTCCTCGGCAACTAACACACCGAATCTTGAGCCGAGGTTTCCGAGAATCATCCGCTCACCTCGTTCTCTTGTTTTCCTGCGCCTGGTTTTATGAACAATATGCCAAACATCAAAATCATTGTTCTTCTTTTCCAGAGAAACCTTCGACCCCGTCACATTTCCTTCCTCTTTGTTTCCCTGCTCAGTAGTAGTTTTCTCACCACTATTGTCAGACTTGCAGTTTTCTACATGATGTCCGTGTTGGTGTCCGTACAACGCAGCGGATTAAAAATTTCTACGAATCCGTCCCAAGGATCACTCAGGTGTGTTTAAATCAAGGCTAAGGAATCCGGATATTACCTTTTAAGAATTCGTCGCGTCTCGTTCTTCCTTGAGCAAGTGGGCTACCTCCTCGATCCCACGAGTGACGACTCTTAGAATCCTCTTCCTCTACTCGGTATCCACACGAACAATCCTCGTACACGGCTATGGCGGCGTGCTAGCGCCTCTTGTGCGTCTCTCTCAATTTTCACTCTAGGGTTTCTCGCGGCTTTTTCGAATACGCTCATTGAAAGTCCGTAGGTTTTCTAAAAACGTTCGGCGTATTTAATGCAAAATTAATCGTATTAATTTTTGAATTCAAACTTTAGATCGGATTAAATATATATTAATTAAATCTATCCGATAGATCTAATATAATAATATTTATTTAATCGAATTAAAAGCCGGATCTGAAATTTCGAATTAGAATCTAGATTAAAAAAATAATTAATTAAATCTATCTCGATAGATTTAATCCAACCTATTTATTTAATCCAAATTTAAAAGCCTTCGATTTAATTTATCTCAATAAATTAAATCGGAGAAATGATATCTATCTATTTATTTAAATCGAGATACCAATATCTCAATTTAAATTAAATAGACAATAATATCTTTATTCGAAAATTAAATGAGATACAATATCTCGTTTGTTTTAGATATTTAATTTATCAAATAAATTAAACATAAAACAAATAATATAATAATAATATTTTAATCTCAATTAAATAATATCATTATATTATTTTCGAATTTAAATATATATATATATATATATATTTACCCTAGATTAAACTCGGTATTCATTAATCTCAGATTAATCGAGATTCAATGAATCTGGACACTTTACCCGTGTTAGATTATTCTTGTGTGTGACCCTGAGGCCCATGAGATTGGCGGTGGGCCAACACCGTGTCGACCATAAATCGCAAGCGGCCTCTAGCAAGACATTGCGACTACCCAACTCACATGGGGATCGATGACACGATACACCTATCGTACAACCATGTCACGACCCTTTTGTCACGCGATAATTTGGTCAAGGATGAGGCATGGATAATGTCAACTTCCTTTTCTTGACCATTACTTTTCGATTCTCGAGTAGTCTAATAAGTGAAATGGAAACTCCTTTCCATCACAGTATGGCCATACATTTCTTAGACTCACTCATCGAGGGGCCCAGTATTATCTCTCTACGAATGTGAGGGACAAATTCCATCTTGACCATTCACGTCCCTCCACATGAAAACCACTGATCTCGATCCCGATCCCAGCCTTTATCATCACCCGGTCAAAGGTGACTTTTGACTAGGTCAAAGACCAGTGGTTCATCATGTAGGAATCCATGATGATCTCAGTCATAGGGCGTTGTGACGCAAGCGGTTATACATGAGATAAGCTTATGACTTAATCCATGCGGCTTTCTCATAGTGGGTCGGTCCAAAGCCACCTTGTACTCTTACAAGTGCCCATGACTTTGATTCGTATCTCCATACCTTATCAAAGTCATGCGGGTCTTAACTCATCTTCGCTCCCGTAGATGACCGAGCCCGGACATTTAGGATAATCTATAAGATGTATCCAGGGATATAGTTATCACCATAAACATGCGTATGAAGTGATAACTTAATGGAGAACAATGACTTGCCCCTAGGGCATAATTTCCAACAGTCCGTAAATCCCACAAGAAGTACATAGCCAATGCAAACCCTCATATTCAAGAAAATACTCCTGCCCATCTAAAGTGAAACTAGCCATCAGTTGTTTACTTAGATCAACTAGCACACACATCCGTGCGTAGTGTCCTCGAAGCTAATCTGAGGTGTTGATGTCCACTTTTATTGTCTCCCCAATCCTATTACCGATCCAAGTAAGAGCTTCATGATCATAGTATTCCATGGAAATCTTTGGTATCCTAACCCATACCACCACCTTATCAATAGTGGCTCTCCAAGGGTTGAAAAGAGGCTCCCATGGCCTCACAGTCAAATAATGATCAAATAACAACCAAGGTCCTCCAGTCAGCGCATGAAAATAGTCCTCTTTATTGGTAAGTTTAACCACAAACTAACCATTTCCAATATTTATTAAACAAATCACACCTCGTTTAGCCCACAAAGATTGGAGAATGGAAAGTAGAATCTTATACCCAATGTTCCCGCCTAGAAGCTTCACAATCACGGCATTGTTCCATGCTTTATAGAGACGTTTTTTCATTTTTCCGAAAAAGAAAATGTTGGGAAATTTCTATTCATCTCCTCAGAAATCACACACAGAGGTTTTGAAGTGTCTTCATCTGACTCAGAGATAGTATCATCAGACATCAGGTCTTTAGATAAATAGTTCTGACCTTCAATGTCTCCAGCTACATTCGCAGTTTGATTAATGCCCTGTAAAATATCAGCGAAGGATCTACTCCCTTCTTTTTGTTTCTTCTCAGTTGTTCCCAGTCTCGGCCACTCCTCTTCCATACTATCATTATTACCATTCTTAAGTTTCTTAGAACTCCTACTAATGAGATCATCTTCCTTAGTGGAAACCGGAACCAGTGCAGCACTTTTCTTGCAAAGGACAATTGCCATGTTCTTCTATTGTTACCAGTAAAGCAAAATGTATAAGATGAACTTATAGAAAACACTGGGCCCTGTTAACACCCCAAAAGGGCCCCATTATTTGGTAAGCTATAAACCAAAGCTAGAGAACAAGAATTGGTTATTGAATTGTGTGCAACGGTGAAACCGGGGGCTAGGGTGGCCCCCCCCCGCCCCCCTAAAATTTAAAAGCAAGAAAAAAAAAAAGAGAAATGGTGCGTGGCGGTTCTGCAAATACTAGGCAACGGAGCATATCTTGACGGAGGTAAAGCGATTCTGGAAATGTAGAGACAAGGAACTGAGCATAACAATCACGGGACACACTGGGAACGTGTTGGCTATATTGACCACGTACGACATAGTGGAAACAGGCTGAACGTGAAGGAGAGTAAAGCGCCCGAACGGTGTTCTCATTTTCGGGTCCAAGAGTGGGGTTCGGTGAGAAGTTGGAGTGGTCAGGGAGTGAAGGTTACGAGGGTGTATAATGCTCACGATGTTGTGCCCAGTTTACCTGGGTTTCTGTTCAACGAGTAGGTGCCGTTGGCGTTGATGTTGGCTGACAGAGATTTGCCGTAATCTCCCAAAATAACCAGATTAGAAAAGGATTTGCGTATAATGTAACTGGGTCGTTTTCCAACGAATTCGCTTGATCGGTTTAATTTGAACAAGCAATAAAATAGAAACAAGATAAAATCGGGGTTTTTGATTCAAAAGAGATTGATAACGGAAATATGCAGAAACAAAACGAAATAACACAGTTAAAGAAAACGAGAGGATTAAAGGATTAACCCACGATTTGATTCACCCACTAACCTTCCTCGAACGAAGCAGTTATAACCGAACTCGTAATCGACTCTAGACAAACCGAAATCTCGCATTTGTCTAGAAATTCCCTCAACTGAACAATCGTTCGAGAATTTGTTCAAATCGGTGGCGCACCTCATACGATCGCACAAAAATACTTTAACCCGATCGAACTTCGTCCTTGGGAAATATCGATTTGGGTTTTTAATCAAAAACCCAATCCGAACCAAAAATCAAATCTGATTAAGGGATACGTAAACGAGTTAGACGGTTACCGATTAGGCGCGAATCCTCGGATAGTGGATGGAACCCTCATCGTGGATCAATCTCAGAAATTTAGCCGAACATAATTAAGAAAGACTAAAAATAGATGAAGAACGCGAAGAACACGAAGAACATTGCAGAGAATTTGAAAACTACTATTTTGATCCTCCGAATTCTAAAAACGTGAATGAGAATGTGTTTGTGGCCTTGCCTCACTTAACCTAAAATGGCAAAACGAAATGGGGCTCCAATCCACAATTCGGGCCCAGAACGAAAATAAAATAAAATGGGCTTTAATTACAAAATTCGAGCCCAAAAATACATATGACTTCGGCTCCAAAATCGACCGCCCTCTTGTCTGAATTTACTCTTCATGTCTTCATAACAATTGTAGCTCTCTGAATCATCTACAATATGAGACAAAAATGAGGCAAATCCGATGTCTGGTTCAAGAGTTATGGTAAAAATGGTGAAACAATGTAAAACTGGAATTTATTATTAAATAATGGCTAAAATATAATAAAAGGCCCAAGGCCCAAATAAGTATAAAAGCCATTATTTATTAGCTAAAGAGTCCTAAATTATAAATCAAGAGACAAAAAGTAGTGTATGAAATATTCAATTATCATTGGCCGAGGCTTTGCCATGGAGCTATAAGCTATTCACATCTTGGGGTGGAGTTCCAGCTGGACCACCACAACTCACCGTTTCTGAAGCCCACCGACGATCCTGTTTGTGCCCACAACTTAGAGGCTCTCCTGCATTTGCTTGACAGATCAGTATTTAACTATTTATTCAATCATAAATATTGCGTCTTTTTTTTGTCAGAATATATATTGCGTCTTTAATTTCCATCAAGGACTAGTTTTCTTGCGCGCTTACAAACGTAAACACTACTAATCCTCAGCCATATTAGGACTAAGGATTTGATTCATTTTAAGTAACCCGGTCCTAAGGAAATACATGAATAGATTCAATTTAAGGCAATGCCTTATGTATGTGGTAATTCTAATTCTGGCGTTGTTCTAAAGTTGAAAACCAAGTTAGATAATGGATACTCATCATTGATATCTTTTGATTTTATCTTCATATTAAACCTTATAAAAGAAATTATGGGTTTTGAAGTCCTTTTATAATCTCGCCCCCCTCGTCTACAAATTCGGGCTCCGCCCCTAATTGTGTGGGATATACAGTGTGAGACAAATGAGGTAACCAAACTGTGATTGATTGAAGACATATGCGAGATAAGCTCCACCAAGTTAAGAGTTCTTGTATTCAAATGTAAGTGGGTTAATAATAATCTTTGTTGAAATAGATCAATTTGGATTTACCTTAGTGACTTTTATAAAGTTGATTATAAAGATGAACCCTTTATTCTAGCGAGTTAGACGAAAAAAGTGTTTTATGTCACGATCCGCAAATAAAAAATTGTCCATTGTATTTCAAAGTAAAAAATGAAGGATGGTGATCCAATTTTAAATCTTGATAACACATAACCTTTCACTACAAATTCACCTACACCAAGTGAAGTAGAATTGATAGATGACAAAAAATATGCAACTAGAAATGATAATTGTGATGGAATATGGGAAATCACATAAAGTAATATTTTAAAAAATAAAATAAAACTGTACAATTTTCTTACATTTTAGTTTGTTTATTTTATTGATTTAATTTCAATTTACTTATCATATCTCAACTTAATTTCTTAGAAGGTGTAACATTCTAATTTTCTTAGAATTTAATTACAAATAAGGAAATTTAATTAACCATGATATATGAATTTATTGTGATTTTCAAAATAAAGGGTTGTATATAAAATATCATTTATGGCAGCAAAATAAATTAGTGGAACAAGGGTGTGGAAATAATAAGTTGTTGTTGTTAAAAAAGAAGAAGCAAGAACGTGCAGAAGTTCAAAGAAAAAAATGGATTAAATAATAATAGATTAATATTTATTATAATTAAAATATAATAATATATTATATTGTGTATGGTGGAGGGAAGTAATAATTATCTTCCAGTGGCACCGCCTTTCTTTTTATTTGATCAATCCTAATCCACCGCCTTTATTAGTGTTATATACATGTGTGTGCGTTGTGTGTTGAGAGGCGGAGAGAGCAGCAAAAAAAAAGAGAGAGAGAAGAAAGTGAGACGAGAAAAAGAAGGAAATAAAGGAGAAAAAAGAAGAGTCTAGAAGATATTTTAAAGTATGTTATTTATTTTATAATATCATTTAAGTAGTTGAATTAATTCATTTTCAATCAGTTTTTTCTTATGAAAGTTATTCTACACATTTTTCTCTTTCTAATGAGAGTAATGTAGTACTCGATTAGTGAAAATTTTAAAGTTGGAATTATGATAAAGTTTTGAGTTTTGATTATAGATGATTGTATATATCAAGAGCATGATTAATAAGTTATTTTAATTGGTTTAGATTTATTACTTTGTAGTTGTGAGAATTTAAATTTAATTTTCTATCTAAAAGAATTTAGGATTTATACTTTATAAGATATTTTTACCGATTAAATAAAGTCTAAGGTATTTATTTGGATTACTAGAAGTGTTATTATTGGTTTAATCGGTTTAGTTTTGTTGAATCTTGAATAGTATAAAATTATGAGTTGGAATTTGGAATTTAAATTTGAGTTTGATACGATTTTGATTATATGAAGATCTGAAGATTTGTTAAATAAGTTGGGTTATGCTTATATAAATTAATATTAGGTTAGAAAATTGAGATTTGTGATAATAGGTCTTTTATATTTAAATTTATAATTCATTTTTAATTTATTGGAGGTTATATTGAGAATTTGGTGGATTAGATTTGAGGTTTATAAATGAATGTGAATATTTCAATTTTTAGGCGAAGCTTTTATTGTAGAAAATTAGGTATTTTGGTTAAATTGAAGATATGATGATATTTTGATAATTCCAATTAGTAAGAAAATAATTTATGAGAGAGGAATTGAGATTGTAACGATAATTTGAGGAATAGATAAATTCTCACTTCTTCTAAGAGAATCTAAAATGAGACAATTATAGTTTAATTAATTATTTATTATTATATTAGTTGGTATTGTTGTTAATTCTATTAACGTGTAATTATATTTATTTATAGAGTGGACTTGGTATCTCTCAAGTTTAGTTTTTGTGTCAAGAACTAGAGGTAACCACTTTCCACTCATTGTACTTGTTTGTATGATTTTTGTGAGTGATTTTTAATCTATGAAAACTATGTTTTTGATGAAGTTGCCTTGTGGTATTTTATTTTAAAATGTGATTGATGAGATTGTATTATTGATTTAATATATCAATGAGTACTTTAAAATGGTTATTGAGACAGAAAATTATGATATTCTATGTTTAGGATAATGTACTTCTGTTATGATTTTGTGAGTTGCAATAGTAATGTTATCTTAATAATTATTGAAACGATGTATTATTTTATAAATCATGGTTGGAATCTTATATATACATGCCAAGAATGTGATGATGTGGAGCGGTGATGGTTGGGGAGTGATGATGTGAGTTATTGTGTATATAATACCACATGGTATGCCACCACTCAAAGTGCACAATGGATGACTTTGATATTTTCGGGGCCTTGGTATCACCCTTTTCCTTTGGCGGGTTAAGGGTCTCGCCCTTGGGACAATGACACCTTTCCATATTTGAAGAAAAGGGAACCTATGGTCCGATATGAGTTATGTAGTCTTTGACACGGCTAAACCTCATCATTGGAGAGCTTGGTGCGGTCTTGTCATAGAGATTAAACCTATTACGTTATAGCCCATGGGTTCGTCAGCGGAAATAAGGGTGGGGGTGATAAGGATGGTCAGGGTATCGACCTATTCGTGATATGAAATTTGATTTAGAAATTGTGACACGAAATTGCGATCGATAATTTTGTAAATTTGATATATATAGTATTTTGTTATTTAAAATGTTCCACTTGGCACCTCACGAGCACGTATTAGCATTTACAATGAGCTGAATTGATGGTTACAAATATTTTTCAGGTAATAGTTTCGTGTGGGTCAATCAGGGAAGGCTTCCGAAGCTTAAGTTATTTTTGCTAACGGTAGTGCTTCCACTTTTTTGATACATGTTAAATTATTGTATATTGCCACGTCACTAGGGCTCACTTGACATATTCTAGTATATTTTGGATATTCGGCAAATTCTAAAGGAATATTTAGTTTTAAGATATGGGTCTAGTAAAATCCAAAGTTTAAATGTTTGTATAAAATATTTTAATGAATAGTTTAGTTCGTTAATAATTAATAAATTGTCCTTTAAAATGGAGTATATTACTTTGCGGGAACATGATAAGTTCAAATCGGGGAACTCAAGTAACTCACTTGTTAAGAAAAAGGCTAGAGTAAGCACAAAGCTGAGAGTGTTGGTTGCACGTCATGAGGAATAAAGGGAGAAGGTGCCTGTAACAACCCTAAAAATAAAATAGTATAATTATTTCATTCATAGTTAATATTTAATTTCTATGGTATTTATATGTGTAATAGCCTCAAATGATATATACATGCACACACATATATAGGTAGAACACAATTCCCTGTGATATATTTGAGGCTCAAATGCCGTATAAGTGAGAAAATTACCTCAAAAGTGAATTTTAAAGAATTATTAGAATTTTGGTTAATTAAAGGATAGTTAGCCAAATTTAATTATGAAAAATATTAGGACGCCTCAAATAATTGGGAAAAAAATAAGGAACTTTTATTTTAAGGTTAAGTTGTCTATATAAAAATAGTTTCATGCCCTAAAATGAAAATTTTATCTTTAAGAACATTTTATGGGCATTTTATCCAAGAATAAGGCAATTTCTTAAAAAATTATGGGAAAACTATTTAAGGACCAAAGTTAGGCTGGCGAAAAATTAGGAGATTACTTCCTAATAAATGTAAATTATTGGCGGTGCTAAATTGGTTATGAGATCAATGAATCTTTTAAAAAAAACATTTGATGAAGCTTAATCCCATATTAATTGTAAAATTTAAAATGTAATGGTATAATTAGGCTTTTGGACGAGCAATCCATTACCTTCTAAAGGACATAGGTGAAGTATGGATGAGAGAAGGAAAGAAGAATTTGACCCATTTGATCTTCCGCAGCCATTAAATTAATATTTTTCTAAAGGAAATGGAATTCAAACAATTTTCCAATTGTGTTAATGATTGGATTAAAGTCATCAAAAGTCCCTAAAGGACATGAGGAGTGAGGGAACGGATCCTCCCATGATCTCACTTTCTCCTCATCCCTCCTCATCTCTCACAACTCCATCTACACTATTGATTTACTTAATTTTGATTGTCTATTTTATATTCTTAAACCTTATTTCCAATCTCTCAAATACTTCGACTCACCGACTCATATTAAAAAGATATTTTATGATATTAACGGTATTGCAAAAAGTATTTCATGATTTTGAAAATTTATTTTAGGATATTGAAAAAATATTTTAGGGTCTTGATTGATACTAAAAAGATACTTTAGGATCTTGAAGATCTTGGAAAAAATACTTCATGATCTTAAAAAATTATTTTAGGATATTCAAAAAATATTTCGGTGGTCTTAGAATTATACTAAAATATGATGATTGGGCTAAAAAAATACTTCATGATCTTGAAAAATTATTTTATGATCTTAAAAAAAATATTTTAGGATCTCGACTAGTACTAAAAAAATACTTTATGATCTTGAAAAATTATTTTAAGATATTGAAAAAATATTTTAGGGTCTTGAATGGTGCATTTCGGATATTTTTTAAAATCCTAAAATAATTTTTCAAGATCATGAATTAGTTTTTAGTATTAGTCGATATCCTAAAGTACATTTTTAACACAATTCAGATTTTTTTAAGATCATAAAATAATTTTTCAAAATCTGAATTATTTTTTCAAGTATCCGAGGCATATTTTTAGCACTATTGAAGCACTCGACATATTTTTGCAAGATCCTAAAATAATTTTTTTCAAGATTATGAAATATTTTTTCAATAGGTAGTCAATATTATGAAGTAACCTTTTAGCACTATTCAGTACCATCAAGTATTTTTTTAAGATCCTTAAATAATTTTTCAAGATCATAAAATATTTTTTAGCACCAATCAGTATCCCAGTTAATACCCTGAATATTTTTTTTAGATCTCAAAAATAATTTTTCAAGATTATAAAGTAGTTTTTTCGAGTACCATTTAGTACCCCGAATTTTTTTTTTTAAGATTCTAAAATAATTTTTCAAGATCATGAAGTATTTTTTTCAGTAGCAGTTAGTATCCTAAAGTATCTTTTTAGTACCATTTGAGAGGTTGGAAATGAGGTTTAAGAATATAAAATGGACGGCCAAGATTAAGTGAAAATCAATGGTATAGATTAGTCTAAAAGGGATGAGAAAGGATGAGGAGAAAATGGGATCATATCCCATGAGAGAGGATCCGTCCAAGGAGTGGGGGTTCGGCTGAAACTCTGGAAAACTCTCTCTCTCACAGCATCCACACGGGTTCGGTTTTTCTACTTGGCGGAACTCTCCTCATCCCTCCTTATCTCTTATATTTTGGTACCAATCGGTATTCTAGAATATATTTTTAGTATCGGTTAGTATCCTAAAATATTTTTTTTAAGATCCTAACATAATTTTTTAAGATCATGAAGTATTTTTTTAATATCAAGATCTTGAAATATTTTTTAGTACCAATAAGTATTTTGAAGTACTTTTTAGTACCAGTCAGTACAGTGAAATAATACTGACTGATATTAAAAGATACTTCAGGAGGGACAGTTAAGATTAATTTAAATCAATGGTGTAGATTGATTGAGGAGAAAAATTAAAGGTTGAGATTTGATGGGGAGGGATGAGGAGAAGAGTGATATGGAGAGGATCCTCTCCCCATCCACACTCTCAAGGTTGTAGGTGGGGGGTTTCCGATTTCATTTGGATCTCTTCCTCCTTGCCGGTGGTGTTCTGCAATATCAATATGTTTCTACCACCTTGATTCAATGCATCCAGTTATAAGTGAGCTGAGCCTTGCCTCTTCTACTTCCCTTCTTGCTAAACATCGGTCTCCCCTACTTCGATCTATGCTACAGCAATAATTGAGGTTCTCTTCTTCTTCCTTCTTGTTTGTCTGGGCGTGGGTGGCGGGTTGGGTGCCATTCAATTTAGCGTTCTTATATCCTTTGATTTTTCTGTATGAATGATTGTGTGAGATAGCTGTTAATTGTTCTTTTCTTCTTCAATGATTTATGTTCTCTCTTCCTAATATCTTGCTCATTGTGTGCTTGTGAGGCTATGATCTTGCCGTCCTATTCTGGCGTCTTCATGTCTGTTGGATGGCTCTTTGGTATAGCTTATTTTGGGTGCTTTGGGGGTCTAAAACAGGGGAGAAAGAAACATAAGGTTTTGGCCCAAAAAAAATGCAGAAAATAATACATCTTCTTATTCGATTTTCAGTTGGTATCTCCTTGACTTTTTGTTGTAATGCTTTTCATTTTATTCTTTATTATGATATTGACAAATTGGGTAACTATGATGACCTTTGGTTTTGGTGGTTATATGAAAACCGATTTATAAATTGGAATATGTGAAGATTTGGTGGCTCCAATAGAAAGATGAATATTCCTTCAGCAAGCTAGATTGAGTGCACATAAAGTCTTTGATAAAATGCTAGAAAGATAGTTGTGATGAGGATGGTAATTGTTATACTTGGAAGCATGTGAATGTTTTATGTAATAAAGTAGTTGTGATGAGTTAATTTCACTTGACAAGTTCATTGATAAATAATCAAGCTATATGTTTGTATGTAAGATTTAGGCGTAGGGCTTGCTATGAGTAAATTGTATTTGTGCCCTCCCTCACTACATAGATGCTATATGTAAGCGCATTCTGAATAGCAAGGAGGATTGGCTTAAACTATTGAATAATTAAGTATCATTTTGGACTTAAGTTGGTGGTCACTTACCTTGATTTTTACAATTACCTGAATACTTGATGTACATTGCTCAGGTTCATGCCCAATTGAAACGAGATTTTATTTTGTGGATAAATATGTTTGAGATGCATGGAGTTATCATAAAAGTTAATATCTAATCATTCTAATTGGAATCTAAATTTTGTTTCTTTCATTGATTTGTGTGTGTATATATAACGCCATTCAAAGGAAGTTGAAAGCATGGTTTTATGAAATTTATTCATATATTTTATTAGAGCAAATTTTCAAAAGAAATGATTTGTTATAAGATTGTTAATATTTTTATCAGAGGAACTTGACACAGAGCGTTTGATATTCGTGGGTCTTGAATTGTGTTTGTTTTCATGGCTTCAAGCCATGCTTGGTTATTTACCCTCGTGGACTGTGTGTGCACACTTGTTTTCGTGGCTTTTAACCGCGCTTGGCTATTCACTCTCGTGGACTGTGTGTCCACACTTGTTTTGTGGCCTTTGTGCCGGGCTTGTTTTTATGGCCTCCACGCCGCGATTGTTTTGTGGCCTTCGCACTACGCTTGTATTGTACTTATGAGCCTTTCTTATTAGGATATGGATGCCGCTGTTCAAAGCATATATCTAGATCACCTTAGTCTTGTTAGAGGGGAGCGAAGGAGAATTGGTCTCGCAACATATTTTGGACGAACTTCACAGCATTATGGACAAAATGAACCTAGTAGAGAGCTTAAGGTCAGGGTTCGAGAGGAAGTTTGAGAAGAGCTCGAGGTGCAAATTCGTCAATCATTTTGAGAAGAGCTATTGCAAAAGCTACGTTGTGAGATGAGATCGATAGTGTTGTCTAGTATTAAAGTCGGGATGAGTTAAGAGGAAATGGATCTCATGTTTGTACATAATTTTAATTAAGATAACATTGAGCTTTGCCTTAAGCTAGTCTAATTATTATTTTTTAATTCTCTTACCTTGGAATCCTCGGCCTTCAGCACCAAAGGTAGTTACAATCCACTAGAATTATGGTACTATACTTATAGTACTATACTTATGAGCCTTTCTTATGCAATGCACAGACAATATTAGATATGAGCATTATGAGGCTTCCCGTGCATTGTCATAGCATTATGGTATTGTCTCTATAACATACTTGTAGGACATATATGATCAGTCTTTATCCAATCTAAATAGTCCTATATCCTTGTATTATCTATGTAATTGTTTCATGGTTAAGATAACATTATGGGGCTCCTTTATAAAAATTAAGATGGAAAAAAATCTGTTGTCATAGCTTTTTGAAAGAGCATATCAGTAAAAAGGTCACAATTTTTAATTGTGGCCTCTATTGTATTAAAAAATTTACTATGTAGGTTGATCCTTGATACATAGAAATGACCGTTTATTCACAGATTTGAAGGATTCTTCAATTGCAACGGTGCATCCCTTATAAACAAGTTGGCCTCATTTTCATGCTCTTCAGATTGTAAAACTAGCTTTGTAACCGTAATTGTTTATTTTTTAGGTTCATAATTCTGGTGTTATGCATGTCTAAAGTACAAGTTGATGGGGGCAATTTTCCTAATAGGTAAATGATTGAGTAAATCTAAATGCTATCTTTCTTATTTTGGAGAATATTTAGTTAATGAGCAGAGGCACAAGTGTCATGAAATGCTTAATCCAATATAAAAAAATTTAAATACCTAAAGGAATGCAAGGGGTGCCACTTTAAAGAATTGCCATATGCAACTATGCAAGTTAGACGTGGAGCACATCAGAATTGATTTTCCTCCTCCTAGGAGAGTACAAGTATAATGAATATATTCGCATACAAGAATTGATTTTCCTCTTTAAATCCAAGCTAAAACTAACAAGGGGGCATGTTCATATCTACGATAAAGGTTAGTGGAGGATATCTTAGGCGAACTTATGGCTTATTGTTTAATGGATTTTTTTTCCTTGCGAGCCACATGTATTTTTATTTTTTATTTTTATTGAAGGCAATCATGTTTAATACATTGTCGACACTAAATGTGGACATATTTTCCAACGGGGACTCGAACTTTGCTCGCCACGTTTTAAGAGACTAACCCTTTTGCTTTGTTTAATGGAAATTGCATATAGATAATTTTGCTTCACATGCCCTATAATCTTTCATATCCATAGTACAATAATACAAATATTACAAAGGGGGATAATACAAAAATAAGCTAAACATATGCCATGTTTGTTCGAGAAGTGTTAGAGAGTATGAAAGACAGATTACCTCAAATAATTTTTTCTTGGCAGCAATTATTTGAGAAGTGTTAGAAGGAGCAAGACTGGACAACCAAGTTTGTTCTATTAATATCCGGTAATTTAATTTAATAAATAATATTTAGTTAGTCACTTTTTTTAATATAATATGAAAGATATTGTTTCTATGTACCAATTCATTTTATTAGGGCATGCGGTAAAAGCTTTTAATCGATCATTTCTTTTATTTTTTATCTTACATATTCTTTTTATTAAAATTTTTATAAATCTACTTATCTATTTCGTCCTAAATATGTCTTTCAATATTTTGCTTCCTGTGCCTACGAGGGCATATTTTATATCAACAAATCATGAATTTTATTCATACATAATTGACAGGAGAGTGTATATATATCTACACACACAAATATTTGTAAGACAATTATTCGCTGTTTCAAATGCATTTATCATAATTTTCGACGCAATATAATAATTAATGGCTTATAAGCATAAAAAAAACAAAAGAACTCTAAAATTGCACCTTCCCCGTAGTGCCACGCACGTGCTCGTCCTTTCTTAATAAGCGTTCTCACTTCTCAAGCTGTCCTTATTCATTCTTCCCACTCCTCTCCGCACGACAGCCCATCCCTAAACCCCTCCACCCTCACTAACAAATCGATTCGTCTTCCTTACTTGGATTTAGAAGAAGAAAGGCTAGCTTTCTTACTGTTCCGGAGAATCCAACAGAGCAAAAAGTCCAAATTCCTGACGACCACATCTGTTTCGATTCCTATTTCTTCTCTCCATCTCTTTCTGCGATCCGTGCTCAGACTGGCTTTCAAGGTATTTTTTTTTTCAAAATGTAAAAAAAATGGTTTAGTTTCATGTCGCTATAACCTTCGCGCGAAGCTTTCGGTGAATCTGGGAATAGATCTATTCATAGTTATGGGTTTTCTGTTGGCTTTTGGTCTTGTCATCTCTTATCTTTCGATTTATTGTTCAACGGATATATGCTAAAATTACAAAATAAATTGCTCTGTTTCAAAGTTTTGGGGTGTGGGTTGTGGAAACATTGAGAATTGGGTTTTGGGGTTTGGATTTGGAAAGTCTCTCTCACCTTTAATGGGGTTCCTTTATGAGGTTCTCTTTCTTTCCTCTCTCGTAGTACTTGCATTCATCCAAAAGAAGAATATTGGGTCAGCTATAGGTTTGTGGGTTATAATTCCTTACTGATGTTTTGATTTGTTGAGAAATTGTCTTCACTATTATAATATGTTCCCTTCGACAGAGGAGGCTTTGCTTTGCTAATTAGAAAACTTCTTGTGGAATTCTTGTTTTTGGGTATGCTATTTAGATCTTGCCATTTCGTGCAGTAAATTCTTGTATTTTGGATGGAATTGTTGAAGAAAAGGCAGTGAAGTCATGATTTGGATCTGTTTTTTTTAAAAAAAAAAAAAAAAAAAAAAAAAAAAAAAATCTGTATACGCTTCTTTATACTCCTTCTGGTCGTAGTAATGTAAAAATATCTTAAATACGCACTTTAAATATAAGACAGATTCTAGATATTAGAAAGGGTTACGGAGTAAGTAATTTGACCAATAAACTATTATCTGGGAGCACCTATCATAAATAACTTTTAAGTGGACTAAAAATACCAATTTTTTTTTAATAATGTGCAGTCAGTACAAAAAAAAGTGCTGAGTGTTTGTAATAGTTCGTTTGTCAAATTGTTCCTTAATCCTATAAGAAGAAACAGTGGAGTTTGTTTAGATTAGTGAGGAAATTAATTAAATTATTTTAATATATTTATATTAGTTATTTTTTTCCTAGTATATACAATATTTGATTAATTTGTTTAATTTCTCCAAATTTGTTTAATTTCTAAAAAAAATAACTCTATCTTATATTATAAAAACTAATTAATTAATATTTTGAAAGATATGTACAGAATTCAGCCAAAGTAATTATGTAACTTTCTCAAATATCAACAAAAAAAAAAAAAAAAGTTACTTAGCTTCCTCCTTCACCAACATTGTTCATTCTTCGTCTCCCTCGCGCAAAATAACCTCTTATATTCACAAAGCTTTGTGCTCTGTTTCTTTGCAGACCTTAATCAACTCTAGAGAGGTTCAAGATAAAGCTCATCAGTGTCTCTCTCAAAATCCGTTGGAGACCAATATTCTCAACAAAGATCCAAAACACTATTTGGGAATAGGTGGAATCGGAAAACTCAACCCTAAAAAGGTAAATGAGCATTTTACTTATTATTACTTTTGCTATCCTTAACTTATCATTTGAAGATGGTAAAAATTATTAATTCCACACAAAAATCTTAAAAACTTAAAAACGTTAAAAAGAGAGTTCTGGATGTTATTTTTAATCCGGGTGCTTTTCTAAGATTAATCCCTTATTTGCAAACATTATTCTTAAGGCATATGTATTGCTTTGTTGTTGCTACATGAAACTCTTGTGTGTGGGAGTTCTCAAGCCGGAGTTACAATTATCCATTGCAAGCTAAATACTTTTGCATTGTTCGGCTATAGAAAAGCCCTCCCTATATATCTATCTCTAGTCTCAGTCTCAATCTCTCTCATTACCTCTAAATTGACAAATGACAATGGTAACACTCCTCCGACAATACAACATACACCAGCACATCAATGCGCAACGTAGCACATAAAATCATTTGGGCAAAGTATATTGATGTTAGTATATAATTCTTGGTTATCCATCAACTGCTACTCCAATATTGTATATTACAGTCACCCAATATATATATATATATAAAAACAACTAAATTCAAACCACCGATTCCTCCAGCAATCTTCAGTGACCAATTTCTACCACCTTCCCCCTTGAACCTTGATTACTACTCTGCCCACTTCCTAAACTTTTGTAAGGTTTTGAGATTCAAAAATAGGTAATCTCACAAACTAAGCTTATACAATATCTGATAGTCAACCACATCTGAACAGTCCACATAGCATATTCAAAAATCATACAATATGTACCACAATTCATATGCAGCTTGTAATACAAACATCATCATAAAATTCAATACCTTAGCGTTAGGAAAATACAATTAGGTGAATTAATATCCCAAAAATAACTGAATGCACTAGGCATTGCCTAGCCATCGGGAAGTTGGCCCCATGGTCGACCCTTCCAGCCAAATGGCTCACGAGTGGTGCTGGCTTCATACAGGCGGGACTAACAAATATGGTTTAAACAAGCATATACAGTTATATACAAGCATATAATCACAAATTTCATTGTGAACTATAATTTATGAATGGGAAATTACAACGTTTTTCCACACAAATAGCTGAGCCACACAATATGCTGAGTCAGTGGATGTAGGACCCTAGAAATTATTGTTTTCTTAAAGACAATTTCAAAAGTTTACTTTTTTATATGATAATGATTTGATTAAGGACGTACGACTCTAGTGAATAAGTGATTAAGGAGGTAAAAAATCTTCAATTTTAATTTGTATTTCAAAATTTTATGAACATATGAATTACAAATAAAATAATTTCTAGGATCCAAGAAATTATTGTTTTTTAAAGATAAGAAAAGCTTAATTATATGATAACAATTTGATTAAGGACGTCAAACAACTTCAAATAGAATGTTATAAAAGTTAATGAACGTTTTTCCACATAAATATGAATGTTATGAAAGTTATACCGATCTTACAAAATTAATTTTTTGGAAATTATATTTCTACATTTATAAGACGATGAATAACTCAGTGACTGATAATCAACAGACAAGATCATATCAGCACCTTCTTAATCCTACAACATCAATTTTATAGACTATTAGGTAGTTATGCTTTCTTCTAGCCTTGATTTCAGAGAATGCAGAACCAGAGTATACAAAACTGAGAAATCCAACCTCATGCAACATCGAATACCAAGATTTAATTGCTCTGCTCACTCCCAAACTAACCCCAATAACAGAAACTAAAGAGGACGAGATTTAAGAGCCTCACCTTACCTAGTTTATGGGATTGCATGCAACGATCGGCCTCTTCCCTTCTCCGAGGATGGCTTGGTGTCTCGCTACTCGCTCACTCTCTTGCTCTCTGTTTCTTCAGGTGTCTGGGCCGAATGGGAATAATGAAATGGGTGGAGTGTGTGTGTGTAAGTATTAGGCCGAATGGGAATAATGAAATGGGTGGAGTGTGTAAGTATTAGGCCGAATGGGAATATTGAAATGGGAGAGGTGAATGGCTAAATGAGAAATGGAAAATGAGAGTGTTGGAAGGGGTGGGTGAATGTGGCGTAGGAGGGAGGAGGGAGGTGTGAGGTGTCTGAAAATGAGAGAGGGAGATGAGTGAGGTGGCGTGCTTGCAAAGAAGAAGAGAGGAGTGTGAGAGGCGGACTCACTATAATACACATTTGACACCTTTCAAAGCTTTTGTTTGCAACTTAGTTCTTTTCTTATTTAATTGCAAACATTAGATAGGTGTTTGAAATTAATCCTTAATCTCATATAAGGATTTTTTCCCCTCACTTAGCTTCTCTACGTATAGAATATTGACTCTAAAATTTCTAAGTCAAAAACTATCACTTAATTATTTTCTCTTGAATTTTTGGGAAAATAGGCTCTATCTTCCAAATATTAGCTTTAAAATTATTAAGGTGAAATTTTTAACAATTAATTCTTAGCAAATCTTGTCATTTCCTCATTCTCAAGTACACAATTAGTTTTAGTTCATTTCCAAAAAGGCCTCTATCCTTTTAAATGAATCATATATTTATTTTAGTCATTAATTCTTTGTTACTAATCTTTTTGTAGAAAAAAAGTAAAAGAAACAAGAGCAACCAAGAAAAACAAGTAACAAAGTATACTTGTAGTTGTCTATCATTTGAGGAGATTAAGTTCGCTACAGTAAGTTCAATCTCTCTTCGCTTTAGTTTATGTTTTGAATCATTTTTTATTTTAAATTGTACTATGTGTCATCTTTGTATATTATGCTTTGTAGAGGGATCCCACTACTGGACAGTCTGCACTCCCGACTAATTATACCAGATCGAACACACTAGGAAGAAAGCAGATGGACAGTTAGAGTGGGCAGATCCACAATCTGAGCAAATATACGTATGCGTTGTGTTTTTATGTTATACTAACTTCAATAATTTTATATCTCATTTGTTTCATGCTTTAATTGTAGGCTAACTTGCACGAACTTCGCCAACAACAAGAAGAGGTAGAGGTTGATGCTCGAATGACCTCTGATGAAATATTGACAGCTGTTCTTGGTGAAAGATCAGGATATGTAAGAGGAAAAGGGTATGGAGCAGAGCCATTGAGGAAGAGAAATCGCTCTCAATCCAATGATAATTCAGCTGTGGAGACCGTGCGTACCAATTGCTTGAGGAGTTTGATAAAAAATTTCGGGAGGAGCGTGAAAAGATAGAAGCGAGTGTGCCGAGGAACGTGCTAGGATGGAAGCGAGCGCGTAAAGAATGTGCAAAGAACGTGTCCAATTTGATGAGAAGATGAAACAAATGGAGTAGAGGATTCTAGCTGTCTTAATGCAATAGGGGCAAGTAACAGCTCCTACTTCATCTACTCCTAGCCTTCCTATCACACGAGCTGATCGTTCTTCGTAGTTTTATGTTTGATGTTTCCTTCCAATGAACAACTTTTAGACTTTGTTTATAGAAAATTTAAATATTTCATGTTAATTTTGAACATTTATATTAGTATCATTGTTAGTTAATATATTGTTAGTTTCAAGTTTCTTATGATCTTAATCAATGCGATACAGGTTTTAATTGTGGTGCAATTTTTAATTTTATCAATTTACAATTTTTTTTTTTTTTTAAAAAAAAAACATGTTACTTTTGGTGGCGACAAATGTACGTGTTGCCACCGAAAAAATGTATCTGGCCATTCATGATCATAGCGGAAGAATGTATCAAGTCGCCACTAAAAAGAATATCAGCGGCGACAGATAAGTTGTCGCTGAAAACCATATTAGCAGCGACAATTTTATCGCCATCGAAAATAGTATCTGTGGTGACAATTGTCGCCGTCGAAATCCTACCTTCAGCGGTGACACCGGTTTTTGTGGCTTCTGATGAACTTTCAGTGGTGACTAATTTTCGACATTGATACTCTACTTTTGGCGGCGATATTTTAATGTCGCCGCCGAAAGTATCGGCGACAAAGCTTTCGGCAACGACTTTTTGTCGCCGCTAAAAGCCGAAAGTCAATATTTTTGTAGGGGTGCATCCTATAGAATCAACATTAATAGAAGGAGTATTAAGGATAACACTAATAAGTAAAACATTAATAGAAAATAAAATATATAAATTACCATTTAAAGATGAAGTCAAAGAAATATATGTAGCAGAAGTTCAATTATTAGAAAAAGCATATTTTAAAGAAAGAATAGACTCTCACATTAGAATTATTAATAACATAGGGGAAAATAATAAGTAGTGTACAAGATAGTATATTAGGAATATTAACAGGAAATTTAATATAGGGTAAAGGTGCAAAAATACACATGTGTTTTTCCTGGAGTAGCAGCCAACATCAAGTACATTTTTAGGTGCAAAAATACACATGTGATTGTAAAATTGGTGCAAAAGTCACAGCACCGTTAACAGTGTTAATTTTGGGGGTGGGACCCACACTATTTTCATGAAAATACCGAAATGTCCCCAATTAAAAAAAAAAAACGAAACCCCGGACTCGCACAGGCAAGTCCGTGGGCAAAACCACCCAAAATCCGAAAGTCTCAAATCCTTGCCGGACCCCCACCATGTGCATTGGGGTTAGAAAGAGTGAATTCATCAAAACACGAAAGCTCGATTTGATCTAAAAAAAAAACATAGACAGAATTATGGAAATAAAGGCGCAAAGTTTTGTCCCAACAAAATCCCTCAATCTAACAAGAAAACTATTATGATTTCCATTTTCAGGCCAAACTAAACATGTAAAGCAAACTTGAAATCCAAGTAGAACAAATAATCTATTCAAAAACAAAAGAATTCCCAATCACATACCTTGGTAGGAATGCGGCTATTTTCAGCATACCCTTCACTCCTCAAGCTTACAAAATCAATCCAACTATCAAACAGACGCATGCTTGCTGTTTCGTTTTGTGGTGAAACTTGAGTAAGGATGCAAGGAATTCCCGGAATCATAAATTATAGATTGGCGTAAATTGTATATACGAAATAAACAGCATATTAGAGCAACGTCAGGAAAAAAAAACGAAATATATATTTAATATAAACCAACGTGAATCCCAAGAAGAGGCAAATGATAGTTACAAAAACCAAAACGGCAATTTTCAATTCAAATTGAAGTAACAGAGTAATAATTAATAAATTAAGAAAAACCCTAACCCCGCAATTCGAAACAAATCCCCGTAAATTGAGAAAGAACATAGGGGAAAACAAAATTAAAAACCCTAGTACAATGGAGGCGGTGTGTGACCCAAGAAAGGTCTTCCATGTGAATTCCCGCATAAACTACCAGTGACGGAAGGATCGTAGAAACTTAGGGCCCATTTGGTACGCGGAAGATCGGTCGAAGGAAAGGGAAGATTGTAGATCTTCCATCACCGAACACATTTGGTAGCACAACTTCCGGGGAACCTTTGATCTTCCTTCATTCATGGGAAAACCACTTCCCTTCATTTTCGGTGGGAAAGTTGATCTTCCCTAGGGAAGAAATTCCAAATGACAATCTTCTCCTCCTTCAATCATCTATCTTCTTTGCAATTGCTGTCGACACCGACGCCGACGCCGCCTCCTCCTCCCTCTGCAAATCCCGACACCAATGTTGCAAGGATGAAAAAGAAATCGAAGCTTTTTTTGTTTTGGTTACGTCGTCGAGACGTCGGGGATCAAGAAGGAGGGATAGCGAAATCTTGGGTACCCTACTGACTCGACGAAGCTGAAATTGAAGATAGGAGCTGAACGAAGGACTCTCACCGAAATCGGACGAAGCGTTGGAGACGCGAGCGAGAAGGTTAACGCAGGTTTGAAGATAAAAGGAAGTGAAGGAAGAAGGAAGAAGAGGCAGAAAATGGAGTGCACACTACACTGAAAGAATTGAAAACCGACGCCAATTCTCGAGAATTGTCTTGAGAATTGGCGTTAATGAAAGGGTCCACACTGAGAATTCTTTAAAATGAATTCTCGAGAATTCATGGAGAATTTGTCGGGTCGATTTTTTTTTTTAATTAAATTGCCGCATATAACACTCGAAGCGATGACGGTGGCGGCGTCCAAGATGGCAGGTGCGGCGTCGACGGTGGCGGGAGTGACGTCCAGGGCGGGGGAGTGGCTGCGATGCGGTGGGTCACGACAATGCCGAACAAGACGCACAGGGCGAATTTGTTTTTTTAATTTAGGGGTATTTTTGGTTTTTCACCTCATATTCCCACTTAACTAACACCCAATTCTTCATACCAAACCATTCATTTTCCCTCAACTTAAGTTACCTTCCCATGTCTACCAAACAGCTCAACTTTTTAATTTCCCTCGCAATCTTCCCTTCCATTCCTTTCCCTCCTTTAAATTCCTTTCCCTCTTTAAATCTTCCGCGTACCAAATGGGCCCTTAAGGTGTCCTTGATGTTGTGGGATCTATGGGTGAAGACCTATGAAGCACGAACACTCTTATTTTTTAAAAATATGCGTGTTGCACACTCCGACACCGTCTGACACACCTCGACACTCTTATTTTTAAAAAATATGCATGGTTTTGAATATTACTGAATTGATGATGAATTTTCCTTTTGTGTTTTTTTAAAAAAGGAGGCACAGCTTTTATGATGAGGGAAAATCTACGATGAGCTAAAGCTGAAGGCCGGGATTTTATAGAATATTGAATTTGAATGTAAATTATTTTATATATATATATATATATATAATATCAAAAAGTATCCTAACGTGTCGAAATTTAGATTTTGTTAGGATTAACGTGTCGAGTGTCGAGTCGTGTCATATCTCGTGTCTCGTGTCGATTAATCGTGCAATATAGGTGAAGACTTTGAACCTGAAAAGCAAACCGATCAAGATGACGACGAGAATGACACACGTACACATCCACACATCCTTGCTGTTTCCTTTTTTTTAAAAAAAAGGGGGGCGTTTTGGTATTTTCATGAAAATAGTGTGGGCCCCACCCCAAAATTAATATCATTAAGCAAGATTTAACGGTTGTGTGACTTTTACACTAATTTTATAAACACATGTGTATTTTTGCACCTAAAAAAAGTACTTGGTGTATTTTTACCCTTTAATATATCAAAAAGTTTACATTAAATATGAATTTTGTAATATTTAGAGTTGATGAACATATGAATAAACCAATAATGATATATCATAACTTGGGAGGAGTAAGATTATTACCAAGAATAAGAACAATAAGTATAACAACCAAGTGGCGAGTTAGGATTTTTGTTTGTGTTTGCACAATTAGTGGGGGGATTCGGGGGAGCGCCCCTAATTTTTTTTAAGGAAAGTTTTAAATGCATTAAAAAATAAAAGAATATAAACAAGAAAAGAAAAGAAAACTTCAACTTAACATAGAAAAATAATAATCAATAGTCAACTAAGCTATTACAAACAAAACATTACAAAAGTATTCTTCGATTCTTCATTCTTTAAAAATATTGCATTATATCTTCATCATCAATCTTATCAAACATATTATATAAATATTTTTATATATACAAAACTTTGTCCTTATTTGTATTGAGTTATTTTCTCAAACTTTACAGAATATTTTATAAACTGTAAGAAAATAAATAATTCAAGAAAATATTTATTTACTTTTTGTCAAATCTAATTAACTAAAAATAAAGCATTTTTTTATTTATAGATGAGGGTATGATTTCAGAAATAGTATAATATTAGCGTAAAAATAATATTTTTCATCTTGAATTTTGAATTTGATTTAATAATATGTAATGATTAATGAATTTAACCAAACCCCGGCCAAAAAATCTGTTGCTGTTGTGGGCATGGGTGCATCTTCCACCTCCCAGCACTCATTGATTCTCTTCATGTTGATAAGTTTTTGTCTGAAGAAAAACGCAACGCCAGGACCTTAACTCCCTTTTTGTTGCTTATGGTTTTTCTTCTATAGGTGACAGCATGAGGAGAGGCATAGAAGAAGCTTGATCCTCACCGGTGATGACACACAGTCACCGGAAAGCCGGAGAGGAAGAGAGACTGACATAAGGCTAGTCTGCGAATATTCCTATCACAACAACATCATATCAAAAAAAATAGAGGCTCAACATCCTATCACTTATTTTTTGGATTCCATTTTCTTCTTTGTCTCTGTACCCAGAGGCAACAGTGTGGCTCCACCAATGATAACAGCCATGGTTGGATTAGTATTTACTAATAAACATAGAATATATAAAAAGTCTCATGGAAAAGTACCTATAGATTAATATTTCATGCTAATATTATATTAAACCCCAAGAAGACTATCATGAAAGTACTCCAAGAAGAATGGAAACTAATAATAATATAGGACAAAGATTATTAAGAATAAATATACCATCAACATCAACCTTGAATAAAAATATAAATCCACAAAGACATAGTATAGATTATCTTAGACCAATAACAAGAAGATGACTATCTAGAACTTAAGTTTCAGGAATAATACATATGATAATTATCAAAGGAATTTATTAGCAGAAATACCAATATAACATTGTAAGATTATAAAATAACATAAATATAGACATATTATATGTTCCTTTAAACATATGTTTATTACAAACATTGCTCAAATTTTTGAACAAGTTATTAATTGCTTAAGTAAAAATTACTTAAACTTTATCAATTAATAAAATAAATAAATAGATAACTAAATTTGAAACGAACTATAAAAACTATATTAGAGATTTAGTTTGATCAGAGGTAAATTAGTTATGTATAAGGATTTACTCTAATATAATCTTCAATATCAAATATCATCTTAGAATAATTTTTAGTAGTGTTAATGACGATTTAAACTAAAATACATATTTTCAAAATAGAATACATATTTGCATAGAAGCTGCTAACCTAATCACCAAGGCTTTGTTTTGGAGTTTGGAGGAGGGGGAAAGGAAGGAAATGCAAAAAGAAGGGAAGGAAGGGGATGCAAAGAGAAGAGAGGATATTTCCTCCTCTTGTTTGGGAGTTAAAAAAATAGTAAAGGAGGAAGATGGAGGATTAATGAGTTATTTTTACTATTTTGTCCTTTTCTTTAAAAATTAATATAATTATTATACTTTACAAATAAATTTAAATTTAAATTTTCTAAAAAAATTATTTATGTAATTTTTATATCCAAAAAATATTTTTCCCTACAAGAATATTTTCTCCCTCTAAAAAGTATTTTTCTCTAATAGCTATTTTCTCTCTCTATAATGATTTATATATATATTTTTAGTACATAATGATTTAAGTATATAAAACTACAACCTAAAACATAAAATTATACTTAATGGTGTGGTGAATTGTGGCGGTGCGGTGCGGTGTATGGCGGCGGCAGCAGTGGCAGCGGTGGCGGTGGTGGCGGCGACGATGGTGGTGGCGTGGTGGTAGTGGCGGTGGTGGTGGGTATGGTGAACGAGGGTAAAAAAAATAATTAATATATTTTTCTCTTAAAACCCCCATATTGGGGGAACTTTATTTTTCAAAAGAAAAAGGGTTTTGGGGATTCGTAAAAATCCCCGAATTTCTCCCTTCTTATTTTTAAAACTTGCAAACAAAGGAAGGAACTACCAAAAACCCTCTCTTCTCTTTCCTTTCCCTCCAAAATGAAACTCCCAAACAGGCCCTAAGGTTGTGATAGCCGAGTAGATCGAAGTCATTCTTATAAGTGATATTATAGATATAGATCAAGCAAGATTAATTAGTTAGCTAAGCTGTCATATAAACTTGAAGAAAGTTTCTGTATCATTGATCACCTTCGACCTCTTAATCAAAAGTTGGAAGCTGATGAAGGAACCTATATCTTAATCTAAGATCAAGAGTTTTAATCATGGTTATCAAACCCGGACCGGACCGGCCGGTTCAGGCCGGAAACCGGCGAACCGGCCATGCAACCGGTCCGGTCTGCCATAGAAACCGGGGTCAAGCTTTTTTTTTTTTCCCTTTTCTCACGTCGGGAGCTCCAACATAGAAAAAGAGAGGTGGAAAGAAAGAGAGATGAACACGGGGAGAGATGGACAGAAGCCGGCAACTAGATCGACGTCCTTCAAGGCTCAGATCGACGACATTTCTAGGCTCATATCGGCGAAAAACAGAGGAGCAACGATGGGCAATAGTCAAAACCGACGACGAGAAAACAAATTGGCAGAGAGAGGAGGGACCGAGACAAACAGACGACCGACGACGATGAAACTTAGAGCCAGAGGTGAATGATGGGCAATAGTGAAAACCGCACAAAAACCCAAGTCACAGCTATTCTCTCTAACTTTCTCTCTCTGTGTTTCACACTTTCACCATTCAACCTTTCGTAAGAGTTAAGACAAAGGGCCAAATGTGCACCCTCCTCCTGGCATAACATGCTCAAGCATCAGAAAGTGTGGCACGTTTTCCCATCCGTCTAAATCACTTTAATGACATATAAATATTAAAATACAAATATAATTTGAAGAGAACAAAGTGCTAACTGGACATATAAATATTAAAAGTGTGGCACCTATAATATATATATATATATATATATATATGTATAATTATTTTTTGTTAGTTAATAAGATATTTTTATTATTAAAGGAAATTATTTTCCTTATAATTTCATATTCATAATATGGAATTTTCATTTTCTCACCGGTTTGACCCTCGTTTAGCTCCGTCTGACCTACTAACCCTTAACCCAATACGCTAATCAGTTCACTGACCGGTCCAGGTTTAATTACCTTGGCTTTAATAGACCTCAGTTTTCATTTTTCTTTAAAAGAATAAAGATAGAAGAGCTGCCAAACATCGTTGTAATTAAGGCCCCACATAAGGGTAGTTGTTTTCATTGTAATGTGACGGCTACCAGTACACAAGAGGCAACTTAAATAACCAATTGTTAGGCATACGGCATACCTCAAAATAAACAATACCTCAAATTGTATAAAGGATGCGAATTCACCACATCGTATGGTTCCACCAGTTTTCCATCATGTGGGTACAGTGAACCTGAAAGCATCACGAATAGCAACGAATGCATGTGAACCTGACCATGAAGGAGACATAACAATGAGACAGCCTCGAGCAAGGGTAAAAGAAACCCAGGTACACTGCAATGACAAGGCATGAGTTACCATATTGAAAAGAGCGAAGGGTAATTTTTCTTTAAAAGTTTTTAGTGAATGACAATTTTACCTCATAAATTTTTTAGGGAGAATTTTGACTTGGAAGTTTTAAAAACGGAGTAAGTTTAATCTAATTGTTATCTCTGTTAATTTTAATAGTTAGTTGACTAAATATACTTAGTTGACAGTTTACATATCATCAACGTCATTTTTATTAAGATACAAATTTGTCTTAAGCGTCTATGTATTATCTACTTTATTTTTCAAAAGTTAGATTTAATATTTTAATACAAATTTACACCTCAACAAAAATAATTAATATGGTGTCAGCTTAAAATATTTAATTAATTTACCATCAAAATTAACTAAAATAGTGGCCAAAGAAAACTTTGTTTTTAAAACTTTCAGCCGCGAGAAACTTTTGGTTAAAATTAGCCCTCATTGAAAATTTACTGTACAAATTGCCTTCAAAATTTTTGAATATGGTAAGTCACGCACTGTAATTGCAGTGTCCCTGTGCTTTCATTTACCTTTGCCCGAGGCTGTGTCTCATGGTTACGTCTCCTTCATGGTCAGCTTCACATGCATTCGTTGCTATATATTTTCAGGTTCACTGTACGCACAATCGCACATGATAGACATACGATATGGGAATTCGCATCCTTCAAACAATTTGAGGTTTCCTATTTTGAAACTGTCCGCACAAAATTGTCCTTCAAAACAACTTGCAGAATAGAATCGCTTCTTAACCCTATTGAAAATCCATATACTTCTTCTCTTCCTAGCAAGTAGCAATTCAGTTTTGTCTTTTTTGATAAATATATATATGGGATTCAAATAAGTATAATTAACTGGGAGAATTTCACTTAACCCTAAAATTATTTTTATTTCAGCCAACCTTTAAAAGAATGTCAAATTTCATTGCACATCATTAATTAAAATGAAATTCAGTTTTATGGGTAAAAGGATAATAATGTCATTGTTTTATTTATTTTTCAAAAAAAAAAAAAAAAAATTTGGTGCCTACCTGAACTCAAACAACTCGTAGCCGGCCAAGCCAGGACTACTTCTGATGGCCAATCGTCAAAGCTCTGGTGCCTACCAGAGCTCCGACAACCAGATAATTTGTATTATTTATATACTTATTCCCACCATACTAATTAACAGTCAATGATCCTATGGTAGCATTGCTTCAAAAGGTGAGCTCTCAAATTTCACAACAATTATGTTAAACATTTTATTATCCATTGATATATATGTTTTTCTTTTTCTTTTTCACAATACACATGAGAATTATGACGATATATTCACTTCCATATAATCGAATCGATATCAACATGATAAATCTACAACTTAACATCATATCAATGCTCCCGCAGTATTTATTTGTTTAGGGGAAAACCCCGGATAAGTATTTTTTTTTTTTTTTTTACACCATGATTTAATATTCCAAAAACATTCTTTAGGTTGGCCTTATAGTAAAGTCCTGAGATTTTTTTTTTTTTAATTCATTGTTATTATTATATATAGTTTATATAAAAAGTATCTTGCTCTGAGCTTGAGAAGAGGATATAAAATTCTAAATTTCTACTACACAAATATCTTGTTTTTATATTGATACATTATTTACAAAGCACTAGAAGTTTGATTGAATAATTGGTTTCTTATCCGTATACTTCTTCATACAAATTCCCCCAAATCGGAATTTGTAAATGTTGGCAAATGAACACGCTGCTGATTCTTTCTTAAAATTATATTGTAACATTATAAAATACGTAACATAAATATAAACATATTATATGTTCCTTTAAATATATGTTTATTCCAAAAATTTCTCACATTAAACAAAGGAAAAAACATAGTACTAGCTTACATAACACGAAAGACTTTCCAGGGGTCACCTATCATTACATTACTTTAAGATTAGCACGCTTAACCTAAGCACATTAAAATAAAACATAGTACTAGCTTACATCTACAACTCAACATCGGCACCTCCTCCCACCGCCTGAGTTGAGAAGTTCCGCCACACATATCTAACGCCAAAATACTAACACAGATTGTCTACTGGGACGTACACATATACCTATCCACATACTGTTCATTTGGTCCTCTGTCCATCCTATCATTTTTCTTTCGAACCCTAAATGTAGTGTCCGGAAAGAAGTACAAGGTAGTACGTACCCAGGTATCAGCTGGAAAGTGCAGACCATTAGTTCTCCGATGCTGATACAACAACACCTTTACTTCTTTCAAATACTGGGTATATTGGGGTATCAATGTCTCCTCATCTACAGTAGCCTGCTCATATACGGTCTGTATAGCATCCCATAAACCCTTATTTGGCCACAGATTATGTCTCACGACTTCAGTTCCAGCCTCAGAACCAGAAATTGATGGTATTAGCAGATTTCACTATCTACTATAGTAAAGGTTTCAGACTGTGCCAATCGAGGGTGAGGTCTATATACCAGCGATGATATCACTCGTTTCTTAAGCGGTATACTTTATCCTTACCTTAGCACTTCGCAGTGAATGGAGTTGTACCATCCGGTGCTCTCTAGGTAAAGGCCGATTAACTGATTCAGGCGGTTCACTCCTTTGATATCGCCTTCCTCTCATATCTCCTGTTAACACAACAAATATCATATTAATACACTGTTCTGATATTGCCTAAATCTTGCTATGATACCACCACTGTCGCACACTCCAATAACATGTCATACATCAGCTCAATATGGCACAGTATAGTGAGCAAAATGGAATGGACATAGTATAGTGATAATAAATTACAATCCTTTGATGACTGTATTATGAACCCTGTGGGGTAACTTCTGGTATGTAATTCTTGTTAAAATTTACATTTGTTTGGTGTAGTTTATAAAAAGAGGGAGATGGAGTAATCAATAAGTATGACTGGAGAAGGCAGTTTATTAATTGGAAAAAGGTTTTTGGAACGCATTTTGTGAAGGAATTTATTTTTTTACTTAGCGGAATAATTGAATTGAATAAGACAACATATTGTGTGGCGGATCCAAAATTAGAAGAGTGGGGGCGAAATTATTTTTTTTAAAGAAAATAATAATAAACATATTTATATATATTTTAAATCTATTTTAATCATTATTAATATTGATTATTATTTTTAAAAATTTTATTTGACCCAAAGTCTCAAAGACATATTTTTAAAAATAAAATGTTCTGCTACCTCCAGTCCTAATTATAAGAACTAGTTGACTTTCTTTAGAGAGATTAAGAAAACTAAATAAGTTAAATAATCATTTTCAATGTTGTGTATCCTTAAATTATATATTAGTTTATTAGTTAAACTAATTACTTTGAAGAAAAAAATAAAAATAAAAATACTCTAAATTAATTTAATTAGCTTCGTTAATTTCTCTAAAAAAGTCAAATGGCTAGGTCTTATAATTAGGACCAAAAGAAGTATAACATTTCTTAAAGAATTTGAAAGTTGATTGGCATATATACACACCCTGCGTATATATCCACGCCATCCATTATGTGTTGTCATGAAAATGTTAACAAAAACAAAAATGGCTAATTTTCCAACTAGTTTTCTTCTTGAAGTATACCCATGTTCTTGTAATATATCATGCTAGACACATTTATTTTGTATTTCAATCTTATGGTTTATCTCTTATTTTCCAATTTACAGATTTTTGGTCATGACGAAATCTACTTGGAAGAAGATATTAATTCGATTCAAAATCTGTTCGCTGGACATCTTCTTCAACATATAGATGTTTAAAACTTACTTTTATATTACTTAGTAATTATGTAGACAATTTTTTGACACTTTGTGGTGATTGTTATACATAATAGTAGTTACTACTTTTATTAGCTAGAGATGAATGTTTCTTTACGATTGTTGTACATAGATATAATGGTATTGACTACGGGCATAATGGTATTAACTAAATGAGTAACGATATTAATTAAAGGCGTAAATGTTGCCTCTAGTCAATACCATTATGCACGTAGTCATTTCTATTACACATTTACTAAACATCATTATACTTTTAGTTAATATTATTACTCTTAATTTAGTTTATGCTATTATAACTTTAGTCAATACCATTACGCTTTTAGTTAATGTTATTACCGACTTAGTTAACATATTTATTCCTGTAGTTAATATCATTATGCAATTAGTGATTTCAATTACTCTTTTAGTGAAACATCATTACGCCTTTATATGTATTATATATTTATGTTTGGTGACCCAATGGTTAAAGTTTTTGGAACTAACCAAGCTAGGGTGGGTTCAAATTCCACCTTCACCCCTTGGCTGCATATTTTTTTAGGAAAAAAATTAATCCCATCCCCAAAAAAGTAGCCACTAGAGCTTTGGAAGGTGGAGGGTGCCAGTCAGCCTATGCCAAAGCTCTTGTGGTGATGGTCAAAGAGTCTTAGGTTGACCTACGTCGAGCTCTAGCAGTGGTGTTCGGACGAGGATGCTTCTTTTCTTTTCTTTTTAATTAAAATATTAGGGGCATTTTGGTAAAAATGTATAAACTTCACAATTCAGATTCCAACGATGTCACCTTTATGCTATTTATAATTGTTAACGAGACTTTTTAGGGTTTCATAAATTCAAATGGTATTTATTAGAATTTACCCTTTTTTATGTTCATTTGTCTTATTCTAACTAAGGAGTCCCTTGGTATAAAAAGGCACAATATACATAATACTTTAGTAAACATACATTGTTAAACTTTAGGTTGCTAAAAAATAATGCTGCCAAAAAAAAAATGATGGTAACAAAATTAATTCTAATTTTAGTAATATAATATTATTTAGTTAAAAAAAACTTACGATTCTTGTTATTTGTAATTTATATAAATTTTTATCTATTAAACAATATCTAATTCAGTGTTTTTTAGTACTTACAATACATAGATACATTAAAAAAAAAGCTTACGATTCTTGTTATTTGTAATTTATATAAATTTTTATCTATTAAACAATATCTAATTAAGTGTTTTTTAGTAATTACACACACACACACCCACCCATCCATCCATCCATCCATCTTTTTCAGTAATTTTTTTTATCTAAACTTGTTTTTTAGATAATCATTTAAATAAGTTTCAACTTGAAAAAAAGTTACTTATACCATCACTAATCGAAACATAAATCAAATTTACAATATGTCATATAGTATCCAATTTTAAGTTTGTCAAAATTAGATTGGAGGAAAATCACTTGTGCCACTACAAATTTAAACGCGCTTTTAGTATATGTATTAGCACCTGGCAATCATACATGAAAGAATTAAAGTTGAGTTCACCAGTTTGATGATTATAAACAATGAATGCATTGTAACAATTCTTAAAATCATGAAGCCGCCGTGTGTATAAAAAGATGCTTTGACATTCATAAAAGATAAACCTGAATTGTATTTTGTTTATATAATCTTTGCATTGATAAATTGTATGGCTGCGAACATTGTTGTCAAACTCGCGAGTTGACTCTCCGAATTTACCGTTTTTACGCTTCTAGCTTACAAAAACGAGTCAAGTTAGTGGTAAACTCTTGCTAGTTGTAAACTCGGTTAAACTCACGAGTTTATATACCGAGTGTACCGTTTTTACGTTTCTAGCTTACAAAACCGTGTTAACTTACTCATAAACTCATGTTAACTTTTTGGATTTAATCATGCTCCGGCTTTATATAGAAATTTCTTTATTAAATATGATAAATGATGAATGTTGATGGATTTAATTTCAATTATTTGGATTTAAAATATATTTAAATCAAATTGTTATCATTTTTATATTTTAATTATTTAATTATATACTAGTAATACCTATTTAATAATAAAAGTAAACTCTTACGAGTTTACGATTCGAGTTCACGATACGAGTTTACATCACTGTCACGAGTTTGCTTAAACTCGTGAGTTTGACAACCTTGGCTGCGAATCAATGTGGGAGGGGTATCTCAAATAGGCCCCTATTATAACCAACGCTTTACGGAGAATTAATTACCTCTCACATGAAAACAATTTATTATATAGAGCAATATTAGCACATTAATATTTTGGAAGCCAAAATCAATAATTTGTGAGTCATATCAAAAGGATTGCAGCTTAAAAACAAAATAAATGAGAAATTTTCAGATATAAACTATTAGTCAATAAATGCATGAAACTTATTTCATTGAAATAAATATCATCAATGACGCAATTTTAATATAACTTAATAACAAAAAGAATGATAAATTTGTTAAGTTTTAAATATAAAATATTTGAAAATAATGGCATAATGTACATTTCACAATATCATCAATGACGCAGCATCAGGCATCCCTGCTGTATGAAATGTACATTTCACAAGGTTCTTATTTTTTTAAATAAAAATAAACATTTTATACAGTTTTTTAATAATATTGAAAAGAAATGAAACAGATTGAAATAAATTTCTCTAACATTTTTTTTTTTTTTTTTTTTTTTTGATAAATCATGCAAATCATAGTGTGTCCTCCCTCCATTTCAAATATCGAATTAAATGCTTTAAATTTGACACAAGGCTCAAGTGTTTAAGATTTCATGACTTCCAACGCATGAGAGGCAACTTAAATAACCATAATATAGGTGTAGTTTTAGGTTGAATTTATAAGCAAGAAACCCACGCATTAAGGACACTTTTACCAGTTTTCCATCATGTGCGTACAGCGAACCTGAAAGCATCATGAATAGCAACGAATGCATGTGAACCTGACCATGAAGGAGACATAACCATGAGACAAATCAGAGCGTCGGGCAAAGGTAAAAAGCATAGGTACACTGCAATTAGAGGGTATGACTTACCATATTGAAAAGGCTGAAGGGACAATTTTATGTTAAAAGTTTTTAGCAAGGGACAATTTTACTTTAGAAATTTTTTTAGAGTAACTTTTTCTCGAAAAATTTAAAAACAGAGTAAGTTTATTCTGACAGTTATGTCAGTTAATTTCGACAATTAGTTGACTAAATATATTTAGTTGGCAATCCACATGATCAAATATGTTTAGTTGGCAATCCATCTATCTACGTTATTTTTATTGAGATACAAATTTATCATAGACGTTTGTAACTTTGTATATCATCTACTTTTTTTTTTCAAAAGTTAAAATTAAGATTTTGGGGCAAATTTACACCTTGATAAAATTGATGTGGGTTATATGTAGACTGTCAGTTTAACATATTTGATTAATTTTCCGTTAAAATTAACTGAAATAGTAGCTAAAAAAACTTACTCCGTTTTTTAAACTTTCAGCCCCAAGAAACTTCTGGGTTAAGATTAGCCCTCGTTGAAATAGTGGCTATACTATAATTGCAGTGTACCTGTGGTTTCTTTTACTTTTGCCCGAGGCTGTGTCTCATTGTTACGTCTCCTTCATGGTCAGCTTCACATGCATTCGTTGCTATTTGTGATGCTTTCAGGTTCACTGTACGCACATGATAGAAAACTGTGGAGTCGTACGATATGGGAATTCGCATTCTTCAAACAATTTGAGGTATTCTTTTTTGAAACTGTCCGCACAAAATTATCCTTGAAAATTCATATACTTCTTCCCTTCCTTTTTTTCTTTTTGGGGTCAAAATATACTTCTCTTCCTAGCAATTACCCTATTTTTTCTTTTTTGATAAATATATATGGGATTCAAATAAGAATAAATAATTGGGAGAATTTCACTTAACTCCACAATTAATTTTATTTCAGTCAACTTTTAAAAGAATGTGAAATTTCATTGTACATCATTAACTAAAATGAAATTAAGTTTTATGGTAAAAAGATAATAATGTCATTGTTTTTTTTTTTTATTCTTTTAAAAAACTTTAATCAACGTTGGAGCTACAACAACTCGTAGCCGTCAGGCTAGAATTGCTTCCGGTGGTCAATTATCGAAGCTTTAGTGCCTACTTGAGCTTCAACAACCAAATAGTTTATATTATTCATATACTTATTCCCACCATACTAATTAACAGTTAATACTATATATGATCCTATGGTAGTTAACATTGCTCGAAAAGGTGAGCTCTCAAATTTCACAACAATTATGTTAAACATTTTATTATCCATTGGTATATATGTTTTCTTTTTTCTTTTTCACAATACACATTTTTTCTTGGGGTCAAATTTTCACAATACATATGAGAATTATGATATATTCACTTCCATATAATCGAATTGATATCAACATTATAAAGCTACAACTTAACATCATATCAATGCTCCCACATTATTTATTTGTTTAGGGGGAAAACCCGGATAAGTATAATTTTTTTCATCGTGATTTAATATTCCAAAAACATTCTTTAGGTTGGCCGGCTTATAGTAAAGGCCTAAGAATTATTATTATTATTATTCATTGTTATTATTATATATAGTTTACATAAAAAGTCTCTTGCTCTGAGCTTGAGAAGAGGATATAAAATTCTAATATTTCTACTACAGAAATATCTTGTTTTTATATTGATACATTATTTACAAAGCACTAGAAGTTTGATTGAATTTGGTTTTTTATCCGTATTCTTCTTCATACAAATTCCCCCAAATTGGAATTTGTAAATGTTGGCAAATGAACACACTGTACCTGATTCTTTCTTAAAATTATATTGCAACATTATAAAATACGTAACATAAATATAAACATATTATATGTTCCTTTAAATATATGTTTATTCCAAAAGTTTCTCAAATTTTGAACAAATAATTAATTTTTTAAGTACAAATTACTTAAATTTTATCAATTAATAAAAAATAAATGGATAACTAATAAATATTAAACAAACTATGAAAACTATATTAGAGATTTAGTTTGATGAGAGGTAAATTAATATATGTATAAGGATTTATTCTAATATAATTTTAATATAAAATATCTTAGGATATTTTTTAATAGTGTTAATGATGATTTAAACTAAAATACAGGTTTTCCAAATAGAATAAATATTTTCATAGAAGCTGTTAACCTAATCATCAAGGGTTGTGATAGGTACGGAGCAGAATGTAGTCATTCTTTTAGTGATATGGTAGATATAGAAAAAGCAAGATTACTAGTCCATAGGGATTGGAAGATTTTGTCTAATCATGTTCTGGTGGAAGACTTACCTATGAAAAACATTTAATATTCTAAAAATGTAATCTTAACAAAAAGAAATAATTTTTTCATTAATGATAATTTGCTCAATATCCTCTCATCTCCTCCCATCATACCAAATATCTTGTAGGCATAGGTGGGCCCAGGTTATATATACAAGGGGGGCAAGTGCCCCCCTTGATTTTCTTTAAAAAAAAATATATATTTGAATGATTGTCCACCTTTAAATTAAATGTTCACCCATAATATATTAAGGCGACGTAATCGAGATAGAGGATAAATGGTTGAATGATTTTGTTTAGTGCCTTATATTGAAAAAGATGTACTTGATAGCATTGATAATAAGGCAATTATGATGGAATTCCAAAAAATAAGGCCTAAAAGGATGACATTATAATTATTTTTATTGCAATATACTTTTGTTATTTAAATATATGTACTTGAACTTATTGAGTGCCCACCCATATTGTAATATGTAATTGCATTTCTATCCACACTTAGCCTTGCTTTTCTAAATGATAGGTTTGTAAAATAATTGCCTCTCTTATTACATCATTAGTGTTCATTTGATTTCATGAATATTTTTTTAATATTCTTTTCTTTTCTTATTTATATTCTTTTATTTTTTTTAATGCATTTAAAGTGTCTTTAAAAAAAAACAAAAAAAAATTCGGGGCGCCCACGCCAATGGTGTCCCCCTTCAATAATTTTCTAAGTCCACCTTGACTATAAGAGTTAATAGACCTCAGGTTTCATTCAAAAAAAAAAAAAAGGTTAGAAGAGTTGTCAAATGTCTTTGTAATTAAGGCCACGGAAAATGGGCTCTATCTTCCAAATATTAGCTTTAAAATTATTAAGGCGAAATTTTTAACAATTAATTCTTAGCAAATCTTGTCATTTCCTCATTCTCAAGTACACAATTAGTTTTAGTTCATTTCCAAAAAGGCCTCTATCCTTTTAAATGAATCATATATTTATTTTGTCATTAATTCTTTGTTACTAATTTTTTTAGAAAAAAAGTAAAAGAAACAAGAAACGAGAAAAACAAGTAACAAAGTATACTTGTGGTTGTCTATCATTTGAGGAGATTAAGTTCGCTATAGTAAGTTTAATGTCTCTTCACTTTAGTTTATGTTTTGAATCATTTTTTATTTTAAATTGTACTATGTGTCATCTTTGTATATTATGCTTTGTAGAGGGACCCCTCTTTTGGGACGATGTCTGCATCCCCTACTAATTGTACCAGATCGAACACACTAGGAAGAAAGTAGATGGACAGTTAGAGTGGGCAAATCCACAATCTGAGCAAATATACGTATGCGTTATGTTTTTATGTTATACTAAGTTTAATAATTTTTTATCTCATTTTTTTCATGCTTTAATTGTAGGCTAACTTGCATGAACTTCGCCAACAACAAGAAAAGGTAGAGGTTGATGCTCGAATGACCCCTGATGAAATATTGACAGCTGTTCTTGGTGAAAGATCAGGATATGTAAGAGGAAAAAGGTATGGAGCAGCGCCATTGAGGAAGAGAAATCGCTCAATCCAATGATAATTCAGCTGTGGAAGCCGTGCGTACCCAATTGCTTGAGAAGTTTGATAAAAAATTTCGGGAGGAGTGTGAAAAGATAGAAGCGAGCATCGAGGAACGTGCTAGGATGGAAGCGAGGCGCGGAAGAACGTGCAAGGATGCAAGCGGGCGCGCGAGAAGAAAGTATACAATTTGATGAGAAGATGAAACAAATGGAGTAGAGGATTCTAGCTGTCTTAATGCAACAGGGGCAAGTAACAACTCCTACTTCATCTACTCCTAGTCTTCCTGTCACGCCAGCTGATCGTTCTTCATAGTTTTATGTTTGATGTTTCCTTCCAATGAACTACTTTTAGACGTTGTTTATAGAAAATTTAAATATTTCATGTTAATTTTGAACATCTATATTCGTATCATTGTTAGTTAATATATTGTTAGTTTCAAGTTTCTTATGATTTTAATCAATGTGGTACGAGTTTAAATTGTGGTACAATTTTTAATTTTATCAATTTACATTTTTTTTTTTAAAAAAAACATGTTACTTTTAGCGGCAAATGTCTTTGTGTCGCCACTGAAAAAATGTATCAGCGGCCATTCATGATCGTAGCGGAAGAATGTATCAAGTCGCCACTGAAAAGAATATCGACAGCGACAGATAAGTCGTCATAAAACCATATCGCGGCGACAATTTTATCGCCACCGAAAATAGTATATGGGGTGACAATTGTCGCCGCCAAAACCCTACCTTCGCGGCAACACCGATTTTCGTGGCCGATGAACTTTCAAAGGCGCGATTGTCGCCACTGATTCTCTACTTTCGGCGGCGATATTTTAATGTCGCCGTCAAATGTATCGACAACAGAGCTTTCGGCAGCGACTTTTTGTCGCCGCTAAAACACTTTCAGCGGTGACTTTTGTCGCCGCCGAAAGTCAATATTTTTGTAGGGGTGCATCCTATAGAATCAACATTAATAGAAGGAGTATTAAGGATAACACTAATAAGTAAAATATTAATAGAAAATAAAATATATAAATTACCATTTAAAGATGAAGTCAAAGAAAATATATATCGCGAAGTTCAATTATTAGAAAAAGCCTATTTTAAAGAAAGACTAGACTCTCACATTAGAATTATTAATAACATATGGAAAAATAATAAGTGGTGTACAAGATAGTATATTAGGAATATTAACGGGAAATTTAATATAGGGTAAAGGTGCAAAAATACACATGTGTTTTTCTCGAGCCAACATCAAGTACATTTTTAGGTGTAAAAATACACATGTGATTATAAAATTGGTGCAAAAGTCACAGCACCATTAATTTTGGGGATGAGACTTACACTATTTTCATGAAAATACAGAAATGCCCCTAATTTAAAAAAAAAAAACCCCCCCAATCGAAAGCTCGATCGATCTAAGCCTTCCCCCCCCCCCCCCCCAAAAAAAAAAAAAAAAACTTAGACAGAATTATGGAAATAAAGGCGCAAAGTTTCGTCGCAACAAAATCCCTCAATCTAACAAGAAAACTATAATGATTTCATTTTCAGGCCAAACTAAACATGTAAAGCAAACTTGAAATCCAAGTAGAACAAATAATCTATTCAAAAACAAAAGAACTCCCAATCACATACCTTGGTAGGAATGCGGCTATTTTTAGCATACTCTTCACTCCTCAAGTTTACAAAATCAATCCAACTATCAAAGAGACGCATGCTTGCTGTTTCGTTTTTTGTTGAAACGGTGAAACTTGAGTAAGGATGCAAGGAATTCCCGAAATCATAAATTACAGATTGGCGTAAATTGTATATACGAAAAGTTGGAAGGCGATGAAGGAACCTCTATCTTGATCTAAAATACGAGTATTAATAGACCTTAGTTTTCATTTTTTTTTTCTTAAGTAAAAGATAGAAGTGTTGCCAAACGTCGTTGTAATTAAGGCCCCATATAAGGGTAGTTGTTTTCACTGTAATGTGACAACTACCAACAAATGAGAGGCAACTCAAATAACCTTAATATAGGTGTAGTTTTAGGGTGAATTTATGAGTAAGAAACGCACGCATTAAGAACACTTTTCCCGCACTGAAGCAGCTTAATTATCGTTTCCATTTGTTAGGCATACCTCAAAATAAACAATACCTCAAATTGTATAAAGGATGCGAATTCACGAATTCACCACATTGTATTGGTTCCACCAGTTTTCCATCATGTGCGTACAGTGAACCGGAAAGCATCACGAATAGCAACGAATGCATGTGAACCTGACCATGAAGGAGACGTAACAATGAGACACAGCCTCGGGCAAAAGTAAAAGAAACCACAGGTACACGTACGGGCATGACTTACCATATTGAAAAGGTCTTGGACAATTTTACCTTGAAAGTTTTTACTGTGAGACAATTTTTCCTTATAAATTTTTTCAAGAGAAATTTTGTTTGGGAAACTTTAAAAACAGGATAAGTTTATTATTTGTTATTTTAGTTAATTTTTGATAGTTAGTTGATCAAATATGTTTAGTTGACGAGTCCACATGTCATCCATGTTATTTTTATTAAGATACAAATTTGTCTTAAACGTCTATGTATCATCTATTTTATTTTTTCAAAAGCTAGATTTAAGATTTTGGAACAAATTTACACCTTAACAAAAATGATGTGGATTATATGTGGATTGTCGGTTCAATATATTTAGTTAATTCTTGTCAAAATTAAGCTGAAATAGCGGCAAAAAAAAAAAAATTACTCCTTTTTTTAAACTTTTTGGGCCCGAGAAACTTCGGGGTTAAGATTAGCCCTTGTTGGAAATTTATGGGACAAAATTGCCCCTAAGCTTTTTGAATATGGTAAGTCATGCATTGTAATTGTGCGGTGTCCCTGTGCTTTCTTTTGCCTTTGCCGAGGCTCGTCTCATGGTCACGTCTTCTTTATGGTCAGGTTCACATGCATTCGTTGCTATTCGTGAGAGCTGGGGTAAATGAATAAATATAAGGATTTATTCTGATATAATTTTTAATATAAAACATCTTCTTAGTATATTTTTTTTAATAGTGTTAATGATGATTTAAGCTAAAATACAGGTTTTCAAAATAGAATAAATATTTTCATATAGAAGCTGTTAACCTAATCATCAAGGGTTGTGATAGCTAACAGAATATAGTCATTCTTTTAGTGGTGATACCGTAGATAATATAGAATAAGCAAGATTGCTAGTCCATAGGGATTTGAAGATTTTTTTTTTTTTTAAATTATGTTCTTAGAGAACGATTCTTGATGAAAATTTTTCAATATTTTAAAAATATACTCTCAACAAAAAGAAATATTCTTTTTATTAATAACATCAATTTGGTCAATATCATCTCATCCCTCCCATCCCCTCCCTTAAACTAAACATGCTAAGAGTTAATAGACCTCAGTTTCCATTAACACGTTAGAAGAGTTGTCAAATGTCGTCGTAATTAAGGCCACGGAAGGGTAGTATGATGACTACCAACACATGAGAGGCAACTTAAATGAGTGCATGTTTGAGAAGAATAAAACTCCTCCTATATGTTTAAAAGTTAATCTAAATAAAGTTAATAGTTAATATAAGTAAGAAACGCCCGCATTAGGAACAAGTTTCCCATCATGCAGCGCCACAAATTTTGTCATGTACAATAAACTGAATTCATCACAATAACAATGAATGCATGTGAACTTAACCATGAAGGAAACTAACAATGAGAAAAGCGCAAAGGTTAAAGGAAGAACAGGTTTACTGCAATTACAGTGCATGATTTACCATATTGAAAATCCATGTCCTTTTTATCTTCCTAGCAATTACTCTCTTGTCTTTTTTTGATGAATATATGTGGCGCCATTCAAATAGTTTTAATTAATTGGGAGAATTTCCCTAAACCTTACAATTAATTTTATTTTAGTTAAAGCTTAAAAGAATATGAAATTCCATTGCATCTTATGGATCAAAATAAAATTAATTTTTGTGGATAAAAATAATAATAATGACATTGTTTCATTCTTTTAAAAAATAAATAAATTAATCTTCGTCAAAGCTCTAATAAGGTCATTAGCATCTACTAGGTTGGATTTGCTACTTGTGCCGACCATCGAAGCTCTAGTGCTAATCGACACTCAGCCGCCAAAGAATTTGTGCTATTCATATACTTATACTCTCCATCCGAATTAATGGTCAATCCTATATATGATCCTTTAGAATAATGGTAGGATTGTTTTTAACAGGTGAGCTTTCAAAATTCCCAACAATTATATTGTCATAGCTTTTTGAAAGAACTTACCAATAAACAGGTTACAATTTTTAATTGTGGCCTTTATTGAAGAAATTTTTTGTGCAGGTTTATCCTTGATAATTAAAAATGACCATCTATTCACAGATTTGAAGGATCCTTGCCAGAATAACGGTGTATATCTCTAAATTGTGAAACTAGCTTTGTAACATTAATTGTTTAGTTTTTAGGTTCATAATTCTAGAGTTATGCATGTCTAAAGTACAAGTTGATGGGGGCAATTTTCTTAATAGGCAAATGATTGAGTAAATCGACATGCTTTCTCTCTTATTTTGGGGAATGTTTAGTTAACGTGCAGTGGCATAAGTGTCATGAATTGTATAATTCAATCTAAAAAAATTTAAATATTTTAAAAAATGTTTAATCCACTTTAAAGAATTACCATATGCAAGTTAGACATGGAGCGCATAGGAATTGATTTTGAGCTCGTAGGAATTGATTTTCCTCTTTAAATCCAAGCTAAAACGAATAAGTGGGCATGTTCATATCTTCCATAAAGGCAAGTAGAGGATAATCTTAGGCAAATTTATGGCCTAATGGAAGTCGCCCCTAACCCCCCACATATATTTTTCTATTGGAGTCATTGTAGGACACTAAATGTAGGCATGTTTTCCAACGAGGATTCAAACTTTGGTTCGCCACGTTATGAGAGACTAACCCTTTCGTTGCTATGTTTAATGGAAGATGCATATGGATAATTATGCTCAACAAGCACCTATAATCTTTCATATCCATAATACTCCTACAATGTTTCAAATATTACAAAGGGACATAATACAAAAATAAGATAAATCATATGTCATGTTTGTTTGAGAAGTGTTAGAAGGAGCAAGACTTGGTAACCAAGTTTATTCTATTAACATTTGTTTGATAATTTAATTTAATAAATAATATTTAGTTAGTGACTTTTTTAATATAATATGTAAGATATTGTTTCTATGTATCAAGTCATTTTATTATGGTATGTGGTCAAAAGCTTTTAATCTTTTTTTTTTTTGTATTACATATTCTTTTTATTAATGTTAGAAAATCATAAAATATATTGTAATCAAGTAAAATCCCTATAAATCATAGATTAGGGAAATCCTCATTACCAGCCATTAAGAACCATTATTATTAAGGTTCTCATATCAGTATATATGTGTACCATCTTTACATGAATGTATACACAATATTCAGATTATTTATCTTACAATTAAAATTTTATAAATCTATTTATTTATTTCGTTTAAATTAAACTCATTGAAATTTTCCCCAACCTCCCTTTCCTTTGTGCCAAACCCTAAAGATGTCTATCAATATTTTGCTTCCTGCGCCTAAGAGGGCATATTTTATATCAACAAATCATGAATTTTATTCGTCCATAATTGACAGGAGGGTGTATGCACACACAAATATTTGTAAGACACTTTGTTGTTTCAAATGCATTTATCATAATTTTCGACACAATATAATAATTAATGGCTTATAAATTATAGGCTTAAAGCTTATCCAGGGTATAAATAACTTTTAAAAAAAAATACATGAAAAATAAAGAACTCCAAAATAAAAACATCCGCGTGACACGCATGGAAGCACATTGTAATGTCTGTAGCGCCTCACCACAAAGAACTCACCACAGCGCGACAGCCGACTGCCTTTCTTAATAGGCATTCTCATTTCTCACGCTCTTTCCTTGCCTGTCCTTATTTATTCTTCCCCCTCCTCACAGCGCGACAGCCAATCCCTAAACCCTACGGCGGCGACACCTCCACCCTCTTTAACAAATTAATTCGTCTTCCTTACTTGTATTCAGGAGAAGAAAGGCTAGCTTGCTAGCTTGCTTGCTGTTCCGGAGAACCCAACAGAAAAAAAGTCCAAATTCCCGACTACAACATCTGTTTTGGTTCCTATTTCTTCTCAAGGTACCATTTTTTTTTCTTTCAAAAAGAAAAAAAAAAAAAGGTTTTGGTTCATGTCGCTATAGCCTTCGCGTGAAGCTTTCAGTGAATCTAGGAATGAATCTACTCGTAGATATGGGTTTTCTGTTGGCTTTTGGTCTTGTCATCTTTTATCTTTCGATTTATCGTTCAACTGATTTATGCTAAAATTACAAAATAAATTGCTCTGTTTCAAAGTTTTGGGGTGTTGCTTGTGGAAACATTTTGAGAATTGGGTTTCGGGGTTTGGATTTGGGAATTCTCTCTAACTTTTAATTGTGTTCCTTTATGAGGTTCTTTTTCTTTCCTCTCTCGTAATACTTGCATTCATCCAAAGGAAGAATATTTGGTCAGCTACGGGTTTGTGGGTTATAATTCCTTACTGATGTTTTGAATTGTTGAGAAATTGTCTTCACTATTATAATATGTTTCCTTCGACAGAGGAGGCTTTGCTTTGTTAATTAGAAAACTAATTCTTGTTTTTGGGTATGCTGTTAAAATCTTCCCATTTCGTTTAGTAAGTTCTTGTTTTTTTTGGGTGCAATTATTGAAGATAGGGCAGTCAAGTTTTGATGGATCTGTTTTTAAACTGTAAGATAGAGATCCTAACTATATAAGCCATAATTTTTTTTAACTTCCTCCTTCACCAACATCGTACATGATTTGGCTCCCTCACTCAAAATAAACCTGTTTCTGTGTAGAACTTACTCACCTCAAGAAAGGTTTGAGATAAAGCTCATCAATGTTTCTCTCGAATCAGTTGGAGACCAATCTTCTCAATGAACATTCAAATCATTATTTGGGAATGTGTGGCATCGGAAAATTCAACTCTTCAAGGTAATTGAGTATTTTGCTTATTATTTTTGCTATGTTTAACTTATGAAAATGATACAAATTATTAATTCCACGTAATAATCTTAGAAAGGTGAATAAGAGATTTCTGGAGATTATTTTCAATCCAAGTGCTTTTCTAAGATTAATCCCTTGTCTGCAAACATTGACACTGATCCCTCTCTTTTTCACTTTTTCTTTCTTTTCCAACACAGCCCTGCGCTTTATAGTGTACCCCCACCCTCCCGCTTAATGTTAGGGTCAAATCCTTATTGGGCATACCGACATAGTGCTGACGCAACATACATCTCTATGTATGCTCCTGGCCTGTAATCCGCCCTTGATTATTTCTCATTAAAAAAATTTAATTAGCTTTGTTAACTTTCACTACTATAAATAGAGGGAATAGTTGCACAAGTTTTGTGGCACCTCTTTACAACCTCGACATCTTCTGGATTATTTTTATTTTTCAAAAAAAAAAAAAAGAGATATTATGGCATTTTCTTAGGTAGGTGCCACAACCGCTTATACGCTTTATGTGGTGCTTTCTTAATGCAACGCCATAAAAGTTTTTTTAAGAAAAAAAAATTAAAATACACTAATAGATGTGGTGCTTGTGTTGCTAATGACTTTGTGTGACACTTGTGTTAGAAAGCACCACACAATATTTTTTAATATTTTTCCCAAACCTTTCTTCATCGCTCTTATTAGCAAGTAGTGTGTTACTTATTTTCTAGCGAGATCTCTCTCGTCAATTTCTTCCTTTCTTTTCCTTATCGTGCCTACTTGGATTAACGGTGGAAGTCAATTTGTTTTCGTGTTGTTCATGATGTTGGTCTTCCATCATCTTAAATCACAAATTATGCGATGCCTTCGTACTTAGGGTTCATGGAACTTTGGGGGTTTTAGGATATCTTTGAAATTCATGGTGGAAAATGTAATATCCTGGTTTACGCTTTACTAAAAATCCAGAATATTATTAAATATTTAATAAAATGTCAAGATTAAATATCTATTGTGATATTGTTCATTTATCCAATATTTATTGGATAAATTCAGTCAATAATAACAACAAAACCCTAACAAAAATATTGGTGCAATGGACAGAAAAACCCAAACATATATACACTCAAGCCCATGCACACACACACTCAAGCCCATGCACACACACTCAAGCCCAAACACATACACAACCTAAACACACACATGTGCTTCCTCTCAACAACACACACATATCCCTTCCTCAACCGCATGCACACATAAGGTAAGTAAGTTTTTGCTTATTATCATTTTTGCTATCTTTAACTTATACTTTCAAAGCCGACAATGGTAAAAATTATTAATTCTATATAAAAATGTTAAAGAGGTTAAAAGAGATTTCTTGAGGTTATTTTTGATTCGAGTGCTTTTACAATATAGTCTTAGAAACTACAAACATTATTCTACTCAAACATTAAAATAATTAATCCCTTATCTTGAGAGTGATGTTATATTATAGTCTTAGAAGATGAGGACATTTAGTTAAATAATGAAGATGAAGGGTCTAAAAGTGACGGTGGTAGGTCACAATAAGGAGAGGAATGTGAGGACAATAATGACTCAAATGAAGATGAAGTGATTTGTGGAGGAAGAATTTCAAAACTTGAGGAAATCTACAAAGCTAAAAAAACCAAGCAATTGGGTCCCCATGGGTGGTGACAACTATAGGTAAAAAGAGAACAAAAACTGACAACGACAAGGAAGCTTTATATCAATTCTACACCACTAGTGTACTAAAGAGGAGGAGCTGGAGTAAGTCAACAAACTTATTAACTTTGTATTAAATTTAACCATGGCAACCAACTACCTACACTTGTTTGTGTATCGAGAATTTGTAGCTATATGTGACTATTTCTTTCTTTGTGGTGAACTTCATTGTCTATATGAAACAAAATGGATAAACAACCGGTCAATGCCATGTAAAAATTTTATAATTCAATTTTTACTTAATTTTCTTTGTTTAGTAACATTTTCCTAAATGCGCACAGTTGATGGCATTGTTGGCAAGATCTTGGTCGGGGATGAATTGCAGAAGTTAGGTCATGTGAGAAGGCACATTTTCTCTGTAAGTTCCTGGAAAAGATGTCTAACAATCCACATAAGTGGTCATGGGAAGCACATCAAAAAGAGATCCTACCGAAACATATTAGATATAACATAGGCGATTGTGACTTTTTTTTGGGTCCTACACTCCACTTGAATCCATCGTTTTGGTTTTGTTACATTTTAGAGACGAAGACAATGTGTTTCTACGCCATTGACTCATATATGGACAACATAACGTATCTAAAGTTACAAAATGAGGAAGAAGAAGCAACGAAAGGGTCTCAACAAACAAAAAAACCGAAGAGATTGACTAAAACGCAACAAGAAGAATTCAAAGCCAAGGAGTGGATGGCCAGCCGATGTGTAAGAACAACTACTAAACTATATGCATTGTGTAAGAAGAATTCAATTATCTTGACATGAAGATACTTTTTTGTTCATGCGAGAGATTGCTTCCATAAAATTCTTCAAAGAGTTAAACCAAGACTATTTGCCAAAGGAAGACAAATTCCTGACCAAGTCAATTGGGCCAAAGTGCATTTGCAATGTGATACATAAGAATTTTTGGTTCATTGGTGAGCATCAGTTTCTAATTTTTGGTTCATTGTACGTGGCATTTCACATTTTAGGGATTCTTGTGGTGTCCATGTTCTATCATGGTTACATGGATGGGATGACTCTCCCCAAGACAAAGAAGGGTATACTATGACTAATTTATCTCGTGAGCAATTTGCGACGAGATAAAGCTTGAATGCTTATGGTGGCTTGTATCGCATAAGAAAAACATACATGCATAGAAGGTCTTTGTTAAGTGCCAGGCAACCAACAATCGAAGAAGAAGAAATAGAGTCTGTAGTTTTATTGTAAAGTAGTTGAAAGTATTGGAACTAAATGTACCAACTTTGTGCAGCCTTAGAGCAAATCTCGACTATTTTTTGACTAACCTTAGAGCCAAATGTACATTGTGCAAGAAATTTTATCTTTGATTCTAAGAAATGAATTGTTAGTTAGTTTCAATTAGCTTTTGTTGTTGAATCTGTTGTTAGAACTATGAAAATTTGATGCATGTGCACTTAGTACTATCACTAGTACAAGTCTGTTGTGGTGATTTCTTATTTTGCATTGAATGTACCAACTTTGCCCAGCCTCAATGCTTGCTTGTTTGCTTGAGCTTGGTGAATTCCTCAAGTTTAGTAAGTACATCATACGGGGGTCGAGTTGCATCTTTGTTGCCATTGGAGCTAAAGTCTTCTCGAGGATTTTGTTTGCTTTCATTGGTAAACTCATTGGAATTTTGATGGAAATTAAATTCACTTATGCATATTTACAACAACGTCCATAGGCTATTTACAACAACAAATGCTATATTAACAACAGAAAAATCATATATTAACCACCTTTTGAAAACCTGGATTTTTTCATCTATCAGGTCCAGAGGCTATTTACAACAACAAATGCTATATTAACAACAGAAAAATCATATATTAACCACAACTTTTGAAAACCTGGATTTTTGCATCTATCAAGTCTAGAGGCTATTTACAACAACAAATACTATATTAACAATAGAAAAAACATATATTAACTAAGATTCATGGATTTTTTTCATTTCTCGGGTTCGTGAGGCTATTTACAACAACAAATGTTATATTAACAAAAAAGCATATATTAACCACAACTTTTGAAAACTTGGATTTTTGCATCTATCGTGTCCAGAGGCTATTTACAACAACAAATGCTATATTAACAACAACAAAAGCATATATTAACCACAACTTTTGAAAACCTGGATTTTTGCATCTATCGGTCTAAAGGCTATTTACAACAACAAATGTTATATTAACAAAAAAAAAAACATATATTAACTACAACTTTTGGAAACCTGGATTTTTTTCATCTATCACGTCCGAGGCTATTTACAACAACAAATGCTATATTAACAATAGAAAAGGCATATACTAACTACAACTTTTGAAAAACCTGGATTTTTTCATCTATCACGTTCGAAGCTATTTACAACAACAAATGCTATATTAACAAACGAAAAAAGCAGATATTAACAACAACTTCTAAGACTTTTGATGACTATATAAGGCTAATTTGAAGAAGTGAATATCATTTCAAAATATTAAGTTGTATGAGTAAGTGGGTATTTACACCTACTCATTGAACTTAATATCATATATAGTTTCACGTCCATGTGTAAGTGTAATTACAAGTTCTTGTCCACCCACCAAAATAAAAAAGGTGTTACAAGAAGTCACTAATACAAGGTGTCTATAGACAAAGTGACTAAGCAATTAACAATCAAAAGCATGTACATCGTGTTTTCAATTGGGATTTGGATTTTTGCATGTCTTCATCGTGTGTCCAGCCTCATGGCATCTCCTACAATGATAAAGCTTCTTCTTTTGAAATTGAGATTCAATTCATTTTCTTTTTGGTCTCCCTGCTGACCTTGTAGTAATGGGAGGCTCCAAGAATGTCCGTGTTAGCATATGTGTCACTTGTCGGAGCATCGCACGTGGACAATCATGTGTTGCAAGCGGCCTCATGTTATTCGCATATATTTTCTCTTGGGCGTAAACTTTAAAGCACTCATCAACAAATGTGTACACATTACCATTAAAGTGCTTTATGGCTACACATGCATATGCACAAGGAAGGCCACTCATTTCCCATGCTAAACACATGCATTTTTTTCACGAAGATCTACATTAGCATATCTTGGACCATCACCACATGTAGTTTGCACTGAAAACTGATGGTCTCCATAATATTGCACAGGCATATTTTCAGCATATTGAACTTGAAGGAAGATTTTTTTTTTTCAATATTGGGTCCAACACCATTTTTCCAATTCGCCAAACCCATCTTGCTCGCAACCAATTTTCGTGCCAATTTCTCTCTCTATGCTCTTGTATTAAAACAAGTGATGACGGTGTGCTTCCTCTCTTTCAAAGATCCATGCATTGAAGGATTCGGCAAGATTAGTGGTTATGTTATCCCACCTCTTGAAAGGAAACTTACTAAGAGCCCATCGGTCTACATCCCCATTTGTCTCCACCCATTATGCCAATTGTGGATTGAACAATGTTAATTTTCGCATCGCATCGTGAAGTCCTTGTGGAGCCTTGCATAGGCGATTCCATCAAGGAGCTTAAGTGCGTGTCCTTGCTATATCCCGATGTTCGTCTCACACCTTTACCGATTTTCAAGAACTCGGCACTATAATTTTCCTTCAAATGCCGTAGCAAAAAATATGCCTCTTCCGCCAAATATGTCTTTTACCGCACCAATAATGACATTATTACGATTAGACACGATTGTTATCCGCATTGATCTAATTATTTCTTTCATAGTCCATAGAAACCAAGCCCATTCATCATATGTCTCACCGCTAACAAAGGCATATGTTAAGGGAAACATTTCATTGTTTGCATCATATGCACAAGCCGACAACATTGTCCCCTTGTATGGGCCACTCGGATGACATCCATCAATATAAAGTATGGGTCATTGACATCCATCTAAAAAGCCTTTAATCGAGCAACCATAAGCAATAAATAGCCTACGAAAACTATTGTTTGATGAGGCTTCCCATTTAGAAATTGTGTTAGGATCACTTTCGATAAGTCTTTCACATATCCAATGGATAACCCAGTAAGACTCTTGTACTCGACCATGTATTTCCATCAATGCTCTTTCTTTGGCCCTATATGCTTGGGAATAGTTCATTCGTACCCCATACTCTCTATACATGTTTGAGCGAATTTTAGGGGCAGTCTTGTCTATATTGCACCTTAAACCATCCATTACAATTGAGGATGTCAAGGTGGAAAGGGGTGGATGAGAAACAATTAGGTTGTCCTATGCTTGGTGGATGTGTGCACTTCGGTATGTTTTGATTGTTAGGAACTCTGTATCTTGATGTTCTCCCGATGAATATGCACTAATGTAACAAGGACAACCATCAACCTTGCACTTCGCAATTACCTTTTGTTGATTGTTCTTCACAAAATGGTATGAAAACTTGTGTGCAATCTTTGTATTTGTATAACGTTTGACGAAGGGTCAGAGCATTGGCAAAAACCTGTCCTACTCCAACAATCAAATCCCTCCATTTGGTATGATTCATCTCCGGTCTTGGTGTTGGCACAATTTGAGTACACCATGTCAAAGATGGCCGCTCTTCACTTTCATTTAACAAAGGAGGTGGAGACATAAACAATGCATTTGGAAATCTAAACAAGTCCTCATCCCTGCAATAAACAACAAGTTACCGTATTAGTAATGACAATGTATGAGCCCTCATTCAACACTTATACAAAAAAGAAATAGCTTTGTTATAGCAATTAAACGTACACTTCTTCTTCCTCTTGCATTTCAGCATTCAATGGTGGTTGTATATTGTCATTATTCCCTCTCTCTTCAATGTAAACATGCTCAGATTCTTCATTAAACTTTATTAAATGATCCACCCCTTCATCGTCTACAAGATCTACATATGTTGATGGATCAAAGCTAAGTTTGAATTTCACACAAATGTCATTGCTTTCTTTTCCAATCAGAGATGATATGATTCTTCGCAATTTATCAAAGGTTGTGCCTTCCTTTATAAATTTTGTTCTTACCAAACCTCCAACATATTGACTTTCATCTCCCCTATCATTTAAAAACTCCCCCCCCCAAATGAAAGAAACAGAATAGATTTTTCCTAGAAGTACCTACCATATTTCGGGACAACTGCAACAACAAGATTGTATTAACAACTGAAAAAGCACTTTTACAACAATAAATGCACGTATTAACAACAACTTTATTATCTTTTATCAGAACTTTTTACTAAACGTTCCATCATCACATCAACCAGAAACCAATGAAAACATAGCAATCCCTCTGTTACCTTCCCAAAAAATAGAGCATAATGTTATTAACCCTACCCAATAACATGAAACCCCAACTTCAATGGTAAAGATGATATCTTTAGCAAAATCTTAGCATTACTTACCTAAGTAGCAGATAATAGTCCACTAATGTCCACTAATGAGCTCAAACTTAAATCCTTTACTAACCCTTCACTCTCTGAATGCAAAGAACAAACAACAAAAAAATAAATTTTTCAACGAACATAGAAAAGATGTCAACTGCAAAATCTAAGCTTTGCCTAGGACATGAAAATGTCACTTACTTGCGTTCTACGTTGCAGATTCGATCGACTTATATTACTTACTTGATTTCTGCGTTTTTCCTTTTTTGACGAAAGCTATCTCCTGCGCATTTATTTACTCTGTTTGTTTCCTTCTTTTTTTTATGCTGAATGGGCAATAATGTCTTTTACTAATATGAAATAATTATACATAAGTCCTTAGGGACTTCTGTGTAATTTCATGATTTTAAGGGACTTTATTGTGATAATTTCTCTTCTTTGGAACCTGTGCGTAATTTTCCCTAAACTTTAACTCTTCTTTAAGCTTCCTATACCCGTGACTTTGCCCATCTCTTCTGAAACTATGCCCATCAATTTTAAAATTGAAGTTGAGCAAGAAATAAATTTAAAATTGAAGGAGTAACAATGGCTTGATCGCAGCCCCAAAAAAAAGGAGGATGGCTTATGAATAGTGACTTGTGTCTTAAGTCATCACTAAGCCATGGAAGGATCAGCTTGAAAGATGAGATATTATACATGTATATATTGATATTGATGTGTGGATTTTTGGTGTCTGAATATTGGGATTTCTTGTGTGATAATGTATATCCAGGATTGTGAGTGTTTCAATGTTCAAATAATCTTTTTTTTTTCTTCAAAATATAAATAATCTTTTGATTCATTACAAATTGTTAATTGTTTTTAGTCCTTCGGTAATGGTTGTGCTTTCCGCGCGTCATGGAATCAGATTTCATTAATTTTTAGTGCATTATGGCTCAGAAAATGATAGAGAAATCTTAATCGACTTTTTCTTCTCCTCATATGATACATCTCCCTGCTTGTTTCACCACCTTCGTACAGCTTACACATTTAATTTCCTCAAAAAACGCTTCTCAATCCCTTGAAAACCTTTTTAACATAACAACAACAACAAATTATTTATCTTAAAATCACAATTAATTATCAACTTGAGCAAGATTCATAGGGAAGTTACAAATGATTATCAATCAAAAATTATAAATTTATTTTGAACATGAATCATGTAACTGTTATAAATATAAAATTTGAAAAAAATCTTATATAAAGACGGTTGAATTACCTATATTCTAAATTGGGTTAATAAATTTTACAAATCCTAAATTAGGTCAGATGTTCTAAAACAGGATTTTAAAATTTGATAGTTTTACCTTAATACCCCTAATTTATTCTCTCTATAGCCTTCCCATCCGCTGTTTCCTATTCAACACTATTTGCAGAGGACTTCACATCATAGATCACTTCTTTTTCTCAGTCTCATGGTGGAAAAAGCTTGTCTCTTGGCGGCCTTCGTATGGTGATGGAGATGGTCACCGAAAAATCCAATTGGAATTTTAATGATGAATCCAATATTGTTTTGTTGTTGATGTGAATTGGGCGAAGAGAAGAATTACTTGAAATTCCCATTGATTAATTAGAATATGGGAAGGAATTTCTGAGAAGGTGCTTGTTGAAGGATTCCAGAAAAAAGATAGATGGTGGAGAAGCTCGTGGAGCATCCCTTTATGGCCGACCAAACTATTTCATTAGAGCATCTCAAAGAACTGTCAACTTCTTCAAAAAGTCGCCTCAATTTTTCATATTGGTTTTGCAATACAACAACTTCAACTCTAAATTCATCGGAATCTAATGACAGGTACGAGTGGGAATCAAAATTTTGATTGTCGTGCCTATCTAGTACCTGTTCATTGGAGGATAGGCTCCGGGACGATTCAAACGCCAAATTGGTCAAAATGTCATAGTTGGGTTTATGTTGGATACGAATAGGAATTTTTTCGTAGCCGTGGCGAGGTTGAGGGGTCGAACAGGAGTGGATTCTTTTATACAATTCTTAGGACATCGACTGATTTAAGTTTTGTTAAATTTAACAACCCAATTTATATATAGGTAATTCAACGGTCTTTTAAAGAGATTTTCTCATAAAGTTTTTTGTTTTTAAATTTTATCATAAGAACTCTTAATTATTAATTAAAGCTTCACCTTGCCATAAACAAATTTTCTGAAGATGCGTATTTCTTATAATTTTGTGTGATTAATCTTTTTAAGTAAATAATATTATCAATTTTAAAGATAATTTTTAAATAATAAAAAGATAATTTCATTCATTTTTATTTAAACTTGAATTTGTGTTTGTATTATAAATTTAATTGAAATATTATAATAGAATAGCATACGAATTTGGTAAATCATAATTTTTAATACAGAAGTGGTATATTATTACAATGTTTTGTGCGAGCCCGGATATCCATGGCGCCTTTAATTGTCCAATATTTTCCAATACAATAAAATGTAAAATAAGCACACACACAAGCCAATGCATGTATACTCTGAATAAGAAATTTGTATTAAGCAAATCAGCACAAGAGTACACACTTATTACACTTTACTATGTTACAAAATCATTCTGAATATTATTACGATTATTACGATCATTCTGAACTTTGTTCTCTTTTATTTTTTTCAAAAAATATTATTACGATTAATTAAAAATATTTTACAAAATGATGAATTACAAACCCGTCATAAACTAATCGTGATCAAATCGAAACAATTGTGACTTGGGGTTTCTAACGTTACAATTTTGCCGATATTAAATCACCAGACTTTCCCTCTATAAATACTAGGGTCTCTCTGGTTCAGGAACAAACAGGAACAGGTGGGAAAAGAACAAATGATGGATAAGTTTCCCGTTTGGTACATTTTTTGTGTGTAATCTTCTAGGGAACTTAAGTGCCTGGGCCCACCTCAGGTCCATCAATCTTCCTCTATATGTAGGAAAATAAAAGGGAAAATCCTTTTCAGGGCTCTTTTTACCAAAAAAATACCCAAAAAGACTCTAAGATTCTGAAAATTCTCAAAAAGGCCCTAAGATTCTGAAAATTTCAAAAAAGGCCCTTCAGAATTATGGAGTTGTTAATGGGGCTGATATAGTTGTTAGCGGGGGCTGATATAGTTGTTAAATGGGCTGATTTAGTTGTTAAAATTTTTTTAACAACTAAATCAGCCCATTTAACAACTATATCAGCCCCGCTAACAACTATATCAGCCCCATTAACAACTCACGTTGGGCCTTTTTGGGAATTTTCAGAATCTTAGGGCCTTTTTGGGTATTTTCAGAATCTTAGGGCCTTTTTGGGTATTTTCAGAATTTTGGGGCTTTTTTCGTAATTTTTTTGGTAATGTGGGCCTTGAAAATGATTTTCCCAAAATAAAATCCTACCAAAATTGGTGAGAACCCAAATTCCTACGTGAACAAATGACCTTTTCGAACATTTTTACCCCTTATAATTTTTTTTTCTATAATGCAAGAAAATATGATTAAATTCAAATTAATGTGATAAATTTGAACTTATGAAATAAGTTTGAACTTGGCGAGGAGAATATTTTAGACAAATTCAAACTTAATGAAAAAATATTTTAGATAAATTCGAACTTGGTGCAATAATATTTTAGACAAATTCGAGCTTAATAAGAGTATATTTTTAAAAAAAATATATTTTAGAACCCTGGATCAGAATTGTTGTTTATATTTCATAACAAGTGCCCTTTTTTTGAACACCAGAGTGATATCATGGAATATGATGTAATATTTCCCCTTTTCTTTATGTTAATTTATTTTTTTGGTGAAACTAAATGTTCTGGTGTAGAATCTAGCCTCAGTGGACTAGTGAATGGTTTATGTTGAACCAAATAGCTTCTTAGAGATGTCTATCGATTAAACACCAAAGAGAAGAGGATTGTTCAATGTTATCTATGAGGAAGATAACACGAGTGCTCGGAGATCACTATGCTACACAGTATGGTGTTTCACCAGAGGGGTGGGGTGTGTGTACAGTGAGACTGAATGTAAATAATTGAATGGAGAAAGGAGAGCGTGCACCTGGTGAGTATCCTTCTATTTATAGAGATCACCTAGGGTTTCAGTCCACTTGTTGTGCATCCGTTCCCCGGGCAACATGCACCTCCACAATCTGCAAATGTATGCTCCACTACTGTACTATCCAAGATTATAGACGTGATAATTATACTTTAATTTTATAATTTGGTTTAATATTTGTTGCAAATAAAGATTATGGATGTATTCATGATGTGAGAGAAGATATTCTTGATATTTTTACCCATGAAACAGAGTCTACTACTTGAAGTGAAGCGCAATCAAACGTTTTTGAAATTGATGATAGTAGTGAGAAGATGAAAATAATAGTCATCGTACTCATATTGATTAATGGTAAGCTTGTTACGCTTTGTGTGAATTACTTATGGACAATAGTTTACTCTTAATTATGAATTAGTTCCTGCATTTGTTTATTGCATTAAGTGTGTTGTGGACATTAATGTTGACAACATTTATCTGATAAATTAGAACTTTAATTGTTGTAATTTACTAATTGTATTTCTTTGAAAGAAAAATGGAGGAAAAATAGTTAAAAGTTGGAATAGTAACTTTTGGGCGTGGTTATCGAACCCGGACCGGCTGGTTCAAACCAAAAACTGGCAAACAGGCCGTAAAACCGATCCGGAAAATGATAAAAATCGAGGTCATCGGCTAGTATTTTTTTTTTTTTTAAAAAAAAGTGAAAGATGGAGAGGAACAACACTATGCAAGGCTTTTAGGTTGGAGTCTTTGCACTGTGTTCTATCGCGATCTAGTTCGGTAGGGGAATTGGAGGTTCTCGTCAAAGATCGGAGTTATGCTTTCTTATTCGCTTTCTCCACCATATCATTAACAATCAGAGTGTTTTGATCGGTGTTTACTCTCGCTAATTGGCTTTCTCTTCTGATTTCACAGCTCTCTCTCTTTCTCGCTCTCTCGCTATTTCCCTTTCTTCGGCATGAAGAAAGGATGAAGAATGAAGAATTCCCGGGAAATATATTTTATTCTTTTGTACACGCATCTAACCTTTGGGTTTTGGGGGTGATGGGTCTTGTACTAAAGTACTAAACACGCATGGGATTTCTCTTCTGTCATACTTTTGTATATTTTATTAATTATTATAAATTTTAAAATCCTTTTAGTAATAAATTTTTGTATCAATTCCAAGGAGCATTGCCCATTAAATTGACCTTCGGGTGCTGGGTCTTGCAAATCACGATTACTATGGAGTCCTTTCGTTTGAAATTTGAACCTCCCTTCTTTATCCTCTCATTTCTTTTAATTTTTTTATAATTCTATATTAATAATCCTAAAATATTCACTTTCTCATCGGTTTGGTCCCAATTTAGTTCGGTTTGACCCATTAACCCTTGACTCGACCAGACAAGTTTAGTGACCTGGGTCGATTTTAATAACCTTGCTTTCGGATCGTAGGCCGGCCTTAGCCCGTTTGCTTTTGGGCCGAACTTTTAAAAACAAATGTTTTTCTTACCTAAGATCCTATAGGGCAGCTCTATTAGGCCTTGACCCTTCAAGGGCGGTCGGATTTCCAACTCTAATTATAACCAATAGTTTATGTAGAATTAGTTACCTCTCACATGAAAACAAATTGATTGCAAACAATTGATTATATAGAGCAATATTAGCGCATTAATATTTTGGAAGCCACAATCAATTATTTGGCAAAGTCATTTCAAAAGGATTGTAGCTTAAGAATAAATAAATTAGAAATTTATTAATTTTTCAAATATAAATTATTTGTCAATAAATGCATGAAACTTAGTTCATTGAAACAAAATCATCAATGACGCAATTTTAATATAGCTTAATTAAAAAAGGAATGATAAATTTATTAAATTTTAAATACAAAATATTTGTAAATAATGGCATAATCTTTTATTTCATTGAAATTCTATATAAAAAAAAAAGTTTAAATCTTATAGGGGCAACCATTTCTTTTTTAATTTGAGGAAAGTTAGATCAAAAATTCAAAATATCTAATTTCAAACAGTCTAACTAGCACGATATAAAATTTAGGGGTTAATATAATGTAAAGAAAAGTAAGGAAAACATGTTGGTAATTAAAATTCAGAATAAAAATGAAAGCGAATATTAAAATAATGTTAATAACATGCGGTACATTTCAGCGGTGTCGCCCGATGCGCACCTCCACTACCCAAAAATAGGGCCTTCCCAATTCTTTTTCAATTTCTTTTTTATGATTAGTTTCTATATAAAATGAGTAACATTTTGATAATTTATGGGGGAAAAAAGTAGTTTTCAATTTTTTATAATTTTTTTTAAAGATTTAATACTTTAATTAAAAAAAGAAACTACACACTTTTAGAGTATTAAAGGGAAAATCCTTTTAAGGTCCCAAGAGACTAAGAAAATATTAAAAAGGTCCCATAGAAAATTCGATGTCAAAAAAGTCCTAAAAAGTTGTTAAAACTCACAGATGGAGTTGTCAATACCCTACTGAAAGAGTTGTCAATGAGACATTTTGACATCCGAATTTTCCATAGGATTTTTTTGACATTATCTTGGCCTCTTAGGACTTTAAAAGGATTTTCTCAATATTAAATCTTTGAAAAATCATTAAAAATAATAATAAAAAATCATTACTTTTAAATGAAATCAAAATATCACACATTATATATATAATGAATCTGATTATAAAAGAAACAAAAAAAAATTGGGAAGCCTCCATTTTTGGGGGCAGCAGGGTGTGCATTAGGCAACCTTACTGTATGAAATATACATTTCACAAGGTTGTTAATTTTGAAAAAAACATGTATATTTTATGCTGTTTTTCATAATATTGAAATGAAAGGGTCAAGGTGCAGATTTGCCAACCAATTATTACCCGAGGAACGTCTGGCACAAATAACTATTGAGGGGACCAAAATTGCCAATCAACAATTGAAAAGTGAAAAAAAAAACATAATTTGGAGTAGATTCGCCAACGAACTATTATCCAATCAACTTTGTCTTGGTGTCTTTATCTTCCATTGATCGTCACAATTAATGTGCGACGTCGGCATCTCCAAATCTTCTATTGTTGTGGGTGTTCCACTCACCCTCTTGAACTCATCCGTAGTCCACGTGGTTCGACCGGCACGCACACCGCACCCTGGTTCCATCCTCCGATGCCACAAGCAGCAACCACTGCTGCTACAATGCCTACTCCCATGGATCCCATCTCTGTTGGTGTTTTCTTTTTCCAACAAGAAGGCTTAACCGCTCTTTTCTTCAGCGTTTCCGCCACCGTCCTACGCAATTGCCTCATATTTTAACTTAATTGTGATAGTTGTTTTTTTTTTTAAAATAGTTATTTGGTGTTTTTTTTTCACTTTTTAATTGTTGATTGACAATTTTGGTCCCTTCAATAGTTATTTGTGCCAGACGCTCCTCGGGTAATAGTTGGTTGGCAAATCTGCACCTTCACCCGAAATGAAATGAAACATATTGAAATAAATTTCTTTTTTAACAGTTTTTTTTAGTAAATCATGCAATTCATATTGTTTCCTTCCTCCATTTCAAATATCCAAATGCTTTAAATTTGAACCATTGATTTGAAATTGATACCACCGCCCATTATGGAACTTGTCATTTCTCTAGATATTCCATGGAAAATGACATGGAGCCTTGTTTTAAGAACCAAACAACAATAATAAGCACTACAACAATAACAAGACCATTTAAAATTGGGTTAAGGACCATTTTTACCAACGAACTATTGGATCAGGTGCACACAACACAATATACTTTTTGTTGGACCTTAAATGCAAATAAACAATTCAAAACAGCAAATTTGCACAGCACCGTTAACGTCGCCTAACGTCCGTGTAATTGAAATTGAATGAAGGGAATAAATGGGTAGCTCACACAACCAAAGGATTCGCCTTTCACCACCTTCATCTGACCATTACCGTCGTCGGAAACGCAACCCCAGAACGCCTTTCACAATAACAGATCCAAAAACAATAATTCGTCTTAATTTACAAGTGGAAAGAACTTGAAACAGGACCCAAATCTAGAAAAATCGAAGCCCCAGATTGTCTCTTGGCTAAGTCGCACCTCCGCTGGTCTTCACGTTCAACATTTCATGGATCAATCCAGAATCAAGAATGAGGAACAAAAATGTGAACCAGGTGATTTCTGAAAATGCTAAAAACATTTTTGTGAAGGAACATGAAACAATACTCCTTCCAAATTCACAAACCGAAGGAACTTGAAACAAGACCCAATACCAGAAAAGTCGAAGACCTAGATCGACATTTGGCTAAGTCGCTCCACCGATTGAGACGAGTCGCGCGCTATCGCCGGGGAGGTGAGTCTCCATCATTGCTAGGGAGACAGTCGCCGTAGTTGCTAGCGGAGACGAGTCGGCATTGTCGCTGGGGCTGATGAGTAACGTTGCAGATCGGAGGATGGAGACGACACAGAGCCAGCGTCTATTGTCTTCCATGAGTCGAGCCATCGTCGTTGACCTCAATGAAGTCATCGCCGTCAACCATCGTTCTTGCCGAATCACCGCTATCCTCTCGTCATCTTGTCGAGAGAGAGCGTGGGGCTTCTCGCGTGAGCCATTCTCGAAGGCGAGAAAGAAGAGGAAGCGACGACACGGAGGAACCTTGCCACGCTTGATGCCACGTGTTGTGTGAGCTACCCATTTATTCCCTTCATTCAATTTCAATTACATGGACGTTAGGCGACGTGAACGGCCCTGTGCAAATTTACTGTTTTGAATTGTTTATTTGCATTTAAGGTCCAACAAAAAGTAAATTGTGTTGTGTGCACCTGACCCAATAGTTCGTTGGCAAAAATGGTCCTTAACCCTTTAAAATTTATAGAAAAGTGAAATGAGCTAAAACTACCTCATTCACTTGGAATGCAATGATGATGTTTTTGTTTCCACCAAGTAGACCAATACGAATTTATCTTAGTAAATCTTGTCATTTCCTCATTAAGTACAAATATTAATCGCTGCATGTGACGATGAAAGGAGAAAAGTTCTCTGCTTTTCATGCACGTTGCATTTCGTAACTTCCGAAACAATGAAACACCGGCCTGCTATTGTGTGGAGAAAAATTGAAAGGAGAGATTGGTGAATCCCACGAGAACTTGAGGAAATAATAATGGTAACAGCAAAAACTGAGGTTATGAAGGGAGAACATGTGAAGATTTATGGAAAGCTTAAATCATAGAGAAATCAATGAAATATCAACAACAATTAGTATGTAGCATTTATACAACTCTTAGACACCCTGGCCTATTTCCATCAAAGAGAACCAAGAAGGAAAGCAAAGAAAGAAAGGAAAAAAAATATACATAGCATAAATCACAGTCAAAACAGGCTATATACATAGCGTATAATAAAAATGGCTAACCCAATTATAAGCTTTGCTCCCTTCATTTCAGAGCCAACGGTTATGTTCAGAGCATAAATACAAACCATTGATCATTGGAAGAATGCATGAACAAAATAAAAAACTTAACAGTAAGTTGAGATCACTGTATGATGAGAAATAGTAATGACTAATAGAATGAAAAACACAACTTTGATCTCAAAATGTAAAACATCAACAACAATAGAAAACATAACTATAATTTGACACCATCACTATAGGATAAAAAAATAATATCAGCATTTGACATAAACAGTGCAATGAACTGGATATAATTTAACCACAATAAAAACAAAGCACAGAATTCAACAGCCCGATTATGTCATTCAAGAGGCTAAAAAACTTTACGAAGGCAAATTGGACATGGGACTTCCTTACAAAATGGACTCATTTACAAAATTCTAGGAGTTCAACAAACACAAATATGCACATGAAAAAAATGAACATAAACTTGATACCAACACTTCATGAGGTATTCGGATCAGATATCTACAAGGACTTGAATCTTGATACAAATGTATATGAATATATAAAATATCTTGAGTAGTAGTAACAATAATAACACAAGAACAAAATGTCCAAAGTCTTATACACAGTAGACAGTAGATAAGCATTGGTTTCATAAAGTAAATCTATCTGCAAGTGACTTAAAGCCTGTACCAATATATCAATTCGCTGTCACAAATATGTGCTGAAGGATCCTTATACATAGAAATGGCCATCTATTCACAGATTTGAAGGATCTTTCAGTTGCAACGGTGCATCTCTTACAAACAATTTGGCATCATTTTCGCGCTCTCCAGGTTGTGAAACTGGCTTTGTAACAATAATTGTTTGTCTTCCAGGTTCATGTATAATTCTAGTGTTATGCATGTCTAAAGTACAAGTTGCTGGGGGCAAGTAAATCCACATGCTATCTTTCTTATTTTGGATAATATTTAGTTAATGAAGCAGTGACATACGTGTCATGAAAGGTTTAATCCAATATAAAGAATTTAAATTCTTAAAGGAATGCAAGGGGTGCCACTTTAAAGAATTACCATATGCAATTGTGCAAGTTAGACATGGAGCCACCAGAATTGATTATTCTCCTTATAGGAGAGTACAAGTATAATGAATATATTCTCAATCTGGGCACACAAGAATTGATTTTCCTTTTTAAATCCAAGCTAAAACTAATGAATGGGTATGTTCATATCTTTGATAAAGGATAGTGTAGGATAATCTTAGGCAAACTTATGGCTTATTTTTTAATGGAAGTTTTTTTTTTTTTTTTTGAGGCACAAATATCCCCTATTTGGAGGCAATCCCGTTCGAGCACTAAATATAGACATCTTTTTAAGTAGAGATTTGAATTTAGGTTCGCTATGTTATGAAGGACTAGCTCTTTCACTATGTTTAATAGAAGTTACATATGTATAATTGTGCTTAACATTGCCCTATAATCTTTCATATCTATAATACAATATTACAAAGGAATATGATACAAAAATAAGATAAATCATATGCCATGTTTGTTTGAGAAGTGTTAGAAAGAGTGAAAAACAGATTAACTCAAATAATTTTTCTTGGCGGCAATTGTTTGAGAAGTGTAAGAAGGAGAAGGAATTATTAACCAAGTCTGTTCTATTAATATCTGTCTAATAGTTTAATTGAATAAATAATATTTAGTTAGTCACTTTTTTCAATATAATATGTAAGAAATTTTTCCTATGTATCAAGTCATTTTATTAGGGCATGTGGTTAAAAGCATTTAATTATTTCTTTTATTTTTTGGCTTACATTTTTTTTTTTTATTTAAGATTTTAATATTATACTTATCTTTTTCGTTTAAACTAAACTTATTAAAATTTTCCCGACCTCTGTTTCCTTCATGCCAAACTCTAAAGGTGCCTATCGATATTTTGAGTCTTGTGCCTAATTGGGCATATTTTATATCAACAAATCATGATTTTTTTTTTTTTTTTTTTTTTGATAAAACAAATCAAGAATTTTATTCATACATAGTCTACTGGAGAATAAATATATACACATACATACAAATATTTGTAAGAGAATTTGTTGTTTCAAATGCATTTATCAAAATTTTCGACGCAATGTAATAATTAATGGCTTATAAATTATAAGTTTAAAGCTTACCTATAATTATAAATAACTTTTACTTAAATATATGTAAAAAGAAAAAAACTCCAAAATTACAAGCCAAGGATACGCTAGTCGTTTCTTAATAAGCGTTCTCACGCTCTCCTGCCTGTCCTTATTTATTCCTCCCCCTCCTCAGTGCGACAGTCATTCCCTGAACCCTACGGCGGCGACACCTCCACCCTCATTAACAAATATATTCTCTTCCTTACTTGGATTTAGGAGAAGAAAGGCCAGCTTGCTTGCTGTTCCGGAGAATCAAACGGAGCAAAAAGCCCAAATTGTTCCTATTTCTTCCCTCTATCTCTTTCTGCGATCTGTGCTCGGACTGGCTTTCAAGGTACCATTTTTTTCAAAAAAAAAAAAAAAGGTTTTGTTTCGTGTTGCTATAGCTTTCGCGCGAAGCTTTTGGTGAATCTGGGAGTGGATCTACTCGTAGTTATGGGTTTTCTGTTGGCTTTTGGTCTTTTCATCTTTTATCTTTCGATTAATCGTTCAACTGATACATGCTAAAATTACAAAATAAATTGCTCTATTTCAAAGTTTTGGGGGTGTGGGTTGTGGAAACATTTTGAGAATTGGGTTTTTGGGTTTGATTTGGAAAGTCTCTCTCACTCTTAATTGGGTTCCTTTATGAAATTCTTTTTCTTTCGTCTCTCGTAATACTTGCATTCATCCAAAAGAAAAATATTTGGTCAGTTACAGGTTTCTGGGTTATAATTCCTTATTGATGTTTTGATTGGTTGAGAAATTGTCTTCACTATTATATTATGTTCCCTTCGAGGGAGGAGGCTTTGCTTTGTTAATTGGAAAACTAATTCTAATTTTTGGGTATGCTACTAATATTTGCCATTTCGTGCAGTAAGTTCTTGTTTTTGGGTGGAATTATTGAAGAAAGGGCAGTGAAGTTTTGATGCATCTGTTTTTTATACGCTTCTCAATGCTCACTCGGCTCCTAAATATATAAATATAAGATAGAGATCCTAACTATGAGGATATATAAGATTGATTTTTTTAAGATATCAAGAAACTAATTAAATTATTCTAAAATATTTATTTTATTATTTTTAATAAGCTATCTTGCTTGCTGATATGTAATTTAAGGGTATATAACATTCGATATCATTAATTAACTTATTTAATTTTTTTAATCTCTAAAAAAAAAATCTAACTCTATCTTATATTATAAAAAGTAATCTCGATCTTAAATTATAAAAAGTAAGTAATTAATATTTTTAAAGATATGAACAGATTTTACATAGTAATTATATAACTTTTTCTAATATCAACAAAAAAGAAGAAGAGATATTTAACTTCCTCCTTTGCCAACATCGTTCATTCTGTGTTCCCACACTCAAAATAATTCTGTTTCTGTTTCTGTGCAGACCTTAATCACCTCAAGAAAAGTTTGAAATAAAGCTCATCAATGTTTCTCTCAAATCAGTTGGAGAACAATCTTCTCAATGAAGATTCAAATCATTGTTTGGTGGGAATGTGTGGCGTCGGAAAATTCAACTCTACAAGGTTATTGAGTATTTTGTTTATTATTATTATTTTTGCTATATTTAACTTGTGGTGATGGTAAAAATAATTAAATCTTAAAAAAGGTTATTTTCAATCGCTTTTCTAAGATTAATTTCTTACCATTATTCTTGAGACATATGTAATCCGCTTTGTTATTGCTTCATGAAACTTTGGTGTCGTGTGACTTTGGCTCTTGGCTGAGTTACTAAAATCCATTGCAAGCCAAATGTCCGGCTATTAAAAGGCCCTCTCTTTATCTCACTCTAGTCTCAGTTTCAGTCTCTCGTTAGACTTGACAAATGACAAATGACAATTGACGTAACCATCCATTGACACTGATCCCTCTCTCTTCACTTTTCTTTCTTTTCCAACTCAGCCCCTGCTCTTAAAAGTGTACCCCCACCCTCCGCCCCTCATGGCATCATGTGAGGCTCAAATCCTTGTTGGTCATATCGCATAGTGCCCGTCACACGCAACATACATCTCTGTGTATTCTCCTGGGCCTCTTATTCGCTTGTGATGATTTCTCATTTGAAAAAATTAATTAGCTTTGTTAACTTTCACTACTACAAATAGAGGGAATAGTTGCACACATTTTGTGCCACCTCGTTACAACCACATCTTCTGTGATTGTCTTTTTTTTAAAAAAAAAAAAATTGGGATGTTATGACGCTTTTTTAGGTAGGTGCCACAACTACTTATGCGTCTTATGTGCGTGGTTTTTTCTTGACCCAGTGCCATATAAGGGGTTTTTTTTTTTTTTTTGAAAAATCGTTTTTGAGGTCCTAAGGTAGAAAAAAATTACAAAAAAGGTCCCTGGAAAAAAGCAAAACCGTTGCCATGTCCCTTGAGACTTTTGTGTCATAGAATGCAAAGGTCAAATTATGTAAATTGTTACACCCACAATAACACGTCGTACATCATAACAATATAGCCCAACATAGTGAGCAAAATGAATGAGCATAGTATACTGATAATAAATTACAATCCTTAGTTACATATTAGGAGTTACCCCACAGGGTTCGTAATGCAGTCATCCAAATATAAGGTAAATATTGTTTACAAACTCTAAATAGTCTAACAGTTACATCAAAACTAAATAGCAAATAAGTATTCCTAAACCATCAATCAGACAACAACCATCAGTTGCCAGCGTCTATTGCCTTGCCTTTGGAGCCATGATCACTGCACTGCTCTTGTCCATGATCAGTAGTTGTAGATTTGACTCCAAGCGGTGGTGACACAACCAGATCATAAGGTAGTTTATAAGTGCTTAGAATTAAATGTTTAACATAATCATATGAAATAAAAGAATTACTAGCATCCGAATCAAATAATGCTTGTAATATATTGTCATGAAGAAAGAGTACCTTGAATTACCTCTAGAGGCTTTCTAGCCTCCTTATGTGTTATGCCAAAGACGCTGCCTTGATTCTAGGGTCTTTTCTCAGCTGCACGCTGTGGACAATCTCGACTAGTATGACCCAACTTCTGAGAGATAAAACAGGTCACTAGTCCACCACAATATCTGCCAAGGTGGAATTTACCACAAATAGGGACATTTTCGAGATTCTGGTGGTTTTGATAAGCACGTTGCTAGGCTGAGAAGGTCTTTTGTTACTTCTATGAGATCTAAACCATTGCCCCTTCCTTTTATGGGAGAAAGTCCCCTGGCTAGAATCACCACGACTCATGTTACTCTTAGATACATGTAGATCAATCAGATTGCTCTCGACAATCTGACATTCTTCAACTGCTTGATTAAATTCTTGGAATTGTCGGGAAACCAATTTCTCTTTTATCTCATGTTTTAACCCTCTATTTAACATGTATGAGATCCAACTCTCGTCATCCTGATATCTTAGATAAGTAGAGTAACAGGATAAGCGAATAAACCGAGCAAGGTATTCATCAAAAGCTTTATTATTATCCTCTTGAATAGCTAAGAACTACGAATTTTTGGCAATTCTGACAGATTGGGGAAAATATTTCTCATTAAATTTCATGTGACAGGAATATTTGGTGCTCGCAAAAGCCATTTCCGTATTTTACCACCATCTATTAGCATCCCCTTCTAGTTTATAAATAGCCATCTGCGCTTTTTTTTTTTTTTTTCATTGGAACACTCCTTAACCTGAAAAATCTTTTCCTGTCTCAACATCTAGTCTTCAGCTGCTTGTGGGTCAAACTTTCCATGGAATATTGGAGGTTGATGTTTACAGAATTTGGTTATCCAGTATCGTGATATTTTTGCTACTAGAGGTACTATGTTATTTTGGGGTTCACGGAATTATGCTACAGTTTGTGAGGACCTTTCAGTTGCTCTTCTTGTGTTTCAGTCTGTTTCATGTCCTCATTCTACTTAGCCCTTACCTTATGTAATTCTTCTTGAATTTCATTTAACAAACCCATGTGTTCATTTAGCATACTTGAGATTTGCTGCATGAGTTTTGCTCGGGCCCATCATTTCTACCCTAGGTCCTCACCACCTTTAGATATTACTACAATTTAACACAAAGCAAGTGTAGATGTCAACATTAGGACATTTTAGTCATTTCACAATATTTCCCATATAGGTACTTCAAAATATCATACATTCACAATACTTTACGGATAACAGTAGCATACACTACTACTAAAAAAAAAAAAAAAACTCTCAGTGGCGACTTTTGGTGGCGACTTTCGATGTCGCCGCTAAAAGACTAACTTTCAGCGGTGACATATGAGAGTACTTTCGGCGACGACAATTTATGTCGCCGCCGAAAGTCTTTTTTTTTTTAAAAATAATAATATTGATACAATAAATATGTTTATTGATGTCATTTCTTATGAAAAAATAAATTAATTTTTGGATCATTGTGAGATAAAGAGAGTTTGAAAGATACCGTGTGTTGCGCATTTGAGAGTGAGAGGAAGAGTGGTATTTACTAACATTACATTGTCACATTAATGTTGTTGCTTAAAGTTGATTTTCATTAATAGTAGCAAGAGATTGTACATTTTGATGAGAAGATAAACATGATTTTGACTTGAGAAAGTTTTGTCAAGTGCTTTTAAACCTACTTCTAACACATATTCATTGAAATACTAGTAGAGAAGAAATTGATCTAGTTTTATGAAATGCAAATGAGAGAAATAATCTTAGGCTCAATTTAATCATTGAAGTTAAAGAATCATTTGTATTTATCACTATTTCCATATCGAAATTTGTCATGGGTGTGCTTGATCATTTGTTAATCTAATCCTCATGGAAACCATATCTCTACTTATCACTTTATTACTTAGCGTGACTCATGCACTTGTGATAGCAGACATGAGTGTATTTGAGAGATATGAGAAGTATGTTTGTAATAGTGTATATATATATATATGTGTGTGTGAGAGAGAGAGATGAAGAATTTAACTATTGGTAACATATTTGATTTGATATTTTACAATTTCAAATCTATTTTTTGTCTTTTTCCCTAATAAATAAGATATAATTTAATTAAGCTCAATAGTCCCAACTTATCACGAAAAACACACGTAAAAGTAAGATCAAAAGTGACAAATTCATATACATATTCAAACACTCTCAATAAGGTTATAAATCAAAACAACCTATATATTGTAAAATTTTTAAAATTATTTTTTAATTCTTATTTTTTCCAACGCTAATTAATAAAAGAAATTAAAAAAATTGAGTGAGAAGAATATATGATATAATATAATATAATTAAAATATCCGACATGAGCAATTTTACCATTGTAGAGTGAGGAACCGCATTTTAAACAATGATTTCATATCTCAAATATATCCGTTTAAATTTTGAAAATGTAAATTTTGTTCACTCGCCGACATTTTTTAAATTAAAATAATCTCAAATATTAAATATATAAAATAGAATCAAAAACAAATGAAAAATTGTATATTTAATTTGATTTAAAAAATTCAAAGGAAAACTTGAATTTATTATATTTGATTTGATTTTTATTTAATAATCGGTACCAATACCAAAAAAATTTTTGGGGCGAGGCGGGGAATTTTGTGGAATTTAGGAGTCCCTCTCACACTCAGCCTCCTTCTCGCTCCCTAAGTGGTCTGTTTGGTTTGAGGCGTCGGAGGAGGGGAGAGAATGGAGGGATTTTAGCCCCCTCCCCTCGTTTGGCTGATGATATTTTTAGGAGGGGGGGAAATATTTTAAAATTTTCCCTCCGTCTCCTAAAAACGTCACCCCCAAATCGACGGATTTGGAGGGATGATTAGAATTGGTGCGTCGGTGGACTAAGATACCCCTATAATTTTTCTATTATTCCTAGAATACCCTTTTGCCCCTTCACAAGTGGTGTAGGCAAACCCTATTCCTATTCGTCCTGTTTTTGTCCTGTTCGAGTGATTTAGCAAAAGAATTGCAGTGTATTTGTCTTCATCTATGAATGTGGTTGTATCAATTGCTAATTGCCGTGTATCTTCATCTAATTGATGAGGTAAAACTCAAATTCATAGGAAAAGAATACATAAAAGTTCTGCCATGAATTAAATTATCAAGTATTGGACATCCTTTTCACATCATGTTGTGTTCAAACATGGAAGAAAAATTGAATTGTCACGGAAAACTTCTGATGAGCATAAGCTTTTACTCCCTTTAGACAACAGTTAGATTCATCGGAGGTCTGGCTTAATTATTTTGAAGTGCGTATGGTAGCGCTTTTGGTTTCTTGATGATCCTTCATTGCTTTGGTAATTGGGAATGTTCAAATCTATCAATCACACTTGACTTTTTTTCCTCCACATATAGCCGTATCTTGAGTGAAGTGATTCCAAGATGGGATTATTTGGATTTTGAATTCTTTTGTCCTTGATAAATTCTCGAGTAGGGAAAAAATTGTCTTTGTGGATTAGGATTCTCAACAAATATATATATGGTTAAAGTTGTCAATGTCAAAAAATTTCCCTCCCCTCCCCTTTTAAACCAAACAATGTAACATTAAAATCCCTCTCCTCCACTTCCTTTCCGACCAATCTAAACAAGGTAATATTAAAATCCCTTCCTCCCCTCCCCTTCATTAAAATCCCCCTCCGTCAAACCCAACAAACCCTAAAGCTCTCTCACACTCTATCTCGCTCCATCTTCCCTATTTGGTCTTCCTCTTCACGTCGTCCTTCGGCTTGCATGCTCGTTTCAAAGTGCCTCCCCTCCTTCTCCGATCTCTCGACGAAGCACATACGTCTCGAGCCTAGTTACTTTGCAAAGCTGAAGATTTTGGTTGCAACAAAGACCAACTCCGTTATTTCCATTTTATTGCTTCCTTATCCGAAAAACTCATCCTCCCACTTCTCCGACGAAAAATTCCGCATCCATGTGGCGTTTGCCCTTAGAGACCTTGGATCGAGTTTGATCCCGCAGTCACCGCTTTATCTTTGCTCGCCATCTCTACGTGTGACTTGTTTGCTCGCTCCCGACTATAGTCTTTCGCCCTTGTCGAACTAAGGTAAAAAAATTAATTTGCTTTGCTGGACCATAGGATTCAAGTCAATTACTGTGTTGCGTGGGATATTAATGATGCGTGACGGCAGAATATGGTCACTTCATTTATTCAAACTCAGGACAACAGATGTTTTCTTGATATGCCAATGGTTTACTTCTACAAATTCGAAGTTTAGTTAGCAAGTAGTCCTTAGCATATTATTTACATTTTGGACAAAAGAACAATTTGGTTGAAAGAGAATGGGTTATTAGATATTATGAGTCTAGACTTAAAGATGTTAAGATTGAAGTTGAGGTGAAGTGAACTAAAGGCAAAAGACATTTGAAATGCTTGTTTAAACCTTAGAGATGCTTCTTTCAATGCTTATTTTTTGCTACATCCTTCTAACAATCATGGGTTCAATTTATCCTCTCTTCCTATTTCGGTCATGCTATAATAATGAAATTTCTTGAAATAGTTACGAAATTCTTGTTTTCCGTGTGTATGTAAGCTTATTGTTTTGCCAAAAATTATTGTTATGTTGCTTGGTGTACTAGGAATTATCAATTGTAATGCTTGTTAACAATAATATAGATACTTATAGATATAGTTGATTTTTAATGTATTTGATGTTATTGTTAGTGTTCTGGCTTGTATCAGGGAGGATGAGAATGAATTAAATGAAATGCCTCTTTCCAAAGGGAAAAAATTAATTTGCTTCATTTGTTCCTTAATAAAATTTCTTCTCATTAAAATATGAGAAGAAAGTCGTTAATTCCACTTTTTATGTGCGTTCGGTTTACTAAAATATCTTTCGCGTATGAATCCATGCTTTTATATTTTGATAGATGAATGCATTCCTTTCCCATGCAATTGTTTCACGTGGTCAAATAGAAGTTTTTGATCTATGGTTTTACAGACAGAATTTTTCCCCCGCATTTTATCCATGTCGTTATATGCCTTCGTTGCTTCTAAGTTAATTATAAGTTCTAACATTGGGTAGAGAATGGTCAAAAATGATTTGGAACAAAAGACTTGTCTATACGGATGCAACCAATAGCTTTTCTTATCTCTTCCTTCTCAAAAGGTCTCTCCAACCAAGCCGCCTCAATTATCTTATTGGGGCCCGGTCAAAACTTCAAGGTTAACTAAGTCTCTTTGTTAGAGAATAGATCCACAAAATCTTAGTTTTCTTGTTAAAAATTATCCGCATTGTTTCAACATGAGTCCATCATCAAATGCTGATTCTATTATCAGTTTTGTCCTTTTTGTGATAGTTGTCTCTCTTTGAAACAAATATGTGTTTAGATCCCTGTTCTTGGATAATTTGTTCCTAGATTATTGCCTCGAACTTATTTAAAGATCTTGACATTTATTCTACAAAAGGTCTTCCCTCTCGAATGACCTCGATGAAATATTGGACACTGTTCTTGGTAAAAGATCGTGGTATGTAAGAGGAAAAGGGTATGGAGCAGCAGCCATTGAGGAAGAGAAATTGCTCTCAATCCAATGATAATTCAACGTGGAGACCGTGCGTGCACAATTGCTTGAGGAGTTTGATAAAAAAAAATTTCGGGAGGAGCGTGAAAAGATAAAGCGAGTGTGCCGAGGAACGTGCTAGGATGGAAGTAGAGTGAGAAAGAACGTGCAAGGATGAAAGCGAGCGCGAGAAGAACGTGCACAATTTAATGAGAAGATGAAACAAATGGAGCAGAGGATTCTAACTGTCTTAATGCAACAGGGGTAAGTAACACCTCCTACTTCATCTACTCCTAGCCTTCCTGTCCCACCAACTGATCGTTCTTCATAGTGTTATGTTTGATGTTTCCTTCCAATCAGTGATTGATCTTGGGATAAATATTTCGAATGGCCAAATGTATACTCATTAACTAATTAAATTTTTTTATGAATATAACATGTTTAAAATATTCGTGAGTTACAATAAAAATATTTTTACAATTCTAATCGAGGGGTTCAAAATTCTAATAAGAAAGGAGATAAAGAAAGAAACAAGAAAATAATCAACGAGATTTAGCGATTGATGATGACGAAACTTCAAGACCACTCCGACAAAGTAAATATGGAATTGAATCGAAAGCAAAGAAATAAGATGAGAGAATTTACAGAAAGCATGCAAGAGATGAAAAATCACAAATGAGTTATCAAAGGAGATTGGGGCTCTTCTCATTATTGATAACAATTTTTAGAATATACATATTGTCAAGGAAATTGTAAAGAGAAAACGATCATACCTTGTTTTGTTGGCTAGGGTTTTGGGTGTTTGATTGGGAAGTAAGTGAATTTTGGGAAAATCACTGTAGAGACCCTTTTAACCAAAATAAGCCCAAAAAGGGCCCCAACAACGATATGCCCAAACAGGCCCTAGTGGCCCCGATTGGGATTGAATTGGAAAGCAAAATGACCGAAAAACCAAGTGAGTGAAAAATAAAAGAACGAAGGATTTGAAAATTCGCATATCTCAAAATCATCTCCTCCTCGCTCGGCCGACTCCGTCTCTCGGTGCCGCCTCCTCGTGGGATGGTTGCCGCCGCCGCCATCTTCTCTCGTGTCTGGCGCCGTTGTCCCGTGTTGTCTCCGTCGTACATGGTTCGCTTTGTAGGTAAAATTTTGGGGATTAGAGTTTTCAAAACCTTGGGGAAACAAAAAGATAGGTACTATATGCTTCTTAAATTCACCTTTAAAACCAAGGAGCAACGGAATAATCTTTACTCAAGGTTAGATTAAGAGTTGTGTGAGTGACTTAATGCCTTTGTATTTGAGTATACGCCCTTCCATGTGATGTTTTGTTCGGGTTGTCGATTTTCATTCGAGGCTTGTTGTTTCGATGTTTAATGTCGATTCGTAATAAGTGTAAAAGGGAAGCTTGGATGCTATGATTATGAGCTTTATATCCGTCTGTGTGTGTGTGTGTGTGTTGGGCTCTGTGATGAACGATGGAAGGGAGCAAGCAAATAAACATAGAGACTTTAGAATGATAATTTTAAGAAGCATATAGTACCTACCTTTCAAATTCTTTTTTGTTTCAATCTTTGGGTTTGATTGATCTTTGAGGTTTACTCCTTCGACTTTGTAGGCAAAGTGTTTCCGGATTTATTTGTCCATTTCTTCCGTATATTATGCAACTTTTTCTTTTTCTTTTCCATGTGTAGGTTTTTTTGCCATTAATTAGCCCCCTCTTGAAATTCTAAGGTGCATACAACCATAAAGAAAGGGGAAAAGGACTTATTTAGGATTAATGTTTAGTTTTACTTGCATGAAGGGTAGCATGACCTTTTCGGATCTCTAATGTGTGGTCTCGGTCGTGAAATTTTTTCTTGTGTTATTTCGCTTTCATTTGATTAACGCTTTCTAAAATCTTTGTGAACCGAGCACGAGGGAAAAGGGGGAAAAGGACATGTGAGAGGTTCCCGCAACAATAGTACCTAGTCCTCGAAGGGTTATTTATTGCCGCTAGATGCTAGTTGCATTCTCTTCCCGATCTTATTGAAAGTTATCTTTCCCGTGAGGAATGGAACCATGAAATCAACCCATTAATGACTAACAATCATGCAAATTTTTCTTTTCTTTTCCATGTCTAGGTTTTTTGCCATTAATTAGGTTCCCCCCCCCAATGTTTTCCATTCCTCTTGTTCAAGTTTTATTACCTTTAAAGCTTTAGTTGGTTTTAAAACCGTGAAATTTTGTTAATTATGATCAAGGGTAATTTTAAATGAACTTCATTTACAATTGTTGTAGGTACACTAGCAACAAGGCTATAATATAAGAAGCAACATCTTGTCTAAATCCTTACAAAAGGATCCAAGGTTTTCTGGATAAAACCTATTTACCTAAGAATTCTTCAAGCAATATGAGGAACGCCACAAGGGTAAGGGTAAGGGCAAGGGCAATGGCAAGGCCAAGTTAAGAGGTGGATTGAGCGAAATGACGAAGCCTGGAAAAGGCTAACTTCTAATGAAAAAGCTGAATACACAAAGAGGGCTAAACAACTGAGAGCCCCGGGGAAACTGAAGAAGTATTTGGTGCCCTTCCAAACTAGATGTGCGCCAAAGACATTCAAGGAAGTTTGCAATAACTTGAAGGCAAGACCCGAGGCGATGAGAAGGCTAAAGGAGATCAGGTTTGATAGGTTGGTAAGTATAAGTTGCCGACAGATCAATCGTTCTTTATGTGAGAAAAATTAACGACCAACACACCACTTTCAACGACTATAGGAAAGTATACAAGGATGTTCCGTACAAAAAAATTGGAGAGATGTTGGGAGAAAAATTAGACCAAAATTTTGAGTTTTTATTCATCTTATTCGCTGTGGGTACCTTATTGGCGCCTAGTGCATCAATTCTTGTCAGTGACCGTCTTTTGAAGGTGATGACGGTGACTAAGGGTGCACTTGCTGATTTTGATTGGTCCTCCTTCGTCCTTCAAGAACTTTGCAAAGAGATACATGAGCTCAAGAAGGATTCCTAAAAGTCCAACAGAAAAAAGAGCAAAACTGTAGGCGGATGCCTATACTTCCTCATGGTAAGTTGTCTTTAACTATGTATGTGATCCTAACTCATTAATGTACAAATGTTGTTAATAATTGTTTGATTTTGTTTTATGTGCTGCTCTTTTGTTTCCAAAATTTCCCGATCTGTGACATTATAGGCTGTCAACATGAGTCGGCCATGGCTTTTTGGACCGACAAAAAGGTGAAGAGCAGAGTGTTGGTTGAGAAATGAGGCAAAAAAGGCCTCCTAGTATGCGTCAAGCCTCCTCAACCACCTCCTCAGCCACATCCATCAGTCAGTCCGTCAACATCGTTTGATCTTGATACGAAGCTTACACACCCGGTAATGTGACAAATTAATTCAGGCGGCTGTTTCATTACAAATTGATGCTGTGATATATGATGTAATAATTGATATATGTTTTTCCAGGTAGTGCGCACAACATATGCACTACTGCGTTTATCAAACTTGCAACAAGAAATGTTGGCACTTCAACATACATCGTATGAAGAAGGCGCATGAAGGTGACGCACCAAACAAAAACAACCATCTACTCCAGGGACTCGACGATGATAATGGCCATGACACAGAGGAGGGAGATGACGTAGACGAGGAAGATGAATCTGAAAATATTATTGATGTCGACGATGTCCCCGAACTTGGAGAGGAGAGACCCAATGTGGACGCTAGTCGTGCAGGGGAACTATTTGAACACGTTGCTGTTCCAGAACATGTGAAGGAACCTATACAAGAAGAGGTCAAAGGACAAGGGGTCGAATTGAGGAGATCGCAGAGGGTCATCACCCCTAGTGCCATTTTCAAATCCCCTTGGATCGATCCACAGCGGAAGTCCAAGGGAAAGAGGACATACGATGAGAAGGACACTCTTTATGATTTGTGCACAAAGAGCATGAGTGAAGATGAGGCTGTGGAGTAAGTTTAATTTACTGTTTCACATGGAATTACTTGTATTTAAAAAATATGCAGATTTTGATTAACATCTTCATATGTTGTCATTTAGGGAATTTGTGGACATGCATCACTATTTTCTCACAAGGAGAGACCTACAATGTCTTGAGGCACGGTCTTGGATAGGAGATCGGGTACGTCTCGTTTACCAATCAACCTACACAATCGTTATTTGTGACTGATGGCTGCAATATGACTTTCTTTTCCATCCATATTTGCATCAATATCTGAACTCAAAATTCATAATCACATACAATGTAGTTCTTTGACTTACGTTTCGTTTTCATGGTATTTAAAAACTTCTCCGGTCATGACCTAGGTTATATAAAAGTTCTTTTAAAAAAACATTTGCATGCACATGACCATATGTTTTTGTTCGCTTATTTATCCCAAATGTAGCTGATGACTATGGTAGCAAGGATATTGGTTGCCGATCAATTACACAATGGTGTTGTCCAAAGACACATTTTCTCAGCTGAATTCATGGGTAAAATGATTAGTCCTAACCTGAAATGGACAGTCCAATCCATTCTTCCGCAAATTGATCCTCAACATTTAGGATACAACATTGGTGACTGTCATTTCATTTTTGGCCCGTCTTTTTGTAAATCACTGGTTTTGTTATGTCCTCGATACGACAACAATGACTTTCTACGCCCTTGACTCCTTGGTTGACATAAATACATATTATCGGATGGAATATGAAAGGAACATCCAAACAATCAGCCAACCAAGAGAAAGCCAAAAAAGAAAACAGCCCAAAAAGAAAAGCAATGGATGGCAAATAAAGGGTAATTTCAACTGAAATTCAATGTCTGTTTAGTTGATAAACCTGTAAAGTGTAAACATATCTAAATGTGTGAACTTCGTTTGCTAGCCGCAATCATTTCTTGGATATACTCCGAATCAAGCGAGTTGTTAAAGGATGAGGACAAAATTCCCTAAGGATGTTAGATGGGCTAAAGTCCATGTCCAAAAGGACACGTATGTCTATTTTATTTCTTTGCATTTTTTGTGGTGTCTGGTGAAGTTTGATATCTGTCTATTTTATTTCAGGCACTCATGTGGGGTTCATGTTATATCCTAGCTACAAATGTGGGATGGCTCAAAACAAGGGCGGATGGGTATACAATGCCACACTACACCGACAAAGAACTTCGTGAATTGAAGGTGGGCTTCTTATGGTGGCTCGTCACCCATCCTCGCAACAACCATCGACAAAAAGTGTTGTCTTTAATGGAAGACTACCACAAGAAATTGAAGAGACATTAGGGGGCATAGTTGTTAGGACATATGTATTTATGACTCTTTTGTATTCATGAGGATGACATTAAACTTTATTGTTATTTTCTAAATTGTCTGCTGATGCTAACTTGATAATCTTTATTCAATGACAACAGAAATTTTTTGATTCTATTTTGATGTGGTCATGGATTGAGAACAAGAAATTTTAGCTTCTGTTTTGATGTGGTTATGGATTGAGAAATGCAAAATAATTGACAGGATTAACAACTTCAACAAGGGTCACTTACACCAATAACAGGGGTTACTTACAACAATAACATGGGTCACTAACAATAATATCAGGGGTCACTAAGGGGTCACTTACAACAAAATCAAGGGTCGCTTACAACAATAACAGTACCTACTTACAACAATATCAGGGGTCACTTACAACAAAATCAGGGGTCGCTTACAACAATAAAAGATCTAATTACAACAATAACTTGATCACTTACAACAATATCGGGGTCACTTACAACAATTTGTGGGTCGCTTAACAATAATAAAGACATAATTACAACAATAACAGGGTCACTTACAACAATATCAGGAGTCACTTACAATAAAATCAGGGGTCGCTTACAACAATAACAGGACCTAATTACAACAATAACAGGGGTCGCTTACAACAATAATAAAGACCTTAATTACAACAATAACAAGACCTAATAACAACAATATCGACCTAATTACAACAATAACAGTGGTCACATTACAACAATAACAAGACCTAATTACAACAATAACAAGACCTAATAACAACAATATCAGTACCTAATTACAACAATAACAGTGCCTAATTACAACAATATCAGTACCTAATTACAACAATAACAACACCTAATAACAACATAAACAGCACCAAATAACAACAATATCAGCACCTAATAACAACAAAATCCAGCTGCATATATTTTTCAACGTCATTTACATTTGGAACAAAATATGAATATGTGTATATAAATGACACTTGGATACAATTGTGACAACAATATCCAACCTTCATTTACAATACCAAATGCATCTACAAATTCATAATGTCAACATCACGCACCATCTCCAAAAATAATATGGTGTGGATTTCTATCTAAAGCCATATATAACAAAAGAGTGTGAGACGCAATGCCCAAAAAGAAACATCCAAGGCACCATCGATGATCAACTTGGATTTGGATTCTTGCAAGTCTTGACAGAGTGTCCTGGCTCATGGCATCTACCACAATGATAAACCTTCTTGTTTTGGAATTGAGATTCCCGTCTTTTTCTTTTGCGTCTACCTGAAGGTGTTGTAGTAATCGGGGGCTCCAAGAAAGTCTCTGTTAGCATTTGTGTCACCGTGGGTGCATCAACAAGTGGACAATCTTGTGTTGCAACTGGATGCATGCTATGTGCATAAATTTTCTCTTGTGCTGAAAGTGTAAAGCAATCATCTACAAACGTGTACACGTTATCATTAAGAACCTTAATTGCTGCACATGCATGTAGGCAAGGTAGTCCACTCATTTGCCATGCTAAATAAGAGCATTCTTTTGCAACCAGATTAACTGTCAAATAATTTAAGGCATCACAGCACCTATTTTCAACCAAAAACTGGTTCTCCCCATAATATTGAGCATGCATGTGTTTTGCAAAGTTCACATGTTGCAACATTTTTTTTTCTATGTTAGGTCCTACACCATTTTTCCAATTCACCAAAGCCATCTTGCTTGCAAGCATCTTCACAGCCAACTTCTTCCTATGCTCATGTATTAACATTGATCTTGCGCGTCCTCTCTTTCACCATCCATGCGTTGAATGATTCAAAGCAATGTTAGTGGTTATGTTATCCCACCTTTTGAAAGGAAACTTGCTCATAGCCCATCGATCAACGTCCCCATGAGTCTCAACCCATTGTGCCAATCGTGGATTGAACCATTTTAATTTTCCCATCGCAAATGCGAGTGAATTCTTCAACCATCCTTGCATACGCAATTCCATCGAGGAGGTGCAATGCAATATCCTTGTTGTTCCCAGCGGTACATGGCATCCCTTTCATGATTTTGAGGAACTCTGCACTATAATTTTTATTAACATGCCTGTAACAAAATGCATGTCTCTTGATGCCAAATATAATTGTTAAGGGAAACAATTGGTTGTCTGCATCATACGCACAAGCTGACAACATTGTACCCCTATAAGGGCCACTCAGATGACATCCATCTATATAAAGGATTGGTCGACAAGCATCTACAAAACCATTAATGGAGCAACCATATGCAATAAATAGCCGGACAAATCTATTATCGGCTAAGCCTTCCCATTTTACCACTGTGTCGGGATCACTCTCTTATGAGTCTTCGACACATCCAAGGAATAACCTTGTACGAGTCCTCTGCTCATCCATGTAATAACGTCACCGCTCTTTCTTTGGCCCTATATGCTTGTTTGTAGTTTAGGCGTAACCCATACTCGTTGTACATGTCACTTCGAATTTCATTCGCTGTCTTATCGATATTATTTCTCAAATCATCGATTACAAGCGTTGATGTCAACCTACCTTGGGTGGATGAGATACAATCAGGCTATCCTATGCATGGTGTGTGTGCGCTCCTCTGTATGTTTTGATGGTTAGGAACTCTATATCTTGACGTTCTCCCGCTGAATATGCACCCATGTACTAGGGACAACCATCAACCTTGCACTTAACAATTATCTTCTTTGCCTTGTTCTTCACAAAGTTGTAGGAAAACTTGTGTGCAATGCTGTATTTGTACAATGTTTCATGGAGGGTCACGGCATTCAGAAAAATCTGTCGTACTCCCATTATCAAATCTTTCCATTTACAATGATTCATTTGAGGCCTGTTTAATGGCACACTTTGTGAACAACATGGCAAAGATGGCAACTCTCGATTTGATTGTGCATTTGAGGTGGAGACACAGACAACTCAGGTGCACCTCCAAAGACTTGATCCCTCCTGCGACAAACAACAATTATTAGTGCAAGTAATGAGACCCAAGTAATGACAATTTATAAACGAACAAATTACAATTCTTAACACAACAAGACTTACACTTCTCGTTCTTCCATTTGAATATTCATTTGTTGTGGTCTATTGTCATTATTCCCATTTTCTTCAATGTACACATGACAATATTCTTCATTATACCTTATTAAATATTCTACCCCTTCATCATCTACAAGATCAACAAATGTAGATGTATCCAGACTAAGTTTAAACTTCACGGAAATTTCAGTATTTTCTGCCCCAATAAAAGACATTATGATTCTTTGCAACTCCTCATATGTTGTTCCTTCCTTGATGCCTCTTGTTCTTACCGTTCCACCAACATAATCACTTTCTTGTCCTCCCATGTACAAAGAAACCCCCCACATGGAAGAAACATAATATGTTCTTCCCCGAAGTACTAGCCATCTTTAATTATGATCTGCAACATAAAGTTATTAGTAACAACTTTAATAAATCACATTAACAACAATCTCATTTTAGCGTTTTCACATTTAGTCATTCCCCTAACGAGCAGGACCTCCCTCGTTTCCATGCCCAAAAACAGCAACCTACAACGTTTTAACATTCAGCTCGTATTAACAACTATATCAGTTATATTTACAACTAAAACAGTATGTATTGACAACTATCTCATTTCAGCGTTTTTCAACCAAGTGTAGCTTCATCCCATGCACCCATTCCCGCTTAAAAACACATCTTTCCCTCTGTTTTCATGCCAAAAAATAGAGCAACATTTTTTCCACCCAACCAAAAATGATTAAAGACCAACTAGAATGGTGATAATGATATCTTGAGCAAAATCTTAGTATTTCTTACCTATTTCCTATCGATTATAATATAAATTTGGCCAAGGTCTAACCTTTCACCCACCTAACCTTCAACGAGAAAAAGGTTTGAAAGAAATTTAAACCGGTGAGTTCGAGTTCATAACGAAGTGGATGATTGGTAATATAGACGTTCTCTCCCTCACTGAGTTGAGTTTCAGGAAAAAAAAAACCAGCTGTTCTCTCCCTCGCGTTTTCCTTGTACGATGGTTTCTTCTCTTCCTCGTGTAGGCGCCAAACCGATTTCATCTCGTTCACTTTTTATTAATCGAGTTGTTCCTTTTTTGCTTTTTTAATCAAGGGTGTTAGTGTCTTTTTTTTTTTAATTCAATCCCAATCGAGCCCCTAGGGCTGTTTTGGGCATATCGATTGTTGGGGCCCTTTTTGGGCTTATTTTGGTTAAAAGGGCCTCTACAGTGATTTTCCCTGAATTTTTTAAGAAATGTCATTGTGGGTCACTGGGTCTAACCCATCTCATTCCGCGATTAAGAAATAGCCCTCAATTGAACCCAAAAAAAATGAAAGACAGATAAAAATGACAACTCATGATTTTATCTGGGAAAGGATATGGATGCTCTTGTGGACGGCTAGGTCGTATTTAATTAGTTTCGTGTTGGGATTGAGCTGCTAAAAAGAGAGAATTTTGCACCTCAAGAAAACTATCAAGAATTTTTTTGTTCTAGGCCACATTGTCTGAAATTTAAATAACACATCCCATCAACGAAATTGTTCAAGTACTATGAACTTTTCCCGAGGCCTGCATCACATACTAAACATAAACACAACTAATATTTTTACTTTTCTGAGATAGAGAAAGAAATTCTATTTGATCCCTTACGTTGCGGCTGAAAATCGTGAGACCCATGAATAATCATGGAGGGAATTGAAAAAAAGGGGAAATGTTTTTAAAAAAATTGGGGGCCCAAAACTTTTCAGTTTAAAAAAAAATTTGCCTATAAAAGATCTGCCGTTGCTTCCAATGAACAATCTTTAGACTTTGTTTATAGAAAATTTAAATATTTCATGTTAATTTTGAATATTTATGTTAGTATCATTGTTAGTTAATATATTGTTAGTTTCAAGTTTCTTATGATCTTAATCAATGCGGTGGGTTTTAATTGTGGTACAATTTTTAATTTTATCAATTTATTTTTATTTTTTAAAAAAATGTTACCGTTGGCGAGAGAAATGTCGCCGCTCAAAAGACAAATGTCGCTGCTGAAAAAAATGTATTAGCGGCGATACATGGTCGTTGCGGAAGAGTGTATCAGCAAAGGCTATTAGCGGCAACAGATGTGTCGCCGCTAAAAACTATATTCGCAACGATAAGAAGTCATCGTGGAAACGCGTATCCCAGCCGACTTCTTGTCGTCGTTAAAATGAGTATCCATGACGACAATTTTATCACCACCGAAAATAGTATCTGTGGTGACAATTGTCGCCACCGAAACCCTACCTTCAGCGGCAACACCGGCTTTCGTGGCTTCTGATGAACTTTCAGCGGCAAGTGATTGTTGCCACCGATACTCTACTTCCAGCTGCGACATTGTATCAGCGACGGCTAGCGGCGACTTTTTGTTGCCGCTAAAACACTTTCAGTGGCGACTTTAGTCGCCACCGAAAGTCAATATTTTTGCCGTGATACATCCACACATATCACTACATACTATGTCCTTAATCTTTATATTACATAACACAAAAGACTTCCAAGGGGTCACCTATCATTACATTACTTTAAGATTAGCACACTTAACCTAAGTACATTAAAATAAAACATGGTACTAGCTTACATCTACAACTCAACATCGGCACCTCCTACCACCCCCTGACCTAAGAAGTCGCGGCACACATCTCAAACGCCCAAATACTAAACACAGACTGTCTACTGGGACGTATACATATACCTATCCACATACTATTCATTTGGTCCTCTTTCCATCCTGTCATTTTTCTTCCAACCCAAAACGTAGTGTCCGGAAATAAGTACAAGGTAGTACATACCCCAGGTGTCAGCTGGAAAGTGCAGACCATTAGTTCCTCAATGCTGATACAACACCTTTACTTCTTTGATATGGAAGTATAAAGTCTAAATAAAAAGAGACTCTTTCTTTTATTTTCATTGATTTATTGTATTGAAAGATTGATTTTCTTCAATCAATTTGGAAATAACAAACAGATTACTAGTAATCCGTGTAGATCTCGCTAAAGTGTATATCCATATAAATAAAAATCTCAATATCAATATATTAGTCCCGCCTTTGCAGTTAGAACAAGACAATTCTAATCTAAAATCAAAATAAAAAAAGGTTTGAATGAAATCGTAAGATTATGCATCTTGTACACTTTTTCCTGGGATTGTAGTTCAATTGGTCAAAGCACTGCCCTATCAAGGCGGAAGCTACGGGTTTGAGCCCCGTCAGTCCCAATGGATAGAAATCCAATAAAAAGATACATCAATTCATTTCTTCTGTGAAAGGGAGTCAAAATAACAAACATAATCTCATTCCTAACAGGATCTCTTTTTTTCGTTTCACATTTCTCATCAAACAAATAGGGTAATTTCCATTTCTTCAACTAATACCGATTGATGGAAAAGAAACATATGTGGATTAGCACAATTATTAGTAGCGTCGTATTCGGGATTCCAAGAGAAAGAGATATTGTACTACTAGACTGGCTTTTTCGATTATTCCCGATTTGTGTAATAAAATATAGTACTATATAATATGTTTCTGACAAACACATACACACAAATGGAATTTGCACGATACAAAAAAGGAGTTCCTTTGATTTTGATCGAACACTTTAGGATTCAAAGTTTATCCTATTACTAATCGAAGGATGAGAATATTAAAAAAAAGTAAATGAATTGATTTTTGATTGGATCATAAAGAAATTTTTGAATTTGGTATGGATAAAAGATCTTCCTATGTTATACTATTCAATTCTTGACGATGAATCGATTTGATTGTTCGGATATTGTTATTCTTGATATTGATCCAATTTGATATCATCGAGATGTAATTTATACCATTGAATTTATCGACGAAAGATTTATCATCTCTATGGGATTAAATCCTGAGTTATTGCGAATTAGAAAGAAATATAACAATGAGATTATGGAAGTAAATATTCTCGCATTTATTGCTACTGCACTGTTCATTCTAGTTCCTACGCTCTTCTTACTTATAATTTACGTAAAAACGGTAAGTCAAAGTGATTAATTTGACTTAAACTTTACTTCTTAGTTCTTATCAATGCAATGATGGAAGAAAAAATGAAAAAAGATTTCAATTTTGCGCCTTACTCTTAAATGAAATGATCGGATTAGAATCAGCAGTATTCTATGAAATCTGATAGTATGGTAGAAAGAAACAGATTTTATTTCTTTCTACCCCATACCTATACTATCTATTATTGTAGTGTATGAAGTTTTACTCTATAAAGATAGAGGTTTAATATGAATGGATTTACAATATCTTTCTTCATATATTCATATATCTAGTCAATCGCATATATGTAATGCACATAGCGTCGTATTTTTTTTTTTTTGTTTCATCTATTTGATTTGTATTGGTTCCAATCAATGCGAAATAATCAAAAGGCAACTTTTTTTCGTCCGATTCGAATTTCTAGATTTCGATTATTTTTAAGACCAATCCCGGTATCATATTAAAATAAATCAAATAATCTTTTTAGCATTCCGAAAAGTAATTGATTAAATTAAATAGTTAACAGATGATCTAGGGGTTCTATGGGAAACTTTTTCCTATTTCAAAAATATTAGTAAAACCCAACCGATTTTTAACGTTTGAACCATGATATGAAATGAAAACAAAAATCCAATTTCGAAACTCAAATAAAATAAAAAACCAAATAATAAACACGTAATATGTGACTCGCCTAAGGCAATGGCAATATCTTATTATGTGTAGTATTTCCTTAGACAACTACTATGTCTATTTTGTTTCCTATAGAAAGTGTGTATCTGCGCTTAATAACTAATAAAAAACGGATTTCTTTTCTTTTTGAAAAAAAGGGAGGATAAAAAAAAAAAAAAAAAAAAGGTTCCACGGTTCCTCATTGTCCATATATCACTTTGGTAAGAGCCAATTCATCGAGAAATCTTTAGAAAGAATAAAGAATTTGGTTGGAATAAGTTTTCGATTATTTGTATTACCTTGACTTTCAAAATACAAACCTAGGAAAAAGTCAAATATTTGTTTAATTGAAAGAGTATATTCTATTTCTATATTATCCATAGAATACATTATTCCATTCGAATAAACTAGAATTCGAAATGCGATATTTTTTAATTTTTTTAATTATTGAATTAATTATTTAATAGAAAAATAAATTTCAGAACCCATCTATAAAACAATGGATACAGTTTTTTTTATTTTAGTTTTTTCCCTCAACTCACTTAGTAGTATTTAGAGTCCACTTCTTCCCCATACTACGAGGGAAAGGGAAAATGTAAAGACTACCATTAAAGCAGCCCAAGCGAGACTTACTATATCCATGTAAATTATGTCTCCTATTTCTATCAATATGAAGGAATTATTTCATTTATTTTTATTGTTCACTAAAATAAATAAATAATAGTGGAATCACTAGCACAGAGTCAAAAAGGGATTCGGCCCAACATCATTGATGAAAAAATCCAATAAATCCAATTATAACAGCTAACAAGTTCTTATATGATTTCTAGTATAATTAGAAAACATTAAGTACAAACATAATATCCGGAGACACCCTTGGAAGTATTAAGGGAATGAATGTTAGTTACTAACTAACAGGTAGGAATAATAAGACTTATGTTTTATTTTGATTTTGTTGTCCTCGATTTCATTAAGTAAAAAATATATATATATATATATATATATATATATATATATATATATAAAATCAAGATAGATCACTTCGCATACTCTTATTTTCATTTAATCTAATCCTTACCGCCTCTCGATTGTCTCTGTAAAACAATCGGAAGACAGAACTAATAAATTCTTTCGGTTGCCAAAAAGAATTCTTTTTTTTTTCTCTTTTTAATTCCATTTAAATAAAAAAGTATTATTAAAAATTTTTAAATTTTTTTGAAAGTTAAAGAATATTAATTTAGAAATATTTAAAATCTTTTAATAATATATAATATATCTAACATATTAATAAATATTTCTATTTCATTTTTCAATTTATTAGAATATTTAATTAATATATTCTCTCTTTTTTTAATATGAATATAATATTATTTATTTAATATATTTCTATTTTATATATTTCTATTAATTTCTATTAATATAGAATTATATTAATATAGAATATATATTTCTATATTTATATAATTTATATATTAGTATTAGAGTATTCTAATTTAGAATTTTTTATTTTATTATAGAATTTCATATATATAATATAGAATTCTAAATATATAATTAGAATATGAATTTCATATTCTAAATTTCTTTCTTTTTTTTTTTTTATCTTTTTTTATTTGAATTTAATAAATTATAAAAATGTATTCTAAACATAATAATAATAATAATAATAATAATAATAATAATAATAATAATAATAATAATAAAAAGAAAGCCAATTAGATACTGGGTATACTGGGCTATCAATGTCTCCTCATCTACAATTTAGTTTATAAAAGGAGGGAGATGGATTAATCAATAAGTTTTTTGGTCTGGATAGCATCGCATAAACCCTTATTTGGCCACAGATTATGTCTCACGACTTCAATTCCAGCTTCGGAACCAGAAGCAGCCTCCGAAATTGATGGTATTAGCGGATTTCACTATCACTTATAGTAGAGGTTTCAGATTGTGCTAGTCGAGGGTGAGTGGTATATATCATTTCCTAGCGGTATACTTTATCCTTACCTTAGCACTTTGCAATGAATGGAGTTGTACCATCCGGTGCTCTCCAGGTAATGACTGATTATTTGATTCAGATGGTTCACTCCTATGACATCGCCTTCCTCTCATATGTCCTATTAACACATAACAAAATATCATATCAGTACACTATCATGATATTGCCTAAATCTTGTTCTGATACCACCACTGTCACGCCCCCCAATAACATGTCATACGTCAGCGGTATAGCACAAGTATAGTGAGAAAAATGAAATGGACATAGTATACGATAATAAATTACAGTCTGGGATTTGTATTATGAATCTGTGGGCTAACTTCTACGTTATGTAACTCCGGTTAAAATTTACATCGATTGGTGTAATTTATAAAAGGAGGGAGATGGATTAATCAATAAGTATGACTGGAGACGCTAGTTTATGAATTAGGAAAAGTTTTTTGGAATGCATTTTGTTAAGGAATTTATTTTTTTCCTTAGGGGAGTAATTGAATTGAATAAGACTAACATATTATTGTGTGGTGGATCCAAAATTAGAAGAGTGGGGGCGAAATTATTTTTGTAAGAAAATCATAATAAACATATTTATATATATTTTAAATCTATTTTAATCATTATTAATGTTGATTATTATTTTTAAAATTTTATTTGACCCAAAGTCTCAAAGACACATTTTTTAAAATAAATGTTCTATAATATTTCTTAAAGATTTTGAAAGTTGATTGGCATATACACACACGCTGTGTATATATCCACGCTATCCGTTATGTGTTGTCATGAAAAGGTTAACAAAAAACAAAAATGGCTAATTTTCCAACTAGTTTTCTCCTTAAACCACATTCTTTTAATATATCATGCTAGACACATTTATTTTGTATTTCGATCTTATGGTTTATCTCTTATTTTCCAATTTACAAATTTTTGGTTATAACAAAGCCTATTTGGAGGAAGATATCAATTTGATTGAAATCATTGTTTGGACATCTTCTTCAATATATAGATGAATAAAACTTACTTTTATATTACTTAGTAGCTGTGTAGACAACTTTTTAACACTTTGTGGTGATTGTTGTACATAGTAGTAGTTACTATTTTTAGCTAGAAATGGGTGTTTCCTTATTATTTTTGTACATAGGTATAATGGTATTGACTACAGGTATAATGGTATTGACTAAATAAGTAATGATATTTATTAAAGGCGTAAATGTTGCCTTTAGTCAATACCATTATGTCTGTAGTCATTTCTATTACACATTTAGTAAACATCATTACGCCTTTAATTAATATTATTACTCTAAATTTAGTTTATACCATTATAACTTTAGTCAATACCATTACGTTTTTAGTTAGTATTTATTACTGACTTAGTTAATATATTTATTCCTCTAGTCAATATCATTAGGCAGTTAGTGATTTCAATTACTCTTTTAGTGAAACACCATTATGCTTTTATATCTATTATATATTCATGTTCTTATATATATATATATATATATGGGAAAAACACTTCTCATGTTGTAGGATAAGTGTATTCTCATGTCACACATACATGAAATGGTGGGACCCACACACACACACACATATAATTAGCATTATATATATGTGGGTCGCCCATTTCATGTCTATGTAGGAATCTTCTTCTTCTAAACCCCTATATATATATATATATATATATATATATATATATATCGCTTGGTGACCCAATGGTTAAGTTTTTGGAATTAACCAAGGTGGGTAAGGTGCAAATCCCACTCTACCCCTTGGCTCCATATTTTTTTTAGGGGAAAAAAAATTAATCCCCTCCCCCAAAAAAGTGGCCACTGGAGCTCCGGCATCCTCCGCCAAAGGTCTCGTGGCCGACGGTCGAAGGGTGCCGATTGACCTGCCCCGGAGCCCTAGCAGTGGTGTTCAGGTGAGGATGCCTCTTTTCTTTTTAATTAAAATATTAGGGGCATTTTGGTAAAATGTACAAACTTCTAAATTCCTGATTCCTACCATGTCACCTCTGTTAGCTCGTGTGTTTTGATTATCACAATTTCTAAGTTATTGAATTAAAACAATCAAAGATCATTGAGATAAATTGATAAAAGAGTTTCACAGGAGGTTACTTGAGCAAAGGGTTTTATATGCTCGAGCATTAACGGATGCAAGGCAAAACAATGTTCTTCAGGGAAGCCTTGCTCGAGCAGACTATGTAGTTGTGCTTGAGCAACATCGGGCCCATGACCTCTCTCGCCCTTTGCTCGAGTTCACCTCACAAATCTGCCCGAGGTGGCCCCACATCTCTCACTTGTTCTTTGCCGACGACCTCATTCTTTTCACAGAAGCCTCTAGTAATCAAATGATTGAAGTCCGGAAAGTAATGAAAACTTCGCGAAGTCTCGGGGCATAGAATCAACCTTGACAAATCTCGTATGTTCTCGCTTCTAAAAAAGTACACTTCAACAAGGCTCTTGAGCTGAGTCAACTCCTTGGGATTGGGATTACTGCTGACCTTGGTAAATATTTCGGTGTTCCAATCATTCATAAAAGAGTTTCTCATGCTACTTACAACCCTATTGTGCAAAGAGCTAGGAAAAAGTTGTCCTCGTGGAAGAGCAAATATTTGACTATGGCAGGTCGTTCAATCCTATCAAGTCCGTACTATCCTCCCCGCCTAGCCACCGCATGCAATCAACTCTCCTTCCAATATGTACAATTAGAGAAATTGAGCGAATTTCCGGGAATTTCCTTTGGTCTCGGGAAGAAGATGTGAGGAAAATGCATCTTATTGCTTGGGAAAAAATTACGCAAGCTAAGAAACAAGGGGGTCTAGGTTTCAAAAATCTTCGTCGCCAGAATAAAGCATTTATTATGAAACTTTGTTGGAGTCTTTTAACAAAGAAAGATGCCATCTGGGTTCAATGTCTGTGGTCCAAATACAATAGTGGTAACTTGTACCTGCCTAAAATCTCCAAGAAGAGAAACTCCTCCTCTGCTTGGAAAGCAATTGTTGAAGTTTGGGATAACTTTCTCAGTGGTGTTGGTAAAAAGGTCAATAACGGGTGGGTACCAAGTTTTGGACTGACCTTTGGCTCCCTCTTGATCAACCAATCATCTCCTTTATTCAGTATCCTTCCTTTGTCAACAAAGATGAGACGGTCAAGGATCACCTTTTGTCTAGTGGGCGGTGGGACTATCATAGATGGATTGGAGTTTTACCTCTGGATATTATAAACATCATTTTACAATCGAACCCACCCTCCAATAATTTCGGATTGTTTTACCCGGGATGCCTAAGGATGGGGGTTTCTCCGTAAAATCACCCTACCGATTTCTTTTCTCGATAGCGAAGAAGTAAGCACTAATAACTTCTTGGCCCAAGTGTGGAAATGACAACTTCCGGAAAAAGTCAAATATTTTATGTGGCAAATAGGCGACGAGAGACTTGTCACCAACTCTCTTCGGGCCAAGAGGGGCCTTACCAATGATAATAGTTGCCCTTTTCAATGTAGTAGTGAGGAAAGTGTGATCCACATAATTCGAGATTATGAGCCAGCTAGGAATTTATGGAAACTTATTTTAAAACCTAACTATTTCTCTCAATTTTTCTCTGGCAGCTTGCAAGTTTGGCTTAACTGGAATACCAGACACAACCCTGGCAAAGGAAGATTTCAAAACTTCTCATGGGCAAGAATCTTGAGCCTGGGGTGTTGGATTCTTTGGACATCCGGATGTAAATTTGTATTTCAAAGGAGAGCAGAGAAACAAGGGAGATGTTACACCTAGGTGCAGCTACTACCTACTCATGGAAAATGGAGCGAATCAAAAGCTAAACCACCAGATTTTCCAGAACTGGACAAGCTAGAGGAGAAATCCTGGACACCCCCTCCTGAGAACATGGTTCGCATTGATGTGGATGGATCGATGCTTCAACAACACCAAGCTGCGTGTGGAGGAGTGCTAAGAAATACTCAAGGGGAATGGTTGATGGGTTTCTACAAACCCTTTGGCCTTCTTTCCGTCATTGAAGCTGAAATTTATGCTATCATGACTGGGTTACAGATTGGTCTCCGGATGGGATTACAGAGAATCGTTATATACTCTGATTCTCTTGATGCTGTCAATATCCTTATGAGAGATTGCCCCACTGATCATCCTCTTAAAGACATTATTGGGGAGACTAGAGACCTTTTATTCCGAGACTGGGTCGTGGAGCTTCATCATACTGTAAGAGAAAATATCTCTTGTGTTGATTACATGGCCAAGGAAGGCCATAGTGTTGCCATTGGTGCCGATTTGGTTATGATTCCAACAATCCCGAGAGGATGCCTGGATATGGTTTTGAAGGATCAGCGATCCGCCCACTCCTAGTATTTTATACTTCTTGTATTAGGGGCTAGATTCTTGTATCTAGTTCCTATTTCACATTATCAAGCTTCGACTTGCCTTTATTATAAAAAAAAAAAAGTACATGACTGACCATATTGAAAAGGTTATGGGCAATCTTTTGTAGAAAGTTTTTATTAAAGGGTAATTTTACTTTTTGGAGATAATTTTGTTCTGAAACTTAACCATTATTTTATTTAATTTTAACGTAAATTAATTAAACATGTCGAGTTGACTGTTTAAATGAAATCATGTCATTTTTATTGAAATGCAAATTTACCTCAAAAATCTATATATCATCTATTTTATTTTTTTCAAAATTATATTTAAGATTTTTGGAACAAATTTGACAACAAAAATTTTAATAAGGGGTACTTGGCATAGCAATATTTGGGTTCAAAAGACCAAAATTCTATAATTAAATTAATCACTCCGTTTGATAAAGTGCTCATTATTATTGTTCCTTTTTCTTTTGATAAAGTGATCGTCCCCATCACGTGCCATGCAATTATTTCGTTTGGAGGATACCTATAGTCTTTATCATCTTCTCCACCAAAAATCTCCAGTTTTTTTTTTTTTTTTTTTTTAATCAAGATGGTTAAAAAACCAGAGTTACAATAAATAGAGAATCAAACAAAAGGGGATAAGCAGAGGCGGAGCCAGAAATTGCAGTTACGGGGGGCGAATTTTATATAATAGAACCAAGTGTTTATGAAATTACATTTCAACCCCATAAACATTTCAATATTTCTATTTTAGTCCTTTTACTATAGAAATTATAGGGACTAAACTGAAAACAGTAAAAATTTTATAAGGCTGAAATATAATTTTATAAAAATATGGGTCTTAATCTACAATTTTAGGGGGGCGGGGGCCACCCCTAGCACCCCCCTACCTCCGCCCCTGGGGATCAGGATCCCGAACTCTCAAGATTTACCCAAGATTTCAAATACACAGGGCAATCAGTTAAGATATCTGAACTGGAAAGACTCAGCTTTGCAAGAGCATCAGCTATGGGGTTGAAGTCTCTTAGAGTGTATAAAAAACATGGTTTGTGAAATCGAATCGGACCGGCCGGTTTAGATCGGGAACCGGCCGTGAAATGGGTCCGTTTGGTGCAAAACCGATCGACCCGTGAACCCGGGTTGACCGTGAGAAACCCGGCCGGTTACAAGGGTCAACCCGGTTCCAGTAAATTTTTTTTTTTTTTTTAAAAAAGGCAATCTGATTTGAATATCTGAATATGTCACAAGTATTGAAGTATATGGTTATTTTACTATTGATCTAAAGTATTGAAATGATATATAGTATGTGAAATTTAGGTTGGTATGATGAGAAATTAATTATTTTCCAATTTTTTTATACCTCACGGCCTAGCCTGTGTTAACTCCGGCCGACCCACTAACCCTTAACCAAGATTCGACCCGCGTTCGCCACGGTCCGGTTTTAGAACCTTGATAAAAAAAGAGACTTGCCAGTTCATTTAATGATCCCAAAAATTTCAGTTCATTAAATAAAACCAAAAGAAAATTTAATAGAATAAGACACTAATTATTAAGTGTATTTAGTTTTTTTTTTATAAGAAACTTGCTTATTCTAAAAAGCATTAATTATCTTTTTCTATTAATGCCCATAATTAATAAGAGTAGTGGGTGAGAGTAATAATTAATATAATATTAGAGTTTAGTGTAATTAATAAGGATAATACTAAAAATTACTTAAATTTTTTAGTTAATTTTATTAATTTTAACTATTTTTATTAGTTTGTAAAAATTATTAATTAGTATTTTATAATAAAGAGTAGAAGGGTATTAATTACTAGGATTCGGCTTAGGTCCTCTTCGCCTGCCGTCCTCCGCCATTCTTTATACTTACTTTGCGTCGTTTTGACGCAAAAATGATACCGATCCTCTTTTTTTTTTTTTTTTTTAAAAAATATATATAAAGGGTACAAAAAAGAGACTTGGGGATCTGCGGGGATCTTGGAAAAATCGATGGGTACTTCATGATTTTGAAAAATTATTTTAGACGTTGAAAAAATATTTTAGATCACGCGAGGTACTAAAAAAATACTTTAGAATATGGCTAGTACTAAAAAAAAAATACTTCATGATCTTGAAAAATTATTTTAGGATCTTGAAAAATCCTAAAATAATTTTTCAAGATCATGAAGTATTTTTTTAGTACCAAATAATATTCCCAAATAAGATCTCAAGTATCTTTTTAGTACTGCCAAGACTCAAATATTTTTTTAACGCCCTAAAATAATTTTTCAAGATCATGAAGTACTCATCGATTTTTCCGAAGCACCACTCAATATCCCCAAGTCTCTTTTTTATACCCTTAATATTAAAAAAAAAAAAAAAAAAAAAAAAAAAAGGATCAAGTATCATTTTTGCGTCAAAACGACGCAGATTAAAGCAAAGAATGGCAGAGGACGGCAGGCAAAGGGACCTAAGCCGAATCCTAATTTAATTTACTAGGACCCTTTTTCGTTTCTTTGCCTTCTCTCCCCGTTAGATAGGTGTCGCCCTACTTTCTCTTTCATGCAGTTTTACCAGCTCTATAACATGAACTCACCTTTTTTTCACTTTCTGTTGTCTTTTCATTTCACCTGTCTTATCATCACTTTCTTTCTCAAACAGTATTTTTGTAATTTACCTTTTAACATGTCCCATTTTTTTATTATTATAAAACACTAATTAATAATTCTTATAATTAATAAAAACAATTAAAATTATTAGATTTATTTTAAAATTTAAGTAATTTCTAATATTATCCCTACCGATTATACTAAATTCTAATATCATATCAATTATTTCTCTTACCCACTCAACTTAGTAATTATGGGTATACATAGAAAAATATTTAATACACTTTGAAAACAAATAAGTGTCATAAAAATGACTAAATACACTTATTAGTTCATGTCTTTTATAATAAGGATCAAGGGAGGAGTAATATAAATGTATTTTTTCAAATGCTTTAACATAAAAATATTTTGATAACAATTGTACACAATTTTGTTATAAATCATAATAGCGTGACATATAATAAATGATTATGTAAAAATATTATTGTTACTCGTTTTATTTTATATATATTTACAGAACTCTTTGAACAATAATATAAAAAAATTTAAGGGAAAATGACAGAAAAAATTTTAAAATTACAAAATTATAAATAATGTATTCTCTAAAAAAAAAAAAAGAGTTGTGAATTACTTATTAAATTTCATCATTCCATAATCAATTTTTAGTAACAAATTTATTTTAATATTTTGTAATTTAAAAATTGTTTTTAAGGTAATTTTCCAAAAATTTAAAGTCATGAGACAAACTCCAAACAAAGCTTGGAGGCACGAAAAAGCACATGTATAGGCAAGTAGTGGAAATCTGGACGTCGGATGGAAACAAAGGACAGTACAGGCCAGAAAAATACTACTCCTATAGTCCTATTGTCCTTTTTTCCCCTAATAATCCTCCAACAGTTGTACATTTTCAATAATTGCATACAGATGTATAAAGGTGAAAATTAAGGCCTGTGGCCCTGCATGCAAAACGCGTATGCCACATTGCCACTCCAACAAAAAATATATTTATATTTTTATATGTTACAAGATCAATTAAAAAAATACTGAGGTAAGAAAGAAAGTGATGATAAAAATCATTTAATAAAATCAGACAGATGAAAAGACAACATAAAGTGAAAGAAGAGACGTAACAATGAGACAGAGCCTCGGGCAAAGGTAAAAGTAAGAACAGGTACACTGCACTTATAGTGGATGACTTGGCATACTGAAAATCCATATCCTTTTTCCTTTCCAAGAAATTACTCTCTTTTGTCTTTTTTTGATAAATACATATGGCATTCAAATAATTATAATTAATGGGGAGAATTTCCCTTAACCCCACAATTAATTTTATTTTAGTTAACCTTCAAATCAATATGAAATTTAACTGCATCTCATAAATAAAAATTAAATTTTGTGGAATTTACTATTAATATTTTACAATGTTGATTATAAGATAATTGCTTACTAACTATACATATACATACATACATATATTGTAATTTCTGCCGTTTGAAAATTAACATCTGATGAGGTTTGGATGACTCCAACAAAAAATCTTGGAGTGGACATTTTAAAAAAAAAAATTATCTTAAAATGTAAAACCCTTCATAGTTAATATTTCTGCATTATATTCAACACCACGAGAAGGTATTTTTGGAAAAAAAATGTTTGTACTTTGTTTGGTGGTCTCTTTCCCGAAGGAACAAAAGAAATTATTATCTTCCTTGCATTTCCCCTTCATAGTTAGTGTTTGCTCCGCTGTGATGAATTACGCATTAATTTTTTCTTTTTTGAAAAAAAAAACATACCAGAATGTTAATCACCCACATCCTAAATATTAGGGGTGTTCATGAGTAAGGCTAGGCAACGCGAGACCCTTGCCTCGATGCCCTGGCCGAAAGATCATTAGGCAAGAAATGCAACCCGAAGAAAACCGGCCCTTCCATACCCAAGTTACAATACCCTGCCACATCCTATGTAGAAAAAACAGCTTAAGTAACTAAAAAATTAAATAACATCCATAATTCTATACTTTTGAATATTTCAATATAAGTCTACAAATTAAGTTTTAAAATTAAGAAGACAACCATATGTCTTCGGTCTTAACAAGGCATAAAAAAATAGTCTATAATCCATTAAATACAAGGCATCAAAAAATAGAAATCAAAGCCTTATAGACATCCAAAACTCTTAGAGATTGCATCAAGGCCCCAAAATGCCTACTTCATCCACCACTAGCTAACCGGCAACCGTAACCATTACATTCCCCCTTCTCCATGTAAAAGCATTTAGGAAGAAAATAAAACAACAATTACATTACAAAATAAGAAGTAATATATATGTTCTCCATGAGTTCGGTTGGCTTTTTTTATTAAAAGTTATATATATATATATATATATATATATATATATATTATACTTTAATAGGTTATATAATTTATAACAAATATATAATACTATTTTATTAAAAAAAATAAAATATATATAATATATACTATTTGGCGGCGGGGCTAAATGGGTAGGGTCCTGCCCAGTGCGCAGCCCAACCCACAATAATGCCTAGTCTAGTTGAGCCCATTGTTCTTTGGGCGGATTTTCTTTAGGCAGGCAAGGTAGGACGATTTTTCAGTGGGCGCGAGCGGTACGTAACCTGTTGGCATCATGAACACCCCTACTAAATATCGTAACCAGATATGGACTTTTGCGCTCATCACTGTGCTAGAGATATGCTTTGTCTAAATGCAATTTCAATAACCTTGATTTAAAATTTTTAACTAATACTTTTTATATAAAAGAACATTTTAAAAGAAGTAACAATTAAAATATTATCTTTTTGTTTTTTTAAAGATTTGGTATACACCAAAATAATTCTAGCTAAAAAATGTATGCATCAAAATAAATTTCCACTTATAAATAACAGTGAAAAAAATTGAATCTTAACCGTTCATATGTTGATATTAGATCTAGACATTCCGGATTTCAACGCTCGTCATCATTAATGAGCAACGAAGCCAAACTCAACCCCAAATATCATGGACTATAAATGCGGTTTTCTGAATGTTAGGTTTCTCTCATTGTCCTTTTCTTATTATTTCTCACCATCTCTAAATCATATCCATCCAATCAATCTGAAAAGTTACAATACTATTTTAACTCTTCTCTCATATACCCAATCAACAGCCCAGATGGGCTACTAAAGGATAAGAAGAAAAATAGATCATAAGAAAATCTGCTTCACTATATGTACTCCCTCTGATCCTTATTATAAGGCACTAACTAACTTTTCTCACAAACAAATAAAAATAGTTAAAGTCAATAAAATTGTTTTAGAATCTAAGTAATTTCCAATATTACCCCTACTAATTGCACTAAACTCTAATATTATATTAATTATTACTCTCATCCACTAACCTTATTAATTATGGGCAGATATGAGAAAAAATAATTAATGTTCATTGGGAACAAGCAAATACCTTATAAAAAGAATCAAATAAACTTGTTAGTTAGTGCTTTATAATAAGAATCAGAAGGAATACTTTTGATATCTTACAACGTTGATTATAAGATAATTGTTTACTAAGTACACATTCACACATTTATATAGAATATATAGTAATTTCCGCCATTTGAAAATTAACATCCAATGAGAAGGGAGAAGAGGAATGTCTTCATTGATCTCTCTCTTCATTTAATGTATCCACCATTAGATTAAGTTTCAATGGTTTAGATTTGATACTATATAAAAATATTATTATAACATCAAATATAATAATAATAATAATATAGAAAAAGAACTTTGAAATTATAAAATCACAAATAAGATTTGTTACCAAGAGTTGATCGGGAGTGATAAAACTTGATAAGCATGGGAAATACCTGATTTAGAATTTTTACAATTTGTCTTTTTTCCAGATACTTTGACAAGGATTGTTCCCTATCAATATTACATTTTTATTTTTTTTTATTTTTTGGTTTTAAAGCGGGGCATCAGCCTAAGAAACTCAGTTCTGCAGCAATACAAAACGTGGGTGAGATATACCCACTTCATCCCTATACAGATGACTATGCACAGCTAGTGGAGGATGAACAAAAGTAACGCTAGCCTCCTCCAGATCTAAACTAATGTTTGCCAGGGTATCTTCACAAAAATTTCCCTCAGTGTAAACATTTACAAACTTAACCTGATTAAAATTCCTCAACATAGAAAATATTGCAGACAGCAAGCTTGACTCCGCCTCTTCCTCAATCTGCAAAACATTCAATAAATCCACCACAGCAGATGAATCACACTCCACAAACACTTTCTGGAATTTAAAACAGCAGGTTAATTGCAAACCAGCTAAAATTGCCCACAATTCCGCTCTCAAATGACACCTGAACGAGAACGAGAGCTGGTTTTTTTTTTGTTTTTTTTTTTTTTTTTTAAATAGGGATATTTTGGTATTTTCATAAAAATAGTGTGCCCCAAAATTAACACTGTTAAGTTAAATTTTAACGGTGGTGGGACTTTTGTTTCTAAAATATAACCACATGTGTATTTTTATTCAAAAAAAAAATACATGGTCTTGAAAGATTCCTGAGGGTAAAGCACATGTGTAGTTTTACTCTTTTACCCTTTGCAAAATGGCTTTTTTGAAAAAAAGAAAAAAATTTCTAAAAGGGTTCATTCAGTTTTTTAACCAATGACTTGAGAGAGTAGATCAGAGTGCCCTCTGTTTTTATAACAATATTGAATGAGCTTCAGGACACTATATTTCTTTGAAGTTTCCACAATCATGGGTATTTATGAAAAAGGCAATTAGGACAAAAATATATATTTACGACGATCCAAGGGAGGCAAAAAAAGGGAGGCAAGATAATTTAGGACAGCCAAATTTGAAAATAAAAATTGGTAAAAAAAAAAAATATAGGAAAATGAATGATTGTTGCGTTGAGACGTCCTCCTTTTCTTCCTTGCAACTTCCTCTTTAAGTGTTCTGCCAAACATTCTAAACCATCTTCACTCTGTTGCTTACTATCAAACTCTTTTCACTCTCAATCATCTAAGCCATTACGTTTGCCTCCCCAGGCAAAACAAGGCATGGAGTTCGCTACCAAGGTGGGAGAAGCACTTCTCTCTGCTTCTGTGCAGACCTTACTGGGCATGATCACCTCAAGCGAGTTTCGAGATTTCATGAAAAGTAGAAAGCTCAATGTCTCTCTGCTGGATGAGCTGAAGATAACTCTGTTAATGCTTGGTGCTGTCCTTAATGATGCAGAGGAGAAGCAAATCACCAGTCCTGCAGTCAAGGAATGGCTTGAAGAGTTGAAGGATGCTGTCTATGATGCAGAGGATTTACTCGATGAAATCAACACCGAATCTCTGAGATGCAAGCTGGAGCATAATTCTCAAAACGTCGCTAACAAGGTGCGATCCATCTTTTCTTCTTCTTTTGGAGGATTTTACTGGGGGCTTAACTTCAAGCTAGAAGAAACATGCCGAAGGCTTCAATACTTTGCCAAAGCAAAGGATATCCTTGGTTTGCAAAGTGTTAGCTTGAGCGTGTATAGAACTCCCACAACACCATTGGTAAATGAATCTGCAGTGGTTGGTAGAGAGGATGATAAGGAGAAACTATTGCAAATGCTCTGCTGTGATGAAGATCCGAAGGGAAATGCTATAGGAGTGGTCACTATCTGGGGTATGGGTGGCCTCGGTAAAACTACCCTTGCTCAGCTCCTTTACAATGATATCAAGATGCAAGAGCACTTTGATTTGAAGGCTTGGGCATGTGTTTCAGATGATTTTGATGTTCTCGAGGTGACCAAGAGACTTGTTGAGTCTATTACATCAAAAGGCTCTGATACAACAAATCTTGACTTACTTCGTGAGGGATTAAGAAAAAGCCTAAACAATAAAAAGTTTTTGATTGTGTTAGATGACCTGTGGAATGAAAAATATAATGATTGGGATGATCTCATAACTCCTTTTCAAAATGGAAGAAGGGGAAGCAGGATCATCATAACTACTCGCCAAGAAAGAGTTGTTGAAATCACACATACATTTCCCGTATATAAATTGAGTTGCCTCTCCGATGATGACCGTTGGATTTTACTCTCCAAGCATGCCTTTGCAAGTGAAGATCCAAAGAAATTTCCAGAGCTTATATCAATTGGAAGGAAAATTGCAAGAAAATGCGGTGGCCTCCCGATTGCTGCTAAGACACTAGGAGGTCTTTTGCGCTCTAAAGTGAATGCAAAGGAATGGAATAAAATTCTTAATAGCAAACAAAGGGGACATACTAAAAGATGATGTTATGCTCGCGTTTTGCGCTTGAGTTATCTCTATCTTCCATCACATTTGAAGAGATGTTTTTCTTATTGCTCAGCTTTTCCCAAAGATATCTTGTTGGAGAAAAAGAAATTGATCTTGTTATGGATGGTCAAGGCTTTGTTCAAGCAACCTCCCGATGTGGAGAGGACATTTGAGATAGAAGCGTAAGACTATTTCAATCAATTACTATCTAGGTCATTCTTTCAACAATATGGTGGTGATCCAACAAAGTTTGTCATGCATGATCTCATCAACGATTTAGCCAAATATGTATCTGGTAGGAGGTGTCTTAAATTTGAGGAAAATGAAGTCCCAAAATCTACAAGACATTTGTCGTTTTGGCCAAAACGATATAGTGGCTCTAAATATTTTGAGAGCTTTCTCCACTTAAATTGTTTGAGGACTCTTCTACCACAAGATGAATTCAAAGACTGGGTGCATCAATGTCGTTTAAACAAAAGGGTGCTCCATGATTTGTTGACAAAACTTAAATGTCTAAGAGTATTATCCTTACCATTGTGTAACTATGTCATTGAGGTACCAAATTCAATTGGCAAGTTACAACATTTACGGTATCTCAACCTTTCCTCCACTTTAATTACAAGGTTGCCTGACGAAACCTTTACACTTTACAATTTGCTTACACTTTACAATTTGCAAATATTGCTTTTATCAAATTGTAGGTATTTTAATGAATTGTCAGAAAAAATAGAAAAGCTTATTAATTTGCGTCATTTGGACATTAGCGGAACTGCTTTGAAGGAGATGCCCACACAAGTTGCAAACCTACAGAACCTTCAAAGTTTGAGTACCTTTATGGTGGGAAAACAACCAGATGGATTGGGAATTAAAGAGTTGAAAAGGCTCCCCCATCTACAAGGTAAACTTTCCATTTTGAACTTACAAAATGTTGTTGATTCTATGGATGGTTTGAATGCAAACTTGAAAAGGAGAGAGAATATTGAGGAGTTAGAATTGGAATGGGATTGTGATGCTCAAGACTCACAAGCTGTGAAAAATGTACTCAACATGTTGCAACCATCAACAAATTTAAAGAGATTAACCATCAAGCGTTATGGAGGCACTGGATTTCCTATTTGGGTGGGAGGTTCGTCATTTATAAATATTACCTTTTTATGTTTGACTGATTGCAATAATTGTTTTTCGCTCCCGCCACTTGGAGAGCTACCTTCTCTCTCAGAGCTCTCGATTGAAGGAATGGCATCCATAATTACACTTGGAGGTGAGTTCTATTGTAGCAAAGGAGAGCCCTCTTCATTTCAGCCATTTCCATCTTTGGAGATTCTTAGATTTGAAGATATGCCTATTTGGGAGGAATGGACACTCTTTGAAGGTGAAGGTGAAAAGTTTCCTTTTCCTCGGCTCAAACATTTAGGTCTATATAATTGTCCTATATTGAAGGGAGACATACCCGACATCCTTCCATCCTTGAAAAGGTTTCTACATCAAAGCGCAAAAGGTTGGAAGCAAAATCAACATGACTTTACAATGGATCACATCTGTTGAAGAATTAAATATTGAGCAAGGGGAACATGGGTTATTAGGAGCATTTGGTCATTTCCCTCTGGACTCTTTGAAATCACTCACAATTGAGAAGTGTGACAGCTTGCAGTGTTTGCCAAGAACAATAATGGGTAGCCATTGTCTTCAAATGTTGATTCTCATAAATATCCCATCAATCATGTCCTTCCCAATTGATGGTTTGCCCACTTCTTTGCAATACCTTGAAATTGAAAATTGTGAGAAATTAGAGTTTCTACCTCAGGATTCTTGGCAAAACTACACATCACTTGAAGATTTGATAATTAGAGAGAGTTGTCATTCCTTGAAATCTTTTCTATTAGGTTGTTTTCCCAAGCTTGAACACCTTCACATTTACGATTGTCATAATCTGGAGAGCTTTGCACATGTTGGGGGGTCTGCTCTTCCCTTAAAATCACTTTATGTCGAAAGGTGTGAAGAATTTAAATCAACGTCAGAATTACACATTGACTCCCTTTCCAATCTTCAATCCTTGTGGCTAAATTGGGTTCCGAAGTTGGAATCATTGCCTCAAGGTGGTTTGCCTTCTAACTTGAGATCATTGAATATTTGGGGCTGCAGTGGGCTATCTTCTATACCAATTGAAGATTGGGGCTTTCAACGGCTCACTTCCCTCTCACGATTTTCCATTGCGGAAGATGAAAGTGAAAGTATTCTGCATATTTTACTAAAGAATCAATTACTACCCTCTTCTCTTGTGTGTTTTAGCATCTATGATATCTCCAATCTTAAATTGTTAGAAGGAAAAGGGCTTCAACACCTTACTTCTCTTCAAGAGCTTTACATTTCGTTTTGCCCAATCCTTGAATCCTTGCCAGAAGATGCGCTGCCATCCTCTCTCTTGTTGTTGGAAATTGACAGATGTCCAAAATTAGAAGAGAGATATGATTATCAAAAAGGGAAATATTTGTCCAAGATCGCTTATATTCCCAACATCAACATTAATGATGAATACTATGATCCTTGATATGCTATGCATTCCTTCAAAAGGTGAGCTCTCGAATTTCACAACAATTAAACATTTTTTAATATCTGTTAGGTCATACCTTTTTTTTCGCAATGCACATGAAAATTATGATATATTCCCTTTCGATCATCGAGTTGATATCAACATTATAAGGTCACATCTTAACAACATATCAATGCGTCTCGCAATGTTTTTTAGGGGAAAACTCGAATATTGTGAAACAAGTTGTTCAATTTTCCTTTGTATACAACAAAACATACGATTTATCAAAACCATGATAACTATTATAGTAAAATTTACAATTATAGCTTGCACGTTAAATCTTTTGGTGTCTCGAAAAATAAATCGTATCTTGATTTCACCTACTTGCTTTTCATACTTGCCAATATATACTTAATATTTGAAAATATTTTTACTAAAAAAATAGAAAACATGTAATTTTCCACCGCTATACATGAGCACATGTTTGGTTGGAAAATGATATTTTCGTGTCACTTCTTCGTAATTTTTTGAGATTCTTAAGCTTTGTGGCAAAATTGGTACCGAGATCATTGAAACTCGATTCTCTATTTTCAAAGTGCATTCAAATCTATTTTCTATTTCGCATTCTGTGATTTTCTATTCTTTGTGTTGCCATTTGATTTATGAAAGATTGAAAATCCTTGTAAATATTAATTTTTTTCCATAAAAGATTTCAAAGATTCCATAAACACTCTTTAGGTTGATAGTAAAGGTCTTTGTCTTTTCTAAATTATTTATCATCATTACGATTTATAGTTCTTTTTAAAAAAATATCTTGATTTGTGCTCAAGAAGATATAAGATTCTAATTTGAACCTCAACCTCTATATTAGGGTCTAATATTTCTACTCTTTAAGCGATCAGAAATATCCTATTTTTATATTCATTCATTTATTTACAAAAAGTAGAAGTTTGATTTAATTTTTTTATAGTTGTCCAGATGCAGATTATTAAGAGCTTTGTTGCGGAATTGAAACTCGGAATCACCAAAAAGGCTTTTGAAGACCTACAAAACAAAGTACATTCAAATTAATCCTCTCGCTTCTCATTCACTGATTTGATTCATGAGAAGCTCATGTGAGTATCAACATTTTTCCTTAAAGAATTTCTTTCTTAGAAAATAAGGCTTCAATAGCTTCATAAAAGTTTCATAAACTTTTTGCACTTGAGTTTCTTGTGTCTCTGTTTCTCTTAAAAATTCCTCTTTATTAGGAGAGGACGTGTGATCTTATATTCCTACTCTTTTAGTTTCTTATTTGTAAACAGATTGGTTGTAATTATTTTTCCTGTTTGCCGATGGATTTCAAAGATTGACAGGATTTAGAAGTCTTCCTCTATATATGTATACATAAAAGAACCATCCTTAGGATACAAAGGATATTTTAGTAAAAAATTACAAATTTGGAGTCAAAGTGGATTGATATCTTATACTCCCTCCGGTCCTAATTATAGGACATATTTAACCGATTTTGGAGAGATTAAGGAAAGAAGTTAAATTAGTTAATTTTACTCATTTTCCTAAAATGCCCTTATATAAATTTTAAATGACATAAATAAAAGTGAATTAACAACCCCTATCACATACCTCTTTAACTTAGATTTTTTCTTTTCACAAGCTTTTTAATTGAAATAATGGTATTACTATACACCCATGTGTGTGTACATATAGATAGATACACACACACATATACATACATATATCTAAACACATATATGAACACACATACACACAAATATATATTTGGACCCACACACATATAAACACACCCACACACCCACACACCCACACACACACACACACACACATATATGTATATATGTGTGTGTGTTTATATATGTACACACACACATATATCTACACACAAATATATTGACAGGTGCATGCACACATATATATCTACACACATATATATTGACAAGCGCATACACACACACAGATATACATATATGTATACACACACATATATACACAGATATACATATACACACACTCACAGATATGTGTGTGTGTGTGTGCATGTCTATATTATGTGTCTGTGTACATATGTATGTATATTTGTATATAGACACACACGCACACAGATATATATGTGTGTGTGTGCACCTATATATATATATATATATATTGGCAAACAGTTGATCGATAAATAAATTAAAATCTAACAATTTAAAAGTTTCGATAACGAGAAGAGTCTACACAACCATATACATATAATCACCAAAAACCAAACATACTTGACAGAATAAAAATAGGAGTATTTTGGGAAGAAATTGACAAAAATCATGATGTTGTCTTATAATTGGGACCGGAGGGAGTATTTAGGATCAAATCAAATCCCTAACTAACTCTTATATAGTATTATGTAGGCATAATAACCCACCTAGGCATGATGCGTATGAATCATATGTACACTTGTCACATTGGTGGGTCTCCATTTTTATTATGTTAAATAGTATGTGTTCATATTTCTTATAATTTTGTAAACAAAGTATGATAAAACTTTTGCAGATATCCACTGATATGCCCTTGTCCTTCATGATTTTGTGGCATCCGCATCACCCATCTCAAGATTGGTATTCCAAAGTACTGGATTAGCTAGTCTGGTTAGTATGAGGCTCATTGCAGTTTTGAGAAATTTACTAATTTCAATGTTTTTAATTTAATATAATCATCGTATACATGAAGCTTCAGAAATTACTTGTAAATCACAGCTAAAATTTGACTGACAACCTTTTTTCCTTTTCAGTGACTTGATCTAAAATTTCTCTGTTTAATTGCTCTGTTTTGAAGAATAGAGTAATGCGATGTGAGAAGCAATCCGGCAGGTAAGAACACTGATCCAAGAGTTATAGGAAAAAAAATTATGAATGATCACTATTTTTGTATGTTACCCGCAGAAAAAGAAGCATTGTTTTGTTGGTCATTAATCAATCAGGTTTCAACATTAATGAGGTTGAGGAATGATTTGCAAAATGAAGGAGTCTCTTCATTATTGAATTTGGAGTATTTGAGTGCTTAGAGCGTTTTAATTGCCTAGCTATTCAAATGCAATTTATATGATTTGCCAATTTTATTTTATTTTATTTTATTTTTTTGTATTAGTTTGGGGTGATGGGTTGCCTAAAGTGTAAAAATTTTAGAGATGTGACTTGTTAGAATTTTAGGTATTTGTGCGGTTTGTAACTCTTACATGGGATTGTAATTGAAGTTTTATAGTGGAAATTGAGAACTTTTTCAAGAGAACTGGATGTAGGTCAGGAGACCGAACCAAGATAATTCTTATAGTGCTTAATTCTTTCTTCCTTCATCTCTAATTTATCAAATAACTGTGTTTACACATTTCATCTCATAACACAATGTCATAATGTTTTAAATTGAATATAATTAGATCATGATGTGAAACTTCAACTAAACAGAAAAATTACTTATAAATAACCAATATCATTCTAACAAATTATTTATTGCAGCTTACAAACTAAAAATTTAAAAATAAAATTTAACTCCTTTTTTCCCAGGTAAAATAAAGTTAATTTAAATATGATTTACTTTCTCATATCTTCTATTATCATTATTGCGATTTTGTTGGGGGAAAAAATTATTGTGATTTATTATATGCGCCTTATTTTGCCAATTTGTGAAAAGCTCATGTCCACATTAATAAGATTTCTTTTATCTAGAGTTTAAAGTTTAATTGAGTAAATTAAGGTTGTAACTTATAATAAAGGCTTGAATAGCATCTTTAGAATTTAACGTCCTCTCTCTTAAATAAATAAATATTAAAAAGCATTTTTTTTTTCCTAAAATTATTATTTTTTATAATATATCTTTGAAAAACAAATAGTACCATGTGCGTTGGGCACTTAGCCTTAAGTCAAGTCTGGCTCTTAAAAAATTGATGGACCAAAATCACTTATATGGAAGCCACGTGGCATACTTAACTCTCCACCTCATCACTAACACTCCACGTCACACATTTTCTCTCTTCCTCTCATTCACTCTTCTCTCTATCAGCTTCCCAATTCCCACGTTCTGGAACAAAACCCAGAATCCTTTAAGCAATAGTTAATCAATTAAACGAAGCAGCATCAATCATAGGAACAATGTGTCACATTTTGGATTTCACTTTTGTGCACAAGCCACTGTGTCGAATTTGGATGGTATAAATTTCTACTGTGGAGATTGTACTATATTTTTAAATGCTTAGATAAAGGTAAATAAAATGGATGAAGCTTTATGTGTTTATAACCCATATTATGTGATTTCAAAACGTGTCGTCAATACAGTTCTCTAAAATAATTAATGTTGCTCATTTAGTTATCAATAATAACTTTGTTCCACAGGGTGACAAAAAAGAGAGATAAAACTATACTTTTACATTTGGCATTAATAACATAAGTCTTTTGGAACTTCACAGTAATTTGACGATTAAATGGGACCTGGTTACTATTAGATTTGTTAATTTGGACCTGGTAACAATTTTCCCTCATATATATTCTTTGCAGCCTTGTTGTTGAAGATTTTGTAATATGGACACCTCACACCTCACTCCTTCCAATTTTGCTAATTTAAGGTAAATGAGCAAATTTTGTTAATAATCTTATTGATATTGATTCAACTTATAATGAGTGATTTAATGAATAAAAAAATGCATACAAATATAATTTTTTGGTAATTAATTATTTAGTGTATCATTATAAGCTAAGCCGGTTGTTGAGACTAAGTAATACTTTTAATGTTTAATTATTTAGTGTATCATTATAAGATTTAGTATCTTTTGATCAACCAGGTTAGGAAAGATGAGGAAGCAGTAAAATTATATGCTTTAAATAAAAGGGAAAGAGGTAAGATATGCAAGGAAGTCAGGCAAGAAACTAACCCGGTTGTTGAGATTAAGTAATTGTTTTTTTTTTTTTTTTTTCCTTCTAATGTTTAATGAATTTTTCTTATAAAAACATGTAAAAGTATTTAATTTCAATGGATCTGAGTCTTAGTTTTGATATTATTAGGTTAGACAATATGACAGGAGCTCAGGAAGGATTGCTCTGCTTTCAGTGGTGATTGAGTCCAGAGCTGTTAAGAAATTAACTAATCCTTTCTCTATATTCCCGTGGTTTTCTATTTGTCACAGCTTTCGACATTGCATATCTGGAAGGAAAAGTTGCAGAATTCATAATCTTGTATTTATCTTTTGGTTATTTTATTCTTTCTTTGATTTTTTTGGTGGCCATAATTTCTGATTGAAGATGGGAGGGTGAGAGTCTGATAAGTGATGAATGGATGGTAGAGAGAGGAAGAAAGACCCGGGTAAATTCAGTTATATATATATATATATATATATATATAGGGTAAAGTATTTCTCTAGTCACCGGAGATAACTTATCTCTAGTGATCCCCAAAACTACGTCATTTTGGATTAATGAAAGGTGTTTCCGTAATTTTATACCCTTAATTAATTCACCTAAAATTACAAACACACCTTTCATTAATTTAAAACAACGTAGTTTTAGAGGTTCTTGGAGATAACTTATCTCCAAAGGACGGAGAAATACTTTCCCCATATATATGTATGTATGTATGTGGGGTCTTTTGCAACAAGCAATGGCCGCATCTTTTCTGTGTTAGAGCCGCCCCTCCCCTAACCGCCTTATCCATTGTCATTCATGAGGGCCTTATCCATTGGCCGGACCTTAACAAAATAGATTTGTTCTATTTACACATTTAGGCATTTAAATAGGTCTTGGTCTAATCCTTTCAACAAGGAGGCCAGGCCAGACTACGCCTAGGCTGTAGGCCCCCTAATAGGGGTTTGACCTATTCCTACCTCTACCGGTTTTAAATATAAGATATAATTTGTAGTGTAATTTATATTACAAACTATGTCATATATTTAGAATATGAGAAGCAATACTTTCCACTGTCTAGATAGGATCCAAATTTGGTTGAAAGAACCGTAGGTAAAAATATTTTATGGCGACGAAAATATTTAATTCTTTTCTTTGTTCTCCTCCATTATATATTTTCTGGAAAAGCAATGCCAACGGCCACACTTCATGATCCATGAAACCCATTTATCACAGAAATTCATTCTCAGCATAACACCTTCAAGGAAGTCCCATTCTAACCTATCATAGGCTTTGTTCATATCCATTTTAATAGCAACTTCATATTTATTCTCGCTTTTCAAGTTCCTTAAATAGTGAAAGGCTCCATGCACAATGATACTATTATCCTGAATGAATCTATTAGGAATAAAAGCTTGTTGGTGTTCGTATATGCAATCATCCAGAACTAGCCTCAATATATTAGTAAGAATTTTGGCTTTGATTTTGTAAGCAAAGTTACACAAGCTGATTGGTCTTTATTGTGAAATACTTTCAGGGATATCAACCTTTGGGATCAATATTAAGTTTGTTTCATTCAACGGGTCGACCAAGTCCTCATCTTCAAAAAAGCTAAGTACATTGCGGAGGGTGGATAGCCTGATTTCTTCCCATGATACTTGATAAAAGTCACCATTAAAACCATTCGGGCCTGAGGTTTTAAACGCACCTAGTTGAAAAATAGCATCCTCCACTTCCAACTCAGATATGGGGCTTGTTAATCTACAGTTTTGTTGATCACTGTTCTGTTGGATATAACTCAGGACTGAGAGAAAGCTACCTAGGGAATTGTTGTCCCGACGATATAATCATGAATTTGAACTACTCAGAATATTCACAACAATCGAGTCTTTCCACCACAAAGCCAATCCTCCCGATCTTCCTTCTGGGGAAACATACCAACATTCCTCATAATTACATCTTCTGCGAAGCTTTTCAAGATAATCAGTTTGCCTTTCCATTTCCTTAAGGAAAACGATTGAGGGTTTGTGTTTCCTAATCTCCTATTGGAGATTTTTTACTGCCAGAGAAACCCCCAACCCCTGATAATTCCAAGCAATGTAACTCATGGCCCTTGGGTGACTGATTAATTAGGACAGCCACCGAAACCTTCAGACTGAATCGCAGAATGCCATTCCAGGAAATTTTCATTAGAAACAAGCCAACTTCAGGGAAATTAATTTCTTCAAACAAAAAACTCCTTACATTCTCAGTATGTGTGTTGTTGCTATTAGACACTTTTCCTTCAGGGCCCCCTCACCGGAGAAGAGGAGCCATTACTGAATTGATCTACTTCCTCTGCTTCTTCGAACAAACATCTTTTCTTTACAGTTACAGGAGAACTCACTTTATAGATGTTCTGATGGAACACTAGCCGTACTGCTTGGATCAAGAGAGCCATCCAGGCCTGAATGGGGATCGGCCTATTTGTTTAAAAGTTCATTGGTTGAGTCGGTCCACGGGTTCACATTAGGTGCACATCCTTATGTGCACCTTATGTGCTTGTCCCTCTATTAGAGGGATGAGCACATTTTTTTAATTTTTTTTAAATTTTATATTTATTTAGATTTAAATTATATGATATTTTTTGGAATTTTTTTGGACCCAATATCTCAAATTAATTAATTCCCAATCTGACATTGGAAATTTTTCTGGTTATTTCATGAGGTATCTTGAAAATTAATTAATTTAAGATCCATATGGGGTCCTTTTTAAAAAAAAATTCCAGAAAATATCATATAATTTAAATCTAAATAAATATAATCTATAAAAAAATTTAAAAAATTTAAAAAAATGTGCTCATCCCTCTAATAGAGGGATCAATGTTAACAACAAGGTGCTTCGGTCCACAATGTTGTTAATGGCCCACAATAGGATTCCCTCTTATGTTTTGTCATTGAACTTTCTTTAACACTGTTGGCCCAGCATCAATTTGGAGATCCGCATCGGCTATCTTTCCAGAGACATTTGGATTACTCATGCTCCTGGGTATTTCATGAGGTGTCTCTTCCGTACAATCACACATATATTGGTACCTGAATGTCAGAACGCTCCACGCACTCGTGCTGATCATAACAGAGTTGTTCAGAACAAGATTCACGCGACTTCAATCGCATAATATCACACGCTGTCGTCAGCCTCAGGCGGAGTTAAAATTTTAATGATGGGAAACGAATAAAAAAATATATTATATAATAAATAAAAGTATTTGAAATATAATAAAAACCTAACATAAATCAAAATATTTTTGTGAGATCATGGACAAGCATGATGAGAAAAACAAATGAATTTTAGCTATACCCGTTAAAAGCCACATTCCTGTGAAAGAAATAATATTTCTTCTAACTAAAACACATTGCACCCATTTAAAAAACAATTTAAATGAAGCCTCTCCCATGCATTCTATCCCATTCTCTTGGGAATATCAATCTTTTATTCAATACAAAAAAAAAAAAAAAATTGACAGTACAAAATTTGATTTTGGATTCAGATTATTGTGACATCATACATCAATATTCAAAATGATGTTATTCCATTAAGTGGAACGGATAATGTGGCACATGTAATGCATCAAAATAAAAGACAGGTATCTTTCCAACGAGTGCACTCTGTACCAAATTTTATGTGATATTTTAAAACTAATTAAAACCTTTGGCTAGTGAAATTCGTACCGTCTAAATACAGTTTGAATAGTTCAGACTTAAAATTTGTTATTTTTAAATAATTTTTTATAGTTAAGAAACCATCTTCATTTTAGATTATGTATACATTAAACTATTTTTTTTTTTTAAAAATAAAAAACTAAAAAACCGTCTAAATTAAATCGATGAGCACTCAAAAACCTCTAGTGTAATAAATTAAATTAGGTATTCATCAAGAGCGATGAGCACTCAAATTCATTTCACCTCTCGAGTGTAATAAAGTTCAAGTGCATAATAGTATGCATATTGCCTCCACGTTATTTATGTAAATGATGTCAAGACAAGAACTGAGTTCAAAATAAAAATAAAATAAAATAAATTGTTAGTTTACTCTTTCTCTTTACATGTGCATTTTCTTCAATTATTTACTCGATCTACGACAAAGGAAGTGAAAAAAATTTATGGAAATTGAAAAAAAAAAAAAAAAAAAAAAAAAAAACACTCATCACCATCTCATGATGCTCACAATGCATGGAAGTGAAAAAAATTTAGGCTTGGTGTGGGCTTATTAACACAAAGTTCCTGTAAGAGCCTGGTGAGGCTTGGTGTGTAATGATTAATAGATTTATGGTGTTTATCTTAAATTAGTCCCTAAGCCCATGGGCCTTTGATTAGGAAGGCCTGCCTTATTGGCTAAGTCACCTTCAGACGGAAGGCTTTGTTTGGGGTGGCCATCGAACTTTGAATGACACCCGATTTGGCATGCTGGGAATGATACGTTACGGAAACACGCGGATTAGGATTAGCATCACATCTTTAAATTTTTATTTTTAATATTTTATTTTATTAATAAAGATGACAACTTGTGATGTTATGAGTTTCATATTTTTTAGATCACTTAGGCCAGCAAGTACAAAATGCTTGGACAATATTTAGTACGCAGAAAAGTGCTTTCTCAAAAGAAATAAATGAGCCTTTGACCAAACAAAAAAACAATAATACTAGGCAAAATGGTAGCCCGTCCCAAGAAACATACAAAAAATTTAAAAAGTTTCAACCTAAAATCACATAAAAAAAAGTTTCTTGGGATTTTGTTGATATTATTTGTATTAACAATAGAAAATGTTATATTCACAACAAAATTTAAACATTTAGATTTTGTTTCAAATTCGGTCCTTAAGCGTCTAGAGGCTATTCACAATAGAAAAAACTAGATTTACAACAAGAAGTACTATATTCATAATAAAATTTAAAACCAAATCATTCACAACAAAAAGTGCTATATTCACAATAAAAAGTGCTATATTCACAAGAAAATTTAAATATCTGGATTTTGTTTCAATACAAATATATAAAAAAAGTCCCTAATGTAGTTTTAGATTGAAACTTTTTTGATATTTTTTATGTTCCTTGAGACTTGAATTTCATTTTCCCAGAATACTATCAGTGAAGTTGTACCTTTGAGCATATTTCTCAATCCGTCGGTCGAGCTATTTAAGTGTAACAAATCTTTTTCCATCGTATGTTTTTCAGTTTAGAAAATTCCAACACCTCATTCAATGATTTTCAGTGAGAATATTTTTTTTTTTTAAAAAAATAAAAACATAAACTATGCTCATTTTGTTTGATGTCAGAAATTTTCACGAAAAAATCACTCCTTTAATTTCTTTTTTAAAAATAATAAAATAGTGATGGGAAAAATCATCCATATATAGTCACAAATTGGTCATAATTTTTTTAATTCCTTGACAAAAGAACGAAGTATGCGTAGTGCAAAACTTTAGTTAAAGAAAAGAATGACTCAGTTAAAATGATCCTTCTTTGTTGACGATGAAATGGGAAAGTAAGAGCACACCGTGTAAAGGTGAAAAGAATAATATCGCAGTGAAAATAATAATATAAATAAAATAATAATATAAATAAGTCCATTATTAACCCAATCTTTAAATTAATTAAGATTAAGATAAGATGTTAGTCTGATGTGGATCTAGGAAGGCTTATTGAGAGAGATAAGGGTTAGTTTTATGGCTGGATGCTCAATGTGAAAAAACATTTAGGACTTGATATAAAGTTTGTTTTCAGTTTTACATGTTAAAATTGATTTCAACTAGCTACATTACTTGAAAAATACATGCATAATTTGAATCGGAAAAAAAAAAATAACTCTTTTAAAAGATAAGATTTTAGTGCTTTCGCTCTTGGTAAATAGAGGACCGAAATGCGGCTCCACACTGCCTCATTGTCATATGAGTACTCGAAAGTCGCACGTAACCTTATTTTCGCTGCCCATTCAAATGATTCAATCATTTAATATCACAAATAGTGGGTCATTATTTTTTTTTTTTCCCTTTTAATATTTTTACAGGAAAAAATTGCTAGAAAATCCCCATTGCAAAATTAGTCGTTATCTGATTATTATCACCAATCCAAATTTGAGTGACATGGCTCCAATTATTGAAAAGATTTTAAACATCATTTTTTTCCTATTTATATTAAGTTCCAAAAGCTCACCCCAACCAATATTAGTAGACATAATTGACTTTTTTCAGTCATTTGGAATACTTTACAAAGTGAGATGACATAAAGTGTGGTTAATTAGCTGTAAAGTCTATGTCATTTGATATTGTGAGAATCACTATAAGGTGTTAAAGAATAGATTTAATTACCAAAATGTCTAGTCATTTTTAATATTGTGGTTAATTGACTTTTTTTAATCATTTTTGAAAGTTTTCCTTACTAGTATTCCCTCACCTATTTTCCCTTACTTTTCTCTCCATTCAAACATATAGCAAAAGAAAGGAAGGAAGGAGAGAAGAAAGCTAGTCATAACTTTCTTTTTCCTAATAATTAAATCGTGCATAACTTTTGATAAAGAGAAGAAGTGACTCGATCTACTATTCTAATCTGTTGACTATCATTAAATGTAGAATCGTAAGAGCACTTCGTATAGATAAAGGTCATAACAATAATATATCGTGACAAAAATAATAATATAGCTGAGTCTCCATACAGTAATCATCTTTAAATTGAGATGTAATTGTATTCACAAGTGGTTTGTTTCTTTTTTGTTTGTCATATTGGAAGACGGAAATGATGTTTTATCGTTTTATTATGTGTAAATGCTCTCCTAACAATATAATTTGTTGGTCAATCTCAACTTTTTCATGCGTTATCACAAAATAAATATATAAGTTTGTGAAAAACTTTTGAGCAAGGACTTATAATAAATGGTATGACTTCTTATATATAGATTTTATATTTTATGTTGATTATTTCATGAACTTTACTTTCATTGTTTGTGTATTAATTTTATATTTAACTTTTTCAAATGTTGATCGATTATTTTATTTTTCTGAAATGATTATCTTTTAAAACGAATGCGCCTCAATCATGAGTACCGCAGCATCACCCCAAGATGCTGGTTTTAAATTTTTTGGATTTTAATGATTTTATAAAGGATTTTCTAATTATGATTAGACTGTTATCAGCAAAGTTATAAAATAAGAGCGTGAACACTCATTGCGCTAGGACTGTGCTTCTCCAATTGTGTGTAATATTCCAAATAATCTATATTCTTTGTGAAAAAAAGCGATGGATTAATCCATTCAAGGAGTTTAACTTTTTAACTTTATTGATTGAAATAAAAGACATAAATCTGACTTTAAATGATCATAGCCATCCATTATATGAACATTCACTCCAGTCTTTTGTATACGTATCCCAAGCTGATCATACATATGACACAAAAATCACAAGCCTAAAAACATTTACATTAAAATGTCAAGTGCAACACATTACACAAGCAGACGCACCTACAAAGTAAGTTCAATGTAATACCCGATTTTCTTTTTACCAAAAATCTTGTATTTTATGAATATGTAATCATGTTAAATTGGCTAAAATATGTGACATAAAATCACATAAAAGAATGGTTGTTTCCAATCCAAATGAGTCAAGGAAGTGAATGGATGACCCTTAGCCAAATTGGTACATATTAACAACAATCTCTTGGCTCATGAACTTGTACTATTAGAGATTAAAGGCTAACATTTTTAAATCCCTAATGAGGCTATATTTTTGGCCTAAGACAAGAGTTAAGGGACAATGAAAATAAATGTTCATCAAAGGGAATAAAGCCCTTAGGATTTAGTGCATTTTGTGCCAAGATAACACATTTTAAGCAAGGGATTAATATCTAATTCCTTGATAACCAAATTGTGCATGTACTTCAAGTTGAGAAGGGCAATAAAAACCTTCTCTGAGGGCTGATATTTTTTAAAATATAAGGGCCTAAGAAGATAAAATAAAGCTTGATGAATAATGCACAATTACACCTTGATGAATTGGCAAACGAATTGCACAATAACAATTGGCATTAAGGGACATATAAGCCCTTATTTGTGTCATCAAATGACATCATAAACTTGCCCAATAAGTCTTGATTTTCAGCTGATCCTATGGTGTAAGGAGGAAGCCAAGTGTGAAAATAAGATCACATGTTTCAATTGATTTCAAAATCTTCTAGAGCCTTCTAGAGGCTTCTTGGCCAATGGAGGGACTAAAACTAGAGGATGATGACACATGGAAGAGCAATCAAAGGGCCCTAAAAGAGTCCATAATTTCGTCCAAAAATGTGTGGAGGGAAAGACGAAGAGAAAACTTGGTGGCAAAGTCAAGAAAAGGGGATATTTTGCAAGGGTAAAGTGGTAATTTGACTTGTGGGGCCCATAAGAGGCTTATCTTCCATTATAAAAGCACATGGTCCCCCTCTTCTTTGTCACCATAAATTAAACACTCCTCTTGCCTTGTGATTGTTATTGGAGCCGTGTAAATAAGGAAAGAGAAAGGAGGAGCAAAGTTCAAAGCACATGCAAGGCAAGTACACTTGTATGTGATAGTTCATTTCCTTATGTTTTTCATTAATCTCTCAAAAAACTCTTGTATAGTGTTGTTGGATTGGATACTGAAACATTTGGAGCCAAGGAGGAAGAGGTAGTTGCAAGAAACACAAATCAAGTCAAGGTAAAATATGATCTTGACCTTATTTAGTGTGTTCTTGAGCTTGTTGGAATTTTATGGTAATTTCTCCTTGACTTGGAAACCTCAAACCCTAAGGATAGGTTTAGACCGAATGGTTTAAAAACATGTTTAAAGGCTAAATATTGAGTTAAGAGGTGATTTGGCACATAAAATCATAGATTTTACAAAAGCCATAAACTGTCAGATTTGAGTTCATTGGAGGGAGTAAGATTGTTTGTGAGTTTTGATCAAGTAAATGACATCTAAGAATCATGACATTTTACAAGAGTAAAGTAGACATAATAAGGTTTATTTTGATATAAAATATGGATTTTTAGAGCTCTGTACAAAGAGATAATATTTTTGAAGTTGGATCACATTTCTGGAAGTTCAGTTTGGACAGTAGTGATTGTGCATGGTTTTTGTCTAATCAAATGATGTCTAAAAATCATGAAATTTTTCAGAAATGTAGAGGACAGAAAGATCTTTCTTTGATGTATTACAAGAAGTTTTTTTGTTGTGAATGGTTAGATTTTAAATTTTGTTGTGAATATAACATTTCCTATTGTGAATCTAGCTTTTTCTATTGTGAATAACCTCTGTACGTTTAGGGACCTGAGTTTAAAACAAAATCTAAGTGTTTAAATTTTATTGTAAACATAATACTTTCTGTTATGAATATAACTTTTTCTATTGTGAATGTTTAGGTTTTTAAATATAGCATTTCCTGTTGTGAATATAACACTTCCTATTGTCAATACAAATAATATCAAAAAAGTCCCTAACTTTTTATATATGTGGTTTTGGGTTGAAACTTTTTTGATATTTTGTATGTTCTTTGGGACCTGACTATGATTTTCCCAACTTTAAATGACACGTACCCAATTAGGCATGGTGGGAATAGCACGTTACCTGACATGATTTAGCATTTTAGCTAATTCACAGTTACTGTGCATAACATCTTTAATTTCTATTATTTTTAAATATTTATTTTGTTAGTAATGGAAATTTGTTATGTTATGAGTTTCATATTTTTGAGATCACTTTGGCCAGCATTTACAAAATGCTTAGGCAATATTTTGTAGGCAGAAAAGTGCTTTCTCGAAAGAAATAAATGAAACTTACACTGGAAAAAGACAAAGCAATAAATGAGAAAACCAATATGCATTTCTTGTAAATAAGTAATTTCAGTAATATTTTTAATTTAGTATCCAAGGAATAGATCTTGCATCATAAGTCGCTGACTCTATCAGTGCCCGAAAGAGAGGGGGCGGGCACTGAGTCCAAATGGTTTATTATCACGTAAAGTTGTGGTTTTGAGCATATTTCCCAACGGGTCGGTGGAGCTTTCAAGTGTGACCAAATCAATTTTCATCGTATGTCCCACTTAAAAAAAAAATAATTCCAACACCTTTTGGAATGAGTTTTAGTGAGAATTTTTTATTTTTTTATTTTTTTTAGACCATAAACTCTCCTTATTTTGTTAGACGTCTGACACTTTCACGACAAAATCACATTTTTTAAAAGAAAAATAGTGATGGGAAAGAATCAGCCCTAGTCACGAAAATATATACGTCATCATTTTTTAATTCCTTGATAAGTAAGGAATGCGTAGTGCAAATTTAAACTTCGCAATTAAAGGGAAGAAATGGCTCAATTAAAATGAGCCTTTTTTTTCCTTTTATGATAGAAATTAGGGGGTTAAGCATTGTTTAATGTCCGGTCTTAAAAGTGTTTGTTTATTTTAAAAATATGGCGTGACTTTTAGGACCGCATATTATTAAACGTCCGGTCCTAAAAGTCTTCGTTTAATTTCTACATATATGGCTAGACTTTTAGGATTGTATGTTGGTTAAATGACCGGTCTTAAAAGTCTTCTTATTTCTACATGGCTAGACTTTTAGGACTATATAATTTTTTTTTCCGCTCCTAAAAGTCATATGTTGAAAATAATGCTTAACCTTTAGGACCGTGTATTTCTTAAATGTCCAGGCTTAATAGTCTTCCTTTAAATAGAAATGTTGACTCGCTTTTCAGACAAATCATTAGGGTTCAAGACAACCGAGGTTCGCGTTCGCTTCGAAGCTAGGTCCTTTGTTGTCGCGTTTTTTACCTCTCCCGGTTTTGAGCAAAGCATTATTGGTGTCCCTTTTCTTTGTCTTTTTTCTTTTTGTCGGAAAAATAAGGAAGATAATGAGAAGGACACTTTGTTTCAAATCAAGGCGAGGTAAAACCGACGACAACGACGGTCCAACCTTGAGAAGAATTGTCACTGTGTTTGTTTTTATTCGAATAAGGTAAACGATGTTTTTTGTTTTGTATGGTCTTAACTGTATTTTGTGAATTTTTAATGTTGATCACACATGAGGACAAGGTTTTGTTTGTTTCCTTTTTGTCGGAAAAAGCAAGAAGATAATGAAAAGGACAAGGCGATCGAAATAGGAAAGCAAAAAATTTATTATATTTTTTTATGCTACCCCGTGGGGGGCAGCAAAAGCAGTACAGAAAAAAAAACATTTACTCCTCCCCATCGTTATCGGAGGGGAGGGAGTCGTTGGAGAGGTCGGAGACATTGTCATTTGAAGGATGGTACTCAATGTCCTGGGCGTCGAGTACCACGGTCAGCTTGTTGTCGACGACGTGATAGACCGAAACAACTGGCCCAAGCGTCGGTCTATATGATCAACGCGGGCCAGAAGGTGCTGCATCATCTGGTAGAAGGACGGGTTAAGAGGCAGCGGTGGAGGGTATGGAGGTGGAAGAGGATTAATAGGAAAAGGAGGACCTGGTGGTGGTTGAGGACCTCGTGGTGGTGGTGGAGCAGCCATTACGGTGGAGGTTGTAGAAGTGATGGAGAAAAATTGAAGGAAGTAAAGTAACATTGGGTTTAAATAGAGAACCCTTCTTGAACTATGTGAAACACCGGAAACTTTAATGAGGAGGCGCATAGTTCATCAGAATACAAGAAGACACCTAGTTGGGAAGTTTATCTGGAAGCCGAAGAGACTTTGAATCATTCATTTGAACAGAGTGTAAGGATACGACTATGCTATCTGAATTTGAAAAGAATGAACTTTTAATACCGGATATTGTAAAATATCCGCTCTTAAAACTAATATCTTTTAAGAAAAAATTCTTACTTAAAAAAAAATTGAATTGAAAAAAATAAATGAATTTTAGGACCGGATAAAAGATAAAAGGTCGGTCTTAAAATTAATTGAATAGACTTTTTGTAATACCCTATATTTAATACCTAACTCATATTTAAATCATAAAGGACCGTGAAGAATTATAAAACACTTGAAACAATTAAGGGGCATTTACCAATAATTAATGAGCAATTAAAATTACACTAATGGAATATTTAGGTAATTCTTTACAATTAATGTTATTAGTCACCAATTAAAGATACATTAGGATAATTAAAGGTCAAGGACCAATGAGGGGTTAGGATTAGCATAAAGATGATTATTAATGATCATGATTAGCAACCAATCAAATAAATTTAATAACACCTAAAACACCATTTTAGGATTTATGACCAAAGATTAAAGCTAATTAAAGACTAAACTTAAGTGGTAATTCATGAAGCAAACAAAGGTTGGTGTGTGGATAATTTTAGACCATGGAAAACAAAGCAAGAGAGCATAGGGGAGAGGGTGCCACGTTTTTTAGTGTGGGTGTTTTTGTGTATGTAGTAAATGAATGAAATAGCCTTGTTGGCTCAATGTGAATCAAGTATTCCATGAGCAAAAATCTCAAGCCAATTAAAGTGAAGTAAAATTTGCCTAAATAAACACTAATCCTCATGATAAGTCCATAAGTCAATTAATTCCTCAATTAAGTATTATCAAAGACAATTAAGGGATTTTAATCCTAGATTAAATATAAGCAATAATTCAAGACAAGAACACAAATTTGGCTTAGGATGAATTAATTGTTACCTAACAAATACAATAAATTCTAAAATGATAAAAGGGTAATTAAATGCTTCTAATTAAGCCATAATATTCAAGAATCATAAGACTAATGAGGGAATTTGATTAAACTACAAACTAAATCCTAAGAGCATTTTTGCTTAATTGCTAACCAACCACCAAAGTCATCTAGTTACAACTATACTTAGAGTAACTAGGAAATTAAAGCACCAAGTTGGGAAATTCATGAAGGTGGAGAGGCCACCAATGCATGTTTGAAGAATGCTTGATGGTGGAAAGGCCACCAAAGCACTCTTGGGGCCAAAAGCTTTACACATGGGGACAATTTTGACACTAAGGCAAGAGGCTTTGGTGAAAAATTAAAGGAGGAAGAGTGGGGGGAGGTAGGCCACGTTTTTTTGGCCTTGTAGGAAGAGGTATTCAGATTTAAACCCATGGCCACAAATGAAAGATGTGTAGGTTAGAGAATTACAAGTGTGCCATAGCTTTTTCCTATAAATAGAGCACCAACCTCTTCACAAATTTCACACCAAAGCAAGCTTAGTAAATCTGATATAGAGAGTGAAAGTGAGAGTGAGGAGTCTTGAATAAGGAGGAGCAAGGTTCTTGGTAAGTTCTCTAGCTCTAGCTTTAAGTTCTTTAAGTTCTAGTTATTAAATTCTTAGATAGAAGTAGCTTAGATCTTAAAACGCTAGGATAATTTTATTTACATGTTTTTATAGTCAAAATTATCTTTATTTCGAAAAAATGATGAGGGATGTCATATAGAAAAATTTCTGGAAGAAAATCATCAAAGTAACGAAGTTACGCGAAATTTCATCGGTTTCAGAATTTCTGGAGGCAGTGATGAAAACGCCAGAATTTCATATTGAAACTATAGTCACACAATTCTGAGAAAAATCATGGTTAAAATAGACATATAGGGATTTTTAAATATGTCAAGAAAATTTCAAAATGATTTCTGTACAGAGAGATAAAAATCCTCAAAGTTAGGCTACGAATTTCTGGAAAAATGCTGGGCGGAGGTTCAAAACTTAAAACCTGGGAGTGATTAATGTAATATGGGCAAAGGTGATTATTTTTACTTGAAAATAGACATCCTAAGGATTTCAAGGAATTTTACAGATCCTCGTTTCGATGTTTCTAGAATTAATTATGATTTTTCAAAGTTAGACGAAATGCTGCATAGAATTGTACCGGCGTTGTTCTACGAATTTTGAAAGAATAAAGTGAAAAATAAATGTTGCAAGGGCAAAATAGTCATTAGTGGCCAAAATATCTCTTAGGATATTATTTATAAATTAATAAATATGATATTACCATTATAGGATACGCGTGATCACCGTCCGACCGTCAACGTACCGACAACACCGACGAAGGTACGGACGCGTCGTGACACTAACTCGATGTTTACCGTATACCTATATGTGATAGATATGTTCATAGACTGTGACTCTGTTTTTTTAAAGAATTGTTCATACACATACAGCTTTATACGGGTTATAGTCATGATAATGCCGTTGAGTTTTCCTAGCGCTGAGGACACGGATGTACACCGTGGCACTAGTGAATAGTGCAGACTGTAATAACGTTCATATGCAGTGGCTGTGTTCTGTTATTATCTTTTATATGTGAATATTGCTGTGAAATCATGAGATAACTGTCATACATAACTGTACATGAACATGAGGTTAACCGTTACCTGAGGTTCAATGGGTATTGAACCTCAGCTCTTACCATAGCTTCAGGATCCGGAGTAAACAGGATTGAAGACAAGGCTAAGCTACAGATGTAGGAACCGGCTGGAGAAAGTCCTATTGACATGTACTTTACGATATCGACATTTGAAAAAAAAATGTAATGCTGTTAAAAGCACATACATGACAGTGGATATTTATCAGTTACTTTTCAATACTATTTACTTCCGATGCTCAACTCTGATCAAGATACCGTGAAAACGCTTTCGAAAATTGGGATGTGACACTTTTAGGACCGGATATATTGTAAAAGGTTGGTCTTAAAATCAATTTAATTGAAAAAAGAATTTTAGACTACATATTTATAAAATCCGCTCTTAAAATAGAGCCTTTATTAACTCCTCATATGTCTCTGTTTTATTAACTCCTCACTACCTCGTAACTCCACACGACAAGGCTCTCTGCCCTAACTGCTCAAACCATGGTTAGATACAAGAGAACTGCTCGTAGGGGTACTCTTACTCGTGATGCTCATGCCTTCCGTAGATCGTTATACGGTGTGCCTCCTCTGGCGAGAGTGCGTTCTATTGTGAAGAGGTTCCTACTCTCCCTTGTTGGATATGATTAGTTTTGATGATGTCTTATATAGATGCCATTATCTAGAGCAAAAAGCTTGCATACTACATTTATCTTCTACTTTGACTAATTCTTATATTTAATGTAGATATGTGAAGTTTAATACAATGAAGAATGATCATGAATGGAGTTTGAAGAAAAAAGAACTTGTTAAATATCATGAGGATATCAATATTCAAGTCTCTGTGATTAAATGGAAGTTGGAACGGTTGAATTCGGAGATAAAATAACATTCCTGAAGTCATTCTCAAGTATGGTCAAGTAATTCTCGAGAATCCATGTTTCAGGAGCAATTCTCGCACATCAGGCATCAATTCTCGAGAATCAGATTTGAATTCTCGAGAATAGTCATGTTCTTCAGCATACTCTGTTCCTGGCGACCTTCAGTAATTCGACGATATCTCTCAAACCAAGAATCGGAATGACATGAAACGAGTGGAAAATGAAACTAGACATCCAACACGTATTTGTGACAAAAATTCATGCCTAAAGGAGTTTAGATGAATTATTGATGAATTTTACAAGTTGACACAAAGATCAACGTCACAGTCAGGACCAACCTTCAGTATTTTGAGCATATCTCACAAACGGAAAATAGGATTGAGATGAAACCAATGCCATTTGAAACTAGACTCAAATATCTTTCCAAAAACATCAAGAACACAAAACACTAAGATCAATTGAAGGATTTATGATGTTTTGAAGTTGACGTTCTGTTCTGATTGCTGCAGAAAACGCTGGATAAGATCAACCGCCATTCATCTGATGTTAATGGATGTAATTCAACCAGTTTGGAGCTGATTTCTCTTGCATGAAAAGAGGGATTTAAAGAGCTTAAGCATTTGAATCAGAATTAACTCACTTGTACCTCCATGTGAAATTGACTCCGAGTATGGTTCAGCGATTCTCGAGTATGGTTCAATGACACTCGAGAATGCGTAATCCACAACGTTAAATGCTTTCTCCCATCTGAGCAATTCTCGAGAATGGATCAAGGATTCTCGAGAATGGTATGTGATCACAGACTTATCATTTCTCATTTGATATGATTCTCGAGAATGAGCAAGGGATTCTCGAGAATGCGTGAAATCAGAACAGCAGAAACTCTCGCTCTCGAGAATGGTTTGCAGGAAGGTAATTCTCGAGAATGAAATACTGATTCTCGAGAATAAAGGTATATTTTGATCAGAATTTTTCCTGTTATAATTCTCGAGTATGAACAACTGATTCTTGAGAATACCTTAGAAAATCATGCGATCTCGAAAGCGATTCTCTCTAATGTCCCATCCTTTGTGCACAGTAAGGTGGAATTCTCGAGAATGAGAATTCAAATTCTCGAGAATGAGTGTGAATGTTTCAATATCAATTCTAGATCAGAGTCATTCTCGAGAATGCTAGATGATTCGAGAATGAGCGTTGAGTTATCTACCATTCCTAATCGAGCAATTCTCGAGAATGGTGAAGCAATTCTCGAGAATTAATTCTTCTCGGTTACGTGATTTTTCGATGTCGCTAATCGATTTCATAAAATCTATGGGTCATTATGTATTATCTATTAATCATATCTGAGCTTATTTATATCATGTTTAATCATCTTTTTGATTGAGTTTCAGTTGATTAATCGTGTTAATCTAAGTGTTTGAACGAAAGGCAATCCGACGTGGCGTACGCATTAAATGCTCGTTCGTAAAAGCGAGCTCAATCGAATAAGATTTCCTTTGTAGACGAAGTAATTCCTTCGAGGATCACTTAATCCAGCTATCACTCTCTGCAGAAGTACATTCGACGACGAAGCATTTATGAAGCAACGGTCGATTATCTTCAATGGAAATCATTTGTGCCTAACGGGAATACAAAGAGACACAACGGCTAGTTTACCAAGCTTCTCAACGGTCATTAAAGACAATCAACTATAAAAGGAGAAGGATTCAAAATGGACAAAAAGAGACAGAAGCTTGCACTGTCGAAATGCTAATATTATGAATCCAACGCTCAACTCATATACTCTCTGTTTCACAATGTTTATATAGCTTTCAGTAGAGAGTGTGATGATCGATTATGTACTTCAGTGATTATCATTTGTCTACTCTATGAGAGAGTCTTATCAATCATTTTACAATTCGTTCAAATCTCAAGATAGAGGTATCTTGAGTGTGGGTGTATCAATTACAACTTGTAAGGGGGAGTGGAGTCCGAGTGAGAGGACCATCCTTCGTTACGAGTGTGTAATTGTATCCTTCTTGTGTGTAAGGGAGAGTATCTCGGTAAGAGTTGTAAAGGCTGCACAAGTACCCGATTAAACTTGTGAGGTTGTAAAGGCCTTTCTCTTGTGCCTGGTTAATCAAGGAGATAGTGGGTTGAAAATCTCAAGCGGAGCTTGGGGACTGGACGTAGGTCACGGATTGAGCCGAACCAGGATAAATCATAGTTTGCATATTCTCTTTCCTAAACTCTTATATTTCAAAGATATATGTTTGAATGATTAACTATTGGTTTATAAAATATTTCGTCATACGAATTGATTTCGTAAGTTGCGAAAAGATTTTCAAAGTGCCTAAAGTTTTATCGAACACCCAATTCACCCCCCCTCTTGGGTGATAGTCAGGTCTAACATCCCTTTCCAACCAGTTGGCCCAGCGCCCTACCCGACCCCACTCCTCTTTCCTCTAGTGATGCATTGTGGCTGATGCAACAAAGACAGAACTTGCGATCTCGACGGAAATTAATCATTTTGTTCACGCCGATATCACCAAGGCATTGGATGATAATAACCTTTAGGATATTCAATTAGATTCTTGTTTTTTTGATAATTTTCAGCTTGTTTTTCTTTTTCTTTTTTTTTGTATGTGCATATTCTCCAGTAATGTATGAAGCATTAAGAACTAAGCTTGTGTATTTTTTTGTTCATATTCTCCAGTAATTAAAGAAGCTTATTAATTCTCTAGTTTTCCTTTATTTTATTTATTCAGTTGCTGCTGCGCTCGCCAAAGCCAATCCTCTTTTTTTGGTTTGGTCAATAAATGAGGAGTGTTAGGACCAGATACTTATAAAAGTAACTGGTCTAAAAGGTATTTGATTTTTAGGACCGGATGTTTTATAAAACTCCAGTCTGAAAATTAAATGAATAATTAAAATTTAGGACCAGACTTTTATAAACCTCTGGTCTTAAAAATTAAATTAATAAGACGCTCATCTTTAGGATTGGATACTTTATAATTAACCAGTCTTAATAAAATCCAACATACTAAAACATGTCTCTGTCGCGCGGAAAATTAAATTTCCCTCTCTAACCTTCTCTTGTAGCGCAGAAAGTGATTACTCAGGTTCTATCTCCAGTGTTTGTGTGTTGCTTCGTCGCTGCTTTGCGTTGCTCTCTCGACAATCACTTTCTGGTTCCTTAGCTAAACGTCTATATGTTAGTTATGATTAGTTTTGATGATGTCTTATATTGATGCCATTATCTAGAGCAAAAAGTTTATATCATATACATTGACTAACTAACATGTTTAATATAGATTAGTCCAAGTTGAATCATGAAGAATAATCCAGGAAGAAGAGAAGAGACTAAAGAATGAAGAACTTGCACAATATAATGGGAATACCAACACTCAAGTTCTTGTGATACTGGAAGTCTCTATGATCAAGCGAAAGTTGGAATAGCTTAAATCGGAGTCAAATTAAGCTATTTGAAGCATCAGTATGAATAGTAGCGTATACGTGAATAGTGCCATGTATACATGAATAGTGCCATACGGATCCGTATGTGCCTGCTACAGTTATTTGCTTGCCTCTGGAGTTGCCTTGAGTCAAGAAAAACATTGCCTCAAGTCATTCCCGATCTCTCCACGCTGAAATTCATTTTAATGGCAAAATTGTAATTACGTTGAAATTCATTTTGAATGGCAAAACCGTAATTATGTTGAAGTTCACCTTCGCCTCTAGTCGTCGACTCAACATTACTCGCATATGAAAATAGCATTACTCGAGTAAGAAAATATGTGATATGTGAGTAAGCTCTTGTTCCAACAACTTTGTTCGACTGCTGTTTCATGATTCACTTGGGCGAGCTCTGGTATTTCGATGATATCTCACAAACCAGGAATCGATTGAGATGAAACTAGTGGCATATGAAACTAGACATACAACAAGTCATTTTGACATAAAATTCATGCCAAAAGAGTTCAGATGAAGGAGCTATGAATTTTAGAAAATGACAGTGAAATCAACGTCACACAGCAGACCAAGCTTTGGTATTTTGAGTGTATCTCACAAAAGACAAATCCAAATGAGCTGAAACAAGTGCCATTTGAAACTAGACTCAAATACCTTTTCAAAAACATTTATAACATAAAAACTGGAGATCAATTGAAGGAGATATGATGTTTTGAAGTTGATAGTCTGTTCAGGAGGCTGCAGAAAACGCTGGTCAAGAACAGTCTTCATTCATCGGATCATAACGGTGAAACTATGAAGTGTTTTGAGCTGATTCTTCTTTCATTGGAAAGAAGACATGAAGAGATTTCCAGGGATATTTAATTTGATAATTTTGGAGTTAAATTCCAAGACATATAGCCTCTGGAAGTTGACACACCTGCTGAAGAAAAGGAAGCACTGTTCATCATCTTCAAGAATCACCGTGTCGAAATACCGTTGCCTATGGAGAATATTCAAATGAAGCTCATTCATATTACTTTCAGATGTTACTCAAGTAAGGCTTCTTATCTCCGCAAGTAATTTATTTATTCAACATTACTTTCCGGAGTTACTCGAGTAACACACTCTTGTTTCGCAAGTAATGTCATTTTACTCATTTTCAATGAACTATTTCAACATTACTTTCGGACCTTACTCGAGCAATACTTTCTAGCTCCGCAAGTAATTTTGGGAAAAGCCTCGGAGGGTTCTATTTTTTAAAGAAATAAGATATTATGCAACCGAAAGGCTTTTCAATGTGTCGAAGCATTTATTGCAAGCGTGTAGCGGTTGAAGACATTCCGGCTATTATTCGACTCATATTCTCTGCGAAGTAGGCAAACGCATTTAATGAAGGCGCGGATGTTTAAATGCTCTCAACGGACCGATATTCAAAATGATTACTATTCACAACGGTAATATTACACAACGGCCGAGAGACGAATGTGTATAAATAGAGAAGCATTCAAAGATAGGCGAACATCAGAGACACGAGCTTACATCTTCAATATGTCAATACTCGATATTCACTTACTCTGCGTTCTCAATGCTTACATAGTTTACCGTAGAGAGTAAGATGATCTTGAATTGTACTTCAATGTTTATTTATTCACTTCTGAGAGAGAAGATTTGTTTGTAAACATCTTATCGAGAGATACTCAAGATTGGGTGATCTTGAGTGGGAAACACGCCGTATGTATTGATTACGGCTTGTAAGGGGAGTGAATCCTAGGGAGAGGATTACTTGAGTACGAGTGTGTAATCAAGCGGGTGTATTGATTACGGTTTGTAAGGGGAGTGAATCCTAGTGAGAGGATTACTTCGAGTACGAACGTATAATCAGATTGTAAAGGCTTTTCTCTTGTGCCGGTTAAACAAGGAGATAGTGGATTGAAAATCTCGGGAGGAGAACTGGGACCGGACGTAGGTCATCGTGGATTGGACCGAACCAGGATAAATCACGGTTGCATATTCTCTTCCCTAAACTCTTATATTTCCAGTATATGATTATTTGAATATCTAACTGTTGATTTAAAATTACGAAAATATTTTCAAAGTTCCTAAAGTTTTTATCAAACACCCAATTCACCCCCTCTTGGGTGATAGCCAGGTCTAACACTATAGACCAAGTTGTAAGAGGTGTTTCGGTTATATAACTTTATGATTTTCCTGCTTATCGTTCTGGGTTTTTCATGGGTTGAATGAAATCGATGAAATGTTCTTGTGGGTTTCTCTGTTGTTGATGCATATTGTATTTTGAAGATTATATTTGCACTTTAGACCTACCCAATTGACCAACAAATGTTTTTAGAGTACTCTTGTTGTCTGCAACATCAACGTTCGTGGCGGGAGAGGAAAGACTTAGGAAACGCATTTGAATTTATATGCTACAGGTGAGTCTACAAGACCTTCATGTGATGCATTTAATTTCCTCGTCATGCATTTATTTTACTTCTTGGATTCACTATGATACATTTATGACCAAAAGTGATTCTTCGTTATGCATTTAATGGGCAAGTTTCTCCGTAAAAAAAAAAGACATAACCGACATTGAGCATAAATATGCATTTGGTGTTGCCTTATTTTATATGCAAGTGTCATTTTTTTTGGATTATGTATGTTAAATCCTTCCGTCTATAGGAGTTCTACTATGGATCACAGTTGGATAAATGCTTTACGGACGAGTGTTGAATATCAGAATGGGGTGAAGGACTTTATAGAATTTGCTAAACAAAATGCCCATGATGATAGTAGGAAGTTTTATTGCCCTTGTGTAAAATGTTTGAATGAGAGGCGACTAAGTCATGAAGTTATACACACACATTTAATTTGTGAATGATTTTGTAAGACTTATACAGTATGGGTAAGGCATGGTGAAAAAGTACCAAGTGTTTCTCAACATAAGGAAGTGGCCTTTGATGATAATGACACGGATATGGATGATCGCATAGAGGACATTATTCGTGATGTAGGAGAAGAGTCTTTTCATCAATAACATGGATATGGTAATATGTGCAGTGATGCAAAGACCCCGTTATACCCCGGGTGTAAAAAATACCAATTGTTGAACGTTGTATTGAAATTGGTAAGCTTGAAGGCACATTATGGATGGGGCGACAAGAGTTTTTCTGAAATGCTTGAGGCTTTTAAGGACATGCTTCCGGATGATAAGGTGTTGCCGCATCGATACTATGATGCTAAGAAAATACTTTGTCCACTGGGGATGGAGTACAAAAAGATCCATGCATGTCCGAATGATTGCGTATTGCATAGAAAAGAGTTTGAAGAGAAGCAGAATTGTCCAATATGTGAAACCCCAAGGTACAAATCAAATAAGGGGCCTGCAAAAGTATTGTGGTATCTTCCAATCATACCAAGGTTCAAGCGGTTGTCTGCGAATGAAAGTGATGCAAAAAATTTGAAGTGGCATGCAAATGGGAGGATTTCTGATGGAAAGCTTCGACATCCGATCGATTCTTCTCAATGGAAGAAAATCAATCAATTATTTCCGAACTTCGGTGAAGAACCTACGAACCTTAGCCTTGCCCTTAGCATGGATGGCATGAATCCATATGGAAGCCTTAGAAGCATACATAGTTCATGGCCCGTACTCGATTATTTACAACTTATCTCCTATGTTATGCATGAAATGAAAGTACATCATCTTTTGTCTATGTTGATTTCTGGACCAAAACAACCTGGAAATGACATTGATGTTTACCTTCAGCCCTTGATTGAAGACTTGAAGGAGTTGTGGGAAGAAGGTGTCGATGTTTTTGACTCTTTCAAGAAGGAGGTGTTTAAAATGCGAGCTATGATATTTTGTACTATAAATGACTTTCCAGCATATGGGAACTTGCCAGGGTATAGTGTAAAAGGCCATAAAGCATGTCTGGTTTGTGAAGAAGGCACACGCTACCATCAACTTCAACATGGAAGAAAGACGGTTTATCTTGGACGTAGGAGATTTCTTAGACGGGGCCACCCATATCATCGATTAAAGAAAGCCTTTTTTAGTGGCCAAGAGTATGAAGATGCTTCGGTGGCATTGACTGGGGGTAGACGAGGGGCTTCAATAAAGAGTGTGGATCCTGATGAATTGTCACAAGTCCACTTATACATCTTGAATAATGTGGAAATTATGCCCTAGGGGCAAGTCATTGTACCTTAAACATTTATGTTATTTAAAGTATTCTCCTTTAGTTATCATTTCATTTGCATGTTTATATTGATAACTGTATCCTTGGATATATCTTATAGATTATCCTAAATGTCCTTAGTCAGTCATCTGCGTGGGAGCGAAGATGAAATAAGGCTAGTATGACTTTGACAAGGTATGGAGATACGAATCAAAGTCATAGGTACTCGTAAGAGTACAAGGTGCTGGATCGACCCACTATGAGAAAGCTGCATGGATTTAGTCATAAGCTTATCTCATATATAACCGCGTCACAATGCCCTTTGACTTGAGATCATCATAGATTCCTACATGATGAGTCGCTAATCTTTGACCTAGTCAAAAGTGACCTTTGACCGGGAGATGATAAAGGCTTGGATCGGGATCAATGGTTTTCATGCAGAGGAATGTGAATGGTCAAGATGGAATTTGTCCCTCACATTTGTAAAGAGATAATGCTGGGCCCCTCGATGAGTGAGTCTGAGAAATGTATGGCCATACTACGAAGGAAAGGAGTTTCCACTATTAGACTACTCGAGAATCGAGAAAGTAATGGTCAAGAACAGGAAGTTGACATTATCCATGCCTCATCCTTGACCAAATTATCGCGTGACAACAATGGCAATCGTATCATCTTGATCTAATCAAATATCATCGATCCCCTAATGAGGTTGATATATATATATATATATATATATATATATATCATATCATATTATGTTATAATATAATATAAATTCGAAAATAATAATGATATTATTTATAGATTATAATATTATGAATAGTATTTAATTTATTTGATAAATTAAATAACTATAATAAATTGAGATATTGTATCTCGATTTAATTTTCGAATAAAGATATAGTATCTCGATTTAATTGAATTGAGATATGGTATCTCGATTTAATTAAATAGAAAGATATCATATCTCGATTTAATTCATGAAGATCAATTAAATCTATAGGCTCATAATTCACATTAAATAAATATATTTGATTAGATTTGTTGGACAGATTTTAATTAATATATTGATTTAATTCAGATTCGAATTCAAGATTAATTAGATTAATTTTGAATATTTTAATACGGCTCATTAGGGTTTCAGAAACTCTATAAATAGATATTGATCTAGTCGTATTGAGGACACGGATGAATTAGAGAAGCCACAAGAAACTCTAGAGAGAAAAAGTGAGACGCAAGGTTTGAAGGCGCTAGCATGCTACCGCCCATATTCCAGTGCTGTTCGTGTGGATACCGGAGGGAGGAGATTTTTGCTCCTGTTTGATCGAACGAGGTGGCACCACGTTCAAGACATATGACGGTGGAGACGCACGAAGCAGAATATGCGCACCAGACCAAATTGAACGGAACACTCAACCCTACGCATAGGTAAGGTTTTTCTAACGAACCTTGATTTAAACGCCGATGATAGATCCTCCGATGGGATTCATAAAAATTTTATAATTCCGCTGCGTGTACGGATCCCAACAGTTCAAGCCAGCATAGCTACACATAAAGAAGCTGTAAGGAAAGAAAATCATCGAATGACTGAACAAATGTTGATTAGGGAGTCAATTATCAAATTCCTCCACACTTATCTTTTTGCACTCCTGACCAAAACTCAAAGAAAAAGACTAAAATGAAAAAAATCTTCCTTTCTAACAATTGCTAACAATGCAAAAATTTAACGAGGGACAAAAAGCTTCAAAAGACCAATCAATCAAGACCAAAATCCTTTCATCTTCAATTACAAATCTTGGCAATCTCAATCAATGATGCTAATCATACAAGATGGTCTCTAAAGGGATGCCCCAATCGATCTCTCAAGTGTATAGGGTCAATAAGTGTATCGCTCAAATTCTATTTAAGAAAATTTTTCTACCATAAGCTTGCTCAATTTCTACTTCTCCACTACTTATAACACATGCATGCAAAAATCAAGAGAGTTTGTTATTGAAGGTTGTAATGGGGGCTAGGGTATAGGTGTGAATAAGTATGGATATGATAGTCTAAGCACCCAAGAAATTCAAAGAACATCAGTTCATAATAGCAAATCACCTCAATATCATTTCTTTTTATTTCTCCTTCTTTACATTGCTTCCTCTCTCTTTCTTTCTTTCTTTTCTTTTCTTTTTTTCTTCTTTTTTTTTTGTACTTTTTTTTTCTAGGATCACAATGACCAACATCAATGCCAAATGATGAATGACACAAAATCAAAATCAAATACTCCCCCCACACTTAAAATGTTGCACACCTGGGCAACCCCCACACTGAAACACAAAACCAAGGTGAAACCAATGCTCAATAAATTTTCAAGGTACGGAATAAAATGATTTTACACTTAGGCTTGTAATGTGGCTTAGAAAAGAATGAGTCAAGAAGGCACAAAGGGGCTAGCAAAGGGAATATAATGTAAGAGGCGTAGACTAATAGGAAACCTATAATAAATGGTCTTTTAATAAAAATCTAGAAAAATGGGTCTCTCTTTAGCTCCAATTTCGTCCATCTTCGTGTCTGAATCAGCCTTGCAAGTCTTCATAACAAATGTAGCTCTCTAAATCATCTAAAAAAGGAAAGAAGAATCAAGCTAATCGGATATCTAGATCAAAAGTTATGATGACAATGCTAAATCACGTTAAATCTGGAATTTAATCATAAAAATGAATCAAATCCGATTAAAAGCTCAAAGCTCGATTAAGTAATAAAATCCATTATTTATTCACTAAACAATCCTAAATTTATTCACCAAGAGATACAAATAAGTGTAATAATATTCAATTATCAGGGAGCATAACAAAACTTTTGCAAACTGGTTCAAACAAAAGGTCGAGGGAGAGGAATGTGTTTCTGATACAATCAAATAGTTAGCACATGGTCCTGAGGTTGATGTCATAAGTTGGAATTCATATGTGATCAATGGTTATACATTTTACACGAAGTCCCTAGATGATATGAGCACAGTCCAGAACAGTGGTGTTATGTTAGAGGTTGAATCTATGCACTTCTCCATTTCGAAAGACAAGAGGCCTTTATTGGCAGTCATGCCATATTATGGGGTTATTGAAGAGATTTGGGAGGTGGACTATGTTAAAATTAGATTTCCCATTTTCAAATGCAAGTGGGTTAATGTCAATAATGGTGTTCAAATCGATCGGCTAGGATTTACATTAGTCGATGTCAATGGTAGAAGTTTTGGAGATGAACCTTTTATTATGGCAAACTAGGCGAAACAAGTGTTCTATATCACCGATCAAGAAAATAAAATGTGGTCTATAGCTCTCCAAGGAAAAAGGGTCATTGATATTGATGAGGAAAGTCATTCAAATTATGGTTTTCCTCAGAGTACTCCTTTTTTAAGGGGTCTACCGGACATGAACGAAGAAGATGAAATGGATAATGAACACGGCATAAGAAATGATCATCAGGAAGGGATATGGGAGGATATCACTTTATAAAAGAGTCAATTCATAAGATAATATTCATATGCAGAATTCTTTGAAAACTTTAAGGTTTTAGCTATATTATATTCCTTCTATGTTCATAAACAATGACATTGACTATGAAGTTTGTTCTTGTTTTAATTTTGTGGCAGTATCCGATCCAAAGGGGCATGTTATAAAAGAGGATGTTACGTTGTTGGGTGGGAATCAAATGAAGGCATGGTGAATATTATTTTGGGCACGTATGTTGTATTTGTAACTTATTGTAATTGTAAGTAAGTTATCTTATTGTATAAATTAATTTAGGTGTTGAGTCATAGAATAATCATTAATTAAGAGGTCACATAACTCCTGGTGAATAATATTTGTATTCTTTTTCCCCGATTCAATTTATTCATAATTGTTCATATCCTGTAGCTTAAAGTATTGACTTTTATGTGCTGGGTTGGGTGGTGGATTTGTGTATATATATATATATATATATATAATCAAGAAGAACAGAATCAGGGAAAAATTCGGGAAAATTTAGACTGGAAATAAATACGCCGGTCTTAAATGTTCAACTGTTAAGACCGAATGTATTTATATTTCTGGTCTTAAAGGTCACATTTGATATTAAGTCCAGTCTTAAAAGTTGGTCTTTTAAGACCGGCATAAATATACATCCGGTCTAAAATCAAATTTTTAAGACCGGATGTATTTATCATCCAGTCTTGAAAGTCAGTCTTTTAAGACCACATATAATTAGTCGTCTAGTCTTAGAAGCCGCTATTTTTTAAACCGTAATTATTTTTGTCCGATCTTAAAATTCCGATCTTTTAAGAGCGACCTAGTTGTTGGCCGGTTTTAAAAGTTGAGTTTTAGGACTGAACAAAAAATATTTTAGGTTTATTTAGTATGACTCTTAAGACCCAATGTTTTAAATGTCCGGTCTAAAAGAGTTACTTTAAGACCGGTTCGAGTCTGGTCTTAAATGTTAGACTTTTAATATTGGCTGGAACAAGAGCGGTCGCGGGTCCGGTCTTACGATGCCTTTTTTGTCCGGTCTTAAAACCCTTTTTTGCACTAGTGTTCCTTTCTTGCAATCATTCCCTTTATTTATCAAATAAATGCTAGAAATGAATTCTGTGATGCTTTATAAGGATTGTCTTCCTTAACCAACTTCTTTAGCCCTTAAAGTAATTTCTCTAAAAAATCTTGGGCTATAATTCAACCTCAAACTATTTTCTTTGAATTTTTCAAGAAAATAGGTCCTTAATTTCTAGTAATCATTTTCATAATATTTTTAAGGCAGATTTCACAATTCGATTTCCCTTATAATATTCAAATTTCAAATCCCAAAATTTGGGATGTTACAGTGGTGGCTCTCCATCACTTTCCCTTTCCTCTCAATTTTACCCATCCATGTTTTTCCTTCTTTAGCAATGCTGCATACAAGTACTCCCTCTCCACAACAATTGCTTTGAGTGCCAAGCCAATAAGTTGTTGATTGAGATAGTAAGCAGTCTCACCCCTTAAGAAGAAGAAACAAGCTCAAGTCTCGAGAAGCATATTTGTTGGGAGGGCTTTAACCTTAACACTCCCAATCAATAAAGATTAGTCTCAAGTCCAAAGTAACTTGGGATGCTTTGAGATTTTTTTTTGTTTTTTTTTATAAAAAAAAAAGTTGCTTCATGTTTGAATTAGGGTGTATTTGTTTACTTGAAATTGTGTGATTATTATATATTATTATGCATGTGTATGTATAAAAAGTAAAAATATAAAATTAATGAGGTAGCATAATCAATAAAACCACCCATAAAATGATTATAAGAATATTTTATCATATATAAATGAGGTAGTAGGTTCTTTATTGATAAATTCGAAAATAACAATTTTGATATAAATATTATAAAAAAAGAAGAGACGAATATAAATAATATGGTAATAATATATTTGTCAACTTTTAATTAGATCCCCTAATCAAACAAGAAACATCCTCTCCCCTTGCCCCCTTTAAAAACCAAACAAAGCACATAACCTCTCCTTCCTAGCTCCTTTGAAATCCTAATTCACCTCCCTACTCGTCCATCAAGCGAAACAAAGCCTTTAAAAGATGAAAAAATAAATTTTTTAGGACAGGACCGAATTAAAGGTAGCAAATTTTTGGAGAACGTACTACCGACTATCTAAAATTCAATTTTCTTTTATAATGCCAATCATATTTTAAAGATTAAATTAATTTTGGCATCATCAGGGATCAAGGTTATGTACGAGTGGATGTGGATGGATCATATAGGAACAGTGGGCATGCAACTTGTGTAGGAGTGATTAGAGATTATTAGGACAACTGGATATGTGGATTTCAACAGAAGGTGGGGCATACTACCTCAACTACTGCTAAAATCCATGCTATCCATAGGGGCCTTATTGATGAGCACTATGTCATGTTTTTCCTGCATTTTATGACTGAATTGTATGGTGAATTTGAGCTTAATTGCATTCAATCTAAGCAAAAAGGTATTAATTCATGATACATGGAACTGAAGGATAAAAACACATGCATCCTAAACATGTGCTAAGAAAGAACAAGTTTTAAGGTTTTATGAGAAAGTCGCATAACATAGCCGATGCCATGCTATAGCATCACGATAGCTTTATCGAAGTGCAATACAATGCATCCCTGAAGCTATAGCAGAGTAAATGACATAGTGCTATGCGGCATATGTTTTGATTTTTTGTCAAGGTTGTTTTAGGAAATATAGTGTAGGTCGAGAATAATGGTTAGATTGCTAACGTATTGAAAAAAAAGATGCGGAGGATCGAAACTAAAGATTAGAAGAATCCTGTAGTATCAACAGAATCAATCTATCGAGATTGGAAAGGAAGATACGATCGGACCTCAACAGATTAGGAAAGGCCCATATCGTTGAACGTACGCTGCAAGTAAGACCAGACTATCTAAGGAAATAACAGCCAACCCTAAAAGGGGTCGGAAGTCATTTAGAATTAAAGACAAATCATATACGGCCAGACTCGAAAGAAGAGTGAGAGAGTTGCGAAGCACGAGGACTCCAAGAGAACCCAGCATCCTTCCCTGCAGTGAGACGGAGTAAAGAAGATGTGGATTTGTGATGTGACAAGGCTCCATCCACGCCGATCTTCATCAAGCTTTCTGTTTCTTTGTTTCAATTTCAGTCAATCTTTTATCATGGGCTATTCTGTAGTACTCTGTTTTGTGATTCCCTCGTCAGTCATGAACTAACTTCTTGAGGCTAAATGAGGATGTTTTTTTAAGTATAAAATGAACCCAGTTGCTAGTTCTTAATTTAATATATTCAGTTGCCTATCAATGATTTAATTTCTAGTCGATTAGCGAGAGCTAAAGGCTAGATCAATGGCCTCGGCTTACTGAGAGGGGGTCAGGGTTAGACATCTGAGAAGTAGTGATTGCTAGGCAGGTTGGTGCAAGGCTTGACCTATTATTGTAGACTTCAGGAATGAGTTTACCGTTAATAACCATACACCTTGATTTGTATTGATGATCCAACTAGAAAAATTGCCATAGACATATGGGAGAAGTACAAACTAGGATTGTACGTATCGGACACGAGAGCTTCGGTAGATTAGCGTGGTGTGGTTAACTAAATAACTTTGCTTAGAGTGTTCATGCTGTAGCATTTGCGAGAGCTGTATAGTATGAATGCTATAGCAATGCGTATAGGTAGCTGGGGGAATGATATGCTTAGAAAGGATTCTGAGTTTAGTCTATCTTCTTACTGATATCTTCTTACGACTACGACCCTTTAGTTATTTTCCTGTTTATTAGTATAGCTACCAAAACTCTCAAACAAATCAAATTTATTTTCTTTTCAAACATAACTAAGTCTGCAATTCGGTGTCATCATTTGGTATCCCAATCTCTGTGGGACATTACTCTACTTACTCTTTATTACTTGTTTGATTGGTTCACTTGCCATCAAGGACATCGATAAACACTTATACTATGCAAACAATTGGGTTTCAAGAAGGTTATGCACCATACTGATTCTTTGGACGTTATTCATATGTTGTTACTTGATTGTGGGTAGGGTCATCCTATGAGAGATGAGATACATGAAGTAAGATCCCTCATCCTTTTGCACGAGGATCTACAGATTGTTCATATTCACATGGAAGCATTGAGATGTGCTGATTATTTAGCCAAGTCAGCTTAAGAGATGAATCAAGATTTTGCAGTCATTTTATCATAACCCATCGAATATATTGACTTAGTTAATTTTGAGGAGTTGGAATGTCATTGAGGTCAGCGAATGTAGTCTAGTCTTAGACTTTTGTAAACCTCAAGCCTTTGGCTTCCCAATGTAATACTAAAAAAAAAAAAGATTAAATTAATTTATATACGTATGTTTAAAATTTATGATTTTGTCACATTTTATGTATTGTACTGTATCGTGCTTTTTAGTTCCACTTAATACTTTTCTTTATTTCTCTGCAACATGACTTTGATTGTTACACTCCTACCGGCCTCGCCCTTTCGGATGGCGGGTAGTGTGGTACTTCTCTATTTCTCAAAAAATATCACTTAATACTATCATATATCAGAGCATTATAGTGTAGAGTAGTAGCAAGATGGTTTAGGCATAATATACTAACGATAAATTACAAATTTTGATTACAAAATTATAATTACATAAAATCAATTCTATGAATAATTTGGAACCGATCCAACACCTCCATCTGCCAACATTCGCTTGGGAGCTACACGCAATAAACTGTACACATACAAGTAGTAGCAGAGGTTGGAATCTCAAAAGATCCCAGAGTAAATGTTAATCTCATATCCAAAGTATAGACAGAGTATGTAAGAAAACCAAAAATATAAACCAAAAGCATTCAGTAAGTCACACATAGTGAGGCACAAAGCCTAATCCGGAACAAGCAGTCCTCACAACACAGACTGCTAAGCAGGGCACACATCAAGCCTTAGTCGAACATAGAGGGTTCGGTACCAAAGCACTTGGAAAAAATAACATCGAATGCATACACAATCAAGGTAAAACATACATGCAAAGTTATACAAAGCATATGAGATTAAGGTTACTTATCTGTAAATAGTTGATCAGTAGGATAACAAACTCTCAACTACTAGATAGGAATGATAGACCTAAAGTAATACAATATAGATGGTGTCATCATCAATGTAACCTCTCTCTAAAAATAAGTAACTATATCACTTATGTGAAGGGTTCTTTCACCATTTAAAACTCATTAATTAGTATCCCTTCATTGATCATTAATCCTTCATTTTCGCATAGGGTTTAGAAAATTCCAGAAATTTGATCCAATTGAAACAATTCATAGCTAATTGTAGAAAAATCCGATTGAGGTGTTCCAAAAATCTACGTCATCCTTGACATGTCTATTTTTAATTAAAAATACTTGCCAAGGCCAGGGACACATACATAATTCCCAGTGACGAAAATACCCCTGCTGGTTTTTCAAATTCTCAAGTTGTGTTTCTTTATATCTTAAACCTAATACTTCCAAAATCATGCTCTACACTCTTCCTTATACAAAATTCCATTTTAGACACTTTAAAACCATCAAGATTACCAAAATAAAATCATATCACCATGTTCCAACTACTAACCAAAATCTCTTTTTCAAAATCACAAGAGATTAAGAAGAAGACTTACTTGTTTAAAGTCCTTGCTACTTTCACCACCTTTATTGAATTCCTTTGTAAAGATGATCAAAGCTCCAACAATATCATACAAAGGTATTTACTAAGACCTTAGAGATAACTACATGAATTTGAAGGAAGTAAAGTAAAATTCATAACTTCCTTACCTCAATTAAATCTTTATTGCACTTGCTTCTTGCTTTATCTCTCAAGTTCACTACTTTTTCCTTCTTTTCTATATGTGTGTGTGTGTGTGTGTGGTGCCTTTCCTATTGCCAAATGAGGGGAGTGAAGTTCTCTTTATATGGAGGGCTTGGGCATAAAATATCTTTTTGCAATTTTACCATTTTACCCTTGCAATTATGCATGGTAATCTTTCTAGGTTATTCTTCCATCTTCTAGGGAAATCTTGTCTTCTCCTCCTCCCCCTCCTTGTCACACCATGTGTCATCTTTTGGGCACAAAATATGTTTTAATTATATGCCTCTTGTGGTTGTAATCCTTTGCTTAATGAAGAAGAACATTAGGTGTCACAACTAATTAATCAAGTGTGCACATGTGTCCTCACCTAATCTTTTTTAAATATTATGTTAACACTTGGTAGCTTAGGTGTCTCCTTCTTTAATTTCCATGATTCCATGTGTATTTGTATTTTTCTTCCCTTGTCTCCATCTAGCTGCAATTTTTGACTCTTTTGGAATAGTCATCTTATCCTTTAATCCTTATTAGATAAAGGTGTACATGAGTCCCTTCTAATTAATCTTTAGTTTATATGAAGACATGTGGCCTTATTCTAGATGTCTTCTTGTCATCATATGATAAAATCTATTTTCCTCTAATTAATCTTTAATTTAGTCAATCACATTAAAACAAATATCATGTGTCATGGATTTAATGAAAATTCCATATATTCCTTTATCTTCCGTTTTTCCATTTTACCACATCCCCTGAACCAGGCCAGGTCATCTACCTGTCACAAGCTAAATTTCAAATTGTTAGGTCCAAAATTTAGGATATTACATTGACCAAAAAAAAAAAAACTGAACAAAACAAAACTATAAATAGCACCCTACACTATTATCATTACAATTACAAGAAAAAAATTTACAAGAATGAAAACTTAAAAACGTCCAATAGTGAGGGTTATAATCTTCAAGATATTGAAACAAACTGGGTAAAGATAACTCTTCGATATTGATAACTAAATTGGAATAGTCAAAAGATGGGTTGTTATAGTGTTCTTGACTTGTGGGTCTCCCACTAAGCCTATAATTATATATCCATAATTGTTAAAGCAAGTTGACAATTCGATAATGAGGAGCTATAATTTTCTGCAAGATAGACCTTAACTTTTGGAAAAGCGACACTTCAATAAAAAATAGGAAAATGAAGGAAGGATGCAAGAAGCTAGTCATACTTTTTTGTTTTTTTTTTTTGTTTTTTTTAATGATTAAAGTATGCATAATATATGCATTGCTTTTGTTGAAGAAGAAGTGACTCAATAAATTGACCTTATCTTTAAACCACAATTACATGGAAAATCGTACAAGAATATTAAAGATGACAAGAATAATATCGCAACAAATATAATTATCTAAGTAAGTTCATGCATTAATAATCTTTAAATTAAGATGTTAATATTATATATATATATATATATATATATATATATATATATGGGTAAAATACTCTAACCTCCCTTGCATTTTGCCTTAATTACATGTACCTCCCCTCTATTTTGAAAATATACACTTACGTCCAAACTATTAATTGCGTTAAGGATTTTTATTTTTAATTAAAATTATAAATTTTATTTATTAATTTACCCTTCATCATTTCTAATTCCCTAATTTTGGCTAAAACTGTTCAATTAATTTAATTAAGATTTTTTCCCTTTTTTCAATTTATTTGTAGTTTTGTAAATAATTATCTGTTACTTTTTTCATATTGAGATAAAGATGTAATTAATTTAATTAATGCAGAAATATCAAAATTAATTAAAATATGATTAATTCTTTTAATTGATGCATACTTAAATAAATGTGTTTATAAGTGCTTTTGCAAAAAAAAAAAAAATGTATTTAAGAAATTATATTTTAAATAAGTATAAGTTATATAATATATCAAATTTACATTATTAATAACATATGGTGATTACAAATATGCCTTTCAAATATGTTTTCAATCATGTTGTCATTGGAAAAAAAAATATTTTTAGTCGTTTAAAAGAATACTAAATAAATAAACTTCAATAAATGTGATAAAATTTTTAAATTTTATAATATAATAAAAACTAATAAATTTTAGAATGTATTGGAAATTGCAAACATGTATGTATTAGAATTTTATTTTGTTTGCATAAAAGTTATTTTTAGGCAAATATAAATGTTTATTTATTTGTTAAAAGAGGGGTATTTGGTCAACGAAAATGTTTAATAATCAAACTTAACAGTCAACTAACGATTGGGTAGATAGAAATGAAATCTCAAATATGTAAGGGAGGTTTATGTACCATGCATTTTAATTTTGAGGGAGGTCTACATACGTTTTCAAAATAGATGGAGAGGTTTGTGTAATTTAGGTAAAATAGAAGGGTAGTCAATGTATTTTACTCTATATATATTTGTACTTCATACTAAAAATTCATTTTTGTCCGCCAATTTCAACTTTTTCATGCGTCATCGCAAAGTAAATATATAGAAGAATTAGAAAAGTTGCATGAAACCTGATATGTAGGACTCGCACACTTTACACATACATATATTAAATGTCTTGCAAGATCTATATCCTACAGTCTTTATAGTTGTGGACAGAGAAGAGCCAAATTCTAATAAGAATATTTATTCAAACATGATTTATTTCCTTTTTTAGTGACAAATTAAATTACTCGTCAATTTTCCGACCGACACAACCAAATTTCAGTCTGCTGGCACCAATTACTAAAAAGCTCTTTGAATATGATTTTTTTCCATTCATATTAAGTCCTAACAGTCCAACACTGACTCCAACTAATATTAGCAGACATTATTTGATTTTTTTTTCAGTCCTTTTGAATACTTTTCAAAGTGAGATGGCACAAGTGAGGTTAGTGAGCCGTAAAGTCTAGTTCTTCTTTTGATTTTCCCCCCTTTTCCTTGTCAACCTCTGAAAGGACTTAAGCTAAAGTCTAATACACCAAAGATGTCACACCCTTCCACCAATACATCATATATCAGAGCATTATAGCGTAGCACAACAAGTAAAACAGTTTGGACATAGTATACTGATAATATATTACAAATCTTGGTTATAAATTTAAAACTTAATTACATGATTTCTTTAAAATTATCACCCAAATAATTCTGAAACCAGTCCAGTACTTCCATTTGCCGACATCCGCTGCTTTGTCTTGGGAGTTACGTCCAATATGTTGTACAATTCATAGGTAGCAACAAGGGCTGGTTGATTTTTAATTCGACAATATACTCCCGTCTCCTTAAATCCTTCGGTGGTGTCACTTCTTGCACTTGTGAAGTCCTTTGCTTCCCTTCCTTTCCTCCCAACCTTTCGGTCTTCCCTTAGAAAGCATCATAAACATTAGTTTCCCTTATGAAAATCATAATTATTGAAGTTAAACTATGAAGAAGAGAAGTAGAAACTCAATCCAACATGCCTTACCTTAGGTTCCTTGGACTTCTCTTCCTTCTTCCTTTTCTCTTTTCCCTAAGTTTTTGGTGATCCTCTTTCCCTTGAGCTCTTAGACCAAAATTACATAAGGCAAGAGGGGTGATTTAGTCTTTATAATTGTTGGCTAATGACCCTTATGATAATTGATTATTTTACCCTTACATTTAATTCCTTTTTACATGTCTTACATCTTCTCTCTCTCTTCTCCTTATCACTAACAAAAAAAAAAAGACTTTTAATGGCGACAAAAAATGTCGCCGCTGAAAGCAATATATTCGCCAACGACATTTTGTAGTCGCAGCTGAAAATAGAACCTTCAGCAGCGACAATTAGGGGTGAGCAATGGGCAGGCGGGGTTACCGCGGGGGGTAACCCGTGGCCCGCCCGTTTATTTTTCACGGGTACGGGGAACCCCGTATTCATGGTCAAACCCGTAGTAAAACATGTACGGGTTAAACGGGTACAGGGAACCCGTTAGGGATCCCCCCTTTTCAGAACAAGTTTCAACACCTAATCACAGTGACATATGGAAGATTAAAAGGAGTCACTTTTGTAGTCGCATTAAAAGGAAAAAAATAGGGCTCATTATAAGAAAGAAAACTCAAGCAAAAGAAGGGGTTCATGGATTGGACATAGTGTGATACTAACGGTGGAAAAATTATTACAGGAAGCAAATTGAGTTGAGTCGAGACTGAGTTGAGATAACATTAACAAAAACCACAGTGACAAACCACAATGATGTTTGGCTCATTACAGATTTACAAGGAGGAAACTTATTGATACAAAAACCTAAAATAAATTTAAATGGGTACCTTTTACTTTTACAATGAGTCCCTTTTCCCTCAGAAAATGAGCTGATGCCGATAGTGAGCGAGACTTTGAGAGAGACGGCGAGAGGCTGAGGTTTACGATGAGAGGCTGAGGTGATAGGCTGGGACTTTGAGAGAGGTGGTAATAGTGATCGTATAACCGAGATCGATATCGAGAGAGACGGTGAGTGGCTTCGCTGCTGTGCTAGGTTGGATCTGAGAGAGATGAGAGATGGAGATTGAGAGTGAGAGAGATGGCGAGTGGCTAAGCTTCAGTCGGTGATGATGAGGAGACCTAAGAGATAGTACCTAATCAGTCGAGGGTTTAAGTGTTTCTTTGCAATTCGGCTCTGCTCTGTGACTACTTATTTTTCACTCTAGTGTGAAATGAACGTTGAAGGCTGAACTCTAAAGTGTAAAAAAGAAAAAAAATAATAGTACGGGGCTCAACCTGTGACTTGCCCATATAATACAAATGGGTACGGGCAGCCCGTTACCTATGATGGGCCCAATCTGGGTGGGTTTAATTAGGGAAAAATTCCACGAGGTACAGGCGGTTGGGCGGGCTGTGGGTCACTTGCTCACCCTTAGCGACAACTATTTGTCGCCGTTGAAGGTTCTACTTTCAGCGGGCCATCGAATGGGCGTTTCAGTGGCAACTTTTTGTCGCCACCTAAAGCCTAAATCCCTAAATGGCGCCCCTTTTTTCAGTCTCGCGCCCCTAGTTCAGTGCAATTTTCCATTCCCTCCCATCCCTCGTGAAAAATTTTGCAACCTTCTCCTCTCGGTGTCTCCCTCTCGACCTTGCATCCTTATTTGATCAACCTTTCTTTTCTCTTTGGCTCTTTCAAGCGCCTCTCCTCCTCTCCTCATCGGTGACATCTCAATTCGTCGATGGTCACCACGAGTTTCACTATTGAGGTAAGTTTTCTTCCTTTCCCTATTAGGTTTTCCACGACGAGTTTCGAATCTCTTGTTTTGCATATGAATCATTTTTATTGGCTTTCTCTTTTTTGATTCCGCAACAAGGGAGTTCAAAATAAGGGTTTGTCTCTTTGGTAGACAATGCTCGAATCTCTTGCAACAAATTCTTTTGTCTAGGAGTTTGAAAGGAATTACGAAGTTTGGTAGACAATCTGGGATTTTTGGGAAAAAAATGTTACTGTCTAAGGTTTGCTCTGCCATATGCGTAAGAATTTTGTTAATGTCTGATCATGTCTGGGAGTTTGCTCTGCCTATGAATTTTGGATTCCTCGATGTGGGTGTTCTGCTTTGTGAAAACCAACAAAAGGAAAGCAACCTTCTCTGGCACGTTCTTTATTTTGTGAAGAAAATTTAACACATTTCGTTAATTTTAGCAATCAAGCAGCTCCCAGATTAAGGTGTTAATGATTATAATTCAATGTTGGCACTTGACGGATATGATGTCCCTTTCTTTGGATATGTGATTCTAAATTATTATTATTATATTATTTATTTATTTATTTATTTTTTCCAATCCCAGATTGATGAGAACATGGCCAGAGAGATTATGAACTATAGGTCCCTTCGACACCCCAATATAATTCGATTGAAGGAGGCAAGCATTCTAGTTATTGTGTACTCGTTAAATCAATTTCCATTTGGGTATAAAATACTAACATTTGGTGTTCTTGTTTCAATCGGGTTTTTAATTTCATGTCATTTTGATCCCCACACATTTAGCAATAGTAATGGAGTATGCAGCTGGAGGGGAACTATTTGAGAGGACATGCAATGCTGGCAGATTTAGTGAAGAAGAGGTTGATAAGTTGACATAATCTCTTAGAATCTCTTTCTTTTTGTTTTATTTCATATTGTTTTTGCTCTCTCTCTCATTTTGTTTCTTTGGCTATTATTCAGGCTAGATATTTCTTTCAGCAGTTGATATCTGGTGTTAATTTCTGTTAAGCCATGGTATTTTATACTTATCTTTCCTTCCCAAGCTTACAAAAAAAAAATATGGCCTCTTCTTATAGCTTTCAGAAATGCTCAAAATGGAAACTAATGTTTCTACTCCTTGTTCTGTAGAAAACATGCCACATAGATTTAAAGCTTGAAAATACCCTTTTGGATGGAAGTCCTGCACCTCACTTGAAAATTTGTGATTGTGGTTATTCCAAGGTATTGAAAAAATTATTATAATTCCAAGACTAAAAGTCTATAACTGTGTCCCCTTAGGTGATATATTTATAGTTAGTTGAGTGCTTTATCATTTGTGTTTAGTCATCTTTGCTGCATTCAAGACCCAAGTCAACGGTTGGAACCCCTGCTTATATAGCACTTGAGAAAGCTTTGGAACCCCTGCTTATATAGCACCCAAGTCAATTTGTATGCAAATAATCAGTGTTGGACAAAGTTTCTGGCAAGGTATTTATAGATCTTGCTCATACAACCTAGAAAAAGTTGTTAGTTATCAAATATGTTTTGATGATAACAATAATTTAAAAAGCCTTTAAGCTTTGAATTAATGGTCGGAGAGAAATTTTTTTAAGAACAATTCTCGAGTATACAATATAGATTCTCAAGAATGAAGCTTCAAAGAGTAATAGATGTTCACATTTCTAAAGATTCTCAAGAATGCACTTTGGATTCTCGAGAATGGAATTCATCGTTAACAAGTTATGTAAATCTTTCACTGTGCAAAGTAATTCTCGAGAACTCTGCATTGGCTCTCGAGAATAAGTCAAATGATTTACTATTATCTTTCACTTTGCACCTATGAGATTCTCGAGTATGAGAATTCAATTCTCAAGAATAAGCGATGACTGTCTCTAATCTCTCTTTCATAAGTTTTTCTATATATCAGCAATTCTCGAGAATAATGGATGCATTCTCGAGAATGCCTTATCACTATCACTTGCGAAGAAATGCTTAACGTGCCATTCTCGAGTATTGAGATGCAATTCTCGAGAATATGTGAAACACAATTTCTGGAAATATATTTCTTCATGAATTCTCGAGAACTATAAGAGAAATTCTTGAGAATCATTATTACATTTTTCAGATCTTCGTTCTCGTGGTATGTAAATCATTGATAATATCTTGGGTATTCTATATTATTGATTTATGCTTAATCTAACCAAATTTAAATAGTTTATTAGTGCTTTTTAGAGATGTTTATCATGGTTTAAACATTAAATCTCCATAAAGCAGAAATGTGTCAGGTGCATTAAATGTCAAAGCAGAGTGGAAGCACCAAAGAGGAAACTGAGCTTCTGAATGTCTGTAAAGCATTCCGGCTATTTCCGATCAACTTTTTGAACTAAGTCTCAACAGACAATTCGCACAAAGAATGTCAACGGAGCATTTCGATCAAACAACAGAATATTAGGAAGCGACATAACAACGGATACATCTATTATTCACAATGGCTAATTAATTCTTTTCAACGGTCATTAATTGGTTTCTTCTATAAAAGCCAGAAGCATTCAAGTCTTCAACTACCGAAACTCTGCGCATTCAATTAGTGATTAAGAACATTTACTATTTCTACTCTAAGAGTTAATATCTTCGGATATTTCAATCTTCAGTGTTTATTAATATGCTCTTATAGAGAGTTCTTTATTGATTATCCTTTCTTGTAAGAATCTCAAGGTATTGGGACTTTGGGATTGGGTTATTTGATTACAACTTGTAAGGGGGAGTAAGTTCTAGTGAGAGAATTACTTCGAGAGTTACAGAGTGTGTAATCATTTGAGTTAGTGAAATCCTAGAGAGTCTGGGGACTGGACGTAGGTCAAGGATTTAGACCGAACCAGTATAAATCGCCTGTGTTCATTCTTCTTCTACCTTACTTGGACATCCCTGTTTTTGCTATCTTCAAACAGAGCATTTTCAGAAGAAAATTTTAATATCCCCAATTCACCCCCTCTTGGTGATATTCCGTCTTTCAAAAGTTTCTTGTTAGAAGTTCATTTTTTATTTGGTTGTTTCTCTTGTAGAAAATTCCACTGAAATTGTGTCCTAGAAGACTTGGAGATGCTACAGTTGTTTTTGCATCAACAGAGAAGGATGAGAAGGAACTCGGTTGGAAGTAAGGACCTTGATGTCTTGCTGCTATAACTAAATCTAAATTTTAAATCTCACACTTGTTTTGGAATTCTCTTCTATTCCTTGAAATTCAGGTTTTAAAAGTACTTGTATTTGTGATATCTTGTTGAAAATTCAATTGCAATTGTTTGTCTAGGAGAGATTATTTGCATACATTCTGATTTATTATTTCTCCATCTATCATATATGCTTGGCCGAAACATGGCCTTTCTTGGGTCTAAACTTTACCTTGCTTTTGTGGTAAAATCATGTTCTACACGTCCCTCCTAGTGTGTCCAATATTGATGGTTGGGAGGGAGGATGAATCATCAATTTTACTTCCTCTTTTCTTTGTCTTGTTGTCTCCATCCTTTGCCACATCTTTTACCTAGCACATGTCACTCTTTTTACCACTTCTTCTTCTTTTTCTTTTTTTTTTTTACTTGCCTTGTTGGCACTTTTATGTGCATATCTTTTACCTACCACATTCCCTCCATTTACCTCTTCTTTTACTTTGCATTGGTTGCACCTTTGTCTTCATATATTCTACCTACCACGTGATGTGGCTTCTTATTGTTCATTGATTTCTCTTTTACCCAATTACATAAGATAAACTCTCATTTCCTTGGAATTTCCCTTCTTGGACGAGAATTTTGGCTTCTTTATGAAGTACTGTATCATCTTTTACAACCTTATTTTCATGCATAAAATATCTTATTACTTAGTCACATAATTATTCCTAACATGCCATGTGTCCTTCTAGGGTTAAAATGAAATGATACGGCTTATTCTTTGGCTATGTCATTAATTTGAAAATTCCATGTATTTCCTCTGTTGACTACTTGGAACAATATAAACCATACACATATGCATATATCTCCATTACTCCCTTGGTCCATACGAAATTTGGGTCCTTTTAGAGCTTTAGGAAGTTTCCTCACATGTGCTAAAAATATCTTGGTCTTCCCTTTGAAGACTTGGAAGTTTTCTTGCCATAAAAATGAAGCTTCCTCTTAAGCCCCTTTTGATGACTTTACATCTTCTTATATGACTTTGATTTCATGCCTCTTTCTTGTCTCTAGTTAGGCGAAATTTCATCATAGAAAGAGAGTTCCAATGTTGTTCCCTTTCATCTTCCCATTATCAAATTATTTTAATTATTTATTGACCCAAAATATAATCATCATCATTTCCCTTTTCTTTTACCATTATTTCGAAAATAATGGTATTCATAGATATCCATATTTCATCTTAGAATAATCACAATGTGGACATAAAACTTTTAAATAAAAAATCACTTGATAAACAAAATCAACAAGTAATTTCCTAAATAAACAAATAATAACCTTAAATTGCCATTTACATTTCCTTAATTATATTTATTAAGGAAAAATTCAAATAACCTTCCTTTTCCTAAAATTATGACTTCAATTGGTCATTGGAATATTAATCCTATGACAAATATTTGTATATCACATTATATCCCGAAATTTAAAATTTCGGAGAAATCAAATGTTTGGCTAAATTCCACTAAAAGACTAAGAAAAATTTCATTCATAATATTGTCACACTTCTTAAATTAAGTCTAGCTGTTTGCCTGATATAGGCTTATCCTCAAATTCTTCAGTCAAAAATTCAGGATATTACAAAAGATGTCTTATGCAAAACACAATTATTACCAGAATATCATGAAGTTGTAACGCTGTAATAAAACATCTAGAAACGTGGCTTTATATTTTAAAGCCATCTAGATGGTTGGAAAATAAAGGACAAGATTTCTTAGGCAGTGTTTGGTTTCGTTGGTGCATGTTTTTGAGGTAAGGACTAGAGGGTGGGCCGAGTTTTTGGTTGGAAGAAGGGTCTGATAGGAAAATTTGTCCTTTTCGCCACGGGAGAGATATAATTTGTTGCATTGGGACAAAATTGCCCTTGTAATTTTTTCAACCATTTTTCCCTCCTCCAGCCACGTTGCATTCAAGCACCCCCTTAGGCCTCACCACAACAATTGGTTCATGTGCCAACTCAATAAGTTGTTGATTGAAATGGTAAGTATTGTCAATCCTTAAAAAAAGGGATACAAATTCAAGTTCCAACAAGCATATTTGTGGGAAGGCTTTGACCTTAACATTCTCAGCAAAGATAAGTCTCAAGTCCAAAATAACTTGGGATGCTTTGAGTTAAAAAAAAAAAAAAAAAAAAAAAAGAAGAAGAAGAAGAAGAATTGCTTCATCTTTGAACCAGGCTAATTTTTTAGTTGACATTGTGTGATTATTTTTATGTATTATTATGCATGTGTGTGTATATATAACATAATTTTAAAATTAATGAGGTGACATAATTAATAAAACCACCATTTAAATGCATATAAAAATATTTTATCATATATAAATGAGATAGTAGGTTTTTCTAGTCATAAATTAGGAAAAAACAATTTTAATATAAATATTATATGAAAGAAGGGATAAATCAAATTAAAAGGTAAGAATATATTTGTCAACTTTTTGTTGTTGTTGGTAAAGTTGTCAGCTTTTAATTAGCTCCCGCCATCCCCTCCCCTCCAACCTTCACCAACTAAACAATGGCCACTCTCCTTAACTCCTTCAAAATCCAAGTTAACCTCCCTCCTTGGACCATTAAGCTAAACAAAGCCTTTAAAGGATGAATAAATAAATTTGTGAAAAGGACAAGGCCGAATTAAAGGTGGCAGATTCTTGAAGCATGTACTACCGACAGTCTAAAATTCAATTTTCCTTTATACTGCGGATCATTCTTGAAAGATTAAATGAGTTTATATGGGATAAGCATGATTTTTACCTCGAATGTTTTGGCCGAGGAACAATGGGTAGATGGAAATTTGTTTTGGAGTAAAATTGCCTCGGAAGTTAACAAAACGTAGCAATTTTGCCATTCTATTAAGTTTGATCATTAAGTTTAACTGATGTGCACACATGACATGCCACCTCATTAATCAAAATAAAATTAGACATCATTTTTGCCTCAGAAGTTTTCGCTGAGGAGCAATGGGTTTTCAAAAACTTTTTTAGGAGCAATTTTGCCTCGGAAGTTTACAAAACGTAGCAATTTTATCCTTCTGTCCCCTAATATTAAATTTGACTATTAAATCAGTCAAAGAACACACATATCATGCCATCTCATGATCTATAACACTTAGCCTAATACGATTTCTTGTTGAAGGAATCATCAATATTGAGGGCATCACTTAGCCCAATACGGCAAACATAAAGGAATAAAAACAGAAATATATCAATCTCGTCTTGTTGAAGGAATCATCATTATTGAGGGAATTAAAGGGATAAACAAACTTAACAAGATCGGACTGAACAACATAGGAAATCTCATCTTCTTTGAGTTGCTGAAGGACTCAAAGCCAGGAATCGATGGTGCAGAGGAAGAAGTCTACCTTGAAAAGATCGAACTTGGAGTCGGAGAGGGAGATTCTTAAGACGTTGAGCTCAAAGTGGCTGAAATTTGTGAATCCGAACTAGTCAAAGGGATTGAAAGGTCTGTCGCAAAACCCAAAGGAAGCATCACTTATGGTTTAAGAAAATGAAATGCAAAATGAGGAATGAATTGTCCCAAAAATTGGTTCAGTAAAATAAATCAATAGTGATAATATTTACCTTTGTATAGATTGATTTAGGCCACCCTCTCTTAAATCAATGGAATTGCTACATTTTGTAAACTTCCAGGGCAAAATCGCTTTTTAAAAAAACTTCTGGATACCCCTGCTTCTCATCTAAAACTTCCAGCGCAAAAATGATACTTAACCCTATTTTGACTGATGAGGTGGCAAGTCAGTTAAACTTAACGGTCAAAATTAACGAAAGGACCAAATTGCTACGTTTTGTTAACTTCTAGGGCAATTTTGTTCAAAAAAAAAAAAAAAAAAAAAAAAAAAAAAAAAAAAAAAAAAAAAAAAAAAAAAAACTTCCGTCTACCCAATATTCCTCAGCCAAAATTTATGGGGCAAAAATGATATTTATCCTAATTTATATACATATTATATACATATGTTTAAAATTATGATTTTGTCACATTTAATGCATTGTACTGTATCGTGCTCGTTACTTCGACTTAGTGCATTTCTTTATTTCTTTGCAACATGACTTTGACAAAACAAAACTATAAATAACACACTACATTATTATTATTACATTTACAAGGGAAAAAAATTACAATAATGAAAACTTGAAAACGTCCAATTGTGAGGGTTAAAATATTGAAGATATTGAAACAAACTACGTAAAGATAACTCTTGGATATTGATAACCGGTTACTCAAAAATTATGTCTAAAAATTTGGACTTTTTAGACCTAACTTGGTTTATATGATGTCTAAAAAGTTCAGACCGGTTGCAAAAAAGATCAAGTCTAAAAAGGCGTACTTTTTAGATTTTTTTTAAAAACAATATTCCGAACAATTTTCTTGTGTCCATTTTGGGTTTCTGAATGTATTGGATGGTGGATAAAGCTATTTAGTGCTTGAAATTTGAGAAAGATCTGGACTTTTAGGACCGTATATTAATTAAAAGTCCGGTCTTAAAAGTCCGCATAATAAACATCCGGTCCTAAACGTGTTCGTTTAAAAAAAATATGACATTTTTAGGACCGTATATTAATTAAAAGTGCGATCTTAAAAGTCCACATAATAAACATCCGGTCCTAAAAGTCTTATGAGACCGTATATTATTTTACTGTCCGCTCCTAAAAGTCTTTTTATTTTAGAAGTTGGCTTAACCTTTAGGACCATGTAATTGTTAAATGTCGAGTCTTAATAGTCTTCCTTTAAATAGAAATGTTCACTCGCTTTTCAGACAAATCATTATGGTTCGAGACAACCGAGGGTTCGGCATTTCGCTCAAGTTAGGTCCTTCATTGTAGTCGATGTTACCTCACCTGATCTTGAGCAGCATTATCGGTTTCCCTTTTCTTTGTCTCTTTTCTTTTTGTCGGAAAAAGAAGGAAGATATTAAAATGGTACTTTGTTTCAAATCAGGGGAGGTAAAACCGACGACAACGACGGTTCAACCTTGAGAAGAATTGTCACTGTGTTTGTTTTTATTCAAATAAGGTAAAAGATTTTTTTGTTTTTTGTATGTTCTTAATTGTATTCTGCGAATTTCTATTGTTGATTTACACGAGGACAATGTTTTGTTTGTTTCCTTTTTGTCGGAAAAAAGAAAGACGATAATGAAAAGGACAAGGCGATCGAATATGGAAACCAAAGCGACAAAAAAGGCGGTGTTTTTAGGACCCTCGATTTACTAAGTGTGCGGTCCTAAAAGTCTTCGTTCTTTCATCGAGTTTTTGAGTCCGCCATTATCCATCTTTCATAGTTGCCTTGTTTATTGCTTTCCGGTTCGGATATTGGATAAACTAACGAATTAAAGTACTAAACTCGCACGAGAACAAAAAGAGTGCATAATATTTTATATAATAATTTTTATTGCTGCCCTATGGGCAGCGATTACAAAAAAAGCAAAAAAAAAAAAAAAAAAAAACAACAAAAAAAACTAGAAAAAACAACTAATCCTCTTCGTAGACGAGAGAGGGGGGGGCCGGAGTCATCGAGTCGAAGTCGAGTCGTCTTCGGCGGATCGTACTCCACGTCATTGGCGTGAAGTATCATGTTCAGCTTGTTGTTCACGGTATGAACAAGCTAAACCAATTGGCCCAAGCGTCGATCCATGTGATCGACGCGGGCCACCAACGATTGCACCAACTGCTTCACAGTCGGAATTGGAGGAGGGAATGGCGGAGGGGGCTGAGGTTGAAGAGGAGGAGGAGGAAACGGAGGACCTGGGGGAGCAGCCATTACAGTGGAGGCTAGGCGGTGGAGGAGGCCGTGTAGAAGTGATGGAGAAGAATGTGAAGAAAGTACAGTAACAACGGGCTTAAATAGAGAACCCATCCCGAACAATGTGAAACGCCAGAAACTTTAACGAGGAGACGCATAGTTCATCAGAATACGAGGAGATGCCTAGTTGGGAAGTTTATACGGGACGGCGAAGAGACTCGAATCATTCATTTGAACAGTGTAAGGATACGACTCGCCATCCGAATTTGAAAAGAATGAATTTTAGTAGGGTAAATGATGAAAGGTCAGTCTTAAAAGTAATAGAATTGAATATTTTAAAAATAAATAGACTTTTAGGACCGGACATATTATAAAAGGTCGGTCTTAAAAGTAATAGAATTATTTTAAAAATAAATAGACTTTTAGGACCGGACATATTATAAAAGATCGGTCTTAAAATAAAAATTAAATAATAGAATTTTATACCGCATACCTATAAATCCCGCTCTTAAAAGTTTCTCCGCCTTTATTAACTCCTCATACCTCTCTCGTCCTTAACTCCTTATTAATTCCTCATCACTACCTCGTAACTCCAAACTACGTACGTGGCTATCTCGAGAACACTCTACTGCCTTTATTAATTAACTCCTCATACCTCTCGCCCTAACCGCTCAAACCATGGTTAGATACAAGAGAACCACTCGTAGGGGTGCTCTTACTCGTGATGCTCGTGCCTTGCGTCGATCGTTATACGGTGCGCCTCCTCCATTGAGAGTCCGTCTTATTCTTTGCGAGAAGAGTCTCGGGTCGTTGGACCCATTCTTATTTCTTCGGATGATGAATAGGTTCCCGCTCCCCCTCCCCAACCTCTTGGCCCCACCGCGACTACTACCGGCCCTCTCCTCTTTCCTCTAATGAAGCATTGTGTCGATGAGAGTAAGACGAAACTTGCGATCTTCGGCGGGAAATTAATCGTTCACGCCGAAATCACCAAGGCTTTGGAGGGTAATAAGCTTTAGGATGTTTAGTCAGATTCTTGTTTTTGATAATTTTCTGCTTTTCTCTCTCTCTTAATTTTCTTGTGTACGTGCATATTCCCCAGTTATGTATGGAAGCAGTAAAACTAAGCTTGTGTCTTTCTAATATTCATATTCTCCAGTTTTCCTTTAATTTATTTTATTAACTCGGTTTACATTGCGCTCGCCAAATGCAAACCTCTTTTTTTTTTGTTAATTAATAAACGAAATACTTTTAGGACCGTAGTTCCAGAATCGCTGGTCTTAAAATTAAATGAATACTAAAAGTTAGGACGAGGAGTATTCTTAACCGGTCTTAAAAATTAGTTAATAAATGTTTGACTTTTAGAAGGACGCTTTATAAATCTCCGGCCTTAAAATTAAATGAATACTAAAATTTAGGACCGTATTGTTAACCTCGGTCTTAAAAATTTATTAATAGAATTATATCTTTAGGACCGTATACTATATAATTAACCAGTCTTAATAAAATCTAAAATATAAAGACATGTCTATGTCGCGGGGAAAATTAAATTTCCCTCTCAGAACTTCTCTTGTCGCGCCGAAAGTGATTACACAGGTTCTGTCTCCAGTATGTGTTGCGTCGTCGCTGCTTCGCGTTCCTCTCTCGAGATTAACTCTCTGGTTCCTTAGCTAAACGTCTATAGACCAAGCTATACGAGGTGTTCCGGTTATATAACTTTATGATTTTCCTTCTAATGGTTCGGGGTTTTCATGGGTTGAGCGAAATTGATGAAATGTTATTGTGGGTTTCTCGTTGTTAATGAATATTGTATTTTGAAGATTATATTTGCACTTTAGACCTACCCAACTGACCAAGAAATATTTTTAGGTTCCTCTTGCTCTCTGCGACATCAACGTTCGTGGTGGGAGAAGAAAGACTCAGCAAACGCATTTGAATTTATATGGTGTAGGTGAGTCTACAAGACCTTCATTCGATGCATTTAATTTCCTCGTCATGTATTTATTTTGCTTCTTGGATTCACTGTGATACATTTATGACCAAAAGTGATTCTTCGTTATGCATTTAATAGGAAAGTTTCTCCGTAAAACCAAAAAAGAAAAAAAAAAGACATTCATAACCGACATTGAGCATAAATATGCATTTGGAGTTGGCTTATTTTATATGCAAGTCTCGCCTTTTTTTGGATTATGTATATGTTAAATATTTCTGTCTATAGGAATACTACTATGGACCACAATTGGATAAATGCTTTACGGACGAGTGTTGAATATCAGAATGGGGTGAGGGACTTTATTGAATTTGCTAAACAAAATGCTCATGATGATAGTGGGAAGTTTTATTGCCCTTGTGTAAAATGTCCGAATGAGAGGTGACTAAGTGTTGAAGTTATACACACACATTTAATTTGTGAAGGATTTTGTAAGACTTATACAGTATGGGTATGGCATGGTGAAAAAATACCAAGTGGGTCTCAACATAGAGAAGTGGCCTTTGATAATAATGACACGGATATGGATGATCGCATACAGGACATTATCCGTGACGTAGGAGAAGAGGTTTTTCATCAATCACATGCATATGGTAATATGTGCGGTGATGCGAGACCCTCTATACCGTGGTGTAAAAATACCAATTGTTGAACGCCGTATTGAAATTGGTAAGCTTGAAGGAACGTCATGGATGGAGCGACAAGAGTTTTTTCGAAATGCTTGAGGCTTTTAAGGACATGCTTCCAGATGATAATGTGTTGCCGCATCGATACTATGATGCTAAGAAAATACTTTGTCCACTTTGGAGATGGAGTACAAAAAGATCCATGCATGCCCGAATGATTGCGTATTGTATAGAAAAGAGTTTGAAGAGAAGCAGAATGCGAAATGTGAAACCCCAAGGTATAAGTCAAATAAGGGGCTTGCAAAAGTGTTGTGGCATCTTCCAATCATACTAAGGTTCAAGCGGTTGTTTGCGAATGAAAATGATGCAAAAAATTTGAGGTGGCATGCAGATGAGAGGATTTCTGATGGAAAGGTTCGACATCCGGCCGATTCTTCTCAATGGAAGAAAATCGATCAATTATTTCCAATGTTCGGCGAAGAACCTAGGAACCTTAGGCTTGCCCTTAGCACGGATGGCATGAATCCATATGGAAGCCTTAGCAGCATACATAGTTCATGGCCGTAATACCGATTATTTACAACTTATCTCCAATGTTATGCATGAAACGAAAGTACATCATGTCGTTCTATGTTGATTTCGGGACCGAAACAACCCGGAAATGACATTGATGTTTACCTTCAGCCCTTGATCGAAGACTTGAAGGAGTTGTGGGCGAGAAGGTGTTGATGTTTTTGACTCTTTCAAGAAGGAGGTCTTTAAAATGCGAGCCATGATATTTTGTACTATAAACGACTTCCCAAAGATATGGCAACTTGTCGGGTATAGTGTAAAAGGCCATAAAGCATGTCCGGTTTGTGAAGAAGGCACACGCTACCATCAACTTCAACATGGAAGAAAGACGGTTTATCTTGGACATAGGAGATTTCTTAGACGGGACCACCCATATCGTCGATTAAAGAAAGCCTTTTTGGTGGCCAAGAGTATGAAGATGCTCCGGTGGCATTGACCGGGGAGCAAGTTTATGAAAAGGTGAAAAATATCAATGTCGTCTTCGTTAAGACTGCAAAGAGTATAAAAGAAACAAATATATGGAAAAAGAGATCTGTATTCTTCGATCTTCCATATTAGCGCAATCTTGATGTGAGACACAATATTGATGTCATGCATGTGGAGAAAAACGCATGTGATAGTATTGTCGGCACCCTTCTCAACATACAAGGTAGTTCCAAGGATGGGTGAAGGCAAGATTGGATCTGATAGCAATGGGAATACGCGAAGAGTTACATCCAAGGCCAGATGGGAAGAGAACTTATTGTCCCCCGGCTTCTCATACTTTGTCTAAGGATGAGAAAAGAAGTTTTTGTGAGTATTTACATGGCACAAAAGTTCCCACGAGGTATTCTTCAAATTTGAAGAGGCTTGTATTGATGAAGGACTTGAAATTAGTAGGCCAAAAGTCTCATGATTGTCATGTCTTGATGCAATGACTACTCCCAATAGCTATTCGAGGCATCGCCGAATATGATCTTCGGGTCGTTTTGACTAGACTTTGTGTCTTCTTCTTCAAGTGCGCTTTGTAGTAAAGTTTTCGAGATTGAAAAGTTGGATGAATTGGAGAATGAAGGATATCTTATCTTGTGCCACCTTGAGAAGCTTTTTGTTCCTACATTTTTTGACATCATGGTTCATCTAATTGTTCATCTAGTGAGGGAGATAAAGATGTGTGGCCCTATCCATTTACGGTGGATGTACCCAATTGAAAGATCTATGAAATTCCTAAAAGGGTACGTGAAGAACGCATACCGCCGACTTTAAACATCGATTTTTCAGAAATATGTTTCGAAGAAGCCATGGAATTTTGTCAAAATTATTTGGCCAAAGTAAGACATATTGGGCTTCCAAAACGTCGCATCGAAGGGGGTAGACGAGGGGCTTCCGTAAAGAGTGTGGATCCCGATGAATTGTCACAAGTCCACTTATACATCTTGAATAATGTTGATGAAGTTCAAGCCAAAGATAGTTGAATATAAAGAAGTGTAAGGAAAGAAAATCATCGAATGACCGAACAAAGGTTGATTAGGGAGCATAAATGAACTTTTGCAAACCGGTTCAAACAAAAGGTCGAGGGAGAGGAATGTGTTTCGATACAATCAAATGGTTAGCACGTGGTCCTGAGGTCGATGTCATAAGTTGGAATTCGTATGTGATCAATGGTTATACATTTTATACGAAGTCCCTAGATGATGGGAGCACAGTCCAGAACAGTGGTGTTATGTTGGAGGCTGAATCTATGCACTTCTCCAGTTCGAAAGACAAGAGCCCTTTATTAGCAGTCATGCCATATTATGGGGTTATTGAAGAGATTTGGGAGGTGGACGATGTGAAAATTAGATTTCTCATTTTCAAATGCAAGTGGGTCAATGTCAATAATGGTGTTCGGATCGATCGGCTAGGATTTACATTAGTCGATGTCCATGGTAGAAGTTTTGGAGATGAACCTTTTATTATGGCAGACCAGGCAAAACAAGTGTTCTATATCACCGATCAAGAAAATAAAATGTGGTCGTAGCTCTCCAAGGAAAGAGGGTCATTGATATTGATGAGGAAATGAATTCGAATTATGGTATTCCTTAGAGTACTCCTTTTTTAAGGGGTCTACACAGGACATAAATGAAGAAGATGAAGCGGATAATGAACCCAAGATAAGAAGTGATCATCAAGAAGGGATATGGGAAGATATCACTTTATAAAAGAGTCAATTCATAAGGTAATATTCATATGCAGATTTCTTTGAAAACTTTAAGGTTTTAACTATATCATATTCCTTCTATGTTCATAAACAATGTCACTGACTATGAAGTTTGTTCTTGTTTTATTTTTGTGGCGGGGATCCGATCCAAAGGGGGCATGTTATAAAAGGGGATGTTACTTTGTTGGGTGGGAATCGGATGAAGGCATGGTGAATATTATTTTGGGCATGTGTGTTGTATTTGTAATTTATTGTATTTGTAAGTAAATTATCTTATTGTATGAATTAATTTGGGTCTTATAGTCATAGAATAAACATTAATTAAGAAGCCAAATAACTCATGGTGAATAATATTTGTATTCTTTTTCCAATTCAATTTATTCAAATAATTGTTCATAGCTTACAGCTTAAAGTATCGACTTTTATTTGCTGGATTGGGTGGTGGATTTGTGTGTAATACAATCGGGAAGAACAGGGACGGGGGAAAAATTCGGGAAAATTTACACCGCAAATAAATGCGCCGGTCTTAAATGATGAGTTTTTAAGACCGGATGTATTTATATGTCCGGTCTTAGAGGTCGTAAGCGCCGGTCTTAAAAGTTGGTCTTTTTAAGACCGGTAAATTTATACATGCGGTCCGAAATAAAATTTTTAAGGCCGCATTTATTTATCATCCAGTCTTGAAAGTCAATCTTTTAAGACCACGTATAATTAGTCGGTCTTAGAAGAAAATTTTGCTAAGTTTAAGACCGTATTTATTTTTGTCCGGTCTTAAAATTCTATCTTTTAAGAGCGGCCTAATAATTAGCTTGAGTCTTAAAAGTTGAGTTTTAGGACCGAACAAAAAGTATTTCGGGTTTATTTTAGTACCACTTTTAAGACCCAATGTTTTAAATATCCGGTCTAAAATATTTTCTTTAAGACCGGTCGTAGTCCGGTCTTAAATGTAGACTTTTAATACCTAATTTGGAACAAGACCGGTCGTGGGTCCGGTCTTACGATGCCTCTTTTGTCCGGTCTTAAAAGCCTTTTTTGCACTAGTGTGGGAATTGTTTAGAAATGAGTTTTGGTGATCATGAATAATGCAGCACTTTGGAAAAAAAAATTAAAATTAAATTACAATACTGAGCAAGTAATCCCTGCTAGGATTCAATATTGTTGGACAGTATATTGATTTTATTTTGTTTGTTTGTTGTTTCACAGTTATGTTGTTTTCCACTTCAGAAAGTTCTAGATTCTATTACATTCATGGTTTTTACAAATGTTTAAAAATATTTATTCATGTGATGGGACCAGATTTAGGCTTTTTTAAAAAAAAGTGAAATGAAGAGATAATTGTTATCTTTCTTTTTTAAAAAAAAAAAAATTCTGATTCAATAAATGTATTCTTTGTGTTTCTAGAGTCTTGTTTTTATAGAAGAGTATGTGAAATCACTGATGGACCAAATAGAATCACATAAAAATAAAATCAATCAAACACTTGCTCAAAGTGTCAAACTTAGAGAAGTTTTTACCTGAAAAAAAAAACAATTTAATTCTCTAAATGGCTAGTGGTACGAAGAAGCTACATTAGTCTTAAACATTCTTTTTGTAATATGAATTCAAACATTTATGTATATATAGGTATATGACTTTGATGTTCATATTCTTTACTAGACCTTAGAATATTTGATTGAGTAATGGAGTTGTTTTCCTCTCTGCGTTGTTGTTGCCCTGAAAGTAACTCTTGAATTTATAATGAATAAAACAAATCTTTTGGTGAATGCATGGATTTCACTCCAAACTAAAGGAGATGAATAATTTGTTTTAGTTTGTTTATAATAGACTTTTACTGTATCGAAACCTTAAGTCCTATTATAATCATGAAATTTGTCTAATTGAGCTTGTTTGAGCATGAAACTAGTTGTGGTTGTATTAATTGACTGGGCTATGTTAAGCTTTCATTCTCCATTCTTTACATCTAAAGCTTGGGACTGACTTATATATCAATTTGGCTTCAAGTTTCTAAATGGACCATATAACCGAAAAGACTTTGATGGATGCCTTATGACACCTAGTTGTAATAAGTTTTACTTAAAAAGGTGATTTTAGATGAGACTTGTGGTTGGGTTTCTTCTAAAGGTAATTAATTGGTTATGAACTTCATGAAGATTTGTAGTAACATGATGTAGTCATTATTTCACACTACTACAAAAAACCTCTTTAACGTCCTAAATTTGGCCCAATTAACGTCCTTTTTTGTAGGGACGTTTTTGCTGGGGACGCAATACTTTTGGAGTCCTAACACTATTTCAGGACGTCTTAGTTAAGAAGTCCTTAGGCTAATGTAATAAGGCGTCCTTACATTGATGTAGGACGCCTTAAATAAGGCGTCCTTACATTAATGTAGGACGCCTTAATAAGGCGTCCTACTTCAAGCCGATTACAAATTGCATTGGTGAACCCCAATGCTGACCTATGTAGCATTGGCATGGGACATTAATATGTGATATATCTAAGTAAAGAATATTTTATAATATAAAATAATTCTTACAACAAAAGAATAAATTATGAGCCTCCCCAATTATAATCACCCAAAGTAAAATTCAACTATCCTCATATGATCTCGAAGTTCATATATGCTAATAAAAGTAGTATAAGCGTGTATGCTTCTTTTAAGCCTAAATCCTATACCTATGCTTGATAACACTGCATAGTAGGAGCATTCATGTTTCACAGTTGCTGAAAAACAAACAATGTGCAAAAATAGAATGTAACCCCATATCAAGAAAAAGAGAGCATGATTTATACCCAAAAAAAACATCTTCGTTACTATTTACTACAGTGATATGAAATATAAACATAATTTTGATAAGATTAACAAAGCATCATTAAAATTTTAAATTACAAGTCAATAAACTTCTAAATGCAGGTTTAAGGAGACGGAAGAAGCGAGAACAAAGACAAAATTAAATACCAATAGCGATGCTTAAGCATATTCAATTTTTCCGTTTGTCCCCAGATGCACTATGTCTTCGACAAAAAAGACGTTTGTATCATACTTCGAGATAGGGAATAGGTCCAACAATGTCTACCAAGTTTCATATACAGATGATGGAAAGCATGATAAACACTATGGATAAGTTACTGTGTCCACCAAGACAAAAATCTGCATATCGATTATTAGAGACCTCAATATGCTTGGCAATAGCGGGGACAAAAAGAAGATGTGATAAAGATGCGATCACATCCCGAAATACTGCGCAAAGCATCAAACAACTAAAGCGGAGATCCTGGTCATGACAAGCCATTATTATTATAGCCTAGGAAATGACAGAATAAACATGTATCAAGTCAATGATATTTATCATAAAGAGCAGAAAATTGCAAAGCTTCGCACTAGAATTGAGCATTCCTGAAGGGAGAGAATAAAAAAACTCCACATTTTGTCAAAGCTTCTAAAAATCTGCCAAAACGATCAAATCTCTACAAAATTTGTCTTCCCGACCATTGTGGTTCATGGCATTCATCGATATGTCCGTAAAAGAGGAGTATAGAACTATTCTGAGACAAGTGTCAACAATGAGAAAAAGCATAAACTTGCCAGGTAATACAAGAAAAACCAGCCAAACTTCATATATAGTAGACACTATAATTTTGTTCACCCAACTCATGATGAACTACCTACCACATTTTAAAAGGCATTTAACAAGCTAACACCATGTGCATAGTAGACCTATGATTGTTATGAATAATGTCACACTAACTCCTGATGTCATCAACCATATCTAAAAATGCAAAGTCGGTATGCGGTAGACCAACATTTAGATAAGCTTTAAACTAAATTCCTCCTCACATGGAACTAATAAAGTTAAATTTTTGTTGTGACATTGTTTATCTCATCACTATTTGCCCAATAAGAGAAGGCTTCATTTGAATAAACTTCAACATCTAACAATTTCCCGACTTCACCTCTTCCTTTATCGCCAATCGAGGACTCTATAATCTCCCATTATTGTTTTATATTACAAATTTCAAATAAACTTCATTTCTCCAAGTCAACTACTAATCCAACAATCCTACAAGGATAAGTTGCTTTAAGAACTACAAAAAAAAAATAAAAATAAATAATAATTGGGAAGTTAATCAGACTTACTCTTTATCTGCGATGTGAATTGTTGAAACTAGATCAACCTATACCATCGAAAGAGCAAAGGGTAATACACAATAAATCAGTTCATTCAAAAAACAGAAAAAAAGCCATCGTTAAGCAATTGAAAGGTTTGTTCGGACTGAAGAAAAGGGTACAATAGAGACCATGGGAACTTCTTCCGTAGCTCACAATAGCCATCGCAACTCTCTACTTCCTCCATCGATTCCTCGCTTGAATCTCGGAAATCCGCCATGGAAGCGTTTTGCAAGAACTTATCCAGACCCATCTTCTATGACTTGTTTACAAAATGTTAATGTCGTTAACCTTATACTAGAAACGTTGCCGCCAGAAGAATCGTACCACCATTTCGCAACTTGGCAGCATCTAACTAGCATATCAAAATGCCTAGGTAAATCTTTTTGGGAAGAAAAGAGCAACAACAACAAAATGTCTACGAGATCAAAAATAGCAAAAGGGAAGAAACTATAGAGATCTACAAAAACTCATAGCAAAAATAACAAACCAAAACTCAGAGCAAAGATTTGAGACCTAAAACCGCAGATCGAAGAGCCATAGATTTGAAGCTGGGACGGCGGGTGAAACGGCAGGCGAGTGACGCAGACGACGTGGGCGAGTAGGAGAGCGAGGGTTGAGGGTGACGCCGTGACCGAGTGCCATGACTGACGCGGTGAGTGACCGCCGTGGTCGACGTAGTGAGCGAGCGCGGGAAGGTCTGGAGAGAAGGTGATGAGTCGTTGGGTGAAAAATGAGAAGCTCCGTGGTTTATTTTATTCATATCGCGCTTTTTGGGCGTCCCGACTAGTCTTCGGGCGTCAAAAAATTATTTTTTGGCGTCCTAAACCTATTTCAGGACGCCAAAAAAACTTTTACTGCTAAAAAATTTCCCAAATATCTTAAATTGCGCCAAAAATATTGATTTTAGGCGCCCTAAAATATATTCAGGATGTCAAAAAAATAAATTTCACGTCCTGAACCTATTTCAGGATGCAAAAAAATTTCTCGGGCGCCAAAAATATTCCCAAATATCCTAAATTGCGCCAAAAATGTCGATTTTAGGCGCCCTAAAATTTATTTAGGACGTTAAAAAACAATTTAGGCGTCCTAAATTAATATTTAGGACGTCTAAAGTCTCAAATTTGAGTAAATAATTACAACAATGCCACCGCTTTCACTTTTTACTTCCTTTTTTAAAAAAGGGACGTCTTTTAGAGTAGTAGTATCCATTTTTTGTAGTAGTGTCAATCGGGAAATAAAAAGTTCCTCCGTGGTTGTAACCTTGTGTGAAACTTGTAGATATGAGTTTTGTTTTCTTTTTCATTTTGACTTGAGAATATGACAACTTGGCCTTAGTTTTGTAGAAATGATCCTTTGATATGTGAATGATATTTGAGGCTAAATAAGTTAGTATTTGGCCTGATTTTTAAATTAAAAGAGTATCTTGTTGTCATAAGTTTATGTACCATAATTGAGAATGGGTGGCCTTGCTTCTATGTGATGTTCCGGACTTGAATATATATATATATATATATAGAGAGAGAGATCAAAAATGTCAGTGAGGCCTTGAGGGTATGAAAATTATCTTTATTCTCAGAAAATATGCATATGTTAGTTTGTTCCACATTTATAAAATATTTTGATTAAAAGGAATGATTTATTTAAGATTGCGTACAAAGAACCATGCATTTAAAAATTTATATTAAACATTCACCTGATTTAGTTTAATTTCTGTTTAAAATTTAAATATAAATTTTAACTCAAATTCTATTTTAAATGCGCATGTAATTTTGTTAGGTGTGATGCCTATTGCAATAATTTTTTATTTATTTATTTTTTAGTCAATTAGATTGTGTTAATGGAAGTTTAAGTTAGTACGTATAGTTGGGATGTGGGCTATATGACATAACAAGGGATTGTGATAATTTAACTTTTACTACCCTCTTAATGCTATAATATTTACAGAAGTTGGTAAATGTTTGTGTAGATGTCGTAGCATGTTATAGATACAATTAAATTCGGAGGACCAAATTTCCTAAGGGGGTAGAATGTAATATTCCAGAATTTTGTTAATAATAAAAATAAAAATAAACTAATTAATTAATTGACTTATTAAGTTAACAAACAAATGCATTGTTGAAATTGTAGGAATCCCTAAATTGTAGGAGATAGAGATACCAAAAGATAGGAAATAAATGTGAAAGAATATATATTTAAATTTCAAATCTGATTCTGATTATATATTTCATATTTACATTCAAAGTTATAATTTGACTATAAATGAGAAGTCAGGTACATTAGCCCAAAATTTAGAAATTAAAAAAATTTAATAATTATGATAATTATATTATTAATATAAAAATATGAGTTCAAGGGGGCCGGGGTAAATATGTTTCTCATGTTATTATGTTTAATATTTTAAAAAACAATATTGTTATTGTTCATGCAAGAAAACAGAACCATATATGGGTGATTAAATATGAGGTATTGGGCTTAAATATTATAATTCCCTTTAATGAAATTACCATGGTATTTTTTATCTTTCCAAAAGTCTCTCATCTTTATCGATGAGTGTGGGCAGTGGAGGAGTCAATGTTTGGAAGCTTCACCGTTCACCATTGTGCCGAATCCTACTCTATTCAGTGTCATCGTTCCTCCTTTTTCTAAGGTTGGTGTGCGGGGGTGGGGATGAGTCTTCATCTTTCTTCTCCTGTATTCGGTATTTCTGTCGCTCCTTTCTCTATTCCACCATAGTTGATGTTGTTAGTAGGTGTGGGCGAGCATCTCATCTTGTCTATTCATCCTCGGTTAGAGTGATTGCTATCTTCGGTCTTTGCAGTGTGCATGCTTTGAAGCTCTAATTCTTTTCTCATCTTTCTCTGAATCATGGTGTTGCTGTGTGGGTGCGAACAGAGGACTGCCTTCTCTTTGTCCCTTGCTTCAGTTGTGTGGGTATGTATATTATCTTCTTCCTATTTCACTGATTTCCTGAATGCTTCCAAGTCTGAATTTTGTATAAATGCTGCCTTTTTTTTGTGTTGTGCGTGGATTGGAAGAGGTGGGGTGCTGATTCATTAATCTGTAATTAGTAATTAGGTTGAGTTATGTTAATTAGTTAAGATTATATTTGTAGTTTTAATATATGAAATTTGGATTCTGATTTATGAAAAAAAAAACGGATTATTCTGGAAGCTTGTAATATAGAGTGCACATAGGGTGTTTGATAAAATGCTCGAGAGGAGAATTTAAAGCTATAATGGTTAAAGATATCATAAACTAAATCATGAAATTAAAGAAACTTTGCAACCGATTTTGATGTTGGGGTGGGCATGGCTGAATGGTTTGTTTTTATGACTTGAACTTTGATTATTGTGAGGTGCTTGCTCAATTTTTTGGTTGTGAAACTTGAGCTGTGGCAAATTAGTGTGACAAAAATGTTTGTTTTATGAGTTAATCTTGAGTGGCTACTAGGTGTTTGTTGAAATGTTTGAAAGGAAGAAGACTTAATTTGATATGTTGCTATAGTATTTATACTGGTGATGAACTTATTCACACACACACATCAACTTTTCAAGTCTTGCTCAAATGTGGAATTTGAAAACTTTATATCTTCATGGTGATGTTGGGAAGAGGTCCATTGAAAAATCCCAAAGATTAAGTTGTTTATTCTTTTGTTTGCATTTGGGTGGAATAGAAAGTGTGGAATGTCGGATTAGGGAAGAAATAGTCCGTCTTGACTACTTCTCCAAAAAAAAGTTATTGTATTTAATCAAGTCGAAGTGAAGTAGTATTGGTTGCAGGTTTGCAACCCTTATATGGGTATAAGGTCTCAAGGGATTTGTGATTCTCGTGATTCTCCTCAGGTCGTTCCCCTTTCGAAATCAATTATGCTTTGCTGAACATTGCTGCCTTCGATACATGCCTGGTCGAAATGTGTGATTGCTTTATATTCTTCCTGAAAAACAAAGAGGGCATTTTCTGCTGCAATCAGCATCTTAACTGACAGATGAAGGAGCTGCTAACAAAGTGGGATCAACCTTCTATATTGTATGATGCTAGTCAGTCCATCTTCTTGGGTGACAGGCTCATTTCCAAGTCAGTTAATGAAGATGAGCTTCATGCCGCTCGAACGAGTTGAACGCACAAAAGGAACAAGCAACGGCATGAGCTAGCACGAAAGCCATTGTGCTTCCACCGCACACCCATTTTCTTGCTTCCAACACACACACACACACACTCACTCACTCACTCAAAGAGACACACATATTGATAGGGCAAAACGTTATAGCCTCAAAAACTCTGCAAGTGTACGGGCCGTATCAAGTAATAAAGTGAGAAGAAAAGTATCGTTCCCTACGAGGACTCAGTCAAACTAGTGATTAGATATTAAATTCCTCTATTCCGTTTAAGTTGAGTTAGTTAGAATTGTTTTCAATAATAAAAAAGGAAATCAATAAGAAACTAGTAGTAGCAAAAGAAAATTTTCAATTCGAGAATTACAACCTAGAGTCACTAATTCCTTGTTGGTTTCTTAGATTTAATCCCTACTAAATTAATTTTGACTTAATTTACTTAGCTAATCTAGAGTATTAATGTCTATAAATGCCTTCGGTTCATTTATAAACCTATCTTAATTAATTATGTAATGCCTGACACAACTAACTAAGATGTGTTTTAGATCGAACTCACTCTAATTTGATTATGTGGAGCTTCTAGATATATAAGTAACACCCCAAATTTCATACTTGAAATCGTGTCGGTTGACACTTAGTTTTAAGAAAATAGACAAAGTTTGGGGGTGCAACGTGACTTAGAATAATGCGGAAACGGAGAGCATGCGCTAATGTTTGGACGATGAGTAACCGATACAAAATGCCCAAGCATATCCGATGCCCCGACATATGCCGATATATTAAAAATTTCCCAAAGGAATATTCATGTGATACAATAATATATAGCTTTGTATAATTACAAATATTTATGCAATCTTCAACCAAGCCGTAGCTAGACTTGGGGCAATGAACCTAACTCGATAATCAAACCATTTGGCTAGCCGGTGTTAGTGGCGCGTCTCCTCGAATTCACGGTGACTCACCGATCGAATCACATAGACGAACCCTTTCTAGACACCAAATGATTTGAAGTAACCTTATTAGATTCATGCCAGAAGGTAGGCTCTGTTAAACTTCTTCCGGCATTTGCTTTGACCGGTGCCTCTTCACGGCCCCTCCCTTCGATGCCTTTTTACGGTTCCATCTACCGGTGCCTTATCTGATTCTAGTTCCTTTCCTGAACCTTAGACAAATCTGAGGTCCAATACCCATCGGACCTCAGGTAACAGTTAACCTCATGTGAAAAGTATAAACAATATATGTATGACAGATGTTCATTCATTACAGCATTAACCAATACATAGCACACAGCAGATGAAAGCTTACAACAGTACATAAGCACACAGCAGATGCAATGTTAACACAAAAACAGTACATAGCACACAGCACATGCAAAGTTTGCAACGTTTGCACTAACCAGTGCCACGACAGCTCCTCTTGTCCTCAGCGCTACGAAAACTCAACGGCATTATCAAGACTATGACCCGTATAAAGCTGAATGTATATAAACAGGGGACCTAAGTCACAATGACCCAAGACCTAGTCTTGCCCATCACTTCATGAATCATTCCATCACATACATGCATACAAGACACATCGAGTTAAAGTTACAAAGACGCGAACGTACCTTTCAGGGTAATTGTCAAACGCCCGACCTTTGAATCCGACTCCGGACTTCCCGGATATCCTATACATTATCATCGGATTATTTTATGATATTTGATAAATATCATATTGCGTAGAATAATATCCTAAAGGCTTAGTTTACCTTCCTACCGTCGGAGGATTTACTATTCCAATTTTACCTTTTTATTTCTTCAAAAACGCTATGCTGAATTTCTAGGCAGAATTTTTGGTTAATTTTGAAAAATTATAATTAATTCTAGAAAAATCGAAACGAGGATCCGTAAAATTTCTCGAAAACCTCAGCATGTCTATTTTTGAGAACAAATATTGGTTTACACCCAGAATTTGTGATTCATTCCCAGTTTAATGATGTTCAACCTCTGCCCAGAATTTCTCTAGAAAAACGTAGCCTTATTTCCAGAATTGTTATCTCCCTCTACAGACCTCTAATTGATGCATATTTTATATCAATAGAAAGCTATACATGTCTACTACACTCATGAATGATTTCATAATTTATGAAGATGATTTTGCATATAAAATATCACTATCTAAATGTCTGACTCCCATTGCCCAGCAACCACAATTCTCATCTTACTCAAACTTGTTTTATTAATCCTAGAAGTCACTTCCCAACATGTTTCCACCTTGTCAGACATCTTTCGATGCAATAAGGCTTGAAAAAAATTATGGGAAATTACTTTTCATATTTCCTAGATTAAAACTAACAATTCTACTAAAACTACTAAGAACTATAGAACTAAGAACTATAGAACTAAAGACTAGAAACTAAAAACTAGTCTCATAATTAACCATTGGTTAATTAATTCCAAAGTGAAATTTGCACAAAAATATAATCAATATATTATAATTCTTTGAGACACATATTCACCTTTGTATTTTAGTAATTATTTTCCAAAATACAATGTTTATGAAAATTAGGGTATTACAATATACCTATCCTAGACGCAAATAAGTGTTGGGATCCGTACACACAATGGAATTATAAAATTTTTATGAATCCCATCGGAGGATCTATCAACGGCGTTTAAATCAAGGTTCGTTAGAAAAACCGTACCTATGCGAAGGATTGAGAGTTTCATTCAATACGGTCTGGTGCACATCTCCCTCTTCGTGCGTCTCAGCCGTCGTACGTGTCGAACGTGGTGCCATCATGTTCGATCAAACAAGAGCAGTTTTTGTGAATCGCCTCCCTCTATCGGTATCCACACGAATAACCTTGAACACGGACGGCAGCGTGCTAGTGCCTTCAGTATTCTCGCGTCTCTCCTTTTCTCTCTAGGGTTTCTTGCGGCTTCTCTAATTCATCCGTGTGCTCAATACGACTAGATCAATATCTATTTATAGAGTTTCTAAAATCCTAATGAGCCGTATTAAAATATTCAAAATTAATCTAATTAATCTTGAATTCGAATCTTAATCAAAACAATACATTAATTAAAATCTGTCCAACAGATCTAATCAAATACATTTATTTAATTCAAATTATGAGCTTCAGATTTTATTTATCTTTATAAATTAAATCTAAGATATGATATCTTTCTATTTAATTAAATTTGAGATACTATATCTCAATTCAATTAAATCGAGATACTATATCTTTATTCAAAAATTAAATCTGAGATATAATATCTCAATTTATTATAGTTATTTAATTTATCAAATAAATTAAATACTATAAATAATAATATTATTACCTATAAATAATGTCATTATTATTTTTGAATTTATATTATATTATAATATAATATAATACGATATATATATATATATATATATATATATATATATCAACCCTAGATTAAATACAACATTCATTAAATCTTAGACATATCTAAGATTCAATAAATCTGGACACTTTTGCTCTTGTTGGCTATTCTTATCTGCAACCCTGTAGGCCAACATGAGATTGGTAGTGGGCTAATATTGTACCAGCCCACAAGTTGCAAGTGGCCTATAGCAAGACATTGCGACTACCCAATTCATATAGGGATTGATGATACAATACAACCTGTGGTACAACCATGTCACGTCCCTTTTGTCACGCGATAATTTGGTCAAGGATGAGGCTTGGATAATGTCAACTTCCTGTTCTTAACCATTACTTTCTCGATTCTTGAGTAGTCTAATAATGAAAACTCTTTTCCTTCGTAGTATGGCCATAAATTTCTCAGACTTACACAGCGAGGGGCCTAGTATTAATGTGAGGAACAAATTCCATCTTGACCATTCACATTCCTTTGCATGGAAACCACTGATCCCGATCCAAGCCTTTATCATCACCCGGTCAAAGGTGACTTTTGATTAGGTCAAAGATCAGTGACTCATCATGTAGGAATCTATGACGATCTCAAGTCAATGGGCGTTGTGACGCAGTCATACATGAGATAAGCTTATGACTAAATCCATGCAGCTCTCTCATAGTGGGTTGGTCCAGCACCTTGTACTCTTACAAGTGCCTATGACTTTGATTCGTATCTCTATACCGCATCAAAGTCATACTGGTCTTATTTCATCTTCACTCTCGCGCAGATGACCGACCTGGGACATTTAGGATAATATTTAATATATATCCAGGGATACAATTATCACTATGAACTTGCGAATGAAATGATAACTAAATGGAGAATAATGACTTGACTTGCCCCTAGGGCATAATTTCCAACAGACTCCTACTTGCACTAGGTGCAATCATTAATTACTCTAATTCCCATTGCCCTAATATGACGCTCATGTTTTGCTTGTGCAAGCGGTTTAATAAGAAGATCAGCTACATTGTCTTCTCCTGGTACTTTGCATACTTTTATATCACCTTTATCATTTGATTTCTCTGATAAGATGAAATCGCCTGAGTATGTGCTTGGTCTTTTGATGTGACCTAGGCTCCTTGGTATGCACAATAGGACCGCTATTGTCACAGAACAAGTCTATTGGATTTACGATGGTAGGAACCACCCCAAGTTCATTAATGAACTTTCTAATCCAAATGGCCTCCTTAGTTGCATTCTGTGCTGCTATATACTCGGCTTCTGTTGCAGAATCAACTATAGTGCTCTGCTTAGAGCTCTTCCAGCTTGCTGCACCACCATTTAACAGGAATACATATCTTGATTGCGATCTTGGATCATCCTGGTCAGATTGGAAACTCACATCTACGTAACCAGTCACACATAACTCATCCTCCAAGCCACCACATATTAAGAATAAGTCCTTAGTGCTTCTCAAATACTACAGGATATTCTTGACAGCAGTCCAGTGACCTTCACTGGGATCTTGTTGATATCTGCTGGTCATACTCAAGGCAATTGACACATCCGATTGAGTACATAACATGGCACACATGATAGATCCAATGGCGGAGGCATATGGAATCTTACTTATGCGGTCTCTTTGATCTTGTGTACTAGGACACATACCCTTACTGAGATGAACGCCATGAGACATGGGCATGTAACCCATTTTAGAATTTGGCATATTGAACCTATGCAGTATCTTGTTTATTTATGTGCTCTGATTTAGGCCTATCAACCGCTTGGATCTATCTCTATAGATCCTAATCCCTAGGATGTAAGTGGCTTTGCCTAAATCTTTCATTGAGAAAGAATTTTCTAACCAAGACTTGACATTCTGCATGGTAGGAATGTTATTCCCAATGAATAGGATGTCATCAACGTAAAGCACTAAAAATACAACTGTGCTCCCACTAACCTTCTTGTAAACACAAGGTCCATCGATGTTTTGAATGAATTCAAACTCTTTGACTACTTCATCAAAACGATGATTCCAGCTCTGAGATGCGTGCTTCAATCCATAATGGATCTTTGAAGCTCACATACTTTACCAGAGTCCTTTGGACGCACAAAGCCTTCAGGTTGTGTCATGTACACATCCTCAAGGAGCTTTCCGTTAAGGAAGGCTGTTTTGACGTCCATCTGTCATATCTCATATTCATAATATGATGTAATGTCAAGAAGGATTCTGATTGATTTAGAAGGTATTATTTGATATTATCTAATTAATCCTATTAATTCTACCTATATGAATGCAATCACAATTGTATCTCATATAATCTTGAATTAATCATAATTTAAACTCTGAATTAATTATGAGTGATCTAATCAAATCATAATTAAAACTTTGAATTAATTACGAGTGATCTAATCAAATCATAATTAAGACTCTAAATTAATCATGCAGTGATCAAATCAAAACATAATTAAAAACCGTGACACAACATGGCTCATCTAACCTAAAATCCTCTCAAGCCAATGAGAGGACTTCTCTAAATAAGAAAAGAGAAATACATTAGGAGAAACCTCGTTTAACATACGAGGGGAGTGGGATGAGAAGAGAATGTACATCAAGAATATTTAGAGAGAGGCATGGCTCACAGGCCATATTTAAAATTTACAATACTTGTAAAACTCTAGAGCCATGTTGTTCACCATACCTAAACAACATTTGAAAGGTAAATAACGTCATATATTAATTCATACACTTATGAAATAAAATATTATGATTAAATCATTGAGTTCAATATTACATTAATAATATCATGATTTAAATTCTCGCACTACAAACAGGTAGTCACGGCGGTCCTGCTAGCCGGTTAGCGCCCCCCAGAACTTTTGAAAACATCATATTGTTTTAGAAAGATTGTTTCATAAAAAAAAATAATTTCAAGGACAAGATGTTTCAAAATTAACGTCCCGGAGCTTTTCAAAAAGGTGTAATCTTTCAAAAAGATTGTTTCCTTAAAAAAAATTGAAACCCCGAGATACAACGTTGATCTGTTCTGATCTAGTAACCAACTTTTGCGTCGCGTGATCAAGAACAAAAGAATGTTGTCCGTCCATGACCTAGTCCGACGCTAGCAAGATCATCACTTCTGACCTCAGTGTCCTGATCGACATAGGATCCAAACGCTTCAGATCCACGTGAATCATTCACACAGTCCGACTTGTTATCCATAGAAACCCTAACGTGAGTTTTTCAATTTAAACACATGAAAGGATTCGGTTTTAGTTATTCGCTTCATATCTCAATTTATTATAGTTATTTATTTTATAAAATAAATTAAATACTATACATAATAATATTATTATCTATAAATAATATCATTATTATTTTTCGAATTTATACTATATCATAATATAATATAATATGATATATATATATATATATATATATCAACCCTAGATTAAATACAGCATTCATTAAATCTTAGACATATCCAAGATTCAATGAATCGGACACTTGCTCGTGTTGGGCTATTCTTGTCTGCGACCCTGTAGGCCCACATGAGATTGGTAGTGGGCTAATACTGTACCAACCCACAAGTCGCAAGCGGCCTCTAGCAAGATATTGCGACTACCCAATTCATATGGGGATTGATGATACGATACAACCTATGGTACAACCATGTCACGTCCCTTTTGTCAAGCGATAATTTGGTCAAGGATGAGGCATGGATAATGGTAACTTCCTGTTCTTAACCATTACTTTCTCCATTCTTGAGTAGTCTAATAATGGAAACTCCTTTCATTCATAATATGGCGATACATATCTCAGACTCACTCATGGAGGGGCCCCGTATTATCTCTCTACAAATGTGAGGAACAAATTCAATCTTGACCATTCACATGCCTCTACATGAAAACCACTGATCCCGATCCAAGCCTTTATCATCACCCGGTCAAAGGTGACTTTTGACTAGGTCAAAGATCAGTGACTCATCATGTAGGAATCCATGATGATCTCAGGTCAAAGGGCGTTGTGACGCGATTATACATGAGATAAGCTTATGACTAAATTCATGCAGCTTTCTCATAGTGGGTTGGTCCAGCACCTTGCACTCTTACAAGTGCCTATGACTTTGATTTGTATCTCCATTCCTCATCAAAGTCATACTGGTCTTACTTCATCTTCGCTCTTGTGTAGATGACCAACCAGGGATATTTAGGATAATCTTTAAGATATATCCAGGGATACAATTATCACTATAAACATGCGAATGAAATGATAACTAAATGGAGAACAATGACTTTCCCCTAGGGCATGATTTCCAACAATTAGATCAAAACCTAATTCTACATTATTTAATCCCAAGGTCAATTTAAGATTTCCTCTTCCAAGTTCAATCCTAAATCCCAAAAATATGCTTAATAGTGGCCAATTACTAAGCAATAACAACAAAAACAAGAATAAATAAATGTAATAAAAACAAGTTCATAGGTTCTCTAGGTTGAAAAGAAAAATTAGCCACACATGGATATAATAAAATCCATGACAAGAAGATGAAACTTAGAATCAATAAATAAAAGAAAGAATAAAGAAGAGATGACATCACTACTGTGGAGCTTCATCTCTAAATTGCTTCTAGCTGTTGCACGTTACTGATCCATTTTTTGCTTCGCTGGCATTCAGGTCCTTGAATATCTGCCTCTAATAGTTTTTTAACCTCTTCATTTGCGTCAATGCATCTCAGCTTATATATATGCTTTTAGGTCTCCTTCTCTTAATTAATAACCAAGGCTTGGGCCATGTGCGTGATCTTCTTCTTTTCTTTGTATGTGGAGCCCACGTCTTAATCTCTTATCATCCAAGATAAGATCTTCCTTTCTTTCTTCGTGCATGTACGTTTCTTTTTATCATCCTTGGTGGTATAATATAATATATTATAACTTTTTTATAATATAATAATATATTATAGGGTTAAGGTGCAGATTTGTGAACGAACCATTATCCAAGGAGCATCTGGCACAAAAAACAATTGAGGGGACCAAATTGGCCAACGAACTGCTGCCAACTTAGTCAATTCACTCATGCATCATAACTGGTCCCTACACATATTAGTCTAATCTCTTATATATAGTTAGAGGCTTGACTCTTAAGGCGCAATAACAACTTGCATTGAAACCTTTACACAGTTAACATATTAACTAACTAACAGCAATGTCTAACAACTACCTACTCTAATAGAACTAAGACTATAATAATGGCTTGACTCTTATGCCATTATTATTTCCCTAATTACCTACTTAGTATTTTACCTTTTCATGGTTTACATATCAGACTTGCATAGAACTAAGACATGCTCCTCTGATACAAGACAAAGGATGGAAATGTATACTTCTATTCACACACCAAACCATCTAACTAACAAGATTAGATGAACACAATAACATTCATATATCCGCACATGTTAATAAGCAAACAAAAAAGGGCAAACAAAACTAAATATAAACTCACCAAAGCTTCAGGAGTGGTCCATAGCTGAACAAATTGTTGCCAAGTTTGTTCATCAATAAATGTGTACTTGTCCCAAGGATTAGGGTGAGGCTCACCAGCTGGGACCTCGGTAAAAATATAGTTGTCAGCTAGAAAGGTCTTAAACTTCCTCCATCGATTAACACAATAAGACAATGTCTTCTCTTTCAATTGCTGACTATCAGGAATAGTGTATGTAAGCCGGATAGTGTCCCAAATAGGATCCTTTACTGTGCGATCGTCTACATTTTTCCACTGATCTATCAAGATGCTAACCTTGCTGCATTCTAGATAGCCGACAAAGTTATTATATTTGTTTTTGTTAGGACCGAAAGGAGCCAACTTTTCATCAAACTAAATCTCGATCTTTGACCTAGAAGTCCGACTTATGGATACATCTTTCATTTGTGTGCCACTTCTACCACGGCGTGCAGGGTGGTTATGAGGCTCATTGTGAGATGAAGAGGGTTTGTTCTGACTCACGCCAGTCACACCAGTAACTGGCGTTGAACGACTAGGACAAGAATCGTTTCCTCCGTTTATTTTCAAGAAAGGAGGAGTGGTTAAGAGAGGTGGTGCGAAAGATGAATGCCTGAGAAAGTGAGAGAGTAACAGAGGATGGTGGTGGTGGGTGAGGAATAGAGGTAACGCAACATGAAGAGGGGTTTCGCAACAAGAAAAGGGGTTCAGAGTTTAGAGAGAGAAACATAAGGTTTCACGCGAAGAAGAATATATTTGGCGCTTTAGTTTTAAGACCAGATGTACAAAACCATGGTCTTAAAAGTTAACCTTTAAGACTAACCTTTATTAAACTCCGGTCTTAAAAGTAATAAACTTTTTGTTTAATTTTTTTCAATATTTTATACCAGCCACAATTTTGTTTTAAAATATTTAATTTTAAGATCGAAATTATTAAAAGGCCAATCTTAAAAGTATAAATTTAAGACCGATCTTATTAAACTTCGGTCTTAAAAATAATTAAGTTTTTGTTTAATTTTTTTCAATATTTTGTACCGGCCACAATTTATGTCTGGTCTTAAAATCAAGATATCCTTCTGGTGTTGGATATCCAGCATCGATCAAAAAATATTTCTCTAATAAATCATGAGGTTATTTTGACGGTGTGAAATTAATGCAAATACAAAATGAATACAAAATAATTGAATTAAAGCTGGTGAAATTATACCTTGAGGTGGATGGGGCAAATATTAATGTGAATAAGAATAATACATTGCTTTCAGGTAAATCAATTCTAACAAACATGACATACATCAGTGACAAGAAGACAGCTTAACAGTTCAATTTGTGATGATACTGCACAAATTCAAGACATTAGCATGGACTGTTAATTCCAGATAAACACTAACATTCAAAAGATAGAGGTATGAAACATCATATGGCCATTTCAAATTTCAATTTACGACAAACAAACAAAACTGTCATGATTACAAAGAGTAATTGAAACATCGTATTCCTGATTCAATTACATAAAGTTTTTAGACTCGGGAGTAATTTTGATTACATCATTGAAAGAAGAAAAATAAGAAAATAATAACGACAAATAGTCACTAAAAAAAGTGAGTGTTTCGCTGTTTTCAACCGACTTTGAAACGCTCAAAACTAAGAATAAAAAGTATCACAATATTTTCAGCATTGAATAAAATGTAGTGTGCAAAACTAGAGTCAGGATTTTTACAAGATCCTTGGGTAAGCCAATAGTAAAGAATATACCGCTAATTAAACAAAAGATTTCGGCTAAGGAGTAGTGGGTATCCGAAATTTTTTTTTTTGGGAGTAAGGTTGCACCGAAGTTAACAAAATATAGCAATTTTGCCCCTCCATTAATCTTGACCATTAAGTTTAACTGATATGCACACATGGTACAAATGCTTGCCACCTCATCAATCAAAATAGGGTTAAGTATCATTTTTTCTCCGGAAGTTTTTCTTGAGGAGTAGTGTTGTAACACCCCTACTGTTGTAAATGGTCTACCTGTAATCGTTGATAAATTAATGAAGAGTTTTTGGCTATGATTTAATTGTTATTATTTGTGTAATATTTTATAATAAAATATTAATTGTAAAAGGATGTCTGTATAGTGGGAGACAGGATAGTGGACCCCGGAAAGGCCCAAAAATTCACCCACTTTGAGCAGATGAAAAGAGTCTTTGGCGGGCCCAGGGGAGGATACCGGTGAGGTATAAAGCCAGTATAATAACGCGGGGCTTGGGGAATATGACAAAACACATATTCTTGACTCCTGGAAGTGTGTATGCACCATACAAGGGCAAGAGAGAGAAAGAGACATTGAAAAAGGCATGTTTCAAAAAGCAAGAGATAAGGTAATCATTGCTCAGGGACACGTGTCACCACGAGATTAAAAGAAGGTAAAGCAAAGGCAAAATGGTCAATTCCTTGACCTTTGGGCATTGAATTTCATCCTATATTAGAGAGGGAGAAAAACATATGATTTTATCCATATTCTAGTCCAAACAAAAGACGCGGGACCCACAGGCAATAGACCGATAGAAAAAGGGACCGATAGGGACCAGTTAGAGGATTATTTTTGGACGGAATGAGACAAATGTGGGGCCGCATTGGAAAGAAGGAAGGCGCCACATGAGTATGCCTAGGAAGGGGAGAATATCTAGAAAAGACAGAGAAAAGTACAAAAAGATGCACTTTTGGACCTAGTGGGACCCGATAGAGACGGGTAGACCTAGAATTTGACCAATAAAGTGGGAAAATGAAATTAATTGATGGGGATCAGTTTTGTGGGACCCCTAGGCCATGTGACCCTTTTTAATCAATAAAAAATCTGACTTGATGAAAAGATAAGCTTAATTAGTCCATTAAGTAAAGGTGGGCCCCACCGGTAAGACAAAAAGGTATTTTGAGTCAAGAGTAATTCCTATCAAATAAAAAGATGGAATCTGATCAAAGGGGCTGGGGATGCGCCACATAACTCCTATAAGCCTCTGAAATTTGCACATGGGATAAAGATTAGGTAAGGTCAATTGGTTACCGACTAAACAAGAAATTTACTTAGTTACATTGGAACCAATTAGCTACTTTTAGATTAATATTAAAAGGAGCTCAATTTGTCATTTCTCTTCCTAAAAGGTGTGGCACAGCTGAAGGAGATAGGAGGGACCAGCCTACTCCCATATCCAAGATCAAGCTCTCAACCACCTTGTCCACCAAGCCAAAGCTCCGAATTAGGTAACTATCGACAACTTGAACCTTTAAAGTTTAAACTTTGGATTTTCGTGCTTCTTGTTGGGGCTTGGTTTTGGGGTCTAATTTTTGAGTTTTTGATGGTCCCAAATGGTTTAAAATGTGATTTTGTATGGGGTTAGGTTGTATTTTGAGTTTCCGAACTTGAAATCACCGAAAAAGCCTTAAAAGCAAGCTTGTTCTTGATTCTGGAAATTCTGGCAGTGGACCTTCAAGTGAGTTCTAAAAATAGTAAAAGAATTTATTTTTGGCTGATATTTTACAGAAAAAAATTTCACATCCTGAGGTTCACTGTGATATATAATTTTATGATTTTTGGATTTTTCTACTGAGAGATAAAAATTGGTAAAGTTGGCTCTGTGTGCAACAGGGCAAAATCTGACCCAGAGGTGAAAAGTGAGCAACACGCCAAAATAAAAGTATTTTCAGGGTTTGGGAATATTTTGCATGAAAAATATAAATTTCAATGGTTAAAATGACGCTGGAAGCATGTAAAATGATTTTTGTGGAATTTATTAAAAATCTCACAAGTTGGGCCAGAATCACTAGATTTCTGGAAAAAATTGTGATGGGCTCGGTTTTATCAAGAAAGACATGAGGGCATTTTTGTAAATACTGAATAAGTGTATTTTAATGATATATAGGTCAAGGGAACCTTTGGGAAGTCAACGGGACAAATAAAATATTAAGGACAATATTTACCACACCTGGTAGTAACCGTTTTACTCAAATATCTTTATGTGTTTTGCTGTATGTTAGTGTCTGCCATGTGTGTTTTCTTGTATATGTTTGTGCCAAATATGCATACAGAGTTGTATGATTCCTAGCGCCGAAGACGTTAAGTCCGAGGCCGGCCTTAATTGGTGGCTGTGGGGGTTGACTTTCAGTCTGGGGCTGACCTAGGAAGGGCGGCTTTACGGGTTAAGAGTCCAGTGAGACCGAGGCTTGCCTTGGTAAGGTAGCTTACGAGTTCTTGGATTGTGGTGTTTGTTTTACTGTGGTATGTTTGGCATATCAGTGATGTTTTTATATCTGACATGGTTACATACATACTCTCGACACATTTGTTATTTGAGTATTGACGGTTACTCGGGGCCGTTATCGGACTCCAGACGCTTTTGTAGACACAGGGGGACGTGCCTGAGATAAAAGTACCTTTTTGGAAAGGTAATGCATGGTAGTGCAGTGAAGAGTAGGGGATGCCCTATTGTACTTTGTATTTATTTTTTTGGGATGACTGTATTTATATTTTGGTACTTACTTTTGATAATTGTACCCTTAACCCTCCGGAGACTTTTACTTTATGTTTATTTTACTTTTACCAGTACATTAGGTTGTCCAAACCGGTCAAATGCTCTGTTGTGATAACTCTGATATGTATTAAATGGACTAAATAATGATGGCGAGGTAACCAATAAAAGGAATCCCTCTAACCCACGACCCGAAAGGGCGAGGCCAGTAGGGGTGTGACAAATGTTGCCCCGAAAGTTTACAAAACCTAGCAATTTTATCCCGGAAGTTTACAAACGTAGCAATTCTAGCGATTTAGGGAGGGTGGCCTAGATCAATCTATATAAAGGTAAATACTATCACTATTCTTTGTCTTACTGAACTAATTTTTGAGGCAATTCATCTCGTTTTGCATTTCATTTGCTTAGATCGTAAGTGATGCTTTCTCTGGGTTTTGCGACAAGCCTTTCAGTCCCTCTGACCAATTCGGCTTCACAATTCCAGCCACCTTGAGCCCAATGTCTCAAGGATCTTCCTCTCCGACTCCAAGTTCAACCTTTCCAAGGTTCACTTCTTCCCCTGCACCCTCCACTCTTAGCTTTGCGTCTTTTAGCAACTCAAAGAAGATGACATTTCCTGTGTTCTTTAGTCTGATCTTGTTGAGTCTATTTATCCTATTAATTCCCTCAAAACCGATGATTCCTTCAATAAAACGAAATTGATCTCTTTTTGTATTCATTTCTTTATGCTCGCCATATTGGGCTAAGAAATACCCTCAATACCAATGATTCATACAACAAGAAAAAGATGACAAGGTGTGATGCCACGTCATATTGGGCTAAGTGATATGGATGATGAGGTGGCATGACATGTTGTTGTTTGACTGATTTAATAGTCAAATTTAATATTGGGGGATGACAAGGCAAAATTGTTATGTTTGTACACTTCTGAGGCAAAATTGCTCATTAAAAAAAAAAAAAAAAACATCTGGATACCTATTGCTCCTCAATAAAAACTTCCAAGACAAAAATGATGTTTAACCATATTTTGATTAATGAGGTAACATGCAACGTATGCATTTTAGTTAAAGTTAACGGTCAAAATTAACGGAGGGGAAAAATTGCTACATTTTGCTCCAAAAAAATTCCGGTACTCATTGCTTCTCAATCAAAACTTCTACGGTGAAAATGATACTTATCTAAAAAAACAAATATAAAACAATTTTAGCAGCGGAGGACAATAAAAGAGAGGAAATCCAGCATATAGGCACCATAAAAAACAATTTTAGAAATAATATCACTTGTAATAGAAGGCAGGAGCAACCTTGCATGGGTGATAACATATATATATATATATATATATCAGCTGACACATTGCACCCACTAAACGGTTCCTCAAATTCCAAAAACAAAGTGCTCATCGTCTTCCCTGCACATCAATCTGTCAAGAAACAACTGTCAGACTGCACAATTTCTTTTCAGATCAAGATTTTTCTCTCTAATTCTGAAAAGGTGAAGTAAGACGCTCCTCAGTTATCAAGATACAGATCAAGAATCCTTACAGGTATTTATTATTCTGTTTCTCCTTTAATCTTTCTCTAAATTTTCCTTCTCTTCATTCTTTGGTAACTGAAATGGACTTCAGAGAATTCCAGATCGATCCCGGGCTTAATTAATATTTTACGGCAAAATTCATTTGTTAGTCTCAACTCTAATCTTGGAAGTTTGATGTGAAAATGAGTTAATATGGATCCATCATTTTCCTTTAGCTATCTAATTCGTAAACCAATAGAAGTATGTAAGATGAATATGCCTTATGGAATAATAATGTGTGGTTTTTCAAACTTTTTCAGAGAGTCGTGTTGTTTCGTACGTAAAGATCAAGAATCCCCACAAGGTAATCAAATCATCATCGAAGTTTATTTGGCTTCTTGTTTAATCTCATTCTCTTCCATGTTTGGTGACTAAAATTGATATAAAGTAAGCAAAATAACATTGAATAAGTTTTGGCTGTCCTTGTATTTAGACGCTCCTCGATCAATAATCCTTACATGTAATTGTAACATCACTTTATTCTGTTTCTCCTTTGTCTTCCTTGTCTTCGCTGTTCGATGACTGATGGATCTTGCATTTGACGTGATGATGAGTTAATGTCCATGATTTTTCTTACACAGCTCTCTGTTGTGCAACAATGCAAAATGCATTTATTAGTTTTAAATCTAATCTTGGAAGTTCCATGTGTTGAATAGATGATAACCTAGATTAGTTTCTTGCACAACCCTCTGATATTCAAAAACTAATAGAAGTATCTAAGATGAATATACGGAATAATGTGTGGTTTTCCAAATCTTTTCAGAGAGTTGTGTAGTTTCGTGTGCGTGAAGATCGAGAATAATCACTAAAAGGTAATTAAAGCACCACCAGAGTTTATTTTGATTCTTCTTTAATCTCTTTCTCTTGCTTGTTTGGTGACTGAAATTAATATTTCAGGGTTTCAGGGAATTCCCGATTGATATTGCGGGCTTCAGAATAGCCTCGATTTCACTGATCTTACCTGCCATCAGATTTAAAAACTATTAGGTAAACCCTAATGATACTTTTTCTTTTTTCTTTTTTTTCCTATATAGCTCGGTGACAAGAATTTTTTTTTTTTTTTTTTTTCTTCCCGTCAAACTTTCTCCATACAGATAGTAATTAATATATATTAAATAAGGGTAAGGTTAGAAAGTTGTTGCTTTTTCTTAACTTATGTGAAACATGCTTATAAATAAGATTAGAGAAGTCCGCATGAGTATTTATTATGTCAGTAGGTATGTGAGGCTAATTGAACATAAGCGTTATTCAATATTACGGGATTTGATTTTAATTCAGAGCTTTACGAACAGGAGATATAGGTGGAAAATATATATATATATAGTACTACTCTCATTGATTAGATATGTTTGGGTTTTGCAGATGGCAGTATGATTTTGGTCCTATATTTATAAGTTATTTATAAGTCGAGATTGGGAAAAAAAAAATTGTCCTTTTCATATATCCACTTTCCTAGATATTGGGAAAAAAATTTAGGTCTTATCATATATCCACTTTCAGAGTATTAAATTATAGTGTTACAATTTTATCCCTACCAATTATAATAAAGAGGTAGAGAGATAGAAGAGCAAGATGAAAAATACCCATTTATAAACTAGGATGAAATTAAAAATGTAGTTCATAATTATCATTGAGTTAACTAAATTTCTTTAGTAAGTTTGAATTAGATAATTTTAAGTTATAAATAGAATGAGGTGATACCCATGAGTCAAATTTGGCGATTGTAGTTTTAATGTTGTTGTTGTTGTTGTTTTTTTTTTTTTTTTTTTTTTTTCAAAATGGGAATACGTACCTTGGGCATTTGTTAATGCTTTTGAAATTTTATAATTCTGGTGACAAACTACCAGTAATCAAGAATTTTAAAACACTCTCTGACCACACAATTTCTTTTCAGATTTGATAATTTCTCCCTAACTCTCTAAAAACTGAAGAAAAGGTGAAGTTAGACGCTCCTCAGTCATCAAGATACTGATCAAGAATCCTTGCAGGTGATTTTTATGTTTCCTTTAATGCTTCTCTTAATCTTCATTCTCTCTATTGTTTCTTTGGATTTGCCCACACAACTCTCTCATTGTTGTTTTCTTACTGTAGACAAGTATAGAGAATATAATCTGAATTCCGTATCTGTTCATGTACATAAGAGGGGTATTTATACAATGGGAGAGAGCCTTAGAATTTATGGCCCTTAATGACTATTAATCTCCTAATCCCTGATTTATCTCCTAATCCCTAATTCATAGGGATTCTAATATATTTCCTAACACTCCCCCTCAAGTTGGAGCGTAGATGTTAATCAAGCCCAACTTGTTACAAAGATAGTCAACCCGAGTCCCATTTAAGGCTTTATTCAGAAGGTCAGCCAATTGGTCACTAGACCGCACGTGCCCCGTAGAAATAAAGTTCTCCTTGATCTTATCACGTACAAAGTGACAATCAATCTCAATGTGTTTTGTACGTTCATGAAACACAGAATTGGAGGCTATGTGTAGAGCAGCTTTGTTATCACACCACAACTTCACAGGTAATGACGTGGCAAGACCAACCTCCTTCATTAACTGATGAATCCACACAATTTCCTGTACTGACTGAGACATGGCTCTATACTCAGCTTCTGCACTCGACTTAGAAACCACATCTTGCTTCTTACTCCTCCATGACACTAAATTTCCCCCAAAAAACACACAATATCCTGTAGTGGATCTTCTGGTAGCCTTTGATCCTGCATGATCTGCATCGCAAAAACATTGAATCTTGTTGTGGCCATGATTCGTATAGAGTAAACCACGACCAGGTGAACCCTTCAAGTAATGTAACACATGCTCCAAAGCTTCCCACTGAGCAACGGTTGGTGCAGTCATGAATTGACTCAGCAAACTAACTGGAAAGGTCACATCGGGACGAGTTACCGTGAGATAGTTCAGTTTCCCAATTAATCTACGGTATCTCTCAGGATAGGCAAATGGCTTGATCTTCTCCGGGTCAACTTTCTTTCTTACCTCCTCAGGTAGCTCATCAAACGGTATGCTATCATCAATGTCCAAGAAGGGATTAGGAATCATTGGAAAGCTACTTGGTGCTGCTCCGAGTTTCCGGTTTCTTTTAACAAATCAAGAACATATTTCCTCTCGTGTCAAAAGGATGCCTTTCTTACTTCTCATAACCTCTATCCCAAGAAAGTACTTTAACGGACCCAAATCCTTTGTTTGAAAATGAGAATTAAGAAAGGCCTTAAGTGATGAGATTCCCGAGGCGTTGCTACCCGTAATAACAATATCATCAACATATACCACTAATAGAATCATGCCAGCATCTGTCTGCTGATAAAACACAGAATGATCACATTTACTCTGACGCAGTCCAAACTTCTTAACCACAGAGCTAAACCTGTCAAACCAAGCACGAGGGCTCTGCTTCAAGCCATATAAAGACTTCTGAAGATGACATACCTTCCCACGCTCCCCCTGAGCAACAAAACCAGGTGGTTGCTCCATGTATACTTCCTCAAGAAGATCACCATTCAAGAACGCATTTTTAACATCCAACTGATGAAGATCCCAACCATAATTGGCTGCCATAGAAATGAAGAGGCGAACAGAGGACAATTTTGCCACAGGAGAGAAGGTTTCCGAATAGTCAACACCATAGGTCTGAGCATAACCCTTGGCAACCAATCGAGCTTTCAAACGTTCCAAGGTGCCATCAGCTTTGGTTTTGATCGTGAACACCCACTTACACCCAATAGCCTTCTTGCCAAGAGGCAAATCAACGAGTTTCAGTGTACTCCGCCTTATCAAGGGCCACCATTTCGTCTTCCATCGCAGCACGCCAACCGGGATGGGTTAAGGCTTGTTGGAGAGAAGTGGGAACAGTGAGAGAGTCTAAAGATGCTATGAAGGAACAGGATGGAGGAGACAAATGGTTATAGGAAACAAAGGAAGAAATAGGATAAGTGCATGTACGTTTACCTTTGCGTAAGGCAATAGGCAAGTTATCAGAAGTATCGACACGGGTCGAGTTCGGTAAGCGAAGCGAAGTATCAAGTGTATCGGGAACATCGCACGGTGCTAGGTCGAAGCGTGGAGTGGAAGGAACTAATGCCGGATCGTGACAACGGCAGTCATTGGTGAGTCATGGACCTGATCAATTACATTACTTGCCCTAGGGCGTTTTCGATAAACATGATAGATAGGTGGTTTAGCAGGTGCCGGATCAGATGCTTGCACTGGTGGTAACTGAACAGTATAGACCAAGAGATCATCAAGACTACCGGAGGTGTCATCGGTAGAGACATAAGATGGAGGTGGCGTAGACACAGGAAAAAATGAAGTCGACTCATGAAATGTGACATCTGTAGACACAAGATAACGCCGAAGAGTGGGAGAGTAGCACCGATAACCCTTTTGAACCCTAGAATACCCAAGGAAGACACACTTAAGAGACTTGGGATCAAGTTTGGTAACAGTGGGACGAATATCGCGAACAAAACAGACACACCCAAAGATTTTAGGGTCAACAGGAAACAAGGGTTTGGAAGGAAACAGGGTGGTGTATGGAGTGGCACCATTAAGGACAAGAGGGGACATACGATTAATAAGGAAGCATCAATTAGAGCAGTAGACAACACGAGGCGTCGGCCAAAAAGGCTTAGGAACATTCATTTGAAACATGAGAGCCCAAGTGACTTCTAATAAGTGTCGGTTCTTACGTTCAAAGCAACACCATTTTGAGCCGGTGTATCGAAAAACGAACGGGAGGACAATCCCGATGAAGCATGCCATCTTTGAAGCATATAGGTTTGAAATTGGGCAGAAAAATATTCCTTAGCATTGTCACTCCGTAAGGTTTTACGAGACACCAAAATGAGTTTTGATTTCAGCACGAGAAATTGCAAAAGTGAGAGAACAACTCGGAGCGAGTTTTCTTTAAATAGAGCCAAGTGGTACGAGAGAAATCATCAACAAAAGTAACAAAGTACCGAAAACCAGGTTTGGACTCGACATGACATGGACCCCAAACATCAGAATGGACCAAATCGAAGGGAGACATAGCTCGTTTATTAACGCGAGGTGCCAAATGAACACGATGATGTTTAGCAAACTGACATGACTCACATTCTAAAGACGACAAATGATGGAATTGAGGATACATCCTCTTCAAAGAAGACAAAGACACATGACCTAAACGACAATGAATGTCAAAAGGGGACGAACCACGCAAGCAAGCAATCGAACATGGTACCCGATCCTCAAGAAAGTAATGACCGCCAGATTCATAGCCCCTACCAATAACTCGCTTTGTCGTGAGATCCTGAATCAAACAATGGTTAGGAAAGAGAGTGATGAAACAGTTTGATTGTCTAGTGAGTTTGCTAGGGGACAAAAGATTAAATGCAAGGTCAGGGACATTCAGGACATGGGATAAGGAAACATATGGGGTAGGTTGGGCAATGCCAAAGCCAAGAACACGAGAATAAGAGCCGTTGGCAATTGTTATACTAGAAGGAGTGGCATAAGGCGCATACGAGGAAAACAAGTGGTGGTTACCTATCATATGATCAGTAGCACCGGAATCGATGATCCACTTTGAGGAAGAAGTAGCAAAACTAGAGGCAATATTACCTGTACCAAGAGCAATTGAAGAACTAGACGTAGATGCAGCCATTGAGCCTCACAAAGGAGATAGTACCGAGAACCCAAAGAGAACAGCAACCAAAAAATTCTCCGAACGTCTCTCAAGAGAGTAACACAAATTGCACAATTATCCAAACGTCTCACAAGAGACCAAACTCCGTCAAACACCTCACACCGGAGGTAAAGAACGAACAATCGACCACCCAACAAAGAAGTAACTGCCAAACACCTCACACCAGAGGCAAAAAAGAAGAAGACCCAACCAAAAGAAGCTGAAAACGCACAGAAGAATCTGAAAACGCACAAATCCAGATCTGAAACAACAGACCAGCGACGAGAAAAACGAACCCAGATCTGCAAACCTCGTCGAACGAACACAAAAACACCTAAAATGAACCGGGTTCAGGGATTCGACGCAAGTGGCGGCGGAAACCGTCGGAAAGGACGACACGCACTCTCACGCGCCGGCGCGTGGAACTCGCGAAGTCGACGACGGTGGCGCGTGTGGCTCACTCGCTGATCGGATGGCGGCGATTCTCCGGGGAAGGGCCGAACGGACGACGGCGACTCCAAAGGTGCGGCGCGTGAGTGAAAAAATGACCAACCACCGACGCCCTAATACCCTTAGATCTGACTGACGAACCAGTAAAAACAGACAGGGACGAACCAGCAGAGATTGGACAGAAAAAATATTTTCAGAGAGCCCCTAGCTTTGATACCATGTAGACAAGTATAGAGAATATAATCTGAATTCCGTATCTGTTCATGTACATAAGAGGGGTATTTATACAATGGGAGAGAGCCTTAGAATTTATGGCCCTTAATGACTATTAATCTCCTAATCCCTGATTTATCTCCTAATCCCTAATTCATAGGGATTCTAATATATTTCCTAACACTTACCCTACTCTCTAATGTTCAAAATCTGTAAGGTTGATGTGATGATAAATTAATATCCATGATTATTTTATTTCATGTACATCTCTGATATCCATCAAATTTTATTTATTTATTATTTTTTTTAATCTAGGGCAAAAAAATGGAAGACATCATACACAATTTAATTAGAGCTAGGACTGAGCAGGAAAGAGATTCAGTATTGCAGCTCATTTCCATTCTTCTTATTCTTGAAGACTCTTCAGTAACACATATAAAATCTATCCGAAGGAAAAAGCTCAAGGAGGGAGAACTTAAAAAGATAGAGTTAGATGGGAACCTGAAACTAAAAGGAGGACCAACAGTGGTATTTAACAGGAATAGATGCTACAATATGCAGTTGGTCAGAAAAGGCAACGAATTCTATCTAAAGATAATAGATGCCCAATTGGAAGAGTTTTGGAAGTATGTCGAAATTGGGCAAGAATACAATATCTTCTGGGTCCCTAGTCCTAGTTGGTCCTCTAGACCATTACTTCTTATTACATACTAGTGGATTTTTCGTCATCTTTATCTTTGGTTGTATTTTGGGTCCTGGATTTATGTATGGTTACACTCATGCAATGATTTTGTATTCCTATGAATTTGATGATTTTGCAATGCAATGAATTGGGATTGAGTTTTGCTTTGTCGTGTCCTCGGAATTATAAAATTGGTTTGTAATTTGGATTTTTGGTTTGCACACCAAAAGGTGTAAATAAAGGTTTTTTTTTTCAATATTCTAGAAAGAAACTATGTGTGGAAAGTATATCATCGACTAAATTTCAGTACAACAGTTCTTTGATTTCCATATGGATATTGATGTGTTGGTGTTTGAAGATGATATAGAATCTATGAAGTTTCTTTTCAAGTGAGTTAAAATAAGGATGGTGGAAGATACCTCTTTCAAGTTTCCTGAGGTTTGGTTTTCTGAATTTAGTAACAAAATAGGCTCAATTAAGAGTTAGGGAGTTCAAGTATTTGGGTTGATGGAAAGAAACAGAGTTCTTAAAGTATGGAATTTTATGTCAAGAGTGAGGCTTAAGGAACAAAGTATATATATTTAAACCCATGGTTTAAAATGATGGTTCAAGTGGAAATATTCGTGACTAAATAGATTGTGTATGATGAGAGAATGAGGTTGGGAACATAAATGATGAGAAAATTAAATTATGGCATGAAGTAGAATATAGGAGTTGATATGGCTTAATGGGAATTATAAATCTTAAGTTGTAGTAATGGTTGTCAAGTGACAATTTTGAGTCATAGGAACAGTCTCGAATGATGAACTAAACTTATTTGTTATATGAATGGTTAGAAGCATGTCATGAAGAAAGATCCCAGATGAATGCAAGTACAAGCAGTAAGTATTCAAAACAGAACCAAACACTAGTGCAAAAAAGGGCTTTAAGGCCGCCTCATTTAGACCGGAGTATCGACGCCCCGATCTTAAAGGTATAACTGGTGGCATTTCGTAAATATAAAGAACTTATTGGACCGGATCATTTTTCATAGGTCTTAAATATATTATTCAGTCCGGTTTTAAAAAAAACCAGTCTTAAAAATGTTATTAAAAAAATTGAAATATCAATTACTTTATAGAGAAATCTCATACAGGTCTAAAAGTTTTAAGACCGTACATATTTAATAGTCGGTCTTAAAAGTTATTCTTTTAAGAGGACATAAAATGAGGCCGGTACAAAATATAGAAAAAATAAACAAAAAATTAATTAATTTCAAGACTTGACTTTTATAATGACCGTTCTTAAAGGTTAACTTTTAAGACCGTCTTATAATAAGGAATTATTGGTTGCTTATTTAAATCAAGTGTATTTAGGTATTATTAACCAAGTATTATTTCATCTTCTTTGGCTTAATTATTTTTAAATACAATTAGCCCTCCTTTGACACTTTTAATTTGTCTCTAATCATCTTGAAGAATTATGCAACTAATCTCAATTAGTGCAAGCTTATTTTGTTAAGATAATTGTTAATAGATAACAATTAAACTAAGTATTTCCCTATCTCCTTTTCTTGTTTTATGAGCATTTAAAATAGTTATTATTTCATGTGATTTTATTTCACATTTTATAGCTCCTAATATGTGGTCTCATTAATCAACCATTGGTTAATTAATTTCAAAGTGAAATTTGGACAAAAATATAATTAATAGATTATATTTCTTTGAGACACATATTCACCTTTGTATTTTAGTAATTGTTTTCCAAAATACAATGTTTATAAGAGTTATGAAAATTAGGGTATTACAATCATGCCATGAAATTGTTTATGGCACTAGTGGAAAAAAGGACTTTAAGATCGCCTCATTTAGACAGGAGTAATGACGCATAGGTCTTAATAGTATGATTTGGTGGCGCTTTTTGTAAATATAAAGAACTTCTTGGACCGCATCCTAATGAGCATCGGTCTTAATAGTATGACCGGTGGCAGTTTTGTAAATATAAAGAACTTCTTGGACCGCATCCTTTATCAATGAGTCTTAAATATATTATTTAGACCGCCTAACTAAAGAAACTGTCTTAAAAGTATTATTGAAAAAACTGAAAGTTCAAATTTCTTTATAGAGAAATCTCGAACAAAATGACTTATATTTTCGCGGTCCAAAATAATGAGAAAAAAATTAAATAAACGTTTAAGACCGGATATATATAACAGGCGGTCTTAAATATTATACTTTTTAGACCGGACATAAATTGTGACCGGTACTAAATAGTTTATTACTTTTAAGTTCAGAGTTTCATAAACAACGGTCTTAAAACTTAACATTTAAGAATGTCTTTTTAGTTCATCCAGTCTTAAAAATAAAGCGCCAAATATATTCTTCTTTGCGTGAAACGTTCCTTACGACTTACGTTGTCCCTCTGAACTCTGAAACCCCTCTTCTTGTTGTGAAACCACTCTTCCTTGTGCATTACCTCTCTTCCTCGCCCACGCGAAACGTTACCTTACGACTTACGTTGTCCCTCTGAACTCTGAAACCCCTCTTCTTGTTGTAAAACCACTCTTCCTGTTGCATTACATCTCTTCCTCGCCTACGTACCATTAGCCTCTGTTACGCTTTCATTTGCTCAGGCATTCCTCTCTTCCTGTCTCAAAAATAAACGGTGAAAACGATTCCATTCGTGTTCCGGAACGCCGGTCTTGGTGTGAGTCGAACAAACCCTCTTCATCGACAATGTGCCTCGTAATCGCCCAAAGACGCTGTGGTAGAAGAGGCACAAGAATGATGGATGTAACCCTAAGTCGAACTTACGGGTCAAAGTTGGAGATCCAGTTTGATGAAAAGTTGCGACCTTTCGGTCCTAATAAAAGCAAATATACTAGTTTTGTCGACTGTCTTGCACGCAGCAAGGTTAGCATCTTGACTGTTGAGTGGAAAAACGTGGACTTCGAAAAGTAAAGCAACCTATTTGGGACACTATCCGGCTTACATATAATGTCCCTGACTCTGAGAAGTTGAAAGACAAGACATTGTCTTATTGTGCTGATCGGTGGAGGAAGTTTAAGACCTCTCTCGCTAACAAGTATATTTTTGCCGAGGTTCGGCCGGCCAAAATCCTTGGGACAAGTACACATTTATTGATGAACAAACTTGGCAACAATTTGTTCAGTCGGACCATTCTGAAGCTCGGTGAGTTTATATTTAGTTTTTTTGCCCTTTTGTTTGCTTATTAACCTGTGCTTGATATGTGAATGTTATTGTGTTCATCTAATCTCGTTAGTTAAATTGTTTGGTGTGTGAATAGAAGTATACATTTCCCCGCCTTTGTCCGTGCAAGTTTGATATGTAAACCCTGAAAAGGTAAAATACTAAAAAGGTAATTAGGGAAATAATAATGGCATAAGAGTCAAGCCATTATTATAGTCTTAGTTCTGTTATAGTAGATAGTGGTTAGACATTCTTTGTTAGTTTGTTACTATCTAATGAGGACTGCTTGATCCCATCGGATGCCTTAAAAAGGATCAAGTTTGTATTATTTCGTAAGCATAATTCTCTTTTGTTTCTTAACCTATCTATTTAGCAAGTACAAGACATAGCTCCAATTTGTTCTACAATTCTACATCTTCCTTACATAAAATGTTGAAACTTGATGAAGTGAATTTGACTAGTGTTTGATGTTCATATCAAGCAGAAGTTCTCTAATTTCTGTTAGTGAGATGGTTGGAATTCATAATTAATAGTTGTTTTCAATGCTGATTCATAGGAAAGAAGGGAACGAGCACAGGAGATAGGGAGAAAGAATGATTGCCCGCATAGGGCTTTCGCGCGGATATGAAAAGGCTGAAGAAGAATTGATGGCGGCCAAGCGGAAGAGATTGGATGATGAAGCAGAATCGAATCCTTCTGCGGTACATGATCCACCATCTCCAATACGTCGCGAGGAGTTGTGGTTGCACATTCGGACAAAGCCAAGCGGCGCCTACACGAGTGAACAAACTCATGTAGTTGCTGAAAGAATTGTAAGTATCGTTATTGTTATTTTTAGTTACTAAACATGTTTCATTACTAAGCTTCTCGTTATCTGTATCTTACAGGAATATCTTAAAAAGAAAGAAGCAGAGGGATCTTTTGTGTCGGACGGGAGGAGTGATGTTCTGACCGTTGCGACCGGAAAACCAGATCATGGTGGGCGTGTAAGGGGGATTGGAGGATGGGTAGGCCTGAAGGAATACTTTGGTAAATCCAAATAGACAAAGTATGGTTACCCGGGAGGATATGGAACAGAGGGTGGCCAAATTAAGTGAGGATGCAGCGGCTAAAAAAGCAAGGTATCAATCCGAGATGAGCCAGATGAGGGAGGAATTGAATCAGATGAAGCTGCTTTTGAGCAATCGTCCAGAGACCAGTGTTCCCGTCACACATTCACCTGCACCTATGCAGCATAGCACTAGGGGGAGCTGCATTGTTGGACAGTCAGAGCAACCTTGTGACCTATATGTGGAGGATCGTGATCGTCCTACACGATTAGTTGCAAAAGGGACTATCCACAACTTATTGGGATCAACCGTACACCACCAACAAATGGCGATGATGAAGTCGAGTGTCGGTTGAAAAGGTGATCATTGATGCACCTCTCCCTCTCCCAACCGATCGGTGAAGCTTGTGAGTCATGTCAAGGGAACCTTCATCTCTTGGCCGGTGAAGCTTGTACATGTCTCTACTCCTCCTGAAGCTTCATCCCCTCCTCCTCAAGTTCCACCCCTCCTCCTCAAGTTCCACCGCCTCATCAAGCTCCATCCCCTCCTCAAGCTCTATCCCCTACTACTAAGTTGACTGGCACGGAAATAATATCCGATCTGGTGAAGAGTGGATATTTTAAAGATAAATCGTGGCCTGTCAATGAAGTATTAGGCGTCCCTCATCCTCTTCCCGTTCAAGTTGACACCGTTGATGTTGAGTCCCTGCTGATTCCTCGACAGGAGCTTATTGATGCAATTGTTCATATTTTTATGAAGTAAGTATCTTCTATCCATGAGTACACAATTTAAATGCATCATTTAGACACACATACATATATACTAATTCCCTGATCGATGTTATTATTGTAGGTTATTGCATCAAGAATTGGTTCAAAAGGGCAGGAGCAACGATTTTGGATTCTTGTGCCCTGTCTATTCAAGTCAAACATCCATGCAGGAGAGACAGGTGTACATATCAAAGAGGGTGTGTGAAGTGAGAAGAAAGGTGTACTTGTTGCCATTCTTCCATAGGTACATATCACAAATCTTGTCTGCGATTCACTTAATTCTGCTACATATATCACTGAGTATACTTTCTTCGCTGTGAATTTTCAGCCGCCACGTGGCGATTGGTCTTCATGTGCATGGAGGAGCATAAAGTTATCTTCTTATGCTCCACTCACGGAATTCCATTGCCTTCGTTGACGAGACCATCAACGAGTAAGCATGTCATTTTGATTCTCTTGTCGAAATCTCCGTGTGAATTTTCAATGAACATTATTGATAAATTTGTAATTTTGATGATAGTGCCATGAAGACCTTCCAAACCGAGGTAAAGAAAAGGCGTCGGGCCAAAGACCCCATCCGGGACACACGAGAGGTTGGTACAATATTTGTACACCGGCACTTTTGCCTTGTGAAGTTGGTCATTAAGCTATATATGCTCTTATATATATTTCTTGTTCTTTTTAGACCCGTCGGCAACCACCGGGGTCCAACTTATGTGGCCAGTACGTCATGAAACACATGTATGATATTATCACGGGAGGAAGGACTAAATTAGCTGCAAAGGTAAATGTATTTGATGTTACATATTATGCACGCAAGTTAATTCGGTGTGTGGCTTAATGTTACATATGAAATATGCACGCAAGTTAATTCGTTTTGTCTTTCATGTTACATATGTTTGATCGCGCCCGATCTCTTTTCGATGATGAACGGAGCACATACACAATTTGTTTTGTGAATATCTGTATGACGATCTTAAAGTCGGGACAATAATTAATGTCCTAAATTCATTTGTAAATATATCTGTACAATAATAATATTCGTAAATTTGTTTATTTTCCTAACAATATTCATTTGTAAATATACATAGGCAATGTAAAATTCAATAAATAAATTTTTTTAATTTTTCGAACAATTTTCTTGTGTCCATTTTGGGTTTCTAAATGTATTGGATGGTGGATAAAGCTATTTAGTGCTTGAAATTTGAGAAAGATCTGGACTTTTAGGACCGTATATTAATTAAAAGTCCGGTCTTAAAAGTCCGCATAATAAACATCCGGTCCTAAAAGTGTCCGCTTTAAAAAAAATATGACATTTTTAGGACCGTATATTAATTCAAAGTGCGATCTTAAAAGTCCACATAATAAACATTCGCTCCTAAAAGTCTTATGAGACCGTATATTATTTTTATTGTCCGCTCCTAAAAGTCTTTTTATTTTAGAAGTTGGCTTAACTTTTAGGACCATGTAATTGTTAAATGTCTGGTCTTAATAGTCTTTCTTTAAATGGAAATGTTCACTCGCTTTTCGGACAAATCATTATGGTTCGAGACAACCGAGGTTACGGCATTCCCGCTCAAGTTAGGTCCTTCATTGTAGTCGATGTTACTTCTCCCGATCTTGAGCAAAGCATTATCGGTTTCCCTTTTCTTTGTCTCTTTTCTTTTGGTTGGAAAAAGAAGGAAGATATTGAAATGGTACTTTGTTTCAAATCAGGGGAGGTAAAACCGACGACAACGAAGGTCCAACCTTGAGAAGAATTTTCACTGTGTTTGTTTTTATTCAAATGAGGTAAAAGATGTTTTTTGTTTTTTGTATGTTCTTAATTGTATTCTGTGAATTTCTATTGTTGATTTACACGAGGACAATGTTTTGTTTGTTTCCTTTTTGTCGGAAAAAGAAAGATGATGATGAAAAGGACAAAGCGATCGAATATGGAAACCAAAGCTGACAAAAAAAGGCGGTGTTTTTAGGACCGTCGATTTACTAAGTGTGCGGTCCTAAAAGTCTTCGTTCTTTCATCTTAGTTTTTTGAGTACGCCATTATCCATCTTTCATAGTTGCCTTGTTTATTGCTTTCCAGGCTCGGATAATGGATAAACTAACTAATTAAAGTACTAAACTCGCACGAGAACAAAAAGAGTGCATAATATTTTATATAATAATTTTTACAAAAAAAAAACAACTAATCCTCTTCGTAGACGGAGAGGGAGGGGAGCCGGTGTCATCGGAGTCGGGGTCGGAGTCATCTTCACGGGATCGTACTCCACGTCATTGGCGTGAAGTACCATGTTCAGCTTGTTGTTCACGGTATGAACAAGCTGAACCAATTGGCGCAAGCGTCGATCCATGTGATCGACACGAGCCACCAACGACTGCACCAACTGCTTCACAGTCAGAAATGGAGGAGGGAATGGCGGAGGAAGCTGAGGTTGAAGAGGAGGAGGAGGAGGAAACGGAGGACGGGGGAGCAGCCATTCTTGTGGAGGCTAGGCGGTGGAGGAGGCCGTGTAGAAGTGATGGAGAAGAATGTGAAGAAAGTACAAGTAACAACGGGTTTAAATAGAGAACCCATCCCGAACAATGTGAAACGCGAAACTTTAATGAGGAGACGCATAGTTCAAACCATGGTTAGGATTGAATATGAAAAGAATTTGAAAAGAATGAATTTTAGTCTTGGGTAAATGATGAAAGGTCGGTCTTAAAAGTAATAGAATTGAATATTTTAAAAATAAATAGACTTTTAGGACCGGACATATTATAAAAGATCGGTCTTAAAAGTAATAGAATTGATTTTAAAAATAAATAGACTTTTAGGACCGGACATATTATAAAAGATCGGTCTTAAAATAAAAATTAAATAATAGAATTTTATATCGAGTACCTATAAATCCCGCTCTTAAAAGTTTCTCTGCCTTTATTAACTCCTCATACCTCTCTGTCCTTAACTCCTTATTAATTCCTCATCACTACCTCGTAACTCCAAACTACGTACGTGGCTATTTGAGAACAGCTCTCTGCCTTTATTAATTAACTCCTCATACCTCTCTGCCCCAACTGCTCAAACCATGGTTAGATACAAGAGAACCGCTCGTAGGGGTGCTCTTACTCGTGATGCTCGTGCCTTCCGTCGATCGTTATACGGTGCGCCTCCTCCATCGAGAGTCCGTCCTATTGCTGCAAAAGAGTCTCGGGTCGTTGGACCCATTATTATTTCTTCGGATGATGAAGAGGTTCCCGCTCCCCGTCCCCAACCTCTTGGCCCCACCGCGACTACTACTGACCCCTCTTCTCTTTCCTCTAATGAAGCATTGTGTCTGATGAGAGTAAGACAGAAACTTGCTGATCTCCGGCGAGAAATTAATGCTGTTCACGCCAAAATCACCAAGGCTTTGGAGGATAATAAGCTTTAGGATGTTTAGTCAGATTCTTGTTTTTGATAATTTTCTGCTTTTTTTTCCTCTTAATTTTCTTGTGTACGTGCATATTCCCCAGTTATGTATGGAAGCAGTAAAACTAAGCTTGTGTCTTTCTAATATTCATATTCTCCAGTTTTCCTTTAATTTATTTTATTAACTCAGTTTCTGCTGCGCTCGCCAAATGCAAACCTCTTTTTTTTTTGGTTAATTAATAAACGAAATACTTTTAGGACCGTAGTTCCAGAATCATTTGGTCTTAAAATTAAATGAATACTCGAAAGTTAGGATGGAGTATTCTTAACCGCTGGTCTTAAAAATTAGTTAATAAATGTTTGACTTTTAGGACCAGACGCTTTATAAATCTCCGGCCTTAAAATGAAATAAATACTAAAATTTAGGACCGCAAAGTATTGTTAACCTCGGTCTTAAAAATTTATTAATAGAATTATATCTTTAGGACCGTATCTCGTATAATTAACGGTCTTAATAAAATCTAAAATATAAAGACATGGCTATGTCGCGGGGAAAATTAAATTTCCCTCTCGAACTTCTCTTGTCGCGCCGAAAGTGATTACACAGTTCTCTCCAGTGTGTGTTGCGTCGTTCTTCGCTTCGCGTTCCTCTCTCGAGATTAACTCTCTAGTTCCTTAGCTAAACGTCTATAGACCAAGCCGTACGAGGTGTTTCGGTTATATAACTTTATGATTTTCCTTTTAATGGTTCCGGGGTTTTCATGGGTTGAACGAAATCGATGAAATGTTATTGTTGGTTTCTTTGTTGTTAATGAATATTGTATTTTGAAGATTATATTTGCACTTTAGACCTACCCAACTGACCAAGAAATGTTTTTAGGTTACTCTTGTTGTCTGCGACATCAACGTTCGTGGCGGGAGAAGAAAGACTCAACAAACGCATTTGAATTTATATGGTACAGGTGAGTCTACAAGACCTTCATGCGATGCATTTAATTTCCTCGTCATGTATTTATTTTGCTTCTTGGATTCACTGTGATACATTTATGACCAAAAGTGATTCTTTGTTATGCATTTAATAGGCAAGTTTCTCCATAAAACCAAAAAAGAAAAAAAAAGACAAGCATAACCGACATTGAGCATAAATATGCATTTGGAGTTTGTTGGTTCTCTAAAGGTTTTGATGATTGCCAACAATTGTAAACAAAAAATGAGGATTTGCTCTCGAAGTTGGAAAATCTGAGTGAGAGCAAACCTCGAGGTTTTGCTTAGAAACCTCGAGGTTTGGCCTTACAAAGGAAGCCTCAAGGTTCGTGTTTTAACTTGCAAAAACTTGGTTTCACAAATTTATGTGAAACCTCGAGGTTTATTAAGAAACCTCGAGGTTTTGGACTTCCGAGAAAACTCGTTTCACACCGGTTTGTGAAACCTCGAGGTTTACAACAAAACCTCTAGGTTTATTCCTCGGTGCCAAACTGAAAGTTTTGAAATTAAATGTGAAACCTCGAGTATTGAGAGAAACCTCGAGGTTTCGACATCCGAGAGAGCAAATGGTTTTCAAGTATGATAGAAAACCTCGAGGTTTCCATAGAAACCTCCTAGGTTTGTGTTTTTGCTCAAAACAAAGAACTTTGAAATTTAAACAAAACCTCGAGTATTGCTATAAACCTCAAGGTTTGTGTGTTCCAAAGAGCAAATGAACTTTCACTTATTCTAGAACCTCGAGGTTTCTTAAGAAACCTCCAAGTTTGCTCTCATCATGTTTTCGCTGGGTTTCACTTACAATGTGAAACCTCGAGGTTTGGAGTGAGCCAGAGAAACCATTGCTTGTTACACCTTAAGAAACCTCCGGGTTTATTATAAACCTCCGGTTTGAGGTTTTGGTCTTAAATCATTTTCAACTACAAGTGATCAAACCTCGAGGTTTGTGAACAAACCTCCGGTTTCGAACGTTGCCTCGAAAATCAAATATGTCGATTTTGCTATACCTTCTTGTTTGATCTCAATGTTTTCCATGATTAATCTCTAATGTTTCTAGATATGTTTAACCATCTTTTTTGTTAGTTTCGGACATATTAAGGAAAGTTTACTGAAGGTTTAAAGCAAAAGCAAAAGTGATGTCAGAACATTAAATGCTCAACCCAGAAACTTGCATCCTTTTGGTTAATCCATCTGCACACGGTTGCAAAGCATTAAAGAATGATTTCTACAACAAGCAACATCTTCTCCAATGGATTAATTTGCGAGAGAGTCAACTCGATCATCTAGCCAATTTGGATTAAGTGAGATTTAGAAAGAGAAGAAGACCTAGGCAGCTCATAACTTTCGCAGATCATCTTCAACGGTCTTATTATCAATGCAACGGTCTATTAATGCTATCTAACTATAAATAGAGTTGCATTCAATTCTTCTTAACAACTACAACATCTGAAAACGCACAAGCATTTTTTCACTTGTATTTTGTCTTTTGACACTATAAGCTTCAGTGTTTATTATTATCCATTCTTAGAGAGAGTTTTTATCTGTAAATCATTTATTGCAAAGAATCACAAGTCAAGGGGACTTGGTGAGTTGGGAATTCACTGATTACAACTTGTAAGGCGAAGTGAGTTCTAGAGAGAGAACTATTCTTTGAGTACAAAGTGTGTAATCTTTGTGATAGTGGAAAATCTCAGAGAGTCTGGGGACTGGATGTAGGTCAAGTTGTTAGGACCGAACCAGTATAAATCTCTGTGTCCAGCTGCTCTTCCCTTTACTCTGTTTATCTCTGTTTTTGTTGTCTAAAAACATAGCAGATCACAAAAGTTTTTAAAATACCCAATTCACCCCCTCTTGGTTATATAGCTCCACTTTCATTTGGTATCAAAGCACAGGTCTTCTCTAAAGAGTCTAACAACTCAAGAAGGATCAATATGGAAGGCATTCTACCTGATGGAGCTTCAATCAACCGACCTCTAGGTTTTAATGGAGAACATTACTCATTCTAGAAAGCCAAGTTCAAGGTGTTTGTGATGGCTATAGAGTATGGTCTCTGGAGAGTTTTTGAACGAGGAAACTACACTCAAACTGTCTTGGAGAATGGTCTCAGTGTTCCAAAGAAAGAAGAGGACTATGATGAAAATGATAGAAGAAATGTCACAATCAACAAAGAGGCGGTTCTTCTTCGCAAAGTGCTCTTAGTCAACAAGAATATTTCCGGATTTGCAACCTAACCTCGCTAAAGCTATGTGGGATGCTCGGAGATTGCTCATAAAGGAACTATTGGAGTAAAGCAAAATAGAGTCAACAATCTAATGACAGAATATGATCTCCTTCGTATGAAGCCTAGAGAATCTATTGGCGACTTTCAGCTGAGATTCACTCATCTGATCAATCAGCTTGTTGCATTGGGCAAAGAGTATGAACAACCTGTTCAAGTGAGGAAGATTCTCAACATCCTGAACAAAGAATGGGAAGCTAAAGTCACCGCCATTGAAGAAGCTTGTGGAGATTCTATGGCATCTATGGCAGCCCTTTTCGGGAGCCTTTCTGAATATGAAGCCAAGCTCAAGTTCAAGAAGGGGCTTGATGAAGTCCATGGAAAAAATAAGGGAATTGCCCTTAAAGCTGTCAAAGAAACTAAGGAATCAGATGATGATGAAGACCAAGACGAAGATGGGGAGATTGGTATGATGGTCCGGAGATTCAAGAAATTCTACAAGAAGGACCAAGGTTTCAAGAAGTTTCACAAGGGTAGCTCCAACTATGAGGCAAAGAAGCCAATCATTTGCTACGAATGTGAGAAGCCGGCCACAACAAATCGAATGCCCCAATCGAAGAACAAAGACAAAGAAAAGAAGAGATTCAACAAATTCAAAAAGAAAGCGTATGTCTCGGTATTTGGGGTGATAGTTCATCTGATGAAGATGATGAGGATGAGGAAGCAAAAGCAAATATATGCTTAGTTGCTGAAGAAGAAGAGCAACGTACTAATTTTGATGAGGTATATGATTGCAAACCACCTTATGATGAGTTATTTGCTGAGTATATGGCTGTGCAATCCGAATTTGAAAAACTTGCTGAAAAATATTTCAAGTTGAAAAAAAGAAATATTACTCTTGAATTTCAAGTTGAAAAACTTTCTTCCTCCGAACATCTTGTTTGTAAAGATTGTCGATCTCGGAGAAAAAGAATTTACATCTTACAAAGGCACTTGAGAAACTCACTAGAGGAAGTGAAATGCTCAATGTCATTTTGAAACAACAAAGATTTATAAATGACAGATCAGGAGTTGGTTACAAACCTAACTTTGATAAAAAGAAAGGAAGGAAGAAGTCTGGTGAAAAATCCTATATGAACTATTTTACAAAATCAGTTCATTCTTCAAATCCTTTTGCCCACTGTAATTATTGCAATAGAAAGGGTCATACTACTTCTTCCTGCTTTCATAAGAAGGAAAGAAAGAGTAAACCCATAGGAAATTATCAATGGGTGCCAAAGGGATCTTACAAGATTCCTAAGACACAAACTAACCCCAAAGGACCCAAGAAAAGATGGGTACCTAAGCCCTGATTTGTTGTGTCTTGTAGGTTTGTCTAAGAGCATCAAAATCCAACAAATGGTATATTGACAGTGGATGCTCTAGGCACATGACGGGTGACCAATCCAAATTTGCCTCAATCAAGCCCAAAGATGGTGGCAAGGTGACCTTTGGTGGAGATCAATCAACTGGAAAGATTCTTGGAGTTGGTGAAATTGGCAACAATGAAGGACCACTAATCAAAGATGTCTACCTAGTCGAAGGACTTTGCCACAATCTCCTCAGTGTAAGTCAAAGCACTGATAAAGGCAACTTAGTTATCTTCAATTCTGAGGAGTGCTTGATTGTGAGTAAGGATATTCTCCCTTTAGAAAACATAAAATCAAAAGCTCTATTTAGAGCCCCTAGAGATGGCAATTGTTATACACTAAACCTCTCTAGTCATGGTTCGGTTTCGAAAAATGTTTTGTAAGTAATTTGGATGAAAGTTGGCTATGGCATAAGCGATTAGCTCATGTCAATATGATTCAACTTGAAGACATCGAAAAAGGATCTGGTGATTGGTATTCCTAAACCGCATTTTAAAAATGACATACTTTGTGATGCTTGTCAAAAGGGAAACAAACCAAATCGTCTTTCAAATCTAAAAACAAGATTTCAACTAATAGACCTCTTCAATTGCTTCATATGGATCTAGTTGGACCAGCTAGAGTAAAAAGCCTTGGAGGCAATCTCTATACTTTGGTCATAGTTGATGATTTCTCAAGATTTGCATGGACTATATTTTTATCTTCTAAAGATGAAACATTTGATCAGTTTGTTGTTTTTACCAAGAAGGTCCAAAACGAGAAAGGATTCTCTATTTTAGGAATCGAAGCGATCATGGAGGAGAATTCGAAAATAATGCATTTGTTGAGTTTTGTGACAACATGGGGATAGACCACAACTTCTCGCCCCAAGGACTCCTCAACAAAATGGTGTTGTGGAAAGAAAGAATCGAGTCCCCACTGAGATGGCAAGAGCTATGCTAAATGAGAACAACACTTCTCAAGTGTTCTGGGCTGATGCAATGAGCACCGCTTGCTACATCTCAAATCGAGCATACCTCCGGAAGAAGTTGGACAAAACTCCCTATGAGCTGTAAAAAGGAAGAAAACCAAATTTGGCCCATCTGCATGTGTTTGGATGTAAGTGTTTCATCCATAACAATGGTAAGGATAACTTGGGAAAGTTTGATCCCAAAGCAGATGAAGGTATATTCTTGGGTTATTCTAATAGGAGCAAAGCTTATAGAGTCTTTAATACTCGTACTCATATTGTTGAAGAGTCTATGCATGTTGTTTTTTGTGAATCCAAGTCTGATAAACCTATGGATGATGATGAAGAAAATGTTTTCAAAAATCAATTCTTTTCGAAAACTGCTCCTACTTCTATTGAAAATCCTCGAAAATGTATTTGAGGCTGATCCTCAAAACAATATTGAAAATCGATCAGACTCATCCTAGAGCTTGGAAATTTATTAGAAATCATCCTTTAGACCAAGTTATAGGTGATGTAAGTCAAGGAGTATGAACCAGAAATAGTACTTTAAATGAAGTAACTTTTTCTGCCTTTATATCACATATTGAACCCTCTATGATTGATGAAGCTCTTTCAGACAATGATTGGGTGATAGCAATGCAAGAGGAATTACATCAATTTGATAGAAATCAAGTTTGGGATTTGGTACCTAGGCCTAAGGACCATCCGGTCATTGGCACTAAATGGGTATTCAAGAACAAACGAGATGAGTCAAGCAATCATTGTCCGTAACAAGGCAAGATTGGTTGCTAAAGGTTATAATCAAGAAGAAGGAATTGATTATGAAGAAACTTATGCTCCAAAGTGGCAAGATTGGAAGCCATAAGAGTTCTTCTAGCCTTTGCTTGTGTCAAAGGATTCAAGCTTCATCAAATGGATGTAAAAAGTGCTTTTCTAAATGGCCTCATTCAGGGAGAGGAAGTTTATGTTGAACAACCTCTGGTTTTCAAAATGAACATCATCCAGATCATGTTTATCGTCTCAAGAAAGCTCTTTATGGACTTAAGCAAGCTCCTAGAGCTTGGTATGAGCGATTAAGCAAATTCCTTCTTGATCAAGGCTTTATTAGAGGAAAAGCAGATGCAACTCTCTTCATAAAGAGTAATAAGCTTGGTGAAATTCTAATTGTGCAAATATATGTTGATGACATTATATTTGGTGCTTCTAATGATGCTCTGTGTGAAGAGTTCGCTAAGAATATGCAGGGAGAGTTTGAGATGTCCATGATGGGAGAGCTCAACTATTTCTTTGGTCTGCAAATCAAGCAAAAGAAGGATGGAATCTTCATATCTCAGACCAAGTAACTCAATGATCTGCTGAAGAAGTTTGGGATGGATCAATGTAATGGAGCTGATACTCCTATGAGTTCAACTCGCTTCATTAGATGCTGATGAAGAGGACAAGGACTTCAACATCACAAAATATAGAGGAATGATTGGATCATTACTCTATCTGACCGCAAGTCATCCGAACATCCAATTCAGTGTTGGAATGTGTGCAAGATTTCAATCTGCTCCTAAGGAGTCACATGCTGAGCAAGTAAAGAGAATATTCAGATATCTTGCTGACACAAAGACACTTGGGTTATGGTTTCCTAAAGGTCAACCTGAACATTTGGTAGCATATTCAGATTCAGACCATGCTGGGTACAAGACTGATAGGAAAAGCACAAGTGGCCAATGTGAATTTCTTGGAGGCTCACTTGTGTCATGGTTTAGCAAGAAACAGACAAGTGTGGCTGTGTCCTCCACTGAAGCTGAATATGTAGCCGCCTCAAGTTGCTGTGCTCAAGTCTTGTGGCTCAAGCAGCAACTATCAGACTTAGGAATCAACTTGAAGGAGATTCCAATATTTTGTGACAACACAAGCACAATAAGCTTGGCAAAGAATCCAGTTCAACATACTCGAACCAAGCACATTGATGTGAGACATCATTTCATAAGGGATCATGTTCAAAAGAAAGATGTCAAAGTCATGTTCATCCCAACTCATCTTCAACTCGCTGACATCTTCACCAAACCATTAGCTAAGGAGCAATTTAATTTCATAAGAAGAGAATTGGGAATGGTAAATCCCAATGAGTTGTAAGTAATCTCTGCTCAAATTAGTGTTAAACTATGGTTTTGATGATTAAAGGTCACTAACTTAAGCATCGGAGTATCTAGATATGTTTTATGCAGGATATTAAGAATCTTGGTTTTGCTGTCGAGGAGCAAAACCTCAAGGTTTTGGAGAAAACCTCGAGGTTTGATGGTACATGGTCAATCGTGGTTTTGCTGTCAAAGAGCAAAACCTCGAGGTTTTGAAGAAAACCTCGAGGTTTAGTGGTGTATGGCCAAGGACAAAAAGCTTCAGAGAGATGAAACCTCGAGTATTCAAGGAAACCTTGAGGTTTGGATGGGACAGAGAGCTAACTAGTCCGAAGGACAAGTAAAACCTCGAGGTTTTGGAGAAAACCTTGAGGTTTGGGTGCTTTGATAAGTTAAAGGTTCACAGAACACCTCTGATGTCCAGGTTGGTAAATTTTTTTCCTCAAACCTCGAGGTTTGGCGTGAAACCTCGAGGTTTGCTAGTGTCTATATATATGAGTACACTGTTCATGTTCTTCAAACCTCGACCTAAACCTCTAGGTTTTGCACTCTCTCTCGTCACACACTCTCTGAATCTTCCATTTTCAACCTAATCCTCCCTTCTAAACCTTCAAATGGCCTCGAAATCAAAATCCCAAGCCGTTTCTGCTTCTGATTCTAGTGAAGAAGAAACAAAATCATGGTCTCCTCATCCTCCTCCTCGTCAACCTGTGCAAATACCTCCTTCTTCTTCTGGTCACCCAGTAAGGCTAAAGACTCGATCAACTCGTCTTCATTATGGAATAGACAAGTTGATTAAACGAGTCCAAGGTGAACTCCCTGATTCCTCTTCGCCTAACCCTAAGTGGAGAGGAGTTTCATTCAGGGAACCTGCTGAGGCTCATTCAAAGAAGAGGAAAGAGCCTAAACCCAAAGGGAAAGGGAATTACCTCTGAAACAGAGCCTGCTGGAAAGGAAAAATCAAAGAAATCAGGATCTTCTAAAGGTTCCAAGAAGTCCAGAACCACCAAATCTCTGACTAAGGCAAGATCAAAGAGAGCCTCATTTGCTAAGTCCCAACAATCATCAAGGGGTCAGTCATCCTCTCATACTCTTGACCCTCAACAAGAAGAGGAAGAAGATGTGCCTCCTGTCATGGAAAATGCAATATCAGACATCTACGTAAATGTCTCTCCACCAAAAGGATTTGTCTCTACCACTATCGCCCTTCCCAAAGACGACAATGAAAAATTCGGGGAAGCATACCTTCATCGTCTCTTCTCGTCCCGTGGTTGTTATTGATTTAAAGGAGTTTCGTAAAGAATGTCACTTTGATTTATCCCCTTGGTTGAAACAATACGAGCCTTTCATTTCAATATCTACTCCTTATACTCCAAACATAGTTCGTCTTTCTATTTCGGGATCAAATGGCAATAAGTCTTCTGGATTGATAGTGCTCCTAGTACTCATGCAGCATAGTCACAAGGCAAAATTTGCAGAAAATCAGAATTACGAAAATGCCACCAGCCAATCAGAATTACGAAAATGCCACTAGAAACTCAGAATTACGAAAATGCCACTAAAAGTGGTAAAAACAGCTAATTAAGAAAAGTAGAAAAACACTAAGACTTCACACAAAAGAAAAATCACAAAAGCAAAAACCTATGTTAGAAATTGACCAAAAGCAAAAACCTATTTTAGGATTTTTTTTTCGATTTTTTTTTTTTTTGATCTTGTTGGGACGGAACGGGTATTTCAAAATTTAATGACTTACTCCGATTGGGCTGATTTTTGGTGACCTAAAGGAAAACTCTATTCTGAGACAACCTCAGCACCTTTAAGGTGCCGAGATCCTCATATTTAAGCCAAATTCCATCGTTTAGACCACTTTTTCAATTTTTTTTGATTTTCACGAATTTATTGAAACTTAAAACAGCAAAAACATGACCCAAACATTGGAATTTGGGGAAAATAGGTGAGACCACACTTACTAAAAGTAAGTGACTCTTGCTTAGAATGCCCAATTCCTTGTGAATAAGACCTAGATTGAGTAACTGGGCGAGAAAAATATCATCCAACCCACCGAACCAACTAAACTATCAAAACAAAGCTATTTACACTACTGTTACTAATCAAACCGATGCAAATTCCGCGGCAGCGGCGCCATATTTTGACATAGATTTGCTGTAATCTCCCAAAATAACCAGATTAGAAAAGGATTTGCAGTATAATGTAACCCGGGTCGTTTCCCAACGATTGTGATCGGTTTAATTTAAACAAAGAAGAAAAAAAACAATAAAATCGGGGTTTTTGATTCAAGAGATTGAAAACGGAAATATGCAGAAACAAAATGAAATAACACAGATTAAACGAAAGCGAGGATTAAAGGATTAACCCACGATTTGATTCACCCACTACCCTTCCTCGAACGAAAGCATTTATAACCGAACTCGTAATCGACTCTAGACAAACTGAAATCTCGCATTTGTCTAGAAATTCCCTCAAGCGAACAATCGTTCAGAATTTTTCGAATCGTGGCGCACCTCCGTACGATCGCACGAAATACTTTAACCCAAATCGAACTTCATCCTTGGGAAATATCGATTTGGGTTTTTAATCAAAAACCTAATCCGAACCAAAAATCAAATCTCGATTAAGGGATACGAAAACGAGTTAGACGATTACCGATTAGGCGCGAATCCTGGATAGTGGATGGGACCCTCATCATGGATCAATCTCAGAAATTTAGCCGAACATAATTAAGAAAGACGAAAAATAGATGAAGAACGCGAAGAACACGAAGAACATTGCGAGAGAATTTGAAAAATACTATTTTGATCCTCCGAATTCTAAAAACGTGAATGAGAATGTGTTTGTGGCTGCTGCCTCACTTAACCTAAAATGGCAAAACGAAATGGGGCTCCAATCCACAAGTCGTGCCCGAACGAAAATAAAATAAAATGGGCTTTAATTACAAAATTCGAGCCCAAAAATACATATGACTTCGGCTCCAAAATCAATCGCCCTCTTGTCCGAATTCGCTCTTCATGTCTTCATAACAATTGTAGCTCTTTGAATCATCTGAAATATGAGACAAAAATGAGGCACATCTCGATGTCTGGTTCAAGAGTTATGGTAAAAATGGTGAAGCAATGTAAAACTGGAATTTATTATTAAATAATGGCTAAAATATAATAAAAGGCCCAAGGCCCAAATAAGTATAAAAGCCTTTATTTATTAGCTAAAGAGTCCTAAATTATAAATCAAGAGACAAAAAGTAGTGTATGAAATATTCAATTATCAATCTGGTATGTGGGTGCTCCTGACACACTTGAATATCCCCCCTTCTTTGGGAAAACACAGATGAATCTAATGAAGATCAAGTTTGGGGAAGAAGGCTCTGCTCAATCTCAAGCTCCTTCAAGATCACATCCGAGATCACAACCTCAAGAGGCCCAGTCAGCCCCTCCACCTCCTCAGACATCACTGCCTTCTGACTTTGCTTCTCAGATCAAGCAAATTGTGGATGCTGCTCTTGCCTCCATGACTATGCGCATGGAGTTTGAGTTGGGCAAGTTACGAGCTGAGATGGCTCGTGGACATAATGGACTTATTGAGATTCAAGATGCCATGAAGGAGTATCTTGAAGCTATTACTGGTCAATCAGCTGAGGTTAAGGAGAAGGTTGATGAGATTGAGCTTAAGATGTCCACTCAGCTCATTTCTCATATGGACCTCACTGATAAGGTGGACAAGATCATGAAGCATCTTCACATTGGTTCCTTCTCAACTCCTGGTCCTACTACTGGCCCAAGCACTTCTGGCCCTGCTTCTGGTTCTTCTTCACCATCCTTCACTTTCACTTCCCCTCCTATCCCTACATCCTCTCCAGCTCCCTCAACTCCCATTTTCCCTTCTCCAGTCACTGAGGCTACCACTCCAACAACAATAGTCCTTCCTTCACCATCTACTCCCGACACTGAGATTCTTCCCTCTCCATCTATAGCCACTCTTGCGACTGAAGTTGTTCACCTTTCTCCTCCCTTTACACCCTTAGCCCACCTTCCTTTTGACGATGCCAAAGGGGGAGAGAAAAGCAAGGAGTAGCCTTTGAAGTTTTGAGAGTTTTGAGGATCATGTGCATTTTGTATTTTGTATTACATTATCTTGTACTGCTCTATCTATTGAAATGAAATACAACCTATGTTTTTCATGCTTCTGCTCATCTCTGATTCATGCCTATGTTTACATTGTACAAATCACAAAATTGTATTCCCAAATGACTAAGTTCTCAAAACCTCGCTAATCTCAAAGTCTCGATTTCAATATGAACACTTTCTTGAACTTTTCAAAGATGTTTGTTTACAAGTGTTGTCATCATCAAAAAGGGAGAGAATGTTGGTTCTCTAAAGGTTTTGATGATTGCCAACAATTGTAAACAAAGAATGAGGATTTGCTCTCAGAAGTTGGAAAATCCTGAGTGAGAGCAAACCTCGAGGTTTGCCCAGAAACCTCGAGGTTTGGCCATAAAAAGGAAGCCTCAAGGTTCTGTGTTTTAACTTGCAAAAACTTGGTTTCACAAATTTATGTGAAACCTCGAGGTTTATTAAGAAACCTCGAGGTTTTGACTTCCAGAGAAAACTCGTTTCACACCAATTTGTGAAACCTCGAGGTTTACAACAAAACCTCCAGGTTTATTCCTCGGTGCCAAACTGAAAGTTTTGAAATTAAATGTGAAACCTCGAGTATTGAGAGAAACCTCGAGGTTTCTGACATCCAGAGAGCAAATGGTTTTCAGTATGATAGAAAACCTCGAGGTTTCCATAGAAACCTCCAGGTTTGTGTTTTGGCTCAAAACAAAGAACTTTGAAATTTAAACAAAACCTCAAGTATTGCTATAAACCTCAAGGTTTGTGTGTTCCAGAGAAAATGAACTTTCACTTATTCTAAAACCTCGAGGTTTCTTAAGAAACCTCCGGGTTTGCTCTCATCGTGTTTGGTGGGTTTCACTTACAATGTGAAACCTTGAGGTTTGGAGTGAGCCGGAGAAACCATTGCTTGTTACATCTTAAGAAACCTCCAGGTTTATTATAAACCTCCAGGTTTGAGGTTTTGGTCTTAAATCATTTTCAACTACAAGTGATCAAACCTCCAGTTTCTGAACGTTGCCTGAAAATTAAATATGTCGATTTTGCTATACCTTCTTGTTTGATCTCAATGTTTTCCATGATTAATCTCTAATGTTTCTAGATATGTTTAACCATCTTTTTAGTGAGTTTCAGATAGATTAAGGAAAGTTTTCGAAGGTTTGAAGCAAAAACAAAAGTGATGTCGAACATTAAATGCTCAAGCCGGAAACTTGCATCCTTTTGGTTAATCCATCTGCACACGGTTGCAAAGCATTAAAGAATGATTTCTACAACAAGAAACATCTTCTCCAATGGATTAATTTGCAGAGAGTCAACTCTGATCATCTAGCCAGCTGGATTAAGTGAGATTTAGAAAGAGAAGAAGACCTAAGCAGCTCATAACTTCTACAGATCATCTTCAATGGTCTTATTATCAATGCAACGGTCTATTAATGCTATCTGACTATAAATAGAGTTGCATTCAATTCTTCTCAGCAACTACAACATCTGAAAACGCACAAGCATTCAAGTTCTTCAACTACCTTTCTGTTTTCACTCTTATTTTGTCTTTTGACACTATAAGCTTCAATGTTTATTATTATCCACTCTTAGAGAGAGTTTTTAACTGTAAATCATTTATTGCAAAGAATCACAAGTCAAGGGGACTTGGTGATTTGGGAATTCACTGATTACAACTTGTAAGGGGAAGTGAGTCCTAGAGAGAGAACTACTCTTTGAGTACAGAGTGTGTAATCTTTGTGATAGTGGAAAATCCCAGAGAGTCTGGGGAGTGGATGTAGGTCAAGCTGTTAGGACCGAACCAGTATAAATCTCTGTGTCCAGCTGCTCTTCCCTTTACTCTATTCATCTCTGTTTTTGTTGTCTAAAAACAGAGGAGATCACAAAAGTTTTTAAAATACCCAATGCACCCCCCTCTTGGGTATATAGCTCCACTTTCAGAGTTGGCTTATTTTATATGCAAGTCTCTGCCTTTTCTCGGATTATGTATATGTTAAATCTTTCCATCTATAGGAATACTACTATGGACCACGAGTTGGATAAATGCTTTACGAGACGAGTGTTGAATATCGAATGGGGTGAGGGACTTTATTGAATTTGCTAAACAAAATGCTCATGATGATAGTGGGAAGTTTTATTGGCCTTGTGTAAAATGTTTGAATGAGAGGCGACTAAGTGTTGAAGTTATACACACACATTTAATTTGTGAAGGATTTTGTAAGACTTATACAGTATGGGTATGGCATGGTGAAAAAATACCAAGTGGGTCTCAACATGGGGAAGTGGCCTTTGATGATAATGACACGGATATGGATGATCGCATAGAGGACATTATCCGTGATGTAGGAGAAGAGGTTTTCATCAATCACATGCATATAGTAATATGTGCGGTGATGCAGAGACCCTCTATACCATGGGTGTAAAAAATACCAATTGTTGAACGTTGTATTGAAATTGGTAAGCTTGAAGGCACGTCATGGATGGAGCGACAAGAGTTTTTCTGAAATGCTTGAGGCTTTTAAGGACATGCTTCCGGATGATAATGTGTTGCCGCATCGATACTATGATGCTAAGAAAATACTTTGTCCACTGGGGATGGAGTACAAAAAGATCCATGCATGCCCGAATGATTGCATATTGTATAGAAAAGAGTTTGAAGAGAAGTAGAATTGTCCGAAATGTGAAACCCCAAGGTACAAGTCAAATAAAGGGCCTGCAAAAGTGTTGTGGCATCTTCCAATCATACCAAGGTTCAAGCGGTTGTTTGTGAATGAAAATGATGCAAAAAATTTGAGGTGGCATGCAGATGAGAGGATTTATGATGGAAAGCTTTGACATCCGGCCGATTCTTCTCAATGGAAGAAAATCGATCAATTATTTCCAATGTTCGATGAAGAACCTAGGAACCTTAGGCTTGCCCTTAGCACGGATGGCATGAATCCATATGGAAGCCTTAGCATCATACATAGTTCATGGCCTGTAATACTGATTATTTACAACTTATCTCCAATGTTATGCATGAAACGAAAGTACATCATGCTGTCTATGTTGATTTCGGGACCGAAACAACCCGGAAATGACATTGATGTTTACCTTCAGCCCTTGATCGAAGACTTGAAGGAGTTGTGGGCAGAAGGTGTTGATGTTTTTGACTCTTTCAAGAAGGAGGTCTTTAAAATGCGAGCCATGATATTTTGTACTATAAACGACTTCCCAGCATATGGCAACTTGTCAGGGTATAGTGTAAAAGGCCATAAAGCATGTCCGGTTTGTGAACAAGGCACACGCTACCATCAACTTCAACATGGAAGAAAGACGGTTTATCCTGGACATAAGAGATTTCTTAGACGGAGCCACCCATATCATCGATTAAAGAAAGCCTTTTTTGGTGGCCAAGAGTATGAAGATGCTCCGGTGGCATTGACTAGGGAGCAAGTTTATGAAAAAGTGAAAAATATCAATGTCGTCTTCGGTAAGATTGCAAAGAGTATAAAAGAAACAAATATATGGAAAAAGAGATCTGTATTCTTCGATCTTCCATATTGGCGCAATCTTGATGTGAGACACAGTATTGATGTCATGCATGTGGAGAAAAACGTATGTGATAGTATTGTCGGCACGCTTCTCAACATACAAGGTAGTTCCAAGGATGGTGTGAAGGCAAGATTGGATCGATAGCAATGGGAATACGCGAAGAGTTACATCCAAGGCCGATGGGAAGAGAACTTATTGTCCCCCGACCTTCTCATAATTTGTCTAAGGATGAGAAACGAAGTTTTTGTGAGTGTTTACATGGCACAAAAGTTCCCACGGTGTATTATTCAAATTTGAAGAGGCTTTATCGATGAAGGACTTGAAATTAGTGTTGGGATCCGTACAACGTAGCCCATTAAATATGGATTAAAATACATTAATTAAATCTAACTGTTAGATCTAATGTAACACATTTATTTAATCCGATTAAAACCAGATCTGAAATTCAAATTTCGAATTTGAATTAAAACATATTAATTAAATCTATCTGATAGATCTAATCTAATGTATTTATTTAATTCAAATTAAAAGCCTCCTGATTTAATTTATCTCCATAAATTAAATCCGAGAAATAATATCTATCTATTTAATTAAATCTGAGATATTATATCTCAATTTCAATTAAATAGATATACGATATCTTTATTGAATATTAAATGGGATACAATATCTCTATTTGTTTTAGATATTTAATTTATCAAATAAATTAAATATAAAACAAATAATATATTATAATATTATAATCTCTATTTATAATATTAATATATATATATATATATATTAACTTCGAATTTATACATATATATATATATATATATATTCACCCCAGATTTAATTAAGTATTCATTAAATCTCGGATTAATCTAAGATTCAATGAACCTGGACCTTTGCTCGTGTTGGGTTATTCTTATGTGCGACCCTGCAGGCCCATATGAGATTGGCAGTGGGCCAACACTGTGTAAGCCAACAAGTCGCAAGCGGCCTCCAGCAAGACATTGCGACTACGCAATTCACATGGGGATCGATTACACGATACAACGTATCGTACAACCATGTCATGTCCCTTTTGTCACGTGATAATTTGGTCAAGGATGAGGCATGGATAATGTCAACTTCCTTTTCTTGACCATTACTTTCTCAATTCTCGAGTAGTCTAATTAGTGAAATGGAAACCCCTTTCCATCACAAAGATGGCCATACATTTCTTAGAATCACTCATCGAGGGGCCCAAATATTATCTCTCTACAAATGTGAGGGACAAATCCCATCTTGACCATTCACATTCCTCCGCATGAAAATCACGATCCCGATCCGGCCTTTATCATCACCGGTCAAAGGTGACTTTTGACTAGGTCAAAGACCAGTGACTCATCATGTAGGAATCCATGATATCTCAGGTCATAGGGCGTCGTGACGCGGTTATACATGAGATAAGCTTATGAATAGATCCATGCAGCTTTCTCATAGTGGGTCGGTCCAGCACCTTGTACTCTTACAAGTGCCCATGACTTTGATTCGTATCTCCATACCTCATCAAAGTCATACTGGTCTTAACTCATCTTCGCTCCCGCGTAGATGACCGACCAGGACATTTAGGATAATATATAAGATGTATCCAGGGATGCAGTTATCAATACGAACATGCAAAAAAAAAATGATAACAAAAGAGAATACTTTAAATAATTTAAATATCCAAAGTACAATGAATTTCCCCTAGGGCATAATTTCCAACAGACTCCCACTTGCACTAGGTGCAATCATTAATTACTCTAATTCCCATTGCCCTAACATGATGCTCATGTGTCGCTTGTGCAAGCGGCTTAGTAAGAGGATCTACTACATTGTCTTCTCCTGGTACTTTGCATATGCTAGTATCACCTCTCTCATTGATTTCTCTGATGAGATGAAATCGCCTGAGTATGCGCTTGGTCCTTTGATGTGACCTAGGCTCCTTTGTCTATGCAATAACGCCATTATTATAACAGAACAAGGTTATTGGATCTGAGATGGTAGGAACCACCCCCAGTTCAGTGATGAACTTTCTGATCCAAACGGCTTCCTTAGCTGCATCCAATGCTGCTATATACTCAGCTTCTGTTGCAGAATCAGCTATAGTGCTCTACTTAGAGCTCTTCCAGCTCACCGCACCACCATTCAATAGGAATACATATCCTGACTGCGATCTTGAATCATCTTTGTCAGTTTGGAAACTCGCATCTGTGTAACTAGTCACACAGAGCTCATCCTCCAAGCCACCATATACTAAGAATAGGTCCTTAGTCCTTCTTAAGTACTTAAGGATATTCTTGATAGTAGTCCAGTGACTCTCACCGGGATCTTGTTGATATCTGCTGGTCATACTCAAGGCAAATGACACATCCGGCCGAGTACATAACATGGCATACATGATAGATCTAATGGCGGAGGCATATGGAATCTTACTCATGCGGTCTCTTTGGTCTTGTGTACTAGGACACAGATCCTTACTGAGATGGATGCCATGTGACATGGGTATGTTACCCCTTTTAGATTCCTGCATACTGAACCTATGCAGTATCTTGTCTATGTATGTGCTCTGACTTAGGCCTATCAGCCTCTTGGATCTATCTCTATGGATCCTTATCCCTAGGATATAAGAGGCTTCGCCTAAATCTTTCATTGAGAAAGACTTTCCTAACCAAGACTTGACACTCTGCAAGGTAGGAATGTCATTCCCAATGAGTAAGATGTCATCAACGTAAAGCACTAGAAATACAACTGTGCTCCCACTTACCTTCTTGTAAACACAAGGTTCATCCATGTTTTGAATGAATCCAAATTCTTTGACTACTTCATCAAAACGATGATTCCAGCTCTGAGATTCCTGCTTCAATCCATAAATGGATCTTTGAAGCTTACATACTTTCCCGAGTCCTGCGGACGCACAAAACCCTCGGGTTGTGTATGTACACATCCTCAAGCGGCTTTCATTAAGGAAAGCTGTTTTTGACGTCCATCCGCCATATCTCATAGTCATAATATGATGCAATGGCAAGAAGGATTCTGATTGATTTGGCCATTGCAATCGGGGAAAAGGTTTCATCATAGTCCATACCATGAGTTTGATTGAATCCTTTTGCAACCGTGCCTTGAAGACATTTACTTTGCCATCCATGTCAGTTTTCTCTTTGAAAACCCACTTGCACCCAATGGTTTTTAAACCTTTAGGTGGATCGACTAAGGTCCATACCTTATTGTCGTACATGGATTGCATTTCAGACTTCATGGCATCAAGCCATTTTTCGGAGTCTAGCCCCACCATGGCCTCTTGATAGGTAGTTGGCTCATTCGCTCAATGAGCAAAACATCACGACTTCCGAATCGAAGGAAATCCATATCTCCGAGGCCGTAGCCGTGATCTATCGAACCTTCATGGGCCTTGTGTTACTTGAGTAGGCTCAACAACTTGTTGTGAGTCTTCTCCGATTTCCATCTCGTGGTTCTACATTGTCCTGTGACTCTCGAACTTCTTCGAGGTTCACCTTACTCCCATTGGTTCTTTTAGAGATAAACTCTTTTTCCAAAAGGTACCATTCCGAATAACAAACACTTTGTGATCGGTGGTATTGTAGACATGGTATCCTTTAGTTTCCTTAGGATACCCCACAAAAAGGCATTTTGAGGATCTGGATGATAATTTGGCAGAGGCTTGTTGTTTAACATAAACCTCACATCCCCAAATCTTAAGAAAAGACAAACTAGGTTTTTTCCCAGTCCATATCTCATATGGTGTCTTTTCAACTACCTTTGACGGAACACGATTTAGTGTGAACACAGCTGTTTCTAGGGCATGGCCCCAAAAGGAAGGTGGAAGGTCTGTTTGACTCATCATAGATCGAACCATATCTAATAGAGTTCGATTCCTCCGTTTAGAAACACCATTCCATTGAGGTGTTCCTGGAGGAGTAAGTTGTGAGATGATCCCACAACTCCTAAGATGGTCAATGAACTCTTCGCTCAAATATTCACCACCCCGATCAGATCGAAGTCCCTTAATTGTTTTGCCAAGTTGGTTTTGTACTTCATTTTGGAATATTTTGAACATTTCAAAAGATTCATACTTATGTTTCATTAGATAGATATACCCATATCTACTGAAATCGTCTATGAATGTAATGAAGTACAAATGACCTCCTCTGGCAGATGTATTCATTGGTCACACATATCAGTATGTATGAGGCCCAATAAATCAGTGGCTCTCTCACTGTGTCCAGTAAAAGGAGCCTTTGTCATCTTTCCCAATAAACAAGACTCACATGTATCAAATGATTCAAAATCAAATGAATTTAAATCCATCTTGATGGAGTTTCGAAATGCGTTTCTCATTTATATGGCCTAGACGACAATGCCATAGGTAGGTCGGATTCAAATCATTTGACTTGAACCTTTTAGTAGTTATGTCATAAATTCGTCCATTATTAGGATGTTCTAAATTTAGTACATAATGACCAAGCATGCAAATCTCCATGAGCATAAAAAACATCATTATGATAAATCGAACATTTACGGTTCCCGATAATGGAAGTATAACCTTCCTTATCCAAATAAGAAAGTGAAATAATGTTACTACTCAAAGCGGGAACATAAAAGCAATTGTTCAACAATAATAAAAGCCCACCGGGCAAAACTAGTTCATAAGTGCCTACGGCTAAAGAATCGTTGCTCGGTTTCCAACTCGTAGGTCAACTTCGCCCTTCTTCAATCTTCTACTTTCCTTGAGACCCCGCACATTTGTACAAATGTGAGATCCACATGCAGTATCAAATACCCATGTAGAGGAAGAAGAAAAATGAATATCTATGACATAGATACCTGAAGCGATAGCACCGCTATCCTTCTTGTTCTTTTTCACAGCTTCTTGATAGAGTTTGCAATTCCTTTTCCACTGACCCGGTTCATTGCAGAAATAGCAGACCCCATCCTTTGGAAGCTTTGCCTTCTTGGCTTCAGGCTTAGATTCGGGCTTGGCTGGCTCATTGGTCTTACCAGCTGAGCCTTTGCCCCATCTTTTGCCCTTGCCTTTCTTTTTCATACCCTTTCCTTTCTGAACCAACAAAATAGTGCTGGGCCTTTTCTTAATGCTCTGCTCAGCTATTTTGAGCATCCCATGCAGTTCAGAAATTGATTTCTCCATGTTGTTCATATTATAGTTCATGGCAAACTGGTCATAACTGTCCGGGAGTGAGTTCAAGATCATATCTGTAGCTAACTCCGGACTCATGGGAAATCCCAGCCTCTCAAGGTGATCAATGTAGCCTTTCATCTTCAAAACATGAGGGCTAACGGATGCACCTTCAGCCATCTTGCAGGAATGTAAGGCCTTAGTGGTCTCATACCTCTCTTGTCTTGCTTGTTGCTGGAACATTTCCTTGAGATGAGCAATCATCTCAAAAGCCTCTATGTGTTCCAGATCTCTTTGGAGCTTTGGGACCATGGGGGCAAGCATCAAGCATCCTACATCCACAGAGTCATTCGATGCTTCGTATAAGCATCTTTCGAGCTCTTGGAGCATTGGCCGCAGCTCGTCGGGGAATGGGTTGATCAAGGACATAAACCTTTCTTTCCTCGCTTGAGAACAATTCTCAAGTTTCTAAACCAAATCAAGAAAGTTTGTCCCATTCAGTTTTCCTTCTCAAGGATTGATTGCAGTGGTATTGTTGTGGTGTTAGTGTTTGACATGATTCTACAATTAAAAATATGCAAAGTCAGTTAATATTCTCCCACTGAATTAACAACCCTCATTCTAATTAGTGGGCTAAGATCCATATTTGGCTTGATTTTAAGTCCGCTTTGGCAGGATGCTTAAAAACAAGTTATTTAGGTAGGCAACTACTTTGCCAATTACATCACATGTAACTCTTAGATCTTTATGGGATTTGATCATCATATGACCTAGCATGTTTAATCCCATCCAATACCTTGAGATCCAAAACCGTTTTGATAATCTCAATTAAGTCAAGACAACAATGAATATAGAGTATCACCATTACTCTCTCTTGCCTCACCAAGATAACTCAAATGCATCCACTTTGGTGGAACATACAAATGGGTGATCTAGGTTTTGACAAGTATTCATTTATTGACGGCATTGTGACTTAAGATTGTTTTAGAGGGTATTTTTGATATTAATTAATCTTATTAATTCTACCTATATGAATGCAATCCTTATTGTAGACATATAATGTGTAAATTAATTATGCTATGATTACATCAAACATAATTAAGAAACTCGTGACACAACATGGCTCATCTAACCTAGAGTCCTCTCAAGCCAATGAGGGGACTTCTCTAAATAATAAAAGAAAATACATATAGAGAAACCTCTTTTAACATTTGAGGGGAGTTGGATGAGAGGAGAATGTACATCAAGATTTATTTAGAGAGAGAGGCATGGCTCGCAGGCCATATTTGAATTACAACACTTGTAAAATCTCTAGAGCCATGTTGTTCACCATACCCAAACAACACTTTGAAAGGTAAATTAATATGTATATTAATTCATGATAAAATTCTCTAATTTTATATTATATTATATAATACATATATAATATTCCATGATTTAATTAATCGCGCTACGAACAATCAGCCGGTCCCTACGGCGGTCCCGCTAAATGTGATTTCGCGTGGATGAAGAAGGCCGTCCCCAACGCCGTTAATTTGAACGTCCGAACGCAGCCATGTCTAACATGACCATCGTCAAATCTGGACAGCCCAGAAAAACTACGTTAAAGGATGAACCCTAACATCCTCGCGAATCCAAGCGTGTTCGACTCAGCCTTTAATCCACGTCGAGTATGATCATCGTCTCTGAACGTTTTAGAATCTGATCAATACGTGAATGTTGCAGGTCGTTCTTTCACCCAACATCATGAACGTCTAAACATCTTCGGTGTCCGACTGTGATCAGCGTTCGAACCTTTCAGAACACGATCAATGTGCCAGACATGACGACGTCTTAGAACATGATCGATTCCTGCGTGATCGTATTTCCAATCGTCCCAACGCGATCGAGTTTCCAAATGTTTCAGAAATGTGACCATGGTTCGAGTGGATCAACAATTCAGCCTTATCGTTGACGTCCTGAACAATTCAGAACTTTGGATGAAACGGCCGCAGCACCATGTTAGCGAACCGACTGAAACCGTAACGTGAACTCAGAAACAAAACGTCAGGATTCGATTTGACATTCATATATCTACCATATATAATAATCAAACGAAAGAAGCCTGATTTTGACGCACGTTGATTGGCTCGATACCTTTGTTGGGATCCGTACAATGTAGCAGATTAAAAAACTTACGAATCCCATCCCGAGGATCACTCGGTGCGTTTAAACCAAGGCTAGGGAATCCGGATATTACCTTTGGAGAATTCGTCCGCATCTCATTCTTCCTTGAAAAGGTGGGCTACCTCCTCGATCAGCAGAAGATGACTCGTAGGATCGTCTTCCTCCACCAGTATCTACACGAACAACTCCCGAACTCGGCTACGACAGCGTGCTAGCGCTTCTTGTGCGTCTCTCTTAATTTTACACTCTAGGGTTTCTCGCGGCTTTTTTAGAATACGCTCGATCGAAAGTCCCGTAGGTTTTCTCAAACACCGGCCGCATTGTATAAAAGTAATCCGCATTAATTTTGAATTTTGAATTTCAAATATGGATTAGAATACATTAATTAAATCTAACCGTTAGATCTAATGTAACGCATTTATTTAATTCGATTAAAACCAGATCTGAAATTGAATTTCAAATTTGAATTAAAACATATTAATTAAATCTATCGATAGATCTAATCTAATGTATTTATTTAATTCAAATTAAAAGCCTCCCGATTTAATTTATCTCCACAAGTTAAATCCGAAAAATAATATCTATCTATTTAATTAAATCGAGATATTATTTCTCAATTTAAATTAAACAGATATACGATATCTTTATTCGAATAATAAATGGGATACAATATCTCTATTTGTTTTAGATATTTAATTTATCAAATAAATTAAATATAAAACAAATAATATATAATAATATTATAATCTCTATTTATAATATTAATATATATATATTAATTTCGAATTTATACATATATATATATATATATATTCACCCCAGACTTAATTAAGTATTCATTAAATCTCAGATTAATCTAAGATTCAATGAACCTGGACACTTTGCTCGTGTTGGGTTATTCTTGTGTGCGACCTACAGCCCATATGAGATTGGCGGTGGGCCAACACCGTGTAAGCCAACAAGTCGCAAGCGGCCTCTAGCAAGACATTGCGACTACCCAATTCACATGGGGATCGATTACACGATACAACGTATCGTACAACAATGTCACGTCCCTTTTGTCACGTGATAATTTGGTCAAGGATGAGGCATGGATAATGTCAACTTCCTTTTCTTGACCATTACTTTCTCGATTCTCGAGTAGTCTAATTAGTGAAATGGAAACCCCTTTCCATCACAGTATGGCCATACATTTCTTAGAATCACTCATCGAGGGGCCTAGTATTATCTCTCTACAAATGTGAGGGATAAATTCCATCTTAACCATTCACATTCCTCCGCATGAAAATCACTGATCCCGATCCCAGCCTTTATCATCACCCGGTCAAAGGTGACTTTTGACTAGGTCAAAGACATTGACTTATCATGTAGGAATCCATGATGATCTCAGTCATGTGGCGTCGTGACGCGGTTATACATGAGATAAGCTTATGACTAGATCCATGCAGCTTTCTCATAGTGGGTCGGTCCAGCACCTTGTACTCTTACAAGTGCCCATGACTTTGATTCGTATCTCCATACCTCATTAAAGTCATACTGGTCTTAACTCATCTTCGCTCCAGGGATGCAGTTATCAATACGAACATGCAAATGAAAATGATAACAAAAGAGAATACTTTAAATAACTTGAATATTCAAAGTACAATGAATTGCCCCTAGGGCATAATTTCCAACAATTAGTAGGCCAAAAGTCTCATGGTTGTCATGTTTTGATGCAACAGCTACTCCCAATAGCTATTCGAGGCATCGCCGAATATCATCTTCGGGTCGTTTTGACTAGACTTTGTGTCTTCTTCAATGCGCTTTGTCGTAAAGTTTTTGAGATTGAAAATTTGGATGAATTGGAGAATGAAGGATATCTTATCTTGTGCCACATTGAGAAGCTTTTTGTTCCTACATTTTTTGACATCATGGTTCATCTAATTTTTCATCTAGTGAGGGAGATAAAGATGTGCGGTCCTATCCATTTACGGTGGATGTACCCAATTGAAAGATCTATGAAATTCCTAAAAGGGTACGTGAAGAACGCATACCGGCGAAGCATCGATTGTTCGAAATATGTTTCGAAGAAGTCATGGAATTTTGTCAAAATTATTTGGCCAAAGTAAGACATATTGGGCTTCCAAAACGTCGCATCTTGAAGGGGGTAGACGAGGGGCTTCCGTAAAGAGTGTGGATCCCGATGAATTGTCACAAGTCCACTTATACATCTTGAATAATGTTGATGAAGTTCAAGCAAAGATATTTGAACATAAAGAAGTCTGTAAGGAAAGAAAATCATCGAATGACCGAACAAAGGTTGATTAGGGAGCATAACAAAACTTTTGCAAACCGGTTCAAACAAAAGGTCGAGGGAGAGGAATGTGTTTCGATACAATCAAATGGTTAGCACGTGGTCCCGAGGTCGATGTCATAAGTTGGAATTCGTATGTAATCAATGGTTATACATTTTACACGAAGTCCCTAGATGATAGGAGCACGGTCGGAACGGTGGTGTTATGTTAGAGGCTGAATCTATGCACTTCTCCGGTTCGAAAGACAAGAGCCCTTTATTGGCGAGTCATGCCATATTATGGGGTTATTGAAGAGATTTGGGAGGTGGACTATGTGAAAATCAGATTTCCCATTTTCAAATGCAAGTGGGTCAATGTCAATAATGGTGTTCGGATCGATCGGCTAGGATTTACATTAGTCAATGTCCATGGTAGAAGTTTTGGAGATGAACCTTTTATTATGGCGCACGGACAAAACAAGTGTTCTATATCACCGATCAAGAAAATAAAATGTGGTCTCGTAGCTCTCCAACGAAAGAAGGTCATTGATATTGATGAGGAAATGAATTTGAATTATGGTATTCCCGAGAGTACTTGCTTTTTCAAGGGGTCTACTAGGACATAAACGAAGAAGATGAAGCGGATAATGAACCCGGCATAAGAAGTGATCATCAAGAAGGGATATGGAAAGATATCACTTTATAAAAGAGTCAATTCATGAGGTAATGTTCATATGCAGATTTCTTTGAAAACTTTAAGGTTTTAACTATATTATATTCCTTCTATATTCATAAACAATGTCACTGACTATGAAGTTTGTTCTTGTTTTATTTTTGTGGCAGGATCTGGTCCAAAAGGGCATGTTATAAAAGAGGATGTTAATTTGTTGGGTGGGAATTAGATGAAGGCATGGTGAATATTATTTTGGGCATGTGTGTTGTATTTGTAACTTATTGTATTTGTAAGTAAGTTATCTTATTGTATGAATTAATTTGGGTGTTGTAGTCATAGATTAAACATTAATTAAGAAGCCAAATAACTCATGGTGAATAATATTTGTATTCTTTTTCCAATTCAATTTATTCAAACAATTGTTCATAGCTTACAGCTTAAAGTGTCGACTTTTATGTGCTGGATTGGGTGGTGGATTTGTGTGTAATACAATCAGGAAGAACAGAACAGGGAAAAATTCAAGAAAATTTATACCGCAAATAAATGCGCCGGTCTTAAATGATGATTTTTTAAGACCGGATGTATTTATATGTCCGGTCTTACAGGTCGTAAGCGCCCGGTCTTAAAAGTTAGTCTTTTTAAGACCCGTAAATTTATACATGCGGTCTAAAATAAAATTTTTAAGACCGCATTTATTTATCATCCAGTCTTGAAAGTCAATCTTTTAAGACCACGTATAATTAGTCGGTCTTAGAAACCGCTAAGTTTAAGACCATATTTATTTTTGTCCGGTCTTAAAATTCTATCTTTTAAGAGTGGCCTAATAATTAGCCGGTCTTAAAAGTTGAGTTTTAGGACCGAACAAAAAGTATTTCAGGTTTATTTTAGTACGACTTTTAAGACCCAATGTTTTAAATGTCCGGTCTAAAATATTTTCTTTAAGACCGGTCGTAGTCCGGTCTTAAATGTAGAATTTTAATACCGGCTGGAACAAGACCGGTCGAGGGTCCGGTCTTACGATGCCTCTTTTGTCCGGTCTTAAAAGCCTTTTTTGCACTAGTGTAGGAATTGTTTAGAAAGGAGTTTTGGTGATCATGACTAATGCAGCACTTTGGAAAAAAAAATTAAAATTAAATTACAATATCGAACAAGTAATCCCCGCTAGGATTCAATATTATTGGATAGTATTTTGATTTTTTGATTTTTTGTTTGTTTGTTGTTTCACAGTTATGTTGTTTTCCACTTCAGAAAGTTCTAGATTCTATTACATTCATGGTTTTTACAAATGTTTAAAAATATTTATTCAAGTGATGGGACCAGATTTAGACTTTTTTTTTTTTTTTTTTTTTTTTTTAAAAAAAAAAAGTGAAATGAAGAGAGAATTGTTATCTTTCTTTTTTTAAAAAAAAAAATTCTGATTCAATAAATGTATTCTTTGTGTTTCTAGAGTCTTGTTTTTATAGAAGAGTATGTGAAATCACGATGGACCAAATAGAATCACATAAAAATAAAATCAATCAAACACTTGCTCAAAGTGTCAAACTTAGAGAAGTTTTTACCCGAAAAAAAAAAAAAACAATTTAATTCTCTAAATGGCTAGTGGTACAAAGAAGCTACATTAGTCTTAAACATTCTTTTTGTAATATGAATTCAAAAATTTATGTATATATAGGTATATGACTTTGATGTTCATATTCTTTACTAGACCTTAGAATATTTGATTGAGTAATGGAGTTGTTTTCCTCTCGCATTGTTGTTGCCCCGATAGTAACTCTTGAATTTATAATGAATAAAACAAATCTTTTGGTGAATGCATGGATTTCACTCCAAACTAAAGGAGATGAATAATTTGTTTTAGTTTGTTTATAACGGACTTTTATTGTATCGAAACCTTAAGTCCTATTATAATCATGAAATTTGTCTAATTGAGCTTGTTTGAGCATGAAACTAGTTGTGGTTGTATTAATTGACTGGGCTATGTTAAGCTTTCATTCTCCATTCTTTACATCTAAAGCTTGGGACTGACTTATATATCAATTTGGCTTCAAGTTTCTAAATGGACCATATAACCAAAAAGACTTTGATGGATGCCTTATGACACCTAGTTGTAATAAGTTTTACTTAAAAAGGTAATTTTAGATGAGACTTGTGGTTGGGTTTCGCCTAAAGGTAATTAATTGGTTATGAACTTCATGAAGATTTCACTACAAAAAAATGACATTTTGTAACGGTTGAAATTATGTATTTATAGCGGTTTTAACCGCTACAAATGACATTAGTAGCGGTTTAAAGAACCACTACAAAATACACCGAAACAAGATGTTTTGTAGCGGTTTCTAAAACCGCTACTCATGTAATAAAACCGCTACTGAATTAGTAGCGGTTTTGAGTTACCGCTACAAGATTACGAATTTCAAAAAAAATGGCGCCAAAATTTTGTAGCGGTTGTAAAACCGCTACAAATATTGGATAAAATTTCATAAATTGCGCCAAATATTTAAGCCAAATTTGAATTAAAATTTGTAGCGGTTTTACAACCGCTACAAAATATTACAAAATTAAAAAAATCATCATAATTTGAGTCCATTATTATAATATTTTATTGAATATTTTATTATTTAAGTGACAAATTAAATGATAATAGTTAATATTTAAAAAAATGATCAACTCAAGTTAGATAAGTGTAAATATTATGTAGGTATAATACCGAGAATGTGTAGATAATAAGGATTTATTGTGTTGTCCACCTCGAGCAAAAAAAATTATGTTGTCCATTAGTTGATATTTGATTATGGAAAGAATGTTGATGATGATAGAAGGAATATTGAGGAAATATTCTTAAAGTTGGATAAGAAAAAAATAGTATTAATATTATAACAAGGAAAAAATAAAACATTAAAAAGAAAGAATTTGTAAGGAGTGGGAAGAAATGAGAGAAAACCGAGGGAGAAGGAGTGGGAAGAAATGATTGAGAGTGTGTGAAATAAGGTGTGGTGGGAGTATTTATAGGGCTATGTGTAACAACGTTTGTAGCGGTTGATGCGACGGTTATTGTATCGGTTTAACGTTTGTAGCGCTTTTTTCTGTTGTTTTGTAGCGGTTACAAAACCTTTACAAAAATTCATTGGTATTTTTAAAAAAAATAAATAAATTTTAAAATATCACATTTTGTAGCGGTTATTCTAAAAACCGCTACAAATTAATGAATGTTGGTGGCATTTGAAATATTCAAATTTCAATATTACACACTTTGTAGCGGTTGATGTGACGGTTTTTGTAGCTGTTTACATTTGTAGCGGTTTTTTTACATTTTGTAGCGGTTACAAAACCGCTACAAAATTCATTGGTATTTTTGAAAAAATTAAAAAATATCACATGTTGTAGCAAAGTTATACTAAAAACCGCTACAAATTAATGAATGTTGGCGTTCATTCGAAATATTCAAATTTCAATATTACACACTTTGTAGCGGTTGATGCAATGGTTTTTGTAGCGGTTTACGTTTGTAGCGGTTTTTTTACGTTTTGTAGCGGTTACAAAACCGCTACAAAATTCATTGGTATTTTTTGAAAAAATTAAAAAATATCACATTTTGTAGCGGTTATACTAAAAACCGCTACAAATTAATGAACGTTGGCGGCATTTGAAATATTCAAATTTCAATATTACACACTTTGTAGCGGTTGATGCGACGCTTTTTTGTAGCGGTTTTCTTTTTGTTTTGTAGCGGTTACAAAACCTCTACAAAAATTCATTGGTATTTATTAAAAAATAAATAAATTTCAAAATATCACATTTGTAGCGGTTTAACTAAAAAAACCGCTACAAGTCGAAAATTTGTCGCATTTTCTATAACTACTACAAAAGTTCAAACTCTTGACATTCTCAGTAGTGGATTTTTAATATAAACCGCGACAAATAAACCGCTTCTAAATGTGTAATTATATTTGTGGCGGTTTGTATAACTAAACCGCTACAAAATAACCGCCACAAATTTGGCGCCATATTTTGTAGCGGTTAGTTTATGATAACGGCTACAAATGTCGTCATGAACTAGCGCGCCACTTGGCGCGAGTCATACCGCCACAAATTTGTAGCGGTTTCGGTATAAACCGCTACAAATGTGCATTTTTGTAGCAGTTTATTTTAACCGCTACTAATGAATTGCTACAAATTGACATCTTTTTTTGTAGTGTTTGTAGTAACATGATGTAGTCATTATTTCAATCGGGAAATAAAAAGTTCCTCCGTGGTTGTAACCTTGTGTGAAACTTGTAGATATGAGTTTTGTTTTCTTTTTCGTTTTGACTTGATAATATGACAACTTAGCCTTAGTTTTGTAGAAATGATCTTTTGATATGTGAATGATATTTGAGGCTAAATAAGTTAGTATTTGGCCTGATTTTTAAATTAAAAGAGTGTCTTGTTGTCATAAGTTTATGTACCATAATTGAGAATGGGTGGCCTTGCTTCTATGTGATGTTCCGGACTTGAATATATATATATAGAGAGAGAGAGATCAAAAATGTCAGTGAGGCCTTGAGGGTATGAAAATTATATTTTCTCGGAAAATATGCATATGTTAGTTTGTTCCACATTTATAAAATATTTTGATTAAAAGGAATGATTTATTTAAGATTGCGTACAAAGAACCATGCATTTAAAAATTTATATTACACATTCACCTGCTTTAGTTTAATTTCTGTTTAAAATTTAAATATAAATTTTAACTCAAATTCTATTTTAAATGCGCATGTGATTTTGTTAGGTGTGATGCCTATTGCAATAATTTGTTTTTTTTTTAGTCAATTGGATTGTGTTAATGGAAGTTTAAGTTAGTACGTACAGTTGGGATGTGGGCTATATGACATAACAAGGAATTGTGATAATTTAACTTTTACTACCCTCTTAATGCTATAATATTTACAGAAGTTGGTAAATGTTAGTGTAGATGTTGTAGCATGTTATAGATACAATTAAATTCGGAGGACCAAATTTTCTAAGGGGTAGAATGTAATATTCCAGAATTTTTGTTAATAATAAAAATAAAAATAAACTAATTAATTAATTGACTTATTGAGTTAACAAACAAATGCATTGTTGAAATTGTAGGAATCCCTAAATTGTAGGAGATAGAGATACCAAAAGATAGGAAATAAATATGAAAGAATATATATTTAAATTTCAAATCTGATTCTGATTATATATTTCATATTTACATTCAAAGTTATAATTTGACTATAAATGAGAAGTCAGGTACATTAGCCCAAAATTTAGAAATTAAAAGAATTTAATAATTATGATAATTATATTATTAATATAAAAATATGAGTTCAAGGGGGCCGTGGAAAATATGTTTCTCATGTTATTATGTTTAATACTTTTTAAAAAAATATTGTTATTGTTCATGCAAGAAAACAGAACCATATATGGGTGCGGTGGCGGAGCGGATTCCATGTTTATGGGTGCACAATTAATGAAGGAATTTGGGGGTTCGGGCGGCGCCAAATTTTTTCTTAGAGGAAGTTTTAAATGCATTAAGCCAAAATGTCAAACATAACCTTGATACTGTGAGATATTTATTTCCCAAACATAACCTGAATACTGTGAGATATTTATTTAATTAAATTTCTTCTTAAAACTTTGAATCAAGCAAAAAAAGAATGAAATATTTATTTCCCAAATCAAGTACTGTGAGAGCTTCTTAAGAAATATGGAATGGATCATTGCAACAGAGCTAATACTCCTATGAGCTCAACAACTTTTGTAATATCCTAATTTTTACTTTTAGGATTTATTTATAATTAAGAGTGAAATTATATATAATAGATGTATTTAATTTATAATTTTTTAAAATATATACAAAATCGAAATAGCTTTTGTAATATCCTAATTTTTACTTTTAGAATTTATTTATAATTAAGAGTGAAATAATATATGATAAATATATTTAATTTATAATTTTTAAAAATATATACAAAATGGAAATAATGGCTGGTTATAAGAAATGCAAAAAGGCCCCAGTATTGGAAGACGATGAAAGGCAATAAAGGCTGGTTTTTTCTATCTCACTTTTGTCTCTTTTCTATCTCACTTTTGTCTCAACATCACTAAAGTCAAAATTAAGAATCCAAAAGGGCCCAATAGGATTCGAACTAGTGACCGCTGAATCAACATTCAAATGCTCTACCATTGAGCTATGAACCTATAGATGTGCACATTTAAAAACTATTTATATATATTTTGAAAATGTTGTGGGTGCACTTGCACCCACATGCCCCAACGTGGCTCCGCCACTGTATGGGTGATTAAATATGAGGTATTGGGCTTAAATATTATAATTTCCCTTTAATGAAATTACCATGGTATTTTTTTTTAAAAAAAAAGAACTGTCAGATATTTTTTTTATCTTTCCAAAAGTCTCATCTTTATCGATGAGTGTGGGCAGTGGAGGAGTCAATGTTTGGAAGCTTCACCGTTCACCATTGTGCCGAATCCTACTCTATTCAGTGTCGTCGTTCCTCCTTTTTCTAAGGTTGGTGTGCGGGGGTGGGGATGAGTCTTCATTTTTCTTCTGTATTCGGTATTTCTGTCGCTCCTTTCTCTATTCCACCATAGTTGATGTTGTTAGTAGGTGTGGGCGAGCATCTCATCTTGTCTATTCATCCTCGGTTAGTGTGGTTTCTATCTTCGGTCTTTGCAGTGGGGATGCTTTGAAGCTCTAATTCTTTTCTCATCTTTCTCTGAATCATGGTGTTGCTGTGTGGGTGGGAACAGAGGACTGCCTTCTCTTTGTCCCTTGCTTTAGTAGGTGTGGGCGAGCATCTCATCAAGTCGAAGTGAAGTAGTATTGGTTGCAGGTTTGCAACCCTTATATGGGTATAAGGTGCAAGGGATTTGTGATTCTAGTGATTCTCCTCAGGTCGCTCCCCTTTCAAAATCAATTATGCTTTGCTGAACATTGCTACTTTCAATACATGCCTAGTCAAAATGTGTGATTGCTTTATATTCTTCTTGAAAAACAAAGAGGGCATTTTCTACTGCAATCAGCATCTTAACTGACAGATGAAGGAGCTGCTAACAAAGTGGGATCAACCTTCTATGTTGTATGATGCTAGTTAGTCCATCTTCTTGGGTGACAGGCTCATTTCCAAGTCAGTTAATGAAGATGAGCTTCATGCCACTCGAACGAGTTGAACGCACAAAAGGAACAAGCAACGGCATGAGCTAGCACGAAAGCCATTGTGCTTCCACCGCACACCCATTTTCTTCCTTCCACACACACACACACACACACACACACACTCACTCACTCAAAGAGACACACATATTGATAGGGAAAAACGTTATAGCCTCAAAAACTCTGCAAGTGTACGGGCCGTATCAAGTAATAAAGTGAGAAGAAAAGTATCGTTCCCTACGAGGACTCAATCAAACTAGTGATTAGATATTAAGTTCCTCTATTCCGTTTAAGTTGAGCGAGTTAGAATTGTTTTCAATAATAAAAAAGAAAATCAATAAGAAACTAGTAGTAGCAAAAGAAAATTTTCAATTCGAGAATTACAACCTAGAGTCGCTAATTCCTTGTTGGTTTCTTAGATTTAATCCCTACTAAATTAATTTTGACTTAATTTACTCAACTAATCTAGAGTATTAATGTCAATAAATGCCATCGGTTCATTTATAAACCTATCTTAATTAATTATGTAATGCCTCACACAACTAACTAAGATGCGTTTTAGATTGAACTCACTCTAATTTGATTATGTGGAGCTTCTAGGTATATATGTAACACCCCAAATTTCATACTTGAAATCGTGTTGGTTGACACTTAGTTTTAAGAAAATAGACAGAGTTTGAGGTGCTACAGCTTAGAATAATACGGAAACGGAGAGTATGCGCTAACGTTTGGACGATGAGTAACTGATACAAAATGCCCAGGCATATGCTGATGCCCTGACATATGCTGATATATTAAAAATTTCCCGAAGGAATATTCATGTGATACAACAATACCGAGCTTTGTATAGTTACAAATATTTATGCAATCTTAAACCAAGCCGTAGCTAGACTTGGGGCAATGAACCTAACTCAGTTAATCAAACCATTTGGCTAGGCCGGTGTCTAGTGGCAGTCTCCCCGAATTCACGGTGACTCACTAACTGAACCACATAGACGAACCCTTTCTAGACACCAAATGATTTGAAGTAACCTTATTAGATTCATGCCAGAAGGTAGGCTCTGTTAAACTTCTTCCGGCATTTGCTTTGGCCGGTGCCTTTTCACGGCCCCTCCCTTCGATGCCTTTTCACGGTTCCATCTACCGGTGCCTTCTCTGATTTTGGTTCCTTTCCTGAACCTTAGACAAATCTGAGGTCCAATACCCATCGGACCTTAGGTAACAGTTGACCTCATGTGAGAAGTATAAACAGTATATGTATGACATATGTTCATTTCATTACAGCATTAACCAATACATAGCAAACAGCAGATGAAAGCTTACAACAGTCCATAAGCACACAGCAGATGTAATGTTAACACAACAACAGTACATAGCACACAGCACATGTAAAGTTTGCAACGTTTGCACTAACCAGTGCCACGACAACTCCTCGTGTCCTCAGCGCTAGAAAAACTCAACGGCATTATCAAGACTATAACCCGTATAAAGCTGAATGTATATAAACAGGTGACCTAAGTCACAGTGCATGACCCAAGACCTAGTCTTGCCCATCACTTCATGAATCATTCCATCACACACATGCATACAAGACACATCAGAGTTAAAGTTACAGTACGCGAACGTACCTTTCACCGGGTAATTGTCAAACACCCGACCTTTGAATCCGACTCCGGACTTCCCGGATATCCTATACATTATCGTCGGATTATTTTATGATATTTGATAAATATCATATTGCTTAGAATAATATCCTAAAGGCTTAGTTTACCTTCCTACCCTCAGAGGATTTATTATTCCAATTTTACCTTTTTATTTCTTCAAAAACGCTATGCTGAATTTCTGGGCATAATTTTTGGTTAACTTTGAAAAATCATAATTAATTCTAAAAAAATCGAAACGAGGATCCGTAAAATTTACCGGAAACCTCAGCATGTCAATTTTTGAGAAACAATATTGGTTTACACCCAGAATTTGTGATTCATTCCCAGTTTAATGATGTTCAACCTCTGTCCAAAATTTCTCCAGAAAAACGTAGCTTTATTTCCAGAATGTTTATCTCCCTCTACAGACCTCTAATTGATGCATATTTTATATCAATAGAAAGCTATACATGTCCAATACACTCATGAATTATTTCAGAATTTATGAAGATGATTTTGCATATAAAATATCACTATCTAAATGCCTGACTCCCATTGCCCAGCAACACCCCACAATTCCCATCTTACTCTAACTTGTTTTATTAATCCTAGAAGTCACTTCCCAACATGTTTCCACCTTGTTAGGCATCTTTCGATGCAATATGGCTTGAAAACAATTATGGGAAATTACTTTTCATATTTCCTAGATTAAAACTAACAATTCTACTAAAAGTACTAAGAACTATAGAACTAAAGACTTGAAACTAAAAACTAAAGACAAGCTTGCCTCTTGAAGCCTCTTGCTTGCTTCCTCCTTCTTGCTTCTACTCTATTAGAAATCAACTCTTGGAGTTTGATTTGGTGTGAAGAATGAGGAGAGGCAAGGCCTCTATTTATTGGGAAAATCTCAAGGTTAAAATGGTAATCTCAAGCCCAATGTGGGCCCCACCATTTGCCTCTTCCTTAATCTCAACAATTAGATCTAAACTTAATCAAGAAGTTTTAATCTACACCCTTCACTAATAAGCATGTGCTCTTGTGATGTCATCCTTGTGATGTCATCTTGATGACATCATAAAGGCTGAGGTGTCATTGTTGATTAATTAACAAAGTTTAATTAACTCTTAATTGCATTTGTTAACTAACCATGAAAATTAGTGCTTAATTAAATCAAGCTTTATGCACCTTAATCTTTACTTATTTCCATTTGTCTTTTATCAACTTGAAGACATATGCTACTAATCTTTATTTAGTGTAAGTTTAATTATCAATTAGCATTTGCTAATGTGTTCTAATTTAATTAAGTGTCTTCATAACCCTTTATTAACTATTTTGGGTATAAATTAGCTATTTATGTGCTATTTATTCCATGTGATTTATTGTCACATTTTATAGTCCCTAATATGTAGTCTCATAATTAACCATTGGTTAATTAATTCCAAAGTGAAATTTGCACAAAAATATAATCAATATATTATAATTCTTTGAGACACATATTCACCTTTGTATTTTAGTAATTATTTTCCAAAATACAATGTTTATGAAAATTAGGGTATTACATTTCTTCCCCGTTAATTGAAATTTCGTCCTCGAAATTTGAACGTATAATCTCGAAAGATTATCTAAACTTCTAATCTATTTCTTCCTTATGCATGCTTATTTAGCACGCACCCTAATCTTATTCATATTGTATCCAGGTGTAGTATACAAAAACCGGATCCATTGATCCATTCTCTCAGTGCTTGGTTTATGAAGGCCTCACCGCCTGACTCATTTAGCCTCTCGGCTTATCACATATTGGCCTTCTAGCTCAATCTATCACCACAACACTGGAGATTCTAGCCTCACCACCTAGGAAGTCATCCTCAGGCCTTAGGCATTTCATCTATAACCTGGTACAATGAATGTTTTGTCAGACTCAAGATCTACTGTAGACATACTAGTCTATAGTCACCATAACAATCAGCATTTCACACAGTGCTAAGTACCATTGGTCTTATGGCCTAGGGACACCGCCTTGTGCACACTTGCACACCAGGTCTTATTGCCTCGAGCATCTGCTCGTCTATTTTATCTGAGCCTTTCCCATTCAAGCTCTCATACCACTTTCACTTACTTAGCACTACAGCTGATAACTACTATCTGACTTAACTAGTTCAGTGTTCTAGACCTTTCTAATAGTTCCTGTTCCTATATCGAAATTTCCAACTACACCGCTTTCCAATACAATAGCATTGACAAACATGTCATCGCTACCCAAAACCATTTTGTTGTCTCATTTTGAAATCTTCAAACATAGAAAATCTTCCATGGTCACAATACATTTCACAATCTGCACTATAAAAGTAATAGTGCTATCACATTTTTAAACATAATTGCTGCCAAAACAATTTCGTGAAAAACACATTCACTCGCCGAATCAGTTTCAAAAACTTTTATTAACAGCACATATCTTTGAGAGAAATAATTTATTTCACAAATTTTTTAACAATTGAGAGCTCACGCCACCATTTCAACCACTTGGTACAGCGAGCGACTTGTCCCAATCCCTAAATCTGGCCTCTGTATCCCTCTGGCCTTAAATCGAGTCACCAGGCATCAACAGTACCGTCAAACAATGTGGGAGAACCTCCGCCCCTCCCATAAGAGACCCAGTGTTCAAACTGGCACATAAAGTAGCAACCCTATCTATCGGAACTCGGTCCAGCCATAGACAGTCGGGTCCTACTAGAAAAACATACACCCCGGGTGAAATGTTATGGATTAGGTGCGTTCCTTTCCGGTGCGATTTTCATTCTCTCAAAACAAATTCCCTTAAAACTTTTTGTTCAAAAAGAGCCTTAAGCAAAGGCCAGCAATTTCAAACATTTTAAAACATTTGGCAAGACCCATCAAACTGTGTACATGTACAACAGCTTCTATCCTTCCAATTGTATACTGCTTTTACCATAACATAGTTGAAAAGTCAGTTTAAAACTCTGGTTCCAACAAACCCCTTTTACAAGACAACATCTTTTTTAGAATAACCATCACTGTGGTCTCAAATTCTGTTGAAAATATTTCATTCGAAAACTCAATTTTGAAAATTCATAAGTTCAAAAATTCATTTCAAAAATTTCAAATATAGCAGGTGTATTGGCAAGTTCAAAAATTCAATTTTAAACCTTACTCAGGAACCAGTCAACTAACCTTAGATGGTCATTACTAACTAAACGCATTCGGATCTCTGTCCTTGGCTACTCAAGCCATTCGTAGAATGCTTAGTCTATTCTACGTCAATCTTCCGGCTATTCTGGACGTTGCCCACTAACCTTGGGGTTTCACAAACTTTTCAGAACACTTCTAGTATTCGTTGTCTAACAACCATGGACTTCTGCCAGCCTATAGACACAATAGTCTCACAGGACTTAAGGCTTTTCATCGAACATCTATATGTCCAACGACCAATGGATACACTGGTCCCAAAGGTCCTACTGCCCACTATGAACATTTAAGAGGTACACATTACCATTTCGTCCTCTCCAGGACATACCCCAATCCTGTGCAGCTTTAACTGCAAACACTGGATCTAACTGATCCTCGACCATCGCATATCTCTGGCCTCACACTCTACCCAATCTACAGGATTGGAGCTGAGTCACCAAGCATCAGCGGCGTCGACCATCGCCATGGGCCATACACCCTCCCGACGTAGTAGGAATTCAAATTCCTAGATTTGTGTATTCGTTTTGGTGTGTGCTTTTGTCTCTCGAAACTCATTCATTTAGAGCTATCTGACATGACACCTTTGATATTGGTTCGGTTCTAGGCATCAACCAACCAGTGAATTCAACTTCCCCTACTGGTGGTATCTGCTAAAAGGTTCTAGAAATATCTCAGGGAACTTGTTCACAACTAGAATGTCTTCTAGTGCGAGTTTAGTTCTTGCCTAGATACTATAGCACAATATATGCTATACAGTACTGGAGCATCCTATGGCTATATACTGGATTACGTAAACTTTTCTTTCTAGGGAACCTATTCGATGTGAGACTCATTATAATGTACTTACCTTGAGAACCGATCACTTGTAGCTCTATTTTATGGTTCATTGTCACGGCAGCTCCACTCTATGGTTTGACATCACGGTGGCTTCACTCCACGGTACTTCACTCGGCGCTTCACTCAACCCCCGATTGGTCAGCACCTCCGATCAGAACCCTCCGTAGGTAGCCCTTTCCGATCAGAACTCCCCGTAAGTAGCCTTCTCCGAGCACAACTTCCCCTAAGTAGTACTATCTTCAGTTGATCATCTCTGAATCATTATAACGAGAACTCATATATTATTAGGTTCCTACCTTTAGTGGTTTCGTAATCTGCTGTCTCTATTTCTGCCATCTCATCTAGGGTCATTCTACTCTTGGACTTTTACTCAGTCTAGCTTCAGTCAACCGCCTTATCTCATTTTTCTCTATCGGGTAACTATTCACTTCTTAGGGAATCTATTAGCCACTAACATCTCTACGGTTATTGGTCCTTGAAACCATAACCCATAGCTACTAAGGTTCTAGCTATCGCATGGTTCCGTTTAAGGAACTAACCCTCAGGTATCTGGAACCTAAGCAAAGCTCACTCATATTTTCTTAGGGTTCCTACTCTCAGGTACTGGAACCTAGGCAATGTTTAATCACACCTTGACCTAAGCACTATCTGTGCTTCAAACCTATCATCACTCTATCTGTTCTCATGGTATCCCAAAGGATTACTATGTTTCATACCTCACGGTATTCAGGCTTTAGCTCAAAAGATTTCAAATCCTCGAGCTACTTCCCAGGGATCACTCTCCTGAGGTTTCTCTCGCCTAAGCACTCTTAATCTTCACAGTGTCTATCGGATCTGGGGTACTAGCACTGGTACGCATACCACTGGGTACTAACAACTCTCATAGGTACTAGTACGACATAACTGCCTTCCCAGAAAATACTGGGTACTTTCCCTTTTCTATCTGCTGCACCCTTTTTTATGTAACCGACCACCACCGTCAAGGATTTAGTCAAAGACCTTCGTCCCCGGAGCCACGCTCAGTTGCACGCATGGTGTCTGGCCTCTACTAGGCAGGGATTGTCCCCTCAGGGTAACTTAGTAAGTTACTATTTCTATAGGGAAACTTAACCATTAGGTCGTTGTTTCTACAGGGAAACCTAAACAGTAGGTTGCTGTCTACCGGAAAACCTAAGCAATACCGTCTTCTTCGTACAACTTCCATTTTAAATTCCTGAAATATTGGGTAGGGATTTAATTTTAGACTCCGATTTCCATATCAGAAGTCTTGGAGTTTAGCAACAGAACCCATATTCTGTGCCATCTACTCTATCTCTGGGTCGTAGTTTAACCAAACCCTAACCCTTTTTCTTAGGGTATATGTCCTTTCTGTATCACAATACCAGTATCATATCAATACTCTGAACCTAGATGTCCAAACCATGCTCTGAGACTAGCTCTGATACCAAATTGTAACACCCCAAATTTCATACTTGAAATCGTGTCGGTTGACACTTAGTTTTAAGAAAATAGACGAGTTTGAGGTGCTACGACTTAGAATAATGTAGAAACGGAGAGCATGCGCTAACGTTTGGACGATGAGTAACTGATACAAAATGCCCAGGCATATGCTGATGCCCTGACATATGCTGATATATTAAAAATTCCCCGAAGGAATATTCATGTTATACAACAATACAGAGCTTTGTATAATTACAAATATTTATGCAATCTTCAACCAAGCCGTAGCTAGACTTGAGGGAATGAACCTAACTCAGTTAATCAAACCATTTGGCCAGGCCGGTGTCTAGTGGCAGTCTACTCGAATTCACGGTGACTCGCTGACTGAACCACATAGATGAACCATTTCTAGATACCAAATGATTTGAAGTAACCTTATTAGATTCATGCCAGAAGGTAGGCTCTGTTAAACTTCTTCTGGCATTTGCTTTGACCGGTGCCTCTTCACGGCTCCTCCATTCGATGCTCTTTCACGGTTCCATCTACCAGTGCCTTCTCTGATTCTGGTTCCTTTCCTGAACCTTAGACAAATCTGAGGTCCAATACCCATCGGACCTCAGGTAACAGTTAACCTCATGTGAAAAGTATAAACAGTATATGTATGACAGATGTTCATTTCATTACAGCATTAACCAATACATAGCAAACAGTAGATGAAAGCTTACAACAGTACATAAGCACACAACAGATGCAATGTTAACACAACAACAGTACATAGCACACAGCACATGTAAAGTTTGCAACGTTTGCAAAAGCTGTTAGAGGATTTCTGGGATCTAAATCTCACAAATCGAATCCTTGCAAATAATAAAGGCCCATGTGTTGTGTATATTGCAGATCTTTTCATCTGTCATCAGGGAAATGACCTGAAATCAAAAAAAAAAAAGCTCCGATGCGAGAACAAGCTGAGTCTGAATCCATTCGAGAAATGATAAATGATAATAAATCAACAACTTTCTCTGGATGGACTAATTTGGTATAAAAGGAGAATTTATGTACCACCAATGGAAGATCTAAGAAAGAAGATTCTGGATGAAGCTTATAAAAGCAGGTATACCATTCATCCAGGAGCAACCAAAATGTACCATAATCTGAAACTGAATTTTTGCGGCCTGGTATGAAAGATGATATTACTCGGTATGTGACTAAATGCTTAACTTGCCAAAAGGTGAAAATTGAGCATCAACGATCGGGAGGACTTCTGAAAGGAATTGGAATATTAAAATAGAAATGAGAAGATGTTACCATGGATCTAATAGTGGGTTTGCCCAAGATCAAACATTATGGGGCTATCTGGGTGATCGTTGGCCGACTTACGAAAACCGCCCACTTTATCCCAATAAGTGTAAATTATTCTCCTGAGAAATTGACAGAGATTTATATCAAGGAGATTATCCGACTCCATGGTACACCGAAAAGTATCATTTTAGATAGAAATCCCTAGTTGACCTCGCGATTCTGGCAAGCCTTACATGGTGCATTGGGGACAAAATTAAATCTTAATACTGCTTATCATCCCTAGACTGATGGTTAGACAGAAAGGACCATCCAGACACTAAAAGATATGTTGCGTGCTTGTGTTTTGGATTTTAAAGGCAATTGGGATCGATATATTCCTTTGGCTGAATTTGCATACAACAATAGCTACCATTCCAGTATACAAATGGCTCCTTATGAAGCCTTGTACGGAAGAAAGTGTAGATCTCCTATCTGTTTGGCCAAGCTATCTGAAAGGAAATTGTTTGGTTCGGAGATGGTTGATGAGACCTCTGATCAGATTAAGCTGATGCAGAAGAGGCTTCTCGTGACTCAAAGTAGATAAAAGAGCTATGTAGATAAAAGAAGAAGACCTCTAGAATTGGAAGTTGGATATCATGTTTTTCTTAAAATATCTCCTATTACTGGGATTGGTAGAGCAATAAAGCGGCTAAAACTAAGTCCTCGGTACATTGGACGCTCTGAGATCCTTGCTAAACGAGGACCAGTCGCATATCAATTGGCATTACCGCCTAATTTAAGTAAGTTGCATGATGTCTTCCATGTCTCGCAATTGAAGAAATATCAGCCAAGTTCGAAGCATATTTTGGAGTATGAGGATGTGGATATCCAAAACAATCATACTTTCATGGTCGAACCCGAAAGAATCCTTGAATATCAAGAAAAGCAACTTCGATGGAAGACCATTCCTTCTGTTAAAGTGCTTTGGAAAGGATTATCTCCTAGGGAAGTGACATGGGAAACAGTAGAAGATATGAGGAACCGCTACCCTGATTTTTTGATAAATGTGTAATCAAATTTCAAGGATGAAATTTATTTTACGGGGGGAGAAATGTAACACCCCTACTATTTTAAATAGTGTGTTTGTAAACACTGATGAATTAATAAAGAGTTTTGGCTGTTCAATTTAATTATTATTATTTTGTGTAATATTTTATTATAAAATATTAACTATAAAAGGTTGTTAGAATAATGGGAGACAGGATAAAGGACTCTAAAAGGCCCAAAATTTGCCTACTATGACTAGAGCAAAAGAGACTATGGGGGGCCCAAGTTTGAAAAGGAGCAGGTCCAGGGCAAAACATTAGTATAACATAAAGCCGGTATAATGAAGTAGGGTCCGAGAAAAGTGACAAAACACAGATTCTTGACTCAGGACAGCATGTATGCGCCATTCAGGGTCAGAAGGGAGAAAGAGACACTGAAAAAGTGAAATGCCAAAAAGCAAAAGTCAGTGTAATTATTACATGGGGACACATGTCACCACAGGGTTTAAAGAGGAAAAGTAAGGGAAAAATAGTCAATTCCTTGTCCTTTTAACATTGAATTTTTTCCACCATGAGATAGAGGAAAAAACCAGATGATTTTATTCATATTCAGGCCCAAACACAAAATGCGAGTTCCACAAGCGATTAATTGGTAAAAAAGGGGATCGATAGGGACCGATTAGGGGTTTCTTTTGGAATGAATGAGACAAATGTGGGAGCATATTGGGTAGTCAAGGTGGCACCACATATATATGTCCATTCAGAGGAAAATATTTGAAAATTTGAAGAAAAGTACAAAAAGAAGCACCTTTACAACCAGCGGGCCCTCACAAGGAGCGGTAGACAAAGAACTGGATTGATAAAGTGGAAAAATGGAATTAAATGCTAGGGACCAGATTTGTGGGCCCCATTAGGTGCCACCTAGTCCCTTTTAATTAATAAAAATTTGCTTGGAGAAGAAGTAAAGCCCAATCAGTCTATTAATCAGGATGTCGGCCTTACCGGTTGGCCAAAAAGGTGTTATGGGTCAAAATAAGTAATTTTCATCAAATAAAAAGATAAAATATGAAGGGAGAGGCTAGGGATGTGCCACCTCAGCTCCTAGAATCATCTGGAATTTATTTGAAGATAATCCAAAAAGTCAGATCCAATTAGACAGGAATTTATCACAGTTATTTGGAACTGCTTGGCTACCTTTTTATTATTTTAAAGGAGGCATAACTCTTCTCTTTCCTCTCAAATGTAGCATGTTTTTGTTGGAGGAAAGAGATAAGTTCAGAAACCTTCCATAACCAGGACCAAGTACCCAATCACTTAGACTACCAAGCTAAAGCTCCGAAATAGGTAAACACCGAAAACCCACACCTTTGGAACTTAAATTTGTGATTTTCGTCCAACTGGTTAGGGCTTGGTGTTGGGGTCTGATTTTAGAGTTTTTAATGGTCCCAAAGTGTTTAAAAAATAACTTTGTATGAGACTAAGTTGTAGTTTAAGTTTCCAAACTCAAAAACACGAAAAACACTAAAGACATGCTTGTTTGGCAATTCTGGAAATTCTGGCAGTGAACCTTCAACTGAGATTTGAAAATAGTAAATGAACTTTTTTAATCTGATATTTTACAGGGAGAAATTATACATCTTAAGGTTCCCGATGAGGTATAATTGTGTTATTCAGATTTTTCTAAGAGATAAAAATTTCTAAAGATGAACCGGGGAGCAACTGAGCGAATCTAGACCAGAGAGTGACAAATTGAATACACGTCAAAATAAGTGTACTTTTGGCTTCTAGAAATTTTTTTCCTGAAAAATGGACATATTGGTGGTTTAAATGCCACTGGTTTCATGCAAAAATGAGTTTTGTGGAGTTTATTAAAAGTCCTGGAAGTTGGGTTAGATTTACAGAACTTCTTGAAAAATTCTGTGTGGGCTCGGTTTTGACAAAAGAATTGTAAGGGTATTTTTGGGAATACAAAAAATGGTGTATTTTGGTGTTATTAGGTCAATCAGAGCACGTTGGGGTTCGAGTCCCTAATTATGTGGTTCCTAGCACTGAGGACGATTAGTCCGAGGCCGGCCTTAGTGGGTGGCTGTACGGGTTGATAGGTTCGGGGCTGTCCGGGTGCAAGAAGCTTTACGGGTTGTGACTTCGGTAAGTCCGGAGCTTGCCTTGGTAAGGCAGCTTGACGACACGTGGTAGTCAGTGATGTATATATTTCTTTTTGCATATGTGATATGTTTGACATGTTACTGTTGACTACATATTTGACATGGTTACCTCCATACACTCTTCACATTTAGCATTTGAGTATTGAAAGTTACTCTAGGCGCCACTATCGGACTCCAGATGCTTCTGTAGCTGCAAAGGAGGGTGCCTGACAGTGAAGACCCCCTTTTTGGAAAGGTAGGGCCCAGCGGTGCGTGAAGAATAGGGAATGCCATATCATTTTGTATTTTACTTTTGGATGACTATATTTATTATTTTGGTATTAATGTTGGATAACTGTACCCTTAACCCTTCGTGGACTTATATTTTCTGTTATTTTTACTTTTATCAGTATAGTAGTTAGTCCAAACCGGTCCTGTGCTCTGTTGCGATTTACTCTGATAAACATTAAATGGACTTAAATATAAAGGAAAGGTAATCAAATAAGAGAATCCCTCTAACCTACCACCCTGAAGGGCAAGGCCAGTGGAGGTGTAATAGTTTTGGTATCAGAGCACGGTTTTGATGGTACTGGTAAAAGGTTAATGGTGAAGGGTACTAACATAAATTTGGATGGTATAGGTGGAGGATGGAGCTAGACCCAAGATAAGAACAAGCTTACCGGAGAAGGAGGCGAGAACAAAGGGTACCAGGCAAGACGAGGCACAAAGCCGATCCACCCACACCAGCACCAGCACCTCTTGAGCTACCAACTCCGGAGCCTAACTTTCCTTTCTTACCCCCACTGGTACTTGTGCCAGAGCCGGATTTTCCATTGTTTCCCACGGTGGCACCCGTCCCAGATGTTCCACTCCTCCCACCTATCGTACATGAACTAGAATTGCCACCAATCCTCGATCAAATACCACCCTACATGCCGATGCTTCCTCTTGTGCCAGAGATAGACCCTATTGTTGTACCCGATATTGTACCTGAGCCTTACATAGTTGCACAAGACCTTCCGCTGCCAGTTTTCCTCGTCGGCCCTAACGAGGCATACATATCGGACTCCAGACGCTTCTATAGCTGTAAGGGAGAATGCCTGACAGTGAAGACCCCTTTTTGGAAAGGTAGGGCCTAGCGGTGCAGTGAAGTATTGGGAATGCTCTATCATTTTGTATTTTACTCTTGGATGACTGTATGTATTATTTTGGTATTAATGGTGGATAACTGTACCCTTAACCCTTTGAGGACTTATATTTTCTCGTTAGTTTTACTTTTATCAAGTATAGTAGTTAGTCTAAACCGGTCCTGTGCTCTTTTTGTGATTTACTCGATAAACTTAAAATTTACTTAAATATAAAGGAAAAAGGTAATCAAATAAGAGAATCTCTAACCCGCCACCTGAAAGAACGAGGCTGGTGGAAGTGTAACACCTTTTATTTGCAATTAGGTTCTTTGCTTATTTAATTGCAAATATTAGATACATGTTAGAAATAAATCCTTAATTTTACATAAGGATTTTTCTTTCCCAATTAATTTTTCTAGGCCTAAAATTATCCTTTACGAATATTCCTTGAATTTATTCTTTTCAGTAAATTTCTCAAGGAAGAATAATTCCTTAACTTGAATTATTCTTTTCCCAAAATAAATTAAGGGAAAAAATAAGCCTAAATTTCAAATAATTATTCATATGACTATTTTAAACCAAAATTTCATAATTAATTTCCATAACATATTCAAATTCCAAATCCCAAAATTTGGTATATTACATCGACATAGGAATACCGCCCTAAAACTAGAATTTGGCCTTATCTTCGTTTGCTCAAAAAACAAAAATTGCGAAGATAGGACACCAACACACAATTACACAATGCTTGGAGTCATTTATAATTAAATAAGGAAAAATAATTAATATATGCATGGGAACTACTATGAAGTTTCAGAAAGTTTTGGGGGTTGACTGAAATTAATTTGCTATTAAAAGGGATGACTGAATTTTTTTAAAATATATATATGTCATATTACTTAATTTAACTAAAATTTTTAATTTAATCAAATTAAATAAACATATTTTAAATTAAGAACTGGAAGGAGTATTAAAAGTCACTAAATCAGGTCAAATTATAGAACTTGTAAATTAATCTTCTAAACATAAAAAGAAGAGCTAGAATGAGAGGCCGAATTCTATCCAAAAACTTGATAAGATTACAATAGAGGGGGAGAATAGTAGAGAATAAATTGCGGGCTCCTACATTTAATTTTCATGATGTTTATTGCCTCAGAATGCTACTTCGGCATATTATATGCTGGACGGTTTTCATGATGGTGACATCCATTTTAAATTATGGATTTTTAAGCGCCAACAGAATAGTTGCAGAATCCTTATCCTGGTCTGATTTGTGAGAAATTTTAAAAATGCTTGGAATAACATAAATTTTGTATAAATTCTTTCAGAGGTTGGTTCCTTTCTTATGGGATGGGTTGGTATTGTATTTAAACAAGACATATCCCATGTATCAGAACATCTAGCCATTGCACTAACAACCGGCTACTTAGGAAGCCTAACAACCTTCAGTGGTTGGCATGAGGAAATGCTTGAACTCGGTGTTTCAAGACATTGGCTCTTCACTGTGCTTGGGTTTTTAATAGGTAATCTGGCACATTTGATATGAATAATTTTCCATCTCTTTTTTCCTCCCTCTGTAGTTTCTTATCCTACATAATGTGAATTAAATTTCCGTCTCATTCAACATGTTCTAGTTGATAACACGAATTTGTGAACGATTGGTATTTAGTAGGCCTGTTTCTTGTGTCCTATTCCATCATCTTTGGAGTAGAGTGACAGAGATTTGCCATGATCTCCCAAAATAACCAGATTAGAAAAGGATTTGCAGTATAATGTAACCCGGGTCGTTTCCCAACGAATTCACAATCGGTTCAATTCAAACAGCAATAAAACGAAACAATAAAAATGGGGGGGGGTTTGATTCAAATAGATTAAAAACAAAAATATACAGAAACAGAATGAAATATGTAGAAACAGATTAGCAACGATCAACCCAACATTTAGATTCCGAAACTTCCATCATTGAACGAAAAATGAACGAACTCACGTTTGGTTCGGACGAACCGAAATCTGCGTTCGTCTTGAAAATCCCTCGACTAGATGATCGCCTAGAATCTATCCGAACAGTGGCGTCTCATTGTGTGATCGCATAACAACACTATAACCTAGTTCAAACTCAGTCCTTGGGATGAACCAAACCGAATATTAAATCTAATATTCGAACTATTTCCGTAAATCGAATCCGATAAGATGAAAACGAAACGAGTAAAGTTACCGATTAAGCGAAGCTCTCGGACGAATCATGGAATCCTCAACGTTAGGTTAATCATAGAAATTTAGACGAACATGACTGGGAAAAATGAAGAACGGATGAAGAACACGAAGAACGCAAAGAACATTTGAGAGAATTTAAAAACTTCTATTTTGATCCACCAAAATCTAAAAACGTGAATGGGGATGTGTTGTAGCCACCATCTAACTTAAAGTTAAACCTAAAATGGAAATGGGCTCTAATGGTTCAGCCCAAAATGAAAATAAAATAAAAGTGGGCTTTATTTACAAAATTCGAGCCCAAATAAAATCCAAAACTACACATATGACTTCGGCTCCAAAATCGATCACCCTCTTGTCCGAATTTGCTCTTCATGTCTTCATAACACTTGTAGCTCTTTGAATCATCTGAAATATGAGACAAAAATGAGGCAAATCCGATGTTTGGTTCAAGCGATATGGTAAAAATAGTGAAGCAATGTAAAACTAGAATTTTACTATTAAAAATGGCTAAAATATAATCAAAGGCCCAAAGCCCAAATAAGTATAAAAACCATTATTTATTAACTAAGGAGTCCTAAATTATTAATCAAGAGATAAAAAGAAGTGTATGAAATATTCAATTATCAAACTCCCCCACACTTATCTTTTTTTGCACTACTGAGCAAAATTCGAAGAAAAAGACCTAAAGGAAAAACTCTTCTTTTCTAACAATTGCTAACAATGCAAAAATTGAATAAGGGACACAAAGCTCCAAAAGACCAATCAATCAAGGCCAAAATCCCTTCATTCAAATTACAATTCATGGTAATCTCATCAATGATGCTGATCACAAAAGATGGTCTCTCAAATGATGCACTCAATCAATCAATCTCTCAAGTGTTTAAGGTAAATAAGTGTATCACTCAAATTCTATTCAAAAAAATTGTTCTACCATAAGCTTGCTCAATTTCTACATCTCCACTACTCATAACACATGCATGCACAAATCAAGAGAGCTTATTATTAAAGGTTGTAATGGGGTTAGGGTGAAGGTAGGTAATATTATGGAATGAGAGGTTAAGCACCAAAGAAATTAAAAAGAGCACTGATTAACACAATCATTTTCCATGTAATTAAAAAGAGCACTGATTAACACAATCATTCTCCATGTATGAAAATCTTTTATTTTACTCATATATATCCTTTCTTCCTATGTATTTTTTTTTTTTTCTTTTTCTGCTTTTCTTTCTTTCTTTCTTCTTTTTCTTTTTCTCTTTTGTTTTTCTTTTCTTTTGTTTTGTTTTCTTTTTCTTTTTCCCTTTTTTTGAGAAACTATACTATATACATAATGACAATGGAAAAATCAAATATCTTCCCTCACACTTAAACTGTTGTACTCCTGAGCAACCCCCACACTTACACACAAACCCAGGTGAAACCAATGCTCAATAAATTTTTAAGGTGTGGAATAAATGGGTTTTACGCTTAGGCTTGTAATGTGGCACAAAAAAGGATGGGCAAAAAGGCACAAAGGGGCTAGCAAAGGAATCATAATGCAAGGGAAATGCTATTTGGTCAAAGTGAGGAAAATAAAAGAAAGAAAACAAGCTTCCATCATACTTATGCACATAAGTGAAAAATGTAGTTTCAAAAAGAAAAGGAGCAAGTTCTAGAGAACACAAATCATGAGCGAGATGCACACATGAAAGAAAGAATGGCAAAAGATGAATTCCATTCATGCAGCCCAAAAACCTCACAAGGTCAATACCAACTTAGGCAATCAACAACATGAAATCAACTACCAAGACATGTAATCGAAGAGTCAAGAATTGCAGATCAAACATGATCCATTAAAACCAAAATGTCCAAGTTCATAATATGTAACAATCATAGAAAGCAAATTGTTAGTTCTCAATATATTTTGATGAAAAACAAATGTAAAACATGTTTTGAAGTTTGCAAAGTTGTTTAAAAACCGATAGTTGCAAAGTATAGGTTTGCAAACTCGAGTATTGAATGGCCAATACTGCGCTTTGCTTGGCCAAACTCGAGTAAAGGTCATCCAGAAAGCAACCAAGTTTTTCAACCTTAGTCAATACCGCAGTTTGTATAGCCAAACTCGAGTATTGAACTTCCGAGAGCTAAAGTTTTTCAAGCTAAATCAATACCTAAAGCTTTGCATAGCCAAACTCGAGTATTGAATAGTCAATACTGCAGTTTGCATAGTCAAACTCGAGTATTGAACTTCCAGAGAGCTAAAGTTTTTCAAGTTAAATCAATACCGCAGTTTGCATAGCCAAACTCGAGTATTGAATAATCAATACTGCAGTTTGCATAGTCAAACTCGAGTATTGAACTTCCAGAGAGCTAAAGGATTTTTCAAGCTAAGTCAATACTGCAGTTTGCGTAACCAAACTCGAGTATTGGACTTCCAGAGAGAAAAATATTTTTCACGTTAAGTCAATACTGCAGTTTGCGTAGCCAAACTCGAGTATTGGACTTACAGAGAGCAAAAGGATTTTTCAAGTTAAGTCAATACTGCAGTTTGCGTAGCCAAACTCGAGTATTGGACTTACAGAGAGCAAATGGATTTTTCAAGATAAGTCAATACTGCAGTTTGCATGGCCAAACTCGAGTATTGGACTTACAGAGAGCAAATGGATTTTTCAAGTTAAACCAATACTGCAGTTTGCGTTGCCAAACTCGAGTATAGTCTTTGTCTTTCAAAAGCAAGACACGATGGTTTGCCTCTGAAAAGTGCAAACTCAAGCATCCAATTGGATATCGCAGTTTTGTCACTTGTGAACAGTGCCATACTCGAGTTTACATGAACATACCGCAGTTTACAACGCTAAAAACTGATTTTGAATTATACGAATTTACAAATCATTGTTGTTTGATTTCATTGCTTCCATAATTCATTCAATCACATTCCTAGCTATGTTTAACAAGTTTGTTGAGTGAATTTCATTAAGATCAGATGAAGATTATTGAAGGTCAAAGCCATAAAGCAAAAAGTGTTCAGTGCATTTAATGCACTTCTGCAAATCAACCTTCTTTTGGATAATCCATCTGAGCATGCATTCTCAACGGTCAAGAATGCTTTTTTCATCAAGTAAACTCTTCTCCAATGGGCAAATCCTCAGAGTTCCACATCAGATCATATTAGCACCTGGATTAGTCGGAGTTTAGAGAGAGAAGATGACCAGACTTAATGCTAATCACCTACAACGGTTGGATTCATCATTCAACGGTCATTTAATGTTCTCTACCTATAAATAGAGTGCATTAACTTCTTCTCAAGCCGATACACCTACCGAGAGCGAAAATTCATTGATTGTTATTTATTGTGTTCAGCTTTCATCCGTATTGTATCAATCGATACTTGTACTTTAGTGTTCATTTTATCTCGCTTCCGTGAGAGAGTTCTATTTGTAAATCATTTATTGATTGAGATAACCAAAGTCGGGGACTTGGTGGTTGGGTGTATTGATTGCAACTTGTAAGGGGGAGTGAGTTCTAGAGAGAGAACTACTCTTGAGTACGAGTTTGTAATCGTTTGTGAGTATAGTGGATTGAAAATCCCAAGTGTAGCTTGGGATTTGGATGTAGGTCAAGGATAAGACCGAACCAGGATAATTTCTCTTGTGCAAGCTTTCCTTCCTTCCTTCCTCCTTCTCGCTATCATCTGTTTTTACTTGGTCAAAACAGAGCACTTTCATAAAAGTTTTTAAAATACCCAATTCACCCCCTCTTGGGTATATAGCTCCATTTACATTTGGTATCAGAGCAAGGTCTTCTCAAAAGAGCTTAACATCTCGAGAAGGATCAATATGGAAGGTATCTTACCTCGATGAAGCTTCTATCAACACCACCCGGTTTCAATGGAGAACATTACTCCTTCGGAAAGCAAAGTTCAAAGTTTTCGTCATGGCAACAGAGTATGGTCTCTGGAGAGTATTTGAGAGAGGAGACTATGCGCCATCAACCCTTGAAGATGGAGTTAGAGTTCCTAAGCTAGAAGAAGAATATGATGATAATGACAGAAGAAATGTCACACTCAACAGCAAGGCTGTGCTACTACTCCAAAGTGCTCTAAGTCAACAAGAATATTTTCGTATTTGCACTTTATCATCAGCTAAGGCGATGTGGGATGCTCTGGAGATAGCTCATGAAGGAACAGATGGAGTAAAGCAAAACAGAGTCAATACTCTTATGACCGAATATGATCTTCTGCGAATGAAGCATGGCGAATCCATTGGTGAGTTCCAGCTGAGGTTCACTCATCTCATCAATCAACTTGTTGCCTTGGGAAAAGAATATGACCAACCAGTCCAAGTAAGGAAGATCTTAAATATCCTTAACAAGGAATGGGAAGCAAAAGTCACAAACTATTGAAGAGGCTCGAGGAGAGTCAATGACGTCGAGCGCTTTATTCGGAAGTCTCTCCGAATATGAGGCTAAACTCAAATTCAAGAAGGGACTTGATGAAGTTCATGGCAAGAACAAAGGAATTGCCCTCAAGGCTGCAAGAGAAGTTAAAGATTCAGATGAAAAAAATGAGAATGTAGACGAAGATGAGGAAATAGGCATGATGGTTCGTAGATTCAACAAATTCTACAAGAAGGACCAAGGTTTCAAGAAATTTCACAAAGCTAGCTCCGGCTATGAGGCAAAGAAGCCAGTCATCTGCTACGAATGTCAAAAGCCCGGCCACATCAAGTCCGAATGCCCACTGAACAACAAAGACAAAGAAAAGAAGAAGTTCAAGCAAATACAAGAAGAAAGCTTATGTCTCCGGCATTTGGGGTGATAGCTCATCCGATGAAGATGATGAGAATGAGGAAGAAAATGCAAATATATGCCTAGTTGCTGAAGAAGAAGAGCAACGTGCTAAACTTGAAGAGGTATATGATTGCAAACCTCCTTATGATGATCTATTTGATGAGTATATGACTCGTGCAATTTGAATTTGAAAAACTTGCTGAAAAATATTTCAAATTGAAAAACAGAAATATTACTCTTGAATTGCAAATTGAAAAACTCTCTTCTTTAGAAAATCCCGCTTGTGAAGAATGTCCCGACTTGAAGAAAAAGAATTTACATCTTACAAAAGCACTCGAAAAAATTCACTAAGGGAAGTGAAATGCTTGATGTGATTTTGAAACAACAACGATTTATAAATGATAGATCAAGCATTGGCTACAGACCGGATTTTGATAAAAAGAAAGGCAAGAAGAAGAGTGGTCAAAAAACGTACATGAACTATTTCACAAAATCAGTTCATTCTTCAAATCCCTTTGCACATTGTAATTATTGTAATAAGAAGGGTCATTCTACTTCATCTTGCTTTCATAGAAATGAAAGAAAAATTAAGCCCGTAGGAAATTATCAATGGGTACCGAAAGGAACTTATGTTCCTAAGGTCAAAACTAACTCCAAAGGACCCAAGAAAAGATGGGTACCTAAGGCTTGATCCCTTGTGAATTGCAGGTTTGTCTTAGAGCATCAAGACCCAACAAGTGGTACATTGATAGTGGGTGCTCAAGACACATGACGGAGATGAATCTAAATTCCTTTCAATCAAATCAAAGGATGGTGGTAGAGTCACATTTGGAGGAGACCAATCGGGAAAAATTGCTGGGATTGGTGAGATAGGAAACAATGAAGGTCCTCTCATCAAAGATGTCTACCTAGTAGAAGGATTGTGTCACAACCTCCTAAGTGTGAGCCAAAGCACCGACAAGGGTAACCTAGTTATCTTTGATTCAAATGAATGCTTGATTGTTAGAAAGGATTTAGTCTCCATTGATGATTTGAAAACTAAAGCCTTATTTAGAGCACCTAGAGATGGAAATTGTTATACTCTTAACTTCTCTAGCAATGCTTCAGTTTTGAAAACTGTTTTGTTAGTAACTTGAATGAGAGTTGGCTATGGCATAAACGATTAGCTCATGTTAATATGTTTCAACTTGACAAGTTGCTGAAAAAGGATTTGGTCATTGGTATTCCTAAATTGAATTTCAAAAATGATATAGTCTGTGATGCTTGTCAAAAAGGAAAACAAACCAAATCTTCTTTTAAAGCAAAAAATGAGATCTCAACTAGTAGACCTCTTCAATTACTTCATATGGATCTAGTTGGACCAAGCTAGAGTAAAAAGTCTTGGTGGAAATCTTTACACTTTGGTCATAGTTGATGATTACTCTAGATTTACTTGGACAATATTTTTATCATCTAAAGATGAAACGTTTGATCAGTTTGTTACCTTTGCCAAAAAGGTCCAGAACAAGAAAGGTTTTGCAATTTCAGGTATAAGGACTGATCATGGTGGCGAATTTGAAAACAACGCCTTCGCTGAGTTCCGTGACAATGTGGGGATTGATCACAATTTCTCGCTCCAAGGACTCCTCAACAAAACGGTGTGGTTGAGAGGAAGAATAGAGTCCTCACTGAGATGGCAAGGGCAATGTTAAATGAGAACAACACTTCTCAAGTGTTTTGGGCTGACGCGATGAGTATGGCTTGCTACATCTCCAACCGAGCATATTTGAGGAAGAAGCTGAACCAGACCCCATATGAACTCTACAAGGGAAGGAAGCCAAATCTCAGCCACCTACATGTCTTTGGATGCAAATGCTATGTGCACAATAATGGTAAAGAGAATCTTGGTAAATTCGATTCCAAAGCTGATATAGGTATCTTCATTGGTTATTCAAATAGGAGTAGAGCTTATAGAGTCTTTAATACTCGCACTCGTATTGTTGAAGAGTCAATACATGTTGTTTTTCGTGAATCCAAATCGATAAAGCCTTGGACAATGAAGAAGAAAATGTTTTCAAAAATCAATTCTTTTCGAAAACTACTCCCGCTTCTATTGAAAATCCTGAAAATGTTTTTGAGGCTGATCCCCAAAACAATATTGAAAATCCTGATCAGACTCAACCTAGAGCTTGGAAATTTATTAGAAATCATCCTTTAGACCAAGTTATAGGTGATATTAATCAGGGTGTAAGAACCAGAAATAGTACTTTGAATGAAGTAACCTTCTCTGCATTTATATCTCATATAGAACCCTCTAAGATTGATGAAGCCCTTTCCGATAATGATTGGGTGATAGCAATGCAAGAGGAGTTGCATCAATTTGATAGAAATCAAGTTTGGGATTTGGTACCTAGGCCCAAAGACCATCCGGTCATTGGCACCAAATGGGTATTCAAGAACAAACGTGATGAGTCTCGCAATCATTGTCCGCAACAAGGCAAGATTGGTTGCCAAAGGCTATAATCAAGAAGAAGGAATTGATTATGAAGAAACTTATGCTCCAGTGGCAAGATTGGAAGCCATAAGAGTACTTCTAGCCTTTGCATGTGTAAAAGGATTTAAATTATATCAAATGAATGTGAAAAGTGCTTTTCTGAATGGTTTTATACAAGAGGAAGTTTATGTAGAACAACCTCCCGGTTTTGAAAATGAACATTGTCCAGATCATGTGTATCGTCTCAAGAAGGCCCTATATGGCCTCGAAACAAGCTCCTAGAGCTTGGTATGAGCAATTAAGCAAATTCCTTCTTGATCAAGGCTTTGTTAGAGGAAAAGCGAGATACAACTCTCTTCATAAAGAGTAATAAGCTTAATGAAATTTTAATGGTTCAAATATATGTGGATGATATTATATTTGGTGCTTCTAATGATGCTTTGTGTGAAGAATTTTCAAAGACTATGCAGGGAGAGTTTGAGATGTCCATGATGGGAGAGCTCAACTACTTTCTTGGACTGCAAATCAAGCAAAGAAAGGATGGGATATTTATTTCCCAAACCAAATATCTGAATGATTTGCTAAAGAAATTTGGGATGGACCAATGCAATGGAGCTGACACTCCTATGAGCTCAACTGCTTCATTGGATGCTGATGAGAAGGGCAAAGATTTCAACATCACAAAGTATAGAGGAATGATTGGATCACTACTCTATCTCACAGCGAGTCGCCCGGACATCCAATTCAGTGTTGGGATGTGTGCACGGTTCCAATCCGCTCCAAAAGAGTCCCATGCTGAACCTGTGAAGAGGATATTCAGATATCTCTCAGACACAAAGACTCTTGGACTATGGTTTCCCAAAGGTCAACCGGAACACTTGGTGGCATACTCGATTCGGATCATGCCGGCTACAAGACAGATAGAAAGAGCACAAGTGGCCAATGCGAATTCTTTGGCAACTCACTTGTCTCTTGGTTCAGCAAGAAGCAAACATCTCGTGGCCGTGTCCTCTACCGAAGCTGAATATGTGGTGCTTCAAGTTGTTGTGCTCAAGTGCTATGGTTGAAGCAACAACTTGCCGACTTGGGAGTTTACTTGAAGGAAATTCCAATTTTGTGTGACAACACAAGCACAATAAGCTTGGCCAAGAATCCGTGCAACATACAAGAACCAAGCATATTGATGTGAGGCATCACTTCATTCGGGATCATGTCCGTAAAAGAGATGTCAAAGTGATGTTCATCCCAACTCATCTTCAACTTGTCGACATCTTCACAAAGCCTCTAGCCAAAGAACCTTTCAACTTCATAAGGAGAGAATTGGGAATGGTAAATCCCAATGAATTGTAAGTATTTCTCCTTCAATTTAATGTTAGTTATGCTTTTGATGATTAATCTTTAACTAACTTTGGCATCGGAGTGTTGAGTCATACTTTGCGTGGTACGTGATGTTTCAGAAGTTGCATACTGCAGTATAGGATGGCTTACTCGAGTTTAGGACCAGACAGAGGCCAAACCTGAAATTTTGCAATTTTGTAAACTCGAGTATGGGGAACAATACTGCAGTTTAGGACCAGACAGAGGCCAAACCTGAAATTTCGCAATAGGCAAACTGCAGTTTGTAAGTGAAAGTATGCTAAACTCGAGTAAGGAAAAGCTAAACTCGAGTATGGTCATCGTGGGTTCAAAAATTCACACTACATTTTTGAAGTCCAGGTTAGTATACTTCCACCTTTACTGCAGTATGTAAGTGAAAGTTTGCTAAACTCGAGTAAGGAGGAGCTAAACTCGAGTATGGTCATCGTGGACTCAAAACTTCCACCTTTACTCGAGTTTGTAAGTGAAAGTTTACTAAACTCGAGTAAGCAATAGCTAAACTCGAGTATAGGGGTCTGTCTATATATATGCTGAATAGTCGTGTTCTTCCAAACTCGCATCTTTACTCCAAAAGAAACCCTAAAGTTACGACTTTCTCTCTTCTTCTCCTTCTGTAACTGTCACAATCCCTCATCAATCCCCTTAAATCTTCACCAAACCTCGTCTAAATCTTCCTATCTTCATTTTCACCTAAACCCTAAGCGCTCAAATGTCTAAGGAAGTCTCTCAATCCTCTCAACCGGTTCCTCCACGAGCTCCAAGGAGCAAATCGATTCCAAAGAAATTGCGAGAGGCATTGATACAAGGATTCCTGGCGTAGGCTCTACGATTCCGGAGGCACAATCTCCAAACCCCAAGAAAGGGGATTCGTCGTCAAAGGATCCGGTACCTTCATCAGCCACAAAAAGGAAGAGGACGGCCGAGTCGAGCAAAGCAAAAGGGAAAAGAACCGTTGTTCACAGAAAGACAAGGTCCAAGAGGGCCACCTCGCTTCCGGCTCTCCCTCCACTGTCGAGGTTACCGGCTCTATGTCAGATTATGAGACTGAAGAAGATGAGCACGAAGGAGTCTCCCCATTCATTGACAATGCAGTAGAGGAGATTAAGCTTCACAAGACTCCGCCTCCTGGATTCAAAGTCACCCCGGTTCCACTTCCTCCTGGTCTCAATGCCAAGTTCAAGGACCAGTATTCATCTCGTGGCTTCTGTGCGGTTGTTTCAGTTGACCTGGAGCAAATTTATCGAGAATGCAATGTGGATCTCTCACCATGGTTTGGGCCCTATCAGACATTCGTCTCCCTCGAGGCCGCTTACTACCCGAAATTGGTCAAGATGTTCTACTTCAATATGGAGACCAATCACCTCTTGGACTTTGAAGGCAGTGCGATTGAGGAAAGGATCACCACATGTGTCCGGGGGGTCCAATTCACTTTGTCTGCCGCCATCATCAACAAGATCCTAAAGGTTACTCATCCTCCACCGTCCACACCACAATACACCAATGCTGAGGTGTATAGGACTTTAATGCGTACTCAGGACGTACCGGATGATCAGCTTGCTCATCTGTCTATCAAGCCCGCAGACATGCCATCCCTGCACCGAGTAATTTGGTATATCTACACTCGGAATTTTGTGCAGAAAGGAGGGAGCAATACTCACTTTGCTCGGAAGGATTATAGATTCTTCACGGCCTTCATCCAGAAGCATCCCCTCAACATTGGGCAGTGGCTCTTTAAAGAAATCAGCGCATTCAAGTTTTCATCCCGAAAGGGATCATATATGCCCTTTGCCTCACTGGCGTCCCTCATTATGTTCTATTACAAAATATGGTATGTGGGACCACATCGAGCAGATGAAGTTCATCCCATCCTTCGACAAGACTCAATTGAACTTTATGAAGATTTCATTCGAGCCGGAAGGATCAAAGCCGATCGAGGGCTCCTCCGAGGTCACAAGCCCGTGCATCACGCTCATATGCGCACGAGGCTCGGGCCGCATCCTCCTCCATCATTGGAACTCGAAGAACGGTTGAGAGAGATGATCGAAGCTGCCCTCTCATCTCATAGAGTGATTATGAAGGCTGAGTTGGACATGCTGTGCGCAGAGTTCAAGATGGGTCTCATGGATGTGAAGGCTGACTTGGAGAAGCTGAAGGATGCCACTGACCGAAGCGTAGCGAGATTTTTGATCGGGCATTGATCTAGACTCCCGGCTATCCATGACATATGAGCTTGCATCCGAAGCCCTAGGAATAAGATTGATCGTCCGATTGACCACTTTGGTGTTGGTGCTTCTTCATCATCCACGTTTGGGTTCACGACTGGTCCATCCTCATCTTCTCCTGTACCTGAGACCCAGCCACCCAAAACTCACTTTTCCCCACCTTCCTCACCTCCCTTCTCCTTTCCCTACCCACCTCACACCACTTCACCCCGGCCTCCATTTCCACTCCTACCCCGTGATTCCATCGTCTCCTATCACTCCTTCTCACGTAGATTCTACCCGACCGACCTCCATCTCCATCTACCCCGTCTACATCGAGAAATTCCCCACACCTTCTCCTTATGAAGCTCACCATGACCCTACCTTTGATCCATCCACGCCATGGTCCTCTATTCCCCTCCTTTTGTTGTCCTTGATCCCGAGTATGTTGATGAAGACAAAGGGGAGAAGGAGAGAAAGATGTAGATGTATAGGGTCTATTGGTTCTAGGTAGTTTGTTCTAGATAGTTTGATTTTGTCATTTGTACTTTGCTATTTCGAACCTGTTTTGATTATCGAGTGATATCGTAGTTATCGAGTATCTATCCTTTTCGATATTGTTCATTGATTGTGTAAAGAATGCTTGATTGAATATAGTTCAGCTTGCTTACACTTTTGAATTCCACTTCGCTGCCATTCTCTGAACTTCAAGTGTTGAAATGCAAAATTGGATGGTTTTCTGATAACTCAACCTTGAACTTTGAAAACTTCATTTCAAAACAAATTACATCTTTCAAATTCTTTGCAAAATAATTTACAAGTGTTGTCATCATCAAAAAGGGGAGAATGTTAGTTCTCAATATGTTTTGATGATTAACAACAAATGTAAAACATGTTTTGAAGTTTGCAAAGTTGTTTAAAAACATTCTGATAGTTGCAAACCGCAGTATAGGTTTGCAAACTCGAGTATTGAACAGCCAATACTGCAGTTTGCTTGGCCAAACTCGAGTAAAGATCATCCAGAAAGCAACCAAGTTTTTCAACCTTGGTCAATACGCAGCTTGCATAGCCAAACTCGAGTATTGAACTTCCGTGAGAGCTAAAGTTTTTCAAGCTAAATCAATACCGCAGTTTGCATAGCCAAACTCGAGTATTGAATAGTCAATACCGTTAGTTTGCATAGTCAAACTCGAGTATTGAACTTCCGAAGAGCTAAAGTTTTTCAAGTTAAATCAATACCGCAGCTTGCATAGCCAAACTCGAGTATTGAATAATCAATACTGCAGTTTGCATAGTCAAACTTGAGTATTGAACTTCCAGAGAGCTAAAGGATTTTTCAAGCTAAGTCAATACTGCAGTTTGCGTAACCAAACTCGAGTATTGGACTTCCAGAGAGCAAAATATTTTTCACGTTAAGTCAATCTTTGCAGTTTGCGTAGCCAAACTCGAGTATTGGACTTACAGAGAGCAAAAGGATTTTTCAAGTTAAGTCAATACTGCAGTTGGCGTAGCCAAACTCGAGTATTGGACTTACTGAGAGCAAATGGATTTTTCAAGATAAGTCAATATCGCAGCTTTGCATGGCCAAACTCGAGTATTGGACTTACAGAGAGCAAATGGATTTTTCAAGTTAAACCAATATTGCAGTTTGCGTTGCCAAACTCGAGTATAGTCTTTGTCTTTCAAAAGCAAGACACGATGGTTTGCCTCTGAAAAGTGCAAACTCGAGTATCCAATTGGATACTGTAGTTTTGTCACTTGTGAACAGTGCCATACTCGAGTTTAAATGAACATACTGCAGTTTACAACGCTAAAAACTGATTTTGAATTATACAAATTTACAAATCATTGTTGTTTGATTTCATTGCTTCCATAATTCATTCAATCACATTCCTAGCTATGTTTAACAAGTTTGTTGAGTGAATTTCATTAAGATCAGATGAAGATTATTGAAGGTCAAAGCCATAAAGCAAAAAGTGTTCGTGCATTTAATGCACTTCGCAAATCAACCTTCTTTTGGATAATCCATCGAGCACGCATTCTCAACGGTCAAGAATGCTTTCTTCATCAAGTAAACTCTTCTCCAATGGGCAAATCCTCGAGTTCCACATCGATCATATTAGCACTGGATTAGTCTGGAGTTTAGAGAGAGAAGATGACCAGACTTAATGCTAATCACCTACAACGGTTGGATTCATCATTCAACGGTCATTTAATGTTCTCTACCTATAAATAGAGTGCATTAACTTCTTCTCAAGCCGATACACCTACCGAGAGCAAAAATTCATTGATTGTTATTTATTGTGTTCAGCTTTCATCTCGTATTGTATCAATCGATACTTGTACTTCAGTTGTTCATTTTATCTCGCTCTCCGTGAGAGAGTTCTATTTGTAAATCATTTATTGATTGAGATAACCACAAGTCGGGGACTTGGTGGTTGGGTGTATTGATTGCAACTTGTAAGGGGGAGTGAGTTCTAGAGAGAGAACTACTCTTGAGTACGAGTTTGTAATCGGTTGTGAGTATAGTGGATTGAAAATCCCAAGTGTAGCTTGGGGATTTGGATGTAGGTCAAGGATAAGACCGAACCAGGATAATTTCTCTTGTGCAAGCTTTCCTTCCTTTCCTCCTCGCTATCATCTGTTTTTACTTGGTCAAAACAGCACTTCAGAAAAGTTTTTAAAATACCCAATTCACCCCCCTCTTGGGTATATAGCTCCATTTACATGTATTATTTCAAAAATTAAAGTAGAAAAAAAAATAAAAGAGAAAGGGGGAGAAGAAAGAAGAATACTCCCTAAGGGTTTATGAAGGGTAAGTGGCATCAATGAGGAGAATCTCTGCTTCCTCAGGCTGCTGCTGGGATCCCTTGCTTGAGGCGATGCCCATTGACCTTAAAGGTTCTTCCAGTGGGTGGATCACATAGCTCAACAGCACCAAATGGAAAAATGTTAGTGATCACAAAAGGGCTATCTCATTTAGATCGAAGGTTACCTGGCATAAACTTCAAATGAGAGTTAAACAGAAGAACTTTTTGGCCCACAGAAAATTCCTTCCTCAAGATATGCTTATCATGGAATGCCTTAGTCTTTTCCTTGTACAGCCGTGAACTCTCATAGGCATCCAATCTAAGCTCATCCAACTCTTGCAACTGCAACTTCCGTTTCATCCCAGACTTAGCCAAATCCATGTTACACTGCTTAATGGCCCAATAGGCTTGATGCTCCAACTCAACCGGAAGATGTCATGCCTTACCAAAGACAAGCCGATAGGGAACATCCCAATCGGAGTCTTGTAGGCGGTGCGATATGCCCACGAAGCATCCTCTAATCACTTACTCCAATCTTTTCGGGTAGAGTTAACAGTCTTCTAAAGGATTTGCTTAATCTCTCTATTGGAGACTTCAGCTTAACAAGACACCTATGCTTCGGTTGCAAAAATGAGAACCCTGGTCACTGATAATGGCTCTAGGAATACCAAACCTGCAGAAAATGTTAGACCTAACAAAATCCACCACTACAAAAGAATTGGTGGCTTTCACCTCAACCTATTTCGAGACATAATCAACAGCCAGTAGTATGTAAGTATAACCATACGAAGCAGGAAATGGACCCATAAAATCAATACCCCAAACATCAAAGATCTCACAAAACAATATAGGGTTTTGGGGCATCTTATGCCTATGGGAAATACTCTCTGCTCTCTGACAGTTATCACATGACTTACAAAACATATGGGAATCATGAATCAAGGAAGGCCAAAATAAGCCACAGTCTAACACTTTGCTAGCAGTTCTTTAGGGTCCAAAGTGATCACCACAAGCAGAAGCATGAGCAAAATGCAATATAGAGTGAAACTCATGATCAGGCACACATCTCCTAACTACTTGGTCACTACAAAATTTCCACAGATAAGGGTCATCCCAAATATAATATTTAGATTCACTCTTTAATTTAAGGGTTTGGGCCCTAGTGGAATCGACAGGCAAAACACTAGCTACCAAGTAGTTAACTAGATCAGCATACCATAGAAGCTTACCTTGCAGCTGTAAAAGCTGCTCATCAGGGAAATCATCCCGAATAGAAGAGGGAGAATGGGTGATGCGACTCAAGTGGTCAGCTACCTAGTTTTGTGCTCCACTTCGGTCTAGAATCTCAACATCGAACTCTTGGAGCAAGAGCATCCCCCGGATGAGTCGTGGCTTAGCATATGCCTTTTTTAAAAGAAATTTCAAAGCCGCATGGTCAGAGAAAACAACTACTCTACTTCCTAGCAGATATAACCTAAACTTATCAAAAGCAAATACAATAGCCAATAACTCTTTCTCAGTAGTGGTGTAATTAGATAGGGAGGAAGTCTTGGGGGCATATACAATGACATGAGATGCTCTGTCTACCCACTGTGCCAAGATAGCACCAACTGCATAGTTGGAAGCATCACACATCAACTCTAAAGGGAGGCACCAATCTGGGGGTTGGATCACTGGGGCTGTAGTTAGGCAACGCTTCAAGTGACAAAGGCCACCTTGCACTCTTCATCAAATACAAAATCAGTGTCCTTATACAGAAGGTTGGACAAGGGTCGAGCAGTCTTGCTGAAATCTCGAATGAAACGCCGATAGAAACCTGCATGACCAAGAAAAGAGCGAACTTCCTGCACAGATGCTGGGTAAGGCAAAGCAGTGATTACATCTATCTTAGTAGGGTCCACCTCAATCCCTTTCCTAGACACTATGTGTCCCAAGACTATACCCGACTCAACCATGAAGTGACACTTCTCATAATTCAGCACAAGATTAGACTCAATGCACCTATGCAAAACTCTAGACAAATTAGTTAAGCATGCGTCTAAATGAGACCCATATACAGTGAAATCGTCCATAAAAACCTCCATGTAGTCCTCGAGAAACTCAAAGAAAATGTTTACCATACAACACTGAAAGGTGCCAGGTGCGTTGCAGAGGTCAAAAGGCATCCTTCGGTAGGCATATGTTCCAAAGGGGCATGTGAAGGTAATCTTCTCCTAATCCTCAGGAGCAATATGGATCTAGAAGTATCCAGAGTAGCCATTTAGGAAGTAGTAATGAGACTTACCAACCAATCGCTCTAACATCTGATCAATGAAAGGTAGAGGGTAATGATCCTTGTGAGTGGCTTGGTTGGGTCTCCTATAGTCAATGCAAACTCTCAACTAATCTAGACTCGAGTGGGAATGAGCCCATTCTTCTGATTTGCTACCACAGTGACTCCGGATTTCTTAGGAACCACCTGGACCAGGTTAACCCACTGGCTATCAGAAATGGGTAGATGATACCAGCTTGCAGAAGCTTAGTGACCTCCTTCCTCACCACATCAAGAATAAGAGGATTAAGGCGTCTCTGGGGTTGCCTCACTGGCTTAGAGTCCTCATCCAATAGAATTTAATGCATACACATAGAAGGGCTGATGCCAACAATATCAGTTAATGTCCACCCAATGGCTTTCTTGTTCGCCCTCAATAAGCTTAGCATCTTCTCTTCTTGGTCAGGAAGAAGATTGTAAGCCACAATGATAGGAAACTATTCATCCACCTCCAAAAATACATACTTCAGGTGATCTGGAAGGGATTTCAACTCAAGTTTGGGCGGGTGCTCAGTGGAGGGTAGAAGCTTGGGTGGTTGTTGCAACAATTCTGATGTCATCACACTAGAAATACATGAAACCACATTCAAAGAAGCAGAAGAACTGTCTCTATACAGCTCAATGTTAACATCTGAATTCAGCTCATCAGAGTTAAGGTCATCAAAATCAGAATCAGGATACGCAATAGGATCAGGATGAAGCTCAAACTCAGAGTCAATATCAGAATCCACAAGTAATGCAGAATCACCAAACAAGTCGCAATCACCAAATAATGCAGCATTAACCAAGTTAGTGCAAACGGAACACTATTCATTATCACTACATGCACAAATGGCAGAATCACTCGATGAAAAGTCGGGATAATCAACACACCAATCGCAAGAACATCATCCACAAGATCATCAATAACATCAATGCAGAAAACAGAATGCTCTTCCCTAGGATGTTTCATGGCATCAATAATATTGAAATTCACAGATATATCACCAAACTCTATGAAAAGAGTACCAGAATGCACATCTATCTTAGTCCTAGCTGTTTTCATGAAAGGTCTCCCTAGAATGACTGGTGACCTACTCCTAGAAGACTCATCCTCCATATCTAAGATGTAAAAATTAGCAGGGAATATCAATTCATTAACTTTGACTAATACATCTTCAACTACACTAGAAGGATGAGCATTAATCCTATTAGCTAACTGAACAACAACACCAGTAGGATAGAAAACGTCCCTGGATCCTTGCATTTGTGAGGCATGGTAGACCGGATGAGTGCTGATACATTCTGGTTCAAACTCACTTGCTCACTCCCCTTCAGTCGCCTCTTGTTGGGGCACAACTCCTTCAGAAACTTGGCATATTCGGGAATTTGTTTAACTGCATCTAAGAGAGGAATGTTGATCTCTACTCTTCTGAATGTCTCAAGTATATCCTTCTCTTGTGCTTTTTCTGCCAACTTCTTGGATTGAACCACTCTCTGAGGGAAAGGAAGAGGAATAGGAATGTCTTCCTCTTCACCTTGTTGCATTGCCTTTCTATTTTTAGAGTCAATCTTCACATTACCTGACACTTCTTCTGATGTGGAAGTCACATCTGTAGCTGGTTTAGGCTCCTCCAATTGTTTGCCAGACCGTAGTGAGACAGCACTCACATTCCCCTTAGGATTGGGAATGGTTTGTGAAGGAAGAGTGTTGGATCCCTGAGGTTGTAGCTGGTTCAGTGATGTTGCCAATTGGCCAATCTGAGTTTGCAAAGTCTGAATGGAAGTTTGAGTTTGCTATTGGAACTGCATAGTGTTCGTGGCAAATTGCTTCATCATATCCTCCAATGAGGAACCACTACTACTAGCCTGCTGTTGTGCTGCCTGTGGAGGTGAACATATGGATGGGCGAGGAGGTGGTGTTGGCAAAGGATATCAAAGTATTGGGCTTTGGGATTGGGTTATTTGATTACAACTTGTAAGGGGGAGTAAGTTCTAGTAAGAGATTTACTCCGCGACTTATAGAGTGTGCAATCATTTGAGTTAGTGAAATCCCAGAGAGTCTGGGGACTGGACGTAGGTCGAGGATTTAGACCGAACCAGTATAAATTTCATGTGTTCATCCTTCTTCTATTCACCTTTATTCTACCCTATTTTACTTTGTGTGTCATGGAGTATTTTCGAAGAATATTTTATATCCCCAATTCACCCCCTCTTGCATAAGTAAACTCGAGTTTCCTTTTGTTGTCGAAAGCTAGATTCCTCTCTGACTGAGCGAAACTCGAGTTTGTCACTTAATGACTCAAGTTTGGTTCTCTCCAAAACCATCGTTTGCTCTCTGTCTGAGCTAAACTCGAGTTTGATACTTACAGACTCGAGTTTGCAAGTTGTTTTGCCCTTGGTTGCTCTCTGACTTGATATAACTCCAAATTTGGCAAACCACTTATTCCCATATAGCTCTTTGAGTATTCTTTCCAATGCAAAAAGAATCAACTCCAAACTTGTAATATCCTTAATTTCAGGATTAGAGACTTGAAGAATAAGTCTAAAGTAGGCAAACGACTAAGCCCGGTTTGGGTAGAGCCCTAAGAATGATGAGAGGTAAGAAGCCTCTCAGGGGCTAATGACTCGGTTATACAGGTCAGTGGACCTAGTATGTATAAGCCATGAAATTAAAAGTGCCAATGAAAAAGGGGCACAGGAGACCCATACTGTGTAAATACGGTTAGAGAAAATGCCATTTAGCTATGTCCTAATATATGAAACAATTAGCTAAGTAAAAATGTGTTAAAATAAATGTATACATGACATTTCCTGAACCAGTAAGGGATTCATGCGTTTTTAGGAAATGGAAGAGGAAGATACACCGTGAAATCTCCTGATATGAAAGAAAAGTCAAATGTAATAATAACCAGAGGACACGTGTCACCATAGGGTTAAAATTGACTTCTTGAAAAAGTAAGTAATTATTACAAGGGTAGAAAAGTCAATTCCTTACCCCATAAGGATCCATTTTCATCCATATGGAGAGAGAAAAGGAAAATTAGATGATTTTATACATACTCATGCCCAAACACAAAATAGGGGTCCAGCGGGATGTTAACTAGGTAGAAAGGGACCGATAGAGACCGATTAGGGGCTTCTTTTGGACTGAATGAGGCAAATGTGGGGCCATATTGGAAAGTGAAAATTTGCTAGACATGTATGTCCAATCGGGGGAAAACATCTGAAAAGGTTGAAGAAAAGTACAAAGGAAAGCAGGTTGACAATAGGGATCGATAAAGGAGACTGGGATGGGATAAAGTGGAAAAGAAAGGGGAAAAGCGTGAGGGCAGATTTGGTGGGGTCCAAATGGCACCACCTAGCCCTTATAATGATTAAAAATTTACTTGGAGGAAAAAAAAAAAGCAAAACCAGTCCAAATGTCAAAGTGTGGGTCCCACTTTCTGGATAAAAAGAGAATAAATCAGATAAATTGGGAAAACTAAAATAAAAATCATGGGATCTGATTTGTGGACCCAAAATGGCACCACATGGCCTAGGAAGTGTCTAGAAAACTTGGGGAAAAAGAAAAGAATAAAAGAAGTTCCAGGCCAAAATTGGTAATTTTTATAAATTTCGGGTCAAAGTAGGTAATTTTCGTATTTGAAATGTATCTGCCAAACTTGGATGAGAATGCTATTGGAAATTATGCCCTAAGGGCAAGTCATTCTTCTCCATTTAGTTATCATTTCATTCGCACGTTTATAGCGATAACTGTATCCCTGGATATATCTTATAGATTATCCTAAATGTCCCTGGTCAGTGATCTACGCGGGAGTGAAGATGAAATAAGACCAGTATGACTTTGATGAGGTATGGAGACATGAATCAAAGTCATAGGCACTTGTAAGAGTACAAGGTGCTGGACCGACCCACTATGAGAAAGCTGCATGGATTAAGTCATAAGCTTTTCTCATATATAACCGCGTCACAACGCCCTTTGACCTGAGATCATCATGGATTCCTACATGATGAGTCGCTGATCTTTAACCTAGTCAAAAGTCACCTTTGATCGGGTGATGTTAAAGGCTTGGATTGGGATCAATGGTTTTCATACAGAGGAATGTGAATGGTCAAGATGGAATTTGTCCCTCACATTTGTAGAGAGATAATATTGTGCCCCTCGATGAGTGAGTTTGAGAAATGTATGTCATACTACGATGGAAAGGAGTTTCCATTTCAATTATTATACTACTCAAGAATCGAGAAAGTAATGGTCAAGAACAGGAAGTTGACATTATCTATGCCTCATCCTTGACCAAATTATCGCGTGACAAAAGGGACGTGACATGGTTGTACGATAGGTAGTATCGCATCATCGATCCCCACATGAATTGGGTAGTCACAATGTCTTGCTAGAGGCCGCTTGTGACTTGTGGCTGATACAATATTAGCCTGCTGCCAATCTCATGTGGGCCTGCAAGGTCGTACACACGAATAGCCCAACACAAGTAATAGTGTCCAAATTCATTGAATCTTAGATGTGTCTAAGATTTAATGAATATTGTATTTAATATAGGATGAAAATATATATATATTAAATTCAAAAATAATAATATTATTTATAGATAATAATATTGTTATATATAGTATTTAATTTATTTAATAAATTAAATAACTATAATAAATTGAGATATTGTATCTCAGATTTAATTTTCGAATAAAGATATAGTATCTCGATTTAATTAAGTTGAGATATAATATCTCATATTAATTTATAAAGATAAATTAAACTTTTTGGCTCATAATTCGATTAAATAAATATATTTGACTAGATCATTGGATGATTGAATTAATATATTATTTTAATTCAAATTCTAATTTCAAGATTAATTAGATTAATTTTGAATATTTTAATATGGCTCATTAGGGTTTTAGAAACTCTTTAAATATATATTGATCTAGTTGTATTAAGGAGACAGATGAATTAGAAAGCCGCGGGAAACCCCGAGAGAAATAGTGAGACGCAGTTCAAAGGCGCTAGCACGCTGCCGTCCGTGTTCGAAGGCTATTCGTGTGGATACCGGTAGAGGGAGAAGATTCATAGAGTCTGCTCCTGGTTGATCAAATAGGTAGCCCACATGATCAAATCGAAGGAGACGCTCACCAATTCGCATAGGTATGGTTTCTAACGAACCTTGATCTAAACGCCGTTGATGGATCCTCGGACGGGATTCGTAAAAGTTTAAATTCCGCTGCGTGTATGGATCCCAACAAATATGCCACATGTACCCCCTTCTGGAATTCTCTAGAGATTCTTGGGAATTAATTCAAAAGCCAAATGAAATTCATTAATTATGGATGAGAATTTACACCAGCTTATTTCGATCGCTTGGATTCTTTTTATTATTTAAAAGGACATAAGCTCTCTCTCTCCTAAACCATGAGGAGCACGAAATTGCATAGGGAAGAGAGAAGGTTTCAGCCAAGTTTCCATAGCCAAAGCAAGGTCCAAGCTCCAAGGATCATCAATCAAACTTCGATTCGTCAAACACCGAAAACTCGAACCTTTGCAACTTGAACTTGTGATTTTCGTGCAAGGGTTTGGGTATGGTGTCGCAATCTAATTTTGGGGTTTTTGATGGTCTCAAAGTTTTCAAAACATGATTTTGTATCCGGTTAACCTATGGTTTAATTTTTCAAACTCAAAAACACCGAAAACCTAAGAATAAAGCTTGCTACCGGTTTGGAAAATCTAGGCAAGAAAGCTTCAACTAAGGTTTTGAAAGGGTAAATGAACTTGGTTTAAGCTGAAACTTTTCAGGGAGAAATTAAACATCCTAAGGTTCACCGTAATGTGTAATTCTATATTATTTGGAGTTTTCTACTAGGAGATAAAAAATTGTTAAAGTTGGCTCAGAAGCATCAGGTCGAATCTAGACTAGAGAGTGGAAACTAGACTACACACCAAACTATGTGTACTTTTAGTCTCTGGAATTATTTTTCCTGGAAAGCATACATCCTAATGGTTCAGATGGCACTAGTTTCATGTAAATATCAATTTTTTGGAATTTATTAAAAATCATGGAGTTTGGACCAAATTCATTGGATTTTCTGGAAAATTAGTAAAGGGTTAGAATTTAATTAAAAATACAAGGGCATTTCTGGAAATACTGAAAATAAGGTATTTTGGGTGTTATTTAGGTCAAGGTAATTTTTGGAAAAGTCATCAGGCACAATAAAATATTAAAGATAGAACATCCCCCACCAGGTAATAACCGCTTTACTCAGATATGTTTATGTGTTTTGCTGTATATTTGTGTTTTCCATGCGTGTTTTTTTTTGTATATGTTTTGCCAAATATGCATACAGAGTTATGTGGTTTCTAGCGCTAAGGACGATCAGTCCGAGGTCGCCCTTAATTGGCGGCTGTACGGGTTGATAGACGATCAATCCGAGGTCAGCCTTAACTGGCAGTTAAACGGGTTGATAGGCCCGGGGCTGTCCTGGGGCAGATGGCTCTATGGGTTGTGACTCTGGTAAGTTTGAAGCTTGCCTTGGTAAGGCAGTTTGACGGCTCGTCGTAGTCAGTGATGTGTATGTTTTGTTTGCATATGTGGTGGCATATTACTAAGACTTTTTTATATCCGATATGGTTACATACATATGCTTTACACATTTAGTATTTGAGTATTGACGGTTACTCTGGGGGCCATTATTGGAATCTAGTTATTTCTATAGATATAGGGGGACGTGCCTGCAGTGAAGAACTTTGTTGGAAATGTAAAGGCTTGTCGGTGCAAATTGAAGAATAGGGAATGCCCTATTATGTTTTGTACATATATTTAGGAGGACTGTATATATATATTCTTTTGGTATTTATTTTGGATAACTGTACCCTTAACCCTTCAGGGACTGTTGTTTTCTGCTTATTTTACTTTTACCAGTACATTAGATTGTCCAAACCGGTTAAATGCTCTATTGTGCTCACTCTGATACATGTTAAATGGACCTAATAACAAAAGAAAGGTAACTAAGTGAAGGAATCCCTCTAACCCACCACCCGAAAGGGTGAGGCTGGTAGGGGTGTAATGAAACTCATTGTATTTTGTCCGTTACGATCCAATGAATGAAGGTTGTTCTTGACCAGCGTTTTGCAACGTCCTGAATTGATTGTCAACTTTCGAAGGCCACATCTCCCTAGTCTGAACTTCATTTTGGTTGGTTCAAGTCTTGATGGAAAGAATTTTGAGTTTACTTTCATATGCCATAGATTTCAGCTAAATTGGATTTGTATTTTGTGAGATACACTCAAAATATTGAAGCTTGGTCTGCTGTGTGGCATGAATTTTACTGTGAACTTCCATAATTCATAGCTCCTTTATATGAACTCCTTTAGGCTTCAATTTTATATCAAAATGACGCATTTGGAATCTAGTTTCATATGCCACTAGTTTCACCTCAATTGGATCTCTGGTTTGGGAGATATCATCAAATTACCAGACCTTGCTTAGGTGAAACGTGAAACATAGTAGAACAGAGGTGTTGATCAACTTTTAAACTCGAGTTTGTACATAGAAACTCGAGTTTTCCTAGTCTAGAGATGCCAGAGATGATTGATGAGCACAAATATTGCCATGTTTGCCCTATATTTCATGACTGAATTGTATGGTAAATATAAGCTTAAATTGCAAATAATCTAAGTAAAAAGGCATATATTCATGATATAGGGAACTGAAGGATAGAATCATTTACATCCTAAACATGTGCTAAGAAAGAAGTAATTTACATGGGTTTTAAGAGAGAACATATAGCAGGGCTGATACGATGCTATAGCATTCTGACGGCAACTCGAAATGCAATACAAGGCATCACGAAAGCTATAGCGAAGTAAGGACGCAATTTGTCTGCCCTTTTTATCTAGATGATTTCAGGAATAAAGAAGTCAAGAGCGACAGGTAGATTGCTGCCATAATAAAATAGAAGATGTGGAGGATCAAAAATGAAAGATTTGGAGAATCCCGCAGGATCAGCAGAATCAATCTACCAAGGGTAGAAGATTCGGTGGACCTCAACAGATTTGGAAAGCCCAGCTCGCTGGAACTTGCGCCACAAGAAAAGCTGATTATAAAAGGGAACAGGAAGACAACCCTAAGGGAGAGTCGCACTGAGCTAGAATGACATTCCACATTCGGCGAGACTCAAGAGAAGAGTGAGAGATTTCACAAGGCACAAGATTTCCAAGACAACCCAGCATCCTTCCTTGCAGTACGACGAAGAGAAGAAGACTTGGAGTAGTGACGTGACAGGGCTTCTTCCACGCCGTCAGAACTTCATCAAGCTTTCTGTTTTCTCCTTTATTTTCTTTAGTATTTAGATCATGGGTCATTCTGTTACTATTTGTTTTGTGCTTCCCTCATTAGTCATGAACTAATTTACCTAAGGCTGAACGAGGATGATTTCTTGAGTGTTAAATGAACCCAGTTGCAAGTTCTTAATTTAATAGATTTGGTTTGCGTATCAGTGCATTAATTACTAGTCGGTTAGCGGAAGCTAAGGGCAAGATTTGTGGCCTCGGCTTACTGGCAAGGAGTTAAGGTTAGACCTCTGAGAAACAGTGTTTGCTAGGCATCCCGTGCATGGCTTAACCTATTATTGCAGGCTTCAGGAATGGGTCTACCTCTCATAACCATGACACCCTGTGTGTAAAGCAGATCTAACTAGAAAGTTGCCATAGGAATATGGAAGGAGTATAGTTAGTATCATATGTATCAGACACGGAAGCTTCGGTAGATTATAGTGGTGGGTTAACCAGATAGCATTGTAGTTAGTGACTATGCTATAGCATTGCGGAAGCTGTGCATTATAGATGCTATAGAAATGGGTAGAGCAACTGGGGGATTGAAACACTTAAGGATGATTCCAACTTCAGTCTAACTGATATCTTCTCAAAACTAAATCACTCTGTTTATTTCTGTTATTAGCATAAGTCCAAAAACCTCTCAAACGAATTATATTTACTTTCTGTTGTGGAACTATCATAGCAATCGAGCGTCACTTCTTGGTATCTCAGTCTCTGTGGGATGATACTCTACTTTCACTTTATTACTTGTTCGACTGGTTCACTTGCCATCAAGGAAATTGACCAAAAAGTTTTTGGCGCTGTTGCTAGGGACTGCTGGCACCCTTAGTGACGACGCCTTTTTGCTCAATAGTCACGAATTATTTAATAAAAGCTCACTTTTTCTCTGTTCTTGATTGTCAGGTACATTTTGTAGTGCATGCGCAACTCGCCCACTGCCAACCTAGAGCCTTACGATCCAAAAATTGAACGCACTTACAAGCAAAGGTGCAGGATACAGAAGCGAAGAAGCCAATCTTTTGATTCAGTAAGCATGGCGAATATACCTTTCAACCACGAGCGTATAGTAATAAACAAGGACAACCAGGTCCCTCCACCTCCAAATCCAGATGTGAACAAAGCCATCATGGAATTCGGGATTCCAGATCTAAGCAAGTTGAATTCGGCCATCACACCACCAACCTTCAATGCTGGGCACTTTGAAATTAAAGGTGTCATAATTCAGATGCTGAAAAATTACAAACTACTATCAAAAGATACCCGATGTCGAAAAATTCTCGGAGTACTAATGAGCACAAATTATGCCATGTTTTCCCTATATTTCATGACTGAATTGTATGGTAAATATAAGCTTAACTGCAAACAATCCAAGCAAAAAGGCATATATTCATGATATAGGGAACTGAAGGATGGAAACCATTTACATCTTAAACATGTGTTGAGAAAGGAGTAATTTACATGGTTTTAAGAAAGAACGTATAGCAAAGTTGATACTACGCTATAGCATTCTGACAGCAACTCGTAGTGCAATAAAAGGCATCATGAAAGCTATAGCAAAGTAAACAATGCAATGCTATGCGGCATATTTTCTGAAATTTTTATCTAGATGATTTCAGGAGTAAAGAACGTCGAGAGCGACAGGCAGATTGCTGACGTAATAAAATAGAAGATGCGGAGGATCAAAACTGAAAGATTTGAAGAATCCCGCAGGATCAGCAGAATAATCTACCAAGGACAGAAGAATTGATGGACCTCAACAGATTTGGAAAGCCCAGCTCGCTGGAACTTGCGCCACAAGAAAAGCTGATTATAAAAGGAAACAACAAGGCAACCCTATGAAAAGAGTCGCACAGAGCCAGAACAAGATTCCACATTCGGCAGACCCAAAAGAAGAGTGAGAGATTTCATGAGGCACGAGATTTCCAGGACAAGTAATAAAGTGTAAGTAGAGTATCGTCCCACAGAGACTGAGATACCAAGGAGTAATGCTCGATTGCTATGATAGTTGTGCAAACAGAAAATAAATGTAATTGCTTTGAGAGGTTTTAGTAGTTATGCTAATAACAAATGTAAACAGAGTATCATAAATTGAAGAAGATATCAGTAGAAGTTAGGCTGAACTCGGAATCACCCTTAAATGCATCAATCCCCTAGTTGCCCTACCCATTGCTATAGCATCCATGCTGCACAGCGTCTGCAGTGCTATAGTATGACTACTAACTACAATGCTATTCGGTTAACCCACCACTATAATCTATCGAAGCTTTCGCGTCCGATATATTTGATACTAACCATACTCCTTCCATATTCCTGTGGCAACTTTCTAGTTATATCTGCATTACACTCAGGCTGTCATGGTTATGAGAGGTAGACCCATTCCTGAAGCCTATAAAAATAGGTCAAGCCTTGCACCGGCTGCCTAGCAAACACTGTTCTCAGAGGTCTAACCTCGACTCATTGCCAGTCGAGGCCACAAATCTAGCCCTTAACTTCCGTTAACCGACTAGTAATTAATCCACTGATAAGAAAACTGAATCTATTAAATTAAGAACTTGCAACTGGGTTCATTTAACACTTAAGAATTCATCCTCGTTCAGCCATAGGAAAATCAGTTCATGACTGATGAGGGAAATACAGAACAGATAGTAACAGAATGACCTATAATCTAAATACTAAAAATAAAAAGGAAAGTAGAAAGCTTGAAGAAAGTTCCAACGGCGTGGAAGAAGCCCTGTCACGTCACCAATCCACGTCTTCTTCTCTCCATCGAACTGCAAGGAAGGATCTTTGGGTTGTCTGGAAGTCTCATGCCTTGTGAAATCTCCCACTCTTCTTCTGAGTCTGCCGAATATGGAATCTCATTTGGGCTCTGTGCGACTCTCCTCTTAGGTTTGCCTTGTTGTTTCCTTTTATAATCAGCTTTTCTTATAGCGTAAGTTCCAGTGAGCTGGGCTTTCCAAATCTTTTGAGGTCCATCGAATCTTCCGTCCTCGATAGATTGGTTCTGCTGATCCTGTGGGATTCTCCAAATCTTTCAGTTTTGATCCTCCATATCTTCTATTTTATTACGTCAGCAATCTACCTGTCGCTCTTGACCTTCTTTATTCCTGAAATCATCTAGATAGAAAGGTCAGAAAATATGCCCAATAGCATTGCGTCCTTTACTTTGCTATAGCTTTCGTGATACCTTTTATTGCACTACGAGTTGCTATCAGAATGCTATAGCATAGTATCAGTTTTGCTATACATTCTTTCTTAAAAGCCATGTAAATTACTCCTTTCTTAGCACATGTTTAGGATGTAAATCGTTTCTATCCTTCAGTTCCCTACATCATGAATATATGTCTTTTTGCTTGGATTGTTTTTAGTTAAGCTTATATTTACCATACAATTCAGTCATGAAATATAGGGAAAACATGGCATAATTTATGCTCATCAAATACCCCCACACTTAGCTTTTTGCACTCCTGGGCAAAATAAGATGAAGCAAACAAAGACTCAGAGCCGCAGTACTCTGTTTGTATGACTTTGCTTACACGATTGCTTTTAGTTCTCATCCCCCATTCGGCAATCCCACTGCCCAATACTAACAGCTCAAAATGCGTGGTATTATTTAGATGAGGAAGCCTCAAGAGGCTCTCAAGTTCAGTGTTTACGCTCTCTTACTAGGGTATTTTAGTTTCTCTCTTGTCATACGGGCCCAGAAGATCCATAGCCTTGTCAAAGTTCTAAGATTGCTTCCTAGCATATGAGTATTCGTTCATCCAATAGACTTCTTGGGTTACAATGTGAGGATGGCCTGCTGTTTAAGATGGGGAATAATGGTGGATGCTATAGCAGATCAGGTAGACAAATCTCTTGACTTCAGCTGAGTGCTCCTCCTTGAACTTTGTAATTCTTGCTGTTATTTATTCTAGGTCTTTTCCTTTCTTCTTTTTTTTTTTATAATTTCCTTCTCTCTTTTTTTCTCCTTTTTTCCAAACAAAATAGCAGCTCTTTTCGCAACATTTCATGGGAGCACTCTGTCCTAGCATTTTTCGCAATTTTCTTTCTTAGCTTTTCTATCTAACTAGGTTTGCTATAGCACACTCGTGTGGCTCAATGGGGTAGCAATATGGAGATGATGATAAATGGGTTGTGTATGGGATTGATGGATATGACATGAATGCCTTTATCCTACGAACTTCAAACTCAAACGCTAGATAGTTTATCAAAGAACTAAGACAAATCAAGGATCAAACATAGGCTAGCAGACATGCGCACTTAGAAAAGAACAATTAGGCTCAATTAAATCCTTCCATTGGGGATTCTTCCCTTTAAACTTCCTCATTGCCACTTTACCGCGCATCATATTAGCTAGCACCGTCAATTTCCCAAGACTAAAGGTCAGTTTCCTTAGGCAATCATGCTATGCTTCATTATACAGACATTCATTCCATTGCTACAAGATTCTGTTCATGCTTTATCATGCAATTTTTTTAAAAAAATTCAATTTGTACAAAAAAACTACATGCAGGGTAAGTCAGATCACACACACGGAAACAGCAGCATCACATAACTAATCCTCCCCCACACTTGAACGATGCAATGCTCTCATTGCAACGGCTGAGTGAAACGGGAGAGAGGTGAGACAATTCGCAGGTGATAGCAAATACCCAACACATGCCTTGAGTACATATATTTTTTTTATATCACTAGGCAACAAGAAAGAAGAAAACATATCCAAAGGATAATTCGTAAATAGAGAAAGAGTCTAGCACCAAGAGGAAACAGAAGGAAACACCTCGACTTAGCTTAACCTTTCCCTGCTGAAGGTCCATGAGAATTCGACGCCTCTTCATCATCAGTGTCAACAGAGTGTGTGATGGTGCCTCAGCGAAAACCGTCAATGGAGTGTATTTTGGGGCGTTCGCCATGAGATTTGCAGCAAGGCTGTGATCCCTCTCGGCCACATATTGCCACCACATCTGCTACTAAAGAAACAGTATGCTCACTGAACGTTACAATGTGGTAACTTGCGCAACCAAAGTATGAAAAGCTGCTGCAGAAATCAGGGTTGTGTCTGCTAGGGGTTCGACAGAGGAACTGGCGACGTTGGTCTGGGTGACCCATGGCTGACAATTTGCAAAATGCGTTGTACAGCTACCACGGCAAGAGGTTACGGGAATACCACTCTTTCTTCGCTGGCATCAAAAGTTACCCCCGCATTTCGACAGAGCTCAGTGATAAGTGCGGGGAACCAGAGGTTTCCCGTGGTGTGATTCAAGGACTTGAATAGCTCTCGATAAATGAGTGCATCAACATCAATTTGTTTGCCCTCCAAGAGACAATAGAGCAGGAATACGCGTTCTCGTGAGATAGACTTGGTGTGTAGTGTAGGCATGAGTCGGTAACGGAGGAAGTGAAACCAAATACGTGTTTCAGGTCTCAGACGACTGCATTTCAAATTGTAGGACCCTTCCTTGGATATTTTCCATTCGGTGTTTGGCACACAGAGCCGGGCGACCACATTAGCGAGGATTTCAGGGTTTCCCTCTTGCTTGAGAAGCTCGTTGTATTCATCATCGGTGGGGTCTAGGTCGAATAACCTGTGGATTGCACTGGCGCTGCATTGTACATTCTTCCCTCGGACGGTTATGAAATAAGGCGAACCACCCGGATAATTTGCACCAAATTCAAAAACAAGCGGGGTTACCACTTCAGCAGGGTGAAGGCAGAATTTCTCCCACCGGCGCTGGCGTATGATCCTTGTAACACATTCAGGGTAAGCGCCCTGCTCGAACGCATCTCCGTCGAATCCTCGTTCTGATGCTAGGGTTTTATCTGCTTTCAGGGAGTTGAAATGGGATTTGGCTTCTCGTGTGGCAAATGGCATAGCATCTGGAGCTTCAATGGGTGCTTTTTGTCTGGAACCCTTGGTGCGTGCCATTGGAAGACTCTGGAGTTTTAATGAAAGGGGAAGTATTGTAACTTGCAAAGAGTGAATGAGCCCGAGTGTCTGCGTTGAAAGGTAAAGTTTGATTTTAGTAAGGATCAAGAAGAGTGATCGTGGGCGCAGAATTCGGGTGAGTTGCGTGCAATCCGTCTCGAAGGTGATACGTGTTGCAGACCCTTGGTGTAGCTAGTGGCAGTTTCCAATTTGTTTATGAATATACTTTCAAATCTATTAGGCCCATTCTTGTGTGGCCCACCAATAATTCCATCCTTGTGTGTGACTAGTTCAGATAGGTTACTATAGCCTTTCTTCATTACTTCCTTGGTTCTTTGTTACCCTAGCTTTTAGGTGGCATATCCTCTATTCTTCAAAATAGTAATTTAAAGCATGGCTCTGGGCTTCCTCCCAGTATCGCTTGGTTTAGAGTCTTCAGCCAGACTTTGCTATAGCAAGTTAATGCGTGGGAATGCAGGAAGGCTTCCTGCTTCTTTAGTGCCTTTGCTGTCATCTTCAGAGGTCAGGTACTTCTCAGCTAGGTCTTCAAATCTCGCGGTCTTGAGGATTGAGAAGGTGACTTGATCATCATTCACACGTATAGTGAGTTCTCCTTTTTCCACATCAACCAGCATTCGTCTAATCGCCATGAAAGGTCTTACCGGAAGAATTGGGACATCGCGATCGCTTCAAAGTCTAGGATAATGAAATCCACTAGAAAGATGAACTTATCCACCTTTACCAGGACGTCTTCGATCTTGCCTTTAGGTAGGACTTTGGAGCGATCGGCCAGTTGCAATGTAACTGTCATGGGCTTGGCCTCCCCAACTGCCAATTGTTTGAAAATAGACATGGGCATGAGATTTATGCTAGCACCTAGATCACACAGAGCTTTCCCTGAATATTGAGGTCCGATTACACAAGGGATTGTGAAGCTGCCAGGATCTTTTAATTTCAAAGGTAACCGATTAATTAGCATGGCACTACAGTCCTGGGTCAATGCTACTGTTTCAAACTCTTCCAATCGTCTCATTTTACATAGAATTTTCTTCATAAACTTCACGTAGCTGGGCATTTGTTCCAAAGCTTCCACCAGCGGAATATTAATGTGCAATTACCGTAGCATGTCAAGGAATTTCTTGAATTGTTTCTCTTGTCCTTGCTTCTGTAGCCTTTGTGGGAAAGGCAGGGCTTGCTTTAGCATTTTTGAAGGCCCGGGATAACGATTATGCTTTGATGATGAAGCGGTAGCATTGATTGTTCGGTATTATACGTGATCATCCAGTGTTGTATGTGGAGGCAATGTTGCGGTGCTAAGTTCTTGTTCCGATTGTGACAGTCTTTGTTGCCTCTGCTCATCTTCAAGAAGTTGTTCAACACTTCCTTGCCCTTCCTTAGATTTCTTAGATTTTGAATTAGTGGCAACCATGGTTTCCTTGGTTACTTTCATGGGTTATAGGCTTTTACCACTTCGGAGCTCTATCTGCTTGACTTCCTCTCTTCCCTGGATCCTGGGGACTTCAGTGTCACTGGGCAGGGATCCTGAGGGTCTGTTATTAAGGGAAGTCACTAGTTGTCCCACTTGAGTTTCAAGATTGCTCAGGGTTAATTACTGATTCTGAATGATTGCATCATTTTTTGCCATATATTCCTTCAGAAGGGTCAACATAATGTGCTGCGAGTCTGACTCCACCCTGCTGCCATGTTTGCTGGGTAAACCCTGGTGGGTTTGATGTTCGGCTTGAGTATTGTGGGCCTGAGGATTGTCCCGCTACTTGTGAACCTTGAGAATTCCATGAGAAATTGGGATGCTGCCTCCATCCGGGGTTGTATGTATTTGAGTATGGATTGTTGGTGTTACTGCCCCTATTAAAGTTTTTGACGAAGTTTACAGATTCAAGGTTTACGGAGCACTGAGAGTACGAGTGCTCTTCACCACAATACACACACGCTACCTGAGATGGTTGCAGCGATGTGTTGCCTGATGAATGGGTCAGTCCTTTCAACATATGGGTCAGAGATGAAACTTAAGCTGTAAGAGCAATCATAGCATCTAGTTCATGTATCCCTGCAACAGTTCGGGAGGATGTAGCTTTGTCTGCTTGCCATTGATGACTATTCATGGCCATGCGCTCCAATAAGTTGAGAGCCTCTTCATAAGACTTTATTAGGATGGATCCTCCAGAAGAGGCATCTATAATTGATCGTGTTTGTCCATCGAGACCTCTGTAAAATATTTCTAACTGGACCCATTCGCACAGTCCGTGCTATGGGCATCTTCTGAAGAGGTCTTTGAATCTGTCCTAGGCTTCATAGGTAGATTCATCGGGTTTTTGTTGAAAGTTGGTGATGTCCCCTCTGAGTTGAGCGTTCTTAGTAGGTGGAAAGAATTTGAGCAAGAACTTACTTCTCATATCATTGCATGTGGTGATGGAATTAGCAGGTAGGTTGTTAAGCCACGTCCGAGCCTTGTCCCTTAGTGAGAATGAGAATAATTTTATCCGGACGGCACTGGGCGGGATTCTTGGGATGACAAAAGAATCACACACCTCCATGAAGGTCTTGAGGTGAAGGTGCGGATCTTCAGACGGAAGTCCTCCAAATTGTGAGTGGAGCTATATACCCAAGAGGGCGGGTGAATTGGGTATTTTAAAACTTTTCAGAAATTGCTCTGTTTTGAAGCTATGAAAACAGAGATAGACAGAGTGAGGGAAGAAGAAGCTGGACACAAGGATTTATACTGGTTCGGTCCAACTCTTTGACCTACATCCAGTCCCCAGAAACACTCTAGGATTTTCCACTATCACTCAATTACAATTACACACTCGTACTCGGGATGATCCTCTCCCTAGGACTCACTCCCCTTACAAGTTGTAATTGTAAACAATCGATACACACTCGTACTCAAGAGTTATCCTCTCCCTAGGACTAACTCCCCCTTACAAGTTGTACTCGATTACAATCGATACCCACTACGTAAACAAAGAATGCTCCTCAACCTAGGACACACTCCCCTTTACAAGTTGTACTCGATTTTCCCAATCTCCAAGTCACCCGACTTGAGATTGTTACAATGAATGATATACAAGGAAACAAACTCTCTCTAAGAGTAGATAAGATAAGCACTGAAGCTCAATGCATCACAAGATACTACACAGATAAAACTGAAGAAATAAATATAAAACTTGAATGATTTTCGTCTTCAGCAGGTGTGTCTACTTGAGAAGAAGTTAATGCACTGTATTTATAGGTAGAGAACATTAAATAATCGTTGCTTGATGAATCCAACCGTTGTAGGTGATTAGCTTAAGGTCTGGTCATCTTCTCTCTCTAAACTTCTGCTAATCCAGATGTTAATTTGATCGGTGTGATTCTCTGAGAATTTGCCTGTTGGAGATTACTTTGCTTGTTGTAGTAAGCATTCTTTAACGTTCGTAAGGCGTGCTCGGATGAATTAGGCGAGAGTAGGTAGATTTGCGAGGTGCATTAAATGCACCGAGCACCTTTTTGCTTTTTGCCTTGATCTTCATTAATCTTCATCTGTGCTAACTGAAATTCACTCAATAAACTTGTTAAACATATGCGGGAACATAAGTGAATGATTTATGAAAGCAATAGGATCAAACAAGAGTGATTTGCAAATTCGTGTAATTCAAAAATCAGTTTTTTACCGTTGTAAACTGCGGTATGTTCATGCTTATCGCAAGATAGCATACTTTCACTTACATACTCCAGTAAAGGTGGAAGTATACTAACGTGGACTTCAAAAATGTAGTGTGAATTTTTGAACCCACGATGACCATACTCGAGTTTAGCTCTTCCTTACTCGAGTTTAGCATACTTTCACTTACATACTCCAGTAAAGGTGGAAGTATTGACTTAGCTTGAAAATCTTGGTTGCTTTCTGGAAGTCCAATACTGCGGTATGGCTACCCATACTGCGGTATTGACTTAGTTTGAAGAACTTGGTTGCTCTCTGGAAGTCCAATACTGCGGTATGCAAACCTATACTGCAGTATTGACTTAACTTGAAAGACTTGGTTGCTTTCTGGAAGTCCAATACTGCGGTATGCAAACCTATACTGCAGTATTGACTTAACTTAAAAGACTTGGTTGCTTTCTGGATGTCCAATACTGCAGTATGCAAACCTATACTGCAGTATTGACTTAGCTTGAAAGATTTGGTTGCTCTCTGGAAGTCCAATACTGCGGTATGCAAACCTATACTGCAGTATTGACTTATCTTGAAATTATCTGTCAACTTTCGAGGGCCATATCTCCCTGGTCTGAACTTCATTTTGGTCTGTTCAACTCTTTATGGAAAGATCTTTGAGTCTATTTTCATATGCCACCAACTTCAGCTCAATACGATTTGTAAATTGTGAGTTACACTCAAAATACCGAAGGTGGGTCTGGACTGTGACGTTGATTCTTTTGGAAACTTGTAAAAATCATAGCTCCTTGATCTTGATACCTTTTGACTTGATTTATATATCAAAATGACGCTTTGGATGTCTAGTTTCAAATGCCACTGGTTTCACGTCAATCCGATTCCTGGTTTGAGAGATATCATCGAATCACCAGAGGTCGCCCGTGCTGAACGTGAGACAGTGTGGAGCTGAAGTGCTGATAATAGTTGCATACTCGAGTTTACACTTGCATACTCGAGTTTTCCTTGTCCAGAGACACCAGAAGTGCTGAAGACACTACAAACTCGAGTTTTGAGTTGTATACTCGAGTTTTGAGTCTCAAACTCGAGTTTTGTGTTCCAAACTCGAGTTTTCTCATTCTGAAGTTGATTTTTGCTGACTTTAACTTCAAATTGACCCATCCCAACTTCCATATGACCTTGGAGACTTCTAGCATCAATCTTATAACTTGAATAATGATATTTTCACTTTATTCAACAAGTTCTTCTTTCTTTCTTTCTTGATCAATCTCTATAATTCATCTTGGATTAATCTACATTAAATACAGTAGTTAGTCAATGTAGAAGATAACTATATTACTCAATCTTTTTGCTTTTAATAATGACATCTATATAAAACATCATCAAAACTAATCATAACTAACATTCTCCCCCTTTTTGATGATGGCAAATACTATAAGAAAAATATGTAAGAGCATGAAAATATGTTAGAAGTGCAGCATATTTTTCTTGCCATTTCTCTCCCCCTTATTTGTCATTAGCAAAAAGTTGAAGTAAGGAAGAAATATTTAGAGAGACAAGTATGAAATCAGATTAGAAAGAGTCGACAACTGATTTTCTCTCTCCGATTTGAAATTGTTTTCATTCGAAATGTGAAAAATATGGAATGTTTTTATGAAAATAAATTTGAAAGAACTTGAAGAGGTTTTCAAGAAATATTTCACAATTAAAGTATATAGATACCAAACATGTGCAAACTTTCTACGAATATAAAAGGATAGAGATTAGAAATGCTCACGTTGGTTTTGCAAATTGATGAATGATCGATGAAGTCCATTTGCTAGCTTTGTTGTTGAAGGAGATTCTCGAAGTGTGCTCAATAAAAGGATCAAGAATATCGATGTGAATAGAACGAGTATCTTGGCTCCTTGAATGCTATCTCATCCGAATATAGACGATTACCCGGCTTCAATCCTTTGACTTTTATTTATTGAACTCTTCTATAAAGCATATCTCCACCGGATTCAAGAGATCTTCCTCTTCCTTAGCTTCATCGTGATGAACATCAAAACATCTTTCCTCAATGTAATAGTTTCTCCTTGTAGTGCATTAAGGGAGACTTTTGCCAGACTTAATTCTCCTACCACAATTGTAAAACTTTCTTGCAAGAGAGAATTATTAGTGCAATCAACATATTCCTTTCTATATAATCTTTTCAAATTAAGATAGTGAAAGGGAAATGTGATATTAACTCATCATCAAAACTAATTAAACATAGTAAATGCAGATGAGTATGCTTAAAATGCTTTTCTTCAAATAAAGGAGGTGAGCTATTAAGATACAAAACACATGTGAATGTGAAGCTCCCCCTTAATGAATGTATGATTAAAATGTGAAGTTCCATTCCATGATACCAACTTTTTGAAATATCATTTGAGTGTAATCAAAACATGCATATTTTCAAAACATTGGAATGCATTTTCCAAACACAGAATGAATTGTAATTCAAAACAAGTTTCTGAATTGTGCATTTCAGAAATCTTAAACTTAGAAAATTATGCACAAATTCACTTGTGATCCATTAGCAATCTGAAAAACATTTTGAAGGTCATAAATGATTGATTGCTTAATGGAATGCATTATTGGACAAGTATTCAATACCCAAATATGAATTCTACATAAGCACAATATAGGGTAAAATTAGATATCACCATAATTCCTCTTGTCCTTGTTGAAGCTTCTTGGGATGAAATGATGCGAGATATCTTCGCTTTGACATTCATCATCAAACATTGCTTCTTCAGCTTCCTCAAGAGTCAAAATGCTCTTTTGGGAAGCTTTCCTTGATCCTACAAAGCTTGTATACAACCTTTTTCTCTTTTGGTATCCAATCTTGTTTGGATCCAATCATTGTTAGCTTATAGGAAAAAAATTTATATGCTCCAAGAATATAATCGATTATGATAATTGAGCATAATGAATTAACCATAGCTTTATGCATAAAAGATATAATTTTCTTTTCAAAATGTCATGTATGCATAATGAATTAAACTTTTGAATAATGCAAAAACTTTTGAATGAGTTTTAAAGAAATAATTTCAAAATGATTTGCAGTGTTCATTCCTAATATCCAATGTATAAAACCTCAATAAATATTCTAGATAATAGAGTAGGAGGTTTTACCAACATGTACCCTTGCCTTAGGTACTTGGAGGATTGGCTTTGCACACCCATTGTCTATTAGGTGTCTACAAAGTTCTCACAAAAGGTACAGGGCTTCAAGTATCTACTCTTTGATACTTGAGTGGTTCTCCTTTTCAAGTGCATAAGGGATTCTTTGATTCTTAACCCCTTTATGTCCATTTCTCTTAGAATCAACCTGCACAAACAAACCAACATATGGACATTTTGGTACCCATTTACGCTTGGGTCCTTACGGGTTAGTTTGAGCCTTAGGGAAAACATAAGTTCCCTTTGGTACCCATTGGTAATTACCTACAGGCTTGCTCTTTCTTTCCTTTTTATGAAAACATGAAGAGGTAGCATGGCCTTTACGATTGCAATAGTTGCAATGAGCAAAAGGGTTAGAGGAATGGACAGATTTTTGAAAATAGTTCATATAAGATTTTTGTCCATGTTTCTTCTTCCCTTTCTTCTTATCAAAATCAGGTTTATAACCAATCCCGATTTGTCATTTGTAAACCTTTCTTTGTTTTAAAATCACTTTGAGCATTTCACTACCTCTAGTGAATTTTTCAAGAGTTTTTGTAAGATATAAATTTCTTTTCTCTAAAACACAAACAATTGTCACAAATCTTTTCTGAAATCTTTTCGCAATCATTTTCAGAATGTTTTCGAAATATCTTCGTAAATGTTTTCGAAACGAAACGAGAAGAAGAAATATTCTGAACTTGTTCTTCCAACAATTTAATTTTCTTCTTGGATGCAATGAACTCTTTTGCAAGTTTTTCATATTCAGAATATAGTTCATTGTATTCGAGAAGATAATTCATCATAGGAAGGTTCGAGAGACATTTACCTCATTGTTATGTTCAGGTTGTTCTTGACAACTAGGCAAACATTTGCTACTCCTTCCTCATCACTTTCTTCATCCGAAGAATCATCTCCCGTAAATAAGCTTTCTTCTTGAGGTGGTTGAATCTTGTCTTTCTCTTCTTTTCTTCAGCTTTCGGTGAGGACATTGAGCTTGATATGACCATGCTTTCCACACTCGTAGCAAATGATTTGATCTTGTTCGTTGCTTGAAGTTCTTCTCGAAATCTGTCTCTAGAGCCTTGATCTCTCTTATAGAATTTCTTGAATTTTCGCACAAGCATAGCCATCTCTTCATCATCTTCATCTTCCTCATTGGGATTCTCTTTCACAAAGCATTCAAAACAATACCAAACTTTCTATCATATTTGATTCTATCTAAGCCCTTCTTGAATTTGAGCTTGCCTTCATATTGAGATAAGCTTCCAAATAGAGCGACTCTGATTGCATTGATTCTCCACGGGCTTCCTCAATTCTTCGTGACTTTGGCTTCCCATTCTTTAGAAAGGATATTCAGGATTTTCCTTACTTGTACCGATTGATCATACTCCTTTCCTGTGGCAGCAAGTTGATTAATCGGATGGGTGAACCTCAACCGAAATTCATCAATAGATTCATCGGGCTTCATGCGCATAAGATCGTATTCGGTCATAAGAGTATTGACCCGATTTTGCTTGACTCAATTTGTTCCCTCATGAGCTATCTCAGAGCATCCCACATCTGTTTTGCGAAGGTAGAGTGCAAATACGAAAGTATTCTTGTTGACTAAGAGCACTTTGAACGCGAAGGACAGCCTTTGCTGTTGAGTGTGACATTTCTTGTCATTCTCATCATATTCTTCTTCTAGCTTAGGAACTCTAACTCCATCTTCAACGGTTGATGGCTCATAATCTCCTCTTTCAAATACTCTCCAGAGACCATACTCAGTAGCATTGACGAACACTTTGAATTTAGCTTTCCAGAATGAGTAGTGTTCACCATTGAAACCAGTGGCTTTGTTGATAGAAGCTCCATCGTAGAATACCTTCCATCGATCCTTCTCGAGATGTTAAGCTCTTTTGAGAAGACCTTGCTCGATACCAAATGTGAGTGGAGCTATATACCCAAGAGGGGGTGAATTGGGTATTTTAAAACTTTTCGAGTAAATTGCTCTGTTTTGAAGCTATGAAAACAGAGAGATAGGCAGTGAGGGAAGAAGAAGCTGGACACAAGGATTTATCTTGGTTCGGTCCAACTCTTTGACCTACATCCGATCCCGAAACACTCTGGGATTTTCCACTATCACTCAATTACAATTACACATCTGTACTCAGGATGATCCTCTCCCTAGGACTCACTCCCCCTTACAAGTTGTAATTATAAACAATCAGATACACACTCGTACTCAAGAGTTATCCTCTCCCTAGGACTAACTCCCCTTACAAGTTGTACTCGATTACAATCGATACCCACTCGTAAACAAAGAATGCTCCTCAACCTAGGACACACTCCCTTTACAAGTTGTACTCGATTTTCCCAATCTCCAAGTCACCCGACTTGAGATTGTTACAATGAATGATATACAAGGAAACAAACTCTCTCTAAGAGTAGATAAGATAAGCACTGAAGCTCAATGTATCACAAGATACTACACAGATAAAACTGAAGAAATAAATATAAGACTTGAATGATTTTCGTCTTCAGCAGGTGTGTCTACTTGAGAAGAAGTTAATGCACTCTATTTATAGGTAGAGAACATTAAATAATCGTTGCTTGATGAATCCAACCGTTGTAGGTGATTAGCTTAAGGTCTGGTCATCTTCTCTCTCTAAACTTCTGCTAATCCAGGTGTTAATTTGATCTGGTGTGATTCTCTCGAGAATTTGCCCGTTGGAGATTACTTTGCTTGTTGTAGTAAGCATTCTTTAACGTTCGAAGGCGTGCTCGGATGAATTAGCCGAGAAAGTAGGTAGATTTGCGAGAGGTGCATTAAATGCACCGAGCACCTTTTGCTTTTTGCCTTGATCTTCATTAATCTTCATCTGTGCTAACTGAAATTCACTCAATAAACTTGTTAAACATATCTGGGAACATAAGTGAATGATTTATGAAAGCAATAGGATCAAACAAGAGTGATTTGCAAATTCGTGTAATTCAAAAATCAGTTTTTACCGTTGTAAACTGCTAGTATGTTCATGCTATCTTTGCGGTATAGCATACTTTCACTTACATACTCCAAGTAAAGGTGGAAGTATACTAACGTGGACTTCAAAAATGTAGTGTGAATTTTTGAACCCACGATGACCATACTCGAGTTTAGCTCTTCCTTACTCGAGTTTAGCATACTTTCACTTACATACTCCTGTAAAGGTGGAAGTATTGACTTAGCTTGAAAATCTTGGTTGCTTTCTGGAAGTCCAATACTGCGGTATGGCTACCCATACTGTGGTATTGACTTATTTTGAAGAACTTGGTTGCTCTCTGGAAGTCCAAAACTGCGGTATGCAAACCTATACTGCAGTATTGACTTAACTTGAAAGACTTGGTTGCTTTCTGGAAGTCCAATACTGCGGTATGCAAACCTATACTGCAGTATTGACTTAACTTAAAAGACTTGGTTGCTTTCTGGATGTCCAATACTGCGGCATGCAAACCTATACTGCAGTATTGACTTAGCTTGAAAGATTTGGTTGCTCTCTGGAAGTCCAATACTGCGGTATGCAAACCTATACTGCAGTATTGACTTATCTTGAAATTATCTGTCAATTTCGAGAGCCATATCTCCCTGGTCTGAACTCTGTTTTGGTCCGTTCAACTCTTTATGGAAAGCTCTTTGAGTCTAGTTTCATATGCCACCAATTTGAGCTCAATACAATTTGTAAATTGTGAGTTACACTCAAAATACCGAAGGTGGGTCTGGACTGTGACGTTGATTCTTTTGGCAACTTGTAAAAATCATATCTCCTTGATCTTGACACCTTTGGACTTGATTTATATATCAAAATGACGCTTTGGATGTCTAGTTTCAAATGCCACTGGTTTCACGTCAATCCAATTCCTGGTTTGAGAGATATCATTGAATCACCAGAGGTCGCCCGTGCTGAACGTGAGACAGTGTGGAGCTGAAGTGCTGATAATAGTTGCATACTCGAGTTTACACTTGCATACTCGAGTTTTCCTTGTCCAGAGACGCCAGAAGTGCTGAAGACACTACAAACTCGAGTTTTGAGTTGTATACTCGAGTTTTGAGTCTCAAACTCGAGTTTTGTGTTCCAAACTCGAGTTTTCTCATTTCGAAGTTGATTTTTCTTGACTTTAACTTCAAATTGACCCATCCCAACTTCCATATGACCTTGGAGACTTCTAGCATCAATCTTATAACTTGAATAATGATATTTTCACTTCATTCAACAAGTTCTTCTTTCTTTCTTTCTTGATCAATCTCTATAATTCATCTTGGATTAATCTACATTAAATACAGTAGTTAGTCAATGTAGGAGATAACTATATTACTCAATCTTTTTGCTTTTAATAATGACATCTATATAAGACATCATCAAAACTAATCATAACTAACACAAATTGCTCGGCTGCATTCAACATCTAAATCATGACACCTTTAATTTCAAAGTGTCCAGCATTGAAGGTTGGTGGTGTGATGGCCGAATTCAGCTTGTTTACATCTAGAATCCCGAATTCCATGATGGCTTTGTTCACATCTGGGTTTGGAGGTAGAGGGACCTGGTTATCCCTGTTTATTACTATACGCTCTCATTGATCCCGCTCGTGGTTGATAGACATATCTGCCATGCTTGCTGAGTCAAAAGATTGAATTCTTCGCTTCTGCTTCATGCGCCTTTGCTTGTAGGTGCGTTCTATTTTAGGATCGTAAGGCTCTAGGTTGGTTGAAGGCAAGTTGCACATGCACTACAGAATGTACCTGAAAATCAAGAGCAGAGAAAAATGAGCTCTTTATTAGGTAAATCACAACTATTAAGCAAAAGGGCATCGTCAATAAGGGTATCAGCAGTCCCCGGCAACGGTGCCAAATACTTGTTGGTCGATTTCCTTGATGCCAAGTGAACCAGTCGAACAAGTAATAAAGTGTAAGTAGAGTATCGTCCCACAGAGACTGAGATACCAAGGAGTGACGCTTGATTGCTATGATAGTTGTGCAAACAGAAAATAAATGTAATTGGTTTGAGAGGTTTTAGTAGTTATACTAATAACAAAAGTAGTTAGGCTACTATTCTTTCACTTAGTTACCATTTCGTCATTATTAGGCTCAATTAACATGTATCAAAGTGAGCGCAATAGAGCATTTAACCGGTTTGGACAATCTACTATACCAGTAAAAGTAAAATAAACAGAAAATAAAAGTCCCCGAAGGGTTAAGGGTATAGTTATCCAAATCAAATATCAAAATAATACATATCGTCATCTCAAATATATGTACAAACATGATAGGGCATTCCCTATTCTTCAGTTTGTGCCAACAAGTACTTACCTTTCCCGAAAGGTTCTTCACTTCAGGCACGACCTCCCTGTGACTACAGAAGAGTCTGGGGTCCGATAATGGCCCCCAGAGTAACCGTCAATACTCAGATAACAAATGTGTAAGGAGTATGTGAGTTACCATGCTAGATAAAAATATAGATACATGCAAAACACATACCATATACGCATTCAGATCATAACATAGTAAAACACACACCACAGTCCATAGAACACGTACAGCTGCCTTACCAAGGCAAGCCTCGGTCTCACTGGACTCTCAACCCGTAAAGCCACCCTCACTAGGCCAGCCCCGGACTGAAACTCAACCCGGACAGCCGCCAATTAAGGCCGGCTTCAGACTAAACATCCTCAGTGATAGGAATCATACAACTCTGTATGCATATTTGGCACAACATATACAAAGAAAACACACATGGAAAACACTAACATATATACAGCAAAACACAAAGATATCTGAGTAAAATGGTTGCTACCTAGTGCGGTAAATATTTCCCTTAATATTTTATTGGGCCCGTTAACTTCCCAAGGGTTCCTTTGAGCTATATATAGGGGTGGAAATAGGCCAGGCCCCTATCAGGTGGCCTACAGCCTGGCCTGTTTAGGGCCTGGTCGGGCCTGACCATGCTTGTTTGTTAAAAAGGTCAGGCTAAGGCCTATTTAAAGGCCCTTATGCGTAAATAGGCCAGGCCTATTTTGTTAAGGCCTGACCTATAAGCCTTTAGGTCTGGCCTGTTTACACATTATATATATATATATATTTATATATATTTATATCATATAATAATAAAATATTTATTTTTTTCATTCTTATATTTATATAGATTGTAATAGGCTAAAAGTGCATGAAGCCTACTTATGGCCTTCAAGGCCGCAATATGAGGCCTTTTTAAAGGCCTACATTGTAAGTAGGTCTTTAAAAAGACTTTAGGCCTGACCAGGCCTTATAAAGGCTCAGGCCTGAGCTTAAAAAAAAGTCTGCGTTCAGGCTTAGGCCCAGGCTCAGGCCTTCTAACCCCATTACAAGCTGAGGTCTTTTTAGCTAAAGTCTGGCCTGACCTGGCCTATTTCCATGCCTAGCTATATATCATTAAAATACACTTATTCAATTTTTACAAAAATGCCATCACGTTTTTTTGTCAAAACCGAGCCCAACCCAAAATTTCCAAAAATCCAGTGATTCTGGCTCCAATTCCAAGATTTTTAATAAATTCCAAAAAACTCATATTTGTACCAAATCTGTGATTTTTTAACCATTAGGGTGTCTATTTTTCAGTAAAAATATTTTCACAGTCCAGAAGATTCCATATCTTGGCGTGGAGCTCAAGCTTTAGCCTCTGGTCAGAAAATTCCTGATGCTTCCAGAGTCGCTTTCAGAAATTATTTTCTCTCAGTTGGTAAATCCAAAATATATTTCATTACATATCAAAATGATGCCCCAGATGTCTACCTTTCACCTGTAAAATTTCAGCCCAAACCAACATCGTTTACTATTTTAAAAACATATTTGAAGCTTCGCTGCCCAGAATCCCAAATTACTGGTAGCAAGCTTCTTCTCCGAAGTTTTCGGGGTTTTCGAGTTTGGAAACTTAAACCATAGCTTAACCCCACAAAAAATCACGTTTTAAACCCTTTGGGACCATTAAAAACTCCAAAATCAGACCCTAATACCAAGCCCCAACCAGAAGCACGAAAATCCAAAGTTTAAGTCTTAAAGGTTCAAGTTGTCCGTAGTTACCTAATTCGAAGCTTTGGCTTAGTGGACAAGGTAGTTGAGAGCTTGATCTTGGCTATGGGAGCTGTCTAGTCCCTCCTCTCTTCTTCAGCTGTGCCACGCCTTTTAGGAAGGGAAATGACAAATTGAGCTCCTTTTAATATTAATCTAAAAGTAGCTAATTAGTTCCAATGTAACTAAATAAATTTATTGTTTAGTTGGTAACCAATTGACCTTACTTAATCTTTATCCCATGTGCAAATTTCAGAGGCTTCTAGGAGGTTTATGTGGCGCATCCCCAGCCCCTTTTATCAAATTCCATCTTTTTATTTGACTCAAAATGCCTTTTTGTCTTACTGGTAGGGCCCACGCTTGACTTAATGGACTAACTAAACTTGTTTTTTTTTTCTTCAAGTCATATTTTTTTACTAATTGGAAAGGGTCATATGTGCCTAGGGGATCCCACAGAACTGATCCCCATTAATTAATTTCATTTTCCCACTTTATTGGTCCAATTCTTGGTCTACCAGTCCCTATCGGGTCCCACCGGGTCCAAAAGTGCGTCTTTTTGTACTTTTCTCTTTCTTTTCCAAATATTCTCCCTTACCTAGGCATACTCATGTGGTGCCTTCCCTCTTTCCAAGGCGGCCCCACATTTGTTTCATTCTGTCCAAAAATAATCCCCTAACTGGTCCCTATCTGTTCCTTTTCCTATCGATCTATCCCCTATGGGTCCCGCGTCTTGTGTTTGGACCAGAGTATGGATAATTTCATCTGTTTTTCTCTCCCCTCTCATGTTGGACGAAATTTAATGCCCAAAGGACAAGGAATTAACCATTTTGCCCTTGCTTTATCTTCCTTTAATCTCATGGTGACACGTGTCCCTGTGCAATGATTACCTTGTCCCTTGCTTTTTGGAACATGCCTTTTTTAGTGTCTCTTCTCTGTCCTGTCCCTATATGGTGCATACACACTTCCAGGAGTCAAGAATATGTATTTTGCCATATACCCTGGGCTCCACTTCGCTATACCGGCTTTATACCTCCGCGGTATCTTGCCCTAGGCCCGCACCTTTTTGAACCTGGACCCACCAGAGACTCTTTTCCTCTGGTCAAAGTGGGTGACTTTTTAGCCTTTTTAGGGTCCACTTTCTTGTCTCCCACTATACGAGACATTCCTTTTATAATGAATATTTTATTATAAAATATTACACAAATAATAACAATTCAATTACGGTCAAAATTCTTCATTAATTTATCGATTACGGTTACACCATTTACAATGTTAGGGGGTGTTACTGGTAGACCCATTCCTGAAGCCTACAATAATAGGTCAAGCCTTGCACTGGCTGCCTAGCAAACACTGTTTCTCAGAGGTCTAACCTCGACTCCTTGCGAGTAAGCAAGGCCACAAATCTAGCCCTTAACTTCTGTTAATCGACTAGTAATTAATTCACTGATAAGTAAACCGAATCTATTAAATTAAGAACTTGCAACTGGGTTCATTTAACACCTAAGAATTCATCCTCGTTCGGCTATAGGAAAATCAGTTCATGGTCGACGAGGGAAACATAGAACAAATAGTAGAGAATGACCCATGATCTAAATATTAAAAATAAAAAGGAAAATAGAAAGCTTGACGAAGTTCCGACGGCTTGGAAGAAGCCTGTCATGTCACCACTCCACGTCTTCTTTTCTCCGTCGAACTGAAAGGAAGGATGCTGGATTGTCCTGGAAGTCTCGTGCCTTGTGAAATCTCTCACTCTTCTTCTGAGTTCGCTGAATGTGGAATCTCGTTTGGGCTCTGTGTGACTCTCCTCTTAGGGTTTCCTTGCTATTTCCTTTTATAATCAGCTTTTCTTGTGGCGCAAGTTCCCGAGCTAGGCTTTCCAAATCTGTTGAGGTCCATCGAATCTTCCGTCCTTGGTAAATTGGTTCTGCTGATCCTGTGGGATTCTCCAAATCTTTCAGTTTTGATCCTTCGAATCTTCTATTTTATTACGTCAGCAATCTACCTGTCGCTTTTGACCTTCTTTATTCCTGAAATCATCTAGATAGAAAGGTCAGAAAATATGCCCAATAACATTGCGTCCTTTACTTTGCTATAGCTTTCATGATGTCTTTTATTGCACTATGAGTTGCTGTCAGAATGTTATAGCATAGTATCAGCTTTGCTATACGTTCTTTCTTAAAAACCATGTAAATTACTCCTTTCTTAGCACATGTTTAGGATGTAAATAGTTTCTATCCTTCAGTTCCCTATATCATGAATATATGCATTTTTACTTGGATTGTTTTCAGTTAAGCTCATATTTACCATACAATTCAGTCATGAAATATAGGGAAAATATGGCATAATTTGTTCTCATTAGTGCTAAAGGGGAATGTTTGAGAAAATGAGAGTAACAGATGATGGTGGTGGTGGGAGAGGAAGAGATGTAATACAACACAAAGAGAGGTTTCGCAACAAGAACAAGGGTTCAGACTTCAGAGAGAGCAATGTAAAGTAAGGTTTCGCGCAAAGAAGAATATATTTGGCGCTTTAGTTTTATGGCCGGATGTATAAAAAGATGGTCTTAAAAGTTAATCTTTAAGATAGGTCCTTATAAAACTACGGTCTTAAAAACAATTAACTTTTTATTTAATTTTTTTTCAATATTTAGTGTTGGCCACAATTTATGTCCCGGTCTTAAAAGTATAACTTTTAAGACCGTTGACCTTTATATTTAAATTTTTCTTTATATTTTTGGACCACATAAAATATAACTCGGTTGTATGAGATTTCTCTAAAAAGTAATTGATATTTTAATTTTTTTTAATAACATTTTTAAGACCGGTTGTTTTGTTTACCGGTCTGAATAATATATTTAAGACCTATTAATAAAGAATTTGGTCCAAGAAGTTCTTTATATTTACAAAACTGCCACCGGTCATACTTTTAAGACCGGTGCATCAATACTCCAGTCTAAATGAGACGTTCTTAAAGCTCTTTTGTGTACTAGTGAATATTGAATAACATTTATGTTTTGCCTCACGTATCTATTGACAAAAGAAATACCCATGTACATATCTAATCTTATTTATAAGGTATTTCTATCATGTTTCACATAAATTAAGAAAAATCTTGAACTTCTCAACTCTTCCATAAAATTCAACAACTTTTTAACTTTACTCTTATTCAATATACATTATACCCACATCGCAACAAAAAATTTCTCCATCCTCTGTATAAAGATGACAAAAAAAAAATTCTTTCCTCCCTACCCTTTAACTCTGTACATATGGGACTAGAAGAGTAGTTATTTTAACCTTCTTGTGCTTTAATAGGTTTTATAGTAGTCGAAATACAGTGACATGGTCAAGGTCTTATTTTCTGCAATGTTATTGCTTGTTGGTACTCCCTCTGATCCTTAATATAAGACTTAGTTGACTATTTTAGAGATTAAGAATGGGAAATAAATTATTTAGTCGTAGCATATGTTGTGTATCATTAAATTATATATCAGTTTATAAGTCACACAAATTATTTTGGAGAAAAATAATAAATATAAATACTTTAAAATACATTCACAAACCCTTCAATCTTATCGCTATATCATGTGCTCTAGCGGCTTCCTCTTTGTATCCGATAATACAGATCCAGAAAAACACCAACACTTGTAGTCATAATTAACACGCACACGAGAGAAAGGAATATAATTGAATTCATATATGAACTCATCGAATGTGCCCATGTAAGTTTTCTCGTGTTCTTGCCTTTCCACACCCTGACTTGCCATCTGCCCCTTCGGATCCTATTTCAGGCATATTAGTAATGTTTGTGTATACATATATATGTATGAAAAAAAAAAAAATTGTATCTAAAAAGGAGACTTGAGAGTTTTGAAATGAAAACCTGCAGTCTCCATGAAAAACTAGGAGGCTCTTCCAAGTCCACATCTTTCTCTTATCATCATATGCATAAATTGTTTATGTTTTTCCACTACAAGAAATCAATCCTCCCAGAGACACAATATCCCCGTACTAAAACCTTCTACAACATTAAAAGTATACTTATTGAACCCCAGTTTTCAAATTCGCCTCTCTCTCTTTGGCTCATCCGAATGACTTTCAAGAATAGCCAAAAAGTCCAACTTGTAATGTGTTTTTAGATCACACGCCAAGCTAGGAAATGACTTCAAGCTCATGCCCATGAGTTCCACAACATAAAATTCATTAAGACTGTGTAACAGTCGTGGGGCCCAAGCCATTGCCCAATACTATTATCCATATCCTCCCTTTCAAAAGTCGAACCATCCGTCCCTACATCATGAAATTTTGTATGAATAAAGTAGACATGTAGGGCTTTCTAAATAAATAAAATATGTAAATTTTTGAGTTCTACACAAGGATTTATATATTTTTGAATTTAAGCCTTATTTCTGAAACAATGAATTGAACATTGATTGAAAACGCTAAAATTGGGAATCATCCGTGATGTTCTAGATTCTGGGAATATTTTCCTTTAAAAATAGACATGTCAAGGGTCATGAGGAATTTTGAATCACTCAAAAATGATTTTTGTAGAATCAATTACGACTTCTCAAATTTGGTGCAAAATTTGGGCAAAATGCTGGAAATTTCGTGTTTGACGAAATGAAAGGGCAAAATTGCAAAATTGTAATAACAAATCCACCAAGGGTAGAAATGTCAAAAAATGTGAAAATATCCTTGTTGATATTATTCTAGGAAATATGATATTAATTATAATGTACGGAAAAGGAAATAATCCGACAATAACGTTATAGGATATCTGGGACATCTGGAGTTGGATTCAAAGGTCAAGCGTTTGAGTAGTTACACAGTGAAAGGTATGTTCATATACTAGTAACTTTAATCGCCTATATTTTGTATGTCTATATATGATAGAATGATTCATGAAGTCGTGGACAAGACTAGGTCTTGGTTCATGCGTCTTGACAAAGATATGGGTCTTAGGTCACATATTTATATACATTCAGCTTTGTGTGGGTTATAGTCATGATAATGCCGAATGGTTGTTTTCCTAGCACTGAGGACACGTGGATTCATGGCACAGGGTGAGTGCAAACGTTGTGAACATTACATTTGTTGTGTGTTGAGTGCAATGTATTGTTTTGTTGTGAACATTACATATGTTGTGTATTGGGTGCTATGTATTGTCGTAACATTTCATCTGACTATGTATGGTTAATGCTGATATGTAATGAATATCTATAATATATATTGTTTATATCTACTATAGAGGTTAACTGTTACCTGAGATTCAATGGGTATTGAATCTCTGACTTGACTAGAGGTTCAGGAAAGGAATCTGCTAGTTCCCTATATGTGTTTTGATTATGATTAACCATTGTAAACAATGTAAGACTTATGATCGAGGAAAAATTCTTTAACTCAATCGAAAAATTGAGTCATATCAGTTGAACCTTTTTGCTGTCAGAATGACTCAAGCCAAGGTTTGATGACTTGAGTCAATCTCCTTTGTATATATTGCGAATTTGACATTTTGGCTCTAGCCACCATTTGTAAAACCTTGAGTTTGGGGCTAAACTCGAGCCAATATTTTGTGACTCAAGCCAATTTTCTAAAAACTTAAAATATTTTGAAAATCATATTTCACATAACTCGAGCCAGAGACAATTGACTCTAGCCAAAATCTTGACCATTGTATTTAAAAATTGAGTTTGACTCGAGCCATCATTTACCACCTTGAGTCAGTAAGGTCGTTTTCTGTTATGGAAAATGGTCTCAGGGTTCCAAAGGATGAAGAAGACTATGATGAGAATGACAGAAGAAATGTCACACTCAACAGCAAGGCTGTTCTTCTACTACAAAGTGCTCTTAGTCAACAAGAGTATTTCCGTGTCTACAACTTAACTTTTGCTAAAGCCATGTGGAATGCACTGGAAATAGCTCATGAAGGAACTACTGGAGTGAAGCAAAATAGAGTCAATACTCTCATGACTAAGTATGATCTTCTTTGTATGAAGCCTAGAGAATCCATTAGCGATTTCCAACTAAGATTTACTCATATAATCAACCAGCTTGCTGCATTGGGCAAAGAGTATGAGCAACCTGTCCGAGTGAGGAAAATTCTCAATATCCTTAACAAGGAATGGGAAGCCAAAGTCACTGCTATTGAAGAAGCTCGTGGAGATTTTATGGCATCTGTAGCAGCCCTCTTTGGCAGCCTTTCTAAGTATGAGGCAAAGCTCAAGTTCAAAAAGGACTTGATGAAGTTCATGGCAAAAAAAGGGAATTGCCCTTAAAGCCGTCAAAGAAGCTAAGGAATCAGATGATGATGTAGAATAAGATGAAGATGAAGAGCTAGGCATGATGGTTCGAAGATTCAAGAAATTCTACAAGAAGGACCAAGGATACAAGAAGTTTCACAAGGGTAGCTCCAGCTATGAGGCAAAGAAGCCAATCATCTGCTACGAGTATGAAAAGCCTGGTCATATTAAGTCTAAATGTCCAAATCTGAAGAACAGGGACAAAGAGAAGAAGAAGTTCAATAGATTCAAAACGAAAGCCTATGTCTCAGGCATATGGGGAGATAGTTCATCTAATGAAGATGAAGATGATGAGAAAGACAAAGCCAACATCTGCTTAGTGGCTGAAGAACAAGAGCAATCTGAAAGTTACAATGAGGTATATGACTCGCTGCCACCTTACGATGAACTTTTTGCTGAGTATAATCTTGTGCAATCAGAATTTGAGAAACTGGGTGAAAAATATTTTGCTTTGAAAAATAAGAACATAACTATTGAACTGCAAGTGAAAAATCTTCCTGAAAATGATGTTTGTGAAGATTGTGCATATTTAGAGAAAAATAATTTACATCTCACAAAGGCACTTGAGAAATTCATGAGAGGTAGTGAAATGCTCAATGTCATTTTCAAACAGCAAAGATTTATAAATGACAGATCAGGGATTGATTATAGACCTGATTTTGATAAAAAGAAAGGCAAAAAGAAATTTGGAGAAAAATCTTATTTGAACTATTTTAGAAAATCTGTTCATTCTTCAAATCTTTTGCTGATTGCAACTATTGCAATCGTAAAAGTCATACTACTTCTTCCTATTTTCATAAAAAGGAAAGAAGAAGTAAACCTATAGGGAACTATCAATGGGCGCCAAAGGGATCTTCCAAGGTTCCTAAGACACAAACTAACCCTAAAGGACCCAAGAAAAGATGGGTACCTAAGACTTGATCTGCTATGTCTTGCAGGTTTGTCTAAGAGCATCAAAATCCAACAAGTGGTACGTTGATAGTGGATGCTCTAGACATATGACGGGAGACCAGTCCAAATTTGCCTCAATCAAGACCAAGGATGGTGGCAAGGTGACCTTTGGTGGGAGCCAATCTGGAAGGATTGCTGGTATTGGTGAAATTGGCAACAATTATGGACCACAAATCAAAGATGTCTACCTTGTAGAAGGACTTTTCCACAATCTCCTCAGTGTAAGCCAAAGCACTGATAAAGGTAACTTAGTTATCTTTGATTCTGAGGAATGCTTGATTGTGAGTAAGGATATTCTCCCTTTGGAAAATTTAAAATCAAGAGCTTTATTCAGAGCCCCTAAAGAAGGCAATTGTTATACACTTAATCTCTCTAGCAATGATTCATTTTTGAAAAATGTTTTGTTAGTAATTTGGATAAGAGTTGGCTATGGCACAAGCGATTAGCTCATGTCAATATGATTCAACTTGACAGATTACTTAAAAAGGATTTGGTGATTGGTGTTCCTAAACTTCGTTTTAAAAATGACATGATTTGTGATGGTTGTCAAAAAGGAAAACAAGCCAAGTCATCTTTCAAATCCAAAAATGAGATGTCAACTAATAGACCTCTCCAACTACTTCACATGGATCTAGTGGACCAGCTAAAGTAAAAAGCCTTGGTGGCAATCTTTATACTTTGGTCATAGTTGATGATTTCTCTAGATTTGCATGGACAATATTTTTATCTTCTAAGGATGAAACCATTTGATCAATTTGTTGTGTTTGCCAAGAAGGTCCAAAACAAGAAAGGGTTCTCTATTTCAGGAATTCGAACTGATCATGGAGGAGAATTCGTGAATCATGCATTTGCTGAATTCTGTGACAACATAGGAATTGATCACAACTTCTAAGCCTCAAGGACTCCTCAACAAAATGGTGTTGTGGGGAGAAAGAATCGAGTCCCCACCGAGATGGCAAGAGCTATACCGAATGAAAACAACATTCTCAAGTGTTTTGGGCTGATGCAATGAGTACCGCTTGCTACATCTTGACTCGAGCATACCTCCGGAAGAAGTTGAGTAAAACTCCCTATGAAGTGTACAAAGGAAGAAAGCCAAATCTGGCTCATTTACATGTGTTTGGATGCAAGTACTTCATCCACAACAATGGTAAGGACAACTTGGGAAAATTTGATCCCAAGGCGGATGAAGGTATATTTTTGGGTTATTCAAATAGAAGTAAGGCTTATAGAGTTTTTAGTACTCACATTCGTATTGTTGAAGAGTCAATGCATGTTGCATTATGTGAATCAAAATCGATAAGCCTTTGGATGATGATGAAGAAAATAATTTCAAAAATCAATTCTTTTTGAAAACTACTCCTGCATCTATTGAAAATCCTGAAAATGTTTTCGAGGCTGATCCTCAAAATAATCTTGAAAATCCTAATCAGTCTCAGCCTAGAGCCAGCCTAGAGCTTGGAAGTTCATTATGAATCATCCTTTGGACCAAGTAATAGGTGATATAAGTCAAGGAGTAAGAACAAGAAATAGCACTTTGAATGAAGTAACATTTTCTGCATTTATATCTCATATTGAACCCTCTAAGATTGATGAAGCTCTCTCAGATAATGATTGGGTGATAGCAATGCAAGAGGAATTACAACAATTTGATAGAAATCAAGTTTGAGATTTGGTACCAGGCCTAAGGACCATCCGGTCATTGGCACTAAAATGGGTATTCAAGAACAAAAGAGATGAATCAGCAATCATTGTCAGGAATAAGGCAAGATTGATTGCTAAAGGCTATAATCAAGAAGAAGGAATTGATTATGAAGAAACTTATGCTCCAGTGGCAAGATTGGATGCCATAAGAGTTCTTATAGCCTTTGTTTGTGTTAAAGAAATCAAGCTCTATCAAATGGATGTCAAAACTTAAATGATCGTTGAAATCCCTAATGTAACCGTTGGAGACATTCGGGAAGGATTTGTTAGTTCTTTAAGGGTTTTGATGATTACCAACAATTGCAAACAAGATATGAAGTTTTCGTTTGTTAAATTTGAAAAACTTGATGTTAAAGGAAAACACCAAAACTCGAGTTTTGGTTTTACAAAGAAGAACTCAAGATTTCTAAACTAAGCAAAACCTTTGGTTTTCAAAGAAAACACAAGTTTTCATCACACGAGACTTCTCAATGTTTTTCGAAAAGTGCAAAACTCGAGGTTTGTTTTGAAAACTCAAGTTTTGGCCTCACAGAGAGTCTCCTAAGTTCTGAACTATCAAAAACCTCCAATTTTGTTCCAAAACCTCAGGTTTTCATTTTAACATGAAGCTTCCAAGTTTTCACTAAAATTGTGAAAACTCGAGTTTTGATTACAAACTCAAGTTTTGAATTGAGAGAGCATTCATGTTTTAACCAATTTTCAAAACCTCCAATCTTTGTGAAAACCTCTAGTTTTTGAGTTTAATATAGTTTTCTTTAAGTTTTCATTATAAAATGAAAACTCGAGTTTTGCTCAAGAAGAAAACTATAGGTTCTCTCATTTTTTGAAAACCTCCAGTTACCTTGAAAATCTCAAGTTTTGACCGGAGCAAAGACTCAAAGTTTTCATCATAAAATGAAAACTCGAGTTTTGCTCAGGCAGAGAGCCCTCATGTTTTCTTAGTTTTTGAAAACTGCCAGTTTCTAGGAAAACCTCCGGTTTTGACTTGGCGCAAAATCTTCAACTTTTCATATTTAAATGAAAACTCGAGTTTGATTTTAAAACTCGAGTTTTGGCCAACCCGAGAGGATTGCCATTTTTAATGTCTTGAAAACCTCCAGTTTTGTAAGAGAACCTCTAGTTTTGATGTTTTGGACTTAAGTCGACTTTTCATACCAAAGTCCAAAACTTGAGTTTTGAGAAACTAAACTCGAGTTTTCATCGCGGGATTTGAAATTTTAAATTTGAGGAATTTGTAAAACCATCTTGTTTGATCTTAACACTTCCTATCAACATTCTACCATATTCTTAGCTATGTTTAACCACTTTGTTATTGAGTTACAGAGATTTTAAAGAATATTTATTAAAGGTTCAAAGCAAAAGTAAAAGGTGAAGTCAGCACATTAAATGCAAAACCCAGAAAGTTGCATACTTTTGGGTAATCCTTCTACACACGTCTATAAAGAATTAAAGAATGTTTTCCACATCCAGAAGCTGCTACTCCAACGGATTAATCTGCAGGAAGTCAAATTTGAACTTCTGCACCACTAGATTAAGTGAAGATTAGTTAGAGAAGAAGACCAAAGCTTAACCTAAACCTTGTCTAATGTAGGCAACGGTTACATTGAAGATTACAACATTCATTTAATGCTCTCTTGGTATAAATAGAGCAGCATTCAAGTCTTCTTAACTAACACATCGGCTAAAAACAAATTGCATCCAAGTCTCACATTTATTCTTTCAGTTTTCATCTGTATTGTATCCTTTGATACACAAAGCTTCAGTGTTTATCATTATCTACTCTTAGAGAGAGTTCTTATCTATAAATCATTTATTGTAAAGAATCACAAGTCAGGGGACTTGGTGATTGGGTTCATTCATTGCAACCTGTAAGGGGGAGTAAGTTCTAGTGAGAGAATTACTCTTGAGTACAGAGTGTGTAATCGATTGAGATAGTGGAAATCCTAGAGAGTCTGGGGACTGGACGTAGGTCAAGAAGTTAGACCAAACCAGGATAAATCTCTGTGTCTTGCTCTTCTTCTCTACACTCTCATTCACCTCTATTTTAGTGTTCAAAAATATAGGAGTTTCGAAAAGTTTTTGAAGTCCCCAATTCACCCCCTCTGGGTGATTTAGCTCCACTTTCAGGATTAGGGTGAGCTTAGGTCTTCTTCTCTCTCTACTCTTTGCTTAATCTAGTTGCACAGAAGTTTATGGTTGACTTCTTGAATATTAATCCATTGGAATGGCAGCTACTTGATGTGGAAAGGGAACATTAATCCCTTTGCAACGTGTGTAGAATGATTGTCTAAAAGTATGCAAGTTTTCTGAACTTTGCATTAATGTGCTGACGTCACTTTTTGCTTTTGCTTTTAACCTTCAATTAATATCCTCTAAATCATATGAAACTCACTAACAAAGTGGTTAAACATAACTAGGAATAATAATGAATGATGATAGGAAGTATTAAGATCAAACAAGAAGGTTTCACAAATTTGTTAGATTTGAATTTGAAACTCTATGACACAAACTCGAGTTTTGTTCACCAAAACTAGAGTTTGTCATTGTGCACTAATAGCAAAACTCGAGTTTCCAAATCATTTCGAGTTTCCTTCATCCCGAGAGGAATGTCACGATTTGAGCTTTGGAACATATTTTTGAATGAAACGAGTTTCATTTCTAAACTCGAGTTTTGGACTCTTGAAATATAAAATCAATTTTAGTCTAAAACTTCAAAACTGGAGTTTTCAAAACATTGAAAAAGAGAAAAGCTCTTCGCTTGGCCGAAACTCGAGTTTCCAAAACTAAACTCAAGTTTTCATTTAAGTATGAAAACTTTGAGAAATTTATGCCAAGTCAAAACTGGATTTTTCAAAAACTCGAATAAAACTTGAAAAACTTTCTGTCAAGTGTAAACTCGAGTTTTTCAAAACTTTGGAAAACATAGAAAACTCATGGCAAACTGAAAACTGGATTTTCCATATCAAAAGCAGCAGTTTCCAAAAGCTCAAAATTTTGGAGACTCTCGTATGACCAAAACTCGAGTTTCTAAATAGAAACTGGAGTTTTGTCTTTGTCAGAAAATATTGAAGAGTCTCTATGTGGTGAAAATTGGAGTTTTCTCTAAAACTCGGAGTTTGTGTAAATTTGAAAAACTTGGAGTACTCTCTCGTAAGACCAAAACTCAAATTTCTAAATGAAAATTGGAGTTTTGCTTAATTCATTAAAATTGAGATACTCTGTCAAATCAAAACTCAAGTTTTGAAACCAAAACTCGAGTTTTCAAACCAAAACTCGAGTTTGCCTTTGACAGTAAGTTTTTCAACTTACCAAAGACAAACTTCACATTGCGTTTACAATTGTCAATTATTATAAAAACACATAGAGAGCTAACACTCTCCCCCTTTTTGATGATGACAACACTTGTAAGCCAAGATTTCAAGAATTTGAGAGTTTGCATTTGAAAAGAGATTTTGCATTTGGCATTGTTTTAGAAACCTCATAAGTGTTCATAGAAATGTCATTTTGAAAAACTGAGGTATTTTGAAACATAATATTGCACATAATAGTATTCAAACAACTTCAGAATATCAGAGATAAGCAATAGAAGGCAAAATTCACAAAATGCATTTCATATGATAAGAACTACAGCAAAAAGTTAAATGCCTAATTACAAAAACTAAGAAATTGCAGAAACTATCAAATTGCAGAAACTAAGTACAGAAGAATCAGGACTCAAAACACTCTACATCTCTCAAACTCAAATTCAACTCAAATTCTATGCATTGCCTTTGCCTTTCTCTCCCCCTTTGTCATCTTCAAATGAGGATGGAAGCTAAAAACTCTATCATTGTCATGCTTTAATGTATCAATTAGCTAAATATGTGATTTCATCTTCATAATGAGTTTTTAGACTTTATTTGCATTAATCTTGGTCACATCTTGAGTTTGGATTCAAAACTGAACTTTAGTCACATTCTTACTACAATTGGGTCGTGAATACTGTTCGGTATTTTGGGTATAACTTGAGTTCTAGAAGTCCAATGGATCTTCAATTTGCATTTTCAGAAAGCTGGAAGCCCTACAAATCTTATGAAGAGCCCAAAAGCCAAATCAGATGTTTAGAGGGCCAAAATGGGCCTGGAAGCCGAAACAGGCTGCTGTCACTGGACTCTGGAATGACGTTCGGTATTTGACCCATAACTGGAGCTACAGACCTCCAAATTAGGTCCGGTTTGCGCGGTTGGAAAGCTGACATTTAGGGCAACATTTAATATGAAGACCACGTGGTCTAGATCCGCCTTTTTCGGGGTGTAAATCCAGGTTGGAAATGACGCGTTTTTGTCCAGCTTGCAAATGACGCGTTTTGGAGGTGGAAAGTGGTTTAATGATTCTTCCATATTTGCCACCAAGAAAAGTGACGAAATTAGGTGCAAAATGGATGAATGAGATGCCCAATTTTCCTATAAATAGATGAAGAGGCTAAAGGGAAACACACACCTTGGAGAGACCAAGATCTCTCCCATTCTAAGTTCCTTCTTTATTTCTTGCCTCCTACTTGGGATGGCTTAGTTTTAATCTTTCCTTTTAATTATTTCATTTTGATTTTATGTTCTTCTTCTTTTTCTTTTATGGATTCATTATGTTCTTGAGATTTATTTTGGAATAGAAGCTTTCATTTTCTTTAATTGTTCTTCGTGTTCTTCATGTTCATGATGAACTTGTTCATGTTCTTTATGGTCATGATGAACATCTTTCTTTCTACATTTTCATTTTACATAGCCATGCTTGGCTAAGTTTTTGTGATCGACCCATGAGTTGAGGATTCCATGGTGTCATCCGGAGGACTTGTGCTTTAATCGGTAACTGACTTGTTTCTATTGATTTTAATCGGATCCGATTATAGTCATGGATTGGGTATTAGATTTAATACCCGTGATTGAAATCCCAAGGACATAGGTTGGGACCGGGTTGTAGAGAGCGTTGTGCGATCGTACGCCGAGCTTCGCCACGTGTTCGATCAGATGCTAGGCGATCGTCTAGTCGAGGGAGTTTCTGGACAAATGCGAGATTTGGTTTGTCTAGAATCAATCATAAGTTCAGTTATTCTATTTTTGTTCGATGATGGAAGGTCTTGGAATCCCAATTAGGTTGATCCGTTTTAATTTGATTAATCTTACATTTTTCTCATTCTATCTTTAATTCTTATTCTAAATCCAACAAAAACCAATCCCCCCTTGTTTTCATTTCATTTACATGACATCTAGATTACTTAGGATTCAATAAAAGGCTCCTCGAGAAGAGAGAACGATCCCAGGTTTGCCTATCGCAATCCTTGGTTAATTGTTGATTGTGGACCCCAAGGCTAATGACAAAAGGTCTTCATCACTGAGATTGAAGGTTCACGGAGAGTGATCAGAGGAGTAGAAGGAGGTGAGTCATGGTGAAGAATCTCAGTAGTTGGTGTATGAGGATTGCGAACCTTAGTGGCTGGAGTAATTGGAGATGGGGAGGATAAAATCTCTGTGGTTGGAGTGGAAGTAAGCATAGGAGATGAGAAAATGGGAGTGGATGGTTCAGGTGAGGAGGTAGGAGCCTGACGACTAATAAAGGTGAATGATGGTGAGGACGAAGGTTCAGGATCAGGCTTCAGATGATCATCAGATGAACTAGAAGCAGGGCCTGAAGTGCTTGGACCCGGAGATGTTCCAAAACCATAAGTTGAGCCAATATGGAGACGCTTCAGGACTTTATCCAGTCTATCACTCAGACTCACATTAGAGACCATCAATGTAGTCAATTTGGCATCGCGATCCATCATATGGCCAGTGCGATCCTCAACCTTTTCCTTGAGAGCGCTTCCTTGCCCAAAAACACTTTCAATTTACTCTCTCATAGCATCCTGAGCATCAATCATTTCATTGTTCCCTCGGGTTAGCTCAACCACTAGTTTCCCCATCTCAAACTCGATCCTGATAGTCATAGCTGCAAGAGAAGCATCCACTATGGCCTTAACTCTGGACTTGAAATCAGATGGCTGACAGAGATTTTCCGTAATCTCCCAAAATAACTAGATTAGAAAAGGATTTGCGGTATAATGTAACCTGGGTCGTTTCCCAATGAATTCTTGATCGGTTTAATTTGAACAAAGAATAAAACAAAAAGAAAATCGGGGTTTTTGATTTAGAAGAGATTGAAAACGGAAATATGCGAAACAAAACGAAATAACACAGATTAAACAAAAAAGAGGATTAAAGGATTAACCCATGATTTCGGATTCACCCACTACCCTTCCTCGAACGAAACAGATTTATAACCGAACTCGTAATCGACTCTAGACAAACCGAAATCTACGCATTTGTCTAGAAATTCCCTCAACCGAACAATCATTCAGAATTTGTTTGAATCGTGGCGTACCTCGTACGATCGCACAAAAATACTTTAACCCAAATCCGAACTTCGTCCTTGGGAAATATCGATTTGGGTTTTTAATCAAAAACCCAATCCGAACCAAAAATCAAATCTCGATTAAGGGATACAAACGAGTTAGATGATTACCGATTAGGCGCGAATCCTCGGATAGTGGATGGAACCCTCATCGTGGATCAATCTCAGAAATTTAGCCGAACATAATTAAGAAAGACGAAAAATGTATGAAGAACGCGAAGAACACGAAGAACATTGCAGTAGAATTTGAAAACTACTATTTTGATCCTCCGAATTCTAAAAACATGAATGAGAATGTGTTTGTGGCTGCTGCCTCACTTAACCTAAAATGGCAAAACGAAATGGGGCTCCAATCCACAAGTCGGGCCCGTAACGAAAATAAAATAAAATGGGCTTTAATTACAAAATTCGAGCCCAAAAATACATATGACTTCGGCTCCAAAACAACCGCCCCTCTTGTCCGAATTTGATCTTCATGTCTTCATAACAATTGTAGCTCTCTGAATCATCTGAAATATGAGACAAAAATGAGGCAAATCGATGTCGGTTCAAGAGTTATGGTAAAAATGGTGAAGCAATGTAAAACTGGAATTTATTATTAAATAATGGCTAAAATATAATAAAAGGCCCAAGGCCCAAATAAGTATAAAAGCCATTATTTATTAGCTAAAGAGTCCTAAATTATAAATCAAGAGACAAAAAGTAGTGTATGAAATATTCAATTATCAAATTCCCCCACACTTATCTTTTTGCACTCCCGAGCAAAATTCAAAGAAAAAGACCTAAAGGAGAAACTCTTCTTTTCTAACAATTGCTAACAATGCAAAAATTGAACAAGGGACACAAAGCTCCAAAAGATCAATCAATCAAGACCACAATCCCTTCATCTCAAATTACAATTCATGGTAATCTCAATCAATGATGCTAATCACATAAGATGGTCTCTCAAATGATGCGCTCAATCAATCAATCAATCAATCTCTCAAGTGTTTAAGGTAAATAAGCGTATCACTCAAATTCTACTCAAGAAATTTGCTCTACCATAAGCTTGCTCAATTTCTACGTCTCCACTACTCATAACACATGCATGCACAAATCAAGAGAGCTTGTTATGAAAGGTTGTAATGGGGTTAGGGTGAAGGTAGGTAATAGTATGGAATGAGAGGTTAAGCACCAAGGAAATTAAAAAGAGCACTAATTAACACAATCATTCTCTATGTAAGAAAATTTTTATTTTACTTATATATCTCCTTTCTTTCTATGTATTTTCTTTCGTTATTTCTTCTCTTCTTCTTTTTTTTTTTTGCTTTTCTTTCTTTTCTTTTTTTTTTCTTTTGCTTTTCTTTTTTTTTCTTTCTTTTCACATCAAGGATAAGAGGATTAAGGCGTCTCGGGGTTGCCTCACCGGTTTAGAGTCCTCTTCCAATAGAATGCGATGCATACACATGGAAGGGCCGATGCCAACAATATCGCTAATGTCCACCCAATGGCTTTCTTGTTCGCCCTCAATAAGCTTAGCAGCCTTCTCTTCTTGGTCGTGAAGAAGATTATTTGCCACAATGATCGGCAACCGTTCATCCACCTCCGTAAATGCATACTTCGGGTGATCGGAAGGGATTTCAGCTCAAGCTTGGGTGGTTGCTGTGGAGGGAAGAAGCTTGGGTGGTTGTTGCAACAACTCTGATGTCATCACACTGGAAATGCCTGAAACCACATTCAAAGAAACAAAAGGACTGTGTCTATACGGCTCAATGTTAACATCGAATCAAGCTCATCAAAATCGAGTTAAGCTCATCAAAATCGAATCGATGCACATTAGGATCGGTGAAGCTCAAACTCGAATCAATATCGAATCCACATGTAAAGTAGAATCACCAAGCAAGTCGAATCACCAAATAATGCAAAGCATTAAGCAAATCGGTGCAAACAGAGCACCATTCATTATCAAGACATGCACAAATGGGAGAATCACTCTCGATGCAAAATCGGGATAATTAGCACACCAATCGCAATAACATCATCCACAAGATCATCAATCACATCAATGCGTAAAAACAATGTTCTTCCCTAGGATGTCTCATGGCATCAAAAATATTGAAATTCACAGATATATCACCAAACTCCATGGAAAGAGTACCAATTTAATGCACATCTATCTTAGTCCTAGCTATTTTCATGAAAGGCCTCCCTAGAATGATAGGTGATCTACTTGGGAGACTCATCCTCCATATCTAAGATGTAAAAATCGCAGGAAATATCAGTTCATTAACCTTGACTAATACATCCTCAACTAAACCGAAGGATGAACATTACTCCTATTAGCTAGCGAACAACAACACCAGTGGGGACGTAAAGGACCAAGACCAAGAGATTTATAAATAGATGCAGGCATGACATTAATAGAAGCACCTAAATCTAGCATGCAATCATCAAATCTATAGTTACCAAAATAGCAAGGGATAGAAAACGTCCCCGGATCCTTGCACTTGCGAGGCATCGTAGGCCGGATGAGTGCCGATACATTCTGGTTCAAACTCACTGCTCACTCCCCTTCGCCGCCTCTTATTGGTGCACAACTCCTTCGAAACTTGGCATATTTAGGAATTTGTTTGATCGCATCTAAGAGAGGAATGTTGATCTCTACTCTTTCCGAATGTCTCAAGTATATCCTTCTCTTGTGCTTTTCTCGCCAACTTCTTAGATTGAATCGTTCTCCGAGGGAAAGGAAGAGGAATGGGGATGTCTTCCTCTTCACCTTGCTTTGACCGCTTTTTATTTTTAGAGTCAATCTTCACATTTTCTCGACTCTCTTTCGATGTGGAAGTCACATCTCGCAACCGGTTTAGGTTCCTCCAATTGCTTGCCGAACGAAGGGAGATAGCACTCACATTCCCCTTAGGATTAGGAATTGTTTGTGAAGGAAGAGTGTTGGATCCCCGAGGTTGAAGCCGGTTCAATGAGGTTGCCAACCGCCCAACTGTGTTTGCAAACTCGAATGGAAGTGTCGGTTGCTTTGTTGGAACCGCATATTGGCCGTGACAAATTGCTTCATCATATCCTCAAGGGAGGAACCACCACTACCACTACTACTAGCTCCGTTGTTGTGTTGCACGTGGAGGTGCACATATGGTCGGTCGAGGAGTGGTGCTAGCAAAGGCAAAGGAGGTGCAGATTGTCGTTGGAAATTCTCGTGGTCTATACCGTCTCTATTGGTAATTCCCTTAATTTTGCGATATTGGTTACTCGGGTTCTCGATTCGGTTCCAACGGAAATTGGGGTGATTTCTCCAACCAGGATTGTAGGTGTTGGAGAAGGCATTATTCTCACGGGTATTGTGGCTTTCCCTGGAAAAGCTCCCACCGAAGCTACCGATTGGTCTTGATAAGTAGGATCATGCAAGGTAGGGCAAGAGTCGTAGAATGGTAAGGGTCGAAGTAACCCACACGAGTACCCAACTCGAGGAGGAGAAGATTGTATCGTAATCCTTGTCACGTTGCCTCACCGAGAGGTCGATCATCAAGTCTATTCTCTAATCTCTCGAGAATCGCTTTGACTCGGAGGTGTTTGAACATGGTAAACAGAGTACTATTGGCCCGGGTGCCAAATTGCCGAGAGTTGGCGCCATCTCGGATATCAAGTCTCGGCATCTTCGGGTGTCTTGTTACGTAGAGCCCCACCACTAGAAGCATCCACTAAACCTTGTCTACCGGGAGCGTAGACCATCATAGAAATGGGTAATCAAGTCTTTCTCGAGATCGGGTGGTGTGGACAGCTTGCACACAACCTTTTGAACCTCTCCAAGTACTCATACAAAGTCTCCCATTGACTTGCTTAATGTTGGCAATTTCCTTCTTGATCGCAATCGCTCTTGAAGAAGGGAAATATTTCTCCATAAATAACCTGCCAACCTCGGCCCAGCCCCAATAGATGAAGGTCAAGGTACAACAACCGATCTTTGGCTCCACCTTCCAATGAGAAAGGAAAAGCTCTCGCTTGATTTGATCTTCATCAATTGCATGTGGTTTCATTGTCCGCACACTAGATGGAATTCCTTCAAATGCTTAATGGCACACTCACCGAAAGACCATGAAACTTAGGCAAAGCAAGTGTATTAGACCAGATTTAAGCTCAAAGTTAGCAGCAAAGGGCGGGATATTGAATGCACAAAGGTTGATAATTAACATCAGTTCATTCAATTCCTTTAAAGTAGGCCGATTTTCCGTTCTTCCGCCATAATTTCGAGTTAGGAAAATTGCTACTAGAATCGTGTAAACAACAAGACTATCGAAGTACTATCGAAACACAATCGAAAGATCAACAAGTATGGACACAATCGAATGGCCACAATCGACTCAAGTGCAATGTCCAATTCAAAGATTAATCCCACGACTTAGCCTAACAACTCTTCTAGCAAGAAGAATTGTCCTTTCTATTTCGGGATCAAATGGCAACAAGTCTTCGCATTGATAGTGCTCCTAGTACTCATGCAAAGATAGTCACAAGGCGAGAATCTGCAAAAAAATCAGAATTACGAAAATGCCACCAGCCAATCGAATTACGAAAATGCCACTAAAAGTGGTATAAAGTAGAAAAACACTAGAACACACAAAAGCAAACACAAAAACAAAAACCTATGGTAGAAATTGACCTAAACAAGTCCAGAAACACTATCAAATGATTTTTAAAATTTTGGGACTTGGACGTGGCAACTCCTAGACCATTGGGGAACCCAAAAATGGAATAAAAAAACTTCAAAAATTGAAAAAGTGGTCTAAACGATGGAATTTGGCAAAACGGAGCTTAGCACATGGAAAATCAAAGATTTTCCATGTCGTTCTTAAGTAGATAGGCCATTTTCTATCACTCGTACCAAAATTCAGCCAAATCGAGATACTCCGAAAAAAACCGATTAGTAGAAATCATGAAATCGGAAATTAAAACGAAAAAGTGGTCTAAACGTTGGAATTTGGGGAAAATAGGGTAGACCTCACTCCCAAGGAGAGTGACTCTTTCTTAGAATGCCCAATTCCTTGTGAATAAGACTGGTTTGAGTGATCTGGGTCAGAAAAATTTCTGTCCGGTCACCCGAACCACCTAAACTCGAAAAACGAAGCTATTTACACTACCGTTACTAATCAAACCGATGCAAATTCGGCAGCGGCGCCATATTTTGACAAAGATTTGTCGTAATCTCCCAAAATAACCAGATTAGAAAAGGATTTGCGTATAATGTAACCTGGGTCGTTTCCAACGACTGTGATCGGTTCAATTCGAACAAGAATAAAATAGTAAAAAATTGGGGTTTTGATTCAAAGAGAATAAAAATGAAATAACATAACAGAACGAAGTAAACACAGATTAAACAGATAATTTAAGATTAACCCAGGATTTCGAATTCCACCACTTCCCTTCCTGACGAAAACAGTGATTATAACCGAACTCGTGATCGACTCGGGCAAACCGAAATCTCTGCATTTGCCCAGAAATTCCTCAATGAACAATCGTCCAGAATTTATTCGAATCAGTGGCAGCGTATCTCCGTACGATCGTACAATGATACTTTAACCTAGTTCGAACTACGTCCTGGGAAATGTCGATCTCGGGCGTTAAATCTAACACCCAATCCGAAAGTAAATCGAATCCGAAATTACAAAACAAAACGAATTTGTTACCGTTAAGAACGAGTCCTCGGATAGTGGAATCCTCAATCCATGGGTCAATCACAGTAGCTTAGCTAGTCATGATTATGCGTAACGAAAATCGAAGAACGAAATGAAGAAGTTCATCATGAACACGAAGAACACGATGAACAGAGGAAGAACAGATGAGAGAAAATAAAACTTCGTATTTGATTCAAAAATATCTAAAAACGTGAATGAGAATGTGTTTGTGGCTGCTGCCTCACTTAACCTAAAATGGCAAAACGAAATGGGGCTCCAATCCACAAGTCGGCCCGAACGAAAATAAAATAAAATGGGCTTTAATTACAAAATTCAAGCCCAAAAATACATATGACTTCGGCTCCAAACTCGACCGCCCTCTTGTCCGAATTTGCTCTTCATGTCTTCATAACAATTGTAGCTCTCTGAATCATCTGAAATATGAGACAAAAATGAGGCAAATCTGATGTCCAGTTCAAGAGTTATGGTAAACATGGTGAAGCAATGTAAAACTGGAATTTATTATTAAATAATGGCTAAAATATAATAAAAGGCCCAAGGCCCAAATAAGTATAAAAGCCATTATTTATTAGCTAAAGAGTCCTAAATTATAAATCAAGAGACAAAAAGTAGTGTATGAAATATTCAATTATTAGTGGTCAAACCATTATTTATTTATATATGCAGAATTTAACGTGTCACACAAAAACACATGCAACGTACCTTAAACCACTTCCATCGATTATCATTTGAGTCCTCCGGAATAGACTCGCTTTCTTAAGCAGCAATGTTTGTAGTCTAATGGTAGCATTTAACACAAGTTTAAAGTATCTACTAATGGTTTCACCCGACCTTCCAAACTCAAATTGGATTACTCGTTCTTGACATGATGACCTAGGATGTGAAGGAACATCGCCACTTGCTCATCAACTAGCATATGATTAGTTGGTTTCAATCCACCAATTGTCTCTAACATGTGACACAATTTATCAAACGTTGCCCGATACATCCTAATTTGGTTGAAGCAAGTTGTATCACTACTATATATCATTGCCCTCAAATTGGCTCTCTTGGCATAAAAGTCTAATCTATATGACCTATCCGGTAGGTGCCTCGGTCTACTTGCTCCTACTGCAACTACCATATTCACAATGAACGTCCTCACTGCTATAAGCAAAGCAAAGCATCCAGCCAACATTGCAACCATTTCCTCTGCCTCTTGGTCCATACCTAAACAATTTTTCCCACACCCATTTGCCCTTCAATGTCATCTACTACTCCACTTTACAAACTACATCTTCAAACATAACTTTTTTTCATCCTATCTACTTTAATTGACAACATCAATTATTAATCACAACAAGCCATGTCACTGTAAAAGCATTCTACCAGCCAGCATATATAACACACAACTAAAAATCATCATGCACATCAAAATTTTTCACATCACCGAAGCACATTCAATATGGAAAGGCAACAAATAGCTTCACATCGTCATTTTCACCGTTGCTTAAACCACAAACATACAGGACATACTAGAAAAACCAAATATTTGAACCTATATACATGTTTCACAATACCCATCAAACCACCCTAAAAAACGCGACAAACTTGTGCATTTCCCACAGCTACGCATCCTACACAGCAGACGAATAATAATTTTCCCCCGTACAAAGAAAGCACTCAACCACGGCGCCACCTGTTCCCCACCAAGACGCAAAAAGTTTTCAAGAACAGAAGGTATTAGCTTACCTCGATTCAATCTTGCTTGCCAACTCCTTCGCACGAGCTCAACCTTCGTCTGCTCCTTCTTCCAGCTCTCCACAATCGCGCTTGCTTTTTTTTAATATCAGGGGGGCTTTTTAGTCCTCAAAATCACTTTCCCGGTGAAATTTCAAGATCCCGCCATTTTGGGAAGGATCCCCTTTTCCTTCGTTTCGGGAGCTTCACGGCCCGTGGGAATCTCGGCTCCCCCACGGGAGATGGCGCGCCAAACACGTCCCGAACAGGGAACCGGGTTTAAGTCCCAGGAACCCGGCCCAATTCCGTCAACCAAACAGGCCTTAATTTCCTTTCTATTTATTATTAACTACTAATAACCCACTTTTATTTTTATTAATTAATAACTCCCTTTATTATTTATTAATAATTTCATTTTTATTATTCTTTATTTCTCATTTAATAATATTACTATTTTTTATTATTATTATTTTACTATTTATTATTATTTCTCTACAAAAAAAGTATCATTTTAAAATATTAGTAAAACATAAATTATGTTGTACACTCCTCTACGCCAAAAATTAAGCAAAACTTCAATTTCCCATCATCACATCACCAGTATAACGCATGCATGTTTGCTAGTAATATGGCAATAAGAATCATTATATGTATTACTCATACGCACACAGTGAAGTTTCCTTTTTAAGGTGCAATGAAAATTCATACCTTTAATATGTATATAAAGGAATCACAAAACTTACTTTTATTATTATTATTTTTTATTTATTTCAACGGCATATTTTATATATACACACACACACCTTGATAGTAAGGTATTTTCTAAATGCTTCTAAAGTGTTTTCCTTCTCTTTAATTTCATGTATGTAGCTATATACATATGAATAAATTTCCTATTCCTTTCCAGGCACGCGACATGCATATATATATAATACATATTTTACAAAGCATAACCTTTCTCTTCTCTTAGGCAGCACACTCACACCTATATATATAAGTATATAACTACATGATAGAAACTAATGACAGCAAATTCCCTTTTTTACTTTTTTTATTATTATTTATTTTTCACATGCAATATAACTTTCAAGTATGGCAATATACATATATACAACGAGCTGAGTCTTTGATTCAAATCCTTCCACTCCCCACATACATATATATACATACCAGCAAAACAAAGCTTTTGATTCCCCTTTTGTTTTTCAATTGCAGCAACCATATATATCTTGTCATTTTCCTATGGTTTCCAGAGTATGGTTCCATATTTATATTTACATGCATATGTAATTAGCAATGCAAGCTTTTCTCTCACACTTTATAAACTACTATACTATATCTGCATGCATTCATAGCAAGTTTTCTTTCATTTTTTTTTTTTCTACATATCAGCAAATGTATATATATGAGGCCAAAGTTTTCTTTTGATTTTTCACTACCTCAACGTATACATATATATATATATAAGTCAACTTTCTTTTATCTTGCATATGAATCAGCTAACTCATGCACAGTAGCTATATTGGCATCGTTTTGGTGTGTTTTCATATATAGCTACATATATATACACTAACAGTAAACTCTGGGTTTTTAATAACAGCAACTTATATACTTATATATATAGACACACACACACACGCTATTCCAACACTGGGAAATCATAAAGAAGAGGGACCAAAGACTCACCTAGTTGTCGGCTAGAAGACTGATCTCAGTTGACACCAAATGCCTCTGTTTTGAGGATCCAAAACAGAACATACCCACACACAGCACCAAGGTCCTCTCTCTCTACCTCAAACTCTTTCTTAGCTCTCACTCTCGATTTCAATTTTGGTGGAAGTAAGTGAGTGAATGAGAGCTAAGGAAACACTTTAAATAAAACTTAGGGGTCTAGTCCGAGAGGCATACATAGACAGATGAAGAAGAAGGACCGATGGGTATATGGTGCTTGGCTCAAGAAAGCTGGAGTGGTATGGTGTTTCTGGTTTGTGTTCAGTTGAGGGCGATGGGCAATATTTGCTGACGAGAGGGAGTATGAAAATCTGATTTTCTGACTGTGTATCAGCATTTTTTTTAACGTGTTGCAGGGGTGAAAAATCTGAGGAAAGCTGATTTAATGGATATTGGAGGTATGGGTTCTGCATAAATGGATATTTGAGCATGCACGTGGGTTGTTGGATGCAAATGAAATGGACCTTTGTATTTTGTATATGGGCCGTGTGGATATATTTAATTGAAGGAACACATAAACCTTTAACTCTTCAAATAGGGATTAATTATACTATGGACTGGACGTTCCCCATCACTGATATGCTTTTACATTTTTAATTGCCCATTGTTTTGATGCATTTCTTAGTAATATAACCATTACTCATTTAATTGGAATTATTGAATAATCATGGAAAATAAATCCTAAATTTCCCTTAAGGATATTTCCTTCTTGATTAATTTTCCTTAATTTCTGTAGTCTTTAGGCCTCAATTATTCCTTATTTGGATTATTCTTTTCCCAAAATAAATTAAGGAGAAATAAGCCTAAACTTCAAATAATTATTCTCATAATTATTTCAAGCCAAAATTTCGTAATTAATTTCTATAATATTAAAAATTTCAAATCTCAAAATTTGGGATGTTACATTAACTCACCGGATTTACGGAATTTCACAGCCACCCATTGATTCGGTCATCTCCAATGTGTTCTATATGCATTTCTCTGAGTCCTGCACTTACCCAAAATTCGCCCATTTCACAGCAAACCAAGCTACCTACTCAAGAAGTCTTACATTTCATGAATAAGATCAAAATCACAAGTGTCTCATAGATCATGAACAAGTTGAGTAGTCTTATAAATAAGTGGAATGGTCTTGTGAACAAGATAAATGAAACTTCTTAAGAACTACTTATTTGCAAGTTTCTTAATAAGTGGAATAGTCCTACGAACAAGATAAATTAACTTTTCAAAAATTACTCAATTGCAAGTGCCTTTTATGAACAAGTGGAATGGTTTTATAAATAAGATAAATTAATTTATTAACAATTACTCATTTGTAAGTGTCTTACACATTATGAACAAGTGGAATAGACTTATGAATAAGATAAATTAATTTCTTAACTATTGAAGAAAAATGTTGTTTACTTTACAAGCTGATTATTATAAACGGATATTTTATATTTTGCAACATTTTAGATTAAAACAATGATTAAAATCTAATTAAAAATTAAGATCAGGTCTAGAAAAATCTAGTGTGAAAGGTATACACGATACATGCATATGGTGCACGTTTTGGCAATTATGAGTAAATGTGCACCAACTCCATTTTATTGAGCCAGCTTTCTAATTGTCAAAAAATTAATTTAAAATGAGATATGAATCCGAGCGTGATATGAATCATAGACACTTGTCATATTTGTGCGTAATTTAAAATGATGGGTCTCCACTTTATATTATGTTAAACAGCTTTCTTGTAATTTTGTATGATAAAAATTTGGCAGACTTCCAATGATACGCCTGTCATTGAGGGTTCTGTTGTCCCACCGTCTCAAGATTGGTATTTCGATTTGCCATCCTAGTTTGTATGAGGCTCCATTGTTTTTTATTAATTTCAACGTTTTTAATCATCATATGAAGTTTCAAGTGAACGGAAATAACTTGCTTTTATATTTACATATCACATGAAAAGCAGCTAAAATTGGACTGGTTTTTTTTCCTTCTCGGATGTTGCTTTTTTTTTTTTTCAAGGACTTGATATCAAATTTCATAAGTAGAACGTTATCATGGCTTTCAATAAGAGCAGATCAATGACCAAATGTTTCTTGAAGATGTCACATTTTAGGTAATGCATTTTGATCGAACTGGCCACTTTTTAACACTTGCGATTGAAAGCTTAATCTAATATTGTGTTTTAATGAACCATGTCAAAATAGGTGAGGGAACTATTTTAATTGCTCTGTTTTGAAGAACAGAGTTATATGAGAAGCAGGGAATGGCAGGTAAGAAAGTTAATTCAGTATCTCATCATTAATACTACTACTATATAATATCCATAGGAACCACTATAGCTAATTCGAGAGTTACAGGAAAAACATTATCAATGGTCACTATTTTTCTATATTACCATCAAAGAAGCATTGCTTTGTTGCTCATACTATTTCTTCAGGTTTCAACACTAAGGACTTTGTGGGTGTTATACAATTAACAATTGTCATGGGGCAGAACTGAATTTCTTCCACAATTGCTATTTTACTTGAGCAACAATAAGGACAGCAAATTAAGGTATGATAGATTTAGCATTAAATTAAGCTCGATTATTGGGATTAGTTTTTCTTTATAAAAAAATTAAAACTTTAATTTTTCTGGACATCACTATGTATTGAATAATTGGCCTCTTGCAAATTTTAGATGCTCATTTTAGTATATTTAGATAGTGACTTAAAATGAATATGATATTTTGTTTTCATAACTCAATTCAAACGATGATTTGTAGTGTTTTGGTTGAGTTGAGCTAATGAACCATCTCTGATCATATAAAAGTCTTGTAATTTTGAACTGAAAATGTTTTCTTACATATTCCACTATTAATATATTATTTACATATACAATTTGTACTTGAAGATTTTTGTGACATAAATACCTTCCAAACTCTCATGCTTATTTGCTTTCTGCCTTTCTATACCAGAATCGCAACTCTATTCATTTGTTATTATATCATCTTGTCTTTTATATTTGGGAAAGGGTTAAGTATCAATTTTGCTCTTAAAGTACACGTCTAAGAGCAATGTTGCCCTAGAAATTTTTTTGGAAGCAATGTTGCCCCAGACGCCAGAAGTATAAAAACGTAGCAATGTTGCCCCTCCTTTAACAGCCATAACAGTCAAACGTTATTTAATAGTATTATGCTGACGTAGATTGTCTACGTAGCATCTTTCTCACTTTTTTTTGAGTTAAGTAGTAATTTTGCCTCGGAGGTACCCGCCAAGGAGTAATTTTGCCCCAGAAATACACGCCAAGGAGCAATTTTGCCCTGTAAGTTTTTTTTTTTTGTCTCAATGTTGCCCCGGAAGTCTAAAAACATAGCAATGTTACCCCTTCGTTAACAGTCCTAATTTGTATTTGACACTTTTTGTAAGCTTTATTATCTCGAGTCATCTTTGCTTACAATACACGAAAGGTTCGTTAATCGTTCGTATAGATAATTTCGCAGGCAAGTGATTATTGTTTGGAAAAATTCGTTTGAACTGCTTGCACATATTCATTTATTCTTTTGTTTGGAAAAATTCGTTCTTTTTTTTTTTGATTTGTTCGAAACATTTTTTCTGGACAAATTCCACAAGCGAGTGATTATTATTTGATTAGGGAATGCCTACAATGGAGGACGCTATGGGAAAAGAAGGAATAGGCTATGTTTACTTTTTTTATAAAAAAAAATTTAATTAATTAATTGCCACCCCTACTCCCTCCTGTGATGATAATAATTATAAGACTAGGTTGACTTTTTTTTATAAAAAAAAAGAGATTAAGAAAACTAAGTAAGTTACTTAATCATACTACCTCCAATCCTAATTATAAGACCGATTGACGTTTTCTTGGAGAGATTAACGAAACTAAATAAGTTATTGAATCATATCCTATGTTTTAAAACTTCCGAGGCAAATTGAGACCAGAAAAAAAAAAAGTCTCAGGACAAAATTGCTACTTAAAAAAGTGACAAAGATGCCATGTAGACAATTCATACCAACATAATGCGGTCAACTAACGTTTGACCGTTAGTGCTGTTAACCGATGAGGCAACATTGCTACGTTTTTATACTTCTAGGGCAACATTGCTCTCAAAAAACTTCCAAAGTAACATTACTCCTGGGCGTGTACTTCAGGGTCAAAATTGATACTTAACCCTTTGAAAAAAAAAAAAAAAAAAACCCTCGTTTGTTGGTGCTTTTGTGCACGAGTAAATTGATCTACCTTCTGATTACGTATTCATCATAAGACTTGCACACATACTCAAAGTGCATTAATGATTTTATTAGCAGTCTTGAAAGGATTTCTTCAACCAATACAATTGGAAGATCATCGTGACCACAATTCCCCATTACTTCTATATCTCTGCTTTCAACCATTACTATCATGTTTATTGAATGGGATAAATCTTTTTCGAGAGAAGACACCTTATAAACCTTTTATGAGAGAAGACACTTCCTACAAGAGAAAATTCTTTACTCAAATTATTCTACCTTGTTTTCATTTAAAAACAAATGACCTATTTAAATACATCAACAAGGATTCTAAAAGCATTTAAATCAATTACACCTTAACAAAAATAGCAATCTTCCTTACAAATTTTTCCTCTCCCGCGTAACAATATCCCATTCCTATCAATATCTGTGCTTTGAACTTTGCCCTTTCCAACTACAAAAAAAAATATCATTACCCCTTTACCAATTGATCTATTTAAAATCATATTTTCTCAATACCAATGCACCTATAAATCCAATGATTTAAAAGGGGTAGTGGGTGGTAATATTGCGAAAAGGTTTGTAATGATATTATCCAAAAAATGAAATTAAGGTGCTCAAGAGATAGTTAAATTATTTACTTTTAAAAAATCTTTTTTAGTTTTATATTTTAAAATAGATTAGAGAATACTAAGAATTTTAATCGATTATTTATGCCTTCATCTATCCCTAACTATATTTACTCATCCTCTTCGATGACACATGCACTTTCTCGACCCACCACCATCATTCTTGTCGTTCTCTCATCGTCATCCTTCTTCTTTATTCGTTTCTCTCTCACACATCTCTCTCTACACGCATGCACTACAAAAAAAGGGCTTTCAGTGGCGCCATTTGACAACGACATTAAGTGTCGCCGCTGAAAGTTATCTTTCTGGCGACATTATGTTGTCGCCATGAGTACGAAGCGGCGACAAAATTGTCGCCACCGAAAGTCATAGTTTTTGGGCGACTTAATGTCGCCACCGAACCTTTTTTGTTTAAGTGTAAAAAGGGGGCATTTAGTACATTCCCTCATTTGTATTCAAGAAAGAACTTACAACCCTACGACCCTTCATCTTTCAAGGCAGTTCATCAGCCGCCTCCTCGACAGCCTTGTTCTCGCCTCCATCGTGCATTATCATTTGATGACGTTGATGACCATACCAGTGGGTTTGATCCGTCGGAGTTGTCTGACGAAGAGGATCAAGATTTATTTTTGACTCAAAGCCAAATCTAGATTCGTCTAGGTTGCTGGCAAGCCTTTTGTGGGAAGTGCTGAGGAGCTGCCGTCGACGGGACTGTTGTCAGTGGTGAGGGTTTGCATAGGATGGCGACATATGACAAGGAGGCTATGGAGGGCAGCGGAAGAGCTTAATCTCAGGGCTCCGGTAGGCGTTCAACTAGGATTTGTTACATCGATGCTGCAGAAGTGTCCGGGGGTTGTGAAGCTCTCTCTTAAAATGGAAAGGTGTGGATTTTGTTGGACTCCCCGAACTCGTCCAGATCTACAAAATGGTACTATCGAGTCGATTAATTTAACAAGACGATATACAAAAGGTATGTGAAGATTGATCTAATGAAACCTAGGTTATGTGAATGGGGAAATAATCGTGACTGAAATTGAGAATCAATCTTAGCAGGCCGCGCTATGTTCACTGAAAGACCTGGCTATCACCCAAGAGGGGGGTGAATTGGGTGTCGGATAAAACTTTAGGAACTTTGAAAATCTTTTCGCAACTTCTAAATCGACAGTTAGATATTCAAATAAGCATATACTGGAAATCTAAAAGATAAGGGAAGAGAATATGTAAACTGTGATTTATACTAGTTCGGCCCAATCCTTGACCTACGTCCAGTCCCCAAGCTCCACTTGAGATTTTCAATCCATTGTCTCCTTGTTTAACCGGGAACAAGAGAAAAGCCTTTACAACCTCACAAGTTTAGTCGGACACTTGTGCAGCCTTTACAATCTCTTCGAGATACTTCCCCTTACACATCGTAAGGATACAATTACACACTCTGTACTCAGGATGATCCTTTCACTCGGACTCACTCCCCCTTACAAGTTTTAACTGTACACCCACACTCAAAGGTTCCACAACCTTGAGATTTGATCACTAAACAAATAATCAAATAAGTGTTTAGACTCTCTCACAGAGTAGATGAATAATAATCACTCAAGTACATAATCGATCATCACGCTCTCTAATGAAAACTATATAATATTGAGAAACAAAGTGTATATGAGATATTGAACTATCGACGATGAAGTAGTAAAATCATTTCAATGGGTTCGTCGAGTCATTCATCAATCGTCATCACTCCTTTCGGTTTGAAGACTTCGCAATTTATAGGTATTTGTTTTTCGACCATTGTGAGCATTCGACCATTGGAGATCAGTTGGAAGTAGCTTGAATGTGGTCGTTGAGTCTTCCTCAAAAATGTCCGTTGAAGCGTTCGTATTAATCCCCGTTAATGGTTCTTGGTCTTAGCAACATTCTTCATTCCTTTTGTTTTGACCGTTGAGAGATAGCATTTAATGCGCAGTCGGAATATCAGAGTTAGCTTTACTTCATTCAGAATATCGGTTTTCGAGAGTATCACCGGTTTAGGTAGTTTGCATTTAATGCTTCTGACACACGACTTGCTTTATTCAAATTTGTTGATAATCCATGTTTAAACAATCTGAAACTCACACGTAAACATGTTAATAGCATTTGGTAATTGTAATGAATAACAAACTGAAGTAATAAGGTGATATAGTAGGATTCATGATTTTCGAAGTCGAAGATTTGAAGAACAGAGATGTCATTGCTCGAGCAACAATCCAAGCTTGCTCGAGCAAGCTCCTTTAGGTAGCTGAAGATAATACACTTTGTCGCTGATGCTCGAGTATGAACTGAACTTGCTCGGGCAAGCAATTCTGAAGATCTACAAATTTTGTCAGTGCTCGGGCAAGGCTAAGCGGTGTGCTTGGGCATCAATTTGAGAAGGAGTAATTTCGAGGTGTAATGGACTCAGTGTTTGAGCAAGGAACCAAAGCTTGCTCGGGCAAGATTTTTAAAGACCAATTAATATCGTTGCTGCTCGGGCAATGATCAAACGTATGCTCGGGCAAGCTTCTGCTGTTGAACTGATAAACTGGTTTCTATCATTGATGCTCGAGCAAGAGGCAAACATAGGTGAAGAGATTCAGTTGAAGTGTTGCTGCTCGAGCATGATTTTTCCTTTGCTCGAGCATGCCATTTTCATGCTCGGGCAAGCGTCTTTTAGAGATAGAGAATAAAGAGTCGATCGATGTTGCTCGAGCATGTTTTACCTCTGCTCGAGCATGCTGCTCGAGCAAGCCTTCATCTCTGCTCGAGCAAGACTCCTCAAATGTGCAATTTCCTTGCTCAGCTCGATGTTGCTCGAGCATGCTTCCCAATTGTACTTCTTTGCGCTGAGCTTGATGATTCTCGAGCATGCCAGTCACTTTACTCAAGTAGGCTATCTTTGAGTGTTAGGCTACTGCCTACCATGATCTCGTGGAAATATCAAACTCCATTGACTTTCAAAAGCACAATAGCATTGGTCGTTCAAGAGCCAATTTTAAATTATATTGTCTTCAAATTAGCTCCAAATTTGGCAAACCACCCATGCTTAGGAAGCTCTTTAAGTCTTCTTTCTATTTCAATAAGAATCAGCTCCAAACTGGTTGTAGTTCATCCATTAACATCAGATGAATGGAGGTTGTTCTTGATTAGCGTTTTTGCAACATTCTGAACTGACCATCAACTTCAAAACATAATGTCTCCTTCAATTGATCTTTGTTTTTCATGTTCTTGATGTTTTTAGAAAGGTATTTGAGTCTAGTTTCCAATGGCACTGGCTCATTTGGATTTGTCATTTGTGAGATATGCTCAAAATACCGAAGCTAGGTCCTGATTGTGGCGGTGATTTTTGTGGCAACTTGTAAAAATCATATCTCTCTCATATGAACTCCTTTGGGCATGAATTTTATATCAAAATGACGCATTGGGAGTCTAGTTTCATATGCCACTGATTTCACATCAATCTGATTCCTGGTTTGGGAGATATCATCAAATTACCGAAGGTCGCCAGAAATAGAGCTGAACAGAGGAAGCTAAAGAACGACCTTGCTCGAGCAAGAATTTTTTATGCTCGAGCATGAGTGGATTTGGAGCTGGAAAAGTACTATGCTCAAGCATGACTTTGTTGTGCTCGAACATGACTCCAGGAATGCAATTCTTGCTTGTTTTAACTCCGAATTGAGACGTTCCAACTTCTATTTGATCGCAGAGACTTCTAGAATCAATTTTCAAACTTTTATAATGATATTCTCATTCCATTCATCAAATTCTTCCATCTTCCATCTTCCATCTTGATCATTCTTCGTCATTTAATCATGAACTCATCATTCTCTGCAAGTTCTACCTTCTTCAATATTTCCTCTTCTTCTTGAATTTAACATTTTCTCCAATTTCTTCTTTCTGAAATCTCTTATCTCCTTCTTGTTCTATAATTCAACTTGGACTAATCCACATTAATTATAGTAGTTAGTCAATGTAGGAGATAAATATATTATACAAACTTTTTGCTCTTAAGAATGACATCTATATAAGACATCATCAAAACTAATCATATCCAACATTGACAAAACCCATTAACATTACCAGTTGTTTATGTCCTAATTGTAGATTTATTTCTCTTATGTTGCAGTGATTTGGATTCAACCATGCTGGCTTGCATTCCATTCTAATGCCCCAATCTGGAGTCTGTGGAGATATCGACATCTAATAATGCAATCACTTGGATCAATGGGTATTAGTCGTGCCATAGTTTGTACTATTGTGTTTTTTTGTGTTAAGGCACCTTTTTTCTTACTTTGAATGTAAAATAAGCTAGGTATTGTACTTCTTGAATCATTATTTCCCTCGTAATCAGACTTTATTATTCAATCAGTCCCAAGTTGTTGTTTGTTTCTAGTTTTTGTTAGTTATCAAGATTATTAGAGTTGAGGGCTCTATCACATTTACTTATATTATCTCTCTGTAGGTGAAGAAATTGTTGCTGGAGATGATTTCTATGGTGGTTCAGATAGGCTATTGTCCCAAGTAATTCCAAAGTCTGGAGTCATCGTGAGGTAAGTGTGATTTTTCTACTTTTTGTATTTTTCCCCTGTGTAGCAATGGATCATGAAAATAAATTATTCCTGGATTCATTGCAAGAAGCATAGGTTTCACTGATGATGTGGTTTTAATGCTATCATGCACAGACAAGTAAATACAAGTGATCTAAAGGAGGTGGCCTCTGCTATTGGACCTCTGACTAAGTTGGTGTGGGTGGAGAATCCCACAAATCCTAAGATACAAATACCTGATATTCAAGTAAGTTGGTTTCTATTGAGGTTGGAAGTGTCCATGCTTGTTTTTGTTTTTGGCATTTTTGGTCTTCTCTTGAGTGTTATAAGGCACAAGCTACTTAGAAGAAACTTCAATTATCTGCTAAGGCAATAGTTTTGGTTTCTAATGCCTAATACAGAAAGTGCAAGTCCAAGTGGTCACAGTATATAGTTGAGGTCCAGACGACTTATTGTTCTGAGTAAATTTTGTTGCTGTTTTATTATTATTATTACTGTTTCTGTTGTCATTATTTTAGTTTTTTGGTAATGTGATTGGTTTTAATTTACTGGTTAGAAAGATTTCTTGGTTTTTCCGTTTGTCACTTGTCTCTAATGTAATTAGTCCCAATTAAGTATCAAAATAAACTTGTAAATATGATAAAGAAAAGCACATTGTTATTTTAGTGTAGATTATATTAGAACAATAATATTTTTTAAGAATTACCATATTGCTAGTAAGAGTATCAGGCCATCTTACATTCAAGCCCTATATCTCAAGATGGCTCTCATTAACAATTGAAATGCTATTGTGCTTGTTCTCACTTTGATTAGGTCTTTACAATGATGAAATTTGTAGTTTTTGCCTCAGTATTTACCTCTTTTGCCCTTTTTGGTATTACTAGGCTCTCATTACTCTTATCCTTTTTTTTTTTTAATTCTTCCTAGCTAGTGCAAGTTATTAAAGGACCATCATTAGATTTCTTGCCTCTTCTTTCATAAGTAAGAATCAAAGGCCCATACCCAATAATATGTATGATATGAACAAGTAGTATTGAATTCTTTTGAATGTTTCAACTCAATGTTTTATAACTTCTTTCATTTTCTTGATTCATGTCCAGAAAATAGCAAAGATGGCTCATGCACATGGTGCTCTTCTATTGGTAGACAATACCATGATGTCTTCTGTCTTGTGTCAGCCATTTGAAATTGGAGCACGTATTCATATCACCATTACAATATGATGAAGTATAGCTTGATTTAACAACTTAATAACATGCTTGTCAATGGGGGTGCTTAGAAGGTCTGGGGATGAACATTTGTTCTCTTCATATTCAATTCTTTTCAATTTTTGTGTGGGAATGAATTGAAGCAATTCTTCAGGGCAAATTAAAAACTCCCTTTGTCACTTAGGAATTTGTTCAGAACATCCTGTATGTGTTATATTGCCAAAAAAAATGGCAAAAGAAATTTTCATCAAATGACAACTGCTATTTTTCTCTTTTTTTCCTTCCAGATATTGTTATGCATTCAGCCTACCAAATTCATTGGGGGACATAGTGCTATCGTTGTTGATGTACTTGCTGTGAAATGTGAAAGGTTGCAACTTCTATTCTCTGTGCCTCCAATACTTAGGAAGTTGAAGATATTGATTTTTCTGTGAGCCACTTTTGTCAATCTTTATATACAATGGCAAATTTTGCATGAGTATGCGATGCATAGCATTTTATGTGCTTGTAATCCTTATTATTTTTAGGGTTGAAGTAAATGATTTAGTTTGTGAGGCAACCTGAAACACTACCTATTATGGAGTGCATTTGTTGCCACTGTGATACAGTCTTCGATTGCCATAACTACTTTCACATTCTTGCTAACATATAAATCACTTGTTGTGCAGAAATTCTTGCTATTTTGGTGAGTTTGTATATGGAACATTGCTTGATTCATGTTGTCACATGCATAAACGTGTGAATTTGATGGAATTTTTGATAGGTTGTCCATGTTTGATAAAGTGTATGCATCTTGTTAAATTACATTGAGTTGATTTCTGGAATTAGGTGCACTCGTTGGAATTTTTTCCATTTAAATATTTTTTTAAAAAAAAATATGACTTGACTTTTTGGCCGCGGCGATACACTATTCTCGTGGCGATAGAATTGTCACCGCCGAAAATAGTATCAGTGGTGACAAAAAGTGGCTGCCAAAACCCTACTTTTAGCCGTGACACTGACTTTCGTGGCTTTTGATGAACCTTCAGTGGCGACAAAAAGTCGCCCGCGATTGTCTACTTTCGGTGGCGACTCAAGAATGTCGCCACCGAAAGTTGTCTTGTTGTTTGCTGACAAGCGGCAACTTTTTGTCGCTTCTTTGAAACACTTTTTGCGGCGACTTTTGTCACCGCCAAAAGTCAAGTTTTTTGTAGTGACGCAAGGAACGTTCTCTCTCCACCTTTTCTCTTCTAATTTTGTGGTTTTCGTGTTGTTCATGTTGTTGGTTTTCCATCATCCTAAATCACAAATTATGTGATGCCTCCGTACTTAGGGTTCATGGAAATTTGGGGGTTTTAGGATATCCTTGAAATTCGTAGTGGAAAACCAAAAGTAATCACTTATATCATGCGAGTCTCATCTAGAACTCCCTACGATTCTGATGTAATTGGATTGCCTTGGTCAAAAGTAGTGACTTGCATCAACAAATAAACCCTCATTTATCTGATTTGGGTATTTTGGGATTTTTTGTTTAATAAATGAACCTTCAAGTGCTAAACCCCTGATTATAGTTGTTCATTCTGAGTTTTTGAAGTGATTGTGCCTATGGTGATGGATTGTGTGCATCATAAGTGCTTTATATTGGGGCTTTTTATTTTTCCTGCCATAGTCGTTAAAGTTAAACTCGTTGGGATATTTGGTTTTGAGGAGAGGAAGAGTGATGGCTATTCTTGATAGTTACTCACGGCAACTCAACTTATTATATTTACCATAGTTCCCCATGTGGTTTAAGAAAGTGGCTGCTGAAGGAAACAATGTATATTACTTACTAGGTAAAAAAGTTCATGGAGTTTATCACCTCTGTATTTTGTTAATTAGTAGACATTTGGCCCCCAAGTATTTATCCCAATGTCCGCCATTGCTCATTGCCCTTTGTGCAATGCATAGATATAGACGAAAAAGATCAAAACTATGACTAAAAAAAAAAAAGCTCTAATGTTCTGCTTTGAAGCGCATTGGCGTACCCAAAAGAAAAATTGCACTGGACACAAAGGATCTTTTTTGTGTGTGCATTTTTAACTATAAGTTGATATAAATATATTGTCTACGCAAATGGCTATAGAACAGAGTTGTGCATTATGGGGCATTATCTTTTGTACTTTGGATTGTAATCAAATTTGTCTGAATGAAAATTTTTATTGGTCATATGCATGAATTCAAGCCTCCTTTGGGAAATATAAGAGGTATTTCAGTTATTTATATCATCATTAATTAAGAGTTAGTATTGCACCCTTAAACATTACTACTAAACAGATCTTTGCCATTGTAAAATTGAATTAAACCAATATAACAAGATAAAATTAAAATAAAACAGTAATAATTGATACTAAAAAATATGATTTTCTTATTATTAAAAACATTTGGCCTTGATTTTTGATGTTGGATATTTGTTTGCTTTTGAGCTAACCTTCCACACCCGATGCTGAGATAATCATCAGAAAATGAGTAAAATTTGTACGGTATTAATTTTTGAGTTGATGATGTAGTTGGGACCAACTCTTAAACTTAATGGCTTAAGGATAATTTTCATATATTCCTAAATATTAAAAAGCATCCGTAATTATTAGTAGAAATATCTAAACTCAAAACAAAATTTAAAAATCAAACCCAAAGTATTAGATTTTTTTTTAATGGATATATTTTCAAAAATAATTGTTGAAATATGCTGCATGGAAAAGTGGAAAGCATTATATTGAGAACCATACACAGCCATTGAAAATTGAAACACCGTTTAAATGCATCTGAAAATTTTCCTGGTGTCGTATGTATGAGTTCAAGCCTTCTTTGGTAATTATAAGAGGCATTTCAATTATTTAAGTTCATGACGTAGTCATGTAGATGTAGTACGAAGGTGCTGCAAATGAAGGCGGCAGAGGACCAACCCCTTGGGATACTTTTACTCATAAACACCCATGTATAGAGCAAAGGCAACAAGGTTTCAAAGTGCGAATGTTGGACATTTCATCCCAGAGAATCTTCAAACGAGTGAAATAGTCACTCATAGATGAAGGACCTTGCCGAAGGTTACATATCTCTTCTTGGAGATTGGCTATACGAAACAAATCTGACTGAGAAAATCTTGATCGGAGGTCATTCCATATTTTAGGGGCTGAATCAAACCACAAGACACTCTTGGCAATAGTTGGAGAGAGAGAACGTGTAAGCCAACCCTAGACTAGATTATTGCATCGTTCCCAAATAGGGAAGGAGGAAGCCGTCGACAGAGGAGAGGGAATGGAACCATTGACGAACTGAAGCTTATTCTTCGAAAGAAGAGCAGAATGCATAGCTTTGGCCCAACTATGGTAGTTAGGACCATCAAGACGAGGAGAGACGAGGATAAATGCCGGATTTCGTTGGGGTGTATATAAAAGGGAGACGCCATATCGCCGATAGGAGGAGAAGCAGTAGAAGGTGGTGAGGCTGAGGAAGATGATTTATCGATGGCGGAGGAACCATCGAAGTTGGACGCCATGGTAGGTAGAGAGGAGAGGTTAGGGTTGATAGGGGACGGAGAGATCGAGGCTGAGGAAAAATCGAGAGAGAGAAAAAAATGCTCTGTATACCATGTGACTTGGCAAAATGGAAAGAATGAATGTTGTGTATTCTATTCATATACAAACGTTACATATATATATAATATAAGAGAGCCTCAATAGTAAGGCTCATAATGACTATTAATGAAGATTGGCTCATAATGACTAATAATGACTATTAATGAAGATTATCCTTAATCCCTACAAATCAGGGATTCCTATAAATCTAATAATGACTATTAATGAAGATTATCCCTAATCCTTACAAATCAGAGATTCCTATAAATCAAAATACAATTTGCTATGTAATTCCTGTCAAAGGGCCAAGGTAACTATTCTATTCTCTCTAACCTTCTACCTTTGCAAAAAAAGCAGTGGAAGAATAAAAATGATTTTTCCCACAGCCTTTTTTGCGACGAAAATCATCCATTGGTAATTTTAATTACCGTACCGATGGAATTCCGTCGGTAATTTTTACCAACGGAATTCCGTAGGTAATTTCCGACGGAATTTTTTCCGTCGATAATTCCGTGGGTAATCCGTGTTTTTTTTGTAGTGATGTCATGTTGTTTAAAAACTTGGATTAAATTATTGATGCTATAACGTGGTATTGGTTGAAGTTGTTGGTAGTTGTCAAACTTATATAAGCACAACACAAATGCTACACACTAAGAACCCCCATTGTGTGTTAGACTTAGAAGTGTTCAGTTTTGTGTATAGTTGTTTATTGAGCTTTTGATAGATTATCTCGGGAATGGAAACTAACTATACGTACGTGTGTACGCTGCAAAAGTACTTTGACGGATGCAAAATTGAATCAAGCACACCGACTGTTCTTGTGTAATCTAGATCTTATAAATGTTCTACTTTGTCCTTTGCCTACAAACCTCATTGCATGCAAGTCTTAATAATAAATCTGATTTTATGCTCATTTTGGAAATAAGAAATAAAGAGTGACTGGGTAAATAAGTAAGTGAATGTATATATGTCAACCTTATAATACATATGGTTGAATAAATTAATGTGGATTACATAACTGGGTACATATAATGATTTGAGACTAAGTCTTTGGATTTTGATCCATGCATGTTCTAATGTTAGGATCTGATTATTAAAAGAAATCAGAACTAAAGTTAGGTACATATGGCATATTTGTACATTTTTGGTCTGTTGAATGCAACTAAGTTATGCAATTAATTTAATTTGATAGTGATGAAATTACATATGCGTACCCAAATGACATTTATATGATTTCATTCCTAACTTGTTGAATTTATGTTGTTTCCTATTAATGCTGAACATATCACATTTATAAATCATGATAAAGAATGAGTATAATTAAGAAACTTGTGTCTTGGTTTTGTTAGGTAAATTATCAAACTTGGGGTTGTTCTTGTTGAGTCAAATTATATATATTAATTTTTAGAACCTTGATTTTCCACTTATTCAACCTTGGTATCCATTACTACATAGTTCTACATGGTATAGACAACTGTATGTTGCTGTTATGGCTGGTATGAAATGTTATGATAAGGATTATGATATGAATTTAGACTAAATGAGTAATTATAGTTGTGGAAATGTTATGCTGGTTGGATGAAAAATATAGTGGATTGCTGAGAGTTATGTTGTTTATACTCTAATTATAGTGTTGTATTATGGGTAGTGACGGCTACTGATTGATTTGGAATGATTTTTAATGTGTAGTATATTCATCTAGGATGATACAAAAAGGCACATTCCATGTGTTTTCACCAAGGGAACGGTCAAAATTAATTTATATAATGTTCAGGGTAAAATTGCTCTTCTTAAAAAAATTTCAAGGCAAAATTGCCTCCCGAACAACTTCCGGAAAAAAATTACCCCTCTTATGTTGAAAATCCATGTCGTTCCTCTTTTCTTAGCAATTACGTATTTTTGTCTATGATTCAAATAATTATAATTAATTTGGAGAGTTTCACTTAACCCCACAATTTAAATTTTTTTTTTCCAGTCAACTTGTAAAAGAATATGAAATTTCCTTGCACCCAATTAATCAAAAGGTTAAAGTATACTTTTAGTCTTTTAAATTTACATGAGGTATACTTTTAGTCCCTTAACTTCATAAAGTATACTTTTAGTCTTATAATTCTAACACCGTTAATTTTACTAACGGAAAATGCAAATTCAAATAATAACGGTGTAAATTTAAGTGATGATTTTATAATTAAATGTTATTAGGCTTAAATTTAAAATATAGGTAAATTAAAAATATATAAAATTTATGTAATTAAATGCTATTAGTCATCATTTGAGTTCGTTGCGTACGGCGTTTTCCGTTAGCAACATTAACGGTGTTAGAATTTTAGGACTAAAAGTATACTTTATAAAGTTAAGGAACCAAAAGTATATCTTATGTAAAATTTAAAGGACTAAACATAGACTTTAGCCTAATCAAAATAAAATTAAGTTTTGTGGCCAACCGTTGAAGCTGTGCTGGTGCCTACCGAAACTCTAGCCACCAAATAATTTTTGTTATTTATATTCTTATTCCCACCATAATTAACTGTCAATACTATATATGATCCTTTAGAACAACGGAAGCATTGCTTCGAAAGGTGAGCTCTCAAATTTCACAACAATTATGTTAAACATTTTATTATCCAATGGTATATACGTGTTTTTTTTTTCCTTTTTCACAATACACATGAGAATTATGATATATTCTCTTCCATATCATCGAATTGATATCAACATTATAAGGCTACAACTTAATATCATATCAATGCTCCTGCAATATTTGTTTTTTTAGGGGGGAATGACTGGATAAGTATTAATTTTTTTACCATGATTTAATATTCCAAAAACATTCTTTAGGGTGGCCTTATAGTAAAGGCCTGAGTAAATTTTTTTTTTTTTTTTTTTTTTTAATTACTCATTGTTATTATTATATATAGTTTTTATAAAAAGTCTCTTACTCTGAGCTTGAGAAGAGGATATAAAATTCTAGTCTTTCTACTACAGAAATATCTTGTTTTTATATTGATCCATTATTTACAAAGCACTAGAAGTTTGATTCAATTTGGTTTTTTATCCGTATACTTCTTCATAATAATTAGAGAAAAGTCCATTAAAATACCTCTAAGATTTACCAAACTCAAATAGATGATTTGAGTGTACATAATCCCAAAATGCAATAGAAACCTATTGGAATTTGTAAATGTTGGCAAATGGCGACACTGTACCCGATTCTCTCTTAAAATTATATTGTAAGATTATAAAATAAGATAAATATAAACATATTATATGTTCTTTTAAATATATGTTTATTCCAAAAATTTCTCAAAATTTTAAACAAATTATTAATTGTTTAAGTAAAAATTACTTAAGTTTTATCAATTAATAAAAAAATAAATAGATAACTAATAAATATTAAACAAACTACAAAAAGTATATTAGAGATTTAGTTTGATGAGAGGCAAATTAGTATATGTATAAGGATTTATTCTATTCTAATTTTTAATATAAAATTTCTTCTCAGGATATTTTTTAATAGTGTTAATGATGATTTAAACAAAAATACAGGTTTTCGAAATAGAATACATATTTGCATAGAAATTCGTAACCTAATCATCCAGAGTTGTGATAGCTAGTAGACTGTAATCATTCTTTTAGTGATATCGTAGATATAGATGAAGCAAGATTACTAGTCCGATTGGAAGATTTTGTTTAATAATGTTCTGGGGGAAGACTTGCCATGGTTAATGAGTTATCCAAGCTGCCGTACAAACTTGAAGAAAGTTTCTGTATCATTGATCACCTTCCACCCCTTGATCAGGAGTTGGAAGTTGATACAGATGAAGGAACCTATACCTTAAGGGCCCGTTTGATTCAAGGAAAATCGGGGAAGGAAACGGAAAATGGGCATTTTTCGTTTTCCGTCAGAACACTCGTTTGGTTTGCATTTTCATAGGAAAACGTTTTTCAACGGTGGGCCATTTTCTCTTAAACATGGGAAAACCGGTTCCCACGTATTTTGTGGGAATCCATTTTCCGACAGATGAAGAAAATGGAAGAAGACCAACTTACCCATTTTAGCACCAGGGGAGGAAGAGAGTGACATCAGAAAATATCATAGAAAGAGGAGGAAGAAGCCACCGACGATAGCCTCTTTGCTGCCAATGGTGCAGATCCATCAGTAACCACATCGATGGAGCAAGAAGCCATTGATGGTGGCCTTTTTGCTGCTGCTGCTGTTGCAGATCTATTAGTGACGAAGGGGACAAAGATGGAAGAGAGTCGAAGACCTATTGGAGACAATGACACTTCGACAAATTAAGGATGAAGAGAAGTGCACGCCTGAGTGTGCACTCGAAGTAAACAGGTGAACAGGTCACAATTTTAGTTATGGCCTCTATTAAATTTTTTTCACTTGTCATCAAAAGCACAAAAAATAATACAGATTCAAAAGATTTTCACTTGTCATCAATTGTAAATTTTATCATCATCAATAAGAAAAAGAGCAAGTGTTAGCCATAAAAATACCCATAGCGAGAAAATTAGCAACCTACATGCTCCAAGCAATTTTTTGTTCTGGGAATATCAACCTAAAATATAAAGAAAACACAACAAAATGCTAAGAAAGTATCTCAAAAAAGGAAGCAGATCTTTCCCAGTTGAAGTCACAATGCTAAAATATGTCTGCAAGTATTTTCATAGGAGAAAGGAGAGCAAGGAGTAGAATGAGCCGGGCGTGTTGAGGAAGACATAAAAGATGGAAAAAAAATTTTAAAAAAAAAGTTAAAATAGGGGGGGCACGTGCCCCCTTCTAATATATGTGGATCCGCCTTTGGTTGCAACGATGCATCCCTTACAAACAAGTAGTTGGCCTCATTTTCATGCTCTCCAGATTGTGAAAACTAGCTTTGTAACATCAATTGTTTATCTTTTAGGTCCATGATTCAAGTGTTATGCATGTCTAAAGTACAAGTTGATGAGGACAATTTTCCTAATACGCAAATGATTGAGTAAACCCACAAGCTATCTTTCTTATTTTGGAGATTATTTAGTTAATGAAGTAGTGGCATAAGTGTCATGACATGTTTAATCCAATATAAAAAAATTTAAATGCTTAAAGGAATGCCAGGGGTGCTACTTTAAAGAATTCCCATATACAACTGTGCAAGTTAGACATGGAGCTTGCCAGAATCAATTTTCCTCCTCATAGGAGAGTGCAAGTATAATGAATATATTCTCAATTTGGGCACACAAGAATTGATTTTCCTATTTAAATGCAACCTAAACTAACAAGAGGGCATGTTCATATCTTTGATAAAGGTTAGTGGAGGATAATCTTAGGCAAACTTATGGTTTATTGTTTAATGGAAGTTCCCCCCTAAGAGGCACATGTATTCTTCTACTAGAGATAATCATGTTTGAGGCATTGTTGGGCACTAAATGTTGGCACTTTCCTAATAGGGATTTGAACTTTGGTTCGCCACATTATGATAGACTAGCCCTTTCGCTATGTTAAATGAAAATTGCATACAGATAATTATACTTGACAGGCTCTTATATATAATCTTTCACATCCATAATGCAACATTACAAAGGGATATAATACAAAAATAAGAGAAATCATATGCCATTTTTGTTTGAGAAGTGTTAGAGAGAGTGAGAGAGAGATTACCTCAAATAATTTTTTTTCTGGTGGCAATTGTTTGAGAAGTGTTAAAAGGAGCAAGATTCGGTAACCAAGTTTGTTCTATTAATATCTGTCTAATAATTTAATTTAAGAAATGATTAAGGTATAAAAATACACATGTGCTTTTCTCTGAGGAGCGCCCAGTAGCAAGTTCTTTTTTTAGGTGCAAAAGTGCAAAAGTGGTTACAAATTAGGTGCAAAAATACCGTTTGACCGTTAAATTTGACTTTGACCGTTAAGTTTGACCTTTTTTTACTGACTGGATGATGACGTGGCATTTCAAAGGTGCAAAAATACACATGTGCTTTGTCAAGAAGAGCGCCAAACACCAAATTATTTTTTAAAATTTAATAATTTTACTTCAATTAAAATTATTTTAGGATCTTGAAAAAATATTTCGGGTATTGACCGGTATTAAAAGGATACTGACTAATACTGAAAAAATATTTTAGGGTACTGAAAAAAATATTTCAAGGTACTGACTGATACTAAAAAGTACTTTTAGGATACTGATTGGTATAGATATTGTTTCTATGTATCAAATCATTTTATTAGGATATGTGTTCAAAAGCTTTTAATCATTTCTTTTATTTTTTTATCTCACATATTCTCTTTAAATTAAACTCAAATTGAAATTTTCCCCGACCTCCATTTTTTTGGTGCCAAACCCTAAAGATGTAGATCAATATTTTGCTTCCTGTGCCTAAGAGGACATACTTTATATCAAGAGATCATGAATTTTATTCATACATAATGGACCGGAGAATATGAATATATACACACACACATACCAATACTTATAAGACACATTGTTGTTTCAAATGCATTTATCATAATTTTCGACACAATGTATAATTAATGGCTTATAAATTATAAGTTTAATGCTTATACATGATATAAATAACTTTTATTTAAATTTAAAAAAATATAGAAGAGAATTCCAAAATTACCAGCTCCTGTGCGTTGTACAGGAAGCACATGCTTTTTAATAAGCGGTCTCACGCGGTCTCCAGGCCTGTCCTTATTTATTGGGACTTCCCTTTCCTCACAGTGCGACAGTCATTTCCGAAACCCTGCGGCGGCTACACCTCCACCCTCACGATCAAATTGATTCGTCTTCCTTACTTGTATTTAGGAGAAGAAAGGCCAACTTGCTTACTGTTCCGGGGAATCCAACAGAGTAACAAGTCCTAATTCCCGACTACAACATCTGTTTTGGTTCCTATTTCTTCTCTCTATCTCTTTCTGCGATCTGTGCTCGGACTGGCTTTCAAGGTACCATTTTTTTTTTCCAAAAGAAATAAAATGGTTTTGTTTCATGTCGCTATAGCCTTGGCACGAAGCTTTCGGTGAATCTGAGAATGGATCTACTCGTAGTTATGGGTTTTCTGTTGGCTAAAGGTCTTGTCATCTTTTATCTTTCGGTTTATTGTTCAACTGATTTATGCTAAAATTACAAAATAAATTGCTCTGTTTCAAAGTTTTGTGGTGTGGGTTGTGGAAACATTTTGAGAATTGGGTTTTGGGGTTTGGATTTGGAAAGTCTCTCACTTTTAATTGGGTTCCTTTATGAGGTTCTTTTTCTTTCCTCTCTCGTACTACTTGCATTCATCCAAAGGAAACATATTTGGTCAGCTACGGGTTTGTGGGTTATAATTCCTTACTGATGTTTTGATTTGTTGAGAAATTGTCTTCATTATTATAAATTTATAATATGTTCCCTTCGACAGAGGAGGCTTTTCTTTGTTAATTAGAAAACTTCTTGTTGAATTTTTGTTTATGGGTATACTATTTAGATCTTGCCATTTGGTGCATTAAATTCTTGTTTTTGGGTGGAATTATTGAACAAAGGGCTGTGAAGTTTGATGGATCTGTTTTTTTTTTAAAATATATATATATATATATCTGTATTACTGTATACGCTTCTTTATACTTCTTCAGCTCGTAAGTATATAACTAGTTGTTTGGGTAATTCGGAACCATGTTATCAAACTACTTTTAAATGCTTATCTTATAAAAATATCTTAAATACGCACTTTAAATATTAGACAGATTCTAAACATAAGAAATAGCGGAGTTTTTTAGATATTAAGAAAATTAATTCAGTTATTTTAAAATATTTATATTAGTTAACTTTTTCCTGATATACAAATACTTGATTAAGTGAATAATTTGTTTAATTTCTCAACAACAACAAAAAAAAAAAAAAAAAAAAAAAAAAAAAAAAAACTCTATCTTATATTATAAAAACTAATTAATTAATATTTTGAAAGATATGTACAGATTTTACCCAAAAGTAATCATATAACTTTCTCAAATATCAAACAAAAAAAAGTTACTTAGCTTCCTTCTTCACCAACTTAGTTCATTCTTCGTCTCCCTCGTTTAAAATAACCTCTTATATTCACAAAGCTTTGTGCTCTGTTGCTTTGCAGACCTTAATCAATTCTAGAGAGGTTCAAGATAAAGCTCGTAAGTGTCTCTCTCGAATCCATTGGAGACCAATATTCTCAACAAAGATCCAAAACACTATTTGGGAATGGGTGGAATCGGAAAACTCAACCCTACAAGGTAATTGAGTATTTTGCTTATTATTATTTTTTGCTTAACTTATCATTCGATCATAGCAAAAATTATAAATTCCACACACAAAATCTTAAAAAGGTTAAAAAGGGATTTCTGGTTATTATCTTTAATCCGAGTGCTTTTCTAAGATTAATCCCTTATTTGCAAACATTATTCTTAAGGCATATGTAGATTGCTTTGTTGTTGTTGCATGAAACTCTTGTGAGTTTGACGAAGCCATTAAAGCGGCCTAGGAAGGCAAAAGAACGAAGGAATTATTCTTTGACCTTATCTCCAGATCCTACAAAGAAGGATGATGGTGAACAAGTAAGTTATAAAAAAATTAATTTTAATGAATATTCAATTTTAAAAGACGTATTGTCGGATTAGTTAATGTATGATGACATTGTTTCTCTTTTACGGGATTCTCATACAAATAGACGATGAAGACATAACCCGGAGCATCTCGCAAACACTAGGCCGGAGGAAGCATTAAGTAAATTAGGGTAGGTACTAAAAAAACTAAAATTTTGATATAGCGTTTTGAACCCCGCTCATCGAAGTGTTCACACATGTAGGTTATGTCTGTTGTATGTAAAACATTGATGCGAGATATGCAAAACCAGGGCGAAGTGAGGAGGCACATTTTCAGTGCTGATCATATGGTAAGTCTGCATTAGGGACCTTGATAATTTATTTCCCATTGACATACGTATATATGACTTCAATATTTGTTGATTATGCAGAATTTATTGGCCGTAAAACCGCCGGATGGAAAGTTTCGAGTGGAAAGAACAACTACGCCCGAATATATACGTTACAATATATGTGATTATGATTTGATCATGGGACCGATGTTGGTTGATCAGCACTGGTTTTGCACTGCCATTGATCCAGGCACGAAGAATTTTTATGTCCTAGATTTAATGAAGACAAACATTGTCATAAGCAAGAATGAGTCCGGTAAAAAGAAGAAAACTGCATTTGTAAATCCCCAGGCAACAACGATTAAACAAATTGTATGTTACATGTATTCAAGTTTTAGTTACGATTGAGTGGAGTAAACACTTATGTAATGCATGTTTGTTGTTTACAGATGGTCGTTTTGAAGAGACCATTGAACTTGTGAAACCGAATTGCAAAGGCAAGATGCGAAGAACAGAAATTAGCTAGCCACTCGTTCCACAACATCCAAATTTGTGAGTGTCATTCTATGACAATTAGTCAATAATGCTAGGTTGTTGTAATTTGTTAATTTGTGTGTTTCTGTGTTCTGTAGGCAAGACTGTGGCGTTCATGTGTTGATTTGGTTGCACAATTGGAAACCCAACGAAAGTATGCAGTATGGTGATGATGAGTTGAACGAATATAGGTGCAACCTCATGTGGTGGCTGGTCAACCATGAATTGAATAACACCACCAATGCTGCATTGGGACTCCTGACTCCTCCAACAACCCAAAGGAAGAGAAGGAAGACATGAACATTATTGTTAAACGCTGATTTTTTTCAATTATTTTGACACTTAGTACTTAGGATTGAACCCAATTTTGTTGTGATGTATGTTTTTAAATCAGGGAAGTAAAGTTGACTGAAGGATATGAGATTAACAAAAAATATATTATGTATAACAAACTTTGTATTGGCATTTACAAGTGCTTCAAGGGATTTTACAAGTGCCTTTAAGGGAAAATTTTGTACATCGGGATGTTAAGTTGATTGAATCATTTCCAACGGCATTTACAATTATTCCAATGACAATTACCATTCCACAAACGAGAATTACCATTCTATAAACGAGAATTATCACGTTTTCTACAGGTATTCTTTTTTTATTCTTTGACACATGTGAGTGAATTTGTAAAAAAAATGTACTTTTACAAATCCTGAAACGAGAATTACCATTCCACAAACGAGAACTACCATGTGTTCTACGGGATCCCTTTTTTACTCTTTGATACATGTGAGTGAATGTGTAAAAAAATCTTTTACAAATCCTGAAACGAGAATTACCATTCCACAAACGAAAATTACCATTCCATAAACGAGAATTACCACGTGTTCTACATGGATCCCTTTTTTACTATTTGATACATGTGAGTGAATTTATTAAAAAAATGTACTCTTACAAATCCTCGAAACGAGAATTACCATTCCACTAACGAAAATTGTCATTCTATAAACGAGAATTACCACGTGTTCTACAAGGATCCCTTTTTTACTCTTTGATATATGTGAGTGAATTTGAAAAAAAAATGCACTTTTACAAATCCTATAATCATAATTACCATTCCACAAACGAGAATTACCATTTCATAAACGAGAATTACCACGTTTTCTACAGGGATTCCTTTTTTACTCTTTGACACATTGAGTGAATTTGTAAAAAAAATGCACTTTTACAAATCCTGAAGCCATAATTACCATTCCACAAACGAGAATTATCATTCCATAAACGAGAATTACCACGTTTTCTACAAGGATCCCTTTTTTACTCTTTGATACATGTGAGTGAATTTGTATTTAAAAAAAATACACTTCTACAAATCCTGAAATCATAATTACCATTCCACATATGAGAATTACCACATGTTCTACAGGGATCCTTTTTTTAATCCTGAAACGAGAATTACCATTCCTGAATGACAATAGATAGTCATTTACAAATCCTGAAACGACATTTCCAAATGATGCTTCCCATGAGTGTAACTACAATTACAAAGTCTTCAACAACAGATAGTCATTGTGGTGTTGATAAGTACACAATTGGCATTTACAAAAAAAGTTGTAATGGGATGACAACATGTACAAAATAGAGTAAAATGACAAGTGAACATTACGATCCACATTGACGTAATGTTTTCGTGTCATTCCCCCGCAAGAACATATTCTGTGCCATTTGCACTAATTACATATTGAGTGATCCTATAAGTGTTATAGCCCTTCTAGCTAAAAAGATGTGAAGGGATCTAAGTCATTGTATATATACCAAAAGATGACTTGTAAAATATTTACCCCACGACCCCAACTAATAAGCAAGTTAAGTTGGGTTTGGATTTTTGCAGGTTCTTCTTGTGTCCTGTTTCGTTGCATGAGCTGCAATGGTAAATCTTCTTGTTGCGAAATTGTGACTCTATCCTCTCAACTCTTGGCCTTCCCGATGGACGACTAGTCTTGGGAGGTGTCAGGAACACTTGACTTCCTATGTCATATAGGCGGAAGTCATTTGGATTTGGCATGTCTATTGTGACAACAGGAATCATGGTTCGGCTATAAATCTTTTTTTTAGGCTGTTAATGTAAGGCATTCATCAACATAACTGTACACATTACCATGAACACCCTTGATGGCTGCACACACATGAGGACAAGGAATACCAAACATTTGCCATGCTTTACACGTGCACTCGCGCAAGTTCAACTCAACCTTTAACGCCCCACTTGATGTACGGACCTGCACCCTTCCTCCTCCATATATCTGAACATCCATGTATTCAGCCGGTGCCACATTTTCCAGCACTACTTGTTCGATGTTCGGGCCAACACCATTTTTCCATTTACTCATTGCCATGCTTGCTGCATACATCTTCTTTGCAACTTTGTCACGGTGCTCATGTATAAGCTGGGCAACATTATGATGTCTCTCCTTTACCATCCAAGCATTGAAGGACTCAACAAGGTTTGTAGTAATTTTATCCCACAGTTTAAATGGGAACTTGCTCATGGCCCATCTGTCAATATCACCATGATGGATCAGCCACTGAAATGCTTCCTGATTGAAAAGCCTTATTTGTTCCATCGCAGATTCAAGTCACGATCCAAGTCTCGCATATGCAATTGCATCAAGTAATTGAAGTGCGGTTTGCCTTCGTTGCCCACATATTGTCTTCTTTCCTCTATTCAATTTAATCATTTGGGCGCCAAAGTTCTCCTTAATGTGCCTATAGCAATATGCATGTCTCTCAGACCCGAAAACTCCGCGGACAGCAGCGATTATTGCATTGTGTCGGTCGGACACAATTGTAATTTGTAACCCTCCTAGTGTCCTCCTCACCATTTTAAGGAACCATGTCCAGTCCTAAATTGTCTCTCCATGGACAATAGCAATGGCAAACGGCAACAACTCATTGTCTGCATCGAACGCAAAAGCTGACAGCAGAGTCCCCATATATGGTCCACTTAAGTGGCTTTCGTCAATGTACAAAACAGGTCTAGCACCAGCAATGAACCCCTCTATACAACAACCATATGCTATAAATACACACTCAAAGGTGTTGCTCCCACTAGCAACCCATTCAGCCATAATCTTGTAATCGGTTTCCTTCAACCTATCACATATCCAAGGTATTAACATGCATGTCTGTTCAGGTCTACCGTGAATTTCCTCCATAGCCTTCTCCTTTGCCCGATATGCTTGCTTATATGTCAAGTGCACACCGTACTCTCTTGCCAAACTCTTCCTTATATCATTTGGACGCTTGTCTATGTGATTTCTAACCTCTTCAATAATAATTGTACTTGTCAAGGCAGCACTTTGAGAATGTGTCACCTCAAGATTGTCTTGTGTTGTATGATCATGGTGTTTGAAAAGACCTTTCCTTACTAAACAATATTTAACCATAATATTTTCATTAAACCGGATTAACAAGAGATTAAGAAAAGCTCTTTTCTTTACAAAAATAAGTACATTGGAGTCCATGGCACAAATTTCGTCCACAAACTCACCACACAAAATCCAAAACTCTGGGCACAATTGTCGAGCAGAAGAATACACGGCCCACAAATTTTACAACACTAAATCCACAACAAAGGTTTATACCAAAACATTTCCACACAAGTTTTGATAGTGGATCCATTAAAATGTTATATCGTATAAAATAAAACCTTTGGTTCAACAATAAATAAACAGTCATCCCAAACGGTTGAAATAGTATTCTCAAAACATGTGGGCGCTAGAATGACAATATAAAAATCATTACAATACCAAAACCAAAAGAGGCTTACAAAGTTCACAACTATTACGCCTTTGGTTGCTTCCCTTTACTACTAGTGGAATTAGGGGTCTCGCCTGAAAAATATTGATAATGACAGAGTGAAACATAAAGTCCCAGTAACCAAAGTTAATTTATCAAATATGCAGGAAAGGATCATAAGTCGAGAAGCAGAGTCTACTAACACATTTATAAAATTAACAACAAATAATTAATTAATCCATAATAATTAACGATAAGCCCCACTCATCCATCCTGCTCCTCCTTATATCGTCTGGACGTGATACAATCTATCAGTGCTAGTATACCTGGCCAAGGTTAGCTAGTCACTTCAAGAATACTGTCTCCTCCCGTGCCACCACTAATATACCATAACATGGAGGTGTTCGCCCAAAACACTTAGCTCAAATTCCGGGCCAGGAATGAGAGAGCCGATGGGCACAGTTTCACCTTAAATCTCTTCCACACAACCCAACATATCCATAAAAGATAAACAATATGGCACAATACCCAAAAACATTGTACAATATATTATTCCATATACAACATCCAGGGACGGACCTAGGAATTTTATTTATGGGGGGGCGAAAATAAAAAATGCTAAATCATAAATAAAAATACTTAAAATATGATAAAGACTTAACATATAAAAAATTAAAAGAAATGTATTACGTAAATTAAGTTTATTTCACTTGACTCTTACCCTACGTATTTTCATATTGTTAAACTCATTTATAATTGAATCCGTGAAAAAAAGTGATTTTGAATACTTTATTGATTTTTAAAATTTGCACTTAAGTTATTGAAAAAATGCCGAAAGAGCCTTCGAGAAAGTTTTTCCATGAATATAAATGAAAGCCACGGCCCGTGAAACGATGAAAGCAAACCCGTGGTTTGACCAAGAAAAAAAAAAAAAGCAAACCTGTGGGCCAAAGCATATATATATATATATTATGATATACCTTGTGGGCCAACAAGATGGAGTTACAAACCTGGTCTTTATTTCATTGTTCTTTCTCCTTGGTCCAGCATGTGTGTGTGTATTTTTTTCCTTTCCTTTTTTTTTAGGGGGGGCGGGGGCACCCCTAGCCCCCCTTCTACGTTCGTCCCCGACAACATCCCATAACAAACATCATAACAACAATATCCAACAAAATTTATTATTTCACATGCAACATTTCACAACAAACATCATAACTATCACCACAAACACATTCCCAATAACAATATTACTCATATATAAACATATATTGGAAAATGTACTGTTTCACTGGAATAATTTTATATTCAGATACACGCATAATTTATCAAAACACATGACAGCAATTCATGTGAGAGTAAGATTTAGAAAATACCTTACAGTCCAAAACAAGCATATAAAATAAATTAACCCCGATTACTTCAATTCCAAGCTAAACCTTATCTCGGGGAATACAACGCGAACAATCATCGGTCACGAGATAAACTCTACATCATCACAATTATAATTTCATATATCTTAAATTATACAAATTCAAATAAATATATATTATTATTATAAAAATTAAAAATAACAGTTTCAATCCTTCAAATTTCAAAACCGGTCGATCAAAATCTCTATAATTCCTCTATTAACTCAAGACAAAATTTATACCGCTTTTAATCGGTAAAAATATTAGGTAGGATATAAATCTTGAATTTCTTGGGTAGAAAAAATCAATTTAAATTCCTACAATAATCAATCAAAAATTCTGAACCGATTAAAACTAGCTATTAATCGTTCTATACATATATACAAGTCATCTATTATTAAAACTCAAAACCTTTCCAAAATCATAATCTCAAAATTTTCACTAACCAACATGATATTAAGTTCATTGGAAAGAGAAAATATATAGAACAACTTTTATGAAGGAAGTTTATTAAAAAGAAGTTGATTTAACTACCAAAATAATCTTATAAGATAAATAACATACCTCAAAAAACTCAAATCTTCTTCCTTTTTCCTTCTTCTCTCCTCACTCAATCACCGCCTCTCCCTCTCCCTCGCGCTCTCAATTATTTCGCCCGATTCTCCCAATCTCACGGTGCAACATATATTTTTATATGTGTGCCAAAAGTCACCGCCTCAATTAATGAGGCAGTGATCTAATTATTTTTATTTTTATTTTTATTTTTTTCCTTTCTTCCGCCATGACCATGTTTTTTTTTTTTTTTTTGAAAAATGGGCAAAATTACCTAAGAGGCCCAACTTTATTTTGATATTACTATTTTTTTTGGGGTAAAATTACAATAATCATATATAATTATTTCATAATTACAACTAAATCCTAAAAATAAAATTAGGATGTTACAGTGTTCGGTGTGTCTTGTCACACGTAAGAAATTATTGCTCTTCCCAATCCCCCGTGTAGTTATCCTCCATGGACAATCTTCAACCTTGCATTTAACATACACATAGTCCCTTGAATTCTTTACATATGTGTACTCAAATTTGTGCGCAATACTGAACTTGTGCAACACCTTCTTGAACTCATCCGAATTTGCAAATGTTTGATTCACTCCTATAAACAAGTCCTTCCACTTCTTAGAGTTTACCTCTAGCATCGGTGTTGGTGCGCTCTGACTTGCACACGGAAGGCTTAGAAGAGGTATTCCACTGCAATCATTGTTTGCATAATCATCACTCGATCCATATGACATCGGCTCTTCAATGTAAGCCATTTGCTCTGTAAGACCCACGAATTGATGAACCCTGCATAGATAATGACAACCTTTATCAAGATATTACCAACAACCCTATATGAGTTTATTACTGTTCTAACTAAACTAACTACGACATACCTTTCTTGATCATTCATCTCCCTTGCTGCAATATCAATACCTTTACATCTTACATACACATGTGCACTTCTTTCACTATAACTAAACAGATTTTCCATTTCATAATCATCAACCATGTCTACTAAAATCTTTTCATCAAAGCTTAAAGTGTATTTAATGTCACGCCCATTACCATCTAGACCAAACCATTGTCCTATCATTAACCTCAATTCTTCAACTTTCATCCCCTCCTTTATCGATTTGACCCTCACACTCCCACCATTATATTTAACTTCACCTTCCCCATTGGTTACAAACTCCCCCCCAACATGGAAAAAACAAATTAGTGACTTTGAAGAAGGTGTGCCATATTTGATGTCATCTTGCATTCTAACCTGCAACAAAAATTGAATATTTCATCATAATGTTATGCCATATATATATATATATATATATCATATTTTGTAAGTCAAAAATATAGTTGAATAAAATAACCGCGAATCCTTTACATGGTCATGGTCAAGAGTTAAGGGTAAAAGCTTCCAATGAAAGGTTTGTAATTATGAAAACATCTTTATCAACTTTAAATTTCCTGCAATGTCAAATTGGTGGATTATGTTGTTTTCCCCCTTTTCAAACCTAACGGGTTGTTTTGGAAAGTTGATGATGATTTTGGGTGGTAAGGAAGTTGGAAGGAAGATGGTTTAAGTATATCAGGGGATTTGTCACTTTAGTTTTGCCATGCTGTTCTTGATGCATACATGCTTGCTCGGAATCAGTTTTGTTATACTGTACAAACGCGGTGTCTATTATGATGCATTGAAGAATAGGACCAGTGGCACACTAATGATAAAATAACTACATTGTGTTTTAATTTATTTGGACAACTTACAGAGAGGATACGCTCATTTATTTGCCAAATCATATATTTATGTATACCTCCTTTTTGGTTACGCATGACAAATCAAACATTTATTTGCCAAATCAAACACAATATTTTCGTAGTTTATACTTCTCTTAGTAATATGTCCCTTATTTTCATGGCAAATCAAAAATTTATTTGCCAAATCAAACACAATATTTTCATAGTTTATACTTCTCTTAGTAATATGTCCATTATTTAAAACTTCATGACAATTCACTCTATTTATCTTTAAAAATTAGGAGTAATGACTACATGTGGGAGACTGCAATAGGAGCAGCAGCACAGGCTTATCGCATAGCTCATGCTCCAACGCCTCAATGAGATTTAGTCTGATCCTTTTCACAGTCATCTACTGATCTACCACCGTACCCTTAACCCCGTATCCATTTAATGGCATTAATTTCTTCACATATTCAATGCAGAAAACAATGAATGCAAACAATGAATGCAGAAACCAATGAATGCAGAAACACAAATTGCAGAGAAATGGGGTTCCAGAAGGAGAGAATAATTACAATGAATGCAAAAACCTTTCATAGAGCAATATAATCGAAAATTAGTCTAAGCAAACAAAAGGACTTTATATGGCCGAATATTGAAAGGGAAGTTAATAATTTGATGAAGATATTGGAGCTGTTAAAAATTAGGATCACGAAAACTGAGCTGTTCGTAGCTCTTGATTTTGCTCGATCTCCACGAAGCTGACGGCGGCGGCGGCATCCACGATGGCTAGTGCGGCGTCTGAGGCGGCAGGTGTGGCATCTCAGGCGGAGGGTCAAGACAGAACTCGGCTTCTGCAGTCAGGGCAAATGAACCTTTTTTTTCTCGATAAACAGGGCAAATGAACCTTTCAATGAGAATGAATTTGCAAAAACTATCCTGACGTATCTGAGGTCATTATGGTCATTTTCCCGGAATTTGTATATCCCTCAAAAATCCTTATCATCTCTCAGTCTTTTTACAAATTCGGTGGGCTTCTGGGGTTTTTACAAATTCAGATGGTATTTTAATAGAATTTTCCCAAAGAACAATGATGAAAATTTATATAATTCAAATTGCCACTCCATTTAATAAAGTATTCATTATTAGTGCTTCTTTTTCTTTTGATATAGTACTCTCCTTTTGGTGAGAGTACTAATTAATATAATATTACGGTTTAGTGAAATTAGTAGGGATAATATTGGAAATTATTTAAAATTTAAGACAATTTTATTGACTTTAACTGTTTTTATTTATTTATAAAAATTATTAGTTGGTCCTTTATAATAAAGATTGAAGGAGTATTCATTATCGGTACCCTTCTTTGTTTCTTTGCCTTCTCTTCGTTAGATTGGTGTCGCCTACCTTCTCTTTCCTAGAATTTTACCAGCTTTATAACATGAACTTACCTTTTCACTTTATGTGGTCTTTTCATCTGTCTAATTTTATTAAATGATTTTATCATCACCTTTTTTTTTTTTTCTCACTTCGTATTTTTTAATTTACTCCCTCCGGTCCTAATTATAGGAGCAAATTTTGGAGTTGGTTTGGGTCCTAATTATAAGAGCAAGTTTTAACTTTTGTCAATTTTTTTCTATCATACCCCTATTTATACTTTCTTAATAATAATTAAAGACAATAATAATTTAATAATACACCTATATATTTTATAAAGTAAATAATGTTTGCAACTCATTAATGTCATATACACCTAAATTATGCTTTTTTATATAAAATAATTTTGAGCAATTTTTGTCATATTTTTCCCATATCACCCCTACTAATACTTCTTCCACAATAATTAATTTAACAACACGTTTATATTCTATTAAGTGAGATATTCTACTTTTTTTATTTTTAAATAAAATAATTTTAGGGAGTGGAACGCATTTTTTAATACAGATAAAATATATAAATTATGAAAGTTGCCGCTATCTGAATCCTCATGGATCTACCACCGTAAAAGCTCTCAGAGTTTTTCAGGTTTCGTATTTTATATTTCAAACTTCTACCCATATTAAAAAATGCATTCCACTCCTTTATTTTTCCCATATCTAAAATAAATGACCTTAGGACATGAGTAATCTACTATATATGCATGAAACGTGCCAATAGCAAAAATAACTAATTAACATCATTTTAAATTTTGAGTAAGGGTATTTTAGGAAAATATATATAATTAACTAATTTAACTTCCTTCCTTAATCCCTCTAAATTCTGGTAATTTGCTCCTATAATTAGGACCGGAGGGAGTATCTTTAAACATATATTTCATAGGTTCTTATTACAAGACCCAAACTAACAAAACTCACAATTAATAAAAACAGTTAAAATCATTAAATTTATTCTAAAATTTAAATAATTTTCAATATTATCCCTACTAATTGGATTAAACTCTTACATCACATTAATTACTACTCTCGCCCACTAAACTTATTAATTATGGGTATACGTAAAAAAATATTTAATACATTTTGGAAACAAACAAGTGTCATATAAAAATAAGGGGAAATTATAATAAAGGACCTAAGAAAAATAATATTTATTAAGAAGGACCATAAAAATAGTAATTATTTTGAAGGACCTGAAATTAAACTATTAAAATATAAAGACTAAATTAACCTTGGGAAGATTATTGCTTTAGACCTAATTTCCGTTCGCTTGTGGCAAAGGCGGTTCACGGTCGAAGCTTGAAGTGTTATGACTTTAAATGTTGTTGGTCAAACAGGCTTCTCGGTTTATTTGCTACCGAGTATGGTGATTTTATTTTATTTTTTTTCTTGAATAACCCTCCAAAGATTAAGTGAATTTCACGGCTAAAATGTTGTTTTCGATGGATTTTGTGTGTTTTTTTTTTCCTTTGGGTGTTGCAAAAGTATTAATGGCACGGAGAAATTCTCTACTCATGCGAAAGACAAAAGACTAAGTGCTAGAGCAGAGGAGGCACGGTGAATCACGACTGCGTTAGTTACCACGGATTTGGATATATTGATTCAAGCTAGAAGATTCAAATTTCTTCAAGAAAACTAGGGTTATAACGTAGGGAATATGGTAATTTGGGTTTAATTTTTTTGGATAGGGATGAAGATGAAGATATTTAAGAATTTTGTTGGTAGTTTTTAGGTGTAATAAAGCAATATCTATTTTTTTGGTATAAGATTCTAGGTTGTAGGATGTGGCTTTTGGGTTGCGTATAATAGTGAAGAACAATTATTAGGAGCTTAGGTTTTTTTTTTTTTTTTATTGGGTAAAGGAGCAAAAATACACATGTGGTTACATTTTAGGAGCAAAAATCACATATTGTTAAAATCTAACTTAACGGTGCATTTGCAACAGAAAATGTCATTTTCACAATAGAAAATGCTATATTTACAACATCATTTAAATATCTAGATTTTGAACATAGAAAGGTCATTTACAACAAAAAAAAGGCTATATTTACAACAGGAAGTGCTGTATTTACAACAAAATTTAAAATCTGGCCATATTTACAACAACATTTAAACACCTGGATTTTGAACAAAGAAAGGTCATTTACAACAGAAAAAGGTTAGATTTAGAACAGGAAATGTTGTATTTACAACAAAAAAAGGCTTTTGAAAATCTTGAATTCTTGCGTGTGGAATTAAGAAATAACTTGAGCAATAAAAAGTTTTTGATCGTGTTAGATGACCTTTAGAATGAAACATATTGTGATTGGGATGATCTCATAACTCCTTTTCATAGTGGAAGAAGGGGAAGCAAGATCATCGTAACAACTCGCCAACCAAGAGTTGTCGAAATCACGCATACATTTCCTGCACATAAATTGCTTGGTCTCTCACAAGATAACTTGTTGATTTTTACTTTCCAAGCATGCATTTGGAAATGAGGATCCAAAAAAATATCCTTAGCTAGAAATAATTGGAAGGAAAATTGCAAGAAAATGTGGTGGCCTCCCGATTGCTACTAAAACACTAGGAGGTCTTTTGCGATCGAAGTGAATGCAAAGGAATGGAATAAAATTCTGAATAGCAAACAGTGGGACATACCAAATGATAATGTTATGCCCGCTTTGCGCTTGAGTTATCTCTATCTTCCATCACATTTGAAGAAATTTTTTTGCTTATTGCTCAATTTTTCCAAAAGATCTTTTGTTGGACAAAAAGAAATTGGCCTCGTTATGGATGGCTGAAGGCATTGTGCAGCAACCTCCCGATGTGGAGAAGACAATTGAGATAGAAGCAGAACACTATTTCAATGAATTACTATCTAGGTCATTCTTTCAATAATATAGCGGTGATCCAAGAAAGTTTGTTATGCACGATCTCATCAATGATTTAGCCAAATTTATATCTGGCAGAAGTTGTCTTCAATCTGAGGGAAATGAAGTCCCAAAATCTACACGCCATTTATCGTTTTCCTATAAAAAAAATATAGTAGCTCTAAAGATTTTGATAGCTTTCTCCATCTAAATTATTTGAGGACTCTTCTGCCACAAGATGAATTTGAAGATTGGCATTACTGGTCACATAAATGTATTTTGACCAAAAAGGTGCTCCATGACTTGTTCACAAATCTTAAATGTCTAAGAGTATTGTTGTAATACCCTAAGATTCATATTTATCATAAATATTATATTTTGATAAATAGTGCCTATTAAAAATAGGTGAATATGTGGTCTCAAAATTGAGTAACATATTTATGTTAATTTAGGAATTTTCTCTAAGGATTAAGGTAATCAAAAACCAAATTCTCTAATTTTATTTTGGGATCATAAAATACCACAAAATTACCATATTAAAGCCTAGTCTTATATAATTATAAGAGCAATAAAATGCTATGGAGATGCTAAAATTAATTAAGAGAGATTAAATAAAGTTGAAGGGCCAATTTAAGAGTATAATTAAGGAACATAAATATGATAAAATTATCATGTTAAAACATGGTCCTTATGTAACCAAAATAATTAAGGAAGTGTTATGAAACCACTTGAATTAATTTAAGGGATTTAACCACAATTAGGAGGCAATTAAATTTGCACTAATTAAAAATAATGGTATAATACCCCGAATTCATATTTCTCTTGAATATTATAGTTTGGCAAAATAATACCTAATTAAAATAGGAAAGTATGTTGTCTCTAGTTTTAGTAATTTATTTGTTTATTTTCCTTGGAATTTAAAGAGGCAAAAATCCAATTTTATTTTAGGGACCATGAGTTGCGCTATGATTATTAAATTAATGCATGGTGCATAAATGACCAAAGTAAACCCAAAAGTTGTGAGAAAATAATTAATCCAATTAAATAAAATTGCCAAAAATTAGTAGATAATCAAAAATCTACATTAATTGAATTAAATTCATAAACTTTCATAATTAATTTGATAACATGTGTTAAAGGCATAATTAGGGATATATGACCTTAATTAAAAACCAATGGCTAATAAAGGACTAAGATTAACATATAGGTAGCTTCTAATGATTATGATTAATATTGTAACCAATCAAATAAGCCTATTAATATTTAAGAACACCTTGTTAGAAATAATTAATCAAAGATTAAGCTAATTAAAGACTAAACCTAAGTGAAAACTCATGAGGCAACAAAGGCTTGTGTGTGGATGATTGTGGACCATAGAAAAATAAAGCAAAAAGATGCATGAAGGTGGAAAGGCCACCAGTGCATGCTTGAAGAATGCATGAAGGTGGAAAGGCCACCAATGCACTCTTGGAGCCAAAAGTTTTTCACACATGGTGCCAATTGAGACACCAAGGCTTGCTTGAGAATGCATGAAGGGGGAGAAGTCACCAATGCCATTCTTGGAGCCAAGAGTTTTGCACACATGTGGATAGGTTGGAAAATTTACCATGATGCCATAACAAATTACTATAAATAGGGGCATTGGCCTTCATAAATTTTCACACCAAAACAAGCAATAGCAATCTGAATATAGAGGGAAGAGAGCAAGAGTGAGGAGCTTCTTGAAGGAGTCTAGCATTTGCAAGTAAGTTCTTTAAGTTGTAGTTCTTAATTTCTTAGATAGAAGTAGCTTTGATCTTAGATATGTTAGTATCATGTTTTTATAGTTAGAAATGTTAATATTTCGAAAATAAAATGAGCCATATAGTATAGCAAAATTTCTGGAAAATTATGATCGAAGTAGCGAAGCTCCGGCGAAAATTCATCGGGTAGAAATTTCTGAAGTTAGTGATAAAAATGCCAATATGTTATGTTGAAAATGGAGTTATAAAATTCTGGGAAAATTCATGGTTAAAGTAGACATATAGAGATTTCCAAATATGCCAAGAACATGTTAAATTGAGCTCTGTACAGTGAGATAAAAATTCTCAAAATTGGGCTACGAATTTCTGGAAAAATTCTGGGCAGAGGCTCAAAACTTTAAAACTGGGAATGACTAAAGGAATCTGGGAAAAAATCAATATTTTTAATTAAAAATAGACATCCTAAGGATTTCGAGGAATTTTACGGATCCTCGTTACAATTTTTCTAGAATTAATTATGATTTTTCAAAGTTACCGAAAAATCTGTTCAGAAAATACTGCACTGCGTTTTTATATAAATGTAAGGGCAAAATTGTAAATAGCAAATCCACCAAGGGTAGAGAGGTAAATAGAGGTGGAAATATCTCTTAGGATATTATTCTAAGTGATATGGTGATATGTTAGGATATCCGGAAAGTTTGAGGTCAGATTCAAAGGTCAGGCATGTTGGCCATTACATGGTGAAAGGTACGTTCGCGTACAGTAACTTTAACTCTCATATGTCTTGTATGGCTCTGATATGATTGGTTGATTCATGATTGATTTTTTTCCAAACTGTGAATATCTGTCATATACACTGTTTATACTTTTCATATGAGGTTAACTGTTACCTGAGGTCCGATGGGTATTGGACCTCAGATTTGACTAAAGCTCAGAAAGGAAACCGGAATGCAGAGAAGGCACCGTAGATAGAGCCGTGAAGAGGCACTTCGATGGGCGGAGCTGTTAAGAGGCATCGGTCAAAGCAAATGCCGGAAGAAGTTCAACAGAGCCTACCTTCTGGCATGAATTTAACAAGGTTACTTCAAACCATTTGGTGTCTAGAAAGGGTTGTAAGTTCTGGCTGAACCCAAGAGGGGGGTGAATTGGATGAAGTATAAAAATTTAGGAACTTTGAAAATCTTTTTGCGATTCAGTAACATGAGTTTGTATGACAGTAAAGAGTTATAAAACAATAGATAGTCATTCAAACATATATGCTGGAAATATAAGAGATAAGGGAATAAAATATGCAAATTGAGATTTATCCTGGTTCGGTCCAATCCTTGGCCTATGTCCAGTCCTCAAGCTCCTCTTGAGATTTTCAATCCACTATCCTCTTGTTTAATCCGGGCACAAGAGAAGCCTTTACAAACCACAAGTTCACCCAGGCACTTGTGAAGCCAAATCTCTCACCGAGATACTCCCCCTTACACAATGTAAGGTTACAATCATTCCCTCTCAAGATCACCCAATCTTGAGTATCTCTCGAATAAACGAAGGAATGTTTGTAATAAATCTTCTCTCTCAGAAGTGAATAAGATAAACACTAAAGTGCATTACAAATTATCTCACTCTCTATGATAAACTATGTAAACATTGAAAAACAGAGTGTGAGTAGTATGAAAATCAGAGTATGAGCATTTTTAAGATGTAGGCTTGTGTCTCTGCGTTTTTCTACTTGAATCTGTCCTCTTTTATAGGTAGAGAACACTATATGACCGTTTATAGCCGTTGCCCATTCCGGACAAGGCTTTGGTTCAGCTTTGGTTTTTTTCTCTCTAGTTTTTGCTTAATCCAGTTGTGCAAGATGTTCGAGTTGACTTCTACCAAATTGATCCGTTGGTATAGCGGTTGCTAGATGTGGAAAGCAGCCTTAATATCTTTGTAGACGTGTGCGAAGGTTTACCCAAAAGTATACAACTTTTCTCGCGTTCGACTTTAAAGTGCTGACGTCACTTTTCGCTTTTGCTTTAAGCCTTCACTAAACATCTTCTAATTCATCTGAAACTCACTAACAAAGTGATTAAACATTTCTAGGAACATAGAAGAATGATAATGGAAAGCATTAAGATCAATCATGAAGGTTTTCAGAATTCGTCATATTTGAATTTCAAACCTAGCGTTCAATACTTGAGTATTGTTCATCAATACTCGAGTGTGTCACTTGTGCACTTAAGTCAATACTTGAGTGTGTTCATCAATATTCGAGTGTGTCACTGTGCACTTAACTCAATACTTGAGTATTCATTATGATACTTGAGTATTCTTCTTCCAGAGAGGAATCATCGAGTTTTGACTTTGGACCTCATCATTGAAATAAGGTCAATACTCGAGTGTCCAAATCAATACTCGAGTTTTGAACTTTTGTTATGAAAATAAGTTTAAGTTCAAAACCTCAATACTTGAGTATTGACTTCAATACTTGAGTGTTCAAGTCATTGACAAAGAGCAAAGCTCTCTGTATGCCCAATACTCGAGTGTCCAAATCAATACTCGAGTATCCATTCATTTTGAAAACTTTGTGAAAACTCAATACTTGAGTATTGGAATGAATACTTGAGTATTCAACTCATTGACAAAGGGTAAAGCTTTCGTATGCCCAATACTCGAGTGTCCAAATCAATACTCGAGTATGTATTCATTTTGAAAACTTTGTGAAACCTCAATACTTGAGTATTGGAATGAATACTTGAGTATTCAACTCATTGGCAGATGTCAAAGCTCTCGTAAGTCCAATACTCGAGTATTGTGACCAATACTTGAGTATTGCTTTGTGTAATGGATTTGAGCAACTCTCTATCAAGTCAACTTTCGAGGGCTATATCTCCCTGGTCTGAACTCCGTTTTGGTCCGTTCAGCTCTTGTTGGAAATCTCTATGAGTCTACTTTCATATGCCACTGATTTCAGCTCAATAAGATTTGTAGATTGTGAGTTACACTCAAAATACCAAAGGTGGGTCTGGACTGTGACGTTGATTCTTGTGGCAACTTGTAAAAAATCGTAGCTCCTTGATCTTGACACCTTTGGACTTGATTTATATATCAAAATGACGCTTTGGATGTCTAGTTTCAAATGCCACTAGTTTCACATCAATCCGATTCCTGGTTTGAGAGATATCATCGAATCACCAGAGGTCGCCCGTGCTGAACGTGAGACAAAGTGTGGAGCTGAAGTGCGATAACAGTTGCATACTCGAGTTTTCACTTACATACTCGAGTATTCACTTGCATACTCAAGTTTTCCTTGTCCGAGACGCGAGGTGCTGAAGACACTACAAACTCGAGTTTTGAGTTGTATACTCGAGTTTTGAGTCTCAAACTCGAGTTTTGTGTTCCAAACTTGAGTTTTCTCATCGAAGTTGATTTTTGCTGACTTTAACTTCAAATTGACCCATTCCAACTTCCATATGACCTTGGAGACTTCTAGCATCAATCTTAGAACTTGAATAATGATATCTTCACTTCATTCAACAAGTTCTTCTTTCTTTCTTCTTCTCTTGATCATTCTCCATAACTCTAGCTCTTTCTTTCTTTTCTTCTCTTGATCATTCTTTATCATTTGACTTCACATCTTCTTTCTCTAATTCAATACTTCTTTATTGATTTTCTTGTTGATCGTTCTCTGTCATTCAACTTGGACGTATCATTCTCTGCAAGTCCTACCTTCTTCAATATTTCCTCTTCCTCTTGACTATTCCTAAAATCCTTTGATAACTTCTTGCTTCCTTGACATTCATTATATTGCATGCAAGAACTTCTTTCTTACTTTCTTGATCAATCTCTATAATTCATCTTGGATTAATCTGCATTAAATACAGTAGTTAGTCAATGTAGGAGATAACTATATTACTCAATCTTTTTGCTTTTAATAATGACATCTATATAAGACATCATCAAAACTAATCATAACTAACAAGGGTTCGTCTATGTGGTTCAGTCAGTTAGTCGCCGTGAATTCGGGGAGACTTCCGCTAGACACCGGCCTGGCCAAATTGTTTGATTAACTGAGTTAGGTTCATTTCCCCAAGTCTAGCTACGGCTTGGTTGAAGATTGTTTAAAGATTTGTAATTATACAAAGCTCTGTATTGTTGTATCACATGAATATTCCTTTGGGAAATTTTTAATATATCAGCATATCCGTGGGAATTTTGTATCAGATACTCATTGTCCAAACGTTAGTGCATGCTCTCCGTTTCCGCATTACTCTGAGCTGTAGCACCTCAAACTCTATCGATTTTTCTAAAACTAAGTGTCAACAGACACGCTTTGAAGTGTGGAATTTGGGGTGTTACAATTGTCCTTACAAAGGTATACCAATGTCGTTGGGGTACCAAATTCAATTGGCAATTTGCAACATTTACGGTATCTCAACCTTTCCAACTCATCAATTAGAAGGCTGCCTAATGAAGCTTTTACACTTTACAATTTGCAAACATTGCTTTTATCAAATTATAAGTATTTTTATGAATTGCCAGAAAAAATTGAAAAGCTTATTAATTTGCTTCATCTCGGACATTAGCGGAGGCGCTCCGAAGAAGATGCCCACACAAGTTACAAAGCTACTGAGAATCTTTAAAGTTTGAGTACCTTTATGGTGGGAAAAAGCTTTTTAGGATGGATTGCGAATTAAAGAGTTGAAAAGGCTTCCCCATCTACAAGGTAAACTTTCCATTTTGAACTTACAAAATGTTGTTGATTCTATAGATGCTTTGGAGGCAAACTTGAAAATGAGAGAGAATATTGAGGAGTTAGTATTGGAATGGGATTGTGATGCTCCAAACTCACAAGTTGTGAAAAATTTACTCAACATGTTCAACAAATTTAAAGAGATTGGCCATCAAGCATTATGGAGGCACTAGATTTCCTATTTGGGTGGGTAATTCATCATTTATAAATATAACCTTTTTATGTTTGACTGATTGCAACAATTGTTTTTCGCTCCCATCATTTGGAGAACTACCTTCTCTCACAGAGCTCTCGATTAAAGGAATGGCATTCATACGTACAGTTGGAGGTGAGTTCTATTGTAGCAGAGGAGAGCCCTCTTCATTTCAGCCATTTCCATCTTTAGAGATTCTTAGATTTAAAAATATGCCTATTTGGGAGGAATGGACACTCTTTGAAGGTGAAGGTGAAAAGTTTTCTTTCCTTCGACTCAAACATTTAAGTCTACATAATTGTCCTATTTTGAAGGGAGACATACCTGACATCTTTCCATCCTTGACAAAGGTTTCTATATTAAACTGCAAACTGTTGGAAGCAAAATCAACAGCTTTACAATGGACCACATATGTTGAAGAATTAAAAATTAAGCGAGGGGAGCATGGGTTATTAGGAGCATTTGATCATTTCCCTTTGGACTCTTTGAAATATCTAACAATTATGAAGTGTGACAGCTTGCATTGTTTGCCAAGAATCAAATGTTGTCTCTCAAAGATATCCCATCAATCACGTCCTTCCCAAGTGATGGTTTGCCCACTTCTTTACAACACCTTGAAATTGAAAATTGTGAGAAATTAGAGTTCTTACCTCAAGATTCTTGGCAAAACTACACATCACTTGAATATTTGATAATTATAAAGAGTTGTCATTCCTTGAAATCTTTTCGATTAGGTTGTTTTCCCAAGCTTGAAGTCCTTGACATCTACGATTGTCATAATCCGGAGAGCTTTGCACATGTTGGGGTCTCGCTCTTCCCTTAAAATCACCGTATGTCAAAAGGAGTGAAGAATTTAGATCAACGTCAGAATTACACATTGACTCCCTTTCCAATCTTCAATGCTTGTGGCTAAATTGGGTTCCAAAGTTGGAATCACTGCCTCAAGGCGGCGGTTTGCCTTCTAACTTGAGAACATTGACTATTTGGGGCTGCAGTGGACTATCTTCTATACCAATTGAAGATTGGGGCTTTCAACGGCTGACTTCCCTCTCACGATTTATCGTTGTGGAAGATGGAAGTGAAAGTATTCTGCATATTTTACTAAAGAATCAATTACTACCAACTTCTCTAGCATATTTTATCATCTATTATGTCCCCAATCTTAAATTGTTAGAAGGAAAAGGGCTTCAACACCTTACTTCTCTTGAACAGCTTTCCATTAGGCACTGTCCAAACCTTGAATCCTTGCCAAAAGATGCGCTGCCATCCTCTCTCTTATTGTTGGAAATCGAAGACTGTCCAAAATTAGAAGAGAGATATGATTATAAAAAAGGGAAACATTTGTCCAAGATTGCTCATATCCCCACCATCGCAATTAATGATGAATACTATGATCCTTGATATGCTATGAATTCCTTCAAAAGGTGAGGTCTCAAATTTTCACAACGATTAAACATTTTATAATATCTGTTAGTTTACACCTTTTTTTTTCTTATTCAAAATGCACATGAAAATTATGATATATTCCCTTCCCGATCATCGAATTGATTTCAACATTATAAGGCTACATGCCTACATCTTAACAACATATCAATGCTTCGCAACATTTTTTTTTGGGGGGGGAACTCGAATATTATGAAACAAGTTGTTCAATTTTCCTTTGTATACAACAAAACATACGATTTATCAAAATAAAAGTGGTACCATGATAACTATTGTGTCAAATTTTATAATTATAGCTTGCACGTTAAATCTTTTGGTTTCTTTGAAAAAAAAAATCGTATCTTCATTTCACCTACTTGCTTTTCATACTAGTCAATATATACTTAATATTTGAAAATATTTTTATTAAAAAAATAGAAAACATGTATTTTTCCATTGCCATACATGGCACATGTTTGGTTGCAAAATGATATTTTCGTGTCACTTTTTCGTAATTTTTTCAGATTCTTAATCTTTGTGGCAAAATTGGTACCGAGATCATTGAAACTCGATTCTCTATTTTCAAAATGCATTCAAATCCATTCTCTATTTCACATTCTGTGATTTTCTATTCTTGTGTTGCCAATTGATTTATGAAAGATTGAAAATCCCTATAAAAGCTTTGTTGCAGAATTGAAATTCTGGAATTACCAAAAAGCCTATTGAAGACGAATAAGACAAAGTACATTCAAATCAATCCTCTCGCTTCTCATTCACCGATTTGATTCATGAGAAGCTCATGTGAGTATCAACATTTTTCCTTAAAGAATTTCTTTCTTAGAAAATAAAGCTTCAATAGGTTCATAAACTTTTTGCTCTTCAGTTTCTTGTGTCTTTGTGTCTCTTAAAAAATTAATCTTTATTTGTACCCGACGAGAGGTATATTAAGGACGTTAGTTCTGTTATTGGTTATTTATATTAAATAGGTTGATTTTCCTAAATTAACATATTTATTATCTTTCTTTATGACTACCCACTAGTGCAAAAAAGGCTTTTAAGACCGGACAAAAGAGGGGTCGTAAGACCGGATATGCGACCGGTCTTGTTCCAGCCGGTATTAAAAGTCTACCATTTAAGACCGAACTCAAACCGGTCTTAAAGAAACTCTTTTAAGACCGGACATTTAAAAACTTGGGTCTTAAAAAGTTGTACTAAATGAAGCCGAAATATTTTTTGTTCGGTTCTAAAGCTCAATTTTTAAGACCGGCCAAAAAATAGGCCGCTCTTAAAAGATCGTAATTATAAGACCTGACAAGACACATACGGTCTGAAAAATAGCGGCTCCTAAGACCAGACGACTAATTATACACGGTCTTAAAAGACCGACTTTCAAGAGTGGATGATAAATACATTCGGTCTTAAAGATTTTGATTTAAGACCTAGGACTTCTAAATATACCGGTCTTAAAAGACCAACTTTTAAGACCGGGTTTAATATCAAAACTCAAAAGTCGTCCTGAACTTTAAGACCGGTCATATAATTACATCCGGTCTTAACAAGTGAACATTTAAGACCGGCTTATTATTTCCGGTCTAAATTTTCCCGAATTTTTCCCTGCTGTTCTTCCTGATTATATATATATATACACAAATCCACCACCCAATCCAGCACATAAAAGTCGATACTTTAAACTACAAGCTATGAACAATTATTTGAATAAATTGAATTGGAAAAAGAATACAAATATTATTCACCATGAGCTATTTGGCCTCTTAATTAATGATTACTATGACTACATCACCTAAATTAATTCATACAATAAGATAACTTACTTACAAATACAATAAGTTACAAGTACAACATACATGCGCCCAAAATAATATTCACCATGCCTTCATCGATTCCCTCACCCAACAACGTAACATCCTCTTATATAACATGCCCCTTTGAATCGGATCCCGCCACAAAAATAAAACAAGAACAAAATTCATAGTCAGTGACATTAACTATGAACATAGATAGAAGGAATATAATATATATAGTTAAAGCCTTAAAGTCTTCAAAGAAATCTGCATATGAATATTACCTTATGAATTGACTCTTTTATAAAGTGATATCTTCCCATATCCCTTCTTGATGATCACTTCTTATGCCGGGTTCATTATCCGCTTCATCTTCTTCGTTCATGGTAGACCCCTTGAAAAAGGAGTACTCGGGGAATACCATAATTTGAATTCATTTCCTTATCAATATCAATGACGCTCTTTCCTTGGAGAGCTAGACCACATTTTATTTTATTGATCGGTGATATAGAACACTTGTTTTGCCTGGTCTCGCCATAATAAAAGGTTCATCTCCAAAACTTCTACCATTGACATCAACTAATGTAAATCCTAGCCGATCGATCCGAACACCATTATTGACCTTAACCCACTTGCATTTGAAAATGGGAAATCTAATTTTCACATAGTCCACCTCCCAAATCTCTTCAATAACCCCATAATATGGCATGACCGCCAATAAAGGGCTCTTGTCTTTCGAACTCGGAGAAGTGCATAGATTCAGCCTCTAACATAACACCACCGTTTCGATCGTGCTCGTATCATCTAGGGACTTCGTGTAAAATGTATAACCATTGATCACATACGAATTCCAACTTATGACATCAACCTCGGGACCACACGCTAACCATTTGATTGTATCGAAACACATTCCTCTCCCTCGACCTTTTGTTTGAACCAGTTTGCAAAAGTTCGTTATGCTCCCTAATCAACCTTTGTTCGGTCATTCAATGATTTTCTTTCCTTATATTGCTTTATGTGCAGCTATGTCGGCTTGAACTTCGTCGACGTTATTCAAGATGTATAAGTGGACTTGTGACACTTCATCGGGATCCACACTCTTTACGAAGCCCTCGTCTACCCCCATCGGCATGCCGACGTTTTGGAAGCCCAATATGTCTTACTTTGGCCAAATAATTTTGACAAAATTCCATGGCTTCTTCGAAACATATTTCCGAACAATCGATGCTTCCGCGTCAGATACGTTCTTCACGCACCCTTTTAGGAATTTCATAGATCTTTCAATTGGGTACATCCACCGTAAATGGATAGGGCCGCACATCTTTATCTCCTCACTAGATGAACAATTAGATGAACCATGATGTCAAAAAATGTAGGAACAAAAAGCTTCTCAAGGTGGCATAAGATAAGATATCCTTCATTCTCCAATTCATCCAACTTTTCAATCTCGAAAACTTTACCACAAAGCGCATTGAAGAAGACACAAAGTCTAGTCAAACGACCGAAGATCATATTCGACGATGCCTCGAATAGCTATTGGGACTAGTGTTGCATCAAGACATGACAATCATGAGACTTTTGGCCTACTAATTTCAAGTCCTTCATCGATACAAGCCTCTTCAAATTTGAAGAATACCCCGTGGGAACTTTTGTGCCATGTAAACACTCACAAAAACTTCTTTTCTCATCCTTAGACAAAGTATGAGAAGCCGGGGACAATAAGTTCTCTTCCCATCTGGCCTTGGATGTAACTCTTCGCGTATTCCCATTGCTATCGATCCAATCTTGCCTTCACACCATCCTTGGAACTACCTTGTATGTTGAGAAGCGTGCCGACAATACTATCACATACGTTTTTCTCCACATGCATGACATCAATACCGTGTCTCACATCAAGATTGCGCCAATATGGAAGATCGAAGAATACAGATCTCTTTTTCCATATATTTGTTTCTTTTCTACTCTTTGCGGTCTTACCGAAGACGACATTGATATTTTTCACCTTTTCATAAACTTTCTCCCTACGTCAATGCCACCGGAGCATCTTCATACTCGTAAATGGAGCTATATACCCAAGAGGGGGGTGAATTGGGTATTTTAAAAACTTTTAAGAATATGCTCTGTTTTGAAGTAATGAAACCAGAGAAAAACTGAGGAGGAAGGGAAGGAAAGCTTGCGCAAGAGAAATTATCCTGGTTCGGTCTTATCTTTGACCTACATCCAGTCCCCAAGCCACACTTGGGATTTTCAATCCACTATACTCACAAATTGATTACACACTCGTACTCAAGAGTAGTTCTCTCACTAGAACTCACTCCCCTTACAAGTTGTAATCAATACACCCAACCACCAAGTCCCCCGACTTGTGGTTATCTCAATCAATAAATAATTTACGTATGGAACTCTCTCACAGAGCGAGATAAAATGAACATCGAAGTACAAGTATCGATTGATACAATATAAGTGAAAGCCGAACACAATAAATGACACTTAGTAAATTTTCGCTCTCGTAGGTATATCAGCTTGAGAAGAAGTTAATGAACTCTATTTATAGGTAGAGAACATTAAATGACCATTGAATGATGAATCCAACCGTTGTAGGTGATTAGCATTAAGTCTCGGTCATCTTCTCTCTCTAAACTCCAACTAATCCAGGTGCTAATATGACCTGAGATGGAACTCGAGGATTTGCCCGTTGGAGAAGAGTTTACTTGATGAAGAAAGCATTCTTGACCGTTGAGAATGCGTGCTCGATGGATTATCCAAAAGAAGGTTGATTTGCGAAGTGCATTAAATGCACCGTACACTTTTGCTTTATGGCTTTGACCTTCAATAATCTTCATCTCGTGCTAACTGAAATTCACTCAACAAACTTGTTAAACATAGTTGGGTTCATAGGTGAATGATTCATGAAAGCAATTAGAACAAACAAGAGTGATATGCAAATTCGTATACTTCAAAAATTGGTTTCAGCGTTAGTTACTCGAGTAAGTTCTTCGTTACTCGAGTAAGTCATCGTGTGAGAGAGTCTTTACCGCAAAGATCCAAAAGGATACTCGAGTAAGCAACTTCCAAGCAAACCATCGAGACTTGAACTTTTGAAACCAAAGTCTTTACTCGAGTAAGTTAGTGCTTTACTCGAGTAAGCAACTATTTGCTTGAAAACTCAAAGTGTAAGATGCCTCTTTCTTGGAGTAAACAAATTCATACTGGAGTAAGCACGAACATTAAGTTGAAAATCATTTTAAGAGTTCTTTACTCGAGTATGAAAACTCTTACTCGAGTATGCACGAGTTTAGAAAAACTTGGGAGCATTCTGTAAGACTCTTTACTCGAGTAAGTCAATGTTTACTCGAGTATGCACTCAAGTCCAAAAGTTCATTTGCTCTCGGTAAGTCCAATACTCGAGTATAGAAATCTATACTCCAAGCATTGATTTAACTTGTAAAGATTGGTTGCTCTCTGGATGGCCTTTACTCGAGTATGTAAACCTTTACTCGAGTAAGTCACAATTTGAAAAACACATTTGCTTTTCGGATGACCTTTACTCGAGTATGTAAACCTTTACTCGAGTAAGTACGTGTAAAATCCAATTGGGCAATCCTTTAACAGTCCTATACTCGAGTAAGCTTTCCTTTACTCGAGTAAACAATCGATAACCGGTTTTACACAGATTTTGCAAAAACTTCAACACATGTTTACAATTGTTGTTAATCATCAAAACACATTGAGAACTAACACATACTCTTGGCCACCAAAAAAGGCTTTCTTCAATCGACGATATGGGTGGCCCCGTCTAAGAAATCTCCTATGTCCAAGATAAACCGTCTTTCTTCCATGTTGAAGTTGATGGTAGCGTGTGCCTTATTCACAAATCGGACATGCTTTATGGCCTTTTACACTATACCTCGACAAGTTCCTATATCGGGAAGTCGTTTATAGTACAAAATATCATGGCTCGCATTTTAAACACCTCCTTCTTGAAAGAGTCAAAAACATCAACACCTTCTGCCACAACTCCTTCAAGTCTTCGATCAAGGGCTGAAGGTAAACATCAATGTCATTTCGGGGTTGTTTCGGTCCCGAAATCAACATAGACAGCATGATGTACTTTCGTTTCATGCATAACATTGGAGATAAGTTATAAATAATCAGTAGTACAGTGCCATGAACTATGTATGCGCTAAGGCTTCCATATGGATTCATGCCATCCGTGCTAAGGGCAAGCCTAAGGTTCCTAGGTTCTTCACCGAAGTTCGGAAATAATTGATCGATTTTCTTCCATTGAGAAGAATCAGCCGGATGTCGAAGCTTTCCATCAGAAATCCTCTCATCTGCATGCCACCTCAAATTTTTTGCATCATTTTCATTTGCAAACAACCGCTTGAACCTTGGTATGATTGGAAGATACCACAACACTTTTGCAAGCCCCTTATTTGACTTGTACCTTGGGGTTTCACATTTCGGACAATTCTCGCTCCTCTTCAAACTCTTTTCTATACAATACGCAATCATTCGGGCATGCATGGATCTTTTTGTACTCCATCCCCAGTGGACAAAGTATTTTCTTAGCATCATAGTATCGATGCGGCAACACATTATCATCCGAAAGCATGTCCTTAAAAGCCTCAAGCATTTCTGAAAAACTCTTGTCGCTCCATCCATGACGTGCCTTCAAGCTTACCAATTTCAATACAGCATTCAACAATTAGTATTTTTTACACCCACGGTATAGAGGGGGGTCTCGCATCACCGCACATATTACCATATGCATGTGATTGATGAAAAGCCTCTTCTCCTACATCACGGATAATGTCCTCTATGTGATCATCCATATCCATGTCATTATCATCAAAGGCCACTTCCCTATGTTGAGACCCACTTGGTATTTTTTCACCATGCCATACCCATACTGTATAAGTCTTAGAAATTCCTTCACAAACTAGATGTGTGTGTATAACTTCAGGACTTAGTCGCCTCTCATTCAAACATTTTACACAAGGGCAATAAAACTTCCCACCCTCAAGCATGGGCATTTTGTTTAGCAAATTTTATAAAGTCCCTCACCCCATTCTCGATATTCAACACTCGTCCGTTTAGCATTTATCCAACCGTGATCCATAGTAGAATTCCTATATATATAGACAGTAAAGATTTAACATACATATATATGCTCAAATGTCGGTTATGTCTTTTTTTTTTCCTTTTTTTCCGGATAAACTTGCTCATTAAATGCAGAACGGAGAATCACTTTTGGTCATAAATATATCGCAGTGAATTCAAGAACCAAAATAAATGCATGACGAGGAAATTAAATGCATCGCGTGAAGGTTTTGTGGACCCACCTGTAGCATATAAATTCAAATGCGTTTGCTTAGTCTTTCTTCTCCCGCCACGAACGTTGATGTTGCAGCAAAGAAGAGTAACCTAAAAAAATTTATTGGTCGTTAGGTAGGTCTAAAGTGCAATTATAATCTTCAAAATACAATATCCATTAACAACACGAAACCCACAAGAACATTTGATCGATTTCGCTCAACCCAGAAAAACCCGAACGATGAGCGGGAAAATCATAAAGTTATATAACCGAAACGCCTCTTACAGCCTTGGTCTATAGACGTTTAGCTAAGGAACCAGAAAGTGATTGTCGAGAGAGCAACGCGAACCGACGAAGTGGCGACGTAACCCGAGTAACACTTTAGGCGCGACAAGAGAAGTTCGAGTGGGAAATTTAATATTCCGCACGACAAATCGAGACATGTTTTATATTTTGGATTTTATTAAGACCGGAGTTTTATAATACTCCGGACCTAAATTGAGACAATTAAATTGGTTCATTAAAAAGTAGATGGTTCTATATATAAAATTTTTAAGACCGCCGTTTTATAATACTCCGGTCCTAAAATTCCTCGTTTTTGTGATTTCTAAAAAAGGATTTGGCGAGCGCAGCAACTGAATGAATAAAAATTAAAGGAAAATTGGAGTTTCTTCAATTACATATATTACTTGCATATGCACGTATACAAGAAAAAATACAAAAGAATCACTTTTGCAGAAAATTATCAAAAACAAGAATCTGACTAAACATCTCCTAAAGCTTATTATCCTCCAAAGCCTTGGCGATTTTGGTGTGAACAGCATTAATTTCCCGCCGGAGATCAGCAAGTTTCTGTCTTACTCGAATCAGCCACAATGCTTCATTAGAGGAAAGAGGAGAGGGGTCAGTAGTAGTCGCGGTGGGGCCAAGAGATTGGAGAGGGGAGCGGGAACCTCTTCATCATCCGAGGAAATAACAATGGGTCCAACGACCCGAGACTCTTCTCGTCACAATAGGACGGACTCTCGATAGAGGAGGCGCACTGTATAATGATCGACGGAAGGCACGAGCATCCCGACTAAGAGCACCCCTACGAGCAGTTCTCTTGTATCTAACCATGGTTTGAGCAGTTGGGGCAAAGAGGTATGAGGAGTTAATTAATAAAGGCGTAGAGTCGTGTTCTCGATAGCCACATACGTAGTTTGGAGTTACGAGGTAGTGAGGAATTAATAAGGAGTTATAGGTACGCAGTATAAAATTCCATTATTTAATATTTTTGCAATTCATTTTATTTTAAGACCGACCTTTTATCATTAACCCGGTACTTATAGGTATGCGGTATAAAATTCTATTATTTATTTTTTTAAGACCGATCTTTTATAATAAGTCCGGTCCTAAAAGTCTTACTTTTAAGACCGACCTTTTATCATTTACCCGTACTTACACATTGTTCAAATGAATGATGCAGAGTCTCTTTCGGAAGATAAACTTCCCAACTAGGCGTCTCCTCGTATTCCCGATGAACAATGCGTCTCCTCATTAAAGTTTCCGGTGTTTCACATTGTTCGGGATGGGTTCTCTATTTAAACTCGTTGTTACCGTACTTTCTTCACATTCTTCTCCCCCAGTCCTCCGTTTCCTCCTCCTCCTCTTCAACCTCGCCCCCACCGTAATGGCTCCTCCCCCAGTCCTCTGTTTCCTCCTCCTCCTCTTCAACCTCGCCCCCTCCGCCACCGCCTCCTCCAAATCCGACCGTGAAAGTTGGTGCATGCGGACTTGTAAGCAAAGGACTTTTAAGACCGATTATTTATAATAATACGGTCCTAAAAGTTAAGTGACTTTTAAGACCGACCTTTTATAATACGTCCGGACCTAAAAGTTCATGCGGACTTTTAAGCTTTTAGGAGCGGACACTGAAGCAATATACGGTCCTAAAAGTCTCATAATTTCTACATCGAAGACTTTTGCGGACCTTTAAGACCGGACATGCTGTTAATGAACGGTCCTAAAAGTCTCAAATTTCAAACAATAAATTAAATAGCTATATCCACCATCCAATAATACATTCGTAAACCCAAAATGGACACAAGAAAATTGTTCAAAAAATTAACTAAATTTATTTATTGAATTTTACATTGACTATGTATATTTACAAATGAATTGTTCAAAAAAATAAACAAATTTACATAAGATCGATTATTGTTGCTACAGAATATACTTACAAATGAATTTAGGACATTAATTATTGTCCTTTTTGTGACTCTAAGATCAGACCATACAGATATTCACAAAACACATTGCGTATGTGCTCCAGTTCATCATGAGAAAAGGGAGTTTTGCATTGAAACATCCGTAACATCAAAGACAAACGACATCGAATTAACTTGCGTGCATATTTCATTTGTAACAAGAAGTTTTAAACTGAATTAACTTGCATAATATGTAACATCAAATACATTTACCTTTGCAGTTAATTTAGTATCCCCTCGCGTGGTAATATCATACATGTGTTTCATGATGTACTGGCCACATAAGTTGGACGCCGGTGGTTGCCAACGGGTCTAAAAAGAACAAGAAATATATATAAGAGCATATATATAGCTTAATGACCAAGTTCACAAGGCAGTGTGCTACAAATATTGTACCAACCTCTGGTCTGTACCATATGGGGTCTTTGTCCTAAGTACCACGCCTTTTCTTTTCTACTCTTTGGAAGGTCCTCATGGCACTATCATCAAAATCACAAATTTATCAATGATTCACCGAAAATTCACATCGAGATTTCGACAAGAGAATCAAAATGACATGCTTACTCGTTGATGGTCTCGCACCAACGTAGGTAATGGCTCACCGTGAGTGGAGCATAAGAAGATAACTTTATGCTCCTCCATGCACATGAGGATCAGCGCGTGGTGGCTGAAAATTCACAAAGTAGAACTATACTCGTGATATATGTAGCAGAATTAAGTGAATTGCGGACAAGATTTTTGATATGTACCTGTGGAAGAATGGATAAAAGTACAACTTTCTTCTCACTTCACACAACCTCTTTGATATGTACTCATGTCTCTCCTCCATGGATGTTTGACTTGAATAGACAAAGGCACAAGAATCCAAAATCTTTGATCCCGTCATTTTGAACCAATTCATGATGCAAGAACCTACAATAATGACATCGATCGGGAATTAGTATATATGTATGTATGTCTAAACGATGCATTTAAATTATGTACTCCTATCAGTAAGTTCCTGTCGAGGAAGCAGCAGGGACTCAACATCAACGGTGTCAACTTGAACGGGCTGAGGATGAGGGACGCCTACTACTTCATTGGCGTGCCATGATTTATCCTTAAAATATTCACTCTTCATCGATCGGATATTTTTTCCTCGGGCAACAGACCAACTTAGCGTAGGGGATAGAGCTTGAGGAGGGGATGGAGCTTGACGAGGGATGGAACTTGAGGAGGAGGGGTTGAAGCTTCGGGAGCGGTAGAGACATGTACAAGCTTCACCGGCCAAGGATGAAGGTTCCCTTGACATCACTCACAAGCTTCACTCATCGGTTTGGAGAGGGAGCGGTGCATCAATGATCACCTTTTCAAGCGACGGTCGACTTCATCATCGGGCATTTGTTGGTGGTGTACGATTGATCCCAAGTTGTGAACAGTCCCTTTTGCAACCAATAATCATCCATCATGATGATCGGGATCCTCCACATAAAGGTCACAAGGTTGCTCGATCGTCCAACAATGCAGCCCTCTAGTGCTCGCCGCACAATGCAGTGAGTGTGTGAAGGGAACACGGTCTCTCGGACGATTGCTCAAAAGCAGCCTCGTCGACTCAATTCCTCCTCATCCGGCTCATCTCGGGATTGAAACATTGCGATCATTGAAGCTTCTTTAGCAGCCAGCGTCCGCTCCATCTCCTCCCGGGTAACCATACTTTGTCTATGGCGTTTGGATGTACCAAAGACTTGCTTTATGCCTACCCGTCCTCCAATCCCCTTACACGCCCGGTGATCCGGTTTTCCGGCCGCAACGGCCGAACATCATTCCTCCCGTCCGACACAAAAGATCCCTCTCGCTTCTTTCTTTTTAAGATCTTCCCGTAAGATACGATAACGAGAAGCTTAGTAATGAAACATGTTTAGTAACTAAAAAATAACAATAACGATACTTACAATTCTTTCAAGAACTAGACGAGTTTGTTCACTCGTGTAGGCGCCGCTTGGCTTTTGCCGAATATGCAACCACAACTCCTCGCGACGTATTGGAGATGGAGGAGCATGTATCACAGAAGGATTGGATTATGCTTCATCATCTAATCTCTTCCGCTTGGCCGCCATCAAATTTTTTTCGGCCTTTTGATATCCGCGCGAGAAGCCCATGAGGGCAATCATTCTTTCTACCTATCTCCCGTGCTTGTTCCCTTCTTTTCGTGAATCGGGATTGAAAACATCTATTAATTATGAATTCCAGCCATGCATGTCACTAACAAAAATTAGAGAACTTCTCGCTTCATATGAACGTAAATCAAACAAAGTAGTCAAATTCTTCACTTCATCAAGTTTCAACATTTTATTTAAGGAAGATGTAGAATTGTAGAAGAAATTGGAGCTATGTTTTGTAGTGCTAGCTAGATAGATAGGTTAAGAAACAAAAGAGAATTATGCTTACGAGAATAATACAAACTTGATCCTTTTTAAGGCATCCGGTGGGATCGCAGTCCCCATTAGATAGTAACAATTGGGTATATAAAGTTCCCCCTTTTAAGACTATTCATTTCCTCCTTTGCAAGACAAACCATTACACAATTAATACCTTCTCATCGTTAATTTACCTTTTCGTGGTTGACATATCGACTTGCATAGACAAAGGCAGGAAATGTATACTTCTATTCACACACCGAACCATTCTATAACTAACAGGATTACATGAACACAATAACATTCACATATCCACACAGGTTAATAAGCAAACAAAAGGGAAAACAAAACTAAATATAAACTCACCAGAGCTTCAGGAGTGGTCCGAGAAGAACAAATTGTCGCCAAATTCGTTCATCAATAAATGTGTAAACTTCCCAAGGATGTTTGGCGGGCGGAACCTCGGAGAAAATATACGTGTTAGCGAGAAAGGTCTTAAACTTCCTCCACCGATCAGCACAATAAGACAATGTCTTGTCTTTCAACTTCGACCAAGGGACGTGTATGTAACCCGGATAGTTTCCCAAATAGGATCCTTTACATTCTTAGAGTCCACACTTTTCCACTCATCCGTCAAGATGCTAACCTTGCGTGCTGAGACGGCCGACAAAACTATTATATTTGCTTTTATTAGGACCGATGGGTTCCAACCTTGCATCAAACTGAATCTCGAGCTTTGACCCGAAGTCCGACTTAGGGTCACATTCATCATTCGTGTGCCTCTTCTACCACGGCGTGCGGGCGATTACGAGCCTCATTGTGAGATGAAGAGGGTTCGTTCTCACTCACACCGATCACACAGGGCGGCGTTGCGGAACACGAATAGAATCGTTTTCACCGTCCATTTTCGAGACAGGAAGAGAGGAATGCCTGAGCAAATGAGAGAGTAATAGGGGCTGATGGTACGTGGGCGAGGAAGAGAGGTAATGCAACAGGAAGGGTTTCGGAACGTGAACAGAGGTTCTCCACAGAGTAACAAAAGCTTTCGCGCGAAGAAATGTATATCTTGTGTTGATTTTTAAGACCGGATGCAAAAGAGACGGTCTTAATATTTACATTAATCCCGGTCATATTAAAAGTCCGATCTTAAAAGTTTAACATTTAAGACCGTTCCTTATAAAACGCCGGTCTTAATATTAATGAACTTTTTTCGTACCGGAAGTATCATATGTCCGGTCTTAAAAGAAAACTTTTAAGACTGTCTTTTTGATATGTTCGGTCTTAAAAATTTAGACTTTTTATATTTAAATTTTTCCTTATTATGTTTTACCGAGAAAATATAAGTACGGCTATATGAGATATATTTAGTAAGTAATTGAAATTTCAATTCAATTTTTAAGACCGGTTGTTTTTTAGTCGGTCTCAATAATGTTTTTAAGAACGGTGAGAAATTGGTCCGGTGCAAGAAGTTCTTTATATTTACGGAACTGCCACCGGTCATTTCTTTAAGACCGGGGTGTCGATTCTCCGCTCTAAATGAGGCGGTCTTAAAGCCCTTTTTTGCACTAGTAACCCTAGGATAGAAACTCCTTAATGTGTACAATTAATAAGGATAATTTAGTAAAAATTACAAATTTGGAGTCAAAGTAGATTGATGTCTTATATTTAGAATTAAATCAAATTCCTAGTTAGCTCTTATATTAAATATACCGGATATAGTATTATGTAGGCATAATGACCCTTGTAGGCATGAAGCGTGTGAATCATATGTACACTTGTCACATGTGTGGGTCTCCATTTTTATTATGTCAAATATTATTTGTTCATATTTCTTATAATTTTGTAAACAAGTATGCTAAAATTTTTGCAGGCATCCACTGATATGCCCTTGTCCTTCACTCATCTCAAGATTGGTATTTCAAGGTATTGGATTAGCTAGCCGGGTTTGTATGAGGCTCATTGCATTTTTGAGAAATTTACTAATTTCATTGTTTTTAATTTAATATAATCATCGTATATATTGAGCTTCAGAAACTATTTGTAAATCACAAAGCTACAATTTTACTGACAATTTTTTCTCCCCCTTTGTTCAGTGAGTTGATCTAAAATTTCAAAAAGAGAATGCCTTTGGCTTTAAATAAGTAGAGCAATGGCCAAATGTTTCCTGAAGATCTCACAGATCTTAATTAGGTAATGCATTTTGTTGTTAAATAAGTAGAGCAATGGCCAAATGTTTCTTGAAGATCTCACAGATCTAACCCACTTTTTTTTAATTATTTTGATGGAAAGCTTGCAGGTGTTGTTGAATTTAATCTAATATTGTGTTGTAATGAACCATGTCAAAATAGGGGAGGGAACTTGTTTGATTGCTCTATTTTGAAGAACAAAGTTATGCCATGTGAGAAGCAATTAGGTAGGTAAGAACACTAATCCAGGAGTTAGTTATAGGAAAAAAAAGTATGAATGATCACTATTTGTGTATGTTACCCACAGAAAAGAAGCACTGTTTTGTTGGTCATTAATCAATCATTTTATATGTTGGACAGAAAATTTGATTCCTGGTGTTGTAATTTTCTTCAGGTTTCAACATTAATGAGGTTGGGAATGATTTGCAAAATGAAGGAGGAATGATTTGCAAAATGAAGGAGGAGTCTGTCATTGTTGAATTTGGAGTATTTGAGTGCTTGGAGTGTTTTATTGCCTAGCTATTCATAAGCAGTTTATATAGCCAACTTGTTCACATGTCGTATTAGTTTGGGGTGATGAGTTGCTATGTAAAAATTTTAGAGCTGTGATGACTTGATAGAATTTTAAGTATTTGAGTGGTTTGTAAATCTTATATGGGATTGTAATTGAATTTTTATAGTGCGAAAATCTCTTGAGTATTTTGCCAAGAGGACTGAACATAGGTCGGGGACCTGAATCGGGATAATTCTTATGGTGCTTAATTCTCTCTTCCTTCATCTCTAATTTATTAAATAACTTTAGTTACACATTTCATCTCATAACACAATATCATAGTGTTTTAAATTGAATATATTAAGATCATAATATGAAACTTCAACTAATATCTTGGCCACACAAAAAAAAAAAAAAAAAAAATTTAACAGAAAAATTACATATAAATAACCTATATCATTCTAAAAAAATTATTTATTGCGGCTTGCAAACTATTTTTTTTTTTAAAAAAAAAAAAAAGCTGATTCTTTTTTTTTTTGGGCTAGGTAAAACAAAGTTAATCCAAATGTAGTAATATTATCTCTATTATTGGCATTGCATTCTGATATCTTCTATTATCATTATTGTGATTTTCTGGGCAAAACAATTATTGTGATTTATTTTATGCCCCTCATTTGCCAATTTTTGAAAAGCTCATGTCCGTATTAATAAGATTTCTCGTTCATTTTTTTTTTTTTTTTTTTTTTTTTTAAAAAAATCTAGAGTTTAAAGTTTAAGTGAGTAAGTTACGGTCGTAACTTTTAAAGGCTTGAATAGCATCCTTAGAGTTTAACGTCCTCTCTCTTAAGTAAATAAAAATTTAAAAGCATTTTTTCCTAAAATTATTATTTTTTTTTTAAAAAAAAGAATATATCTTTGAAAAACAAATAGGGCAGGGTGCGTTTGACTCTTAAACAAATTGTTGGACCAAAATCACTTATATGGCAACCACATGGCATAATCAACTCTCCACCTCATCATCACACTCCACGTCATCATCCCACCTTTTCTCTCTCCCTCTCATTCACTCATTTCTCTATTAGCTTCCCAGTTCCCACGTTCATGAACAAAACCCCAGAATCCTATAAACAATTGTTAATCAATTAAACGAAGCAGCATCAATCACAGTAACAATGTATCACATTTTGGATTTCACTTCTGTGCACAAGCCACTACGTCGGACTTGGAAAATTCCATGCCCTTCTCTTTTTCGCTCTTCTGATTCTCCAATACCGCGGGTGACGGACACATTTCCATCTACACTCTTTACACAGTCTTCATCAACCAATAGGCCGCAATCGCTTGGATCATTTGGCAGCGTCGCCACTGTGGGAGAGTCGAGAAACGAAGAATATGTGGAAGATGACGGCGAGGAGGAGATGGTAGCGGCGGAGAAGGAATAACGGCGGTTGATGGCTCAGTTAGGGTAGAAAATAGCGAGGCGGTTGCGAAGACAGGTAAAACCCCAAATTTGCTTATTGGTATGATCTCTCTCAAGACTTCAACCAAGAAAAAAATTGGCTGCGATTTCTGTTATCGATTAAGACCACTGAAATTATACTAAAATTTAAAACCCTTCCTGGTTAATATTTTCGCATTCAACAATATCACGAAAAGATAATGCTGGAAAAATGAATGGTTGTTGGGTAGTCTCTTCAATAGCTTCATGAATGAACAAAGAAGTTACTGTCAGTGGCCTACCATATTTAAAAACACTTTTTTAATGCCTAAAGAAAGTTTCTTATAAATATTATCTAAAAGCATTAACATGGATCTAGCTTTTTTTTTTTTTTTTTTTGGTGGAATGATTTCAATATCTCCAGACTTTCACTTGTATACATTTGTCCTTGAGAGTTTTGTGATGATATAACCTTCCAACATTGGTATTTCAAGGTAAAGGGTTTCTTTCTTGAGCGAAAAAAGGTAAAGGGTTTCTTTTATTTTTATTTTTATTTTTTTCCCTTTTCCTCGCAAGGTAACTAAAGAATGATCATGGTCTGTTTGAGCTGGCTTATTGTATTTTAGAATAATATACTAATTCCAATGCTTTTAGATTAATATAAAGCACAAATCTAAAGCTTGACTGCATGTTTTTCCTTGTCTTGAATACTGTCCTTATTTTTTAGTGACTTGATCTAAAATTTCATTAAGCAAAATGTTATTAGCTTTCAATAAACAGAGCAATGACCCAGAGTCTATTGAAAATGTCATATGTCACGTAATACTTATAATTAAAACTAGAGAAAAAAAAACTAACATACATTTGAATCCGACGAAGTAAATTATCAACCCACGTGAAACAGAGTCACGGTCCAAAGTCCATTTATGTTACGCAGCAAGATAATGATAATGATGGAGGAGAAGAGAAAGTTGGGTGCAGAAGAGAAACTTGCAACTTTATCACTTTCGTCTGTTAGTTCTTATATCCCATAAATGATCTGACGCCAACTCTTTGATAATTCAATTAAATGAGTTATGAAGTGAGATATTCCAAGTGTTCGTTATTCTACTTACCTACTGTTTATGATTTCCTATTACTAAGAAATGTCAGAAGGAGAATATGATATGAATTAACAGTGATATGAACATTCCCTATTGCATAAAAACAGTGATTTCCTATTCCAAGGCTTTGGACTTGGGCTTTTCTTGCTTCTTAAGATTATGGAGTGAAATTGGGTTCTTTAATTATCCAGAGACCCTCCAGATTTTGCTAAAACCAGATTATTAACATCAAATCAAACGCCTAGACAGTCATCCACGTGAACAACAGCAATAATGAAACCATCAATTGCTATCAAATCAGTCACAACAACTCCATACAAAGTCTGACCCAGTCTAATGCATAACAACTGTAGCTGCGCCAAATCTCAAATGCTAACCCGTATATCCAATCTCAAAATTATAATTGTTATAGACTTTCATTATGGGCCTGACAAAGTATAGGCCCAGCGAGCACACTTTATGACAGTATCTTCCTCAATCAGGTAAAATGACGATCATCCCATGATCGTGCCTATAATCTCGGGTAATGCAAGTAACGGAGCAAGTTCGACTCAGATCATGGGGACGCGTAGAGCATGAGGAGTGGACGCATTACCAGTGGGCTGAAACCCTAGGTGACCCCTATAAATAAAAGGACATTCACCAGGTGCACTCTCTCCATTCATTATTCATTACTTTACATTCAGTCTCACTGTGCACACACCCCACCCCTTTAGCAATACGCCATCATTGTGTAGCACGATGATCTCTAAGAACACACTATTATCTTCTTCATAGATAGCAGTGGGTGATCCTCTTAGGTCTCTAGTCAATAGACATTCCTGGGAACTATTTGATCCGATATCAATTATCCACTGGCCCTATGAGGCTAGAGAATTGTGTTCTACACTAGAACATTGGCGCCGACTATGGGGACCATAAAATTCGATTCCCAAATCATGAAAAGCCATTGAACTATCATTGACAATGGCTGCAAATACTAGAAGTCACAAATAGAAACTCCTAACAGACCAACCGCCGAAGGACAAATGACGCACCCGCATCAGGAGGAAGCCACTTAGGAGGCAGATTCTGGGGCACCAAACGAAGATCGTGTGGTAGTGGAGACGGAGTCCGAAACCTCAGCCGTTGCAAGCTCTCCGCTTCCCAAGAACGTGGTGATCCAACAGTTGGGTCCGTCGATACAACTTCAGGATCCTCCATTAGAGTTTCAGGTGGAGCATCCTGATATTTGAAGGCTAGAAACCACTCTGGGGTCGGTACTAAACTGGATGGAAGAAATGGAAACCCGAAATCGTCTCTAAAGGGAATAAGATATCCGGATTATCCGAGAGGAGATGAATCATCATAACATCACCTGGAGGTAGGAGGAGGGTCACAGGATGAGGCAGTTGTTTCAAGAACATGTTGGATGGGTTGAGCACCAAATGCGCAGTGCACGCAGAGATGTCGCTGGCCCGAGCCGAGTTCCTATGTCGTCATCTACTAGTGTTCGGACAGCACCTGAAAACAATGTGGAAGAAGGTGCGATGAAGCATGTCCACATCCCGAATGTCGAGGGTGAGGCATTGAAGATTCAGTCGTTGGAAGAGTGAGTCAAAATACTGGAGAATCCGGCGCATAATACAAGCCGAGAAGGGACAGTCACACGACGGCTACCTAGATTGAGACAGGTGTCCCGAAGGCGAACGGGGCTGGACCTGAATAGGCGTGGGTTCGGAAGTTGGCTCAGAGCAAAGGAAAGGAGCCTCTTGAAGGCCGAGATCTGCCTAAAGAAGGCACAACGCCCTCAGAACAGCTTATGTCAGGTTCTGACGATGAGGATAGAGTGCAGAGTCCCTTTTCCGAAAGAATCATGACCGCTGCTTATCCCAAGGGACTAGACACGAAGGACTTTCCAAAATACGATGGAAGTCAAGATTCATAAGTGCACGTCAGTAATTTCAAATTGGAGATTATGGAAAAGGGGTATGAGGGTCCGATGATACCCCGGCTATTCGCAGGAACGTTGCATGGGGCCACGCAAATTTGGTTTAACTCCTTGCCGCTAAATTCAATACCCAACCTGAAGAACTTAGTGAAGAAGTTTCTGCTGAATTTCGCCACAAGTAGGAAGCAGCCGAAGACCGAGTTCGAGCTCGGACAGGTGAAACAATCACCTAATGAAACGTTGCAGAAGTATCTGAAGCGATTCAAGGACACGACCCTGCAGGTGCCAGGATTGAAAGAGGAAGTCCATTTACACTGCGCCATAACAGGCTTAGATAGGTCGTCACATTTAAAGAAATCAATCATGAAAAATCGTCCAACGATACTGGCGGAATTTTGAGATCAGTCTAAACAATACTTAGAACTGGAGCCAATGGATATTATGAGCCGAGAGCCTAAGGAGAAAGCCAGGAGTCCTCCTCCTCATGGCAAAGAGCAGCATGGCCAACACAGGGAAGATTCCTGAACGCACGGAAGGGATGACAAGCCCAGAGGAAGCAGGGCAGAAGGAAGATATGATAGGTATGCTCCGTTGAAGGTATCTCAAGCTCAGATTTGGAAGGAAGTATCCATGACCGAGATGAAAAAAGTAGAGCGTCCACGGCCATTGCGGAAAGAGGCCACCAATGCTTGGTTTTACCAACGAAGAGTTGGTGGATGTAGTACCAGGCCACCATGTTGGGCTAGTAATCACGAGAACTGTGGTCGATTGTTGCGTTAAGAAAATGTTTGTGGACGATGGTAGTGCAGTGGATATAATTCTCTAGGATGCATTCAAGCGCGTGAGATTCGACTCGGAGGACTTGAAGCCTTGCAAAACTACATTGACAGGTTTTAATGGACAGGATACTCGTCCGAAAGGATGTATAAACCTCAGGTTGACATTAGGAACTAGGGAAGCATTTAAATCAGAGCTTGTCCTATTCATTGTAGCCGATTTTCCATCCCCGTACAACATTATTTTGGGACGACCTACAATTCACGACTGGGATATGCTGGTGTCCTCAAAACACCAGAGGCTGAAATTCGTTAACAAGAAGAATCAGGTTGTCACCATAAAGGACGATTAGAAGGACTCCCGACAATGCTATTTCAAGGCTATTAAAGAAAGCAAGATTTCAAAAGCAGGGTGTTTGGACAACGGGAAGGAAAAGACCGTGAACCAATCCATCCATGTAGTAGAGCTAGACTTACGAGAGGAAGACAAAGTCCTCAGGGCGGAACCAGATGGCGAGGTGGAAGATTTTGTCTTGGGTAATGAGCCGGAGCAAATTACCAAAGTTGGCAAGGCGCTGGATCCCAAGATCCGCACCGAACTTGAAAATTTCCTGAGACAAAGCAGAGATGTATTCGCGTGGAAGCCATCCAAAATACCAGGAATAGATCCCGAGTTCTGTCACATCACAGACTAGAAATCCACCCGAGGTTTACTCCAGTAGCATAGAAGAAGAGAAAGCACGACTCGGATCGAGGTGTGGCTCTGGAGGCACACGTGAAGGAGCTGATGGAGGCTGGCTTTATCAGAGAGGTACAGTATATGACATGGCTCTCCAACATGGTCATGGTTAAAAAGCCTAATGGCAAGTGGAGAGTCTATACAGATTATAAAGACTTAAACAATGTATGTCCCAAAGACGCTTTTCCTATGCCCAACATCAATCAGTTGGTCGATAATTCCTCCGGTTTTCAACTATTATCTTTTATGGATGCGTACTCGGGGTACAACCAAATTGCTATACATCCTGAGAACCAAGAAAAGACGGCTTTCATCAGGGATAAAGAAAATTATTGCTACAACGTTATGCCATTTGGCCTTAAAAACACTGGGGCAACATATCAAAGAATGATGACCAGGGTGTTTGAGAACCAACTCGGGAAAAACGTGGAGGTATACATAGATGATATGATAGTGAAGTCGTTGCGAGCTTATCAGATCAGGCTGAACCTGGCTAAATGCGCTTTCAGCATCCCGTCCGGCAAGTTCTTAGGTTTTTTGTTGACAAACTGAGGTATTGAAGCTAACCCAGATAAGTGTCAGGCAGTGTTAGACATGGAGGCACCAACAAACAAGAAAGAAGTACAGCAACTAAAGAAAAAGGTTCAGGGGGGATGGAATGCGGAATGCGACGTCGCATTCGTGAAGATAAAGCAATGCTTGGCAACACCACCGGTTTTGTCCAGGCCCGAGCCAAGTGAAAGTTTGACACTGTACCTATCCGTAAGGGAAGAAGCGGTAAGTGCTGTGTTGGTTCGGGAGACAAAGGATGGCAAAAAACATGTATATTTTGTAAGTAGGGCCCTACAAGGCGTAGAGTTAAGATACCAGAAGTTGGAAAAAATGGCCTTTGCCTTGCTCACCACGGCAAGAAGGCTTCGCCCTTATTTCCATGGCAATTCGATCATCGTTAGAACTGATCAACCCATTCGTCAGGTATTGCATAAGCCTGATCTGGCAGGAAGGATGATAAATTGGGCTATAAAGTTATCGGAGTTCGACATTTCCTATGAGGCCCAACAAGCCATCAAGTCTCAAGCCTTGGCAGACTTTTTTGATTGAATTGACTCCCTCAGGTGGACAAAAGGCGACGGAAGCGGGACCTTTGAAGGTATTTGTGGACGGGTCCTCAAATGTTAAAGGAAGTGGGGCCGGGGTCATCATCGAAAGCCCGGAAGGAGTTGCTATGGAACTCTGTCTGTGACTTTATTTCCCGACTTCCAATAACCAAGCTAAATACAAGGCCCCCATCGCCAGCCTGCTTCAAGCCAAGGAAAACGGGGGAGACAGGTACATGTGTCCACAGATTCCCAGCTTGTGGCGCCCCAAATTAAGGGGACTTATCAAGCCAGAGGACCATTGCTAGCCAAATATCTAGGGAAGGTGAAAGAGATTATGGCAGATTTTGATGAAGTAATAGTCATGCACATCCCAAGAGGAGAAAATACCAAGGTGGACATACTATCAAAACTCGCCAGCACCAAGGGTCCGGGTAATTTATGAACAGTGATTCAACAAAGTTTATTAGAACCAAGTTGTGTTATGATAATCTCAGAGGCCAGCGATTGGAGAAAGGAAATCGCGGGCTACCTCGAAAGGGGGATCCTCTCGGAGGATGTCCTCGAATCGAAGAAGCTAGTTAGAACAACGGCAACATACACAATGATAGATGATCAATTTTACCGAAAGGGTTTACATTCGCCCATGTCTAAATGCTTCAACTCAGAAGAGGCCCAGTACGTTTTGGCCGAGATTCATGAAGGTTGTAATACCCGGATAATTATCTATCTGGAATACTATATTTTAGCAAATAATACCTATTTGGAAATAGGTGAATATATGGTTTTAAAACCTTGTAGGATACTTATTCTATTGTCTAGGGAAATTTCTAATGAAATTAGAGGGATTAAAGTGTTAAAATCCCTAAATGCAATTATGGGCCATGAAATGCCCTGAAAATATTATGATAAATCCCAAGAGGTAATAAAATATTTATTGAAAAATAGAAAGTATGTTGTCTCTAATTTTAGGAATTTTTGGGATTATTTCCCTTGAAAAATAATGAGTCAAAATTAAATATAATTTTGGGGAGCATAAGTTGCCCCATGATTTTTAATATGATATGTGGGACATAAAATACCAATATCAGTAAAATAGTTGTGAGATAATGATTAATCCTAATTAAGAAAATTATCAACAATTAGAAAGTGATTAGTTAAGTAATTAATGGGTAAATGTTTAAGCTCGAACAAGAGAATATTTAAGGTAGATTATGAAAAATTCTTTAATTAAGTGTTTATGGCTAATATTAGCATAAAGTGTGCATGCTAATCAATTAGAAAAGATTAAGAAAAATTGGTGAAATTAAGAACATGAAAACCCTAAATCGTAAAAGATTGCTAATTATGGGATTAAGGCTCTAATTAAGCTTCTAGCTAATTTAGATAAATTAAAGAAAAAATAATAATAATAATAAAGGGAAGAGAAAACCAAAATTTGAGTGTGAAAAGGGTTGTGGGTTTTTCAAAAATAATATCATGATATTTTGTTAATTAAATAATAATATAATTAAGATATTTGTGGAAGAACCAGTAGAATCGATAGAAATTAAATCCTACCTAGAAAACCGTGAACTAAGTTTCTTAGGTCGGGACATATTACAAACAAGTGAATTTTTGTCCAGAAGTTGGTGTTAGCGGAAGTCATTTCCGTAGCCCGGGGGCGAATAAGGGATCGAGATAAAAAGATATTTTGAAAACAAAGGGCGAGATAAGAAAAGTGAGAACCAATGGAAAATAAATCATAACTTGAAATCCTTGAACTAAGTAGAAAACAACTGGACATATTATGAATCAGTAGATTTTTGTTCCGAAGTTGATGTTACCGAAGTAATTTCAGAATCGACGGCGGTTATCCGAAAATGTTCAACAAAGTTACGAAATACCCGAATGGGATCAAAAATTTAGTTAACTCGAGATATTTCCAAAGAGGAAGAATAGAACTTCAAGGTTGTGTTCCGGATTTTTGAGATTTTCTAAGATTACGCGATTAGAACATCGATCAAGGGATTTTATAGGGTAAATGCATAAAGTAAGGGGACATTTTTGTGGTGGAGAGAAGAGGAAAATGAGTGATGTTCATAAGGCCACATCTTCATCATCCTAGCCCTTGATGCAAAAGTTGATCCAAGGGTTGAGATCCATGGAAATTCTCTATAAATAGGCAACCCCTCTTCACTTCATTCCTCACCAATTCACAAAGGAATCCTAGAGAGAGGTTAGAGAGAAGTGAGAGCAAGGAGGAGCTACGGAAAAGAAGTAGCGAAGTCTTTGGGTAAGTTCTTCGGTCCCTAGTCTTAAGCTTTGGTAGTTCCTTCGGTAGTTATAGTAGAAATGCTAGATTAATCTTTAATCTTCCAAGTTAGTTTAGATATCATGTTTTAGGGATAAATATGATATTTATTTCAAAAATATATTGGAGATGGAGATATGTCAAAATTTTGGAAGATTAGAGTTAAAGTAACGAAGTTCGCGAAATTCCGCCAATTAGGAGAGTTAGGGGCAAAATGGTAATTTGTATCTAAAATGCCTATTATGATGTTGGGCCTTGATAATATGATATTATCCTTATAGGATATCTGTAATCACGTACCCCCGTTGTACCGTTGTCGCATTGTCAAAAAGTACCGTTTTCCGTCAACGAAGGTACGTTCGCGTCTTCGTAACACTAACTCGATGTTTATTGTATGCGTACATGTGCTATGTGTATGGTATGTTTATGTGAGGTAGTTGATAGCTCGTGGTATGTTCAATGTCTTGTTATTATGCTTGCTTTGGGTGTTGGGATACGTTTGCTAGGTACAAAATGCTTGGTGTGAAATACTAGGTGCGAAACGATTGCTAGGTGCGAAACGTAGGCTAAGTGCGACATATCTGCCAAGGGGCGTGTCTGCTGTTGGGATAAGCTTGTTTGTATGCTCATATATTGTCTATGTTGTATATATAAACATGAGGTTACCGTTACCTGAGGTTCAATGGGTATTGAACCTCGCCTCTTGACATAGCGTCGTGGTCGAGGATCGAGGATCGAGGAGAAAGGCAAGCAAAGACGCATAGGGACTCACCGAAGACTTTCTTCTTTTGTTATTTACTTTTGAAAACACTCGGTATAACGTACCACTACCGTAATCAGCCAGACTTACGGCATTTTGAATATAAATATCAGTTACTCAATCGCTCCGATGCTCTACTCTGATGAAAAAAAAAATTATTCTGCTTTTGAAAATGGGATGTTACAAAGGTATTAATGGGCAACACATGTGTGCTAAGGCCTTGGCACAAAAGGGAGTGAGAGCAGGTTACTATTGGCCTACCATGGCAGCGGATGCTAAAGACCATGTCCAAAAATGTGAAAGTTATCAGAAGCACGCCAATGTAATACAAACTCCCCCAGCAGAACTAACGTCAATCTCGGCTCCCTGGCCATTCTTTAAATGGGGCATGGACTTGTTGGGACCATTCAAGCCCGCGTCGGGGTAGCTGGGATGGTTGATAGTAGTGGTGGACTATTTTACCAAATGGATTGAGGCAGAGCCGCTGGCAACGATTACCTCGACTAGAGTACAAAAATTTCTTCAGCACAATATAATATCCCGGTTTGGGATTGCGGCTGAGATAGTCACGGATAACGGGACCCAGATCATTGATAAGGGTTTCCGAAGGATGGTGTTTGACTTCAAAATAAAACACCACTTCGCTTCTGTGGAACATCCACAATCTAATGGGCAAGCTGAGGTGGCCAACAAAGTTATCCTCGAAAGTTTGAAGAAGCGGATGGAAGAAGCCAAATCCAGTTGGGTGGAACATTTGTACTCCGTCTTATGGGGACATCGGACTACCTCACAAACATCCACTGGCGAAACCCCCTTCAGATTGACTTATAGATGTGAGGCCATGATCCCGATCGAGATTGGTGAGCCCTCATGGAGGAGGTTCAAGGCTCTACATGAGGAGCATGAAAATAACCGAGCGATAGTGGTGGAGCTAGACCTAATTGATGAAGTCCGAGTTAAAGTGCATTGCAGAGACATCGCCACTAAGCAACTCATTGCGGCTCGGTATAACAAAAAGGTAAAACCGCGGTCATTTGAGACAGGCGACCTGGTCCTCCAGAGAGCTGACATAGGCAACAAGAACGCCAAGGAAGGAAAACTTGCCGCAAACTGGGAAGGCCCATATCTCATCAGAGAAAAATTTGGCAAATGAGCATACATGTTAGAGTTGTTAAAGAGGAAGGTGGTAAAGAGGACATGGAATGCTGACAAACTGAAAGCTTACTACAGCTGAGTTTATCGAGAAAAGGCATAGCCTCGGGTTTCGAAGTCCTCGTGGTCAAATCTCAATTTCTCTTGTTTCATTTATGTTTAGGAGCTCTTTTTGTTTCATTTGTTTGCAGGCATCCTGGCTGGAAGCCCTTATAGGTTTTTGTGGGGATCATGTATGATGCTATTATTGTTGCATTAGGTAAATAAAGAATTCTGGGTCTAGGAACCCATTTTCGGAAGCAATGTCACAGCGGCATAGCCGCCTAAATTTAAGAATGTGTGAAAAAAAAGGTATAAAGCCTGTTCATAAATCATGCAGCGGCATAGCCTCCTAAAAGCGACAAAACATGTGTGAACCGAGACAAGGAATCTTGCTTTCATAAATCATGCGTCAGCGGTAACACCGCCCAATACTTACACGTGTGAGAATTAAACATGTACGACCTCATGACACGTGAACCTGTTGTTGTAAATCATGATAAAACGGCTTCGCTAAAAAGCCATGAGCAAAATGATAAAATTGTAATCCGGATTCAATTATCAAAAAATATGCAAAGGCCGATAAAAAGGCGGGCGAAGAACTTGCCTTGGGTATAAGAAAACCGTCTCGTGAACCCTGATCAAGTCGGACGAAATGTGTTTATCTTTATTCTTGGGAGTTTCAATAAGCAACGCAATGGGACATTAATGGAGCTTCACGCAAAAAGCGGGCACAACCTGCAAGTCCAACCCAGCTAAACGCTCGGGTTTGATCAATTAAGGCACATGGGAAAAGCAAATACCTTTCATTGCAATGCAAATTGTTTACAAAATGTGAAGGCCAGAATGCTTAGCGAATACAAGAAATGTCAGGCATCTCGCCCATACAACAAAAACATACTATAGAGTTAAAGCTAGCTTCAAAAAAAAGCGGCCTCAATTCCACAAAGGAAGGCATCTATCAGCCAAAAATAAAGGAAACTAGGGCTGTTCAGGAGGCTATGCTTAGTGTAGTCTAGCAGCTGAAGCATCTGTGTTAGGGTTTGCCGGGCTCGAAGGGTTGACTTCTTCGCTTGCATTCTCCGGGACAACCTCGGGACTAGGAGCAGATGGACCGGCGAACCCAGAAGGGGTAGGAATAAATTTCCCATTTTCAACATATGCATTATAATGCACCCCCTCAAGGTTTAGGGAAACGGAGGAATTCAGGAATTGAACTTGCTCCAAAGCATTGTCAAAGGAATCCTTGACGCCAACTTTCAGCTTGGAGATGTTGGCGCGAGCAGAGGTGAATCCCTCTTTATAATGCTTCAGCTCTACCTCCAACTCCAAGATTATAGCTTTGTTCCTGTTCATGGAATCAACGTCACTCTCATGAATCCGCCGCTTCTCGGCCACTTCCAACTCGACTTTCTGCAAACCTTCTCGAGCTAGTTGAAGCTCTTGAATAAGGCTCTCCCTCCCAGTCCGAACTGCCTGCACCGCGATGTGAAGGTTGTCCCTCTCTGCCTCCACACTTTGCGATTCCTGGAGGGTCTGGGTCGCCAGCCCGTTTGCCTTATCTTTCTCCGCCAAGGCACGTTTTAGCTTCTCCAGGTCCTGGGAATGCTTTTCCTTAAGAACCGCGACGAGCTGACACAACCTGACAAGCTTTAAACCCTTATGCTCCAAATCTTGAAGTTCTTTCACCTCGGGGTCGGACACCGGCTCACCATTGGTAACCTTGTGCTCCCAAACATGAGAGCAGGGAAGCACAATGAGTTGATTGGCAGTGGCGGCGTCAGGCTCGATGGTTTGAAGGTCGGAATCTTGAGGTGGAGAAGAAGGCGGTGGCATGACATCTTGAGTGGCGACAGGGGCAGCCTTTTTCTTGGTAACCTTGGCCTTTTTGGTGCGGCCTTACTGCGCGGACTCAGGGGCCACACGTTTTTCGCCCACAAGGGCCCCAGTCGTGGTCGCACCCATGGCTCCCTCATCCTGGCGGGTCACGTCAAGATAGGCGGGTCACTTCCCCATTTGCCGACCTACAACACACAAAAAAAGAGAGTCAAGGTCATTGAAAAATCCAACAGAGAGTGAAAAGTACAAAAACAGTAACAGATCGGGTCCGTACAAGTGGCGGGCCACTTTTTGAATACATGCATTGGAATGTATTCGGCCGAGTTCACCAACTTGCCCTTCTTGCTAGCAAGAGTCATGATAGCAGGTATGGCTTCTTCCTCAGCCTCAGACAAACTTGTAGCAGATGGGGCAACATCTTTAGAATCCAATTTGTGGTGGCCCGCACACCAATACAAGGGAAATCGCTCTTCGAGATCATCGGAGTCGGGGGATTGGAGAAACCAAGGCACTTCCCGGGTTTAGCAACAACCTTGAAAAAGGAGTTTTTGAAGCCTTTCCACGAGTCCGTGAAGGGCTTAAGGAATTTACGACCGTGGGCGGCTCGAAGAGATGTCCACCCAAACCATGTGTGGTCGCCCTCCGTGATGACATTCGTCTCTAAAGGGGCAAAGAAATTGCAAAAAGGGGACGGAGCAGATGAGATCGTGGGATTTACAAAAATTCTAAAACGCTATAGCAAAAGCCCAGCCATTGGGATGCAACTAGGAGGGGGCAAGATGCAAATGGTGTAGAAGGCACATCTGAAAGTCGGTAAAAGGGAATTGTAAACCTAGTCGGGTGATTATATCCCGATAAAAATAAAAGAAATGGAGACCCTCGTATCGCTTGATCGGTTGGAAGCCACCGACTCATGTACTTGGGGTAGGCATATGTCGTATCCATCCCCACCTCGGATCACTCTAGCAAAAGTTCGTCCGCTTTCATCAAATTCTTCATTCGTGTTACGGTGCTACTAATAATAAGTTCCGTAGCAACAGGTGGTCGAGAAGAACCAGAATAACCGGATTCTCCCATCTTAGATTGATCCGTATCATGTGAAGAAGAAGCCATGTAATACCTATAATAAGAAAATTGGCAAGAGTCAGAATGTGAAGGTATACCTGGTACAACAGGAGTAACTCGGGGAATCTGGACAAAACAATGTTAGGGTGCTTCAAAGGGACGATGGGGGTAGGAATTATGTTACATCGACATTTAGAAGCAAGTCGGCCTCCCTATCATGGTCATGACTAGCAAGCTCGATAGCCTTGTAGCAACATTTATCGCAGGGCAAAGGGCCCGAAAATGGCATAACAGGGGAAGAACGGCCCTGGCCTAGATGTGAAGCTCGGGGTGAGGATGTTGACGTTCCTGTGGACCTAAGGATGAAGCGTGCGGAACTCGAGGGATTTCCCTGCTCTCACTTCCCCCTGAGGTACGAAGACAGGCTTCCCTTTTCTCCTCTTCACAAGGAAGAATTGACCAAAGCCAGAATTTTGTCGGAGCGGAAGGAATCTCGAGAAGGTCCTTATCGTCTTCAAGGACGGGCCTACCGTACATGTCCAAAAGCACGTCAAGGTCCGGGTTTATTGGCACGAACAAAAAAGGGGGGAAAGGGTACTGAAGTTCAAAAAAGCAATTTAGAAAAGAAAAAATGCTGAAAAGCCTAGAAAACCCAGGAGGTTATTCAAAAAAAAAAGCCCAAAATTCAGAAATAGGCAAACTACGGCAAAGCAAATTCAAAAATATTGGCATTGAGGTGACTTAGACCAAGGGCCATAACATCAACATTTGTTCTCAACGCTTCTCGTTCAAAGAGGAATTCGAGTAGGTCATCACAGTCACCCAAGTACCCACACAATCAGAAAAAGGGAAAATAAGAATGTTCACAACATGAAGCTTGCTATACAAAGTTCAAAAACCCAAAAATGCAACGCAAAGAAGGAAATGTAACACAAAGAAAATAAAAAGGGAAAACAAGTTTACGATAAATTGATCGGCCCAAAAAAGAAGGAAATGTAATGCAAAGAAAATAAAAAAGCCAGAAAGTCAAGAATACCTGATACAAGAAAGCGAAAAGAGGTTGACAACTTTGGCAACAAGAGAGCTTTGTGACAGGAAGGAGAATATTACAAGCGACAAAAAATTCATAAAGCGAAGTGACACAGAAATAGTGGGCGGGGATTTATAGACTTGGCAGAAGTGTAACGTCCACTATGGAAGTGTTACGGCAGTTTGGGGAAGAGAGTAAACCCCTCAAAAGCAATCATGACAGATATGAAATGACGCGACCATTTATTGCACATGATATTCGAAGTCGGCTAAGGAGGACATGTGGCAATTATCTTAACAATGACAGTTATACGCGGTGTTGCAAGAAAGCAAATAGACGCTTTACGGGGGGAGCAATCGCGCCTGTTCGTATGCACCCTCACATGACACCTCGAATTAGGGGCGGAAAACTCAGACTAATGAATAATCTCGGGCATCAAGAAAGCAAAAAGAGCTCACAACGGGCATGCGGGAAACAAGACAAAAGCAGGAAGAAAACATAAGCTTAATCCAACTCAGCCAAGAAAATCTGGCTAAGTAATCTTTCGTTCTCAGACAGAATAGCTAGGGGCAAAGAGCAGAATTTTTGCAGTTGAGCTCTATGAAGCTCGGTACACGGTCGGTACTAAACCAGAGGAGGTTCGGGCTTGAGAAGTTGGATTCGGGCAGCAAAGTAATCTTGGCAGATCAGAAACCTGAACTTCTGAGTTTGGGGCAACTGTTATGGACTTGTATAATGGGCCTGACAAAGTATAGGCCCAGCGAGCATACTTTATGACAATATCTTCGTCAATCAGGTAAAATGATGATCATCCCATGATCGTGCCTATAATCTCGGGTAATGCAGGTAATGGAGCAAGTTCGGCTCAGATCATGGGGACGCATACGGCGTGAGGAGTGGACGCATTACCAGTGGTCTGAAACCCTAGGTGACCCCTATAAATGAAGGGACATTCACTAGGTGCACTCTCTCCTTTCATTATTCATTACTTTACATTCAGTCTCACTGTGCACACACCCCACCCCTTTGGCAATACACCATCATTATGTAGCACGGTGATCTATGAGAACACGTTGTTATCTTCTTCATAGATAGTAGTGGGTGATCTTCTCGAGTCTAGTCAACAGACATTCCCGGGAACTATTTGATCTGATATCAATTATCCACTGGCCCTCTGAGGCTAGACAATTGTGTTCTACCCTAGAACAATAATCAATCAATAAAATTATCAACATCAAAAAACAATTCCCTAAGATCTATAAATAGTAAAACGATGAAGGAAGAGAGATAAGGACGAACTGAAAATCCCCAATCAATGCTCCAAGCTCCATCCATCGTCCTTCCTTCTCCTACGGAACCATGGATCCAGCCCCGCAATGGTAGAATTAGAATGCAGAGAAGCGATAAATTCAACAGTAGAATGAATGGAATCGGTGGATTAGGTAAGAGAGATGGACAAATCGAAGTTAGGAGTGTTCAACATGTGAAGACTGAATAGAGTGAGTTTGGCCCTCTGTTTCGCCCGTTCTCCGAATAATATTTCAGATCTGCAAGTGGCACCTTCAGTAGTTCAGACTTCAGAGTAGCTGAAGCGCACCGTTTAGGTTTCAATGCCCTGCATATAAGCAAATTTTCAGGTACAAATAGAAAACCTAATTTGAGGAGATTAAATATGTGAAATAAATTATTTTAAAATATTTATATTTATCGTTTTTCTAAATTATTTTACATAACTCAAAGATGTATAATATAATGATACTCATAAGTTTTTCATATAATCATGTAACATATCTATAATAATGGCCAAAAAAAACAAAAACAAAAAAACATTTGCTTCCAGGATGCCTCGGAGGCAAACTTGAAGAGGAGAAAGAAGATTTAGGAGTTGGTGTTGTAATGGGATCGTGACGCTCAATATTTACATACTGTGAAAAAAGTAATTAGCATGTGGCAACCTTCAACAAATTTAGAGAGATTGACCATGAGGCATTACAGAGGCACTAGCTTTCCTAATTGGGCAGGAGATTCTTCATTTAAGAATATTACTTCCTCTGGTCCTAATTATAAGAACACGTTTGTAATGTAAATTGCACTAAAAAGATGTTCCTATAATTAGAACCGGAGATAATACCTTTTTATGTGTGAGTATTGCAATTATTGCATTTCACTCCCACCTTTTGGAGAACTATCTTGTCTCTCAAAAATCTTTATTATTGGAATGGCATTATTACCTACAGTTGGAGGTGAGTTCTATTGTAGCAAAACTGAATGGTCTTCATATCAGCCATTTTCATCCTTGCAGCTTCTTCTTATTTGGGAGGAATGTGTAGTGTCTAAAGGTGAAAGCAGTGGCGGAGCCACACTTATGCCAATGTGGGCAAGTATGCAGACATAAAAAAAATTGAAAGAATATAGTGACAACATGTATAGGTAGTATAGTTGGTTAAGACTCTACAGCTTCAGTCACAGGTCATCGCTTCGAACCTCCCATCCTCCTTTTATCCTTTTTCCCCCATTTCCATCGTATCGATCTCTCCACTCTCTGACACGGGCACTTGCAGAGCGAGACAGGAATGGTCGGGGAAGAGTGAAGCTAGGGTTTCGTTTCGGGATTGATTGATATCGATATTTGAAATGCAGAAGCTAGGACTCGCAAGCTTGAAGAGTCCGGACAAATTCAAATCACCGTATGGTCCCACATCGGGAACTACAAAAGCTTCGTCGTTCTCTTCTCGTCCTTCTACAAATTCCATCTCATTAGGAAGTTTTGCAAATCTGAAGCTCACCGTAGGTTTTGATTGAAATTTAGCTTTATTGTCCAAAATGCTGATCTTCTCTATTTTTTTTTTGTGGATGAAGATTTTATCCTTAGTTTCGATTGAAATTTGGTCATGTTTCATTCATTTTCTCTTGAGCAGAGAAACTGGTGAAAGAGCAAGCTTTGGTGAAGACTGAAGACTGATCTGGAAGTTGCGGTATGATATAATATTCTGCTTTGTGTGTATTCTATTGCGCAGAACACTCACACATCACGATTTCTGGCATTTATGACTAGCCTTTCATTATTCAGGGAAATGTTACTTCTCAATGCTGCTATGCAGAATACTAAACTGAAGAAGTCATTGGAGCATGTTCATGCTCTAAAAGAACAATTTTAGAATGCTTTTAACGAAAATGCCAAACTCAAGTCAAGCAGAAAGAGGATGAGAAACTGTGGAAAGGTTGGAGTCCAAGTTCTCATCAACGAAGATATTGTGTGATCAACTAGCAGGTGTTATACCTGGAATTGATGAGGCAATTAGCTTTGCTAAGATGTTGAAGTAAGAAATATGTGTTGTCTTATTAATTCTGTTTTGACTTGAATTTTGTTCAATACTTTGTACCTAAATTTGAAAATTATCTGTACAAAGTGGTGTTTATGATAGTGTAGAGTTATAATGCATTTGTGTTCTCATTGTTTTCCCTACTCCTTTATGTAGGTGTTTGGTGTTGAACCTATTGAAAGTGTTGTGCTCTCTGGTGGATAGCCTGGTGAGTTATAGCATTTGTTATGCTCCTTTGCTCCTTCGTTGATATTTCACTTTTTAATATCCTATCACATATAACAAACCATAATAATTTTTCCTTGTATGTTGCTTTGGAATTTGATTGTGTAACATCTGGTATCTATATGCCATGGGATTAGAGTGTATTGTTCTGTTTAAATTGATTTCCTCGGAAATACTTTTCAATTGAACCCTATTTCTAGTCCTAAACTTTACGAAGAAGTGGGTTGCCTTTTATCGTCCTTAAAAAAAAAATCGGCGGTGTTGCCCCTGAACCCCCAAATCCCACCACTAATTGTGCACCTACAAATATTAAATCATGGCACCGGCATTGGGTGAAAGTACCAAGTTTCTTTCCCTCGACTCAAAAGTTTGGGCTTGCATGGCTGTCCAATGTTGAGTGTGATAAATCCTAATTTATATGTATCTTATCCCACCTTATTCATTTATTTTGGGGCATATTTAGGGTTAATTTGGATTTATTATATAATATTTAGATCATTAGTAGTTAATTTTCAGAAATAATATATATCTGAATTAATTATGATATTATTGGGATAAATTATTAAATTTTTAATTGTCGATTTTGTGATGGATTAATATTTTCAAATATATAATAGATTACTATCTTATTTAATTCTTACAGGTTAAGAAAAAGAAAATTATGAAATTATGGTGCAAAATTATATTTGGAAGTTTGAAAAAATCTAATAAAAATTTTAATGGGTCAATTCAATTTTAGTGGCCCAAATTATGCACCCACTCCTCTACGTTAACGTAAGCCTCTATCTACACTTAACGGCTTGAGTGACACACATTACCCATTTGGATTTAGCTTTTGAAGAATAGCTTTTTGGATAAAAATGGTAGTGTTTGTATATTGTTATGAGAATAGTTTTCCATGGTCAAATTTATCAAAAAGGACTTCAACTTTTGGTATAATTACATATAAATGATAAGGTTATATTTTAAATATTATATTTCATAATAAATACTATAAATTACATAAATTTGGGTACAAAATTAAAATATTTAATACTGAAAAAAATACTTTATGATCTTAAAAATCTATTTTATGATTTTAAAAAAAATATTTCGAGGATATTGACGGATGCTAAAAAGATTTTTAAGGATACTGAAAAAAAATACTTCATGATCTTGAAAATTTATTTTATGATATTGAAAAAGTATTTCGGGGTAAGAACTAATCTTGACAAAATATTTCGTAGTATCGATAGATACAAAAAAGATACTTATACTAACTGGTATTGAAAAATACTTCTAATGATCTTAAAAATTTATTTTAGGATCTTTAAAAAATTTCAAGGTACTAACGGGTATTAAAAAGACACTTAAAGATGTTGAAAAAATACTTCATGATCTTGAAAAAATATGTTAGGATATTGAAAAAATATTTTAGGGTGAAGAAATATTTCATGATCTTGAAAAAAAAAATTAGGATATTGAAAAAATATTTTAGGGTATGACTAATCTTTAAAAAATATTTCAGGTACTAAAAGGTATTAAAAAAATACTTAACTTGATATTGACTAAGCGGCACCGAAAAAAACTAATGATGGCATAGGAGAGAGAAAAATCTATAAAAAAAATAGCTTTTTCCAAAACCTAAGTTTTAATGCAGAATAGCTTAATTTTGGAGTGGTTAACCAACTTTTACAACTTAGGCTTTGAAGTTATCCAAACACGCTATAGGAGTCCTCTCTTACTCTCGGATTTTTATCTTTTTCTCCTCTTCCTCTCTATTCAATCATCATTCACTATACCATCTTACAACTTAGGCCCTGTTTGTTATACAGAACCTTGGCCAAGGAAAGGGACCTTGAGACACTTTCCTCAAATAAAACACGTTTGGCTCACCTATCTTCCTGGAACTTGAAATATCCAATCTTCCCGCGCTCTCCAATGTTCCCTTAAACATGGTAACTTGCATTCTATTTGAAAATGGAGGGAAAGCTGAAATCTTCCGGGAGAGTGAAATCCTGTGACGAAATTGGCCCTGAAAATTTTTGCACGCAGTTCTTCTTCTTCATGGTCGCTTGCTTCGATACTTCAATGACAGGCATCACCAAAACCCACTGACCCTCCCTAAAAAAGCCAGGCAACCTCCAATTCGACGATAAGTTGAGCAACTCTCTGAAATTTTGCCGACCCTCTTGCTCCGATCATGTCTTCACCGTGCCCCGTTGCAAAACCCAAACTAGAACCCATAACACCCACCACAAGGTTCTTGAGAAAGTCAACCAGAATGACCGCGAAGAGGAAGTGGAACAACATGAACAAGGACAAGAAGACGATGTGTTCACCGATGGTGGGTCTGTGATGTGGCTTTTATTGTCTTGCATTTATATTACTATTGTTTCTGTAAAAAATGCCTAGTTTTGTTTCTGTCATATTGTTGTTCCTGGAATGTTTTGATATAAGCAACTATACAAGTTTGGTTACTATCCAATTTTTTGTTCCAATGTGTTGTCCCTTTAGTGCTTTACGTTCGAACCTAACGCTAGCGTTCGAACAGTTTAGGGGCATTGTGAGAATTTCACCTAACCTTCTCACTTAACCAACACCCAATTCTTTATACCAAACATCACATTTTCCCTCAGCTTAAGTTCCATTCTCTAGTATATCAAACGGCTCATATTTTTAAGTTCCCTTCTAATCTTTCTTTCTTTTCCTTCTTCAAACCTTCCCTGTACCAAACAAGGCCTTGGGCTTTGAAGTTATCCAAACAGGCTCATAGTAGTCCTCTCTTACTCTCGGATTTTTATCTTTTCTCCTCTTCTTCTCTATTCAATCATCATTCACCACACCATCTCATTTTACTATTCACACGCGCGGACCCTATGATCCGCGCAACATCTAATTACCTTCATCCTTATCTATTCTCTGGCCTTCACACGCACACTGGTGAGTCCGTTGGAACATTCATCATATTAGTCACTGTTGTTACATTTGTGGTCATTTGTTTTGTTGGCCTTGCCTCCATCGATGGCTACATTTGCACTCAGATGCCAAGGAATGTCCTGTTTGTAAGGGCAAAGTGGCGTACAAAAATATCACCCCAATATATGGTCGTGGAAACAACAATGTTCAAGAAGGGTTGGTGACATCAATGTTACACTTGGATTTTAGAACTTGCAGAGTGAGAGCAGGGTTGGTGTTTATTGGGATGATGTCATTTCAAATAATGTATGTGTTAGGAGTCTCAGTTCCTCTGGATCTGGTAGAGCTTAAGGCATGTAATAAAGCTCTACATATAGTTCAACTTGCCCAAGATAGAAACATGCAGATCATGTATAGGAAAGACTTTTGGTGCAGGAATGAAAGCAATCCAGAACAGCTGCAAGTATTTCCTTCTCACTGCATTTTGGATGGTTGATGTATGATTTGGTTAGGAAATAAGGAAATGAATCAGATTCAATTGAATTAGAACTTGTTTTTGGATTTTCTGCTAGAATGCTGTGCATCAGTATCACTTTTCTAGTGGCTAACACGTTGGAATTCCAGGAGGGTTTTATTCTTTGATGGGAGACAATGCAATTTGTGTTGGATTACTAGCAGATACATGACAGGAGCAAAGACAATTTAATGGGTTACAGGTATATCGAAACAGCAAGTATTACGAGGATTAGCAAGGAGAAGAATGTTAGAAAGGAACTTTATATTGTTTTGTGAATAGAAAACTAGTCAATTTAATTCACCTTATCCTTTATTTTTGTATTATTTAAGTTAAGTACCTTGTTAAATAATGTTCAACTTAAGGGTTCGTGTTAGAGATACTATGGTGTTATTAATTGATTAGTTAGTTTAGTTAAGGTCCTAGTCTATATAAAGGATCTTAGGTAATATGGTTTGTGGGATGTGAAGTCCTCACCAAAAAGGAGTTAATTTGGTCTCCCTCCAAAATCCTAATAGTTTTAAGTGTTTGGTTATTTCCCTCAAGTGAGGGTAGATTAGAGATAACCCAAGTGGGTTATTCTTTATATGAGCATATTGCTCTAATGAGATTTATTAATACATGATTCTTCATCTTCTTCATATTATTTTTTTAATTACATATGTTAACATTAACAATTACTAATTTGCAAGTGTCTTATACATAATGAACAAATGGAAAGGAATAGTGTTATAATAAGATAAATCAATTTATTAATTATTAAAGAAAATGATGGGTCTCCACTTTACATTATGTAAATATTTGTTCCGCTTTCCTGTAATTTTGTACGATGAATATTTTGCAGACTTCCACTGATATGCCTTTGTCCTTGAGGGTTCCGACTTCCACTAATATGCTTTTGTCCTTGAGGGTTCTGTGGCCCCACCGTCTTAAGATTGGTGTTTCAATTTGCTATCTGGTTTGTATGAGGCTTCTTGTTTTTATTAATTTCAACGTTTTTAATTTAATATAATCATCATAATTTTTGTATTTACAGATTAAATGTAAAGCACAAAGCTAAAATTTGAAAAAAAAAAAAAAAGGACTTGATATATAATTTCATAAGCAGGATGTCATCAGGGCTTTCAAAAAGCAGAGCAATGACCAAATATTTCTTAAAGATGTCACATTTTTGGTAATGCATTTTGATAAAACTGACCACTTTTTAGCTACTGTGATTGAGAGCTTTAACGTATTGTTAAATTTAATCTAATATTGTGTTTTAATGAACTATGTCAAAATAGGTAACGGAACTTGTTTAATTGCTCTGTTTTGAAGAACAGAGTTATATGAGAAGCAGCGGAAGGCAGGTAAGAAAGCTAATTCAATGGTCACTTTTTTACCTCATCATTAATACTACTCTATAATATCTATAGGAATCACTTTAGCTAATTCAAGATTTATAGGAAAAACATTGTCAATGGTCACTATTTTTGTATGTTACCATAAAAGAAGCATTGCTTTGTTGCTCATATTTGTGGGCATCATGCAATTAACAATTGTCATGGGGCATAATTGAATTTCCTCCACAATTGCTATTTTAGTTCAGCAACAATAAGGACAACAAATTAAGTTATGATAGATTTAGCATTAAATTAAGCTCAATTTATTGAGATTAGTTTTTTAAATTTTTTTTTAAAAAAATCACACCTTAATTTTTTTTTTTTTTTTTTAACCACTATGTAATGAATAATTTGCCACTTACAAATTTTAGATGCTCAAGGAACAAATGACGTATGTTGAGGAATACTTGATATGCAAAATTAAGGAGGAGCTTCTCATCAATGTTCATTTTAGCTTAATTGTGTACTTCCTCAACGTCATTGTTGAAATTTTAGTATTTGAGTGCTTAGACTGTTCTCACTACCTAGCCATTCAAGGGCAATATATTGCTAAAATACTTTTTACGTTGCTTTACGTTGTGATATAAATGATTGCTTAAAATTTAAAATGGAAAGGAGGGGTATTCAGATCGCATACAATCCTTATAAACTAAAGACTTAAGGTTAAAAGGACATAAATCATAAATGCAAGACTTGGAAAGACCTTCCTTTGCTAGCCAATCAACCACCCTATTTTGATCCCGAGATATATGAACCAATTGAACATCCCAGGTAAGGCGCAAGAGACGCTGAATTTCAAACACAACCAGACTGTGGCAAGTGTCCCTACCATTGAGCATGTCAACAAGGACTTTCGAATCAGACTCACAAAGGACCCTGTTGTACCCTCTGTTCCTAGCCAGTTGCAACCCTTTCAAAAGAGCCCAACAACTTGTTGGAGTTGTAGACAAGCTTATTGTAGAACTTACAGGAATTGTAATTGAATTTTTATGGTGGGAAAATCTCTTGAGTATTTTTCAAGAGTATTGAATGAATCAGGGTAATTTTTGTGATCCTTGATTTTTCTCTTCCATTTATCACTAATTTATCAACTAACTTTGTTTAGTTGCATGTTTCATCTCACGCTTCAAACAATGTCATAGTATTTTGAATTTATTATAATCAAATCATCACATGAAACTTCAGTTAAACAGAAATACTACGTATTACTTAAAAAAAATATCTTATTACCATAAATAATTTTTTGAGGCTTGTAGACCAACTTTAAGTTCCTTTTTTTTCTTTTTCTTTTTTTTAAAAAAAGTCCATCCATATTTAGTGAAATTATCTCTACTATTGGCTTCTTTTTTAAAAGCTCATGTCCAGGTTATAGCGATTTTTTTTCTTGGGATCTTGAGTTTGAAACTTAATTGGTTTAGTTAAAGATGTATTGGACAAGCTTGTAAAGACCCTGTCCTATGTCTTAGAATTTCATACTGCATAATTTCATATGAAGAAGATGGGCCTGGGCCCAAAATTTGAATGGTGACAGAAGCCCAATCAAAATAGGCCCAATAAATATTTCCTAAAAAATAAACAACTAGATGGGGCTAGTCCATTTTATTGTTTTTATTTTTTATTTTTAATGGAAGGGTATTAAGAAATAAAAGATTAAAAAATAAAAAAATGCATACAGGAATGTTTATCAAACATTTATCTATTATTTGGAGGAGTAGAAACATGGCTCTCCTGTCTCCACTCAACTGACTACTCTACGGTTTCTCTTTCAATACAAGTGTGTCTTCTTCACGACTCAAACTCATGACCAACTTTGTGTCAGTCAACTCTTTTAGTTTTTGTTCTTGTATTAATCCAGTATTTTGACCTTAAGATTTTATAAAAATTTTAATTATTTTTTTTAAAAAAATCACACATTATGGCATCCCATATTGCAAGCAACTAAAGATGTAATTGACCGACTTTTGTACTTGGAACCATCAGCAGGAATATATTTCGTGCTTGTTCCCCCAAATAAGAATATGAATATATATTCCACCTTCATCTATCTATGTTTTTTTTTTTTTTTTTTTTTTGGCTGTTTGAAAATTAACAACCAATGAGATTGGATGACATATCGAATATCACCCGGTGGCAGTGATTGGCGCTCTCTAAGATGTTTGGAGTTTGTCTGTATTTAATTAATTTAAAATGAATTTAATGTACACAGCTTTTAGAAAAGATTTATCAAATTGGTTTAAGCTATTTTGATGGAAGACAAACTTAATATATATATATAATTTTTACTAAACTCTAATTTTAATATGGTATTAAGAGCTATTTTAAGACACGATATAAGACATCCCAAATCAACTAATTGAAAAATTAAGGATAAAGTATATATTTGGTCCTTTAAGTTTGCATGAAGGTTTAATTTAATCCCTTAAATTTATAAAGTATATTTTTATTCTTTCGTATTGATAACATTAACTCTCACTTCAGTATTAACTCAACAATTAAATATTGACAAAAGATGCTTAAATTTTATTTTTTTTAATATAATAATTTTTATATTTTAAGATTAAAGTAATAAACTAAAGCTAGAAACTGAAAATGCCTCCTTCCTCTCCCACTATTTTCATTCTTCTTTCACTCATCAATCCCGAATATTGCCAAACTCAAAACCCAAAACATTTTGAAAGTGATATCTAATCAAAATCCACAGGAATCCTACCCAAATCATTCAAAAATCCACAGGAAGTGATGACTAGTTCGATCGGATTCCTGTCCATTCAAATAATTAATTATATCTCTACCTGCATATTTGCCAGGAATTACATTTCGTGCTTGTTCCCCCAAATACCAATAATGAATATTCCACCTTGATCTATGTAACTTCCACTGTTTTGAATACTACTTCTGATTCTTAATATAAGAGCTAGTATATGATTGAATTTGGTCCCAAGTGTATATCACTAATTCACTTTGTCTCTCAAATTAATAATTTTTTTCCTCAAAGTATCCATATCGATTGGACATATTAAGGAGTTTCTATCTAAGGATAATTATTATGAAAGATGGCATTTTAAGAAAACCAACATATGTTATGAATAACTAACATAACTTACTTGCTTAATCTACCTAAATTAACCAACTAGCTTTTAAATTAAGGATCGGAGGTAGTATCAACCTAGGTTAGGGAATGCAAGGATTGGTGATCTCTAACTTGTTTGGAGTCTGTCAGTATTAGAATATAGTCCCACATCAACTAATTAAAAAATGTATTTAAGGTCAATTACCAAAAAAAAAAAAAAAAAAAATAATTTTAAGGTATATATAGCTTTGAATAAAGTCTTATAGAATTGGTTTAAACTATTTTGATTGAACACAAATTTAACGCTAGAAATCACAGTAAAAACAATCTGCCTTGTCTTTCATCAAAATAACTTAAACTAATTTGATAGAATTTGGACTATATATTCTTAATTCATTTTTCAATTAGTCGATATGGGACTACATTGTTATATATTCTTGATTCATTTTTCAATTAGTCGATATGGGACTACATTCTTATATCTTAAATAAGGTTTTTGCATTCAAGTTTCAACAAGGTCATGAAATTATTTGACTGAAATTCTCTTATATTTATTTTCTGAGGAGAATGACTCAAAACGATCATGAAAGGAAATTAACTATTGTCAAGAACCATGAATTTTTAAAACTATAGAGAAAGACCCAAGCCTTAAGAAAGAAGTAAATAGATCAAAGCTTTAATTCCTTTGAAATTATCTTGAAATTTCAAACCCTTCCTCGTTAATATTTTAGCATTCAACAATAACAGGAAAATATACTTTTGAATTTCATCAAAAAGAAAAACGAAAAAATGCTTTTGGAAAAAAGAATGGTTGTTGGGAAGTCTATTTCATGAAAGAACAAAGAAGTTATCGTAAATGCCCAAGATGAAAAATACTTATCCTTCTTATCTTCCTTGCATTTATCCTCTCTTGTCTTTTTGATTGTTTGGTCTCTCTCTTTCCACACCCCAAACCAGTTTTAATCCAACCAAAGGACTATGACTTATTTAATTCACAAATGCATTCAAATATAATACTTTTTTTTTAAATAAAAAAAAGGCAATTTTATTCCAATAAAACTGAGAAAGTAGGATTAACGTAAACACACATATATGTAGATACATATATATGTGTTTGTGTTTATATATATCTATACATACATATACACGCACATATTCCACAACTTGAGAAAATAGTGTGCTCTCTATTTTGATTAACATTAATTGGATCAGAACTCAGGCCACTATCTTTCGTTAAAGTTTTCACATTCCCTCTAGGACTATATTTCTAAGGAGGCAAAATAATTTAGGGTGTGACACCCGTCTAGGGTGCCAAACATTCTTAATCATGATCTTACGCAATTGTGTGGCAAAATAAAAAATAATTCAATATACGATACAAACTTAAACTTTTGATTACATAATATAGGTATTTCTAGAGTTTATACCCCTTTAAATACGTTTACATTCATTACAGACAGTGCAAATTAAAAACAACATTAAACACTATCGTCCCTTGATTCTTCAACCATCCTACTGCTGGGCCCTCTTCAAGTAACACTCCCTCCTTGAGCCTTGTGCATCACTTCTCTCCTATGATCACCTGCAGGGACGAACCTTGAAAAATATTTGAGGGGGCCTGAATGTATACTTATTAACTAATTAAAAATTTTATGATTATATAACATTTTTAAAATATTCAGGGCGTTTACCCGGATCATGCCCTAAGAAACTATATTACCTTCCTTTATATGATCATTAACTTTCCTCTTGAAAAATGAATCAATTGTTTTATTCTTCATCATTGAGCTATTCTTAGATTTTATCACTCTTCAATAACCTATAAACAATTTAAACAATATAATTAACTATTATCATAATATAAATATAGAAAAAAAAACTCATTTTTTAACCTCTTTCATATTAAAATGCAGAAGTTCATTGTATCAAAAAAAATGCAGAAGTTCAATATGTTCAATGACAATTAGCTGCAAAGTAATATTCATAACCCTTTTGCTTGTTAAAATAAATTATTTATGCCATGTTCGTTTAAAATTGATAAATTTTATTTGGCCAAAAAAAATAAGAAAAACTTCTATTTGTAATGATTAGATCATATGAATCGTGTCATCAAGAAGATGATCAATACTTGCATGAAAACTCTGGTGCCTGATATTTGGCCACATAGACCTTGGCATTTGAACTGTTCTCACAGTTGTTTGCAGGGAGGAAATAGAGGGGGAAAAAAGCTCATGAGCTATATATGAGGCTACAGGAACAAGGGAAAACATAACAGGCAAGACAAGATTTAGGTTAACGACTGCGAGAGAATAGAAATTACAGGTCGATGGAAAAACTAAAATCATCTATACTCATTCACTCAACAATAACACTATAACAGGTTTTGGCTTTGGCATTGTTTATAATTTTTTTAAAAAAAAAAAAATTTGAACATTTTTTTTTGGGGCCCCCATTTTATCTTCAAAGGTCCGTCAGTGCTCACCTGCATATTGGTTGATAGTGGAGGGTGAGACTCAAAGGAATCCCAATAGCAGACAATAGCAATACATTGCATGCAAGATAATTGCTAATGTATGATCTACTTACCTTATACAAGTTCATATTAACATAATGACATTTCTATATGCTCAATGCTTCATGCATCATACTCATGGCTATAATATAATCATAAACAAAACTTCAATTATTCAAGTATGTTAAATATACCAAGCAAGCATAGCAATCATACATATACACATAAGCAATAATATCAAATACATGTAAGTAAGATAAGCCCACTACCTTAAAAACCAATGTCCCACCTTGGTTTCCTCCTTCACCAATCGTCGAGATTGCTTGAAGTTCCTTCCTTCATCTTAAGGCTCTAACGACATATCCATAACTTTAGAACCAGACAAAATGAATGTTTACCAAAGTTGTATTAACCTTACAACTTTTACCTCTTAATTTCCTTACTTTTGCACTTAACCTTAAACTCCTAGAATTTTCATTAAATTTTGAAAATTCATATTTAAATGCACAAAATTCTAAATAATGTGCTTCTCAATCTCACGTGTTCCTAGGCAAGTCTATTTTCACAGAAAAATGTCTCCAAAAGTCAAAACATGTCACATCAATCCCAGTTTTAAATTTTTCCGTCTCTGCCCAATATTAACTTCCAAAAACTTTACTTTATTTCAAAAATCAATAACTTATTTCACAAACTCCAAAAATTACCCATTATACATCAAAATAAAGTTCAGCATGCCCTCTGTTATTCTAGAAAATTGCAGAATTATTGAACTTCGTTTACATTTTTAAAAACTGTCACAAGTTAGCTATCCAGTTGAAACTTCCAGTAATTTTGTCTAACTTCAAAAATCAATAACTCTCTGCATAGAGCTTAGAAAAATACAAATCATCTATCAAACTAAAGCTCTATGCATCTTCTTTCAATATGGAGAGTTTCATAATTTTCTCGATTCATTTAACTAGTCAACGCTTGACACACGCTTATGCCCAATTTTAATGTAATACCCAAGAATTTACAATTCTCATAAATACTATTTTTGGGCAAATAATACCTATTAGAAATAGGTGAATATGTGGTCTCAAAATTTAGTAGCTTAATTTAGGAAATTTTGTTCTAGAAGTAAATAAACCAAAGACCCAAATTTTCTAATTTGGTTTAGATATCATAAAATACCCTAAGATTATTACTACCTCCAGGTCCTAATTATCATAGTTAACTTTGTTTAGAGATTAAAGCTAAATAAGTTACTTAATCATTTTATATGTTATGTATTTTTAGATTATATATTAGTTTATTAGTCAAACTAATTACTTTAGAAAAAAATAAAAATAAAAATACTCTAAATAATTTAATTAGCTTCCTTAATTTCTCCAAAAAAGTCAACTATGTACTTATAATTATTATATTACAATATAGTTTTATGTTATGAAAATACCTAAATCAATTAAAGGAAATTACCAATAAATAAATGACAATTAAATTTACGTTAATTAAAATAATTTTATAAATGTCCATAATAAATTTAGTGGCAATTAAAAGTCATCAATTAGGGCTAATTAATGAGAATTAGCAACATAAATGAACAAGTTAGCTTGCACTAATTGGGATTAGTTGCAAAATAATCAAGAGGCAAAATAAAAGTATAAAATGAGGGTGAAATAATACTTTCCTAATTAAGCACAAATTTTCGTGATTAGTTAAATCAATTAATCAAGGGAGAAGATTTAATCTAAACAAACACAATGAAATCCAATGGTTGTGATTAAACCAATAATTAATATTAATCCTTGTGAAATTGAATTGGCCAATAATAAATCAAGAAAATATTCTAATCCTCATGAAACTAATTGGACCAATAAGAGATTAACATAAATTAAAGGTCAAGATTAAACCTCATAAAGCTAATCTAAGGGTTTTACAATTAATTTAATAAAGCATAATCCATGTGAAATTAAATCCACCAATAAGAAAAAAAGAATTGTGAGTGTGTGTGTGTCTAGTATATGAGAGAGAGAAAAAAAAATTAAACCAAATTTGATAAAGTTTGAAATCCTAGAGTAAATTGGATAATGGTTTGAAATCCAAGTAAATATCGATGTATACAAGTAAAAACTCAAAACAACAAATAAAGTGAGAATTTATACAAATTCAAATAGTTGTGAAGAAATAGGAACCATGGAGAAAATATAAGGACTTATCTTGAACCCACGTAATTTAACCTCGAAAGTAAGCCTAGTAAAGGCTATTTTTGCAAACGTTGAAGAATAAGCTTAGTACAACCAGGGGAATCTAATTAGACCATAAATCTGGATATCCAACTACTAATCAAAAAGCATACTCAGAATTTAAAAGTATTAGTGATTGATCAGGCAACCAAAAATGAATTTCGTTAAAGCAAGGAAAAAGATGATGGAAGAGAGAGAGAGAGTGATTAAACTATGATTTTTATTAGAGCACATGTGGGATTTAATTTTAGAAATTAAGATAATTAGCTAAATCAATGTAATTGTTTTTAACCAATGGGAAGCATTTGCTCACAAATTGTATCACCATAAAAGCACAAATTAATATTAGCCCTTGATAAGAAAAGTTGATCCAAGGGATAAAATTCATAAGCTTTTACTATAAATAGGGGCCTTGCCCTGCATAATTCTTCACACCAAATCAAACTTCAAGAGTTGATTTCTAATAGAGTATAAGCAAGAAGGAGGTAGCAAGCAAGAGGCTTCAAGAGGTAAGCTTGTCTTTAGTTTTTAGTCTTTAGTTCTTATAAGTTCTTAGTAGTTCTTAGTAGCTTTAGTAGAATTGTTAGTTTTAATCTAGGAAATAGGTAAGGTAATTTCCTATAATTGTTTTCAAGCCTTATTGCATCGAAAGATGCCTGACAAGGTGGAAACATGTTGGGGAGTGATTTTTAGGATTAATAAAACAAGTTAGAGTAAGATAGGGAATTGTGGGGTTTTGCTGGGCTTGTTGGGATCAGTCAGATAGAGGGCACTGTTTGATATGTAAATTTATATTCAAAAATTTTGAAATAATTCATGATCATAGTAGACATGTATAGCTTTCCATTGATATAAAATATGCATCAATTAGAGGTCTGTAGATGGAGATAAAAATTCTGGAAATAAGGCTACGTTTTTCTGGAAAAATTCTGGGCAGAGGTTGAAGATCATTAAACTGGGAGTGATTCACGAATTCTGAGTGAAAAACAATATTTTTTCTCAAAAATATACATGCTAAGGTTTCCGGGAAATTTTACGGAACCTCGTTTTTGTGGAATTAATTATGATTTTTCAAAGTTAAACAGAAAATTCTGCCCAGAAATATTACAGCAGCGTCTTTGAGAAAATAAAGGGATATAATTGGATTAACAAATCCACCAAGGGTAAAAAGGGTCGGTAGTGGCTGAAATGTCCCCTAAGATATTATTTACGAGGTAATAATGCGATAATACTATTATAGGATATCCGGAAAAATCGGAGACGTACCGACTAGGCAAGTGTACCGCCATCCAAATGGACTAAAGTATGGACGCGTCTTCGTAACACTAACTCGATGCTTATGGTATGCTTATATGTGATGGATGATTTCATAGACTAAGACTCGGTCTTAGATCACCATTTATACATTCAGCTTTACACGGGTTATAGTCTTGATAATGCCGTTAAGTTTTCCTAGAGCGAGGACACGACATGCTATCGTGGCACTGGTTAGTGCAAACAGAGATGCCTTTACATGTGCTATGTGCTATGTACTGTGGATATGTTAATCTTGCATCTGCTGTGTGCTTATGTATTGATTACTGCTGTAATGTCATGAATATCTGTCACACATATATTGTTTTACATGAGCATGAGGTTAACCGTTACCTGAGGTAATTCAATAGTAATTGAACCTCAGCCCTCACTATAGCTTCAAGGTCCGGAGGAACCAGGACCGAGGACAAGGGTAAACAACACGCGTGAGGACACGGGCGGAGAAGGCGTTATGAATTATTGTATCACCATATTATTAAATATTCGAATAATTGTACCTTTGTAATAACAACCCACACACCGGCGGTGAAGGTTTATCGATACTCATTTTTTTAATTATTCCGATGTTCTACTCGATCAAACTATTTTGAAAACATTTTAGAAAATTGGGATGTTACATTTAACTTTCTAGAACTTATGTCAGTTTGTAAAAATAATAACTCTTTGTAGAAAATTCCAAAAATTACAAACTGCCAATCAAATTAAATCTATTCGTGTGAACTTTAAAGCTGAAAAGTTTCAGAATTTTTGGAGCCCATTTACCAATTTCAAAACCGCATGCAAGACAACGCCTCCGAGTTTCAAAACTTGTTTACACGTTTTTGCAATTTTAATCCCTTTGACTCCAAAAATTATTTTCCAAAGATAATTTCATTTCATTTTTCGAAATAAACACTATGAAAACCTCTGATTATCATCCTTATCTAGAAAATCCATATGCATGTGCTTTATTACTCATCTTTTATGACATGCAAAAGAAGGGCAAAAAACTATAGCCAGTGTTCATATTCTTACCTTCTTCTTAAACTTCTTTGTTCTTTCTTGATCTTCCACCTTGAGGGAAATGATGATTTGATTGTGGAAGGAAGGAATGGGTAAATGGTTGTTGGTATTGTTGAGGAAGAGAGGGTTACAGTTGGAGAGTTAGGAAGAGGAAGATGTTGGTGTTTAAGAGAGAAGAAGGAGAGGACGGTTTGGAGAGGAGGGAGCGGAGGAGGTTGAGAGAAATTTGAAATGGGGGAGGGGGAGGTTGACGTGAAAAATGAGGGAGAGGGAGTGTGTACCGTAGTGTGTGTGTGGGGTCCGGTGGATAGAGGGAATGAGTGTAGGTTTGTGTGTGTGTGTTTCCTGACTAAGGAGGGAGTATACATGAAGGGCATGCAAAGGAAATGGAAGTATGTGTGTGTTGTGTTGTATGGGCCGAGTGGAGCATGGCTGAGAGTGTGTGTTTGGGCCTTATGTGTGTGTGTGTGTGTGTGTTTTTTTTTTTTTTTTTGGGTATCTCACCTGATTCGTGGGTATACATATGAATTATACACACAAACACATACCTATGATACCATAAGGCCCAATTTTTGGGCCTTATTTCCGGATTTCGCCTCGTGTTAGGCCCACGGTCGTGGGGGAAGAGCCCCCAACACCATTTTCACCATTTCCACACCTCAAACTGAGGACATGGTGGTTGGAAAGCAAGTTCTTTACCACTGGCTCCCAATGGTTGTTGGTGTGTTGTTTATCTTGGATAAGGGAGCGTATGGAGGTATAATATTGGTTTTAAATTGTTATTGTTGGATATGGGCTAGAGTGTGTGTGTTGTTATTATATTTTTTTCGGTATCCCACCCAATTCACCAGAATCTTTGGTTCCGACTGATCCGGATTTCGCTCCATGTTGGGCCCACGTTCATAAGGGAAGAGCCTCCAAAATCCTTTTTTTCATTTCCACTCCTCGAATCGAGGACATGGTGGTGGGAAAACAAGTTCCTTACCACTTGCTCCCAGGGTATGTTGGTAGTGTGTGTTATTTGAGTTTGAGTGTGTGTGGTGTGATGTATAATATTGGGTCGAAAATCATGGCTTTTTGCAAGGGTCCACTTTGCTTCCCCCCCTTTTAATTTGGGCCAAGATATCGTACCCAAACAAGAGCCCAAATTATTTCCTTCATTCTTGCTTTTGGGCCAAAAACCTTGAGCTTTCTATCTTTCATCACTCTTGGAACTCTTTCCAAAGTGGGCTTAGCCATCTCGAAATTAGGCTTATTCTCAAATTTTAAGGCCCAAAATTTATGATGTTACATAGGACATCAAATTTTGAAAAATCATTTTAACAACATTAGAAGCCATTTTTACAACATATTTTTCATAGGAACATTTTAACAACTAACAAAGTCATTTTAACAACATGAAAAATCATTTTTGTAAGACTTTTTGTGAGGGGAATTTTGTAGCTTTTTCATTTTTTGTTCAGAACTAATCACAAAAAAGCCCCCGAGAGAGACTTTTTTGTGAGAAAAATTAAGACTAATTATTTTTGTGAGTACTATGAAAAATTAAATATAAGATATTTTTTGTTATTTTTTATGTAGCTTGGGACCTTATTGCGATTGTCCCTAATTAATTTTTTCTTCATTTCTGAAAAGGCACTTAACATAGCAACTTTTTGTGTTTCCCGGATGAGCTCGTCACGCAAAAGCTACCAAGACATTAAGGAGGCTAATCATTGTGACAATTCTTTAGCTTGTCATGGTTATCAATTGAATGCTAAAGATGTTATCATGAATTTTTATCTGTTCTATTTCTAAGTTTAATTTAGAGAAAAAAAAGTTTGATCCTTATTATAAATTTACTTTTAAGTAATAGATGAAAGTGCTAGAATTTTTCCTATATCAAAGGTAGAGGGAGAAGAAAGACATGAAAAAGTTTCATTTATAAACGAGGGAAAAATTGAGAAAAGTATTAATTTAGTTAATATTTATTGAGTTAGTTAACTTTATTTAGTACATGAAAATTAAGTAGTTTAGACTTATAAATGAGACTATAATGATATAGTGCCCCTCTTTTAAAAGATGGGTTAAGGTTCAACTAGCACATTGAAATCTTTTTTTTAGGTGTATCCAGTGTTCTAAAGTATTTTGTGGTACACTTAAAACCTTAAAGTATTTTTGTGTAATTTTACACTTAACAATCTAGATAATTTAGGTATTAGATATATTTAAAAAATACTATAGGGTATTGGATATACCAAAAATATAGTTTATAGTAGTGGACGCACATGAAAAAAATACTTTAGAATGCTAGGTGCATTAGAAAATATTTCAGGATACTAGATATACTGTAAAATACTTTAAGATATTGAATATCCTTATAAAATAACTTTAGTCTTTAGGTGCCTGATACACCTCCATTTAAAAGATTTCAAATATACGTTTGTCTAAGCCAAAGAGCCCTTAATGGTTTCATCCGCCCTTGAAAGGAGGACGAGGCATCTTGGGTGACCTTAGTACTTAGTGGGTGGAATTTATAATTTAAAGTGTTTTGGTCTTTTGTATAAAAGTTTGATAAGTGTTGCCCCATCATTTCATGAGTTTTTTTTTTCTTTTTTTCCCTCGTTAGTTATATATTACATTAATTAAAATATTAGTAACACCTATATTTATTTTATTTTGGGAAAATCCATCTCAGGGCCAAATTAGTAAAACAATGTCAAAAAAGGCCCAAAAAAAGTTACATATAAAAAAAGGCCTAGGGCCTTTTCTCGATATTATTTCATAAAACATTAGTTGTTAATGTATATTGATATAGTTTTTAATGGCTACTGATTTAGTTGTTAATGGTACTGATTTAGTTGTTAGGATATTGTTGTTAATGGTACTGATTTAGTTTTTAATAGGTACTGATTTAATTGTTAATGAGATTGATTTAGTTGTCAACGTTTATGAAATAATGCCAGAAAAGGTCTTGGGGCCTTTTATGACATGTGACTTTTTTTTGGGGGTTTTTTTAACATTTTTTTGCTAATTTGGGCCCTGAGTTAGATTTTCCCTTTTATATTTCTATCTTAATCTGTCCTTATAAATAAGGACATACTTTTTTTTTAAAAAAAAAAGGTTAATTTGAAACATTTTAACTAATTTTAATAACTTTTTAAATCTTAGAGACTAGATCTAGAGATCGGAGGGAGTATACCCAGTTGCATGGCTCCACCAACTTTATATTGTAGACACCTACATCCAGGGAATGTTCGGTTTGAGGGGGAGAGGAGGGGAAATTAATATTAGGGGTTAATATTAGCTCCTAACATTAGTCTCCGACTTGGCTTCTGTCCGCTACACTCCATTTTTTTTGGGAACGTCACCGTTTAAAGAGCAGAGGCTGACAACAATTATGACTTCTTCCCAAGACGTGGTATTAGAGGAAATTAAAAAATTTCTTCCCCAAAGTGATGACTCTACTGCACGGATCCTAGAGCTGCAGAGCTAGTATTATTATTATTATTATTATTATTTGTTATAAACCAAAGCTATTAATTTATCACTGAGAGTTTGAACTTAAAAAAAAAAAAAATTTAAATTATTTTTAAATATGAAAGCTGATAATTAAATTAAGAGGAAAAGTCCACACTATTTATAAGTTCAGAATAGTGTAATTTGTTTTTTCTTTTGCTTGATGCATAAACTCATTTAGTGATATTAAATAGAATAATTTCAACTTTAGCCCTCTTCAAGAACCACTCTCATGTTTTTCGGTTTTTCAATGGAGAGAATATAAATAAAAACTTTAAATCCAACTACATGTTTAAAATTAAAATGGAGATAAACTAATTGCAAGAAAATCTTATAAAGATAATGCAACTTACTCCTCTGATCTTATTTATAAGGTAAAGAGATAAATGTTTTTTGTCCTATTTTATAATTCATGTTATTAAAATTTCTTATATAAACATACAATTTTATTCATAATATTATGAAACTAAGTAAAATATAAGAGAGATTAAGATGAGGGAGATGAAGAAATGCAAGAAAGAAATGGAGAGCAATGAGAGGGTGATTCTTCTTTCTATTGTTCTCTACCAACTTTTGATACATGCCTACTATATATAGGCAATGAATCCTTAACTTCCATTACAAGAGTTACATATAAGAGAGTAAATCTACATAATGGTATAACATGAAGTTTTGTAAGTTATTTACATTAATGATATAAAACTCTTACTAAGCCATTTATGTCATAGGTTATATGGCTTTAAGTGTAGAATCTCAAAAGCCTCATCTTGAAAGATTATGGACATTCACACCAATATTGGAATATTTATAACACATAATTTATTATTATGTAAACTTTGTTTTCATAGAGGTATAATATATATTAATTAAATAAGAATAAAGTTAAAGAGTTGTTACATTTCAAGGCATAATTAAGGATGTTTAAGGTTTTTCTTGATTCTGGCTAAATATATTAGAAGTGACTTATAAATAAGATTAAAAAATATAATATTAAATATGAGTTGTTGGGATTTTTTTTGGGTAAATTGAGTTTTTATTTATATTCTCTCCATTAAAAAACCGAAAAACAAAGAAGAGTGGTTCTTGAAGGGGACTATAATTGTTGGCCAAAAAAGGGGGACTATAGTTGAAATTATTCTATTTAATATCACTAAATGAGTTATGCAACAAACAAAAGAAAATAATAATAATAATAATAATAATAATAATAATAATAATAATACACTATTCTAAATTTATAAATAGTGTGTTCTGACAGTAAAAACAAAACTTACAAACAGTGTGCATTTTTCTTCCTAATTTAATTATTAGCTTTCATTTTTAAAAGTAATTTTAAAATATTATTTTTTAAAAAGTTCGAGACTCTCGGTTATAGATTACTCTCTCCAGGTCCTAATTATAGGAATACTTTTGTAATGCAAATTACACTAAACCCAAGCTAGTATTACCTCTGATCCTAATTATAGAAATCCATTCAACAGGGCAAAAAAAAAAAATTGTTGTTAGCCTCTGCTCTTTAAACGGTGACATTCAAAAAAAAAGGAAAAGAAGGAGGGCAGCGAACAAACACAGCAGCCGACAGAAGCCAGGTACATTAGTCTCACGTCTAAACACACCTAAAGCATCAGAATAAGTATGAAAGCTTGTGAACCTACCATAGGAGATGTAACCAATGAGACAGAGCCTCGGGCAAGATAAAAGGAACAACAGGTACAGTGCCATCATAGAGATGTAGAGGTGGTCGTGCCTAGTAAAGGCTTTATAGCCTAGTGGTATGGGTATTCTTCAATTAGTGGAAGGTCCGTGGGCTCAATCCCACTTATTGTAATTCAAGTTATTAATGCCTACTGCTTTGTAATTTTTTTTAAAAAAAAACTAGAGGTTGACGTGCCTAGTGTAAATAGTGTTGACTTCTGTTATGGTGACCTTTCTATCCTTATTTCTGGATCCGAATTCTCTCATTGGTGTTTTCTCATTGTCTCTCATCGATGTTAAATCTAAACCATACATTTGATATAACTACCCACATCAATAATTTCATTAAGTCAAATTAACAATTTAGATTGGCTGATGAGAGGTAAAAAGAAAGTTAACTAGTAAGAGAATCTTATTAGAGTGAAAGCCAGCGATGGAAAGGGAAGATAACAAGTTTCTTTCGGAAAAAACATGTTTGCCTGGCGCGTCTTCCATCGAGTAATCTTCCCACCTGTACGAAAGTTCCATCAACTATTGGAAGGTTGATTCCATCCGAAATGGGCGGGAAGATCCAAATGTTTCGGGAGAGTGAAAAGTCGGACAAAAAAGCCCCTTTAAAAACACTGCTGCTTCAATCTCCACCTTCGATTGTCTTCAAAACTGCAATTTTGATGAAGACTCTTCACAACTACAATTTTGATGAAGAAAAGCAGAGGCGATATTGACAGAGAGAACAATCGAAGTTGGTAATACTTCTGGTGAGTATTTCTCGTCGCTAAGGCCCCTTAAAAACACCGCTGCTTTGGTCAATATCGTCTCCGCTTTCGATTGTCTTCAGTCTCTGTCAAAATTGCAATTGTGAAGAATAAGAAGAAGAACTAGGGAGAAAGTTGTTTATCTTGTATGTTTTGGGTTAGATGTAATGAGCCATCGTCTATGGTTTTTGTTGTTATGATCGCTTTTTCTTCGTTGTTCTTTGATATGGTTCACATACTGTGATGGGAGTTCGAACTTTATTGTTTGGTTTGAACTTCAACTTCTGTGTTTTTCTGTCATGTGATAACTGATGAATGATGTTTATTCTATGTTACTGTGTCTGCATATTTTCAGTCATTTTTTTCAATCATTCTTCACTTCTCTATAGCATCACCTGGGTTCAATGTTCAATGCTACTCTTCCCTATTCCTCTTGTCATACTCATTTCAGTAGCTCGTTTCATATCACCTGGATTCAGTCTTTTTTTTTTTTTTTTTAAATTTAGGGGCAATCTAGCAATTTCACCTAATCTTCCCACTTAACCAACACCCAATTCTTAATACCAAACATTTCATCTTCCCTCAACTAACTTCCATTCCCTTGTATACCAAACAACTCACATTTTTAAAGCTCCTTCCTAATCTTCCTTTCCTTTCCTTTCCTTTCCATTCCATTCTTTTCCTTCCTCAAATCTTCCATGTAACAAACGGGGCCTTATATCCTCGCTTCTGGTGCCTGTGTTCTTCAGAATCAAAACCCCTTTTTGTTTTTGTTCAAAAGGAAGAAGTTGGGCACAATGATCAGAGCTTTTCTCCACTCTCGTAAATGCTCCGCTCACGGTACATGATGGTGACTGAGCTTTAACTAATGGCGGCCAGTTCCTATGTGCCATGCCCTAGTAGCCTAGCCTATATCGCAAGCATCCGCAAAATCCAAATTGTTAAATTCAAATTCCCCATTTTGAAAAAATAAATGGTGTTCCTGGTTGATATTACGTGCTTTTATATTAAGTGCTTAGATTTTTTTACAAATTAGAGGGGTGATGCATTTTTTAAATTTTTTTTATATATTCTATTTATTTATAATTGAGGTATGTGGACAATAATTTATATTTGAATATGACTTAGTAAATATGTTTGTTTATTACATGATATATGTTGTTTAGACCTTAATGTTGACAACATTTATTTGTTAAATTATAACTTCAATTGTTATAATAGACTAATTATATTTATTTGAAAAAAATAAAAGAAAAATAGTTAAAATATAGAAAAATGGCTTTCGGCCCTGGCCCGTACTCTCACAGGTTATACCTTAAAAAATGAATGTTTTTCTTACCCAAGCCTTTTTAGGCCCTGACCTTTCAAGGACCAGTCCTATAAGGTTAGGCTAACCCTGATACCCAACTCCACCTGAAAGTCTAGTTTCCTATCCTTTACTCTTCAAATTCATTACTTCTATAGTTCCAATGTTTTGAGGACCTGGCTTTGATCATTTTTCGATTTTCGTCGTCTGCCCTCCTTTTCACTAAAACAACGCTATTTAGGTGCAAAGGAGGGAAGCGTGCCCCTTTTTTTAAAAAAAAAAAAAAAAAAATCAACATCTCGACCGATTCTAAAAAGATATCGAACGATATAGAAAAAATATTTTATGGTCTTGAAAAATCATTTTAGGATCTTGAAAAATGTCCTAAAGTATATTTTTAGTACAGTAAGATATCTTAAAGTGTCCTAAAATAAATTTTTAAGATCATGAAGTATTTTTTCAAGTACACTTGGTATCCATCGTACCTTGATTTTTCAAAATCTTAAAATAATTTTTAAGACCATGAAGTATTTTTTAGTACCATTAGTATCTCAAGTATCTTTTTAATATCATTTAGTGCCCAAAAATATTTTTTCAGGATCATATAATAATTTTTTAAAATTATGAAGTACTTTTTTAGTAATGTTCAATATTATGAGGTATCTTTTTATCTTGATCACCACCCTAAAATATTTTTTTAAAAAAAAAAAATAGCACTGCTGCCTTGTCTTTTAAACCACGTCTTTTAACTGTTCATTTCATGTTTTCCTTCTCATATTTCTTTAATATTTTATGCCTTGTCTCATTATAATCATCCTCTATCCTTCCTTCACTGGTTGAGTAGGTGTAGATATACTTTTTATTTTATTTTTTTTTTTTTGCTTCAGGCCCACATGCCTTTCGCCATCATTGTGTGTCGTCTCTTCAACGCTTCAAAACCCACATGTTCTTTATATCACAAAAAAAAAAAAAAAAAAAAAAAAAAAAACCCTACATGTTCTTCTTAATATTTTGGGAAAATCCTTCTGAGGGCCCTTTTTAGCAAAAACAATCTAAAAAGGACCCTAACTTTCTGACACTTGGGCCCTTTCGGGATTGTCGAATCTTGGTGAGTTGTAAATGAGACCGATATAGTTGTTAATCGAGATTGATATTATTGTAAATCGATCGATTTAGTTGTAAAAAAATTGTTGTAAATGTGACTGATTTAGTTGTAAACCAAAAAAAAAATTGTTGTAAATAAGACTGATTTAGTTGTTAAATTTTAATGCATTTTTTTTCAGAAATTGGTAGAAAGTTAGGGCCCTTATTGGATTTTTTTGCCAAAAAGGGCCCCTATAAGGATTTTCCCTAATATTTTCTTGTCAGTCTGTATATATGTATATATATCTCTCTCCCCTAAACTGTTCATCCAACTTTTGTGTGAGATATATTCGTAATTTATGAACCGTTACTTTCTTCTGGATGAGTGTTGGTTGGGAAAGTTATTTATTTATTTTTCTTCCTATAACTCATATATTTCCCATTTTGTTTTGCCTACGGTGTGTACCTATCCATAATCCATATACATACTTCATTTTCTCTAGAAGCCACCAACTCTCAAGAATCGCATTATGGGTGTTTACTGTTTACTCGCACTTAACACACACACACACACACATATATATATATATACTCCTTCTAATCCTTATTATAAGGTACAAACTAACAATTCTCACAAACTAATAAAAATAATTAAAGTCAATAAAGTTGTTTTAAAATTTAAGTAATTTTTAATATTACCATTGCTAATTGCACTAAAATCTAATATCATATTAATTATTACTCTCACCTACTATCTTTATTAATTAGGGACATATATGGAAAAAAATAATTAATACTCATTGGGAACAAGCAAGTGCCTTATAAAAAGGACCAAATACATTTATTAATAGGTTCCTTATAATAAAGATCAGATGGAGTCTATATATTATGTTTTTTATATTCAAGACCTATGGGCTTTTCTTTTCAATTTGTGTGTGTACTTCTCTCTCATAACACATTAGCACTAGTAGCTATATCTGAACCACTCTTGATCTATTTTTATTTATTCATTTTATTTGAGTTTTTTTTTTTCAAATGCCAAATCTGCCTTTGGACTTGTGTTATATGCAAGCTTATTAAAAGCGGAGCGGTCGTGAACCGAGTCAGATATCTTGGGTCAAGGGTTAGTGGATCGACGAGTCAAACCGGAGTTAAACCGGGACTAAAGTAAATATTTCAGTTATTGATGTGAAATTTTAAAAAATTAAAATCCATTTTATTTTCAAATAATGTCTGGGAAGAGTGAAATAAGCAGCCTATGTCATGTCTTGTAGAGTTATAGCTCACAGCTAGCTAGGCGCGACTATACACTTTCCATTTTCCTTTACAAAGAAAAATAGCTGGCCTTGGTGGCGCAGTGCATTTTCCATTTCCTTATACATCAAAGCTTTGCACACGTACAATTGGAGCCTCTCCATTTTCCACCCACAGCTTCAGAAATTGCTGAGCCGTCCACCCACAGCCTTCGTTGGTCTCGCTCAATATTCGGTGGCGTCCCTTCTCGTCGATCTCCGGCGATTTCTAAGAGGAAAGAAGTCGCGGTCGCCCTGGTCTCTCTCCTCATCGATCTCACCGGAGGTCTCTGGTCTCTCTCCTCATCGATGTCACCGGAGGTCTCTGGTCTCTCTCCTCATCGATCTCACCGACGATCTCTGGTTTCTCTCTCTCTTTCCACCTCTCTCTTTCATGTTGGAACTGTCAAGGTGAGCTTCCAAAAAAACAAAAAAGAAGAGGAAGAGGAAGAAGCTGGCCCCGGTTTCTATGGTGGACCCGACCAGTGCCATGGCCAGTCTGCTGGTTTCCAGTCAGAACCGGCCAGTCCGATCTGGGTGTAATAACCATGGTTATACGAGAGTTGAGTACTCTTTAGTTTCCCCCCAACCAATCCATAGTTTTTGTCTTTCCATTCTAGATGTATATATATAAAATGTACCCTGGTTATTATTAATTAATGCTTCAAAAGCCCTTTCTTCTTCCTGTCAACCCGCACCTATTTACATGTGGTTTTATATTTAAAACTCTGGTACTGTAAAATAATCTTCACTTCTAATTTCTAACTAATATAAAGTCTTTTGATGTAAAAGTTGATATATGATAACTAGTAAATATGTATGTATGTAATATTAAATTTTCGAGGGCAGCTTTAAGGCTTTAGAGTAATCTTAGAGTAGTATTAGAGTGGTTTTTAAAGTAGTTTTATGTAGTATATTAATAGATATTAGTGTGTGCAATTTTGTAAACTCTTATTAAGGGTTTTGGGTTACTCTTGTGTAATTACATGTACACTAGGAAGTAACCGAAGAATTCTGAATATTTTTCATATATTTGTGAATTTTATGATTGTGGGTGACTATATTTTATTTTAAAAATTGGACTAAATTATATGTGTATATAATGAATGCATTGTAAATTCTTAAGTAATAATCTTACAACTAAATTTCTTTATAACTTTATTGCTTATTTTTAGGCATATCTCGGATACATGATGATATTTGATATGAATAGGAGCATGATTTATCGTACATTGTCTTTTAATGATATTATACTCCTTGAGGATTAAATATAATTGTCATGCTGGTTGCATTTGTGATGAGTTGAAGTAAAGAAGAATTTGCATGGTAAGATCTTTTACCACATAGTACGTTATCACTTGGTGCCCATTAGATTACACTTGTCAGTGCCTCTTCTTCCATGTTTTACTTTGGTTGGGATTGCATTGAAACTGTGGGACATGTGACACCTCATTAATTTTATTCTTTTAATGAGGGGAGCTATAACCCGATTTAAACTCTACATGTTTTGCCGGTTGTATCTTAAGAATTAGTGAGATTGGGACACTCTAGTCAAATGGATAAGATATTATTTCAATTTTATATAAAACTATATAAATAAATTTAAATCGTTAAAATTTATCAATAGTTCATAAATATAGATGATTATTATAAAGTAGATTTTTTACTTTTTTGTTCTACTACAATTGTGAATTGATCAATAAGAGTTTAAATTTATTTATAGGCTAAATTATACAAAACACATTAACTTTGATTGAGTTGTATATAATCTCCTAATATTTTAAAGTTTAAATTTAACCCCCTAACCTTTATTATTATTATTATTATTATTATTATTATTATTAACCCCTGCCATTGACTAATTGTTATTTTTCTCAACAGAAATTGATACGTCATATTAAGAATGACATATGGTATCATAGGTAAATTACTATTTTCATAAACGCTATCTAAACTTTGATTAATTACAGATAAACTCTTTGAATTTTGTTCAATTCCATATAACCTCATAACATTTCAAAATTTTAATTTTATTTCCTTAAAATTTTTATTTACAATATTAAATCTCATGCCTTTACTTTTATCATTTAATAAATTTAAGATTTTTACTATCATTTTTCAATTAAAATAGCTGTTTTGTATACCAAAAAATAAAAGAAAAATATTTAATAAAATATAAAAATAAACGTTGAACATTTGATTTAAGAAAAAATATGCATTACTAATACAGAATTAGATAGGAAAAAATTATTCTCTAACATAAATGTGATATTTACACTATCAATGTATGCTCAATTATCCCAATAAAATAAGTAAGATGGGTACAAAATAAGCCTTGTAGACTACAGTTTTAGACCTTTTATAGATGATTAGGTTTAAAAAGTATGTGCAATTGTAGTTTTGTAGAGGGTTAAGGAGCGCCCAAAGCACCACCAAGTTTCCATCAGGGAGCGCCCAGCACCACCAAGTTTCTATCAGGGAGCGCCCAGCACCACCAAGTTTATTTTGGAGCAAGAGTAGTCACAAAGTTACTTTTTTGGAGCAAAAGTGCCACTTGGAGTTAGTTGACCAGACGGTCAACGTCAATGTAGATGGAGTGAGGACGTGGACGCTGAATAGGACTGACAAGAAGCCAACTAAGCAGAGAAAATGCTGACTGGATCAGTGCAAAGTAAAAAAAAAAAAAAACATAAACACCCAAAACTCCCAAAGTCATTATCTAAGCCATTCACTCACGCGGGAAAAGAAATCAAATTGGGGAAATAAGAAACCCTAAGTTCTCCCACCGCCGTTGTTCGTCATCTTCGACCACCGTTGTTGCGACCGCCATTCTTCCCTCACCGGACCTCGCGTCCGTCGTCCGTGACCGACAAGCACCTCACGACTATCGTTATTTCGGGCGAACATAGAAGTTGCGAGATAGGATTTGTAAGTTGCAAGATAGGGTTTCGGTCGTAACGCCAAACCGATAGCTTCTGTTGAATCGAGAGGAGGGAAGATAGCCTGGGTTGAAGAAGTCGAATAGCTGTATTTCCTGTCGGGCTAACTCAGGTAACTTGCGACTTGAAATCTGTCTACACCTTCTTGTTTTTTTGATGGAATATGTTAACAACTTATTGGGGATCTCAATCTGTATTTCGTGTGTGCCTTTTCTTTTGTTGATATTTAGTCAACTGTGAGTGTTCCTTTTCTTTTGTTGATATTTAGTCGACTGTGAGCATTATTTTGCTACTCGTCTGTCTTTGGCCTGGCTTAGGTATGAATAATTAGGGGAATTCAAGGTTGCTATCAGCTATGTATGTGGGATCAAAATTTACATGTTTCTGAACTGAAGGTTACTTACATGTGAGTATGAATATTAGGGGAATTGAAGGTTACTTACATGTTTATATTAAGAATATTATTTAATGGCTCTGATTATATTAGCCACTAGCCTTCCCTTCTTATTTTGTGAAGAAATAGGATTTGATGGCTCTGATTATATATGTTTATAATATGCTATTCTTGTAGATGAAGTAGTTACCCTGTGTCAGGATTTAATGCCATATGTTCTGTTGCAGAGGTTACCTGGCAACAGAGGTTACCTGGCCAGGAGTATGCAATAGGAGGCAAGCTGACACAAATACACAATTACCAATTGAAGAACAATACATTCTAGAAAGGGTAAGCATCTCTAATGTTAAGTTAGCACTTATTTTCTTAGTGAAAAGCACCTGCTATGAGGGTAGTTTTCACTAACTTCACTTGGAGATTTCAATATAAAATGAGAAATACTTTTTGAATTGAATTGCATTAAATTTTTTGTTCATGGTTTATGATAATGTGTTATACCAATGCCACAGTTCTTGGTACTATGTCACATGTGTGGTGTTGCAATCTAGAACAAATATATAGGGCAGCTGTAACTTGTGCTACAGGTTCTGATTATATATAAGGCAACAAAAACCTTAAGTGCTTTTGTGCTCTTCATATCACTGATAGAGCTCTTGAAAACGTTGAGATATGAATAGGGGGATGAAGCACTGCTTAAATCATTACTACAATGTTGCTTTTGAAGAAAAGTTGTACAGCTAAAAATAGGTTGCGTCTGATTCCTTAAACAAGGTTATGTTGGACCATAAATTTTGTTAGGTTAAATATGAAAAGGAAGGATTAGATGCCTAAGATAATGAGTAACTATGAAGATCCAAATCTTTAAAAGCCTTGAAATAATAAGTCAAGTAATTAAAATAATCATCATTTAAATCAATTTAACTTCTTTACTTTATTTCCCATCACCTTAGTAAAATATTTATCTATCTAACTAACATTTAATTGACTAAATCTCTTGAGCCATTCAAGTAGAGGCTGATTTGGTCAATTGTTTCTGACTTGGTAAACTTGAACAGGACTTGGCTTTATTTTTGTTTAAGTATGATATTCAATTACTATAATTACTTGATATACCGCATTATCAATATTCAGTTGATATTGAGATAGTTTTATCAACATGATTTTTCAATTATCCAGATTCAACCATTCACTTTACTCAGAGGAATCATCACTAATACTGCTAACTTATTAAATCTATCTTAAATTCAAATATTTTTTTCAGCTTTACTTGTATATCAAATAAGGTTTTGAATGACTGAAAAAAGATATTATATCATATTATATCATTAATTATAATAATAAAAATTAAAATAATAAGTATTAATTACTCTTCAAATAACTTATACTATAAGTAAGGTTGCAATTGGGTTGGAACATTGATAAGCGACTTGAAATGAATGTGAAAGCACCATAAAATAGAAGTCCTACATGGCATGCAATTACTTGGTAAATTTCTGTTTACATAGTTATTTCTTTATTAATGTCAATTTCAAACATGAATTATGCACGCACCTAATTACTGTGTTTGGCTTGCTTGATTCCTTTTGGTCCTTTGCATGTATAGTGGCAATGGCGTCGAAGGGCAATGAAGAGGACATAGTAAGATCAAATGTCGAAGGGTTCATTGAAAGAGGGGACCGAGTGATGATTATGACGAAATAGAATACCTCGGTTCTGAGTACAGTGTTCTAGGGGATGATGAAGACAGTGATGTCAACGTGTTTGATAAACCGAGGTATGGGGCTAATGATGATGATTATGATGGTGATGATGGGTCTTATAGCGGCCAAAGTAGTATTTCAAAGATACAAGAAAGCAGCTATGACGACTCAGAACTTGAGGAGATTGTTGTGGATGATGAGAGTGATGATAATGAGGAGGTCTTGGGGAGCGATAATGAAAGAGTGTCTCTTCAACAGCTTTGTGTCCTCCCTGAGGCTCAACCCTCGGGTACAATGTCGTATTTCGCTCTTGGGATGACGTTTCAAGATAAAAACGAGCTTAAAAGGGCTGTAGATGAGTATTCTATCAGCCATGGGGTTAACCTTACAATTGTGCGTAGTGATACGAAGACGTTTAGGCGTGTGTCAAGATGGCTGCCCTTTTACACTATATGCGTCTACACATGGGCAGAGTGTGGGGTGGCAAGTGAAGGCATTGTATAATGAACACATGTGTGCCCGTGTGTTCGAAAATTCAAGAGCTTCGACAAAGTGGTTAGCCGAGTATTTCAAGAAAAAGGTGCAAGAAGACCCTAAATTCAAGACGAAAGATATGAAGAACGAGGTGCAAAGGGATCGAAGGTCAATATTAGTGTGCACGAATGCAAGAGGGCGAAGAAACTCGTCATGGACGAAATGGAAGGGGGTTTCAGGGATGAGTTTGCAAATTTAGAGGCTTATTGTAATCCCACTAATTAGATAGATTCATTAGGCAGGCAAAAATCAAATCACCTAAAATGTCATTCAACTTCTAAATTAAAGTCTTCGAAATTGGTCATGTAATTTGCTAGCTAGATGAAAACAGCAAATAGTCACTTCTTATTTAAAGATCACTTTTTGAAATTTAAAATCGGTGGATATAAATCTATATCCACCAATTATTGTTTTGTTATTGTGAGTGTTTAACTAAATTTCTGTTATAATTTATATGAAAAAATGCTGTTTGTGCTCCATGTTTGTTTTATGGCATTAAAAATTTGAATTGTGTTGAATTTCTTCTCGGGTCCTTTATTGCAGCTTGGCCAAAATTCTGAAGTTGTGATCGATGAGGGGACATCACAGGACTATATGCGAAGGACTTGCTGATCCACAAACTCAATTTCCCATTCCAAATGAAAGGAAATGAGATTGTCTCGATCGATCACTCCAACGAGGCAACGGGTTCAAGGTCCATTCAGTTTCAATGGCAGTCGGTGACTATTGGTCCACCTTCTGACCTTCCATTTCAGCCGCGTGGTCTACAATGGAGAGGACAACCTTGTGTGACAACTTCACAGCTTTTATCACGGCTTCACACTAACAAGGACAAAGGAAAACGGGCTTCGATTAAATAGTGTTAGGGTACATGTAAAAGGGCTTGGGTTGGGTAATTATTTTGCTTATTAAAATTGTATAGCGAAAAAAAAGATGATGATTGCTTGTTGCTTTGATGATTTAGTAATGAATATCTATGTTTTCTTCGATGAAAGAAGAGTATATAGTAGTTTGTATAATATGAATTTAAGAATGTTATTACTACTCTCTTGGTAGCCAGAAATATATTTTGGGTATGATCTTGACAGTCTCATAGGTTGATGCAGATTTTTGCATTTATTTATATATCATTTTCCTTAATGCAATCCAATCTTATATTGAAATCGATAGGTTATGGCACTCAAGTACTATGCAATATCATATTTTCCAGGTGGTTTCGCTTCTTCGAATTGATATGACAACACCGCTGATTTGAAACATCATCTAATGGTTTCAGAGATTTCAATATTTGTTCTAGCATCTTGAAGAGAAAATTCTTCCACGTTTAGCTTGAAGCTTGTTTTTTTGTTTTGGTTGTGAATACGGACCTTGACTTTTTAATTATAATATCATATTATACGCGGGAGTTATTATATACTATAAATAAAAGGAGGAATTCTTTGTTTACCAACCAATGCTTGTTTGATCAAGGGACTTAAAATAAAGAAACCGGCATGTTCATCTAACTGCAAAGGGACCTAGTGAATTGTACTTCTTTTTTGTTTTTCCTTGGTCACTTGAGTAAAGGTTCTAGTTAGACTTCAAACCCTTCCAATGATCTAACATTTGATCAAAATTAGGCCAAATACATTACAGTCAATCCATTCACAATACATTACCATGGAGTACATTAACACAAGGGTGACATTACATATAGCTCTTACACTTTGTCAAAGTCTCATAACTACAACAAAAGTAAACGTCTACCCTAACAAATACATTAACATGAACAACACCCAAGTCATTAACAATGTTGCTAATACAAGTTTGCACTGGCATTGCCCCTTCTTCACTTCACTTTCTTTCACTAAAAATTCAGATTTCATTTTCTTCACCTCACGTTCAAGTGCAAGAAGCTCTTCGTACCACTTGGCACATGCATCCCCTCTTCGAAGATGGTTGTTTTCCTCATATAGATTGTCTATGTCATTGAGTAGCTCTTTGATCACTTCATTTGGCCTCGCCCCAAACCCGCCATCGTGCCATTCAAAATATCCACACCCATCATCCTATGAAATTTCATCACCCAACGTTAGACATAAACAACCCACACAATTCAAAATGTCATCCCACATGTAAAAAATCTAACCGGTAGTAATTTCGGCACCCATAAAACCTCCTACCGGGTTTCCTTCGGACCACGATGTCCACCGGGAGCTAACAACTTGTGATAGCAATACCGCCTCGGACCTTCGTCTTGTTCCTCGCGGCTATGTCTTCTCAACAAGACCACCTTCCTCCTCGCTTTCTCTGCCCTCCCTGTCAATGTTGACGATGAAGCCATCCAGCTCCCTCTCAATTTCAAATTCCTATATATCAATTAGGACAAATAACATCACCCATGTAATATGAAGAAGAACCCATCAATATTATGTATATATATATATATATATATATATATAACTGGAGGTTAAAGAACCAAAAGAATTTGGTAGCTTAATAGCGGAGGTTTTCCATGGTGAAATCGAGATGTTCTTGGGTGCAATCATGGGTGTTTCTGTACGGTGGAAGGGATGATTTAGAATCGATGTTTTTATTGTGAAATGGGTTTGGGCGGGTGTCCGGTAATGAAGTGAGGCAAAGATAAAAGAAAAGAAAAAGAAGTGTCTTAGAAATATAGGTCATAGAGAAAAAAAGATGTGCGAATGAACACTCAAATGTCTATGTCCATCGATCAAAACCCCTTTTGTCCTGTTTTTATCCATTGTCTCCCATTTGAACATGACCATCCACAAACGAATAAAAAGAGTTCCTTTAATTTCTTCACACACACTCACACAATGAATCATCATCATCTTTTTGAGCTGTTAGTAATATTGCTAATAAAAAGGCAAGCTCGTGAAGCAATAATCACAGATATGTGGAACTCAACTAATAAAGGTGTTTCTGCAACATGACATTGAGAGAACTTGACGGGAGCTAAAAGAAAAGATAAAGAAAACATACATATAACCATTACTGATTATTATATGCAATCAGAGTTGGGCACCTCAGGTTTATGCTCGCTGGTCTCCACCATATAATACACAACAATGAACACACCAATGAATCGAAGAATACAAGCTACCGACCTAAGCCTACCTGGTCGTTGATTTAAGCCACCGCTATCGTCGCTATCCAAAACCCTAGCTCACCATTACCCAATCGATTGACCTTCATCCACCGCACATAAACAACCCTAGCTCCCCTTTTTCTTCTTCGATCACTCAATGTTCTTCGTCGCTCGATTTGCCATGATCAGTTCCCTTGATCGATTAGCCAAGATGAGTTTCTCGCTCGATTTGCCCAGATGATTTCAGTTTTCTGGTCTTGATTTCCTGATCCCAACTTCTTTCTTTTCTTTCGTCGTTCAACACGGTGCTGTGCGTTTTCTAATAATAAAAAAAAAATTAATTCACTGTCAGCATTTCACATACACAGGTGGCACAGGTTAACAGCAAGTTAACCAGCGTTTTTCCCAAGTGGCACTTTTGCTCTAAAAAAGTAACTTTGTGACTACTCTTGCTCCAAAATAAACTTGGTAGTGCTGGGCGCTCCCTGATGGAAACTTGGTGGTGTTGAGCGCTCCTTAACCCTTTTGTAAAGGTATGACTTTTAGATCATATATTTTTCGCAACCAGTCTAAAAAGTAAGCAATTTTAGACGTTTAAAAGTTTGAAGTTTTAAACCTAATATTTGAAAAACTAATCTAAAAAATGATTTGTAAGACTGGTTACTCAACTGATTTAAAGAGTAACAGACTTTTTAGATTAATTGTAACAATGCTCTAAAATAGATTTATTTTAAATATACTTATAATTTTAACAATTTTTTTAAATCAAATATTTTAATTATCTAACCCTTATAAATAGCTCGTAACCCGTATAAGACCCGCGCCGTATAACTCCACCGGCTTTATTTTTGTGGACACCGTACACCGTCATCACGAATAATAATGAATGCATGTGAAGCTAACCCTGTAGGAGATGTAAACAATGATATAGAGCGTCGGTCAAGGTAAAGGGAATAACAGGTACAGATGTACAGTGCAATTATAGAGATGTGATGTTGCCGTTCCTCGCGCAATTAATGTTGGCTTCTGGCGCCCTTTCTTCTTTATATCCTCGCTTCGGGTGCCTGTGTTCTTAAGAATCGAACCCCTTTTTGTTTTTGTTCAAAAGGAAGAAGTTGGGCACAATGATCGAGCTTTTCTCCACTCTCGCAAATGCTCCGTTCGATACATGACGGTGACTTGAGCTTTAACGTAGCGGCCAGACAGTTCCTATGTGCCATGCCCTAGTAGCCTAGCCTATATCACCAAGCATGCTCCAAAATCCAAATTGTTGAATTCAAATTCCCCATTTTGAAAAAATAAATGGTATTCCTGGAGGGATGATGCATTTTTTTATTTTATTTTTATATATTCCATTTATTTAGATAAATTATATCCGCATCCCGAATTTTTTTAACCCAATATCTTAAATTAATTAATTTTCAAGATACCGATGTTACGGAAAAATATTTCAATGCGGGATTGAGAATTAATTAATTTAAAATATCTTGAGTGTAAAAAATATTTCAGGATACAATATATAATTTAATTTAAATAAATAGAATATATAAAAAATTTAAAAAAAATAAAAAAAATTGTCTCATCCCTCTAATTAAAAAAAAAAAAAGCACATAATGTGAATTGGTTCCTAACACACCTGGTCCACGTACTTTTTCTCTTCCTGGCAATTACCCGCTTTTATCTTCTTCTTTTTTAAGTAGACCCAAATGCCTATGGTCCTTTTTTTTTTTTTAACAAAAAAGTAAAAATAAACCAACGGTAAAATAATAAATATGTTAAAATATAATGTCTTTTCTAAGTATATTCTTATTTATGAAAAGAGTATAAAAGAGAATGAGTAAAAAATATAGGAGAGAATAAATAATAAGTGATTAAATAAAAGAGAATTAATGGTTCATTAATATATAGATATTAATGTATTTAGTAGGGGGTAGAAAAAAAAAAAATAGTTTAAATTTTGAGATACAAAAATGTTGTTTATATTAAGCACGAATAAGGAAAAAAATTGCTTATAAATAGGATTGGAGGGAGTATATGATATTCAAAGTAATTCTTAATATATGATTGCCAGCAATTTATTATGTTTTTTAATCTTCCATATAATAAACTTGATGTAACTCTAAGGTAAGTTTGATGACTATACATGACTTGCTATCTTCAAGTTCACTAATGTAAGTAAATCAATTGAGAGAACTTTACAAATGTAATGTTTAGTGCCATTGATTAGTAGTAGAAATTATTTTTTAAACATGATTTACGGAATAATTAGTAAGTATGTGAAAAGAGTTTTGTTTTGACTTGCGTAAATGTATTTTCAAACGCTAACTCAAACAAGCTCTAATTCGTAAAGACACTAAAATAAACTTACGGTAAAAGCGACTTTAGTAATTTAATTCAAGAGAAATTATAATTGAGTGATTCAATTATAAGTAAGTTAAAAGTTAAAAGACTAAAAACTAAATATTTCTTATAATGGTAGTTTCTTTCTTGCTTTAACACTTCCTTCGATTGTTAATATATGGTTTATTGTGAGAGTTAATATTAATCTTAAATATAAGATATATTTTTTCGTGTTTATCAAAATTTTCTTAATTTACCTTTATTGATATTCTATTAATAATAACCAAATAGGAGAGGGGAGAAAGGAATTAAGTAAGATGAATAGGATATTTTAGAAAATATATGTTGTATTAACTAATCTAACTAGTTTTTTTTAATCTAATTAAATTACGTAAATTTATCTTATATTAAATATCGAAAGGAGTATTAATTTTTCTTATTTTCTTTTCTTTCATTCTTTGTTTTTTAATGGTAGTTTCACTCTCAATTGAGATCATTAACACAATTTTGAGACTTGGGAAGATAAATTAAACTTATGCCATATTACGGTTTATTCCTTTTTTTTTTTCATTTCTATTTTTCAAAAATAAAAATAAATAAGCTTTTCGTGAGAACAAAAACGAAGACACTTGGTTTCAGATATGTGAATCCGACGTGAGGCCGGGATGGTGGTGTTCTCAAGATGGTGTTTATTCCAAGGAAGAATAAGATTTTCATCTCAAGATTGGTTTAATACTCATTATTAAAAGGCACCAACTAACAATTTTCATAAACTAATAAAAGCAGTTGAAATCTTTTAAAAAAAAATGCAGTTAAAATTAATAAAGTTGTCCTACAATTTAAGTAACTTCCAATACTACCCCTATTAATTGCACTAAACTCTAATATTATATTAATAATTACCACTCTGATTCTATTTATAATTCCATTTTGACCAAATTACACATATCAAAGAGGTAGGTAGTTCAATGATTATGAGGTAAATTTTCAACTTTACCCTCATTTATGAATGAGTAGCTTTCAACTCTTTATTCTCTCTCTATTTTCATTGGTATAATAATATGGGCAAAATTGTCACAATCTCATTTATTTGATCAAAAGGAACTTATAAATAGGACCAAATTTTTTGGTCAAAAGCAGAGTGATACTCTCATCCACTACCCTTAATAATTATGGACATACATGGAAAAAGATAATTAATGCTCATTATGAACAAGAAAGTGCCTTATAAAAAAGACCAAATATACTTACTAATTGGTGCTTTATAATGTGGGACCATGCAAATGAGGGCGAAAGCAGTAAAAATTGAGATGTAATTAAGAAACTTTTTTTTTTTTTTTTTTTTTTTGGCCTTCAATTACGACACTTTTATGTAAATGAGAGTCATTAAATTAGGAAAAAAGTTAAGCATTAATCACAAGAACATTTAAATAAAAAATTTTAAATTTGAGATATAATCATTAGGATAAACTAAATTCTTTTGGATGAGTTAAATCTTTAAACTTTGTGAACGAGTTGGTTAAAATTTGCTGATATTAAAAAACGAATTAATATTTCTTAATTATGTTAAACATAAGAATAATGGGAGATTGCATAATTCAAACTACAAAAAGCAAAATGGTCCCTTTCTTTCAACTTTGAAATAACGTCAAATTCCTTTTAAAATCAAGTTAGGCGTTTCCCAAGCAGGCATTTACAATGTTTCGTGTGGCAGTGATTAAAACCTCGGTAAATCATACATACGATAATTCAGATTAATGAATGTATAGTGTATATATTACTCCTTCCGATCCTAATTATAGGAACACTTTTATACCGGAGGTAGTATATAATAATGTAAGAGACCCTTCCTTCCTTCATATTATAATATTTATGAGTGATAATATGGGGTTATTTTGCAATTGCTGCTTAAAAGGAAATCCAACCCTCCAAACAAGCCCCACGTTCTGCTGTCAGAAAAGTCTTGACATTTATTTTCCTCTGCAATTTGAATCTCTACTCGTTGCTTGACTCCTGCTTGACGCCTTCAAACTCAGCCTCTGTTTTGGCTTTTTGACAGTCCGTCTTGCTCTCAGCAAGAAGTGCTGAACCGAATAACAACCATGGACTTCTCCCTCATTTGAATCAGTTTTTTTTCTCTGTCTTCCTACTTCACCGCAAGTCTTTTATGGCATCTCCTTCTCTACTATTTACCTTCTCCTCTTCTCCCTGAAATTTTCTCCTTCTCCCCAGAGTTTTCGGTGTTTTAGGCTTTCAACAGGTCAAAAAAGGTAACCGGGTAGCCCACCCAGATCGGCGGGTTACCCGAGTTATTCCCTCATTCTTCGTCTCCCTCACTGAAAATACACTCTTATATTCACAAAGCAACTAGGTACCCACTCCAACACCGAAGACCAGAGCTGCTCGACGCCAGAGCCGCCGTGTCAACCTCGACCGGAGCGGCAAAGGCGGTGTCCTTTTGCAGACGAAGTGAACGCTGCTTACAGAGAGAGTGTGGACAAGAGAACAGACGGCATGGTTGTAGTAGCTGAGGGACACGATCTTCCCTCTGCTTCTGTGCAGACGTTTATTGCCGCATCAAAACAGAAATCTCGTCAATGTCTCTCTCTCTCGGATCAGCTGGAGACAAATCTTCTCAATGAAGATCCAAAGCACTATCTAGGAATTGGTGGTATCGGAAAATCAAGTCTGAGGTAACCGAGTATTTTGCTTGGTATCTTTAACTTATACTTTCAAAGTTGACGATGGTAAAAATTAATTTTACATAAAAATGTTAAAAGGTTAAAAAGAGATTTTTTGAGATGATTTTCAATCGAGGTCTTTTACAAGATTAATCCTGTAGTGACGTCTTAGGAACTACAAACATTATTCTTGAATAATGTCAATAAAGATACTTTAGGTTAGACAATAGAAACTACAGCAAACCGGAGATAACTTACCTGGCTTATAATTTTTAGCTGTGGATCTTAGATCAGACTCATGCTATTCTGTCACTAGTATCTGCTACTTACAGCTTGTGCCTCCTAGTTCTCTCTCTCTCTCACCTAAGAGGGCACCTTCGTTGTGTAGGAATCCTAGTTTTTGAAAAAAAACACCAAAATCATGTCCCTAAACCTACTTGTTCACCTTGGATGCCTTGCAAGCAAAAGGAGAACTTTGAGAGAGAAAGAAACGTTCTTGAGGAGATTGTGCTTGTTTGGAGAGCCCAGTTGGTGAGCTTTTGACCAGTGTTTGGGTCCGTTTGCACAGAAGGCCAGTGGAAAAAAATTTATCTGTTTGGGTTGGCTTGTTTTCAATCCCACTTTTCCCAACAAAGGGGCTTTTTATTAAAAGCAACTCCCCCAGCTTTTCTCTCATTGTGAAGGCCCTAGCTTTTCTCTCATCGTGAAGGTTGCAGCTTTCTCTCACTGAAGGCATGACTCTGATTTCTCAAAGAGATTCCCGTCCTCGATCACTCGTCCCCTCCCGTCCCCAGCTTTTTCACTCTTTCTCAGCTTTTATCCCTTCCTCCCGTAGAGATTCCTCCCCGGCTAAATTAATGGTAAATTAAATCTGAGATCTTGATAGAGTAAACCTGGATTATGTGATAATTCTCGTGCCTTCGAATCTGCAGTTATTTTTGTTACCACTGAATTTTTTCGTGCTACTCTTATGCTGGTTCTTTCATTTATTATCCCATGTATCTTTTGTAGTTTGGGCATGTTTGATTGTTTTTTTTTTTTTTTTTTTGTTTTTGTTTTTTGTTTTGTTTTTAAGAACTGTTTTTTTAACTACTCATTAGAAACTGTTTTTAAAGAATAAAACTTGTTTGATGATACTATTTTCAGAAGATTTTTAAATGTTAAAAGAACCAAAAAATCTGTTTGGAAAATTTGTTTTTAAAATATTTTTAAAAAAACAGAAAACCTGCTTGACTTGGGAGTGGTGAGAAGCCTATCAGTTTCCTCTTTTTCTTGATTTGCATGCAAATTCTTTATATTTCACAATGTGATGAAATTTTCTTCAACGACTGTTTTATAAAAAAAGGACGTTAAAAAGTAGTTTGTGGCATTGTTATAATTTTCTGCTTACTTTTAACGTTCATTTCTATATAAATTGACGTTAAACGTAAACATTTAACGTCTGTTTTATAAAATAGACGTTAAATGATGTAATACAACGATTGGTTTTATGAAAACAATCGTTGTACTACTACAAAAACTAGAATTAACGACCCCCATCTAACGACAGTTTAAAGAAAAACAGACCTAGAAAAACAGGCCAAATGTGAATTTCGATTGGACTCTCTACGACTCGACCTCCTCTTAGGGTTGGCTTGCTGTTTCCTTATATAATCAGACTTTCTTGCAGCGTAAGTTCCAGTGAGCCGGGCCTTTCCTAATCTGTCGAGATCGATCATATATCTCTTTCCAATCTTGGTAGATTGATTCTGCTGATCCTGCGGGATTCTTCATATCTTTCAGTTTTGATCCTCCGCATCTTTTATTCCGTTACGTCAGCAATCTACCTGTCATTCTCGACCTTCGCTATCATTCCTGAAATCATCTAGATAAAAGATTAGAAAATATGCCGCATAGCATTGCGTCCTTTACTTTGCTATAGCTTTCATGATGCCTTGTATTGCACTTCGATATGCTGTCAGAATGCTATAGCATAGTATCAGCTTTGCGACACGTTCTTTCTCTAAAACCTTATAACTTCCTCCTTTTTAGCACATGTTTAGGATGTAAATGGTTTCTATCCTTCAATTCCTTATATCAAAAACATGTTTGCCGAGTAAGTAAATTTTTGTCTAAATCATCGATTCTTTTTTTAAATGAATTGTTTTCATGTCTGTTAATTTCCATTTTAATGATAGGGGTCTTCGGACATATAGACAGATTCTTTGGAGCACGAGAGCGGGGTGGACCGAAGTGGTTTTATCCGAAGGTAAGTAGTTTCAATTCAAGTTTTTTCGAGACACAAAAAGTAGCTTTTGTTTAACAATTTGTTTTTGATTTATAGTGCCATCACCAACCGGGGAACACCGAGTGCGGATACTACGTTATCGTTGGATGCAATCTATCGTTTCCACCGGACGTACTCGGCTTGCAAAACGTACGTAATGCTCGTGATCCTCAAATGATGATATTTTTTTGTGGTACTTCGAGTTGTTAATTATACCTTGTTTTCCAATTTACGGTTTTTCGATGCGAGGATCCGTACTCAAAGGATGACATCGATTCGGTCCGAGACATGATGGCTAGATATCTTCTTGAACATGGCTCAATGTGAATATATAGGTAAGTCATTACTTGTTAGGGTGATTGTCATTGTGAAACTTATTAAGCTGTCTTTGATTTCGGTTTTTCGTAAATTATTGGTGTCTTTGCTCTTGAATTTGCCACTTTAATTTCTTGTGAATATAAGGTTAGATCACTTTAATAGGAAGATATATACTTAATATTTGATCATATTTTTTGTTAAAAAAAAAATAGAAAACATGTATTTTCCTTTGCCATACATGAGCACATGTTTGGTTGCAAAATGATTTGTATTTTTGTGTCACTTCTTCGTCATTTTTGCGATTCTTAAGCTTTGTGGCAAAATTGGTACGAGATCATTGAAACTCTTATTCTCTATTTTGCATTCTCTAATTTTCTATTTTCAATGTGTTGCCAGTTGATTTATGAAAGATTGAAGGTCCCTGTAAATATTGTAGTAGTTGTTTTCCATAAAAGATTTCAAAGATTCCATAAACATTCTTTAGGTTGATAATAAAGGTCTGAGTCTTTTCTAAATTATTTATCATGATTACGATATATAGTTCTTTTAAAAAAATCTCTTGTTTTGTACCCAAGAAGATATAACATTCTAATTTGAATCCAGAACCTCTATATTGGGGTCTAATCTTTCTACTCTTTAAGCGAATAGAAATATCCTATTTTATGTTCATTCATATATTTACAAAAAGCAAGAGGAGTTTGATTTAATTTTTTTATATTTCTTAAGTTGCAGATTATTAAAAGCTTTGTTGCAGAATTGAAACTCTGGAATCACCAAAAAGCCTTTTGAAGACCTACAAGACGAAGTGCATTCGAATTAATCCTCTGCTTCTCATTCACTGATTTGATATCATCTGATATATATATATATATATATATATATATATATTTTGTCTTTGGGATTTAATTCAAGAGAAGCTCATGTGAGTATCAACATTTTTCCTTGAAGAATTTCTTTCTTAGAAAATAAGGCTTCAATAGGTTCATAAAAGTTTCATAAACTTTTTGCGCTTGAGTTTCTTCTCTCTGTTTCTCTTTTAAAAAATTTCTCTTTATTTATACTTGAGGAGAGGAAGTGTGATCTTATATTCCCATTCTCTTAGTTTCTTATTTTTAAACAGATTGATTGTAATTTTTTTTTCCTGTTTGCCAATAGATTTCAAAGAAATTTACTAATTTCAATGTTTTTAATTTAATATAATCATCGTATATATGAAGCTTCAGAAATTACTTGTAAATCACAAAGCTAAAATTTGAGTGACATTTTTTCTTCTTCTTTGCAGTGACTTGATCTAAAATTTCAAAAAGAGAATGCCGTTGGCTTTGAATAAGCAGAGCAATGGCCAAGAAGAATAGAAACTAATAATAATATAGGACAAAGATTATTAAGAATAAATACACCATCAACATCAAACTTGAATATAAATATAAATCCACAAACACAAAGTATAGATTATCTTAGAAGATGACTATCTAGAATTTTAAATTTGAGGAATAATACATATGATAATTATCAAAGGAATTTATTAGCAGAAATACCAATATATATTGTAAGATTATAAAATAACATAAATATAGACAGATTATATGTTCCTTTAAACATATGTTTATTACAAAAATTGCTCAAATTTTTGAAGAAGTTATTAATTTCTTAAGTAAGAATTACTTAAAATTTATCAATTAATAAAAATATAAATAGATAACTGATAAATTTGGAAAAAAATTTAAAAAAAAAAACTATATTAGGGATTTAGTTTGATGAGAGGTAAATTAGTTATGTATAACGATTTAGTCTAATATAATCTTTAATATCAAATATCTTATTAGAATAATTTTTAATAGTGTTAATAGTTAAGATACAGATTAGCCAATCAAGTGTTATGCTAGGAGCATTGAGCACAAAAATGTTTTGAGAGTATCAAAAATACCAATGAATAATTGAAAGGGAGCAAAAATATCAATGAAGAATTTAAAACTTAGGTGAATAGATCAAAACGAGGATTATGCTACTTTCATCAGAATTTATTTCTTCATTGGTATTTTTGCTTTCTTTCAGTTATTCATTGGTATTTTTGATATCTTCAAAACATTTTTGTACTCAGTGCTCATAGCGTAATACTTAGTTGGTCAATCTGCACACCCTAACCCTAGTGTTAATGATGATTTAAACTAAAATACATATTTGCATAGAAGCTATGCTAACCTAATTACTAAGGGTTGTGATAGCTAGTAAACCGAAGTCATTCTTATAAGTGATATTATAGATATAGATTAAGCAAGATTAATAGTCCCCAGGGATGGGAAGATTTTGTTTAATCATGTTCCTGGGGAAAGACTTGTCATGGTTAATTAGTTAGCTGTCATATAAACTTAAAGAAAGTTTTTGTATCATTGATTACCTTCGACCTCTTAATCAAAAGTTGGAAGCTGATGAAGGAACCTATATCTTGATCTAAAATCAAGAGTTTTAATAGACCTCAGTTTTCATTTTTTTTTTAAAAAAAAAATAATAATAAAAGATAGAAGAGTTGCCAAACTAACGTCGTTGTAATTAAGGCCCCACATAAGGGTAGTTGTGTTCATTTGTAATGTGACAGCTACCAACACGGCAACTTAAATAACCTTCATATAGGCATTAAGAACACTTTTCCTGCATTGAAGTAGCTTAATTATAGTTACATTTGTTAGGCATACCTCAAACTAAACAATACCTCAAATTGTATAAAGGATGCGAATTTACAACATCGTATGGTTCCACCAGTTTTGCATCATGTGCGTACAGTGAACCTGAAAGCATCACTATTAGAAACGGATGCATGTGAACCTGACCATGAACGAGACGTAACCATGAGACAGGGCCTCGGGCAAAGGTAAAAGAAACCACAGGTACACTGCAATTATAGGGCATGACTTACCATATTGAAAAGGCTATAGGGATAATTTTGCCTTGAAAATTTTTATTGAAAGACAATTTTACTTCAGAAACTATACGGGGGCAATTTTCTTTTGAAAGTTTAAAAAATGAAGCAAGTTTATTCTAACTGTTATCTCAATTAATTTTGATAGTTAATTGATTAAATATGTTTAGTTAACAGTCCAAATGTCATCCATATCATTTTTATTAAGATACAAATTTGTCTTAAATGTCTATGTATCATCTACTTTATTTTTTTTTTTTTTCAAAAGTTAGATTTAATATTTTGGGACAAATTTTACACCATAGCAAAAATGATGTAGATTATATGTAGATTGTCAATTCAACATATTCAATCAATTTATCGTCAAAATTAAGTGAAATAGTGGCCAAAGAAAAGTTACTCCGTTTTTAAAACTTTCCACCAGAAACTCCTGGGCTAAGATTAACCATCGTTGGAAATTTATGGGACAAAATTGCACCTAAGCTCTTTGAATATGGTAAGTCATGCACTTCAATTGCGGTGTCCCTCTGCTATCTTTTACCTTTGCCCGAGGCTTTCTCATGGTTACGCCTCCTTCATGGTCAGGTTCATATACATTCGTTGCTGTTCGTGATGCTTTCGGGCTCACCGCACGCACATGATAGAAAGCATCACGAATAACAATGAATGCATGTGAACTTAACAATGAGACAAGCCTCGGGCAAAGGTAAAAGGAAGAACGACCATCATCGCAATTACAGTGCATGACTTGCCATATTGAAAATCCATGTCCTTTTTCTCTTCTTAGCAATTACCCTCTTTTGTCTTTTTTGATAAATATATGTGGCATTGAAATAATTATAATTAGTTGGGAGAATTTCCTTAAACCCCACAATTAATTTTATTTTAGTTAACACTTAAAAGAATATGAAATTTCATTGCATCTCATGGATCAAAATAAAATTAAGTTTTGTGGATAAAAATAATAATAATGACATTGCTTTATTTTTACTTAAGAAAATGTTTAATTGTCGCCAAACTTTGGCGACTGGTCATCTACAGCTGCTAGGCCGAATTTACTTTCGGTGATTGGCCAACGAAGCTTTGGTGCAATTGATACTCTGGCAGCCAAGAATTTGTGTTATTCATATACTTATTCTCTCCATACGAATTCATGGTCAATATTAGAAAAATGGTTGGATTGTTTTAAAAGTTGAGCTCTCAAATTTCCCAACAATTATATTAAACATTTTATCATAGATTAGTATATATGTCCCCCCCCCCCTCTCTTCCTTACGATACACATTGTCCCTGATCAATATATCATAAAGTCCTATATCCCTGTATTATTGTAGACATTTCATGGTTAACATTATGGGCTCCTTTATGAAAATTGAGCTGACAAAAATCTATTGTCATAGCTTTTTGAAGGAGCATACCAATAAAAAGGTCACAATTTTTAATTGTGGTCTCTATTATGTTTAGAAATTTTTTGTGCAAGTTTATCTTTGATACATAGAAATAATCATCTATTCACAGATTTGAAGGATCCTTTAATTGTAACGGTGTATCTCTTATAAACAAGGTTGACCTCATTTTCATGCTCTATTGCCAAACTAGCTTTGTAACATTAATTGTTTAGTTTTTAGGTTCATAATTCTAGTGTTATGCATGTCTAAAGTAAAAGTTGATGGGGGCAATTTTCCTAATAGGCAAATGATTGAGTAAATCTATATGATTTCTTTCTTATTTTGGAGAATATGTAGTTAATGAGCAGTGGCATAAGTGTCATGAAATGTTTAATTCAATATTTAAAAAATTAAAAAATGTTTAATCCAATTTAATGAATTAGAATATGCAACTCATAGGAGAGTACAAGTATAATTAATATATTCTCAAATCTGGGCACACAAGAATTGATTTTCCTCTTTAAATCCAAGCTAAAATGAACAAGTGGTCATGTTCATATCTTCCATAAAGGTTAGTGGAGGATAATCTTAAACAAACTTATGGCTTAATGGAAGTTCCCCCCTCCCCCCTCCCCCTTTTTGTGAGGCACATATATCTTTCTATTGGTCAAAGGCAATCATGTTTGAAGTATTGTCGGATATTGAATGTAGGCACATTTTCCAATGAGGATTCAAATTTTTATTCACCACATTATGCGAGACTAGCCCTTTCGATATATTTAATAGAAGTTGTATATGGATAATTATGCTTAACAAGCCCCTATAATCTTTCATATCCATAATACAATATTACAAATATTACAAAGGGTTATAATACAAAAATAAGATAAAACATATGCCATGTTTGTTTGAGAAGTGTTAGAAGGAGCAAGACTTGGTAACCAAGTTTGTTCGATTAATATATGTTTGATAATTTAATTTAACAAATAATATTTAGTTAGTACTTTTTAAATATAATATGTAAGATATTGTTTCTATGTATCAGGTCATTTTGTTAGGGTATGTGGTTAAAAGCTTTTAATCATTTATTTTTATTTTTGTCTTACATATTGTTTTTATTAAACTAAACTCATTGAAATTTCCCCCGACCTCCCCTTCCTTTGTCCCAAACCCTAAAGATGTGTTTCAATATTTTGCTTCCTGTGCCTAAGAGGGCATATTTTAGAGCCGGGAAATCGGGCCAGGCCCATCGGACCGGCCCGTTTAAACCAGCCCTGCAGGCTCGAGACTTAAAAAATAGGCTAGAAATTTGAAATTGGCCCTGCAAGGCCTCAGGCCAGCCCTGCAGGCCCGTTTAACTGTAGCTATTTTTTTAAAAAAAACAATAGTTATTTAGGCTTCCACTTAATCAATGTGTTTATTTGTAATTATTTAGATTTTTATAGTTTAAACTATAACAATTTTTTTTTTTTAATGTTTATTATTATTCGTATTAAAACACATAATTAGTTATTATAGATTTTAAAGAATGAATATTTTCATATTAAATAAACACATATTTTGATATTACAATATTATATAAGTCATAAATTATAAATATATTTTGTGTAAATTAAGTATATTATTTTTACCTGTTAATAAAATCATGCATGAACCGAAGGAATCTGCAGACACACACAAAATTACGAGAGAGAAAGACATTTTGTCGTGGGCATACATAAAGCAATTCCTTTATTTAATATTTTTTGGAAAAAAAAGGAAAAAACATATTCTTTGTGTTTATTTGTTTTTTTATTTCGAATTAATGAATATGTTTATTTGTTGAATGATTTATATTGTTTAGATATTAATGTTGATAACATTTATTTGATAGATTAGAACTTTAATGATTACAATTTACTAATTATATTTCGTTAAAAAAATTGAAGAAAAAATAGTTAAAATTTGGAATAGTAATATTTAGGCATTGTAGGGCCAGCCATGGCCCTGGTACTATCGGGTCGAGCTTTAAAAAATAGATGTTTTTCTTGCCCTAGGCCCTATAGCCTTGATCCCCAGCTCTAGCATATTTTATATCAACGAATCATGAATTTTATTCTGTTCATACATAATTGACAGGAGGGTGTATACACACACAAATATTTGTTTGACACTTTGTTGTTTCAAATGCATTTATCATAATTTTCGATACAATATAATAATTAACGGATTATAAATTATAAGCTTAAAGCTTACCCAGGTATAAAATAACTTTTTCTTAAATACATGAAAAAAAGAACTCTAAAATTACAACATCCCCGTGACACGCATACAAGCATATTCTATTGTTTTGTAACGCCTGAGTCACTAATTCTCGTTGATAGCGGAGAGGGGCACGCTGCCGAACCCATATTATATATACCCAGAGATTTTGCCGTGACAACATGCTCGTCCTTTCTTAGTAAGCTCCGTGACAACTGACTTCCTTTCTTAACAAATGTCTCACTTCTCACACTCTTTCACTGCTTTCACTGCCTGTCCTTATTTGTTCTTCCCCCTCCTCACAGCGCGACAGCCAATCCCTAAACCCTACAGCTATTTAATATATAAAATAGCTTGCTTGTTGTTCCGGAGAATCCAACAGAGAAAAAAGTCCAAATTCCCGACGACAACATTTGTTTTGGTTCCTATTTCTTCTCTCTATCTCTTTCTGCGATCGGTGCTCGGACTGGCTTTCAAGGTACCATTTTTTCCCCAAAAGATTAAAAATTGGTTTTGGTTCATGTCGCTATGGCCTTCGCGCGAAGCTTTCGGTGAATCTGGGAATGGATCTTCTCGTAGTTATGGGTTTTTTGTTGGCTTTTGGTCTTGTCATCTTTTATCTTTCGATTCATTCTTCATCTGATTTATGCTAAAATTGCAAATAATTTCAAAGTTCTGGGGTGTGGGTTGTGGAAACATTTTGAGAATTGGGTTTTGGGTTTTGGATTTGGAAAGTCTCTCTCACTTTTAAGTGGGTTCCTTTATGATGTTCTTTTTCTTTCCAATCTCGTAATACTTGCATTCATCCAAAGGAAAAATATTTGGTCAGCTACGGGTTTGTGGGTTATAATTCCTTACTGATGTTTTTATTTGTTCAGAAATTGTCTTCACTATTATAATATGTTCCCTTCGAGAGAGGAGGCTCTGCTTTGTTAGTTAAAAAACTAATTGTCGTTTTTGGGTATGCTGTCAAGATCTTGCCATTTCGTTCAGTTAGTTCTTGTTTTTTGGGTGGAATTATTGAAGAAAGGGCTGTGAAGTTTTGATGGATCTGTTTTTTCATCTGTATAGGCCTCAATACTCACTCCGCTCCAATCAGTTGGAGACCAATCTTCTCAATGAAGATTCAAATCAATATTTGGGAATGTGTGGCATCGGAAATTTTAAGGTAATTGAGTATTTTGCTTATTATTTTTGTTATATTTACCTTATGATAATGATACAAATTATTAATTCCTCATAATAATCTTAAAAAGGTGAATAAGAGATTTCTGGAGATTATTTTCAATCCAAGTGCTTTTGTAAGATTAATCCCTTATCCGCAAACATTGACACTGATCCCTCTCTCTTTTTCAGTTTTTCTTTCTTTTCCAACACAGCTCTAACCTCTCTCCCGAAATATTGTCCTAATTCTCCTATCTGAATCTTGTTAAAGTGGTTTTATACCCACAATCACTATTTGACTTAGGGATGTTGATTTGAAGTCTTCGATCAAAATTGTCTAGATCGTACACTACATCCTTCCCTCTAACATATTTCACGCGTTATGAGAAATGCATTAGCATAAAACTTTTTGCACACCTCAATAGAACTTGGGCAAGGTGTTTGGTAGAGTTGTCGCCACCCTCGATGCTTTATAACGGCCTGAAATTCAGGAAAATATCAACCAACAAAAGAAGTGTAAGTGGCAAACACTAAAAATCTGATGCAAGATTTTATTAGAATTAAAGCTGAATATGTAAGCATAGTATACTACAAGCATTAAAGTCTCAAATTCATTGTCACAATAACAGCTCAACAATTTAATTTCATGTATATAAAAGGAAAAATTTAACTTCATGTAATTGAAAGAGAGAGCAATCCAATATCTCAACGAAAAAGAATTCAAAAAGGGATGGAATGGTAGGTTATGCATCGATATTATGTTATATGTAATGGTGTATTTTATAGATACCATTTTTGACAGGAATTTGATGTTTCTGTCACAATAGCAGCTTAGCAATTTAATTTCATGTAATTAAAAAAGAAGCAAACCATTATCCAAAAAAAAAAAAAAAATCAAAGTACTTGTATGATAATGCATCCAAAATGTATAATAATTATTATCATTTTTAATTAATTAGATAAATTATGTGGAAAAGTATAAAATTAAACCTTTGCATGTCTAACATTTCAGCATATAATCACCATAGTTATATATTCATAAATCCGCAATCTTATATACCACATACTCATTTCATTTAGTATAACCAATTAGTTAAATATAGTAAATCATCATAAAGCCAGTACCATCCATACCAGATTACCATTTTTCACAAAATTGTCACTTAGGGGTGGCTGAATTGAAGGCTTGTTTTTGTTTTTTAATTGTTGGTTGAAAGTCCATGAAAATTCGCTGTATCTTTTGGACTGGGTCAAACTAATAGGAATTCTTTATTGTCAAGATGTTCAGATTCTTAATTTATGGTTGAAACTTGCATAATTGCGTTAATTTCAAATTTTGTCGTAGATCCTAATAATCTTCCGCTGTTTGGCAGGGTTATATTTTATCGTAATTATACTTTGGAAACAGTTTTGTATGGTTTTTCAATTCTCAACTTTCCTTTCTTCTGATGCCATCGGTATGGCTGGAAATGTGCCAGTTTTAAAGAATTGATGCATTTCTAAAGTTGAAGCTATTCATATACCATATTCCCTGCACTTCTTTAGTTGTTTCTTTTGGCAACTTGATTGAATTATAAATCCCAGTTGTTTCTTCACCTTTTGGGGTGCCTCGAGGTCATCAAAAAGAATGAAAGCTGTCAGACCTGTGACTGTGGTGTGTTTCCTATTGTGGTGTGTTTCGTGATGATACAAATAATAATATTATGTACTATTTGTTGTAATATTTTAAATTAAAGAGACATCTTCTTTTAATAGTCATGTTATTGTAAATTATGAAACTTAATGAAAAATTGCGTAGAGTGATAATACTAAAATTCAACAAGCTCATATCTATTTAACTCTTAAAGACAAACTACAAAAGGTTAGAATCAAAGATTCGGCAACCATCATTTAATAAAAAGTTGTGTTGATTTAAGAAAACTCGGTAAAATACATTCACCTCAAAGCTTCAAGCTTAAAAATTTAAGATGCACAACTTCAAGGTTTAAATTATACAAGAATATTAAAACCTATTGCCTTTATTTTTCCAGTGCACTCGAGATAATGTCAAATTATCATTTGGTGAAAATCATTATTGTCTTTGCTATAATTTTGAGAGTGCAATCTACACTCAACGCCATCTCTTTTTTTAAAATATAATAATTCTAAGCTAATTATAGACTCGTGCGAGTTTTTTTAATTCCACTAGCAAAATTTGAAAGCTTGTGTGCTGGAATTTTTCTCAAGAATACTATTTTTATTTTTATTTTTAAATCTCAATCTTATAAGTCAAAGAAAATATATATTTTTAAACATTTTAAAAAGCGGATTTAATGTGATGTATACCTTGCCTTTCAGAAGATCATTGATCAATGGAGAAGTGGACAAAGTATGAAGACACAACTTTACAAAATGAAATTTTACCATGACAAGGAATTCTAAATCAGATTGAAAGTGCTTTCCTCTTTCCAAATTAATCCAAAATATCTCAACAGTGCTTTAAATTATAGCACAATTTGATAGAATCAACAATTGCTATTGAACTCATTACATAGCATAATAAATTTGCAATTGTAATCCTAAACAAACAAGGTGTCAAATTGTACCCTTTTACTTGATATTCACCTGCCAATATTATACGATTAGGCAAAGTGATGAGTCATTCAAATTTATTTTAGGATAGTACAAGCATGGCTTCGTCAGCCTGTGGCACTGTATACCCGCATGGCTTCGTCAGGCTACTATTGAACTGTTGATGGAGCATACTTTGCAGCATACCGGTACATTAAAGCTAAAGCAGCATGAATATTGTTAGACTCTTCCGTTCCAAAACTATCAGAGAAGAATGACAGAATCCTGCAACATATGATAAATACAAACAGTTCCAACAAATGCTTAAAAAATAAGCTAAGGAAAGGAGAAGTGATGAGAGCATGTCAATGACATGTTACGTTATGACACAAATCAAGAACTGAGTTGTTGGCCTAAAGAATAAAAACAAATGCAATATATCCCATCATTTACAAAACTTTCACTTCTGTGTGCGCGCCATATTTATTCATTTCTTTTTTCCTATCTCAATTTTTTTTTTTTTTGTAATTGATTATTTATTTGTTTGCTTGTTTTAAATTTAATTGTTTACTGATATGTACTTATTCTTTTGTTTTTTTCCTATCTCAATTTTTTGTTGTAATAGTGTGTTGTAGTTGATTATTGGTTTGTTTCCGTGTTTTATATTTACTTTTGTGTTGATATTGTTCATTTTATAACTAATTATTTAATTTATTTTCTTATGCTTTTATTCATTTATTTTTCCTTTTGTGTGTGTGCCATATTTATTCATTTATTTTTTCCTATCTCAATTTGTTTTTTTTGTAATTGATTATTTGTTTGTTTGCTTGTTTTAAATTTAATTGTTTAATTTGTGTGTGGTATATAGATATGTACTTATTGATTTCTTTTTTCCCTATCTCAATTTTTTTGTTGTTTGTTTGCTTATTCATTTCTTTTTTCCTATCTCAATTTTTTTTTTTTTTTTTTTTTTTGTAATTGTGTGTTGTAGTTGATTATTAGTTTGTTTCCTTTTTTTATATTTGCTTCAGTGTTGATATTGTTCATTTTATAACTAATTATTTAATTTATTTTCTTATGCTTTTATTCATTTATTTTTCCTTGTGTGTGCGTGCCATATTTATTCATTTCTTTTCTCCTATACCAATTTTTTTTTTTTTTTTTGTAATTGATTATTGGTTTGTTTGCATGTTTTAAATTTAATTGTGTACTCTATGTGTAGTATATAGATATGTACTTATTCATTTTTTTCCTATCTCAATTTTTTGTTGTAATAGTGTGTTGTAGTTGATTATTGGTTTGTTTCCTTGTTTTATATTTGCTTTAGTGTTGATATAGTTCATGTTATAACTAATTATTTAATTTATTTTCTTATGCTTTTATTCATTTATTTTTCCTTGTGTGCGCGTGCCATATTTATTCATTTCTTTCTTCCTATCTTAAATTTTTTTTTTGTAATTGATTATTTGTTTGTCTGCTTGTTTTAAATTTAATTGTTTACTCTATGTGTGGTATATAGATATGTATTTATTCATTTCTTTTTTTTCCTATCTCAATTTTTTGTTGTAATAGTGTGTTGTAGTTGATTGTTGGTTTGTTTCCTTGTTTTATATTTGCTTTTGTGTGTTGATATTGTTCATTTTATAACTAATTATTTAATTTATTTTCTTATGCTTTTATTCATTTATTTTTCCTTGTGTGTGCGTGCCATATTTATTCATTTATTTTTTCCTATCTCAAATTTTTTTTTTTTTTTTTTTTTTTTTTTTTTTTTTTTTTTTTGTAATTGATTCTTCGTTTGTTTGCTTATTTTAAATTTAATTTTTTACTCTGTGTATGGTATATAGAATATGTACGTATTCATTTCCTTTTTTCCTCTCTCAATTTTTTTGTTGTTTGTTTGCTTATTCATTTCTTTTTTTCCTATCTCATTTTTGTTGTTGTAATAATGTCTTTGTAGTTAATTATTGGTTTGTTTTCTTTTTTTATATTTGCTTCAATGTTGATATTGTTCATTTTATAACTAATTATTTAATTTATTTTTTATTTCTTTTATTCATTTATTTTTTCCTCGTGTGTGCGTGCCAATATCCTAATGTACATTTTATAAAAACAATATGCTTATTGGTATGGCACGCATGTTGTATTTGAGAGAGAGAGAAAGAGAGATCTACTTGTACTCGAGAGAAGAGATGTGGCGCCCAACCGCCTGATGCCCCTCTCTTTGCAATTGCATGTATGGGACTGTACGTCCTTCTTCCTTTTACATCAATCCACATTTTCATTATTTTTTTAAAGTCAAAAAGTGCATACATATTACATAGATGTGTCTCTATTTCAAGTCAACTAATTAATACAAATCAAAGAATCACAGATTCACAATCAATTCATCAAATAAATTTTAAATTAATCATTTTTTAAAAATTTACCCCTAATAATTGGGTTTTCAAAGAAATTAAAAGAAAAATACGGAAAAATCAAAATTAAGCATTAATTATACATAGACAAAACTATTAAACATGTATTAATACTTTCCCTTTGCCCCATGTTTAAGTGACCGAGAGCGAGAGGAAGGTGACCCGGGATGGTGACGGAAGAGAAAGAGGCGATGGAGACGGCGGCGGCGGAGTAAGGGAAAGGGAGTACGTCGGGAACCGTTTGTCTTTGGGAGAAGCGATTCCAGCCCGGGCCTAGTAAGGCTAGTACGGTGAAGGAGAAGGCTCGGGATGCTAGGCGTCCGATCTCCTTATCGTATAAGGAAAAGTTATTATCATCGGCGGTCTTGGATACTTGGTTACTCATTTGAAGAGGATGATATTGTCAGCGGATGGCGAGGCTACTTTGCTCGGAAAAATGATGAGTTGCCAACCGTGATTGAGGATGAGGAACAGGAGAAGCAAGAGGAATTGGGGGGTGGTTCGAAAAGTGGATATCCCGTCCTGTCTGTCACATCGGAGCAGTATACCTCGTGGTGTCGCCCGTGGATGAATTCGCTGGTTATCAAGTTGTTAGGGCACTCTGTTCCAAAAGACGTCCTGTTTGACCGTGTTCGACGCATGTGGAGACCAAGGCAGCCGCTGAAAGTGGTTCCACTGAGCAATGAATATTACATCGTTTCATTCTCAAGCATGGAGGACAGAGACTATGCACTGTATGAAGGTCCATGGATGATTGATGATCATTATCTTCTTGTCCAGAGGTGGCGTCCAAACTTCAATCCAAAGAGAGCGGACTGTCAACGGAGGATCGCGGTGTGGGTAAGGATTCCTGATTTGCCGATGGAATTTTGTACGGTGGAGGCGCTAGGCATTATCGGTAATATGATAGGGAAGATGATTAAAATAGACCGATCAACATCCATCTATGATAAAGGAGAGTTCGCTAGGATTTGCGTCGAGGTGGATCTCGCAACAACCGTTACTACCGGCTTTCACGGCGTTCGGTGAGGATAAACAACTAGTATATGAGGGCTTGCACTTGGTATGTTTTCGATGTGGTGTATATGGGCATGAAGGAGGGGACTGTCCTCAACGAAAGGTGGCTGGTGATCCAGTTAAAAGTGTTCACCCGACTCAGGAGAGGGGAGTTGGAGTGGGTGAGCGCATGGGTGTCTCGTCACAAACACTGGTCGACAGTGCGGATAACTGAGTGGTGCAGGAACAAAGCGTGGGGGCAGGAGTCGAAGTAAGCAGTGGGCATCAAAAGGTGAGGTTGGTTGTCGGTGGGATGGAAGAAGGGCTGAACATGGCGGCCGGTGAGGGTGACGGTGAAATTCCGAGGAAGGAGCAAGTCACGGCGGGATTGGAAAAATCAACATTGAATGCGAGAGTTAATGAGATTCCGAATCTGGCACAAGATGAGATCGGTGGAAGCAAGCATTTGGGACCTCAAATGATCCTGTGGCGCGATTTGAGGAGGAACAATCAATTACCATTAAAGACGTCGGCATTAAAAGTGGATCTCCTTCAATCTCGCAAGGTATGAAGAAGGATGGCATGAATCGTGGGATTACGCGTAAAGGGAGTAATGGGTTGCAAAAAAATGAGGTGGCAGGGGTTGATTTAATGGGATCTCCCAATTTACCATTAAAAGAAAAAGAGAGAAATAAGGGGGAGTGAGTTGTTGTGGGCTCCAAAAGGAAAAAAGATGAAAAAGCCAAAAAAATATGGGAAAGAAAATATGACAAGTGGAAGGCTCAAAATGAAACTAAAGGAAGTAGAGTCAAGTAGCATGGTGATGACAAATGGTTTTGCAATCTTACATGATATGGGCCTTAAGGATGGTTTGGCGCAGGGTGATACTCAGATGGATGATGGGCGGGTAAGTGAGTTGGTCAATAATTCAACGACTCGTAACATGGGCGATGGAGAAGCGGGACGCGAGGAAAAACGGAGGCTAATGGGAAATTAATTAATGGTGTGGGCAGCGGTTTGGCCTCTCCTACTACTTCTCCAAGGTCTTAATGATTGTTATGATTTGGAACTCACGAGGTACGAAGCACGAGTCATTTCCAAGCCTTGTACGGGAACCGAAGAAACACTATAAGTTGGATTTTCTTGCAATCTTAGAAACACGGGCAAATGCTCTAAAGAGGTATCGACGAATTCGTACTTAGGATTCAATAATTTTTCGTACACTGTTGCGGAAGGATATAGTGGAGGGATATGGTGCCTATGGGATGAGGGGACACTGAAAGTTGAGACAGTAAAGCAACACAAGCAATTCATACACTTAAACATCACAGATGAAAAACGACAAACATGGGACCTTACTGTAGTGTATGCGAGTCCCACCCTAATGCAGCGCCGAACGCTATGGTCTGAGCTCTTCTAGATCAAGACTACGGTACAGGGACCATGGTGTATTGGCGGTGATTTTAACGCCACCTTGCTAGTTACGGAAAGAAGCTCGTGTGCATCTTCAAAATTATCTTCGGACCGAGAGTTACGTAGATGGGTTGAAGATATGGATCTGGTTGATTTGGGATTTGATGGGCCACCCTTTACATGGAAAAAAATGGTGATACGGAGGCTCGGTTGGACTGTTTTCTTGCTAATGAAGACTGGTGTATGAGGAACAGTGACTCGAAAGTGCTTCATCTGCCGCATTATAAGTCTGACCATCGACCTTTATTGCTAAGAACGGATGGGGCTTCGCCAAAAGGTGTAACTCAGAGGCCTTTCTGGTTTATTGCTTCCTGGGTTCTTCATGAGGAATTTAATGGTTTGGTTAAGGACACGTGGTGCTCATCAAGAGAATGGTCGGTAAACATTGAGATTTTCACAATTGCTTGTCAACGTTGGAACAAGGAAGTGTTTGGCAATATCCGAGGCGCAAAAATCAACTCCTACGAAGGTTTGGATGGGATTACTCATGCAATCACGAGAGGTGGGAATACCATGTTTTTTGAAGACCTCCGAGAAGACTCTCGGTTGGAGCTTGATGAGACTCTAGCACAAGAAGCCTTGCTATGGGCCCAAAAAGCTAGGATTAATTGGGCTATTGATGGTGATAGAAATACACGGCTGTTTCATGCGCAAGCTAATGGTCGTCGGAAACAAAATAGAATTGATGCGATTTGTGTGAATGAAGGGGAGTGGTGTTTTGAGGAGGATAGTATAAAAGATCATGCAACGATATACTTCTCCAATCTCTTCAAGGAGGAAGTAGTGGAGCGCCCAAGTCTCATCCGTAATATTGGCTACCTAGGATTAATGTAAGTACGAAACGAGTATGTCTAAGGGATGTAGAAGAGGGGGAGATCCGGGACGCCTTGCTTAGTATGGGGGCTCTGAAGGCACCAGGGCCGGATGACTTCCATGCTTTATTTTTCCAACACCAATGGGAAACTGTCAAAGAGTCCGTAGTTCACTTTGTGAAGCAAATATTTCTTCATCCAGAGAGGATATGTGAAGTAAATAAGACATTACTGGTCTTAATCCCAAAGACGGATCACCCCGAGACGTTTAAGGATCTTAGACCAATAAGCCTATGTAACATGATTTACAAGCTGGTTACAAAGATCGTGGCAAACCGAATGAGGGGGTTTATGTCCCAAGTTATATCCCCGAATCAATGTAGTTTTGTCCTGTGGCGGCATAGCTTGGATAAAATTATCGTGGCCCAAGAGGTTATTCACTCCATGAGAACAATGGGTGGAAAAAAGGGATTTATGGCTATTAAGATCGATCTGGAGAAGGCGTATGACAGGGTGAACTGGAAGTTCCTACTTAGTTTCTTGCATGAGCTCAACCTTCCTACCAACCTCATTAGGGTGGTGGAGCAATGTATTAGCACTACTAATCTTCAACTTTTGTGGAATGGTAGTAAGGCGGACTTCTTCAACACTTCCCGCGGGGGTTAGACAGGGTGATCCGCTCTCGCCCTACCTATTTGTAATATGCATTTAGAAGTTGGCACACATGATACAAGAACGTATGACAACGAAGAAGTGGAAACCTATATACCTTACTAAGACCGGGCCACCAATATCACATTTGTTCTTTGCTGATGATATTATCCTATTTACGGAAGCCTCGCTCCAACAAGCAGGAATGGTAAAAGAGTGTCTGGATCATTTCTGTGAATGCTCAGGGCTTAAAGTCAATGATTCGAAGACTCGGGTGTTCTTTTCCAAGAACATAAATCATATTAGAAGTGCGGAAATTAGCGATGCACTTGGTTTTACTCTAACGGCGGATCTTGGGAAGTATCTTGGGGTGCAACTACATCATAAGAAGTGGGATTGGACTCGTTTCAAGCGGTCATTGATAAGGTCAAGGACCGGCCGGGCGCGGTGGACCCCTAAGACTTTCTCCCGAGCCTGGAAGAGCTACACTTGTTTCCTCGGTGTCTTCCGCTATCCCGGCATACACAATGCAAACATCCCACCTACCTAGTACGGTCTGTGAGGCCCTGGACAAGCAGAATAGATCCTTTTTGTAGGGTAGCACAGCAGAGAGTCGTAAAGTGCCACTGGTTGCTTAGGATGAGGTGTGCATGGAGAAGTGAAAGGGCGGGTTGGGGTTGAGGCATGCAAAGTACCAAAACCAAGCCTTCCTTATGAAGTTGGGATGGAGACTAGTCACGCATAGGGAGGACTATGGGTTAAGGTTGTACGGGACAAGTATAAATGTGGGGATGACTTAATTCCTCGCATTGAGGCTACACGACCTAGTTCAAATGTGTGGACGGGGAATTAAGCGAACTTGGGATAAAGTTCAAGGGGGGATCGAGAGTACAACTAATCCACCAGGCGTGCGATGGAAGTGGGAGAGGCATGGTGAATTCACAGTGAAATCGGCATATAGCGTGGTTTCTAACAAGGGAAGGGAACATGGATACAATTGGGAGCGCATTTGGAAGGTTCGAGCGCCACACAGGTGTAAGATGTTCCTTTGGCTGCTAGCTCGTAAGTGCCTGCTCACGAATGCAAATCAAATGAGACAGAGAATGACGAATGACCAGAGTTGTGCCCTATGTGGTGCATGGTGCGAGGATATTATCCATGTATTTAGGGATTGTATGCACTCACGTTCCTTATGGAGAAAAGTGGTGCCCCGGACAAGTGGCGCACATTACGTAACAAACCTTTATTAGATTGGATATGGTGGAACATCGGTGGTAGAAGCAATGCGAATAAGGAATGGGCGTCCGATTCACTATACTATCTTTGGTGGATGCAGAGCGAAGAAACTTATTTGTGTTTGAGAAGCAATTCACCCCTAATAGTAACATCATTGCTAGCATGAATGCGATGTTGGAGAGTAGGAATAGTATGAATAATCATCTAGCAGACATGCCACTTAACGGCATTACTCTTACTACTAGTCGTGGGTTTTGGCATCCGCCAGAAGCCGGTTGGGTAAAGGTGAATGTGGATGGTGCCTATTCTAGAACTACAAATAAGGGAGCCTATGGAGGGATCATTCGAAGTTCTTTCGGCTCCTTTCTTAGGGGATTCTTTCACTCTATTGAAAGGGGCGATGAGTTGACTCTTTGAAGCATGGGCTTGCCTATTGGGCCTCAAAACTACTTGGGCGATGGGCTTTTGGAAGGTTTGGTTGGAATCGATTCTATGGAGTGTATTAAATTACTTTCGCATGCACGGGGAGGTTTTCACCGTGACTCGAGGCATTCGGATGAGGTGAAGCAACTACTGCAGATGGAGTAGGAAATTAAGGTGTTGCATGTGCCTCGGTCCGGGAACAAAGCAGCTGACTTTCTAGCATTAAAGGGACTAGAATCGGGATGGGGGTTCCATGAAGTGTATCAGCCTGTTACAAAATTATGTGGTATAAGTGGTCAAATATATGATAGAAAAGATTATGTGGTATAAGTTAATAAAAGCGAGTTAGGGCTTATTTGAGAAGGTGGTGGGGGCTTAGAATGGACGGTCAAACTAAAAAAGCACAATAGGAGTTGTGAGTACTATTTGGAAAAGCAATAATGATATCTTGCTTCTGACATAAAAGCTACTGAAGCTGAAATTTGTTGCTTTTTACGGTGGGTGCATCATGGTGAAATTGGAAAATGGTCATGGGTCCCATATCATGCCTCCTCCACTCTCCTCCCACCCCATCATTGTCCCCACCCCTTTGTCTAATTTTTTTTTGGGGGAAATTTTAATAAAATATCATTTAAATTTATTAAATGAGTAATGATATTGACTATAAACGTAATGGTATTGACTAAATGAGTAATGATATTAATTAAATGAGTCAATACATTGACTAACCCCGTAATGGTAATGACTAAATGAGTAATGATATTAACGAAAAACATAATAATATTGACTAAATAAGTAATGACATTAACTACAGGCGTGAACCATTACGCCTAGTCATTTCTATTACATGTTTAGTAAATATTATTACGTCTTTAGTTAATATCATTACACTTAATTTAATTTATACCATTAAACTTTAGTCAATATCATTACAATGTTAGTCAATACCATTACACTTTTAGTTAATATATGATTCCGGCTTATTTAATATATTTATTCTTATAATGAATACTATTACGCCTTTAGTCATTCCCATTACTCTTTTAGTGAAACACCATTACACCTTTATATTATCATATTATGTTCTTGTGTGTGTGTGTGTAAAATTATAGCTTCAAAGTTCTTGGAACTAACCAAGGTGTGGTCCACCCCTTGGCTCCATAGCTTTTTAAGAAAAAAAATTAATCCCCCGCCCCCCCCCAAAAAAAGCAACCACTATTGGCGGGCGGTCGGAGGGTGCCGGTCACCGCATGCCAAAGCTCTAGCGGCCGATGGTTGGAGGGTGTCAATAGGCCTTCGTTAGAGCTCCGCGATGTGCTCCGGCGAGGGTGCTCTTTTTCTTTTTAATTAAAATATTATGGCATTTTGGTAAAAATGCACAAACTTCAAAATTTTAGATTCCTAATATGTCACCTTATCATTCACAAGTGTTAATAGACTTTTTGGAGTTTCGTAAATTCAAATGGTATTTTATTAAAAAATTTCCGTTTTTTTTAATGGTTCCTTTGTCTTATTCTAACTAAGGTGTCCCTTGGGGTAAAAAGGCAAGAGGTATATAATATTTTAGTAAACATATATTGTTAGACTTTAGGTTGCTAAAAATATTTGCTAGAAGAAAAAAAATATAGTAAAAAAATTAATTCTAATAAAAAAGCTTGAGATTCTTGTTATTCGTAATTTATATAAATTTTTATCTATTAAACAATCTCTAATTAAGTGTTTCTTAATTAGTATTTACAATTTTTTTACAATAATATATCAATTATTAGATTATATATAAACTCATGTCATTTTCAGAAAATTTTCATCTAAACTTGCTTTTCGGATAATAATCCAAACAAGTTTCAGTTTGAAAAAAAGTTACTTCTACCACCGTTAATCTAAATATAAATTACATTTACAATATGACTTTTATCCAATCTTAAGTTTGTCAAAATCATATTGGAAAAAAGTTACTTATGTCACCGCTCATCCAAAAAGGCTTTTAATGTATTTATTGGCACCTGGCAATCATATATGAAATAATCAAGGTTGAGTTCACCAGTTTGATGATTATAAACGGTGAATACATTGTTATAATTCTAAAAATCATGAAGTTGTGTGTATAAAAAGATGCTTGGAAATTCATAAAATATAAACCTGAATTATATTTTATTTATATATATGTGGGGTCGACCAACCTTATCCCATTACAAGTATTATAGGTCTTATTACAAAAGGTGTTTATTATTCGATATCATAATAATAATAAAAATAAACTGAGAGGATATTTTGCTAGATATGTAATAAATTTAATAATGATTCTCTACTACTTGGAGGGATGAAAAATGTGTTGTTTTTGATAACTTATTTTGATAGTTATCAAGGGAGGATTCTTGAGAATACCCATGTTGATTAAGTTAAATTAGATTTCTCCAATTCTCGAGAATTTAGTGGAGGTTCTCGAGAATGAGATGGAGATTTGATATTACAAAGACAGGAAAAACACAGAGCCAAGCTAGACGATTCTCGAGAATTGTATCATGATTCTCGAGAATGCTTGGATCGATGGCGGATCTTGGGATAAATTTTTGGAGGGCCAAATGTATAGTAATTAAGAAAAAAAAATTGAGGGGCCAAACATATAAATTTTTAGAACAAATGTATGAGTTTTTGGGCTAAATGTATAAATTTTATATAAAAAAATCCATTTTATATTAAATATTTAGAACTTTTTTTTCTTGGGGGGGCCACGGCCCCTCCGGCCATTAAGAAGATCCACCACCGGCTTGGATATAGCGGTGAATTGAGTGAGAATTCTCAATAAATTCTCCATGAATTCTTGAGAATTCAATGAGAATTCTCGAGAATTGTTGGGTCTATTCCAGCCGCCTCTCTCGTTTATTAACATCACCTCACTCACCTTAACTCACAAACATGCATATTATGCGACCAACATTCAAGTACCAAGATTTCTGCTATCCCTCCTTCTTGATCCCTCCCCGACGACAGAACCAAAATAAAAATAAAAAGCTTCAGATTTCTTTTTCATCGGGATTTGCAGAGGGAGGAGGAGGCGGCGTCGGCGTCGGGATTTGCAGAGGGAGGTGGCGTCGGCGTCGGCGGCGTCAAGGCAAGAATTGCAAGGAAGACAGATGATTGAAGGAGGAGAAGATGGTCATTTGAAATTTTTCCCTAGGGAAGATCAACTTTCCCACCGAAAATGGACTAAGTGGTTTTCCCATGAATGAAGGAAGATCGAAGGTTCCGGAAGGCGGTTTCTGGAAGGCGTGGCTACCAAACGCGTTTGGTGATGGAAGATCTGCAATCTTCCCTTTCCTTTGACTGATCTTCTGCGTACCAAACGGGCCCTTAAGGTGTCCTTGATCTTGTGGGATCTATGGGTGAAGACCTATGAAGCACGGACACTCTTATTTTTTAAAAATATGCTTGTCGCACACTCGACACCGTCTCGATACACCTCGACACTCTTATTTTTTAAAAATATGCTTGGCTTTGAATATTCTTGAATTGATGATGAATTTTCCTTTTGTGTTTTTTAAAAAAAGGAGGCACAACTTTTATGATGAGGGCGAATCTACGATGAGCCAAAGTTGAAGGCCAGGATTTTACGGAATATTGAACTTGAATGTAAATTATAATATATATATATATATATATATCTAATATCAAAAAGTGTCATAACGTGTCGAAATTTAGATTTTGTTAGGATTAACGTGTCGGAGTGTCGAGTCGTGTTATATCCGTGTCTCGTGTCTCGATCGAAATGTGCAATATAGGTGAAGACTCAACCCGAAAAGCAAACCGATCAAGATGACGACAAGAATGACACACGTACACATCCACACATCCTTGTTGTTTCCTTTAAAAAAAAGGAAATAGGGGGCGTTTTGGTATTTTCATGAAAATAGTGTGGGTCCCACTCCAAAATTAACACTATTAAGCAAGATTTAACGGTGCTGTGACTTTTACACTAATTTTATAACCACATGTATATTTTTGCACCTAAAAAAAAGCACTTGGTGCATTTTTACCCTTTAATATATCAAAAATTAAAGTTTACATTAAATATGAATTTTGTAATATTTAGAGTCGATGAACACATGAATAAAGCAATAATAATATATCATAACCTGGGAGGAGTAAGATTATTACCAAGAGTAAGAACAATAAGTCTAACAGCCAATGGCGGAGTTAGGATTTTTTGTTTGTGTTTGCACAATTAGTGGGGGGATTCGGGGGAGCGCCCCCAATTTTTTTTTAAGGAAAGTTTTAAATGCATTAAAAAACAGAAGAATATAAACAAGAAAAGAAAAGAAAACTTCAACTTAACATAGAAAAATAATAATCAAGAGTCAACTAAGCTATTACAACAAAACGATTACAAAAGTATTCTTCGATTCTTCATTTTTTAAAAATATTGCATTATATCTTCATCATCAATCTTATCAAACATTTATATAAATATTTTTATATATACAAAACTTTGTCCTTATTTATCTTGAGTTATTTTCTCAAACTTTACAGAATATTTTATAAACTGTAAGAAAATAAATAATTCAAGAAAATATTTATTTACCTTTTGTCAAATCTAATTAATTTAAAATAAAGCATTTTTTATTTATAGATGAGGGTATGATTTCAGAAATAGTATATTATTAGCGTAAAAATAATATTTTTCATCTTCAATTTTGAATTTGATTTAATAATATGTAATGATTAATGAATTTAACCAAACCCCGGCAAAAAAATCTGTTGCTCTTGTGGGCATGGGTGCATCTTCCACCTCCCAGCACTCATTGATTCTCTTCATGTTGATAAGTTTTTGTCGAAGAAAACGCAACGCGGGACCTTAACTCCCTTTTTGTTGCTTATGGTTTTTCTTCTATAGGTGACAACATGAGGAGAGGCATAGAAGAAACTTGATCCTCACCGGTGATGACACACGATCACCGGAAGCCGGAGAGGAAGAGAGACCGACATAAGGCTAGTCTGCGAATATTCCTATCACAACAACATCATATCAAAAAAATAGAGGCTCAACATCCTATCACTTATTTTTTGGATTCCATTTTCTCCCGTCTCTCCACCGCACCTAAAGGCAACAATGTGGCTCCGCCAATGATAATGCCTGATGGTGGGATTAGTATTTACTAATAAACATAGAATATATAAAAAGTCTCATGGAAAAGTACTTATAGATAAATATTTCATGCTAATATTATATTAGACCACACTAATATAACTATGTGACAACAATTACATATAAAATTATGGGAAAAAGACAAATAAAAACCATATTAATTTACAAAACCCCCGAAGTCTATCGAATTTATAAAAAGACGAGAAGTGATAAGGACTTATGAGGGATATGCAAATTTAGGTGAAATTACCCTTTAGCCCTTAATTTTAAATAAATTTAAAAAAATAAAAAAATCCTCGTCGAAGGGCCCATTTTGGACCGGCGACCAATACGGAGGGCCACGGCAGTAATGGGCATTGGCCACCGGCGAGGGGGGTGGGGTTTTGTTTTTTAAAAAAATATATTCATCGCAACGCTCGTTCTTCATCGTCTTCCTTGTAATGCCGTGAATCCCTTAAGAAAAATCTGGTTTGATTTTTTGAAATTTTAATCGTTTGGAATGTGGTAGTTGTGGAGGTTTGGACTCCATTGTTGGAAGGTGAATGAGGGAGAAATAAAGAAAAAGTGAATAGTAAAACGAGCTCAAGAGGTTGAAAAATCCCAGAATGAACAGTAAATTGCGTTTGAAAAAAGAAGGTGAATAATAAATGTGGACTTTTGAAGACTGTTTTTTCAAAAAACAGTCATACAAAACATACTTTTAACGACTGTTTTTGGAAAAAAAACAGTCCTCAAAATTACTATTTTTTATGACTGTTTTTTGAAAAAACAGTCATTAAAAGTACTATTGTAAATGTCATTTGTGGAATGGTAATTCTCGTTCAGGATTTGTAAAAAAAAAAAAAAAAAAAAAAAAAAAAAAAAAAAAAAAAAAAAAAAAAAAAAAAAAAAAAAAAAAAAAAAAAAAAAAACCCGTTGTTAAAAGTACTATTTTTTATGATTTGTTTTGTAAAAAACAGTCATTAAAAGTACTATTGTAAATGCCGTTTGTGAAATGGTAATTTCGTTTGTGGAATGGTAATTCTCGTTTTAGGATTTGTAAAAAAAATGCACTTTTACAAATCCTAAAACAAAAATTACCATTCCACAAACGACATTTACAATGTTTTTTACGGGGATCTTTTTTACTCTTTGATGCATGTGAGTGAATTTGTAAAAAAAATGCACTTTTATAAATTCTGAAACGAGAATTACCATTCCACAAATGGCTTTTACAACAGTACTTTTAACGATTTGTTTTGGAAAAAATAGTCATAAAAAATAATACTTTTAACGACTATTTTTTAAAAACAAATCGTTAAAAGTATTGTTTTTTAAAAAACAATCATTGAAAGTATTGTTTTTATATTTGTTTTTGAAAAAAACATTCTTCAAAACAATTAATATAAAGAAATTTAAATTTAAAAATGGAGGAAGATGGAGGATTAATGAGTTATTTTTATCATTTTGTCCTTTTCTTTAAAAATTAATATAATTATTATACTTTACAAATAAATTTATATTTAAATTTTCTAAAAAAATTATTTATGTAATTTTTATATCCAAAAAATATTTTCCCCTAAAACAATATTTTCTCCCTCTAAAAAGTATTTCTCTCTAATAGCTATTTTTCTCTCTCCATAATGATATATATATATATTTTTAGTACATAATGATTTAAGTATATAAAACTACACCCTAAAACATAAAATTATACTTAATAGTGTGGTGGCGGCGGTGGCAGTGGTGGTGGCGGCAGTGGCAGTAGCGGTGGCAACGGCGGCGGCGGTGGTGGATGTGGTGAACGAGGGTAAAAAAAGTAATTAATCTATTTTTTCTCTTAAAACCCCCCATATTGGGGGAACTTTATTTTTTATAAGAAAAAGGGTTTTGAGGGATTTGTAAAAATCCCTGAATTCCTCTTTTCTTATTTTTAAAACTTGCAAACAAGGGGAAGAGACTACCAAAACCTTTGTTACGAATCTGAACAGGACCCATACTCAAGGTATATTGCATATCTACCCAAGATAAGATATATTGCATATCTATCGGAATCTATCTATAACAAGTAAATATCCTAAAATAAAGGGATATCTTCATATATGATATAGCGGCCTGGATACTCGCATCGGAGATCATACAAGGTCTGACATATCCTACCTAAGGTAAAGTCTATAAATACAGAGGTCAAACCCTAAGGTAGAGAGATCAGATTACAGGTTCTACGTTCTAACCCTAGACTATTTACATTCAGTCACACAGAGCACACACCCCACCCCCTTTGGCTAAACGCCTGTGTGTGTCTCGAACTACGTGGACTTTGATCCCTTTACAGGGTACGTAGGCCCTAGGCTTGGCTCCTAGTCAAGTCCAATAAGTCCTGTTCCCAGAACAGAAAAACCTTCCCTTCTCTTTCCTTTCCCGTCGAAATGAAACTCCCAAACAGGACCTAAGGGTTGTCATAGCCAGTAGACCGAAGTCATTCTTATAAGTGATATTATAGATATAGGTCAAGCAAGATTAATTAGTTAGCTAAGCTGTCATATAAACTTGAAGAAAGTTTTTGTATCATTGATCACCTTCGACCTCTTAATCAAAAGTTGGAAGCTGATGAAGGAACCTATATCTTGATCTATTTTTTCTCTTAAAACCCCCCATATTGGGGAAACTTTATTTTTTAGAAGAAAAATGGTTTTGAGGGATTTGTAAAAATCCTTGGATTCCTCCCTTCTTATTTTTAAAACTTGCAAACAAGGGGAAGAGACTACCAAAACCTTCCATTCCCTTTCCTTTCTCTCCAAAATGAAACTCCCAAACAGGCCCTAAGGGTTGTCATAGCCAGTAGACCGAAGTCATTCTTATAAGTGATATTATAGATATAGGTCAAGCAAGATTAATTAGTTAGCTAAAGCTGTCATATAAACTTGAAGAACGTTTTTGTATCATTGATCACCTTCGACCTCTTAATCAAAAGTTGGAAGTCGATGAAGGAACCTATATCTTGATCTAAAATCAAGAGTTTTAATAGACCTCAGTTTTCATTTTTCTTTAAAAGAATAAAGATAGAAGAGTTGCCAAACATCGTTGTAATTAAGGCCCCACATGAGGGTAGTTTTTTCATTGTAATGTGACAGCTACCACCACACAAGAGGCAACTTAAATAACCAATTGTTAGGCATACCTCAAAATAAACAATACCTCAGATTGTATAAAGGATGCGAATTCACCACATCGTATGGTTCCAACAAGTTTTCCATCATGTGGGTACGGTGAACCGAAAGCATCACGAATAGCAACGAATGCATGTGAACCGACCATGAAGGAGACGTAACAATGAGACACAGCCTCGGGCAAAGGTAGAAAGAAACCACAGTACACTACAATGACAGGGCATGACTTACCATATTGAAAAGACCGAAGTGTAATTTTTCTTTAAAAGTTTTCGTGAATGACAATTTTACCTCTGAAATTTTTTTAGGAGAATTTTGACTTGGGAGTTTTAAAAACGGAGTAAGTTTAATCTAACCTGTTATCTCTATTAATTTTAATAGTTAGTTGATCAAATATATTTAGTTGATGAGTTTATATATCATCAACGTCATTTTTATTAAGATACAAATTTATCTTACGCATCTATGTATTATCTACTTTATTTTTTCAAAAGTTAGATTTAAGATTTTGATACAAATTTACATCCGAACAAAAATAATATGGTGTCACTTAAGATATTTAGTTAGTTTATCATCAAAATTAACGAAATAGTGGCCAAAGAAAACTTCGTTTTTAAAACTTTCAGCCACGAGAAACTTTTGGTTAAAATTAGCCCTCATTGAAAATTTACGGTACGAAATTGCCTTTAAGATTTTTGAATATGGTAAGTCATGCAACGTAGTTTGCGGGGGTTCTGTGCTTTCTTTCTCTCATTGTTACGTCTCCTTCATGGTCGTTCACATGCATTCGTTGCTATATACTTTCAGTTCACGTGCGCAGAATCGCACATGATAGAAAACTGTGGAGCCATACGATATGGGAATTCGCATCCTTCAAACAATTTGAGGTATTCTTTTTTGAAACTGTCCGCACAAAATTATCCTTCAAAACAACCTGCAGAATAGAATGGCGCCTTAACCCTATTGAAAATCCATATACTTCTTCTCTTCCTAGCAATTACCCTCTTTTGTCTTTTTTGATAAATATAAATGGGATTCAAATAAGTATAATTAATTGGGAGAATTTCACTTAACCCTAATTTAAAAAAAAAAAAAAAAAAAAAAAATTTTAGCCAACCTTTAAAAGAATGTCAAATTTCATTGCACATCATTAATTAAAATGAAATTCAGTTTTATGGGTAAAAAGACAATAATGTCATTGTTTTATTTATTTTTCAAAAAAACAAATTTGGTGCCTACCGAGCTCAAACAACTCGTAGCCGGCCAAGCCAGGATCAAGTTTCGATGGCCGACCGTCAAAGCTCGTGCCTACCTGAGCTCCGACAACCAGATATTTGTATTATTTATGTACTTATTCCCACCATACTAATTAACAGTCGATACTATATATGATCCTATGGTAGCATTGCTTCAAAAAGTGAGCTCTCAACTTTCACAACAATTATGTTAAACATTTTATTATCCATTGGTATATATGTTTTTCTTTTTCTTTTTCACAATACACATGAGAATTATGATGATATATTCACTTCCATATAATCGAATCGATATCAACATTATAAATCTACAACTTAACATCATATCAATGCTCCCGCAGTATTTATTTGTTTAGGGGAAAACCTTGGATAAGTATTTTTTTTTTTTTTTACCATGATTTAATATTCCAAAAACATGCTTTAGGTTGGCCTTATAGTAAAGGCCTGAGAATTTTTTTAATTCATTGTTATTATTATATATAGTTTATATAAAAAGTATCTTGCTCAGAGCTTGAGAAGAGGATATAAAATTCTAATATTTCTACTACACAAATATCTTGTTTTTATATTAATACATTATTTACAAAGCACTAGAAGTTTGATTGAATAATTGGTTTCTTATCCGTATACTTCTTCATACAAATTCCCCAAATCGGAATTTGTAAATGTTGATTGGCAAATGAACACGCTGCTGATTCTTTCTTAAAATTATATTGTAACATTATAAAATACGTAACATAAATATAAACATATTATATGTTCCTTTAAGTATATGTTTATTCCAAAAATTTCTCACATTTTTGAACAAGTAATTAATTGTTTAAGTAAAAATTACTTAAATTTTATCAATTAATAAAAAAAATAAATAGATAACTAATAAATATTAAACAAACTATAAAAACTATATTAGAGATTTAGTTTGATGAGAGGTAAATAAATATATGTATAAGGATTTATTCTAATATAATTTTTAATATAAAATATCTTAGGATATTTTTTTAATAGTGGTAATGATGATTTAAACTAAAATACAGGTTTTCAAAATAGAATAAATACTTTCATAGAAGCTATAAACCTGATCATCAAGCAGGACGCATTTAGGAATTGAAATTAGGAGGGGCGATATTTATAGAGAAGAACCCAGGTATTCACAAAATTATATTTCAGCCCTACAATAATTTCAATATTTTTATTTGAGTCCTTTTATCAAACTTCCAATGAGGATTAAAGTGAAAAAACTGAAAGTGTTATGAGGTGGAAATATAATTTCCTAAACAATTGTGTCAAATTCTCTAATTTTAGGCCTTAGGTCCCTCCCTGTGGGTTGTGATAGCTAGCAGAATGTAGTCATTCTTTTAGTGATATCGTAGATATAGAATAAGCAAGATTACTAGTCCATAGGGGTTGGAAGATTTTGTTTAATCATGTTCACGTGGAAGCCTTGCCTGTAAATTTTTTTCAATATTTTTAAAATATACTTTCAATAAAAAAATATTCTTTTCATTAATAGCAATTCGTTAATATCTTTTCAACCCTCTCATCCCCTTCCCTCAAACCAAACATATTGTAAGAGTTAATTGACCTCAGTTCTCATTCATAAAAAAAAAAAAAAAAAAAAAAGTTTAGAATAGTTGTCAAAATAACACTTACACGGAAGGGTAAGAGTTATTATTGTAATTAAGGCCATGGAAGGGTAGTAGAGGCAACTTAAATGAGTGCATATTTGGGAAGAATAAAACTCCTTTTATATATTTAAAAGTTAATAGTTAATGGGCCCTGTTTGGGTTAGTAGTGAAAGCGGTAACTTAAAAGCTATTTGACTTTTATAAAAGCTCGGTAGAAAAAAAAAAGTCAAGTTATAAATGTGATTTGTATTTGGATTGATGGTAGTAGAAGTGGTGGGACCCATATAAAAAAGCAGAACTTTTTCCAAAAAGCTCCCCCATGGAGCTTCGCTTAAAATAGCTTTTTTTTAAAAAAACCCAATAGGATAAAAGCCAACCCAAACAGCTTTTTTTCTACTGCACTTTTTTCTAGTTTATTTTGACTTCAACTCAGCTTTAAGTTGATTCCAAACCGGCCCAATATAAGTATAGTTTCAGGTTGAATTTTTAAGTAAGAAACGCAGGCATCAGGAACAAGTTTCCCCACTAGCACTACTAGTAGTGTAGTGGTATTGGGAGTAGTCTCTCCACCCCCCTTGTATGGGTTCGATCCCCCTCTCCCTATCGCCTATGTATAAAAAAAGGAACAAGTTTCTCCAACATACGGCGCCCCAAATTTTTTGTCATGTACAAGAAACCGAAAGGATCATGAATAACAATGAATGCATGTGAACTTAACTGTGAAGGAGAGTAACAATGAGACCACTCGGGCAAAGGTAAAAAGAAGAACAAGTATACCGCAATTACAAGTGCATGACTCACCATATTGAAAAGCTATGTCCTCTTTCTCTTCCTTGCAATTACCCTCTTTTGTCTTTTTTTTTTTTTTTTTTTTTTTTAATAAAAATATGTGCCATTCAAATAATTATAATTAATTAGGAGAATTTCGGTAAACCCTACGGTTAATTTTATTTTAATTAACGCTCAAAAGAATATGAAATTTCATTGCATCTTATGGATCAAAATTAAATTAAATTTTGTGGATAAAAAAAATTAATAACGACATCGCTTTATTTTCTTTTTTTTAAAAAAAATATTTAATCGTTGTCAAAGCTCTGACGACCGGTCATCAAGAATGCTAGGCGGATTTGCTTCTAGTGACGACCATCAAAGCTTTGTTGCCGATCAATACTCTAGCCGCCCAAGAATTGTGTTATTCATATAACGAGCCTATACTTCCCCCGTGCGTTGCACGGGATGAAAGTATTTCACAAGTTACTTAAACATATTTTATTATAGTGAAGCAATTTTATTGTCTTTAAAGAACATGAAAACATAACTATCAATGAATGACTACATATTAGAAATGAAACATCAATATTGATAAACAACAATATTGTCCAATTGATTCAGAGTACATATTAAAAATGAAATCTCAACAATGTTATACAACAATATCTTCTAATCAATTAACATTCCTAAATGTTTCTTTGTATACAACAAACTTCAAATCAAGAGGTTTCAAATTTCTAAAACTCCTCAGAGAGTCACCTATCCCGATATTACTCTTACCTAAGTACGCTTAACCACGGAGTTTCATTGGAATCTCACAAACCAGCTAGATATTTTCCAATCGGAGTGGGTTTAAAAATAAAAAGTGTAGGAACTCGTTAAAAATATATGAATTGGGAGTGGGCTTAAGTCTAGTAAAAATGTTAAATTGAGTTTAATTTCAACATAAATTTGCAGAAATATATATGCATTATACTCTAAAACTTATAATAAAACATCTTTTTTCCCCGAGATTTTATCGGTTTACTTTTTTATTTGAAGCCATTAGCATAGATGAGACAAATTAAGAAAACAAACCATAAACTCCAAATTCTTTTGAGCGGAAGTATTTGGGAAGGTGAACTATATGCAAAAGGTGCATTCACTTTAATTCAAAATTAGAAAGCTTTATTATTGTTGTTGAATGGTTTGGGCCCCAATTATTTGTAATATATATATATATATATATATAATAAAATGTGGTGGGATTCTGAAAATTTTCCTTTATGATTTGTAATTAACGTAATATTAATTCTGAATAATGATTCACCATAAAATTATCAATTAAATTTGTGCATATTTTAAAATTAAGTGCATCTTATCAATTATAATATTATTTTCCTTAAGAAAATGACATTCATTATGCAAATAAAGGTTAAAGGTGCAATATTAGTTTGTGGATCCCCTCCTTCCTTTTGATTAGCAAGCAAAAAATCAAATAAGAATCAAACGGAAGTTGGCCACAACTGGATCACTCTCTCAAATCTACTTAGTCGATGCATCACGCTTGGCCACATTGAATGACAAGCAATGCGGTTATGGTCAAGGATACCGGTTAGAAAAACCTACTTCCCAGCATTTTCAGAATTTAGATTATCTTGATTATTGGGGGGGGGGGGGGAGATTTTGAACATGGGCCTAAGCAATAATTTTGTTGGAAATGAAGAAATAATTTTCTCTCATGTTGCGACACTTTATATGAACCTAGGCCTTTCATTTATCAAATTATTTGGATAAACCAAATCAGGTGAAAGAAAAAAGAAATGTTTTTATTAAGTTGATGGGATAAAGCATTTAATTAGTGTAAGTTGAAACAAAAATCAGCTTCATTTCCCCCAATGTGACAGTAAAGTTGACAATCTAATTTGCATTAAAAAAAAAAAAGTTGACAATGTGATCTGAATTTAGACAAGTGGATGACAAAATTGCCCTAGAGAAAAAAACAACAGGCAGTACACAAACTTGGGAGCCAGGTAGATTAGCAACTTCAAAGCAAGTTTCTAATCTCATTGTTATAAACATTCAAACATCAATAATGATAAAAACAAGTATCTTCCCATAAATTTTAAGTTCATATTATAAACAATATATCGGTATGTTCATATGTCCCACTCGTCTTCATACAAGTGGAAGACAATGACTCGCTTGTTGAGTATGCTCCCACACGGACTCTATTGATCAGCTTGCAAAGTTCTCTCATGACACCCGCATGAGTACAAGCGCTACCGCTTCCCCGCAAATGAATACAGATGACACATAATAATTACCACCAATTACTTGTTATGTCCACATTACTTGCCTTTGGAGATATAGGTTTTAAAGACTTATTAGCTATTATTAGAAAGAAGATTCCAGTCACAAAAGATAACCTTTAATGAAGATAATCACACATTTTCTCCCAATCTTCTCTCTCCAATTGCTCTTTGTACAAACACTCTTCTATATAAATGCAAAGAACATTTTCTCCCAACCTTTAATGCTTGAATGGTAGCAAAATTATATAGATGTTTGAGTGAGGCCCGTAGCTTTGCCCGTGGCTTTCTCCAGAGGGAAATGTCAGTTTCACGTGGCAGAGATAGAAGAATTATTTCAAACTACATGGCTTTGTCCGTGACTCTAATTTTTACTATGAACAAAAGTCTTTGCTTTCTCATATATCTTTACTATGAATAAAAACAAAACAACCACATTAATAATAGATATCAGATGTGTGAGTAAAAAAATATTATCAATGAATATAAAAACAAAACAACCACATGAAAAGAAAAGTTATGATTTTTTTTTTGGGTCAAAAAAATAAAAGTAATGATTCACCATAAGCAATAAAAGGTCTTACCAGAAACATTACAAGGCATGGTCAACGACATCTGAGACAAATGGTTAATTACCATGTCAACAGCTAACATTTCTCTGTATGCGCTACTTGACCAAAGCAAAAGCAAGATATTGTGCTTGAGATACTTGTGTACATATTACGTAACATACTTTCGTATTTAACTAAATGACAACACTTTCACAAAAGCAAAAAAAAAAAAAAAAAAGCATCCACATGTAGAAAATGTTACTTAACATTATTGGGCCTAACATGATATTGGAACTTATTCTTGGTTCGATAAAAGGTCTAGAATAAAAAGCATGCATCCACTTTGTTAGTACAACTTAAACACATTATAGTCATCCATAAACCATAGTGTATGAAGGGTCAACTAAGATTTAATTGTACAACATCACATGTTCATCCTCTCGAACTTCACAGGGGGTTTCTTCTTTGGCCGAGGTTAATGTCGAGGTGAAAGCAAGAAAGCACCTTTTCCGTAATGCTCCAAGGGCATCCAATGTTTCTTCTTTTTCTTATTTTTAAAGATGGGGGATGAAAGCATCATATACGAGAAAAAATCGGTGGTCCAATCAAGTCGAACAAAGTGTTTATTGGATCGGATCGGTTAGGAAATAAAAGCAAAAGGTAATGAGAATGAGAGCATCACATACTGAAAAAAAGGTAATGAGGAAAAATCAACAATGATTAAGAATACAGAACAAGGAAAAAAAGATTTATGTGAATAGGCTTATTTCCTTTTCATTTCAGCCAAGGATTTGTAATTTGGACAAATCAACAATGATGACCTACCCACTGCCATGATCAACATAACTAAAACCTCCAACCCAAGTCCGCTTTCCCCCACAAAGCACCTCGTTAACAAAAATATCAATGACTTCACATTACGGTTCGTCAAATGGATCTAAGCATTTCTACAAATGCGGCTTGTCAAGATTGCATTAAGAATACGTAACAGCTGCAATGGTGAAGGACCAAGTGGTTAATATCAGGGAAACTCCAACTTTGAACAATTCCAGGGTGTAGTCACAAGGTCAAGACAATCAACTAAAAAAATACACGGACAAAAGAACAATGACATAGACACACCGCGCCAAAGACTTAGTGTTGAAATTTGAAAGTTTTACCTTTCAATTATCTCTAACCTGTGAATGGATAGCATCTCGCACAAAGCACCAAGTTAGAAAACTTATTAATTTAATCGATCGCCAATTTATTGTGGCACCGAAAGGAGAAGCAGACTTGAAATATTGATCGAAGTCCCATATTGAAGAGAAAAATGGCAAAGACTCGTATGCCTGTATTACAAGGCGAATCATAGTATCTGAATTTGTTCCATCTTTAATTACATCGGGATGGAACTACTTCACCTGAATAAGAAATATTTTTAATGGATTAGGTTTCAGTGATCGTTTACACAGAGTCGTTATTCACAAAAATAATTGTAATTAAGTATAACAAAAATAAGCGTAATTAAGTACATCGGGATGGAACTGTTTCGTAAAAAGTAGGGAAGGAGACCACAATCAAAATATAAATTGGTTATTCAATTTTTTTATAACAGGAAATAGAGAGGAGACATAATTTCAGAAGAGGTTGCGAAAAACTTCCCAGTTCAATGGCCATTAAAGTAGGGAGTCATAATTTCAGAAAACCGGTGAAACCTCATAAATATGGATTCAAACATAAAAGGGAAAACACAAGAGGAACAGTGAAAGAGCTGTAAAAACAAAATTATCAGTCACCAAACAAAATCACAGAAAGACCAGTTGTAGCATTAATGTTTATTTCTTGACCAAAAGAAATCACAGACACACCAGTTACAGAACTTGCTGATGAGCTGTAAAGGAAATGAATTAAAAAAAGGGGTCAGGAGGTTGCATGAAATAAATATGTCTCCAATGAGGAGGAAAAGTAAAAAACGGTAGCCATATAGAAGTAACGTGAATAAAGTAGAATAATGTGGAAGAAAAGGACGCTACACCCGAAGTGTACAATTGAAGCTACGAAGAAAGGGCTAACACTTACCTCTACATCCCACGGTCGTCACACTTTCACACCTCTCATATGCCAAACTCCCGAGTCATCTCCACAATACCCTTAGAAATCAGAGAGGGGACCACCGCAGGAATAATCTTTGTTGATACTATCCACAATCCATTCCATCGCTTCAGCCCACAAACCTTCGGATTCTTCTTAGCTCGTAAGAACCGACTTAAGAAATTCAAAAACCCATTTCACGTAATCCAAAACATGAAATCGGAAAAAAAATGAAAAAATTTCTTGGGTCGACACAAGAAATCTTACAAGGCCTACTTCCAAATCGAAATCATTATATCGAAGCCCTATTTCATGTGCTAAGCAACACAAGAAAGATGAGTCGATGCTTGTGCAGACGAAGCCCTATTTCCAGATGCCGACTGTAATACAGATCATAAAGTTCCGAACGAACCCATTGATCCCCTCGCGATTCCCCGCACTTCCTTTCGCATGTTTTCGGGGCAACACAAGAAAGATGAGTCGAGTGCAAAGAAAAAGCACCAGCACAACTTCCTCGCCTCTGCAATATGGAAAAGAGGGAGAAGCGGAGGCATGGCTTATTTGAGGAAGAAAAACGAAACGGAAATAGGTGATATTGTTCGAAAGAGCACACCTTTTGAATTTTTAGTAGACGGTGCGAAGGTGTGCAGACGTTGAGAGAGAGAGAGAGAGAGTGGTTGAAGGAGGAAAATGGATTCAAATTTTGAAACGCAGGATGAGAAACTATGAGATATGAGGAAAAAGAGAAAAGAGGAGGAACGGGTTTCGAGATTGTGTTGTCCCGTGAATAATGCGCCGAAATTAGGAAACGGCTTATCTACGTACACATACATACACGGCTTATCTACAGTAAATTGTGAGGAGAGCCAATGATAAGCCATGAACAGTGCGGCTTGAGGGGATGAGATTTTATATATATATTGATTATTCTCTCCATATAAATTAATGGTGAATACTATATATGATCCTTTAGAACAATGGTAGGATTGTTTTAGAAGGTGAGCTCTCAAATTTCCCAACAATTATATTAAACATTTTATCATCCATTAGTATATATGTTTTTTTCTCTTTTAACGATACACATTGTCCCCGATCAATATATCATCAACTCCTATATCCCCGTATTATCTATGTAGTCGTTTCATGGTTAAGATAATATTATGGGCTCCTTTATGAAAATTGAGCTGAAAAAAATCTATTGTCATAGCTTTTTAAAAGACCATACCAATAAACAGTCACAATTTTTAATTGTGGCCTCTATCATGATAACAAATTTTTTGTGTGTTTATCCTTGATACATAGAAATGACCATCTATTTACAGATTTCAAGGATCCTTAAGTCGTAAGGGTGTATCTCTTATAAACAAGGTTGACCTTATTTTCATGCTCTCCAGACCAAAAAAAAGATTGTGAAACTAGCTTTGTAACATTAATCGTTTAGTTTTTAGGTTCATAATTTTGGTGTTATGCATGTCTAAAGTACAAGTTACGTTGATGGAGGCAATTTTCCTAATAGGCAAATGATTGAGTAAATCTACATGCTTTCTTTCTTATTTTAGAGAATATTCAGTTAATGAGCAAGTGGCATAAGTGTCATGAAATGTTTAAGCCAATATAAAAAAATTAAAAAATTTTAAAAAATGTTTAATCCACTCTAAAGAATTACCATATGCAACTATGCAAGTTTGACATGGAGCGCTTAGGAATCAATTTTCCTCTTCATAGGAGAGTACAAGTATAATGAATATATTCTCAATCTGGGCACACAAGAATCGATTTTCCTCCTTAAATCCAAGCTAAAACGAGGGGATCTTCATATCTTCCATAAAGGTTAGTGGAGGATAATGTTAGGCAAACTTATGGCTTAGTGGAAGTTTTTTCCCCCTTGTGAAGCACATATATATTTTTATTGCGAATGCAGACAATCATATTCAAGATATTGTCGGACATTAAATATAGGTACATTTTTCAATGAGGATTCAAACTTGATTTCGTCACATTATGAAAGATTAGCACTTTCGCTATGTTTATTGGAAATTGCATATAGATAATTATGCTTAACATGCCCTTATAATCTTTCATATCCATAATACAATATTACAAATATTACAAAGGGATATAATACAAAAATAAGATAAATCATATGATATATTTGTTTGAAAAGTGTTAGAAGGAGCAAGACTTGGTAACCAAGTTTATTCTATTAATATCTGTTTGATGATTTAATTTAATAAATAATATTTAGTTAGTCACTTTTTTAATATAATATGTAAGATATTTTTTAATATAATATGTAAGATATTGTTTCTATGTATCAAATCATCATTTTATTAGGGTATGTGGTTAAAAGCTTTTAATCATTTTCTTTTTATTTTTTTATTTCCATATTCTTTTTATTAAAATTTTATAAACCTACTTATCTATTTCGTTTAAACTAAACTCATTGAAATTTCCCCGACCTCCCTTTCCTTCGTCCCAAACCCTAAAGATGTCTATCAATATTTTGCTTCCTGTGCCTCCGAAGGCATATTTTATATCAACAAATCATGAATTTTATTCATACTATACACCCACAAATATTTGTAAGACACTTTGTTGTTTCAAATGGATTTATCATAATTTTCGACACAATATAATAATTAATGGGTTATAAATTAGAAGCTTAAAGCTTACCCAGGGTATAAATAACCTTTTTTTAAAATACATGGAAAAAATTTGTATCAAAAAAAAAAAAAATACATGGAAAAAATAAAGAACTCCAAAATAAAAACGTCCCCGGGAGACGCATAAATACACGTGCCTGTCACTGATCATTATATCAAAAACTTAAGCAGAGACGTGCCCGTATTGCATATAACCAGAGATTTTTCACGCTCGTCCTTCTTAATAAGCTCAGTGATAACAGACTTCCTTTCTTAATAAGCGTGAGTTCTCACTTCTCACGCGCTTTCCTTGCCTGTCCTTATTTATTCTTCCCCCTCCTCACGGCGCGACAGCCAATCCCTAAACCCTTCGGCGGCGACACCTCCACCCTCACTAACAAATTGATTCGTCTTCCTTACTTGTATTTAGGAGAAGAAAGGCTAGCTTAGCTTGCTTGGTGTTCCGGAGAATCCTACAGAGAAAAAAGTCCAAATTCCCGACTACAAGATCGGTTTCGGTTCCTGTTTCTTCTCTCTATCTCTTTCTGCGATCTGTGCTCGGACTGGCTTTCAAGGTACCCTTTTTTTCCAGAAGAAAAAAAATTGGTTTTGGTTCATGTCGCTATAGCCTTCGCACGAAGCTTTCGGTGAATCTGGGAATGGATCTAATCGTAGTTTTTCTGTTGGCTTTTGGTGTTGTCATCATTTATCTTTCGATTTATTGTCCAACTGATGTATGCTAAAATTACGAAGTAAATTGCTCTGTTTCAAAGTTTTGGGGTGTGGGTTGTGGAAACATTTTGAGAATTGGGTTTTGGATTTGGGAAGTCTCTCTAACTTTTAATTGGGTTGCTTTATGAGGTTCTTTTTCTTTCCTCTCTCGTAATACTTGCATTCATCCAAAGGAAAAATATTTGGTCAGCTACGGGTTTGTGGGTTATAATACCTTACTGATGTTTTGATTTGTTGAGAAATTGTCTTCACTATTATAATATGTTCCCTTCGACAGAGGATGCTTTTCTTTGTTAATTTGAAAACTAATTCTTGTTTTTGGGTATGCTGTTAAGATCTTGCCATTTCGTTCAGTAAATTCTTGTTTTTTGGGTGGAATTATTGAAGAAAGGGCACTGAAGTTTTGATGGATCTATTTTTTTTTTCTTCTGTATACGCCTCTCAATACTCACTCCTTTCCTAAATATATATAAATATAAGACAGAGATCCTAACTATAAGATATAAGCCATAATTAAATTTTTTTAGATGTTAGGAAAATAATTAAATTATTCTCAAATGTTTATATTTGTTTTTTTTTTTTTTTTTTTTTTTTTTTTTTTTTTTTAAACTATTGTATTGTCTAGTATATAAGGTAAGGTTATATAACATTTAATATGATTAAATAATTTATCTAGCTTTTTAAATCATAAAAAGGTTAATTCTATCTTACATTGAAAAAATAAGCTCTATCTTAAATTATAAAAAGTAAGTAATTAATATTTTAAAAGATATGTACAGATTTTACACAAGTAATTATATTACTTTCCCAAATATCAACAAAAAATAAAGTTATATAACTTCCTCCTTCACCAACATCGTTTATTCTTTGGCTCCCTCACCCAAAATAACCCTTTTAAATGCAGACCTTAATTACCTCAAGAAAGGTTTGAGATAAAGCTCATCAATGTTTCTCTCGAATCGTTGGAGACCAATCTTCTCAATGAAGATTTAAAGCATTATCGGGAATGTGTGGCATCGGAAAATTTAATAAGGTAATTGAGTATTTTGCTTATTATTATTTTTGCTATATTTAACTTATGATAATGATACAAATTATTAATTCCACATAATAATCTTAAGAGGGTGAATAATAGATTTCGGAGATTATTTTCAATCCAAGTGCTTTTCTAAGATTAATCCCTTATCTACAAACATTGACACCGATCCTCTCTCTTTTTCACTTTTTCTTTCTTTTCCAACATGCTTTGCTCTTTATAGTGTACCCCCACCCTCCCCCTTAATGTTAGGGTCAATTCCTTATTGGGCATACCCACGAAGGGGATACTCTCCTTATCCTTATTCTCATTGTCTCTCATTGGCCACATCTTGGCCATTGATTTGGGAAAATGAAAGAAAAGTGAAAGTAGTACTGTATTGATTGGACGGATGTGATTTAAAGATTAGGGATAATGAGAAAAGGATGATGAGAGAAACCCAACCCATATCGACATAGTGCTGACGCAACATACATCTCTTTGTATGATCTTGGCCCTCTTATCCGCCCGTGATTATTTCTCATTTAAAAAAATTAATTAGCTTTGTTAACTTTCACTACTACAAATAGAGGGAATAGTTGCACACGTTTTGTGGGACCTCTTTATAGCCACAACATCTTCTGGATTTTTTTTAAAAAAGATTGAGATGTTATGGTGCATTCTTAGGTAGGTGCCAGTGCCACAACTGCTTATGCGCTTTATGTGGTGCTTTCTTGACGCAACACCATGTAAGTTTTTTTAAAAAATTATAATACACTAATAGCTATGGTGCTTAGGAAATTTGAGCATTCGGTGTTCGGTTCGGTTTTTGGTGAAAACCGAAATTCACCTATTTGCACCACCAAACCGAAACCGAACTGGATAAAAAATCGAACTGAATTAACCGAAATAATTTGGTTCGATTTTACATATAATTCAATTTTTGGGCTTTCAGTGGGCCTTTTGTTTGGGCCTTTTCTGTAAAATGACCAATTTCAGTATATTATTGACAGAGTTAAAGCAAAGTTGAGTGTATGGAAGGCAAATTGCCTCTCTTTGGCAGGAAGAATCACTCTAGCAAAGTTGGTTATTAGCACTATCTCTATGTATTCTATGTTAGTTACTAGATTACCGATAAGTGTTTGCAAGGAAATTGAGCGTCTGCAAAGGAATTTTATATGGGGGCACAATAGTAATGGCAAGCATTTCCATTCTATTGGTTGGGAGCTAATCACTAGACCCAAGGAATATGGTGGTTTGGGTTTTGGAAAACTTAGCTCGGTTAATCAAGCTTGTGGTGCTAAGCTTGCATGGAATTTAATTCAGGGAATGAAGGGGTTATGGGTTGAGGTACTCTCTAATCGATACATGTTGAGGGATTCGAAGTCTCTTTTAGCTTATTAGACTGGAGATTCCAAACTATGGAAATTTATTTGTGATCAGAGGGAGGTGGTTGATCAAGGCTCAAAATGGTTTGTTCGGAACAGTCTAGTCGCTAACTTCTTTCATGACTGTTGGGTGGGGATAACATTAAGTTTGCTGATTTTTGTCTTCGGCCTTTATCTCGCGGAAGAGGAGGATTTGTGGTGTCGATTGGGTGGAAGAAGGAGTGTGGGATGTTGGCAAAATCACCTCGTTATTAATGCTGATGGTCTAAGGAGAGTCTTGACGGTTCTACCTCGTAGGATTGATGCAGATTTTGATGTATTGGCTTGGGGTGCATCCGGGGATGGCCAATTTTCTATTAGAAGTGCATACTTCCTTATTGAAACTAATCCCTCCTTCTCTTCGAGATAAAGTTTTCAAAGATATATGGAAGTGGAATGGAGTTGAGAGAATCAGGCTTTTTATGTGGAAGGTGGCATTGAATAAATTGCCCACTAATCTCTGGCAAAGCTCATGGTCGAACAGCTCCGATGCTTGTGGTATGTGCAATTCTAGGCCGGAGGATATTTTACACATTCTCCGTGACTGTTATTATGCTAAGAATATGTGGTCTACTTTGTTCAAACCCAGGTATATTTCTTCATTTTTCTCTTGTGGTTTGAGAGACTGGTTAGTCCTAAATCTTAATAACCAGGTAGGGTGTAAGTGGGAAGGAAACTGGAACCTTTTCTTTGGGGTGGCTATATGGAAATTCTGGGATTGGAGTAATCAATGTATTTTTTATTGTAATTTTGTTAAGCCATGTAATCCGGGTTTGGTTATTTCTTCTCTTTGGACCAAATATGTATCTGTTAATGGTCCCTTGAACCTTTTGAATCTGCGATGTGATGGTCGGACTACTAGTTGGGAGAAACCGCCTTCTGGGTGGTTGAAATTAAATGTTGATGGGGCGAGTGCGCTCCAGACAGCTAATGCAGGGTGCAGAGGAGTGATCCGAGATTGTTTGGGTAACTGGATGGTGGGATTTACTAGATCCATTGGTGATTGTAACGCCACCTCTGCGGAGGAATGAGCTATTGTTGAAGGTTTACAGTTGGCTTGGGATTTGGGCTTCAAGAAGATTATTTTGGAGTCGGATGCTGATTGCGTTATTAATATGCTTCTTGACTTGTCTTATACTGCCTGTAGTAGCGTAGTTTTGAAAGCTAGAGAGCTGTTGGGTTTGAGGTGGCAGGTGGATATTAGAGTTATTTCTAGGGAGAGTAATAGAATAGCGGATGCCTTGGCCAAAAGGGGTATTTCCAATTCTGTTCTTCTTGATGAGTGTCCTGTTAGCTTAAGGGCCTGGGTAGACCAAGAGTGTTTGGGATCAAATTCCCCTTTAGTGTAATTTATTTTCTTTCCTTGTAGGCTTTTATGCCATCTTTTTTAGCCAATATATATATATATATATATATATATATATAAAGGTAAGTAAAATATTAAAATCAAAGAAAAATGGGAAAAAAAAATCTTGTGTAGTGTTAGAAGAGGAACATCCTATAGAATCAACATTAATAGAAGGAGTATTAAAGATAACACTAATAAGTAGAACATTAATAGAAAATAAAATATATAAATTACTATTTAAAGATGAAGTCAAAGAAATATATATTGCAGAAGTTCAATTATTAAAAAAGGCCTATTTTAAAGAAAGAATAGACACTCACATTAGAATTATTAATAACATATGGAAAAATAATAAGTAGTGTACAAGATAGTATATTAGGAATATTATCAGGAAATTTAATATAGGGTAAAGGTAAAAATACATGTGTTTTTCCCCGAGTAGCAACCAACATCAAGTACATTTTTTAGGTGTAAAAATACACATGTGATTATAAAATTGATGCAAAAGTCACCGCATTTAACGGTGTTAATTTTGAGGGTGGGACCCACACTATTTTCATGAAAATATCAAAATGCCTCTAATTAAAAAAAACGAGACCCCCAACACGAAAGCTCGATCCGATCGAGGCCCCCACCCGCCCCTCCAAAGAAAAAAAAAAAACATAGTACTAGCTTACATAACACGAAAGACTTTTCAGGGGTCACCTATCATTACATAACTTTAAGATTAGGACGCTTAACCTAAGCACATTAAAATAAAACATAGTACTAGTTTACATCTACAACTCAACATCGGCACCTCCTCCCACCGCCTGACTTAAGAAGTTGCGCCACACATCTCAATCTAACGCCAAAATACGAAACAAGGATTGTCTACCGGGACGTATACATATACCTATCCACCACTACTAGAAATTTTAAATATAGCGACGGAATTTGCTACGGAATTTATTCCGTAGCAAATTCATGAAAATTTGCGACGGAATTGCGTTTCCGTCGCAAATAAAAATTTGCGACGGATTTCAATTCGTCGCAAATTTTGCGACGGATTTCAAATTCCGTCGCAAATCTTGCGACGGAATTGAAATCCGTCGCAAAAAGTTGCGACGGAATGTAAATCCGTCGCAAACTTCGCTACGGACTTCGTGATCCGTCGCAAAGTTTGCGACGGATTGGTTTCCGTCGCAAATGGCGGCCAAAAAGGCCGCCCATTCTCGAAGAGGTTGCGACAGATTCAATATCCGTCGCAAATTTTGCGACGGATAAGGAATCCGTCGCAAAAGGGCGGCCATTTTTTTTGCTTTTGCGACGGACGTGTTGTCGTCGCAAAAAAACCAATTTGCGACGGACGATTCCGTCAAAAGGGCGGCATAAATGCCGCCCTTTCTTGCTTTTGCGACGGAATCCGGTTCGTCGCAAAAAGCATTTTTGCGACGGAACCGGATTCCGTCGCAAAATCCATTTTTGCGACGGCTGGATTCCGTCGCAAATGACGAGGTCATTAATGACCTCGTCTTCCTCCTCCCTTCCCCGACTGCATTTTCCCTCACGTCCCACCCCGCGCCGCCCCCCCGGCTCCCCACCCCCCGCCGCCTCGGCTCCCCGGTCGCCCTCGGCTCCCCCTCGGCGCCCTCGGCTCCTCCCCCCTCGGCTCGCGCCCTCGGCGACGGACCCAAGCGCGCCCCCCCGGCTCCTCCTCCTTCGGCTCTTCCCCCTCGGCTCCCCACCCCTCCCCCGCGCCCTAAAATGGAAGGACCGTCATATGTTGGCGGCTCCATTCCAATTAGTGAGCATCGACGAAAAGTTGCAAGTACACGTTATTTTCTATTTAGGTATCCAATATTTTGTACTTTGAAGTGATTAATTAATGTCATCATTTGCGTTTGCGGTTAGAGTCCGGGGAAGTTCCGTAGGATCGATTGAGTGGGTTACCTTTGAGCGCACCCATTCCCACGGTCGAAGGGAGTGAGAGGCGGTGGATTAACCCAAAGGCGCAAAGCAAGTAGCGGTTAGACATTTATTTCTTTTATTACTTATTTTATGCACCACCATATTTATTTCATTTTACATGTCTTATTTGTTATGTATTTTTGTACTTGTAGGAAACCTTTCGAAGTTGTCACGGGAGAGAGACCCCACATCCTCTCGGTCCGATAACGAGAGTCCGTTCTTTGAGGCTACGGGCGGATTTAACAAGAAAGGGAGAGTCTTTGGATACGGTGCCTCTGCGGTGCACTTGAAGCAAACAAAGCGCTCCTTATGCGACATTGAAGGTGTTTCTTCGGGTAAATGTAATACATTTAATATAGATAATTTCCATTCTCTTTGTCCATTCAAATGAAGTTCAACTAATAAATGTACTTCATAATGTTTTTGCGAGATAGTGAAGAAGATGAAGGCTTTGGTGCGGGAGCAAGCAACACGGATGACTCGGGAACGGGGAGCGATGAGGCGGTGACTCAGAACGAGGAGATAATGAGGCAAAGATGATTCGGGAACGAGAGATGATGAAGCGACGAGATGACCCAACAAGCGGAGATGATGCGGCGCGGGCGATTCGAGAACGAGAGATGATGCAAGAAGATGACTCGGCAAGCGGAGATGATGATACGAATGCGGCTTCAACTCAAGTCTCTAATGAAAGACAAGGGTTCGGTCGGCTCTGGTGATGATGACCATCTTTGGTGATGATGATGATCACAATCTTTCTTGTTTAGGATACTTTTTACTATTTGCTATTTGCAACATTATTATATATATTTTGTTTTCTCTATGTAAACTCTTTGTAATTGTTATTATATCCATGGTACACTACTTTTTGTACTCACTTTTTCGAAGAAAAAAATTTAAAAAAAATAAAAAATATATATATTTTTTTAATTTATCGATTTTGCTACGGAATTTTTTCCGTAGCAAATTTTCAAATTTGGGAATTTGCTACGGAAAAATTCCGTAGCAAATTTGCTACGGAATTTTTTTCCGTAGCAAATTGCGACGGAAATTAATTTCCGTCGCAAATTGCGACGGAAATTAATTTCCGTCGCAAATTGCGACGGATTTTCATTTTCCGTCGCAATTGCTACGCCGGTTTTTGCTACGGAAAAATTCCGTAGCAAACTCGTTTTGCTACGGAAAAAGCCTGTTTTGCTACGGAATTTTTCCGTAGCAAAACTTGATTTTTCTTGTAGTGCACATACTGTTCATTTGGTCCTCTTTCCATCCTATCATTTTTCTTTCGAACCCTAAATGTAGTGTCCGGAAAGAAGTATAAGGTAGTACGTACCGAGGTGTCAGCTGGAAAGTGCAGACCATTAGTTCTCCGATGCTGATACAACACCTTTACTTCTTTCAAATACTGGGTATATTGGGGTATCAATGTCTCCTCATCTACAGTAGCCTGCTCATATACGGTCTGTATAGCATCCCATAAACCCTTATTTGGCCACAGATTATGTCTCACGACTTCAGTTCCAGCCTCAGAACCAGAAGCAGCCTCTGAAATTGATGGTATTAGCAGATTTCACTATCTACTATAGTAAAGGTTTCAGACTGTGCCAATCGAGGGTGAGGTCTATATACCAGCGATGGTATCACTCGTTTCTTAAGCGGTATACTTTATCCTTACCTTAGCACTTCGCAGTGAATGGAGTTGTACCATCCGGTGCTCTCTAGGTAAAGGCCGATTAACTGATTCAGGCGGTTCACTCCTTTGATATCGCCTTCCTCTCATATCTCCTGTTAACACAACAAATATCATATTAATACGCTGTTCTGATATTGCCTAAATCTTGCTATGATACCACCACTGTCACACACTCCAATAACATGTCATACATCAGCTCAATATGGCACAGTATAGTGAGCAAAATGGAATGGACATAGTATAGTGATAATAAATTACAATCCTTTGATGACTGTATTATGAACCCTGTGGGGTAACTTCTGGTATGTAATTCTTGTTAAAATTTACATTTGTTTGGTGTAGTTTATAAAAAGAGGGAGATGGAGTAATCAATAAGTATGACTGGAGAAGGTAGTTTATTAATTTTTTTTTTGGCCAAAACAATCTAATTTTATTAATCAAATCAAAAGTTACAATCACTAATAGCGAGAAGCCAAGAAACACTCAAAAGAACTAACAGTATAACCTATCACTCATCATACCACAAAGCAATCCTATACAATAAAACCTATATCAGCAGGTAGTTTATTAATTGGAAAAAGGTTTTTGGAACGCATTTGGTGAAGGAATTTATTTTTTTACTTAGCGGAATAATTGAATTGAATAAGACAACATATTGTGTGGCGGATCCAAAATTAGAAGAGTGGGGGCGAAATTATTTTTTTTAAGAAAATAATAATAAACATATTTATATATATTTTAAATCTATTTTAATAATTATTAATATTGATTATTATTTTTAAAAATTTTATTTGACCCAAAGTCTCAAAGACATATTTTTAAAAATAAAATGTTCTGCTACCTTCAGTCCTAATTATAAGAACTAGTTGACTTTCTTTAGAGAGATTAAGAAAAATAAATAAGTTACATAATCATTTTCAATGTTGTGTATCCTTAAATTATATATTAGTTTATTAGTTAAACTAATTAGTTTGAAGAAAAAAATAAAAATAAAAATACTCTAAATTAATTTAATTAGCTTCGTTAATTTCTCTAAAAAAAGTCGACTAGGTCTTATAATTAAGACCAAAAGAAGTATAACATTTCTTAAAGAATTTGAAAGTTGATTGGCATATATACACACGCTGCGTATATATCCACGCCATCCATTATGTGTTGTCATGAAAATGTTAACAAAAACAAAAATGGCTAATTTTCCAACTAGTTTTCTTCTTGAAGTATACCCATGTTCTTGTAATATATCATGCTAGACACATTTATTTTGTATTTCAATCTTATGGTTTATCTCTTATTTTCCAATTTACAGATTTTTGGTCATGACGAAATCTACTTGGAAGAAGATATTAATTCGATTCAAAATCTGTTCATTTGGACATCTTCTTCAACATATAGATGTTTAAAACTTACTTTTATATTACTTAGTAATTATGTAGACAATTTTTTGACACTTTGTGGTGATTTTTGTACATAATAGTAGTTACTACTTTTATTAGCTAGAGATGAATGTTTCTTTACGATTGTTGTACATAGATATAATGGTATTGACTACGGGCATAATGATATTAACTAAATGAGTAACGATATTAATTAAAGGCGTAAATGTTGCCTCTAGTCAATACCATTATGCCCGTAGTCATTTCTATTACACATTTACTAAACATCATTATACTTTTAGTTAATATTATTACTCTTAATTTAGTTTATATCATTATAACTTTAATCAATACCATTACGCTTTTAGTTAATGTTATTACCGACTTAGTTAACATATTTATTCCTCTAGTTAATATCATTATGCAATTAGTGATTTCAATTACTCTTTTAGTGAAACATCATTACGCCTTTATATGTATTTTATATTTATGTTTGGTGACCCAATGGTTAAAGTTTTTGGAACTAACCAAGCTAGGGTGGGTTCAAATTCCACCTTCACCCCTTGGCTGCATATTTTTTTAGGAAAAAAAATTAATCCCATCCCCCCAAAAAAGTAGCCACCGAGCTTTGGAAGGTGGAGGGTGCCGGTCGGCCTATGCCAAAGCTCTTGTGGTCGATGGTCAAAGAGTCCCGGTTGACCTACGTCGAGCTCTAGCAAAGTGGTGTTCAGCGAGGATGCCTCTTTCTTTTCTTTTTAATTAAAATATTAGGGGCATTTTGGTAAAAATGTATAAACTTCAAAATTCCGATTCCTACGATGTCACCTTTATGCTATTTATAATTGTTAACAGACTTTTTAGGGTTTCATAAATTCAAATGGTATTTATTAGAATTTACCCTTTTTTATGTTCATTTGTCTTATTCTAACTAAGGAGTCCCTTGGTATAAAAAGGCACAATATATATAATACTTTAGTAAACATACATTGTTAAACTTTAGGTTGCTAAAAAATAATGCTGCCAAAAAAAAATGATGGTAACAAAATTAATTCTAATTTTAGTAATATAATATTATTTAGTTAAAAAAAAACTTGCGATTCTTGTTATTTGTAATTTATATAAATTTTTATCTATTAAACAATATCTAATTCAGTGTTGTTTAGTACTTACAATACATAGATACATTTAAAAAAAAAAACTTACGATTCTTGTTATTTGTAATTTATGTAAATTTTTATCTATTAAACAATATCTAATTAAGTGTTTTTTAGCACTTACACACACACATCCATCCATCCATTTTTATCCAAACTTATTTTTTAGATAATCACACACACATCCATCCATCCATCCATCTTTTTCAGTAATTTTTGTTTATCTAAACTTGTTTTTTAGATAATCATTTAAATAAGTTTCAACTTGAAAAAAAGTTACTTATACCATCACCAATCTAAACATAAATCAAATTTACAATATGGCATATAGTATCCAATTTTAAGTTTGTCAAAATTAGATTGGAGGAAAATCACTTGTGCCACTACAAATTTAAACGCGCTTTTAGTATATGTATTAGCACCTGGCAATCATACATGAAAGAATTAAAGTTGAGTTCACCAGTTTGATGATTATAAACAATGAATACATTGTAACAATTCTTAAAATCATGAAGCCGCCGTGTGCATAAAAAGATGCTTTGACATTCATAAAAGATAAACCTGAATTGTATTTTGTTTATATATACATGGAGTTTGTGGAATAAATTCAAAGAAATGCCCCCCCCCCCCCCAAAAAAAAAAAAAAAAAAAAAAAAAAAAAAAAAAAAAAAAAAAAAAAAAAAAAAAAAAACCCGAGAAAAAAAATGTTTTGCAGTTTCTAAATTTCTAAATCTATCTATTAATCTTTGCATTGATAAATTGTATGGCTACGTGTCCCAAAAAAAAAATTGTATGGCTGCGAATCAATGTGGGAGGGTATCTCAAATAGGCCCCTATTATAACCAACGCTTTACGGAGAATTAATTACCTGTCACATGAAAACAATTTTTTTTATATAGAGCAATATTAGCACATTAATATTTTGGAAGCCACAATCAATAATTTGTCAGTCATTTCAAAAGGATTGCAGCTTAAAAACAAAATAAATGAGAAATTTTCAGATATAAACTATTAGTCAATAAATGCATGAAACTTATTTCATTGAAATAAATATCATCAATGACGCAATTTTAATATAGCTTCATAACAAAAAGAATGATAAATTTATTAAGTTTTTAAATATAAAATATTTGAAAATAATGGCATAATGTACATTTCACAATATCATCAATGACGCAGCATCAGGCATCCTGCTGTATGAAATGTACATTTCACAAGGTTCTTATTTTTTTTAAATAAAAATAAACATTTTATACAGTTTTTTAATAATATTGAAAAGAAATGAAACAGATTGAAATAAATTTCTCTAACATTTTTTTTTTTTTTTTGATAAATCATGCAAATCATAGTGTGTCCTCCCTCCATTTCAAATATCGAATTAAATGCTTTAAATTTGACACAAGGCTCAAGTGTTTAAGATTTCATGACTTCCAACGCATGAGAGGCAACTTAAATAACCATAATATAGGTGTAGTTTTAGGTTGAATTTATAAGCAAGAAACCCACGCATTAAGGACACTTTTACCAGTTTTCCATCATGTGCGTACAGAAAACCTGAAAGCATCATGAATAGCAACGAATGCATGTGAACCTGACCATGAAGGAGACATAACCATGAGACAAATCAGAGCGTCGGGCAAAGGTAAAAGAAAGCATAGGTACACTGCAATTAGAGGGTATGACTTACCATATTGAAAAGGCTGAAAGGACAATTTTACTTTAGAAATTTTTTTTGAGTAATTTTTTCTCGAAAAATTTAAAAACAGAGTAAGTTTATTTTGATAGTTATATCAGTTAATTTTGACAGTTAGTTGACTAAATATGTTTAATTGGCAATCTACATGCTATCTACGTCATTTTTATTGAGATACAAATTTATCATAAACGTTTGTATATCATCTACTTTATTTTTTCAAAAGTTAGATTTAAGATTTTGAGGCAAATTTACACCTTGATAAAATTGATATGGGTTATATGTAGACTGTTAGTTTAACATATTTAATTAATTTTCCGTTAAAATTAACTGAAATAGAAGTTAAAATAACTTACTCCGTTTTTTAAACTTTCAGCCCCAAGAAACTTCTGGGTTAAGATTAGCCCTCGTTGAAATAGTGGCTACACTATAATTGCAGTGTACTATGGTTTCTTTTACTTTTGCCCGAGGCTGTGTCTCATTGTTACGTCTTCTTCATGGTCAGGTTCACATGCATTCGTTGCTATTTGTGATGCTTTCAGGTTCACAGTACGCACATGATACAAAACTGTGGAGTCGTACGATATGGGAATTCGCATCCTTCCAACAATTTGAGGTATTCTGTTTTGAAACTGTCTGCACAAAATTATCCTTGAAAATTCATATACTTCTTCCCTTCCTTTTTTCTTTTTGGGGTCAAAATAATGAAATATACTTCTCTTCCTAGCAATTACCCTATTTTGTCTTTTTTGATAAATATATATGGGATTCAAATAAGTATAAATAATTGGGAGAATTTCACTTAACTCCACAATTAATTTTATTTCTATCAACTTTTAAAAGAATGTGAAATTTCATTGTACATCATTAACTAAAATGAAATTAAGTTTTATAGGTAAAAAGATAATAATGTCATTGTTTTTTTTTTTTTTAATTCTTTTAAAAAAGTTTAATCAACGTTGGAGCTACGACAACTCGTAACCGTCAGGCTAGAATTGCTTCCGGTGGTCAATTGTCGAAGCTTTAGTGCCTACTTGAGCTTCAACAACCAAATAGTTTGTATTATTCATATACATATTCCCACCATACTAATTAACAGTTAATACTATATATGATCCTATGGTAGTTAACATTGCTCGAAAAGGTAAGCTCTCAGATTTCACAACAATTATGTTAAACATTTTATTATCCATTGGTATATATGTTTTTCCCCCTTTTTCACAATACACATGAGAATTATGATATATTCACTTCCATATAATCGAATTGATATCAACATTATAAAGCTACAACTTAACATCATATCAATGCTCCCACAGTATTTATTTGTTTAGGGGAAAACCCGGATAAGTATAATTTTTTTCATCGTGATTTAATATTCCAAAAACATTCTTTAGGTTGGCCGGCTTATAGTAAAGGCCTGAGAATTTTTCTTATTATTATTATTATTATTATTATTCATTGTTATTATTATATATAGTTTATATAAAAGTCTCTTGCTCTGAGCTTGAGAAGAGGATATAAAATTCTAATATTTCTACTACAGAAATATCTTGTTTTTATATTGATACATTACTTACAAAGCACTAGAAGTTTGATTGAATTTGGTTTTTTATCCGTATTCTTCTTCATACAAATTCCCCCAAATTGGAATTTGTAAATGTTGGCAAATGAACATACTGTACCTGATTCTTTCTTAAAATTATATTGCAACATTATAAAATACGTAACATAAATATAAACATATTATATGTTCCTTTAAATATATGTTTATTCCAAAAGTTTCTCAAATTTTTGAACAAATAATTAATTGTTTAAGTAAAAATTACTTAAATTTTATCAATTAATAAAAAATAAATAGATAACTAATAAATATTAAACAAACTATGAAAAGTATATTAGAGATTTAGTTTGACGAGAGGTAAATTAATATATGTATAAGGATTTATTCTAATATAATTTTAATATAGAATATCTTAGGATATTTTTTAATAGTGTTAATGATGATTTAAACTAAAATACAGGTTTTCCAAATAGCATAAATATTTTCATAGAAGCTGTTAACCTAATCATCAAGGGTTGTGATAGGTACGGAGCAGAATGTAGTCATTCTTTTAGTGATATGGTAGATATAGAAAAAGCAAGATTACTAGTCCATAGGGATTGGAAGATTTTGTCTAATCATGTTCTGGTGGAAGACTTACCTATGAAAAACATTTAATATTCTAAAAATGTAATCTCAACAAAGAGAAATAATTTTTTCATTAATCATAATTTGCTCAATATCCTCTCATCTCCTCCCATCATACCAAATATACTATAGCCATAGGTGGGCCCAGGTTATATATACAAGCGGGGCAAGTGCCCCCTTGAATTTGAGATTTTCTTTTAAAAAAATTAATATATATTTAAATGATTGTTCACCCTTAAATTAAATGTCCACCCTTAATACATCAAGACCGCACTTCGTAATTAGATAGAGGATAAATGGTTGAATGATTGTTTAGTGCCTTATATTCAAAAAGATGTATTTGATAGCATTGATAATAAAGCAATTATAATGGAATTCCAAAAAATAAGGCCTAAAAGGATGACATTATAATTATTTTTATTACAATATACTTTTGTTATTTAAATATATGTACTTGAACTTATTGAGTGCCCACCCATATTGTAATATGTAATTGCATTTCTATCCACACTTAGCCTTGCTTTTCTAAATGATAGGTTTGTAAAATAATTGCCTCTCTTATTACATCATTAGTGTTCACTTGATTTCATGAATATTTTTTTAATATTTTTTCTTTTCTTATTTATATTTTTTTGTTTTTTTAATGCATTTAAAACTTTCCTTAGGCAGCCACGCCAATAGTGTCCCCCTTCAATAATTTTCTAAGTCCACCCTTGACTATAAGAGTTAATAGACCTCAGGTTTCATTAGAAAAAAAGGGTTAGAAGAGTTGTGAAATGTCTTTGTAATTAAGGCCACGGAAGGTAGTATGTGACAGACTACCAACACATGAGAGGCAACTTAAATGAGTGCATGTTTGAGAAGAATAAAACTCCTCTTATATGTTTAAAAGTTAATCTAAATAAAGTTAATAGTTAATATAAGTAAGAAACGCCCGCATTAGGAACAAGTTTCCCAATCATCCGCGCCACAAATTTTTTCAATATGTACAAGTAAACCCGAATTCATCACAATAACAATGAATGCATGTGAACTTAACCATGAAGGAAACTAACAATGAGAAAAGCGCAAAGGTTAAAGGAAGAACGAGGTTTATCGCAATTACAATTGCATGATTTACCATATTGAAAATCCATGTCCTTTTTATCTTCCTAGCAATTACTCTCTTCTGTCTTTTTTTATCGGGAGACTAGAGATCTTCTCTTCCAAGACTCGGAATGTTGAGCTTCATTAGAGACAACATCTCATGTGCGACTACATGGCTAAGGAAGGCCATGATGCTTCGCTAATGATGACGTGATGCCGATTCCAACAACTCGATGGATGCCTGGACATGGTCTTGAAGGACCAATTAGTTTGTCGTTCTTAGTTGTTTTCTGATTTGTTATATTTAGGGTTAGACTTTTAGTTTAGACGCTATCTTACCCCTTCAAGCTTCGGCTTGCCTATACTTATCAAAAAATATATATATATATATATATATATATATATATGTGGCACCATTCAAATAGTTTTAATTAATTGGGAGAATTTCCCTAAACCCTACAATTAATTTTATTTTAGTTAAAGCTTAAAAGAATATGAAATTCCATTGCATCTTATGGATCAAAATAAAATTAATTTTTGTGGATAAAAATAATAATAATGACATTGTTTCATTCTTTAAAAAAAAAAAAAAAAAAATTAATCGTCATCAAAGCTCTAGCGACCGTTCATTAGCATCGACTAGGCTGGATTTGCTACTTGTGACTGACCATCCAAGCTCTAGTGCCAATCGACACTCTGGCCGCCAAAGAATTTGTGCTATTCATATACTTATACTCTCCATCCGAATTAATGGTCAATCCTATATATGATCCTTTAGAATAATGGTGGGATTGTTTTTAGCAGTGAGCTTTCAAAATTCCCAACAATTATATTGTCATAGCTTTTTGAAAGAACTTACCAATAAACAGGTTACAATTTTTAATTGTGGCCTTTATTGAAGAAATTTTTTTGTGCGGGTTTATCCTTGATAATTAAAAATGACCATCTATTCACAGATTTGAAGGATCCTTCAAATTGTAGCGGTGTATCTCTCTAAATTGTGAAACTAGCTTTGTAACATTAATTGTTTAGTTTTTAGGTTCATAATTCTAGTGTTATGCATGTCTAAAGTACAAGTTGATGGGGGCAATTTTCTTAATAGGCAAATGATTGAGTAAATCGACATGCTTTCTCTCTTATTTTGGAGAATGTTTAGTTAACGTGCAGTGGCATAAGTGTCATGAATTGTATAATTCAATCTAAAAAAATTTAAATATTTTAAAAAATGTTTAATCCATTTTAAAGAATTACCATATGCAAGTTAGACATGGAGCGCATAGGAATTGATTTTCGAGCTCGTAGGAATTGATTTTCCTCTTTAAATCCAAGCTAAAACGAACAAGTGGGCATGTTCATATCTTCCATAAAGGTAAGTAGAGGATAATTTTAGGCAAATTTATGGCCTAATGGAAGTCTCCCCCCCCCCCCCCCCCCCCTCCCCCACATATATTTTTCTATTGGAGGTAATTATGTTTGAGACATTGTAGGACACTAAATGTAGGCATGTTTTCTAACGAGGATTCAAACTTTGGTTCGCCACGTTATGAGACACTAACCCTTTCGTCGCTATGTTTAATGGAAGATGCATATGGATAATTATGCTCAACAAGCACCTATAATCTTTCATATCCATAATACTCCTACAATGTTTCAAATATTACAAAGGGACATAATACAAAAATAAGATATATCATATGTCATGTTTGTTTGAGAAGTGTTAGAAGGAGCAAGACTTGGTAACCAAGTTTATTCTATTAACATTTGTTTGATAATTTAATTTAATAAATAATATTTAGTTAGTGACTTTTTTAATATAATATGTAAGATATTGTTTCTATGTATCAAGTCATTTTATTATGGTATGTGGTCAAAAGCTTTTAATCATTTTTTTTTTGTATTACATATTCTTTTTATTAATGTTAGAAAATCATAAAATATATTGTAATCAAGTAGAATCTCTATAAATCAGGGATTAGGGAAATCCTCATTACCAACCATTAAGAGCCATTATTATTAAGGTTCTCATATCTGGTATATATGTGTACCGTCTTTACATGAATGTATACACAATATTCGATTATTTATCTTACAATTAAAATTTTATAAATCTATTTATCTATTTCGTTTAAATTAAACTCATTGAAATTTTCCCCGACCTCCCTTTCCTTTGTGCCAAACCCTAAAGATGTCTATCAATATTTTGCTTCCTACGCCTAAGAGGGCATATTTTATATCAACAAATCATGAATTTTATTCGTACATAATTGACAGGAGGGTGTATGCACACACAAATATTTGTAAGACACTTTGTTGTTTCAAATGCATTTATCATAATTTTCGACACAATATAATAATTAATGGCTTATAAATTATAGGCTTAAAGCTTACCCAGGGTATAAATAACTTTTTTAAAAAAATACATGAAAAATAAAGAACTCCAAAATAAAAACATCCGCGTGACACGCATGGAAGCACATTGTAATGTCTGTAGCGCCTCACCACAAAGAACTCACCACAGCGCGACAGCCGACTGCCTTTCTTAATAGGCATTCTCATTTCTCACGCTCTTTCCTTGCCTGTCCTTATTTATTCTTCCCCCTCCTCACAGCGCGACAGCCAATCCCTAAACCCTACGGCGGCGACACCTCCACCCTCTTTAACAAATTAATTCGTCTTCCTTACTTGTATTTAGGAGAAGAAAGGCTAGCTTGCTTGCTGTTCCGGAGAACCCAACAGAGAAAAAAGTCCAAATTCCCGACTACAACATCTGTTTTGGTTCCTATTTCTTCTCAAGGTACCATTTTTTTTCTTTCAAAAAGAAAAAAAAATGGTTTTGGTTCATGTCGCTATAGCCTTCGCGTGAAGCTTTCAGTGAATCTAGGAATGAATCTACTCGTAGATATGGGTTTTCTGTTGGCTTTTGGTCTTGTCATCTTTTATCTTTCGATTTATCGTTCAACTGATTTATGCTAAAATTACAATTTCTGTTGGCTTTTGGTCTTGTCATCTTTTATCTTTCGATTTATCGTTCAACTGATTTATGCTAAAATTACAAAATAAATTGCTCTGTTTCAAAGTTTTGGGGTGTGGCTTGTGGAAACATTTTGAGAATTGGGTTTTGGGGTTTGGATTTGGGAAGTCTCTCTAACTTTTTTTTTTTGATACATCATGGTAGGGGAGGCAGGGTTCGAACCCTCGGACATGAGGAGGGAGGCGTTAATCATCGGGCTCTAAGTACATCACCGCGCTACTAAGGCGCAAGCGGAAGTGTCTCTAACTTTTAATTGTGTTCCTTTATGAGGTTCTTTTTCTTTCCTCTCTCGTAATACTTGCATTCATCCAAAGGAAGAATATTTGGTCAGCTACGGGTTTGTGGGTTATAATTCCTTACTGATGTTTTGAATTGTTGAGAAATTGTCTTCACTATTATAATATGTTTCCTTTGACAGAGGAGGCTTTGCTTTGTTAATTAGAAAACTAATTCTTGTTTTTGGGTATGCTGTTAAAATCTTCCCATTTCGTTTAGTAAGTTCTTGTTTTTGGGTGCAATTATTGAAGATAGGGCAGTCAAGTTTTGATGGATCTGTTTTTTAAACTGTAAGATAGAGATCCTAACTATATAAGCCATAATTTTTTTTAACTTCCTCCTTCACCAACATCGTACATGATTTGGCTCCCTCACTCAAAATAAACCTGTTTCTGTGCAGAACTTACTCACCTCAAGAAAGGTTTGAGATAAAGCTCATCAATGTTTCTCTCGAATCAGTTGGAGACCAATCTTCTCAATGAAGATTCAAATCATTATTTGGGAATGTGTGGCATCGGAAAATTCTACTCTACAAGGTAATTAAGTATTTTGCTTATTATTTTTGCTATGTTTAACTTATGATAATGATACAAATTATTAATTCCACGTAATAATCTTAGAAATGTGAATAAGAGATTTCTGGAGATTATTTTCAATCCAAGTGCTTTTCTAAGATTAATCCCTTGTCCGCAAACATTGACACCGATCCCTCTCTTTTTCACTTTTTCTTTCTTTTCCAACACAAGACCTTGCGCTTTATAGTGTACCCCCACCCTCCCCCTTAATGTTAGGGTCAAATCCTTATTGGGCATACCGACATAGTGCTGACGCAACATACATCTCTATGTATGCTCCCCGGCCCGTAATCCGGGTTGGGTTTCTCTCCTCATCATTTTCTCATCATCCCTCATAATCTTTAAATCACATCCGTTCGATCAATACAATTCTACTTTTATTTTTCTCTCACTTTCCAAATCAACTGGCCCGTCATTTGGTGAGAGAAAATGAGAAAGTAGATAAGGAGAGGATCTTCTTCCGTAATCCGCCCGTGATTATTTCTCATTAAAAAAATTTAATTAGCTTTGTTAACTTTCACTACTATAAATAGAGGGAATAGTCGCACAAGTTTTGTGGCACCTCTTTACAAAATTTCGACATCTTCTCGGATTATTTTTATTTTTTCAAAAAAAAAAAAAAAAAAGAGATATTATGGCGTTTTCTTAGGTAGGTGCCACAACCGCTTATGCGCTTTATGTGGTGCTTTCTTAACGCAACGCCATAAAAGTTTTTTTTTGGAAAAAAATAAATAAATACACTAATAGATGTGGTGCTTGTGTTGCTAATGACTTTGTGTGACACTTGTGTTAGAAAGCACCGCACAATATTTTTTAATATTTTTCCCAAACCTTTCTTCATCGCTCTTATTAGCAAAAGTAGTGTGTTACTTATTTTCTAGCGGCTCTCTCTCGTCAATTTCTTCCTTTCTTTTCCTTATCGTGCCTACTTGGATTAACAGTGGACGCTGTTTTCGTGTTGTTCATGTTGTTGGTCTTCCATAATCTTAAATCACAAATTATGCGATGCCTTCGTACTTAGGGTTCATGGAACTTTGGGGGTTTTAGGATATCTTTGAAATTCATGGTGGAAAATGTAATATCCGGTTTACGCTTTACCAAAAATCCGAATATTATGAAATATTTAATAAAATGTCAAGATTAAATATCTATTGTGATATTGTTCATTTATCCAATATTTGTTGGATAAATTCAGTCAATAATAACAACAAAACCCTAACAAAAATATTGGTGCAATGGAAAAACCCAAACATATATACAAAAGTGAAGCCCAAACAACACACACACTCAAGCCCATGCACACACACTCAAGCCCAAACACATACACAACTTAAACACACACACGTGCTTCCTCTCAACAACAGACACATATCCCTTCCTCAACCTGCATGCACACATAAGGTAAGTATTTGCTTATTATCATTTTTGCTATCTTTAACTTATACTTTCAAAGCTGACAATGGTAAAAATTATTAATTCTATATAAAAATGTTAAAGAGGTTAAAAAGAGATTTCTTGAGGTTATTTTTGATTCGAGTGCTTTTACAATATAGTCTTAGAAACTACAAACATTATTCTACTCAAACATTAAAATAATTAATCCCTTATCTTGAGAGTGATGTTATATTATAGTCTTAGAAGATGAGGACATTTAGTCAACTAATGAAGATGAAGGGTCTAAAAGTGACGATGGTAGGTCACAATAAGGAGAGGAATGTGAGGACAATAATGACTCAAATGAAGATGAAGTGATTGTGGAGGAAGAATTTCAAAACTTAAGGAAATCTACAAAGCTAAAAAACCAAGAATTGGGTCCCCATGGGTGGTGACAACTATAGGTAAAAAGAGAACAAAAACGACAACGATAAGGAAGCTTTATATCGCTCTACACCACTAGTGTACTAAAGAGGAGGAGTCGGAGTAAGTCAACAAACTTATTAACTTTATATTAAATGTAACCATGGCAACCAACTACCTACACTTGTTTGTGTATCAGAGAATTTGTAGCTATATGTGACTATTTCTTCACCTGTGGTGAACTTCATTGTCTATGCGAAACAAAATGGATAAACAACCGGGTCAATGCCATGTAAAAATTTTATAATTCAGTTTTTACCTTAATTTTGCTGATTGGTAACATTTTCCTAAATGCGCACAGTTGATGGCATTGTTGGCAAGATCTTGGTCGGGGATGAATTGCAGAAGTTAGGTCATGGAAAAGATGTCTAACAATCCACATAAGTGGTCATGGGAAGCACATCAAAAAGAGATCCTACCGAAACATATTGGATATAACATAGACGATTGCGACTTTTTCTTTGGTCCTACACTCCACTTGAATCACTGGTTTTGTTACATTTTAGAGACGAAGACAATGTGTTTCTACGCCCTTGACTCATATGTGGACAACATAACGTATCTAAAGTTACAAAATGAGGAAGAAGAAGCAACGAAAGGGTCTCAACAGACAAAAAAACCGAAGAGATTGACTGAAACGCAACAAGAAGAATTCAAAGCCAAGGAATGGATGGCCAGCCGATGTGTAAGAACAACTACTAAAATATATGCATTGTGTAAGAAGAATTCAATTATGCTGACATGAAGATACTTTTTTGTTCATGCAAAGAGATTGCTTCCATAAAATTCTTCAAAGAGTTAAACCAAGACTATTTGCCAAAGGAAGACAAATTCCCGACCAAGTCAATTGGGCCAAAGTGCATTTGCAATGTGATACATAAGAATTTTTGGTTCATGGTGAGCATCAGTTTCTAATTTTTGGTTCATCAGTACGTGACATTTCACATTTTAGGGATTCTTGTGGTGTCCATGTTCTATCATGGTTACATGGATGGGATGGCTCTCCCCAAGACAAAGACAAAGAAGGGTATACTATGACTAATTTATCTCGTGAGCAATTGCGACAGATAAAGCTTGAATGCTTATGGTGGCTTGTATCGCATACGAAAAACATACATGCATAGAAGGTGCTGTTCCGATCGCTGTGCAACCAACAATCGAAGAAGAAGAAATAGAGTCAGTAGTTTTATTGTAAAGTAGTTGAAAGTATTGAACCGAATGTACCAACTTTGTGCAGCCTTAGAGCAAATACGACTATTTTTTGACTAACCTTAGAGCCAAATGTACATTGTGCAAGAAATTTTATCTTTGATTCTAAGAAATGAATTGTTAGTTAGTTTCAATTAGCTTTTGTTGTTGAATCTGTTGTTAGAACTATGAAAATTTGATGCATGTGCACTTAGTAATCGCCACTAGTATAAGTCTCTGTTGTGGTGATTTCTTATTTTGCATTGAATGTACCAACTTTGCCCAGCCTTAATGCTTGCTTGTTTGCTTGAGCTTGGTGAATTCCTTAAGTTTAGTAAGTACATCATACAAGGGTCGAGTTGCATACTGTTGCCATTGGAGCTAAAGTCTTATATGAGGATTTTGTTTGCTTTCATTGGTAAACTCATTGGAATTTTGATGGAAATTAAATTCACTTATGCATATTTACAACAACGCCCGTGAGGCTATTTACAACAACAAATGCTATATTAACAATTTAAAAATCATAGATTAACCACAACTTTTGAAAACCTGGATTTTTTCATCTATCGTGTCCAGAGAGGCTATTTACAACAATAAATGCTATATTAACAACAGAAAAAGCATATATTAACAACAACTTTTGAAAACCTGGATTTTTGCATCTATCAAGTCTAGAGGTTATTTACAACAACAAATACTATATTAACAATAGAAAAAGCATATATTAACTAAGATTCGTGGGTTTTTTTTTTTTTTTTTATTTCTCGTGTTCGAGGCTATTTACAACAACAAATGTTATATTAACAATTTAAAAAACATATATTAACCACAACTTTTGAAAACTTGGATTTTTGCATCTATAAGGTCCAGAGGCTATTTACAACAACAAAAGCATATATTAACCATAACTTTTGAAAACCTGGATTTTTGCATCTATCGTCTAGAGGCTATTTACAACAACATATGCTATATTAACAACAACAAAAGCACATATTAACCACAACTTTTGAAAACCTGGATTTTTGCATCTATCAGGTCTAGAGGCTATTTACAACAACAAATGCTATATTAAAAAAAAAAAAAAACATATGTTAACTACAACTTTTGGAAACCTGGATTTTTTCATCTATCACGCCCGCAGGCTATTTACAACAACAAATGCTATATTAACAATTTAAAAGCATATATTAACTACAACTTTTGAAAACCTGGATTTTTTCATCTATCACGCTCGAGGCTATTTACAACAACAAATGTTATATTAACAAATTAAAAAAGATATTAACAACAACTTCTAAGACTTTTGACAAACTATATAAGGCTAGTCAAGAAGTGAATATCATTTCAAAATATTAAGTTGTATGAGTAAGTGGGTATTTACACCTACTCATTGAACTTAATATCATATATAGTTTCACGTCCATGTGTAAGTCAGTAATTACAAGTTCTTGTCCACCCACCAAAATAAAAAAAGGTGTTACAAGAAGTCACTAATACAAGGTGTGTATAGACAAAATGACTAAGCAATTAACAATCAAAAGCATGTACATCGTGTTTTCAATTGGAATTTGGATATTTGCATGTCTTCATCGTGTGTCCAAATTTCATGGCATCTCCCACAATGATAAAGCTTCTTGTTTTGAAATTGAGATTCAATTCATTTTCTTTTGGTCTCCTTGCCGACCTTGTAGTAATGGGAGGCTCCAAGAATGTCCGTGTTAGCATATGTGTCACTGTCTGAGCAACAAAGACGTGGACAATCATGTGTTGCAACTGGCCTCATGTTATTCGCATATATTTTCTCTTGGGCAGAAACTTTAAAGCACTCATCAACAAATGTGTACATATTACCATTAAAGTGCTTTATGGCTGCACATGCATATCCACAAGGAAGGCCACTCATTTCCCATGCTAAACACATGCATTTTTTTCACGAAGATCTACGTTAACATATCTTGGACCATCACCACATGTAGTTTGCACTGAAAACTGATGGTCTCCATAATATTGCACAGGCATATTTTCAGCATATTGAACTTGAAGGAAGAATTTTTCTTCAATATTGGGTCCAACACCATTTTTCCAATTCGCCAAACACATCTTGCTCGCAACCAATTTTCGTGCCAATTTCTCTCTATGCTCTTGTATTAAAACAGTGACGGTGTGCTTCTTCTCTTTCAGCATCCATGCATTGAAAGATTCGGCAAGATTAGTGGTTATGTTATCCCACCTCTTGAAAGGAAACTTACTAAGAGCCCATCGGTCTACATCCCCATTTGTCTCCACCCATTATGCCAATTGTGGATTGAACAATGTTAATTTTCGCATCGTATCGTGAAGTCCTTGTGGAGCCTTGCATAGGCGATTCCATCAAGGAGCTTAAGTGCGATGTCCTTGCTATATCCCGATGTTCGTCTCACACCTTTACTGATTTTCAAGAACTCAGCATTATAATTTTCCTTCAAATGCCAGTAGCAAAAAGCATGCCTCTTACTGCCAAATATGTCTTTTACCGCACCAATAATGACATTATTACGATTAGACACGATTTTTATCTGCATTGATCTAATTATTTATTTCATAGTCCATAGAAACCAAGCCCATTCATCATATGTCTCACCGCTAACAAAGGCATATGTTAAGGGAAACATTTCATTGTTTGCATCATATGCACAAGCTGACAACATTGTCCCCTTGTATGGGCCACTCGATGACATCCATCAATATAAAGTATGGGCCAGCATCCATCTAAAAAGCCTTTAATCGAGCAACCATAAGCAATAAATAGCCTCTGAAAACTATTGTTTGATGAGGCTTCCCATTTAGAAATTGTGTTAGGATCACTTTCGATAAGTCTTTCACATATCCAAGGGATAACCCGGTAAGACTCTTGTACTCGACCATGTATTTCCATCAATGCTCTTTCTTTGGCCCTATATGCTTGGGAATAGTTCATTCGCACCCCATACTCTCTATACATGTTTGAGCGAATTTTAGGGGTAGTCTTGTCTATATTGCACCTTAAACCATCCATTACAATTGAGGATGTCAAGGTGGAAAGGGGTGGATGAGAAACAATTAGGTTGTCCTATGCTTGGTGGATGTGTGCACTTCGATATGTTTTGATTGTTAAGAACTCTGTATCTTGATGTTCTCCCGATGAATATGCACTAATGTAACAAGGACAACCATCAACCTTGCACTTTGCAATTACCTTTTGTTGATTGTTCTTCACAAAATGGTATGAAAACTTGTGTGCAATGCTGTATTTGTATAACGTTTGACGAAGGGTCAGATCATTGGCAAAAATCTGTCCTGATCCAACAATCAAATCCCTCCATTTGGTATGATTCATCTCCGGTCTTGGTGTTGGCACAATTTGAGTACACCATGTCAAAGATGGCCGCTCTTCACTTTCATTTAACAAAGGAGGTGGAGACATAGACAATGCATTTGGAAATCTAAACAAGTCCTCATCCCTGCAATAAACAACAAGTTACCGTATTAGTAATGACAATGTATGGGCCTTCATTCAACACTTATACAAAAAAAAAAGGCTTTGTTATAGCAATTAAACGTACACTTCTTCTTCCTCTTGCATTTCAGCATTCAATGGTGGTTGTATATTGTCATTATTCCCCTCTCTTCAATGTAAACATGCTCAGATTCTTCATTAAACTTTATTAAATGATCCACCCCTTCATTGTCTACAAGATCTACATATGTTGATGGATCAAAGCTAAGTTTGAATTTCACACAAATGTCATTGCTTTCTTTTCCAATCGAGATGATATGATTCTTCGCAATTCATCAAAGGTTGTGCCTTCCTTTATAAATTTTGTTCTTACCAAACCTCCAACATATTGACTTTCATCTCCCCTATCATTTAAAAACTCCCCCCCTAAATGAAAGAAACATTATAGATTTTTCCTAGAAGTACCTGCCATATTTCAGGACAATCTGCAACAACAAGATTGTATTAGCAACTGAAAAAGCCACCATTTACAACAATAAATGCACGTATTAACAACAACTTTATTATCTTTTATCAGAATTTTTTACTAAACGTTCCATCATCACATCAACCAAAAACCAATGAAAACATAGCAATCCCTCTGTTACCTTCCCAAAAAACATAGCATAATGTTATTAACCCTACCCAATAACATGAAACCCCAACTTCAATGGTAAAGATGATATCCTTAGCAAAATCTTAGCATTACTTACCTAAGTACCAGCTTATAGCCCACTAATGTCCACTAATGACCTCAAACTTAAATCCTTTACCAACCCTTCACTCTCTGAATGCAAAGAACAAACAACAAAAAAATAAATTTTTCAACGAACATAGAAAAGATGTCAGCTGCAAAATCTAAGCTTTGCCTAGGACATGAAAATGTCACTTACTTGCCTTCTACGTTGGCATTCGATCGACTTATATTGCTTACTTGATTTCTGCGTTTTTCCCTTTTTGACGAAAGCTATCTCCTGCGCATTTATTTGCTCTGTTTGTTTCCTTCTTTTTTTATGCTGAATGGGCAATAAGGTCTTTTACTAATATGAAATAATTATACAGAAGTCCTTAGGGACTTCTCCGTAATTTCATGATTTTAAGGGACTTTATTTTGATAATTTCTCTTCTTTGGGACCTGTGCGTAATTTTCCCTAAACTTTAACTCTTCTTTAAGCTTCCCATACCCGTGACTTTGCCCATCTCTTCTGAAACTATGCCCATCAATTTTAATATTGAAGTTGAGCAAGAAAAAAAATTTAAAATTGAAGGAGTAACAATGGCTTGCTCGCAGCCCCAAAAAAAAGGAGGATGGCTTATGAATAGTGACTTGTGTCTTAAGTCATCACTAAGCCATGGAAGGATCAGCTTGAAAGATGAGATATATGTATATATTGATATTGATGTGTGGATTTTTGGTGTCTGAATATTGGGATTTTTTGTGTGATAATGTATATCCATGGTGAGTGTTTCAATGTTCAAATTAATCTTTTTTTTTTTTTTTTGTCAAAATATAAATAATCTTTTGATTCGTTACAAATTGTTAAATCTTTTTAGTCTTTCGGTAATGGTTGTGCTTTCCGCGTGTCATGGAATCAGATTTCATTAATTTTTAGTGCATTATGGCTCAGAAAATGATAGAGAAATCTTAATCGACTTTTTCTTCTCCTCATATGATACATCTCCCTGCTTGTTTCACCACCTTCGTACAGCTTACCCATTTAATTTCCTGAAAAAAAAAAAATATTTATCTTAAAATCACAATTAATTATCAACTTGAGCAAGATTCATAGTGAAGTTACAAATGATTATCAATCAAAAATTATAAATTTATTTTGAACATGAATCATGTAACTGTTATAAATATAAAATTTGAAAAAAAATCTTATATAAAGACGGTTGAATTACCTATATTCTAAATTGGGTTAATAAATTTTACAAATCCTAAATTAGGTCGATGTTCTAAAACAGATTTTAAAATTTGATAGTTTTACCTTAATACCCCTAATTTATTCTCTCTATAGCCTTCCCATCCCGTTTCCTATTCAACACTATTTGCGAGGACTTCACATCATAGATCACTTCTTTTTCTCAGTCTCATGGTGGAAAAAGCTTGTCTCTTGGCGGCCTTCGCATGGTGATGGAGATGGTCACCGAAAAATCCAATTGGAATTTTAATGATGAATCCAATATTGTTTTGTTGTTGATGTGAATTGGGCGAAGAGAAGAATTACTTGAAATTCCCGTTGATTAATTAGAATATGGGAAGGAATTTTTGAGAAGGTGCTTGTTGAAGGATTCCAGAAAAAAGATGGACGGTGGAGAAGCTCGTGGAGCATCCCTTTATGGCCAACAAAACTATTTCATTAGAGCATCTCAAAGAACTCGTCAACGTCTTCAAAAAGTCGCCTCAATTTTCCAGGCTGGTTTTGCAATACAACAACTTCAACTCTAAATTCATCAGAATCTAATGACAGGTGGGAGTGGAAATCAAAATGTCATAGTTGGGTTTGTGTTATAGGAATAGGAATTTTTTTGTAGCCAGTGGCAGAGGTTGAGGGGCCGAACAGGGAGTGGATTCTTTTATACAATTCTTAAATGTTAATATATGGATTCTAAAATCCTGTTTTAGGACATCTGACCTGATTTAAGTTTTGTTAAATTTAACAATCTAATTTATAATATAGGTAACTCAACAGTCTTTTAAAGAGATTTTCTCATGAAGTTTTTTGTTTTTAAATTTTATCATAAGAACTCTTAATTATTAATTAAAGCTTTACCTTGCCATAAACAAATTTTCTGAAGATGCGTATTTCTTATAATTTTGTGTGATTAATCTGTTTTAAGTAAATAATATTATCAATTTTAAAGATAATTTTTAAATAATAAAAAGATAATTTCATTCATTTTTATTTAAACTTGTATTTGTATCTGTATTATAAATTTAATTGAAAATATTATTATAGAATAGCATACGAATTTGGTAAATCATAATTTTTAATACAGAAGTGGTATATTATTACAATGTTGTGTGCGCGCCCGGATATCCATGGCGCCTTTAATTGTCCAATATTTTCCAATACAATAAAATCTAAAATAAGCACACACACGGGCCAATGCATGAATACTCTGAATAAGAAATTTGTATTAAGCAAATCAGCACAAGAGTACACACTTACTACACTTGACGCTGTTACAAAATCATTCTGAATATTATTACGATTATTACGATCATTCTGAACTTTGTTCTCTTTTATTTTTTTCAAAAACTATTATTACGATTAATTATAAATATTTTACAAAATGATGAATTACAAACCCATCATAAACTAATCGTGATCAAATCGAAACAATTGTGACTTGGGGTTTCTAACGTTACAATTTTACCGATATTAAATCACCAGACTTTTCCTCTATAAATACTAGGGCCTGTTTGGTACAGGAACATGTGAGAAAGGAACGAAAGATGGATAAGTTTCTCGTTTGGTACAGTTTTTGTGTTTAATCTTCTAGGGAACTTAAGCTCCCGGGCCCACCCCAGGTCCATCAATCTTCCGAGGAAAATAAAATCCCACCAAAATTGGTGGGAACCCAAATTCTTACATGAACAATGACACTTTCGAACATATTTACCCTCATAATTTTTTTTCCCTATAATGCAAGAAAATATGATTAAATTCAAATTAATGCGATAAATTCAAACTTATGCGATAAATTTGAACTTATGAGATAAGTTTGAACTTGGCAGAGAATATTTTAGACAAATTCAAACTTGGCGGGAAAATATTTTAGATAAATTCGAACTTGGCATGATAATATTTTAGACAAATTCGAGCTTAATAAGAGTATATTTTTAAAAAAATATATTTTAGAACCCGGATCAGAATTGTTGTTTATATTTCACAACAAGTGCCCTTTTTTTGAACACGAGAGTGATATCATGGAATATGATGTAATAGTTCCCCTTTTCTTTATGTTAATTTATTTTTTGGTGAAACTAAATGTTCTGGTGTAGAACACAAGTGTCTAGCCTCAGTGGACTAGTGAGTGGTTTATATTGGACCAAATAGCTTCTCAGAGATATCTATCGATTAAACACCAGAGAGAAGAGGATTACTCAATGTTATCTATGAGGAAGATAACACGAGTGCTCGGAGATCACTATGCCACACAGGTATGGTGTTTTACCAGAGGGGTGGAGTGTGTGCACAATGAGACTGAATGTAAATAATGGAGAATGGAGAGCGTGCACCTGGTGAGTATCCTTCTATTTATAGAGATCACCTAGGGGTTCAGTCCACTCGCTGTGCATCCATTCCCCAGGCAACATGCGCCTCCACGATCTATAAATGCCTGCTCCACTACCTATACTATCCAGGATTATAGGCATGATCATTGGGTGATTATCGTTTTACCTAATTAAAGAAGGATCCTGTCATAAAGTCCCCTTACTGGGCCTTATATCTGCCAGGCCCATTATACAAGTTCATAACACTAAACTTGATAGAAATGGAAATGGGACGAGTGGAATGTATTGTGTCTGTGGGATGCTTAACCTCAACTTCCATTTCTGATTTTATTGACTGGATACTAGATAACAGTGAGTAAAATATGCGGAGATGCTGGTCGTGAGGATCTACTTGTCATGTGTAGTAGTAGTGATGGTGCAGAGCACATGTATGCACGGGAAACCTACACCTTATTTTTTATTAGTTTCTACCTTGCAAATTTCTTTCACTGAATTAGTCTTACCATCATTATGTCTTTAAATCGGCTATGGCACGAAAGAAAAGCTTGAGAAAGTCCCTGAAGGGCATTGGTTATGTGAAGAATGCAAAGATGAAGGGGAGGCTGAAAATAAAAGCTTGGGTAGGATTAAAGTTGTACGATATGATATGATTCGTCCTTGAACTAACCAAAAGTAAAAAGCTTTTCACTATGATCATAGTTGCATTACATTTTTCAAATCCAAAACAAAAAATGTACATTATTCAAATCGTCAAGTTAGTGCCATTCAAGTGCAACTAAATCGGTTGCACGATGATATGGCAATTAGCCACTGTCCTCTTCTAACTTGTCAGAACTGACATGATATGGCAAGTTTATTATAAATATTAAGGTTATTAAAACCAGGCCGGTCACTGAACCAGTCGCGGTACTAGGTATAGGATCAAGGGTCAATAGGTTAGATCGAGTTAAACCGGAGCTAAACCGGATCAAACCGATAAAGAAATGAAAATTTCATATTATTAATATGAAATTATATATAAAAAAAAGGTAACATTGAGTATGTGAAAATTTTATTAAGGTGAGAAAATAAGGGTCAGTGAAAATTTTATGTATATTTTAATATTTATATATAATTAAGGTGATTTGACGGATGGGAAAACGTGCCAAACTTTTCTGATGCTTGAAGCCTTCAACACGTTTTGTCAGGAGGAGGGTGGACATTTGTTCCTTTGAGATAAGAAAAGTTGAAAGGTGAAAGTGTGATAGAGTCACGAGTAAAGACTAGAGAGAGAAAAAGTTAGAGTCTTAGAGAGAAGAGCTATGACTTGGGTTTCGTGTGGTTTTGTTCATTGCCCATCGTTCACCTCTAAGTTTCATCGCCGTCATTGTAGCTCCGTTGGCCTTGGTCCCCGTCTGTTCTATGGTCTCACCGGTTTCCGCCGTCAATTAGCACCTCGACACATCTGCCATCGTTAATCTCCGGTGGCCTCCCTCCTCATCGATCTCCGATGGTTTCTGAGGGGAAAGAAGTAGTGATCGCTCCGATTCCAGGTAACCTCAATACTTCGTTGCTTCTTTATTTTTCACTGATGAGCCTATAAATGTCGTCGATCTAACCTGAAGGACGCCGATTTGGCTGCCAGCTCTGTCCATCTCTCTCTTTGTTCATCTCTCCCTCTTTCCATGTCAAAGCTTCCCGACATTTTTTTTTCAAAAAGAAAAAGCCTAAACTTGATAAATATGCAGCAGATTTTCCAACCGGTTTGTATGGCCACTGCGGTTTTATGGTCGGTTCGCCGGTTTCCAGTCCGGTCCGGGTTTAATAACCTTGATAAATATGCTGTAGATTTTCCATTATTAATTTTTTTTTTTTTGTGAAAACGGGGCATCAACCCATTCTTATTACTATATCAATATAAAGTGTGTGTAAGAGATACCCATTACATCTTATACAAACAACCAGTAACAATACCTAGAGGAGAATCAAAATAAAAAAACACGTCCTCCTTGGCAAAACTTAAATTTGCAAGGGAATAAGCACAAATATTTCCTTCTCTATACATGAACACAAACTTCTCTAGAAAACATCTATAATGTATAGTAAATTTCAGACAGTAGCTTTGGATCAGAATCAGAAAGACCCTTCACCTACAATTTGGATTGCAACTGAACCGCAACTTTAGAGTCACATTTAACTATAATACAGTCAAGATTACACCTCTTTGCAACTTGTAAACAAGTCAACACTCCCCATAGCTCAACTTTGATAGTTGTGCAAACTCCCAATTTTCTGGAAAAACTTGCTATCCATTCTCCACTGCAACCTCTTAATAACCCACCACAACCAACAATCTTCCCTTCTCCTTTTCGATGCACCATCTATATTCAATTTGACCCAACCTAATCTTGGCGCCACTTATATGATATTCACTTCTTGTCTTACTCCCTTTATTTTCCCAAAGTCACGGCTTGCTTCATTTCTTGAAGATGTACCATAGTACAACTCCCCCTCTACTTTTAGGCATAATGTAATTATCCACAAATAATCATTTGTTTCGCCAATTCCACAAACACCAATATGCAAAGCCAAATTTAAGACTCAGTCCGTATCACCTCTAGACGGGATCCACTTAAACCAATCTTTTCCTTGCAACAAGACAAAATTAGATGGGAAGCAATCCTCATATAGCTCCTCCCATAGACTCCGAGCATACCTACAGTCCTTTGACATTCTCATTAATATCCGTACATTTGAAACAGTTGGGGTTGCCACCTAATAACTGACATCTTCTTTCCTCTGTTAACAACCTATCCTGCAATGCCAACCACAAAAAGACTTGCACTCTTCTTGGCCCCTTCCACTTCCATACTTCATTCCAAATATCTTCCCTTGCATCCTTCTCCTCTCTCAAACAATGATACATCTCAACCACCGTGTATTTATTATGTAGCTTTACACCCCACCTGATGCTATTTAGACTATTAGACTCTTTTGGGGGAGGTACTGCCATGATGAGCCTTTTCCCATCTTCATTAACCTATATACTAATCTTCTCCATATCCCATTCTCCAAACTTATTGACCGTATCTTTAACCCGTATGTCTTCCCCATTCTCCAGTGGCTGCCTTATACATTTATGAGCTAAAATCCCACCATTCTCCAGCCATTTGTCATACCAAAATCTCACTCTTTCCCCATTCCCGATATCCCAATAACTGTTCAATAGGACTTTCGATCATAACCTACACAAGTTTTTCCAGATTTCAGAGTTTGAATTAACCATTTTACATTCAGTGAGAAGATCCCTACTCCTTCCATAATTACCAACCAAAACCGAGGAATATAGGCTATCAAACTTGGAAATAATATTCCATGCTACTCTGCGTAGCATTGCATCATTCATGGCATCCAGCTTTCTTAAGCCAAAGCCTCCATTCTTTTTTTTCTTGCAAGTCGTTTCCCAACTGACTGCATGTATTCTCCTCCTTCCTACATCATTGTTCCATATGAAGTCCCGTTGGATTCTTTCCATCTGGTCCGTTACACCTCACGGTATGCACGAGTGCTGCATGCAATACACAACCATTTGATTTGTAACTAAGTTTACCAAAGTTAGTCTTCTAGCTAAGGAGAGCTTCTGTTTTTTCCAGCTACTTAGTCTCCCCTGCATCTTATCAATAATATGTTGAAACTTCCTCTTGTTGTTTCCTTCCCTTACCAGCTGAGCACCCAAGTATCTACCTAAGTCCTCCATCTTTTTGAAACCCAAGTAGGCACACACTATAGTCTACATATTTCTGTCAACATTGAAATGCCGGTTTTTTAGGAATTAATTTTCTGCCCAGATATTTCACCAAATTTCTCCAAGACACTCATAACCGAGCATATATGATCCAAGTTTGCTTCACATATCAGTAGGAGGTCGTTCACGAACACCAAGTGTGATATTTCAGTTCCATTTCTACTAAGTCCTATCGGGTTCCACTCCTTTTTACTAACACAATCCATGATTAAATGAGAAAGTTTATCCATACCAAGCACAAATAGGTATAGAGGGTCCCCTTGCCTTAGAAGGGGTAAATACCTTCCTTTTACCTCTATTTAACACAAGAGCCATATTGACCGATGTGACACACTTCATAATCACCCTCCTCAAATGCTCATCTATACCAATTTCTTTGAAAACTTTTCCAATAAAGCTCCAAGACATCCTATCATAATCTTTCTCTAAATCAATCTTTATAACCATCAAGCCTTTCTTCCCTTGTAGTTTACCCATAGAGTGCACTACTTCCTTTGCTATTTTATATTATCATGTATGCTTCTACTAGGAATGAAACTCGTTTGATAGGGGCAAACCAATTTATTCATCAATGGTTTCAGCCTATTAACAATCACTTTAGTTAAGCCTTTGTAGAGGACAATGCACAAAGCTATAGGATGAGATTGACTAACCACCTTCGAAACATCCACTTTTGGAATAAGCACCACAAGAGTGTCATTTATTTCCCTAATCCTTTCTAGATTTTTCCAAAGTTCTTTAATAACTTTTATACTTACAATCGCACCACCCTCCAATTATACTGGTAAAAGGCAGCAAGGTATCCATCATTCCCCAGGGCTTTAAAGCCTCGCTTTGGAAGAAGGCTCTCTTAATCTCCTTACCACTAACCTCCCAACTCAACCTCCAATTCTCAATAGCAACCTCACCCCAACCTTGATTTGTTTTCAACCATTCTCTCTCATTAATCTCTTCTTTAGATAGATTGTCATAAAAGATCTAAAATATATCCACTATCTCTTCTTCCTCCTCAACCCATAGACTGTCATTAGTTTTTACCATTTTTATTTTATTCCTCCTCCTTCTAATTAGGATCTTTGTGTGGTAATACCTAGTATTTCGATCTCCTTCCGTCATCCATTGTCCCTTATATTTCTGAAACCAGAGCACTTCCTCTTGTCTAAGAATCTGTAGTAGCTCAATTTCCAAATCCTTTTCCAAATTAAAGAGGAAAAGGTTATTCTTTCTGTTATTAGCTCTTTGGACCCCATTCAATCTATTCAAAATCCTCCTCTTCCTACTTTCAATTCTGTCAAAGACATCTTTATTCCATCGTGATAAATTTTACTACAAGCATGAGACTTTAAAGTTTATTTCCTGATCACCCTTCTAGCTTTCCTTAACTATCTCTTCATAATTCTCGTGTAGCTGCCAAGCCACCACATATCTAAAAGGTTTTACCTTACAGTTCTTATTTTTTGCTTCTAAACACACAACAATAGGATAGTGATCAGAGCACACCCTTAGGATAATTTTGATAACAACATTTGAAAATTGTTCTTGCCATGAAACATTGCATAAACACCTATCCAAACGTTTGTAAACCCTCTCAAATCCTTCCCATTTAGGCCCTCTCCAAGTGTGAAAAGGACCATTAACCTTTAAATCAATCGAACAACTCTCATGAACCCAGCTGTTAAACTTTCTACATCTTGTTTCATTCACTCTTCCACCCCCTTTTTGCTCAAAAGGTGTCTTGATTTCATTGAAATCCCCCGTCAACAACCATATGTAAGCTATCTTATGAGAAAGATTAAGCAACATATCCCAACTCCTATGTCTCCTTTGCTCATTTGGACTGGCATAAACAATTGTGAAGTACATCTTTTTACCACTCAAACATAGTTTACAATGAATAACTTGTTCTTCCAACCCCAATACATCCACTATTAAATCATCTAAACTCCAAAGAATCCATATTCCTCTTAAGAAACCCCTCAGGCTCCCTTATCACTGAATGTTTAAACCCCCAATTCTTTATAACTTTGTTAGCTAACACCCCACTGATCCTAGGCTCTAGGATTACATCAATATCCAACTTATACCTACACTTCATATCTCTAAGCATAGTAGTAAAGCCTTTGCTAGCTGCGCCTCTGCTATTCCATAGAAGAATATTCATCATAATAAAAATAAAGCTAGGGAAGAGCAAAGCACACTTACCTATCATCAGCAACTGTTGGGGTCACATGCCCCTCATCCACGCTCATCCAAAAGGATTTAATCTGATCTTCATCAGCCCCCACCCTCAGCATGTCCCCCGTGCCCATATCCCCCACATGCTTTAAGGTGCCACAAGATTCACTAGGATTTAGATTTTCTTTCCTAGACAAATTAACCTTATGCCAACTATTCCTTTCCACTACACAATTATTGATCCTTTTCACCACCTTTGCTACACCTTTTATACCGCCCTTATCGTCCTTACCTTTGTTAAGCACGACTTCATTCTTCTCCTACCTCATTCTTTCCTCTATTTTTTTCCCTTCATTTGGCATTGATCCCAAAAACCCCGTTTTCCTCAACTCTAGGGCTCTATTTACCTCCTTCATCTTATCATTCAATCCTTTTTCCTATATTGTGTCTTTGCTCCTCTCTATACACCTTCTTAGTAGAAACATTTTGATCAGCTCTCACTTGAACATTGACAACACTTATCAAATTCCCCTCATCCCCAGGTTCCACATTCAAGACCGAGAATCTACAACCACTTGGATTATTTTGCGCTGGCAGAGTGCTCCTTCAGTTTCTTCTGACTCTCTGGATAATTTTCCATAAATGTTTTTCAACTTCACTATTAGCTCCATTTCTCAGTTTGTCCTCCATAACCTCCACATCCATTCTTACCTCCATTTTCTTCCTGAGAAACTCATAGCAACCTTTTTTATTGTGCCCAAACCACCCAAATTTATTGCATAGCATTCCAAAGCTCTCATACACAACACTGAGTACCTGACCTTCAACATTAAACTCTGGTATTAACTATTTGGTTAGGCCCAGTTCAACACACATTCTCTCAAACCTACCTCTAGCTCTTTAAGCTGTATGTATGTCTAATCTTATAGATTTGCCAATTGCATTTCCCAAATTTAATAATAATTTCTTATCGAATAAGGTGTTAGTTCTCTATGTGTTTTGATGATAACTGACAATTGTAGACTTAATTGAAGTTTGTCTTTGTTAAGTTGAAAACTTACTGTCAAAGGCAAATTCGAGTTTGAACTTGACAGAGAGTAACTCAAGTTTTCTAAACTTAGCCAAACTCGAGTTTGTGTCAAACCTTTACAAGTTAAAGAAAACTCGAGTTAGTTTCTACAAACTTGAGTTTCGCCTGACGGAGAGCTTTCAAAGTTTTTGAACATAAATAAACTTGAGTTCATTTTGTCAAACTCAAGTAAGGACTTGGCTTAGAGCTTTTAAGGTTTTTCATCTTTTAAGAAAACTCGAGTTTAGCATAGTAAACTCCGGCTTGCTTGGCCGGAGTTTTAAAGTTTTCATCTTTTAAGCAAACTCAAGTTAATCTTATCAAACTCCAATTTGCGCTAGGCCAAGAGTTTTCAAAGATTTTACCCTTTTATGAACACTTGAGCTTGTTTTATTAAACTCCAGTTTGTAACAGGCTGAGAACTTCTCGCTATTTTGAACTTAAGAAAACTCAAGTTTGAATTTGAAAACTCCAGTTTGAGCTTTGTGGACTTAACTTTATTTTCATTTCAAAAAGTCTCAAACTCAAGTTTGTTACTTATTGCTTGAGTTTGCTCCTGTTTCAAAGTGTTCTTCAAAGCTCAGTCACGATGTTTATTTGAGAAAGAACTAAACTCGAGTTTTGCTTTTGAGAAAATATTGCAAACTCCAATTTGCTTGAACAAACTCCAGTTTAAAGTGCTCTGTTTGAAAACCAACTTTCTCGAATTTGTGAAATCTTCATATATGATCTAGATACTTCTTATCATCACTCGTTACTATTACTATGTTTAATCAGTTTGTCAGTGAGTTTCAGATGATCAAATGAGTATTAGAATGAAGATTAAGGTTAAAGTAAAAGGTGATGTCAGAACATTTATTGTTGGTCCAGAAAACTTAGTATCCTTTTGGCAAATCATTCTCTGAACTTTGCAAAGGTTTAAATGTCTTCTTTCCTCCTATGGAAGCCATATCATCCAACGGATTAATTTGAAGGAAAGTCAACAAGAATATCTAAGCACCTGGATTAACTCAAAGCAAGAGAAAGAATGAAACAAGTTGCAACCTAACTACATTTATGTCTCCAATAGTTACATTAATGATTCCAACGGTCATTTAATGCTTCCTACATATATAATTTGAAGCATTCAATTCTCAAAAACCACATGAATACGTAAAACGAAAAGCTATCAAGTGTTATTTGCATTTAGTGTTTTCTACTCATCCGTAAAGTATCGTTTGAACATTGAACTTCGGTGTTTATTATATCTGCTATGTTAGAGAGTTTATCATTGATTATCAATTATTATAAGAATCTTAAAGTTGTGGGACTTTGAGGTTGTGTTTATCGCTTTACAACTTGTAAGGGGAGTGTATCCTAGTGAGAGGATATCTTTAGAGTGCAGAGTGTGTAATCCCAGAGTGTCTAGGGACTGAACTAGGTCAAGAGTTAAGACTGAACCAATATAAATCTTGTTGTGTCAAGCTTCTCTTCTCTCCTCTGTTATACCCTGTTTTGCTGTCTGTGTTTGAGTGTTTTCAAAAGAATTTTTAAATTCCCAATTCACCCCCCCTCTTCGTGATTTCCTCAATTTACATAAGGGTGGAGGCAAGTCAGGAAAACACACCCATGCCACAACATAATCTATTTTCTCATTTTTAAGGCAGAAATCAGGCCTCCAACGTGCCACATTCAAGTATGCATCCATTACAACCCACGGACCCCCCATCAGAGCCTTCATATAATCTTCTTTACTTTGGAAATTAACTAAGTAAAAGTCATTTTCTAGATCGAATACATTAATGTTACCCTTCCTTTTCTAGATTTGCCACAATTTCTTCACTATGATGCCGTAGACAGCTGTCTTCCCAACAACTTCACTACCAATGTCCGGCGGAAAGGCCTCATTAGACGCTCCCTCTTCTTTTCCAAAAATAGGAATGTAGGACATAGAGGATTAGAGAAATCAACCGTAATTCCATCTCTTGGATTCAGAACCTTTGCAAAATTAGTGTCTGCTCCATAATCTTTGATTTCTTCTTCTTCCTCATTCTTGGACCATTCCCACCAACATACACTCAGATTCACATTGTTAAGCAGGGATTCCCTATATGACATCGACAGTTGAGCCTTACCATCTGATTGCATCAAGCCATCTTCATGAGATTTCACAACTTCTTCACCCGTAAACTCCCCCGTTGCAAAGCTCACTTTACGCTTCCTCTGACTTCCCTCCTTGTCCCTCCATCATTCTCGCACCTTCCCCTCCTCGTAGAGAGTGACCGGAGGGGACACTCATATCTTCGTCACAACGGGTGGCGAAGCCCTCTTTTTTTAGATTAGAACCCTAGCAGAGCTTCAATTTTTTCGACTCTTACTAATTTGATTTTCCATTCTTTTATTTGCTGCATTAGTTAATTATAGTTAACTATCTTCATATGAACATTCATTAGCTTCTTTTGTTGGGTTGGTGGTAATATCACTTGATATCCCCATGATCACTGTGTTCCATTTCTAAATTGTTCTGCTTATCCATATCAAAACATTTTATAGTAACCGATACTACTAAAAAAAAAAAAAAAAACCAAAAAAGGTGACAAAATTTGTAAGGGAAAAAATCTGTCGCAATTTGTTATGGAAAATAAGAGTAAATACCCTTTTTGGTCCCTGACAAAAAACGCGGTCTCCATTTTGGTCCCTTACAAAAAAAGAAGAAGTCCTTTTTAGTCCATAAAAAGGACGAATAAGGGTCGATTGGTTGACATTTTGATAATTATACTTTAATTTTATGATTTGGTTTAATATTTGTTGCAAATAAAGATTATGGATATATTCATGATGTGAGAGAAGATATTCTTGATATTTTTACCCATGAAACAGAGTTTACTACTCAAAGTGAAGCACAATCAAATGTTTTTAAAATTGATGATAGTAGTGAGGAGATGAAAATGATAGTCATCGTACTCATATTGATTAATGGTAAGCTTGTTATGCTTCGTGTGAGTTACTTATGTGCAATAGTTTACTCTTAATTAGGAATTAGTACCTGCATTTGTTTATTGCATTAAGTGTGTTGTGGACATTAATGTTGACAACATTTATTTGATAAATTAGAACTTTAATTGTTGTAATTTACTAATTGTATTTCTTTGAAAAAAACGGAGGAAACGTAGTTAAAAGTTGGAATAGTAACTTTCGGGCATGGTTATCGAACCCGGACCAGACCGACTGGTTCAAACCGAAAACCGGCTGTGAAACTGATCCGGAAAAATGATAGAAACCAAGGTCATCAGCGGTTTTTTTTTTTTTTCAAAAAAGTGAAAGACGAAGAGGAACAACACTATGCAAGGCTTTAGGTCGGTGTCTTTGTACCGTGTCTTGTCGCAATCTGGTTTGGTAGGGGGATTGGAGGTCCTCGTCAAAGATCGGAGTTATGCTTTTTGAATCACTTTCTCCACCATATCGTTAACAATCGGAGCGTTTTGATCTGTGTTTACTCTCACTAATTCACTTTCTCTTCGATTTCTCGCCTCTCTCTCTCTCTCTCTCTCTCTTTCTTGCTCTCGCTATTTCCTTTTCTCTCGGCATGAAGAAAGGATGAAGAATGAAGAATTCCAAGGAAATATATTTTATTCTCTTGTACACGCATCTAACCTTTGGGTTTTGGGGGTGATGGATCTTGTCACTAAAGTACTAAACACGCATGTGATTTCTCTTCTCTCATACTTTTGTATATTTTATTAATTATTATAAATTTTAAAATCCTTTTAGTAATAAATTTTTGTATCAATTCCAAGGAGCATTGGCCCATTAAATTGACCTTTGGGTGCTTTGGGTCTTGCCAATCACCATTACTATGGAGTCCTTTCGTTTGAAATTTGAACCTCCCTTCTTTATCCTCTCATTTCTTTTAATTTTTTTTTTATAATTTTATATTAATAATCCTAATATTTTCACTTTCTTATCAGTTTGGTCCAAGTTTAACTCCTGGCCTAACCCATTAATCCTTGGCTCAAGCACTCCCGACTAGTTCGGTGGACCGGTTCGATTTTAATAACCTTGCTTTCGGATCCTCGTAGGCCGGCCTTAGCCCCGCTGCTCTCGGGCCGGACTTTGGAAAACATATATTTTTCTTACCCAAGGCTCGTAGGGCCGGCTCGTTAGGCCTTGGCCCTTCAAAGGCCGACTGATTTCCATTTCTCTAATTATAACCAACAGTTTACAGAGAATTAGTTACCTCTCACATGAAAACAAATTGATTGCAAACAATTGATTATATAGAGCAATATTAGCACATTAATATTTTGGAAGCCACAATCAATAATTTGGCAAAGTCATTTCAAAAGGATTGTAGCTTAAGAATAAATAAATTAGAAATTTATTAATTTTTCAAATATAAATTATTTGTCAATAAATGCATGAAACTTAGTTCATTGAAAAAAATATCATCAATGACGCAATTTTAATATAGCTTAATTAAAAAAGGAATGATAAATTTATTAAATTTTAAATACAAAATATTTGTAAATAATGGCATAATCTTTTATTTCATTGAAAGAATAACATCAATGTCACAATTCTATAAAAAAAGTTTAAATCTTATAGGGGCAACCATTTCTTTTTTAATTTGAGGAAAGTTAGATCAAAAATTCAAAATATCTAATTTCAAATAGTCTAACTAGCACGATATAAAATTTAGGGGTTAATATAATGTAAAGAAAAGTAGGGAAAACGTGTTGGTAATTAAAATTCAGAATAAAAATGAAAGCAGAATATTAAAATAATGTTAATAATATGCGGTACATTTTAGGCAGGGTGCCGATGCGCACCTCCACTACCCAAAAATAGGGCCTTCCCAATTATTTTTCAATGTCTTTTTATCATTTGTTTCTATATAAAATGAGTAACATTTTGATAATTTATGGGGGAAAAAGTAGTTTTCAATTTTTTATATTTTTTTTAAAGATTTAATACTTTCATTAAAAAAGAAATTACACACTTTTAGAGTATTAAAGGGAAAACCCCTTTAAGGTCCCAAGAGACTAAGAAAATGTGAAAAAGATCCCATAGAAAATTCGATGTCAAAAAAGTCCTAAAAGGTTGTTAAAACTCACAGATGGAGTTGTCAATATCCTATGAAGGAGTTGACAATGAGACCTTTTTGACATCCAAATTTTCCGTGGGATTTTTTTGACATTTTCTTGACCTTTTAGGACTTTAACAGAATTTTCTCAATATTACATCTTTGAAAAATCATTAAAAAAAAAAAATCATTATTTTTTAAGTGAAATCAAAATATCACACATTTTATATATAATGAATCTGATCATAAAAAGAAACAAAAAAAAATTGGGAAGCCCCCTATTTTTGGGGACAACAGGGTGTGCATCAGTCAACCTTGCCGTATGTAATATACATTTCACAAGGTTGTTATTTTTGAAAAAAACATGTATATTTTATGCTGTTTTTAATAATATTGAAATGAAATGAAACATATTGAAATAAATTTCTCTTCTAACAGTTTTTTTAATAAATCATGCAATTCATATTGTGTCCTTCCTCCATTTCAAATATCTAAATGCTTTAAATTTGAACCATTGATTTGAAATTGATACCATTGCCCATTATGGAACTTGTCATTTCTCTAGATATTCCATGGAAACAGCATGGAGCCTTGTTTTAAGAACCAAACGACAATAATAAGCACTACAACAATAATAGAAAACCATTTAAAATTTATAGAAAAGTGAAATGAGCTAAAACTACCTCATTCACTTGGAATGCAATGATGATGTTTTTGTTTCCACCAAGTAGACCAATACGAATTTATCTTAGTAAATCTTGTCATTTCCTCATTAAGTACAAATATTAATCGCTGCATGTGACAATGAAAGGAGAAAAGTTCTCTGCTTTTCATGCACGTTGCATTTCGTAACTTCCGAAACAACGAAACACCGGCCTGCTATTGTGTGGAGAAAAATTGAAAGGAGAGATTGGTGAATCCCACGAGCACTTGAGGAAATAATAATGGTAACAGCAAAAACTGAGGTTATGAAGGGAGAACATGTGAAGATTTATGGAAAGCTTAAATCATAGAGAAATCAATGAAATATCAACAACAATTAGTATGTAGCATTTATACAACTCTTAGACACCCTGGCCTATTTCCATCAAAGAGAACCAAGCTCGAAAAAGATGAAGAAGGAAAGCAAAGAAAGAAAGGAAAAAAATACATAGCATAAATCACAGTCAAAACAGGCTATATACATAGCGTATAATAAAAATACCTAACCCAATTATAAGCTTTGCTCCCTTCATTTCAGAGCCAACGGTTATGTTCAGAGCATAAATACAAACCATTGATCATTGGAATAATGAATGAACAAAATAAAAAAACTTAACAGTAAGTTGAGATCACTGTATGATGAGAAATAGTAATGACTAGAATGAAAAACACAACTTTGATCTCAAAATGTAAAACATCAACAACAATAGAAAACATAAATATAATTTGACATCATCACTATAGGATAAAAAAATAATATCAGCATTTGACATAAACAGTGCAATGAACTGGATATAATTTAACCACAATAAAAACAAAGCACAGAATTCAACAGCCCGATTATGTCATTCAAGAGGCTAAAAAACTTTACGAAGGCAAATTGGACAAGGGACTTCCTTACAAAATGAACTTATTTACAAAATTATAGGTGTTCAACAAACACAAATATGCACATGAAAAAAATGAACATAAACTTGATACCAACACTTCATGAGGTATTCGTATCAGATATCTACAAGGACTTGAATCTTGATACGAATGTATATGAATATATAAAATATATAGAGTAGTAGTAACAATAATAACACAAGAACAAAATGTCCAAAGTCTTATACACAGTAGACAGTAGATAAGCATTGGTTTCATAAAGTAAATCTGCAAGTGACTTAAAGCCAGTACCAATCAATTCGCTGTCACAAATATGTGCTGAAGGATCCTTATACATAGAAATGGCCATCTATTCACAGATTTGAAGGATCCTTACAAACAAGTTGGCATTATTTTCGCGCTCTCCAGGTTGTGAAACTGGCTTTGTAACAATAATTGTTTGTCTTTCAGGTTCATGTATAATTCTGGTGTTATGCATGTCCAAAGTACAAGTTGCTGGGGGCCGGGCAAGTAAATCCACATGCTATCTTTCTTATTTTGGATAATATTTAGTTAATGAAGCAGTGCCATACGTGTCATGAAAGGTCTAATCCAATATAAAGAATTTAAATACTTAAAGGAATGCAAGGGGTGCCAATTTAAAGAATTACCATATGCAATTGTGCAAGTTAGACATGGAGCCACCAGAATTGATTTTTCTCCTTATAGGAGAGTACAAGTATAATGAATATATTCTCAATCTGGGCACACAAGAACTGATTTTCCTTTTCAAATCCAAGCTAAAACTAATGAATGGGTATGTTCATATCTTTGATAAAGGATAGAGTAGGATAATCTTAGGCAAACTTATGGCTTACTTTTGAATGGAAGTTATTATTATTATTTTTTTTCTCTTCTAGTGAGGCACAAATATCCCCATTGGAGGCAAACCCGTTCGAGGCATTGTCGAACACTAAATATAGACACTTTTTTAAGTAGAGATTTGAATTTTGGTTCGCTATATTATGAAGGACTAGCCCCTTTCGCTATGTTTAATAGAAGTTACATATGGATAATTATGCTTAACATTGCCCTATAATCTTTCATATCTATAATACAATATTACAAAGGAATATGATACAAAAATAAGATAAATCATATGACATGTTTGTTTGAGAAGTGTTAGAAAGAGTGAAAAACAGATTACCTCAAATAATTTTTTCTTGGCGGCAATTGTTTGAGAAGTGTAAGAAGGAGAAAGAATTATTAACCAAGTCTGTTCTATTAATATCTGTCCAATAGTTTAATTCAATAAATAATATTTAGTTAGTCACTTTTTTCAATATAATATGTAAGAAATTTTTCTATGTATCAAGTCATTTTAGTAAGGCATGTGGTTAAAAGCATTTAATTATTTCTTTTATTTTTTGTCTTACATATTTTTTTTATTAAAATTTTATAATTCTACTTATCTTTTCGTTTAAACGAAACTTATTAAAATTTTCCCGACCTCTCGTTTCCTTCATGCCAAACTCTAAAGATGCCTATCAATATTTTGAGTCTTGTGCCTAATTGGACATATTTTATACTCCCTCCGGTCCTAATTATAAGACAACATTGAAAAGTTCATTTTGGTTCTAATTATAAGACAACATTCTTATTTTTATCAATTTTTTTCCTAAAATAGCCTTATTGAACTTTTTCAATGATAATTAAATACAATAATAATTTAATGATGCACCTATGTATTATATAAAATAAGTAATGTTTACAACTCATTAATATCAAGTACATCTTAATTCTACTACTTTTTAATAAAATAATTAAGCAATTTTTGTCATATTTTTCCCATACCACCCCAACTAATACTTCCTCTACAATAATTAATTTAATAACCTAATAAAATATTAATTTTATTATCTTTTTTGCATGGCTAAAAAAAATAACCTTGTATTTGTATTATGCCCTGTTCTGTTATAGAACACATGTCCACCAAGGGTGGTATATTGATCTTGGATGAATAGGCTCACTCGAATATCTATGGAGGAGATAACCAGGAGAGCGTAGGATCACCGTACACGACAAAGAGGTGGTGTGTGTGCACAGTGAGACCGTATGTAAATAGTCTAGGTTAGAATGTGTGCACATTGTTACCTGTCCTCTGTATTTATAGAGGTGTCTGGTGCGATATATCCGGGGCACGCCATTAATGGCGCCCCATTAATGAGGCGGATATTCGGGATACGCCATTAATGGGACGTGTCATTAATGGGGCGGATATCCGGGGTACGCCATTAATGGGACGTGTCATTAATGCGGCGAGTACCTCGGTAGGCCGTTACGATAGGGGTGGATCTTACCTAGCTGAGATTTCCGGATCTTCTGCTATGATTAGCGGATTATGCCTCCTGGCCCTGCTTGGGCCGCTTTATGGACTTGGGGCTTTTGGGCCGGTCCGTAACAATTGCCCCCAGCTCGGCTGTTCAGGCTTCTGGGCGGCCGGGGTGTATAATTCCCCCGGCCCCGGTTTGTGACCGGGGCCTATACTTCAGCCAATTCGGCTTCTGACGCCGTGGCTTATCCCTGTTATGACAGTCTGGGTGGTGCCCTGGGTCATGCCTGACCGGGGCGTAGCGAACGGCCTTGGACTTACGTGGTTAGCCCCATGTTCGTGGGTAAGTCGTTTGGTCTTCTTTCCGTAGGCGCCATCATTGCTGCTTTACACCTGGCTTGCCCTGATTGGAAAGAGTCTGCAGCCGTCGCGCCCCTCCGAGTGCCGATTTGCGTGCACATTTAATGCTCCTACGTCATTCTGCGCATTTCTCATCGTGTCTGGGTTCAAAGACCGAACTACCCCCGGCGTTTCCCATCCTTTTCCTTATATGAAGTATTTGTTTCGTGTTTGCCTATTTCATTATTTCCGCTACGACTTTTCTTTGTGAACTTGCTCACGAGTTTCCTCTGCCAAAACTCTATTGTTCTCCATTTCCATCGTTCGAGTCTCCTCCTTCTTACTCACACGGGTATTTTCCGTCCTTCTCTTTACTCTTTACGGCGTACTTCGTACCGTTTATATATCCTTTGGTCTCTTATCTACATTTCCCATTCCTTTTTCTTTACGGTTTTTCGAGTATCCATTTGAGACCATTTTCTAGCTTTTGCCTGCTTTTGTCACCTACGTGTCTGTGCTCGCCTCTCTTTCGACATAAGGCCTTTAGTTCTTAGGTTTTAGTTCCTTTCTGATGGATAGAAATATGCATTTTCCTAAACCTAGATCAATGCTAACCCCTGAGGAAGAGGAGTTTCTTCGTACTCGCTACCCGCGAGCTTCTTATTGGGTTCTCGGAACCGAGCTTCCGGAAGCGGAGAGGTCAGCCCCTTTACTCCAAGGCGGGTTCGGTTACTCAGGACGAATCGGGCCCCAACCCGTACCTGCTAGAGCTCTCTCTCCTTCTCCTGTCCGAGCTTCTGCACACAACATTCCTATCTTATCGCCCGGACAGGCCAGGGTTGGCTCCTTTGTCGGCCACATATCTCCAGTCTTATTGGCCCAACCACTCAACTTTTGCGAGGGTCCACCCTCTGCGAGCTCGGACCCTTATCCCGATGATTATCTCGGCCCCTGCTGGGACTGCTTGGCGGAGGGTTCATTCCTCATTGCGCACGGCGAAGATTCCAGAGCTTCCTCGGTTCTTGGTTCTTGCCGGCATCGGCAACCTTTGAGCCTTTCTTCTGGCGTACCCTTTCGTCCGAGTCCGCCACTTGTTTTGCCTTCTAACATTCTTTTACCGGTATTTCCAACTCGCTAATTTCATTTTATGTTGCATATAGGTTAATGGCTCCGAAATCTACGCCTCCAAGAAAAGGACCGAGGCGAGGACTCGGACTCTTCTAGTCCACCCGAGGCTCTGTGTCGAAGGTATCCCTGGGTGTCCCATGAGGTCTGGAGGACCCGGTCCTTGATGTCGGATACGGATATTGCCCGTTTGGATCTACCCGCCATGGAGGGGTGCGTATTACGCCGCCCGGAGGCCGATGAGCCTGTTTGTGCGGAACGGGAAATAGGCAGTCCTAATTTCTTTTACTTCTACCGGGATTACCTTACTCGGGTCGGTGTTTGCTTCCCTTTCACCCACTTCCAGATGCTGGCCCTGCTGCACCTGAGGCTTGCTCCGTCACAACTTCATCCGAACGGGTGGGCTTATCTTGTTGCTTTTGAGCAACTGTGTCGCTCCTACCCGGTTCCGGTTCCCTGCTCGACCAATCTTTTCTTTTATTACTTCGGCCCTTTTACCCCTGGCTCTCCTAAGGAAGGTGACAAGCTAAAAGGGTTGGTATCTCTCCATGTTAATCCCGACCGGAAGCTCATAAAGCCCTTCTCCGATTCGTTTAAGCGGTTCAAGAATGCCTTCTTCAAAGTTGTCGCCGTACCTGGTAAGCCTACCTGGTTTTTGAAGGGGGTTGAGGCTGCCAACGTGGAGTGGCGTTTCCTATATTGGATGGAGAGTCACCATAAAGCTTCTCCGTCCTCCTTCCAAATTTCGAAAGATGAGCTTCTGCCAGAGATGGCCCCTCATGTCCCTAGGTTGGACGCCTATGTGGAGAAGTATCGCGTCCAGACCTTTTTCATTTCCGGGGAGGGATTTAGGCCAGTCCCCTTTACTTGTAGGAGTCCCTCCCTTGCCATGCTATTTGTTTTTTGGTCATATTTGTAGATTTTGTAGTAATTTGTGCTTATTCCTGACTTCCCTTTACCTGTTCTTTTCAGCTCAAGACATGAAGGCCCTTCCCGGTTACTTGAAGAAAGTGAATCTGGCCGCGGCTTCACCGAGTGATCGGTCTCAGAAATGGGCCGTCCCTGTCAAAAATACTGTGCCCAAGGCTCACACCTCTGTAGTGACCAAGAAGACTAAGGTCTCGGGCGGTGGTGAGTCGGCTCCATCCATCCCCTCCGGGCCATCTCAGGAAGTTGTTTCCGGTACTTCGAAGGGGAAACAGGTTGTTGTCTCCGGCGGGGAAACTGTACCTACGGTTGTCGCGACTACTCCTTTGGCATCGGTTATCACGGCACCTTTGCCAACTCCGACTCCTCCACCTCCTTCAACCGGGCCCTCACGTCCTTCTTCCGTGCTTCCTCGTAGCTTCATATGGGACAAGGGGGTGACCAATGAACTGGATGTCGTGTTCCTCCCCCCGGATATTTATGGAGAGCCGAGCCTTGTCCCCGCCTAGTGCTGAGGAGGTGTATGCAGCGCAACGATATTTGTGCAAATGTTTGTTGGGTTGCTTTTGCAAGCTTATGTTCTCGTGAGGGAGAAGTATGCTTTGGCGGATGCAGAAAATAAATGCCTGAGAGCGTCTCAGGAAGAGGTGGCGGCCCAGCGAAAAGCTCTGGAGGAGGCCGCGTCAACAAAAAAGGCTTTGGCCGATGATGAGGCCAAACTGCATATTATGGAGGAGGAGCGGGATGCCGCCCGGCTCGAGCGGGATGCTTCTAAGGCCGCCTGTGTGAAGATGGAAAAAGATCTTCAACAGGCGCGGGAAGGGGCGGAGAAGTTGGCCTCCGAGTGTGCCCGGGCCCAGAAAGCGCTAGGCGAGAGTATGGAAGCAGTGAAAGCCCTTCAGAAGCAACGCGATACGCTGTTCTCTAAGGTTACAACAGCCGAGGAGGCCCTCGCCGTAGCGCAGCAGGCGCGCTTGGAGTCCGATGAGCTCTTAAAAGACCCGCCGATTGCTTTGACAATGCCCTAGAGCAGATCCAGTTTTGAATCCGACGACGAAGCTTAACTTGGACGGCTATGATTTTCGCGCCTCTGTTGAGGACGGAGTCTTAGTTCCGTATCAATCTCCTTCCGCCAACGTGTCCCGATCCGAAGAAGGGGGAGGAGAGTCGGACGCGGAGAGTGAGGCGACCAAGGGCTCTCATGAGGCCGGCCCATCTAGTTAAGTTTAACTTCGGTCTTTGGTGGGCGTCGTGCCCCCTTTATTTTGAAGATTTCCGGCCTTTGTGCCGTTTTGTAAATATTTGTATGACTATGGATGAATTATTTATTCGCCCTTCTGCCATTTTTTAAATTCCATATTTGAAATTTCTTGACCGTAGTAGTAGATACGAGTCGTTTACTCGACCAACACTAGTGTGTGGGAGGATGGGGGGCGAGGTTGTATGTTTTAACCTCTTGGGGTGTTAACTTAACCGCACTACCTCGTTCGCTTGACTAGTTGGAAAAGTTGATGGGAACCGAATTAAGGGCGAGGCCGTCACATGTCGACCGAGGTGTCTATTACCTCAAATCTGACATTTTGACTTGATCAGGGTCGGAATGACGGCCTGCTTTCTTAAATCGGGCGAGTGTTGACGCGTCAATTTCACGAAGGCCACGTATGGCATTTTCGCCGAGCTCTTACCAATGCACGTCGGAGTACAACGGCCGGTGTCATACATCTAGATGTTTTTATGTTAATGACCGAGTATAAGTACCTCGGTGTCGGGTTTTGGACCGGGCTTAATGGCCTCGGTTTCATGCTTAAGCAAGTAATTGTGCACATTGACGCATTGCCTTGATGGATTCCTTCATTAAATAAAGCAGCTCTAAAGAGCGTACAAATGGTTATGAATAAAGAACAATTGGAAAACAATTGGGAGAAACGTAAGGGAAAGTAAGAAATAACCGAACAGTAGCCTTGGTGTCTACGGGACCGAGTCTTGACCTAGCTATAATAGATCTTTAGCTTATCGGCGTTCCATGTCCTTTTAACCGGCTTCCTTGCCAGGGTTTCGAGGATATATGCCCCAGCATCGAGTTTTTCTTTAACACGATATGGACCTTCCCAATTTCGCCGACTTTCCGTCTCGGGAATTCTTGTTTCCTATGTCGGCCGCCGGGAGTACCAAGTTACCTCGGTTGAAGGATCGTGGTCGAACCTTCCGATTATATTTTGCCGCGAATAGCTACTTGGCGGCAAGTTCCCAGCAATGGGCTGTGACTTGGATCTCATCTATTAGGTCCAGGTCTGTCTTTAGGGCGTCGTCATTTGACGTCGGTCCTTCCTGTCCGGCTCTGATCTTCCTCCATGATGGCTGCCCGATTTCCATCGGGATCATTGCTTCACATCCATAGGTCAGTCGGAATGGGGTTTCCTGGGTTGAGGACTGCACACTCGTCCTGTAGCCCCATAGGACTCTGTGGAGCTGTTCGGTCCAGCTGGAGTCGACCTTTAACATGCGTTTCTTTAATCCGTCAAGAATGATCTTATTAGCCGACTCGGCCTCGGCCGTTAGATTGCGGATGTTCGACGGAGGAGAAGTGTTCTTTGGATGTCCAAGTTGGACAATAAGGCCTGGAATCTATGGTCCGTGAACTCGGGTTCCATTATCGTGACGACTTCGTAGGTATCCCGAATCGAGCAAAGATGTTATGACGAACGAATCTCATAATTCGAGACGAGGTGATCGTCGTCAATGCCTCCGCTTCAATCCATTTGGTGAAGTAGTCTACGGCGACAATGAGCCATTTGAGCTGTCCAGGTGCTGTCTTGAACGGTCCGAGGATATCCATTCCCCATTTATAGAAGGGCCAGGGGGCCGGCATCCCTTTTAACTCCGTCGGTGGTGGCCATAAGATCCCGGCCTGTTTCTGGCAACTGTCGCACCGCTTGGCGGCTTCCATGGCGTCATGCTTCATGGTGGGCCAATAGTAGCCGGTGCGTAATGCCTTCCTTGCCAAAGCCTTGCCCCCCATGTGTTGGCCGTTGCATCCCTCATGTATCTCGGTCAAAACGTACCTTGCTTCGGACTCACCGAGGCATCGCATCATCGGGCAGTGCACTCCTTTCCTGTAGAGCTGATCATCGACCATGGTGTAGATGGCGGCTTCTCTCATCAGCTTCTTTGCTTCCGTGGAATCTGTTGGGATGATCCCCCTTTCGAGGTAATCTTCGATTGGCTTTCGCCAGTCCGTGGCGGACGAGATAGTCATGACGCATGTGGGCTCGGCCAAATTACGTTGGATCACGGTTCTATGACTCCCTAGACCTTTGGTACTTGCGAGTTTGGAGAAAATGTCGGCCCGGGCATTCTCTTCTCTCGGGATATGAGAGACAATCACCTCTTCGAACTCCGTCATTACCTCTTTTGCTCTGTTTAAGTACTTAGCCAACAGGGGGCCTTTTGCTTGATAGCTGCCATCAATCTGAGCGGCGACGAGTTGCAAGTCGATGAACACCTTAACTCGCCTCGCTCCGCTCTCTTTCGCTTGAGACAATCCGGCTAAGAGGGCCTCATACTCGATGCAGTTATTGGAGGTCGGGAATTCCAACTGGAGGGAATGCTCGTAAGCGACTCCTCGGGGCTTTCAACAATGACTCTGCTCCATTTGCCTTTTGGATTGGAAGATCCGTCAACAAATACCTTCCAGGAATTCCTCGCTAGCCATAACCGGAGTCAATTCCCCGATGAAATCGGCCAATGCTTGTGATTTGATCGCTGTAGGGCTTCAAAAGTGATGTAAACTCGGACGAGTTCAATTGACTTGTCATTCACCCCGCGAGATAAGGTTTGTGCAAAATGCGCCGGATTGGTTGTCGGGTCGACTACTATCCGATGTCCCTAGAAGTATGGCCGAAGTCGTCTTGCCGTTGTTAGTAATGCGAACGCCATTTTTTCTAGCCACGGTACCGAGCTCGGCGTTTTGTAACGCTTTGCTCACAAAGTAGATGGGCGTACGTCCGGCCTCGGTTTCTCTTACCAAGGCGGCGCTTACCGCCTCATCTCCCCGAGAGAGGTACAAGAACAAGGTCTCCCCTTGCTCCGCCGTTAATACCGGAGGGGTTGCCAAACATCTCTTAATTTCTTTAAAGGCTGTTTCACAATCCGAATTCCATCCTCCATGAGTCTCTTTCTTCAATAATTTAAAGAAGGGTAACGCCTTCTCGGTGGATCTCGGTAAGAATCTTGTCAGGGTCGCCAAGCGACCTGTTAATTGCTGAACTTCCTTCTTAAAGTTTGGGACTTGCATGTCTAGCACGGCCTTGCATTTGTCCGGGTTGGCCTCAATCCCTCGATTGGTCGCATAAAACCTAGGAATTTCCGGCGGGCACTCCGAAGGCACATTTGGCGGGTTCAACTGATTTGGTAGCGTCTTAATTTTTCAAACGTCGCTCTAGGTCCGGATATGCTCCCTGGTTGTTTTGACTTCACAATCATGCCGTCTATGTAGACCTCCACATTTCATCCGATTTGGTCCTCAAAGACGCGGTTCATCATTCGTTGGTACGTAGCTCTGGCGTTCTTCAATCCAAATGGCATGACGTTGTAGCAGTAGTTAGCCTTGTCGGTCATGAAGGCGGTTTTCTCTTGATCCTCGGGTGCATGGCAATCGATTGTAGCGGAGTAAGCATCCATAAAGGAAAGCAAGCGGTACCCGCCGAGTTATCAACGAGTTGATCAATGCTGGGCATAGGATAGGAGTCTTTTGGACGAGGCTTTATTCAGATTGGTGTAGTCGGTGCACACCCTCCATTTGCCGGTCGGTTTTAAGACCATGACCACATTCGAGAGCCAAGTTGTGTATTGTACCTCTCTGATGAATCCGGCGGCAAGGAGCTCTTCAATGTGACTCTCAAGGGCTTTCTACCTGTCGTCTGAGATATTCCTCCTCTTCTGGGCCACTGGCTTCGACCCCGGCCATATGGCGAGTTTGTGGCAGCAAAAATGTGGGTCGATCCTGGGTATTTCGGCTGATGTCCAGGCGAAGACATCCTGGTTTTGTCTTAAGAACTTGATCAGTCGTGCTTTTATATCTGCATCCATGTCTCTGCCGACTTTAGTTGTCTTGGAGGGATCCGTCCCAGGATTAATTCCTCCGGCTCCTTCCGGCTCGGGCGTGGGTTTTGGTTCACGGAGGTCCAGCTCTACCATATTAACCGAGCTGGGGCCGCCCCTCATTTCTGACATCAGTCATAACCTCGTTGGTTCGAAGCCACGGCGGGGATGACGGTCCTTCCTCCTCGACTCGGAGAGTCTTGAAGTAACATTGTCGTGATACTTTCGGTCTCCAGGACACTTCAACCACCTGATTCTTATCATTGATCATTTTCAATTTACGACGGTGCTTAGTGGACGCCAAAGACATGTCTCAATTGTGTATAGTGGGTCGGCCCAATATAATATTTTAGGGAGAGCGGAAGTCGGCCACTACGAACCTTACACATTCTGACTTGAAAGCTTCCTTGGTTCCCAACGTTAATCTGAGGTCGATATATCCTTTTGGGAAGGAACGCTCTCCATTAAACCCGATTAGGGTGGATTTGCACGGCTTTAGGTCTTCAACATCGAGGTGCATCCTGCGGTATGCGTCCCGGCCATGATATCGGCCGAACTTCCCGCATCCACGAAGATCCGTTTGACACGGCAATTCACAACGATCCCGGTGATGACCAATCCATCTTGGTGGCCGGGAATAACCTCCTTGAGCTCCTCGTCCGTGAAGACTAATGGGGGTGGTTTCGGTTTCAATGAGTTGACTTTAAACTTTGGTACATCTTTTACCGTCGGCACCTCCCGAGTATTTCTTGCGCTGGCTTATAGTATCTCCACCTCCTCAAAACCGCCATGGCTCGATCCCTTTGCAGCTGGAGATCGGTCTACGGGAAACCATCGGCAAGGCCGGTTTTCCGTTTCTTCTCGGAGTTCAGAGCGTCCGTAGCCGGACTCGCTTCGACGGCTACTATTCCGCGCTTGTTTTGCCTTGAGTTTTGATGACGTATTGGCGCAGTTTCCCTTCTCTCACAAACTTTTCGATAGCATCCCCGAGTTCACAACATTCGTCGGTGGTATGGCCGGAGGAGCCGGTCGTGGAAAGTGCAAAATTTCCCTCAATCGTAGTGGATCGGTTCGAGAGGCCTCGGCTTGGCCACCCTTTTCATCTCGGTCTGGGCTACCTCCTTCCACAGCTGCGAACGCGAAACGTTCAAGGGGGTGTAGTTGCCATATTTCGCCTTATTGTCCGTCCTCTCTTGTCGGGGTTGACTCTCTCCTGCCGCGTCTGCATGGATTAGGCTTGTGCTTGTCCGTCAACTCCCTTCTTTCGGGCGATGAATTCCTAGCCTTCTCAGGTTCATCGGCATTGGCAATTTCCATTTGCTCGACATCTAGGTATTTCTTTGCTTCGGTATAGAATTCAGTCAATGAATATACTCGATTCTTGCACAGATGTCTGGCCAAGCGTGTCGTTGGATCCGGACCATTCACGAGGCAATGTACATGGACCTCTTCGGACAATGATCGTACTGCATTGCCGTGTCTACGAACCGATCCAGTACTTACGCAACGTCTTGCCTTTCTTTTGTTTTACCTTACTCAACGTGAATTGAGATTTTGGTTGTTTCTTGCTGGTGGCAAAGTGCAATTCAAACTTACGCCCGAGGTCTTCAAAGTTTCGTATGAAATTATTGGGTAACGAACTCAACCATTTGTGGGTCGGTCCGGTTAAAGTGGCCGAGAAGAGCCTTAAGATGACCAGACCTTCTATTGACGACCCACATCAACTTTTCAAATATCTCCGGTGGTGACGTGGATCCGGGTCCCATCGTACTTGGGAAGATCGGCTAGGTCAAAATTCTTCGGATAGGGGGCCGTGGCCGTGGCACGGAGAATGGGGTCCCCCGAGCCGGCCAGTACTTCATCTTATACTGCCGCGGGGACCCTCGTGTCCGAGGCGTCGTGACTACCTCTCGAAGCTCATCCGAGTCCTGATCACGGTCTCGGTTTTCATGGTCTTTATAACCGTCATGGCGGTCTTCTCGGCCTCGATCTTTCGCATCCGGATCGCAATTGTCTCTCCGTGTTCCTTCGGGGTCGGTGGCGTTCTCGCTCCTTTCTTGCTTCCCCCACATTCCTGTCGCGGGGCCACCGATTCGACTCTGGGCTGGTACGCGGACTACTGCTGTCCAGGCGTACAACCTCCTTTCCCTTGCGAGGGCTTCTCTGGGTTCCGCGTTGAAACATGTTTTCAAGCTTTTCTTCAATCATCAATTCCAGAGCATGAAAATCCTCTTGCCTTTGGAGGTGATCTAGTTTTTCCTTGTTTTCGAACCTCCGAAGCATCGACTCTTCCGTTCTCCTTAAAATGTGGACGTCGGTGTCTAGTACTGACGAGCGTCCGGAGACGGGCCGCCGTCGGGCCGGACTCTTGGCAGCCCCTCATGCGAAGGTTCGTCGTGAGAAGGAGATGTGCTCTCCGTGTCGGTAACGTGACCCTCCGGAGTCTTCTCTCGTAGAGGTTGATCATGAGTCAGCGGTTGGCTCGGTCCGGCCTGAGATTGATTTGGTGGTAAAGCGCTTTCATCGTTCGGCCGGTCCGATCGTTGGTTTTGCCTGTGGCTTCTGGTATTGGCCATTAGTGGTCACGGGGATAGAAATTTAAGGTCCCCGCGGTCGGCGCCAATGTTACGTTATAGAACACAGATGTCCAGCCAAGGGCTGGTATATTGATCTTGGATGAATAGGCTCTGCCTAAATATCTATGGAGGAGATAACCATGAGATCGTAGGATCACCGTACACGACAAAGGGGTGGTGTGTGTGCACGGTGGCGTATGTAAATAGTCTAGGTTAGAATGTGTGCACCTTGTTTACGTCCTCGTATTTATAGAGGTGTGCAGTGCGATATATCGGGGCACGCCATTAATGGCGCCCCATTAATGGGGCGGATATCCAGGATACGCCATTAATGGGACGTGTCATTAATGGGGCGGATATCTGGGGTACGCCATTAATGGGACGTGTCATTAATGGGACGAGTATCTCGGTAGGCCGTTACGATAGGGGTGGATCTTGCCTAGCCGAGATTTCCGGATCTCTGCTATGATTAGCGGATTATGCCTCCCAGCCCGCTTGGGCGCTTTATGGACTTGGGGCTTTTGGGTGGTCCGTAACAATGCCCAATTAAATAGATCTTCTCTTGATAGAAAGATTTTTTCTCTGGAAAAATCCATAGAAAATATATATAAAAAATATTTCTATACATTTAAAATTCATAAAATTAACTACAAAATTTTATGAATTCATCCCTAGAGCGTGAAACGCATCATATACGTGGCTAGAGCCGTCAAAACGGGCCGAGCCCATCGGAGCCGCCCATTTAAGCCCTGGCCCTTCAAGGGTCGGGCTTGAAAAATAGACAAAATATTTGAAATAGGCCCTGAAGGGCCTCGGGCTTAAGACGGGCCGGCCACGGAGGGCCACGGACCGGCCTACCCGCGAGCCCTTTTCTTTGTAGCTTTTTCTTTTTTCTTTTTAAATTTATTAATTTATATATATTTTGTATTTGTTATAAAGTTATTTATCCATTGAATTACAAATATATAATAACTATACTCTAATTTTATGATTTGGTTTATTATTTGTTGCAAATAAAGATTATGGATATGTTCATGATGCGGGAGAAGAAATTCATAATATGTTTTTTTATGTTTTATGTGAGTTATTTGTGAAGATAGTTTGCTTTTGATTATAAATTAGTGATTGTAGTTATTTATTGGATGATTCGTGTTATAATTTACTAATTATATTTCTTTAAAAAAGCGGAGGAAAAATAATTAAAATTTGAAATAGTAATTCCAGGACCTATGACGGCCCTGCCCTGGGTGCTCTCAAGCCGAGCTTTGAAAAACAAGCATTTTTCTTACTCCAGGCCCGGAGGACCAGCCTGTTAGGCCCCGCCCTTCACGGGCGGCCACGATTGACACTCTAACAGCGGGCATTTCCTACAAAATAGACGCTATTTGGGCTAATGTTTCACAAAACTTGTCGTTTATGGGATTTTAAGTTCTAAGCAAGGGTTTTTAGGAATATCAATAAAATTAACTAATTTAACTTCTCTTCTTAATCTCTCCAAATTCTCGTAATTATGTCTTATAATTAGGACCAGGAGGAGTATCAACAAATCATGATTTTTTTTTTTTTTGATAAAACAAATCAAGAATTTTATTCATACATAGTCTACTGGAGAATAAATATATACACATACATACAAATATTTGTAAGAGAATTTGTTGTTTCAAATGCATTTATCATAATTTTCGACGCAATGTAATAATTAATGGCTTATAAATTATAAGTTTAAAGCTTACCTATAATTATAAATAACTTTTACTTAAATATATGTAAAAAGGAAAAAAACTCCAAAATTACAAGCCAAGGATACGCTCGTCGTTTCTTAATAAGCGTTCTCACGCTCTCCTGCCTGTCCTTATTTATTCCTCCCCCTCCTCAGTGCGACAGTCATTCCCTGAACCCTACGGCGGCGACACCTCCACCCTCATTAACAAATATATTCGTCTTCCTTACTTGGATTTGGGAGAAGAAAGGCCAGCTTGCTTGCTGTTCCGGAGAATCCAACGGAGCAAAAAGCCCAAATTGTTCCTATTTCTGCTCTCTATCTCTTTCTGCGATCTGTGCTCGGACTGGCTTTCAAGGTACCATTTTTTTTTTTTCAAAAAAGAAAAAAAAGGGTTTTGTTTCGTGTCGCTATAGCTTTCGTGCGAAGCTTTTGGTGAATCTGGGAGTGGATCTACTCGTAGTTATGGGTTTTCTGTTGGATTTTGGTCTTTTCATCTTTTATCTTTCGATTAATCGTTCAACTGATACATGCTAAAATTACAAAATAAATTGCTCTGTTTCAAAGTTTTGGGGGTGTGGGTTGTGGAAACATTTTGAGAATTGGGTTTTTGGGTTTGATTTGGAAAGTCTCTCTCACTTTTAATTGGGTTCCTTTATGAAATTCTTTTTCTTTCGTCTCTCGTAATACTTGCATTCATCCAAAAGAAAAATATTTGGTCAGTTACAGGTTTCTGGTTTATAATTCCTTATTGATGTTTTGATTGGTTGAGAAACTGTCTTCACTATTATATTATGTTCCCTTCGAGGGAGGAGGATTTGCTTTGTTAATTGGAAAACTAATTCTAATTTTTGGGTATGCTACTAATATTTTCCATTTCGTGCAGTAAGTTCTTGTTTTTTGGGTGGAATTATTGAAGAAAGGGCAGTAAAGTTTTGATGCATCTGTTTTTTATACGCTTCTCAATGCTCACTCGGCTCCTAAATATATAAATATAAGATAGAGATCCTAACTATGAGGATATATAAGATTGATTTTTTTAAGATAGCAAGAAACTAATTAAATTATTCTAAAATGTTTATTTTATTATTTTTAATAAGCTATCTTGCTTGCTGCCTCGATATGTAATTTAAGGGTATATAACATTTGATATAATTAATTTATTAATTTAACTTTTTTAATCTCTTAAAAAAAAATCTAACTCTATCTTATATTATAAAAAGTAATCTCCATCTTAAATTATAAAAAGTAAGTAATTAATATTTTTAAAGATATGTACAGATTTTACATAGTAATTATATAACTTTTTCTAATATCAACAAAAAAGAAGAAGAGATATTTAACTTCCTCCTTTGCCAACATCGTTCATTCTTTGTTCCCTCACTCAAAATAATTCTGTTTCTGTTTCTGTGCAGACCTTAATCACCTCAAGAAAAGTTTGAAATAAAGCTCATCAATGTTTCTCTCAGATCAGTTGGAGAACAATCTTCTCAATGAAGATTTAAATCATTGTTTGGTGGGAATGTGTGGCATCGGAAAATTCAACTCTACAAGGTCATTGAGTATTTTGTTTATTATTATTTTTGTTATATTTAACTTATGATGATGGTAAAAATGATTAATACCACACAAAAATCTTAAAAAGGTGAATAAGAGATTTCTGGAGATTATTTTCAATCGCTTTTGTAAGATTAATTGGGAAAATCCTTGTGGAGGCCCATATTACTAAAATAAACCTAAAAAAAGCCCAAGGAGTCTGCAAATACAAGAAAAGGCCCCAGGGCCCTTATAGGTATTAACTTACAATGCAAAACTACACTCATGCCCTCAGTGAAAGTTTGAAGTTGAACCCAAATGAAAATCATTCCACGTATTCCTCTCTCCTCTCTAAATCATTCCAAATCGCCTTCTCCGTCGCGCCCAGCATTCTGTAACCTCCGGCCTCAATCGGTTCTCAAATCGCCTTCTCCGTCGCGCCCACTCTCTTCATTCTCTGATCTCTGGCCTCATTCGGTTGTTCGTCGTCATTCTCTGTCTCTGCGCCTCCGTCCTCGTCGATCTACAGCTGTTTCAGAGAGAAAGGGTAAGTGTTGATTAAACCCTAATGTCGAGCTCCCTGATGTCTGGCGGGTTTTTTCTTTGGCTATAAATTCTTTGTATTCTTTGGCTTGCGAAATTCCATGTTCCAACGTTTGTTGTTGTCTTGTCGGGTCTGTGTCTTATTTCCAAATGAGTCATCTGTGGTTGCTTCTTCTTCTTCTTCTTTTATGCTTTTATTCATTGTTATCCTAATCTCACTGATGTCATGTTTTGTCAAGTTATCACTGCTTTCCTCTATTTTCCTCTGGTCAGGACCAACAAGGGTCTAATGCAATGAATGTTTTAGAATTTCTGACTTCCAATCTGTTTCTGTTAGGCCCGGTGGGTGAAATTGATATAGGACTTGAGTTTTTTTTCAGCAGCGTTTGCTAAAAGAGAATTATAGAAGAAATAACTTATAAGACGAAAAAGTTCAATCTGAATTGAGTGTTCATTAATTTATTTTATTACTCTATTATAATTATCTCGTATCTTATTGTTGTGGAATGTATTTATTTGGGATGAAAATTGAAATTTATTTTACTTGAGGGGAGGAAAGATTACGATGTCGTCATGGGTGGAGATCTTCCTCATCAAGGACGATTGATATACTATTTAAATTTGTTGCCTCCTCATTTATGACAAAGTGCATATGAGTCTATCTTCAGTTTCTTTGTATGGTCGTGTTTACTTATGTTTCATCGTGATACACCCTAAATTGTGCATTGTTTCAAAATTTGACATGCCTGTTTCCCTAGATTAAGCATGATCCATTAGCCTTGGCAAGATAGTGTAACTTTGAAGGAATCAGGGAGCCAAACAAGAGGAATACATATATGGGCCCATATATTTGGCTGGCTATTCTTAAGAGCGATATCCATGCCTATAATTAAACTCAAATGTCCTAAAATAACAATGAAGAGGTGATTAATCAAATTAGATTGCTTTGGTGTTTTTGCCTTGTACTTTGTTGCTACATGCCTCATGTAATGGAAATGAACTCTTGAACTTGCACCACATAATCATGCGAGAACCTTGACATGGTTTTCGACTTAATTGGCTTTAGTGCTAACTCGGTAAGCTCTTGGAACTTTCACTATACTTCTCTTATTCGATAGTGACAATTCCATTACGGAAAATTGACGAGTATGAAGTTTTGGCGCACACTCATGCATACTAAAATTTTGAAAACTTTGCTTACAAAATGCTAAGTAGATTCAATTCGGTTGTATGTGAATTGCATGGTGTGAGATTCATTTTACTTTCATAGTGAACAAATTATTGAGGGTCGGTTCGGTCACTTGTTGTCACCGATTGATTATGCTCTTTATTTCATAATTATTTTTGTTGTACATTTTGTTCGAATTTACGGAAATTCACTTTAGGGCACCGCTACTCATATACTTTTGTCTTTGAATTTTGTCTACCATTTCGATGTTGGATTCAAAACCTCAAGGAAAAACTTGTTGTTTTTACTCTTGTTAATGAACCTGAATGTTGAATTGAATTTCCTAAACACAACTTGCATGTGTTGCGCTTTAACGCATATTAATTTTCATATTGCAATGCTGAAATCAACCCTTTAACATAAGGACAAGGAACAACAATGAAACATTCTCAAAGGGACCCAAGGTTCTCCGGCTATAACTTGTTCACAGAAGAATTCTTCAAGCAACATGTACAAAAACAAAAGGCGAAGGGGAAGGGGAAGAAAGCTATAGGAGCTGACCAAAGAACCCATTATGACTTAAGTATAGAAATGAGAGAATCATGGAAAAGGTTGAGTTCAACGGAAAAAGGTAAATATACCAAGAGGGCAAAACAACTAAGAGGCCCTGGTAAAGTAGAGAAGTATATTGTCTCATTCCTAACGAGGTGTGCACCAAGCACTTTCATTCATGTATGCCATAAGTTAAAGGAGCGACGAGGCAATGGCAAATTTGAAAGCCATTGGGTTTGATAGGTTGGTGGAAATTAGTTGCCGAAAAATAAACCATTCCTTAATTGCAAAATATATGGCATGTTTTGACCCCCCCCAACAAAGCAAGTGTCCATTAGAGGGGAGACCCGAGTCATAGGGGCTGAACATGTGCATCAACTTATGGGTCTACCTGTGGGGGTAAGGGCATAGAAGTTAAAGTTACCGTCCCGAACACAGTGTTTAGTGACTTTAGGCGTGCGTACAAGAATGTAAGGTATAAAGAAATTGGTGACACGTTGTTAGCAAAATTAGATGAAAACTTTGAGTCTCTCTGTGTTATTCAGCCTAGGTATCCTTTTGGCTCCAAGAGCATCCATTGATGTTAGTGACCGTATGTTGAAGGTCATGACATCGACTAAGGATGCAATTGTTCATTTTGATTGGTCCTCCTTTATTCTTCAAGAACTCACCCAACAGATCTCTGAGTTCAAGAAAGACTCCCACAAGTCCAAGGGTAGCAAGAGGAAAACTGTTGGAGGATGTGAATACTTCCTCATGGTAAGTTCTCTTTAACTAAGATAGTATGTAAACATTATCATCAATTCTTGAGTCTTTGTTATTAATGCATTGAAATGTTTTTTTCATTTGTTTTGTTTGCAAAATTTTCCTTTGGGTGATGTGGTAGCCGCCGAGCACGAGTCGGCCATGGCTTATTGGACTGATGACAAGATTAGAGCAGAGTGGTGCTCGAGAAAAAAAAGCCAAAATGGCTTGTTGGCTCGCGCCTCTTGTCCTCAGCCATCGGTCACTCCGTTCGCCTCGTTTGACCCTAACACAATGCTCACTCACCCGGTAATGTGTGACAACAATTGTGTAGCGAAAATATAATTTCTTGTACATTATGTAATTTTTTGGTTTCTTGGTCGGTTCTTGCATTCTCCTTTACTCGAGTTGTTCTTTGTGATTGATGATTTAACAAGCGATTTTTGATCTTCCGGGAAGTTCACATGACATATTTCAGGCTTGTGTCCATGTTGGGACAGGAGATGTTGGCTCTTCAACATAGATTAACATCGGACACCAATAAAGATGAAGGGCCTCAACAAGGCTTGCATGAAACTAAATCACCCAACAACCAGCCCTCAAGTTCCGGGGAGTCGAGAAAGACTCTGAGAAAGAGAGTGATGAGGAAGATGAGGGTGAAAATATTGAAGAGTTTGATGATGACGACGACCGAATCACGACACGGCTATTTTTCAAGATGGTGTTCACGTGGAACCCATGAAGAAGAAGTGGCCAAAGGAAGCACAAGAGGGACAACGAAGTGACAAACAAATTAGAAGGTCCAAGAGGGTGATAACCCGAGCAAGTGTGTTAAAATCTCCTTGGATTGATCCAAACCGCAAGTGCAAAGGAAAGAGGCCCTATGATGTCAAGGAACAGTGTTTGTATCGGTTGTGTATTACTCATCCAACGAAAGATGAGGCTGATGAGTAAGTATATGTAACTTGTGCACATTGACTTACGCATATTATAAAAAATGCATACGATGCCTAACATTGTCATTTCTTGGCATTTAGGGAATTTGTTGACATGAACGGCTGGCACCTCACAAGGGAAGAGCTATATTGTCTGAAACCACGTGCCTGGATGAATGATACGGTATGGACCGTGCACTTCTGTTCTACTGTAAGGCATTAGTACAAATGGATGTGCATTAGTAATTTTTCGTTATTTGCTTTCGCTTAGATAAATGTGTTATGCAGTACTCACGTACTAACATTTTGTGCATATTCAGGTCATGAGTATGGTAGCCAAGACTTTGGTTGCTGATCAAGTGAAGAACGAAGGGACAGTTACCTGACACATTTTCACTGCGCATTTCATGGACAAAATGATAAGATCTCCGCTGAATTGGTCATTGGAAGCCAATGAAGTGGAAATCTTGCCCGAGCGTATAGGATATAACATCGGGGACTGTCGTTTCATTTTTGGACCGTCGCTTAGGAACAGTCACTGGTTCGTTATGTTGTAGACACGACAACGATGACCTTCTACGCCCTAGATTCGTTAGTCGACACATGGACATATTCACGCATACAGCCCCAAATGGAAGATTGAAAGATATTGGCAACCAAGTCAAAAAAGAAGGCAAAAAGACCTCAATCCTTTAAGGAAAAGGAACAATTGGCAAGTCTTGTGGTAAGCTGAACTGAATTTGAATGTGTACTTATGTTAGAAAACGGTCACCATAATTGTCATCTAATTGTGTCAACTTTAATATCAGCGAAATGTTTCATGGACGTACTTCGAAGGGTTAAGCCACAATTGTTCGACCACGAGGATAGAATTCCCAAGGGGGTCACATGGTCTAAAGTCCATGTCCAAAATGATGTGTAAGTGTCTATTAAGTTGTTTAACATTCATATATATAATATACAGGTTACATGATTAGTGTTGTTAACACCTCTGTATAATTCTTGTTTTAGGGACTCGTGTGGTGTTCATGTTGTTTCATGGTTGCAAATGTGGGATGGTAAGGAGCAAGAGGATGGATACACAATGCCTTACTACTCTCTGGATGAAATCGGAGAACTGAAGATTGGCCTGTTGTGGTGGTTGGTCAATCATCAAAACAACACGTAGCGAGACAAAGTGTTGTCCATGATTGAGGACTCCCAAAAGCGGAAGATGAGCCGTTAGGAAGCAATCATATAATTTACATAGGCTGACTTGTTTTTAAGTGTATATAAATCTCACCGATTGTATGATGATTTTATTAAGGCAATTGTTCCGAACTCGAGTCCATATTTAGGAGAAAGTTTTGTAAATTTGATGATGTAGGTCACATGACATTTTAATATGAATGAGAATGGCAATTGTTTCCTATATCTCTGTTCGTCTCTGTCATTGTTAGTAGTATGTGTAGAAGGTGGAAAATGGGATATAATAAGGTCCCCATATCAACAACATCAGGCCCCACTAACAACTACATCAGCCCCCACTAACAACCAGATCGCCCCCCAATAATAATTACATCGCCCTCACTAACAACTACATCAGAAAAAATAACACTACATCGGTAGAATTCGCATAACAACTACATCAGCAAAAAACTAACAACCATATCAGTAAATTCAGACAACTACATCAGGAAAAAAAAAACTAACAACCACATCAGCCCCACTTACAACCGGACCCAACCCACTAACAACTACATCAGCAAAAATCTAACAACCATATCAGTAAATTCAAACAACTACATCAGCCCCCAATAACAACTACATCACCCCCACTAACAACTATGTCAAACACCCCAATAACAACTACATCGCCCCACTAACAAATAGATCAGGACTCAATGACAACTACATCGGCCCCCACTAACAACTATGTCAGCCCCCAATAACAACTACATCAGCCCCCACTAACAACTAGATCAGGACTCAATGACAACTACATCAGCCCCCACTAACAACTATGTCTTCCCCCAATAACAACTGCATCAGCCCCACTAACAACTATGTCAACCCCCAATAACAACCAGATCAGCACCCAATAACAACTACATCAGCCCCCAATAACAACCATATCAGTAAAATCAGACAACTACATCAGCCAAAAAAATAACAACTATATCAGGACTCAATGAAAACTACATCCCCCCACTAACAACTACATCAGCCCCCACTAACAACCAAATCAGACCCCACTAATAACCACATCACTTTTGACAATTATATTAGCCCTCAATAACAACCATATCAGTAAAATCTGACAACTACATCAGCCAAAAAAATAACAACTACATCAGCCCCCAATAACAACCATATCGAAATCGACAACTACATCGCCCAAAAAAATAACAACCACATGACCCCCAATAACCATATCAGTAAAATCAGACAACTACATCACCAAAAACATAACAACCACATCAGCCCTCAATAACAACCATATCAGTAAAATCAGACAACTACATCAGCCAAAAAAATAACAACCACATCAGCCCCCAATAACAACCATATCAGTAAAATCAAACAACTACATCAGCCAAAAATATAACAACCACATCAGCCCCTGTTGACATCAACATCAATATCAGAAAAACAATAATACTACATCAGGCCCTAATAACAACCATATCAGTAAAATCTGACAACTACATCAGCCCCCAATAACAACCATATCAGTAAAATCAGACAACTACATCAGCCAAAAAAATAACAACCACATCAGCCCCCATTGACATCAACATCAATATCAGGAAAACAATAACAACTACATCAGGCCCCTTTAACATATATTTGTCAACGTCATTTACATTTGTAACACAACATGAATATGTGTACATAAATGAGACTTGGATACAATTGTGACAACAATATCCAACGTTCATTTACAACACAAAATGCATCTACAAATTCATAATAACAACATCACACACCATCGCCAAAAAATAATATGGTGTGGATTTCTATGTAAAGCCATATACAACAAAAGAATGTGAGACGCAATGCCCAAAAAAGAAAAACACAAGGCACTATCAATGATAAGCCTGGATTTGGATTCTTGCAAGTCTTGACGGAGTGTCCTGGCTCATGGCATCTACCACAGTGATAAACCATCTTGTTTTGAAACTGAGATTCCACTCTTTTTCTTTTCCGTCTACTGGGCGACCTTGTAGTAATTGGAGGCTCCAAGAAAGTCTCTGTTAGCATTTGTGTCACCGTCGGCGCATCAACATCTGGACAATCATGTGTTGCAACTGGCCGCATGCTATGTGCATAAATTTTCTCTTGTGTTGAAAATGTAAAGCAATCATCTACGAATGTGTACACGTTACCATTAAGTGCCTTAATTGCTGCACATGCGTGTGGGCAAGGCAGTCCACTCATTTGCCATGCTAAACAAGAGCATTCTTTTGCAACCACATGAACTTTCACATAAATTAAGGCATCACCGCGTCTAGTCTCAACCAAAAACTGGTCCTCCCCATAATATGTAGCATGCATATTTTCTCGCAAAGTTCACATGTTGCTGCAATTTTTTTCTATGTTAGGTCCTACGCCATTTTTCCAATTCACTAAAGCCATCTTGCTTGCAAGCAACTTCGCGGCCAACTTCTCCCTATGCTCATGTATTAACCTTGACACAGTGTGCATCCGCTCTTTCACCATCCATGCATTGAACGATTCAGCAATGTTAGTGGTTATGTTATCTCACCTTTTCAAAGGAAACTTACTTAAAGCCCATCGATCAACGTCCCCATGGGTCTCAACCCATTGTGCCAAAAGTGGATTGAACATTTTTAATGTTCCCATCGCAACAGTGAATTCTTCACCCAACCTTGCATACGCAATTGCATCCAGGAGGTGAATGCAGTATCCTTGCTATTCGCAGAGGTACGTGGCATCCCTCTCATGATTTTGAGGAACTCTGCACTATAATTTTCCTTGACATGCCTGTAACAAAATGCATGTACTGCCATGCCAAATATATACGCACTGAGCCCCAATAATGGAATTATTCCAATCGAGACACAATTGTTATCATCATCGATCTTGTAACTGTTTTACATTATTTAGAAACCAAGCCCAATCATCATATGTCTCAAGACTCGACAATGCCATATGCTAAGGGAAACATTTGGTTGTCTGCATCATACGCACAAGCTGACAACATTGTTCCCCTATAAGGACCACTCATATGACATCCATCTATATAGAGTATTGGCTGACAACCATCTGCAAAACCTTTAATAGAGCAGCCATTGGCAATAAATAGCCTTTTAAATCTGTTATCATGTGACCCTTCCCATTTTGCAACTGTATCGGGATCACTCTCTATGAGTCTGGCACACATCCAAGGAATAACCTTGTAAGAGTCCTCTACTCGTCCGTGTAATTGCCTAACTGCTCTTTCCTTCGCACTGTATGCTTGCCGATAGTTTACCCGTACCCCATACTCGCTATACAATTCAGTTCGGATTTCATTAGGTGTCTTGTCAATATTATTTCTCAAACCATCAATTACAATTGATGATGTCAAGGTACACTTGGGTGGATGAGATACGATAAGGCTATCTTGTGCATGGTGTATGTGTTCACTTCTGTATGTTTTAATGATGAGGAACTCGGTATCTTGACGTTGTCCCGCTGAATATGCACCCATGTACCAGGGACAATCATCAACCTTGCACTTCACTATTATTTTGTTTGGCTTGTTCTTCACAAATGTGTAGGAAAACTTGTGTGCGATGCTATATTTGTACAACGTCTCACGGAGGGTCACAAAGATTCGCAAAAATCTGTTCTTTTCCCATTATCAAATCCCTCCATTTAGAATGATTCATTTGAGGCCTGCTTAATGGCACGCTTTGTGAACTACAAGGTAATGATGGCAACTCTTGCGTTTCATTGAACATTTGAGGGGGCGACATAGACACCGTAGCTAAACCTCCAAATACTTGATCCCTCCTGCGACAAACAACAATTATTAGTGCAAGTAATGAGAACCAAGTAATGACAATTTATATATGAACTAATTACATTTCTTAACACAACAAGACTTACACTTCTTGTTCTTCCATTTGAACATTCATTTGTTGTGCTCTATTGTCATTATTCTCACTTTCTTCAACATACACATGACAATATTCTTCATTATACCTTATTAAATGTTCTACCCCTTCATCATCTACAAGATCAACAAATGTAGATGTATCCATGCTAAGTTTGAACTTCACGCATATTTCAGTATTTTCTTGTCCAATTAAAGACGCTATGATTCTTTGCAACTCCTCATACGTTGTTCCTTCTTTGATGCCTCTTGTTCTTACCATTCCACCAACATAATCACTTTCTTGTCCTCCCCCATGTACAAAGTTACCCCTTACATGGAAGAAACATAATAGGTTCTTCCCTGAAGTACTAGCCATCTTTAACTATGATATGCAACATAAAGTTAGTATTAACAACTTTAACAGTCATATTAACAACTAAAACTGAAGGTATTAACAACTAAAACTGTAGGTATTAACAACTATCAAATTTTAGCGTTTTTTCACCCTTCATTCCTTGATCACTTTCACCATTCCCACTCAAATACAGACATTTGCCCCTGTTTCCAGGCCCAAAAACAGAGCAAGATTTTACTAACCCAACCCTACAGTGATTAAAAACGAAGTAGCATTGTGATTATGATATCTTACTCAAAATCTTAGCATTTCTTACCTATCTCCTATCTGATAATAACATAAATGAGGTGAAGCTCCAACCTTTCAGTCACCCAACCTTCTGACTGAAAAAAAAAAACGATGAGGAATAGCAAATACAAATTGTTGAGTTCAGACCCCTTTAACGCAATGGATGATCAAAATACACCGTAAGGATAAACGAGGGAAGAGGGAAGAGGGAAGAGAAGGATCAACGATCAAGGAGGTGACGAAAATGTCAGACGAAACCCACGTTCAGTTTCAGCATTTCTCCATTCTGTCTGTCTCGTTTTAGCGCCAAAACTGCTGACTTTTTCTTTTTTACTCCAAGGGGCATGAATGTAGTTTTGCATTGTAAGTTAATACCTATAAGGGCCTTGGGGCCTTTTCTTATATTTGCAGACTCCTTGGGCTTTATTTAGGTTTATTTTAGTAATATGGGTCTCTACAAGGATTTTCCCAGATTAATTTCTTATCTGCAAACATTATTCTTGAGACATATGTAACCCGCTTTGTTATTCCTTCATGAAACTTTGGTGTCTTGGGACTTTGGCTCTTGGCTGAGTTACTAAAATCCATTGCAAGCCAAATGTCCGGCTATTAAAAGGCCCTCTCTTTATCTCACTCTAGTCTCGGTTTCGAGTCTCTCATTAGACTTGACAAATGACAATTGACGTAACTTGACCATTGACACCGATCCTCTCTCTTCACTTTTCTTTCTTTTCCACCTCAGCCCTGCTCTTAAAAGTGTACCCTCACCCTCCGCCCCTCATGTGAGGCTCAAATCCTTGTTGGTCATATCGCATAGTGCCTGTCACACGCAACATACATCTCTGTGTATTCTCCACGGGCCTCTTATTCGCTTGTGATGATTTCTCATTTGAAAAAATTAATTAGCTTTGTTAACTTTCACTACTACAAATAGAGGGAATAGTTGCACACATTTTGTGCCACCTCGTTACAACCACATCTTCTGTAATTGTTTTTTTATTTTTTTTTATTTTTTTAATTGCGATGTTATGACGCTTTTTTAGGTAGGTGCCACAACCGCTTATGCGTCTTATGTGCCTTATGTGGTGTTTTCTTGACCCAAAGTGCCTTTTTTTTTTTTTTTTTTTTTTTTTTGAAAAATCGTTTTGAGGTCCTAAGGTAGAAAAAATTACAAAAAAGTCCCCGAAAAAAAGCGAAACCGTTGCCATGTCCCTCGAGACTTTTGTGTCATAGAATGCAATGGTCAAATTATGTAAATTGTCACACCCACAATAACACGTCGTACATCATAAAAATATAGCCCAACATAGTGAGCAAAATGAAATGAGCATAGTATACTGATAATAAATTACAATCCTTGGTTACATATCAGGAGTTACCCCACAGGGTTCGTAATGCAGTCATCCAAATATAAGGTAAATATTGTTTACAAACTCCAAATAGTCTAACAGTTACATCAAAACTAAATAGCAAATAACTATTCCTAAACCATCAATCGAGACAAAGCAACCATCGTTGCCGGCGTCTGCCTTGCCTTTGGAGCCATGATCACCGCACTCCTCTTGTCCATGATCGTAGTTGTAGATTTGATACCAAGCGGTGTAGATTTTCAATGCTTATTTTTTGCTACATCCTTCTAACAATCTGTGGGTTCAATTTATCCTCTCTTCCTATTTCGGTCATGTTATAATAATGAAATTTCTTGAAATAGTTACGAAATTCTTGTTTCTCTGTGTGTATGTACGCTTATTGTTTTGCCAAAAATTATTGTTATGTTGCTTGGTGTACTAGGAATTATCAATTGTAATGCTTGTTAACAATAATATAGATACTTATAGATATAGTTGATTTTTAATGTATTTGATGTTATTGTTAGTGTTCTGGCTTGTATCAGGGAGGATGAGAATGAATTAAATGAAATGCCTCTTTCCAAAGGGAAAAAACTTAATTTGCTTGCTGTTCCTTGATAAAATTTCTTCTCATTAAAATATGAGAAGAAAGCTGTTAATTCCACTTTTTATGTGCAGTTCTCGTTTACTGAAATATCTTTCAGCATATGAATGCATGCTTTTATATTTTGATAGATGAATGCATTCCTTTCCCATGCAATTGTTTCACGTGGTCAAATAGAAGTTTTTGATCTATGGTTTTACGGGACAGAATTCCCCCCGCATTTTATCCATGTCGTTATATGCCTTCAATTGCTTCCAAGTTAATTATAAGTTCTTACATTGGGTAGAGAATGTTCAAAAATGATTTGGAACAAAAGACTTGTCTATATAGATGCAACCAATAGCTTTTCTTATCTCGTCCTTCTCAAAAGGTCTCTCCAACCAAGATGCCTCGGTTATCTTATTCAAATCCAAAGTCAAACCTTCAAGGTTAACTAAGTCTCTTTGTCGAAAATAGATCCACAAAATCTTAGTTTTCTTGTCGAGAAATTATCCGCATTGTTTTAACATGAGTCCATCATCAAATGCTGATTCTATTATCAGTTTTGTCCTTTTTGTGATAGTTGTCTCTCTTTGAAACAAATATGTGTTTAGATCCCTGTTTTTGGATCATTTGTTCCTAGATTATTGCCTCCAACTTATCTTATTTAAAGATCTTGACATTTATTCTACAAAAGGGTCTTCCTCTCGAATGACCTCTGATGAAATATTGACAGCTGTTCTTGGTGAAAGATCAGTGTATGTAAGAGGAAAAGGGTATGGAGCAAAGCCATTGAGGAAGAGAAATTGCTCTCAATCCAATGATAATTCAGTTGTGGAGACTGTGCGTACCCAATTGTTTGAGGAGTTTGATAAAAAATTTCAAGAGGAGCGTGAAAAGATAGAAGCAGAGCGTGCTGAGGAACATGCTAGGATGGAAGTAGAGCGCGCAGAAGAACGTGCAAAGATGAAAGCAGAGCGTGTAGAAGAACGTGCACAATTTGATGAGAAGATGAAACAAATGGAGCAGAGGATTCTAGCTGTCTTAATGCAACAGGGGTAAGTAACACCTCCTACTTCATCTACTCCTAGCCTTCCTGTCCCACCAGCTGATCGTTCTTCATAGTTTTATGTTTGATGTTTCCTTCCAATCGGTGACGAGATCTTGGGATAAATATTTCGACAGGCCAAATGTATACTCATTAACTAATTAAAATTTTTTATGAATATAACATGTTTAAAATATTGAGTTACAATAAAAATATTTTAACAATTCTAATCGAGCCCAAAATTCTAATAAAAAAGAAGGAAATAAAGAAAGAAACAAGAAAATAATCGAGGAGATTTAGCGATTGACGATTATGAAACTTCAAGACCACCGGACAAAGTAAATATGGAGTTGAATCATAGCAAAGAAATAAGATGAGAGAATTTTGTAGCATGCGGGAGTCAAAAAATCACAAATGAGTTATCAAAGGAGATTGGGGCTCTTCTCATTATTGATAACAATGTTTAGAATATACATATTGTCAGTGAAATTGTAAAGAGAAAACGATCATACCTGTTTCGTTGGCTAGGGTTTTGGGTGTTTGATTGGGAAGTAAGTGAATTTTTAAAGAAACGTCATTGTGGGTCACTGGGTCTAACCCATCTCATTCCGCGATTAAGAAATAGCCCTCAATTGAACCCAAAAAAACGAAAGACAAAGAAAAATGACAACTCATGATTTTATCTGGGAAAGGATCTGGATGCTCTTGTGGATGGCTAGGTCGTATTTAATTAGTTTCGTGTTGGGATTGAGCTGCTAAAAAGAGAGAGTTTTGCACCTCAAGAAAACTACCAAGAATTTTTTTTTTTTGTTACGGGGGCCACATTGTGCGGAATTTAAATAACGCATCCCATCAACGATATTGTTCAAGTACTGTGAACTTTTCCCGAGGCCTACATCACATACTAAACAGCAAACACCACTAATATTTTTACCTTTCCGGGATAGAAAAAGAAACTTTATTTGGTCCCTTACGTGGCGGCTGAAAATCGTGAGACCCATGAATAATTGAGGGAGGGAATTGAAAAAAGGGGGGAAAATGTTTTTAAAAAAAATTGGGGCCCAAAACTTTTCAGTTTTTTTTTTTTTAAAAAAAAAAAAATTGGGGGGGGGACATGGCCCCCATCGCCCCTATAAAAGATCCGCCACTTGCTTCCAATGGACAATCTTTAGACTTTGTTTATAGAAAATTTAAATATTTCATGTTAATTTTGAACATTTATGTTAGTATCATTGTTAGTTAATATATTGTTAGTTTCAAGTTTCTTATGATCTTAATCAATGCGGTACAGGTTTTGATTGTGGTACAATTTTTAATTTTATCAATTTACATTTAATTTTTTTAAAAAGAAAATGTTACTATTGGCGCGACAAATGTCGTCGCTGAAAAAATGTATTAGCGGCGATACATGGTCACCGCGGAAGAGTGTATCAGCAAAGGCTATCAGCGGCAACAGATGTGTCACCGCTAAAAACCATATTCGCGGTGATAAGAAGTCGCCATGGAAACGCGTATCCGCAGCAACTTCTTGTCACCGCTAAAACGAGTATCCACGGCGACAATTTTATCGCCACCAAAAATAATATCTATGGCGACAATTGTCGCCACCGAAACCCTACCTTCAGCGGCGACACCAACTTTCGTGGCTTCTGATGAACTTTCAACGGCGAGTGATTGTCGCCACTGATACTCTACTTCCAACAACGACATTGTATCAACGACAGCTGGTGGCGACTTTTTGTTGCCGCTAAAACACTAGTCACCGCCGAAATTCAATATTTTTGCAGTGATACATCCACACATATCACTACATACTATGTCCTTAATCTTTATATTATATAACACAAAAGACTTCCAAGGGGTCACCTATCATTACATTACTTTAAGATTAGCACACTTAACCTAAGTACATTAAAATAAAAACACTGCACGCCATACGCAACTCAACATTTTTTTTTTTTTTAATTTGAGGAAAGTAAGATCATAATATCTAATTTCAAACAAATCAATATAAAATTTAGGGGTTAATATAATGTAAAGAAAAGGGGTAAACATGTTGGTAATTAAAATTCAAAATTAAAATGAAAGCTGAAATATTAAAATAATGTTAACAACATGCGGTACATTTCAGGCTGGGTGCCTGAGCGCAGCTCCGCTACCCAAAAATAGGGGCCTTCCCAATTCTTTTTCAATTTCTTTTTATGATTAGTTTCTACATAAAATGAGTACAATTCTTGATATCTTGCCGGAATAAAATGGAGTAGATTTCAATTTTTTATAATTCTTTAAAGATTTAATACTTTAGTTAGAAGAAAAACTACACACTTTTAAAGTATTAAATCGTTGAAAAATCATGAAAATTAAAAAGAACTCCATTTTTTTCCATGATAAATCAAAATAGCACACATTTTAGAAAAGGTCTGATGCGTACGATCACATCGTCTGATAGCTAAATGGATGGTACTTGGCTTGGGCTAACCTGAATCTCTTCACTCCTCATCTCACTCACTCTATGTATGATCGGGTCATAAAAAGAAACCAAAATTTTTTTGAAAGCCCCCGCAGGGGCGCACATCATCCACCCCCGCCGTATGAAATGTAAATTTCACAAGGTCTTTATTTAAAAAAAAAAAAAAAAAACTGTATATTTTATATGGTTTTTAATAATATTAAAATGAAATGAAACAGATTTAAATAAATTTCTTTTTAACAACTTTTTTTAAATAAATCATGCAATTCATATTGTGTCCTCACTCCATTTCAAATATCTATATGCTTTAAATTTGACACAAGGCTCAAGGGCTTCAGATTGCATGACTTCCAATGCTTCTTAATCCTTATAAACTATACAATCACAAGCAAATAATGACAAAATGTTATAGAGAAACACATAATACATGAACTTTTAATGCATAACAAGTACATCTAAAATCATATGTCTCCCCATTTTGGAAATAAAATCAGAGAATGAACCATTGATTTGAAAACTTGTACCACTGCCCATTATGGAACCTATCATTTCTCTAGATTTTTCATGGAAACAGCATGGAGCTTTTTTTTTTAAGAACCAAACAACAACAATAAGCAACACTATAGCAATAACAGAAGACCATTTAAAATTTATAAAGAAGTGAAATGAACTAAAACTACCTTATTCACTTGGAATACATGATGATGTGTTTGTTCCCCCAAGCAAACCAATACGAATTTATCTTAGCAAATCTTGTCATTTCCTCATTCTCAAGTACACACTGCATGTGACAATGAAAGGAGAAAAGTTCTTTGTTTTTCATGTTGCATTTCTTAACTTCCAAAACAACGAAATGTACCTGTTATTGTGTGGAGAAAAATTGAAAGGAGAGATTGATGAATCCCACCAGAACTTGGGGAAATAATGAAAGAGACAGCAAAAACTGAGGTTATGAAGGGAGAACATGTGAAGATTTATGGAAAGCTTAAATCATAGAGAAATCAATGAAATATCAACAACAATTAGTATGTAGCATTTATACAGATCTTAGACACACCTATTTCAATCAAAGAGAACCGAGCTCGAAAAAGACGAAGAAGGAAAGCAAATAAAGAAAGAAAAAATTATACGTAGTGTAAATCACAGTCACAACATCCTATATACATGAAAAAACTTGGGATATAATGAAAAGGGAAAAACACTTCTCATGTTATAGGAGAAATGTTTTCTCATGTCACACGCACATAAAATGGTGGGACCACATATATATAATTTAGAATTATATATATATATATGTGGATCTCACTATTTCATGTGTGTGTAGAAATCTTCTTCTTCTCATGTAACATAAGAAGTTGAAACCCCTAATAAAAATGCCTAACCCAATTATAAGCTTTGCTCCCTTCATTTCAGAGCCAACGGTTATGTTCAGAGCATAGATACAAACCATTGATCATTGGAAGAATAAAAGAACAAAATAAAAAACTTACATAGATAAAGGGTATAAAATCATAGTAAAGTAATCCAATGTTTGATGGGCGATATGTTCAATTCTTATTTAAATCCACTAACAACGATGAAATGAACGGGGCCTAAATATTGGCACATCTTCCACATCTCAACCAAATAATAATTAGTGCTCACTGTCATAATTAGGATAAAAACCCCCGCGTTGCATGGGTGTAAGAAGACCAAGATCTAAATATTTCTTTTACATTTGAAAAGCTAATGATGCATAACAGAGTTAATTACTTAATTATTTTATTTGTTTATTTTCTGATGTAATTAGTTGTTGTAACTGACTTCCTGTTGTAACTGAACATAGCACATGGTATTGTTTTATTCTTGTTGTATTTAGTTCATTTGTAACTAGCTCTCTATATAAGGAGACGTCGTAATCGACAAAAGCATTGAATGAGAATATATCTTTTCTCTCTCAAATCTTTTCTTTCTCGTTTCACGTACCGTGTTATGGTATCGAGTGATTTTTTTTTTTTTTTTTTTTTTTTTTTGTGAGGCTTCCGCATTTGTCATTTTCCTTCTTTTCTCTCGACATTGATTTTTCTTTTCTTTGGAGTGTCTTCTTCCTTGGCTCATTCTCTTCGGCAGATGCATATGTGAGCGTTTTTCTTCATTTGCTCCACTTTTCTTCATCAACCGATTTGCTTTTGTATGTTTTTGAACGAAACTCCTTCCTCGTTCGAATCACTGTTCTTGTTCTTCGATTTCATTCTTGGCTTCGATTTTCTTTTCGTCGCTTTGAACGGAGGACTGTATTTCCTCTTTTCTTCGATTGTTGAGTCTTAGTTCCGATTTGTTGATTCTCGACTCCGATCTATCAATTTCATTGTTCGATTTGCTATTTTCATCATTCGATTTCACTCACAGCTTCCATTTGTGTTGATTCGACCAACACCTTGACGGCTTGTGTTCTTCCGATCTGTCGCTTTATCTCAGATCTGAGTTTCACCTTAGTTTTCTCTCTAATGGCTACCGAAAGCAGTGTATCCGCATCAACGCCTTCTCCGATGCCATCTTAGGATTCGATGAGTTGTTTCTTCTTGCATCCGAATGATAATCCGTCCTTAGTCCTTGTCTCGCCGCCTCTAATCGGCTCAAACTACCATCATTGGGCTCGGGCCATGTGGATGGCTCTGATAAGTAAGAACAAGCATCAGTTCATTGATGGCTCCCTGACGGTTCCGGCTGTTTCTGATCCTCTGTCTCCGGTGTGGCAACGGTGCAACACCATGGTCCTGACATGGCTTCTTCGATCGATCTCTCCTTCTATCAGTCAGAGTGTGATCTGGCTTAACAGAGCAGTGGACGTCTGGAATGACTTAAAGGAACGGTTCAGTCAAGGCGATGCATTCAAAGTAGCAGAACTTCAGGATGAATTATTCCAAATCAGGCAAGGTGACCTTTCTGTATCTGATTTTTTACAAAAGTCAAGATCATATGGGATGAGTTACTGAATTTTCGTCCAATTATTGATTGTTCCTGTTCATCAAAAGAGTATTTTCGTCAAGATTATGTGATTAGATTTTTAAAGGGCCTTAATGAAAGATTTTCTACTATACGTTCCCAAATTTTACTCATGGATCCTCTTCCTTCCATTAATAAAGTCTACTCTATGGTTGCTCAACAAGAACGAGATCTCACTGGCTCTTTAGAGCAGACTGTGTGTTTCACTCGTGCAGATTCAAGTGTGGGAATCAATTCCTCAAAACCTCCATATCAGTCTAAATCCAATAACAATTACAAGGTCTGTACTTACTATGGCAAACCAAGGCACACTGTTGAGACTTGTTATAAGAAGCATGGTTTTCCTCCCGGATATACAAGACCCGTAATCGAGCTTGGTGAATAGTGTGGTAACATCTTCTCCGAATCATCACCGGTATTTTATCTTCAACACCTACCGTTGCTAATCCACCTATTAGTCAAGAACAAGATAATCAATTAATTGCTCTATTACAACCTTCGTCTGCTGCTACTCATGGTTTGAATGCATCTGTTTCTAGTTTGCCATCTGCTAACAATTCTTGTGTTAATCAGCTCTCTGCCCTTACCTTGATTCCAAATGCTGATTCACAGCGTACGTACACAACTTTGGCCTTTGATTCTTCTAATCATTGGATTCTAGATAGTGGAGCTACTACCCATGTTTGTTATTCCCTAAACTTGTTTACCACTTACTCTAATATTCCTCCTATTCATTTGACATTACCAAATAAAACATCTATTATTGCTAGCATTTCTGGTTCTATACCATTAATGCACATATCCCGCTTACCAATGTCCTTTATATTCCAAATTTCCATTTTAATATCATTTCTATTTCTCAAATGACTCATGACCTTCCTTGTTGTCTAATTCTTTCTCCGATCTGAAGACATGGAAAGCGATTGGTTTAGCTAAACTTTCTCAAGGGTTATACAAGCTGCCTAGTCACCTACATGTGTCTGCTGATGATAGTTCTGTTTTTAGTAAGCCTGTTGTTAGTTCAGTTTCTAGTACAAACTTTGTTGCTGGTGATAGTTCATTGTCTAGTATGTCTCCTTTTTCTTTTGATTTGTGGCATTTTCGCCTTGGACATTTGTCCTCCCCTGTTTTGAATGTTTTGAAGCAACAATATCCTTTCATTGATCATGTGATGTATGCCAATTTGCTAAACAAAGGAAAGTTTCTTTTCCAATTAGTACATCCAAAAGTGTTTCTTCTTTTCAATTATTACATGCTGACATTTAGGGCCCATATAAACCATCTTCCACCCATGGCTATCTCTATTTTTTAACAATTGTTGATGATTTCACACGATATACTAGGGTATGTCTATTGAAAACAAAATCTAAAGCATGACCCTCTTTACAATCTCTGATTCTTTTTCTAGAAAATCAGTTTGCTACCAAAGTCAAAATTCTTAGGATTGATAATGGTGTTGAATTCTAGATGAATTCTTTTTACTCTTCTAAAGGTATTTTTCATCAAACATCATGTGTTGAAACTCTTGAACAAAATAGTGTTGTGGAAAGAAAGCATCAACATATTTTACAAGTTGCTAGAGCTCTAATGTTTCATTCCCATTTACCCTTGTCCTACTGGTGCTATGCTATATCTCATGTTGTTTACATCATAAATAGACTTCCAACCCCTATTTTAAATAATCAAAATCCCTTTCACCTCTTACATAACACTAATCCTGATTACACACAATTTAAAGTTTTTGGATCATTGTGTTTTGCTTGCACTTCATCTTCTCATAGGACAAAATTTGATTCTAGAGCTCGCAAATGTGTTTTTCTTGGTTATAAATCTGGTACCAAAGGATATGTTCTTCTTGACATTCAAAATCATCAAATTTTTATATCAAGGCATGTTATCTTTTATGAGTCCATTTTTCCTTATCACAATTGCAACTCTTCTCAAGCTCCTATTGTTTTACCTAATCCAGATATTTTTTCTGACCTTGATGACCATGTTTTGCCTTATGTTTCCCCACATCCTTCCCCTTCCCCTGTTTCTGATTCTTCCCCATTACCTGATTCTGTTTCTCCTTCTATTCCCTCGGTCTCTGTCCCAAATTCACCCCTTCGCAGATCCCACAGACCACATAAGCAACCAACATATTTAGGTGACTATCATTGCTCTCAACTGATTTCAGCTCAATCGATTCCATGTCCGGATCCCGCCGCTATCCACTATCTTATTCTTCTTTTCTATGGTAATCTTTCACCTTCTTATAAGCATTTTATTTGTTCTATTTCCATTCCTCATGAACCTAGAAATTATAAAGAAGCTATTCAATACCCTGAGTGGCAACAGGAAATGCAAGCTGAAATCTCAGCTTTAGAGCTAAATAAAACCTGGATTTTGACTGAATTACCTAAGGGCAAGTTCTCTATTGGCTGTAAGTGGGTGTTTAGGACTAAATTTCATGCTGATGGTTCTTTAGAACGATACATAGCCCGGTTAGTGGCTAAGGGCTATACCCAAACTGAGGGGGTTGATTATTTTGATACTTTCTCCCCTCGTTGCAAAAATGACTACCGAGATTATTGCTTGCTATTGTTGTTTCTAAGAATTGGTACCTTGAACAACTTGATCTTAACAATGCCTTTTTACATGGAGATCTTCATGAAGATGTTTATATGTCTCTCCCTCCTGGTTTCTCATCTCCTAGTTCCACATTAGTTTGCAAATTGCAGAAATCTCTTTATGGCTTGAAGCAAGCCTCACATCAATGGTTTGCCAAGCTTTCTTCTGCTTTGCTTTCTTGTGATTATGTTCAATCCAAATCTGATTACTCTTTGTTTACTCGGCAACATGGTGATTCCTTTACTGTTTTGTTGGTTTACATTGATGATATTATTCTGACCGGTAATGATTCTGCTGAAATTTCTCGTATTAAATCATTTCTTGATGATACCTTCAAGATTAAGGACCTTGGTAAACTCGCATTCTTTCTTGGTCTTGAAGTGGCTCGTTCTTCCTCGCTGGTCTCTCTTTAAATTAGCGTAAATTTGCTCTTGAAATACTTGATGATGCAGGCTATTTGGGTTGTAAGCCCCTTTCTACTCCTATGGCTCGTCATACTAGATTGTCTCAAGACAATGGTACATTACTCACAGACGTTGCTCCTTATAGACGTCTTGTTGGTCGTCTTTTGTACCTTACTACTACACGGCCTGATATTTCTTATGTTGTCCAACAACTATGTCAATTTACTCATTCTCCCCCTTGATGTGCATTATCAATTTGCTTTAAGAGTTCTAAGGTATATCAAACGTTGGCCAGGCAAAGGTATATTTTTTCCCTCATCTTCTTCTTTGCAATTAAAGGCTTTCAGTGACTCGGATTGGGCTGGTTGTCCTGATTCTCGTAGATCTTTATCTGGTTATTGCATTTTCCTTGGTAATTCTCTTGTTTCATGGCGATCCAAGAAGCAGACAACGGTTTCTCTTTCCTCTTCTGAGGCTGAATATAGAGCCATGGGTTGTGTAGCTTGTGAAATTCAGTGGTTACTTTACTTGCTTGCTGACTTACATATTCCCCATCCATCTCCTACTATTCTTTCTTGTGACAACCAATCGCAATACACATTGCATCCAATCCCACTTTCCATGAACGCACAAAGCATCTTGAACTTGATTGCCATTTTGTTCGAGAGAAGGTTCAAGCGGGCTTATTCGACTCATTCGGTTCGTAGTGCAAATCAACTTGCGATATCTTCACCAAACCTCTTGATCCACATGACCCTTTCATGGTTTTTTATCTAGACTTGGCATGATTAATATATACGATGCAAGATGAGCAATTCAGCTCACCTAATATGATATATGCACTTGTTTGTTAGAATTTAACACTGAAGATTAATAGGAGAATGAATATAATGAAACGCCCTATATTTTGTTTGCATAAGCAAGTTTAAAACTATATATAACTCAATCAAGAAAAAGACTCCATAACTCAAAAATATTAGCTTTCATAATCTCCCAAGACAAGACAGAATAAAACTATGAGTTTTTGCCACTGGACATCTATTTCTGTTTGAAGGATGGATCCACAGTCCCTCTAATAAAACAATTAGATAAGAGATAAAGTGAATATATCAGTTTTCATGAAATTTTCTTTAGTTTTGTGTCACAACAGAAAGGTCCAATGGGCCACGTAATAGAGGCTTCAACACATACAATGGATATGGGTGAGAAAAGGCCCATTAGGAGGAGCAAAGGGCTGAAGAGAAGATCCTGGAAGTTTAGAGGGATACTCATCCTTGAACTCAACTGGCAAAAAGGTCGGACACTCTCACTAAAGAGAGGGGGTTCGATCCTGAAATTGGTCAAGGCGCTGGGGGAGGTATCCTAGCTCCTAAGTGCCTAGGTAAACGCCTGAGGGTAATAGACGGTTCGCCCTGCCCAACATCTGTATGACCTAGGAGGAAGGAAGACTTCGCTTCCGCTTGGATTGTAGGTGAACCCAACCCCTTTCCGAAAATTTTAGTATTAAAAAAAAAAAAGGAATAGGGATTATAAATAAGGACAAATATGGTTAGAAGGGGGAAATGATTGTGGAATGTGTCTTCTTCCCTCTTTCTGTGATCCCCCTCTCTATTCTGTCATTTCCCCTTTTCTCCGCAGATTATTCTTCTGCTATACTGTTTGATTCATTTTGCATTACTTTCCTACATGTAATGGCAGAGTGATTACCTTGAATGATTGCAATATATATCAGAAGTAATAGCTTCTGCGTTGATATTTTAGTGTGATCATACCATTTTGGCTATCACTGGAAACTTTCTTTCACAAATGGAGTCGTAAGAGCTTTGTTTGTATATACTTTTGTTCCACCAGGGCGAGAAGGAATTACCCACTTCGTAGAAATTAAAAACGAATCAAGTGAACTGGACAATATTTAAGATACCTCAATTCGCATTATATGAATCCCGCGTTGAAGAATGCAAAGAAATAACAAGTAATTATATATATGAGCCATCGAGGGAATATAATTCTGAATCAACGAGCTTATATATATTAAGGCAATTAACCTGAGTTTTTGTCTGCATGTGTTTGAAAGCGAACAACACGGCTCAAAAACAACACGGCTTTACTCTCAGACTTTTATTATTGGTTATCAAATGAATATATATATATATATATATAAATATAAAATAAAGTACAATATGTTCAATATAGTAAGAAATATATATTACTCTAATCTTATTTATAAGTTTTCTTAACTAAATTATACATACTAATGAGAGGTAGTTAACTCAATAATTATGAGATAAATTTTTAACTTTGCTCTCATTGATAATTGTGTATTTTTTTAACTTTTTCTTCCCTATCTATTTTTATTTGTATAATTAATATAGATAAAATTATCACAATTTCATTTATTAACCTAAAACTAAATTTTTAAATAAGATCATATATATATGTATATATAGAATTAGAAAGCCATGTACTCATTAGTACAAAAAATCTCTTTTAACAACATTGATTTGCGTCAGTTCTAAAATGTAACCACATGTGTGTTTTTATTCTCAAAAAAAGCATATGGTGTTGGGTGCTCCTAAGGATAAAACACATATGTATTTTTGCTCCTTTACCCAAAAAAAAAAAATGATAAAAAAAAAAACAGAAAGAAGGAAGTGTGACATTTTTTAAATGTTGACTTATCTTCAAACAATTATTTCTAAAATCGTGTGAATAGGCACGTGGCCTGGCAGAAGAAAAGAGGTACGGTGCATGGCAACCATTTATTGTCTAGCATTGTTTTCGAGATGAAATAATTTTTTCTGAATTTATGCTTTGCAAGAGTTCGAGAATCAATTATGTTTGTTAACCCATTTTATTTTTACTCCGAGAATCGAATTACGTTTGGTAACACATTTTTTCTCCCCTTGTTTGGGAGTTAAAAAAATAGTAAGGGAGGAAGATGGAGGATTAATGAATTATTTTTACCATTTTATCCTTTTCTTTAATAATTAATATAATTATTATACTTTACAAATAAACTGAAATTTAAATTTCCTAAAAAAATTATGTATGTAATTTTTATATTCAAAAAATTATTTATGTGGCGGCGGCGCGGTGGTGGTGGTGGTGGTGGTGGTGGTGGTGGTAACGAGGGTAAATTTCGCCCGAAGAGGAAGGATTTTTTTTTTTTTTTTTTTTTTTTTTTTTTTTTTTTTTTTTTTTTTTTTTTTTTTTTTTTTTTTGAGAAAAATGATTCTCATTTTGTGACTTGGAACATAGAAACAGAAAATTTATGCTTCTTTTTTTTTTATTCCTCAGCACAAAAAATAAACCAGATTTACCAAACACAATTCCCATCCAATTTTGTTTTGGAAACAGAAATTAATAAAAAAACTCATTCTGGGTTGTGAACTTGTAATAGCTAGGGTGTGCATGGCAACCATTCGCATTTGCCCCAAGACATTTCGAGATGAAACAGAGTTTTCCGATTACGTGCTTTGGAAGAGTTCGAGAATGGAATTACGTTTGTTAACCCATTTTCCTCCCCTTGTTTGGGAATTAAAAAAAATAGTAAGGGAGGAAGATGGAGGATTAATGAGTTATTTTTACCATTTTGTCCTTTTCTTTAATAATTAATATAATTATTATACTTTACAAATAAACTTAAATTTAAATTTCCTAAAAAAATTATTTCTGTAATTTTTATATTCAAAAAATTATTTATGTGGTGGCGGTGGTGGTGGGATGGTGGCGGTGGCGGTGGCGGCGGTGGGGTGGGGTGGTGGCGGGGTGGTGGCGGTGGCGGTGGTGGCAGTGGGGTGGGGTGGTGGCGGGGTGGTGGTGGCGGTGGTGGCGGTGGTGGTGGTGAGGTTGTTTGCGCGAGAGAGAAGAAAGGTGTTGTGTAAAATAGATTTTGATTTTATGCCCTGTAAGAGAAAAGCTAAAAATTTTAGCTTCTTTTTTTTACTCCCTAGAACAAAATAAACCGGTTCATCCAGGAGCAAAAAAAAAAAAAAAAAAAATCAGATTTACCAAACACAATTCCCATTCATTTTTGTTTGGAGCACAGAAATTAAAAAAAAAAACTGTGAGTGTTACCATGCACACCTCTAGTAAACCGAAGTCATTCTTATAAGTGATGTTCCTTGGAAAAGACTTGCTGATGAAGGAACCTATATCTTCATCTAAAATCAAGAGTTAATAGATAGAAGATTTGCCAACACATAAGGGTAATTGTTTTCATTGTTTTGTAACAGCTACCAACAGATGAGGGGCAACATAAATAACCTTAATGTAGGTGTAGTTTTAGGTTGAATTTATAAGTAAGAATCGCCCGCATTAAGAACACTTTTCCCACATTGAAGTAGCTTAATTATCGTTTCCATTTGTTAGGCATACCTCAAAATAAACACTACCTCAAATTGTTTAATGGATGCGAATTCACCAGATCGTACGGCTCCACCAGTTTTGTATCATGTGCGTACAGTAAACCTGAAAGCATCATGAATAACAATGAATGCATGTGAACCTGACCACCACGAAGGAGACGTATCAATGAGACACAGCCTCGGGCAAAGGTAAAATAAAAAAATGGCACACTACAATTACAGTACATGACTTACCATATTGAAAAGGTTATGGGCAATTTTTTGTCAGAAGTTTTTATTAAGAGGTAATTTTACTTCTGAAATTTTGTTTAAGACGATGTTTTTTTTTTTGAAATTTGTAAACAAGAGTAAATTTGTTTTCATAGTTATCTCAATTTTGATCGTTAATTAATCAAATATACTAAGTTAGGATCTAAATATCATCACGTCATTTCTGTTGAGATGCAAATTTACCTCAAAAATTCATATATCATTTACTCTATTTTTTCAAAGGTAGATTTAAGATTTTTGGAACAGATTTAACAACAAAGTTTTAATAAGGGGTATTTGGCATTAAGGTTGTCAAAATCAAGTTTCTATATAGGCGTGGAAGGGGATAGTAGAAACGTAAATTGTATAAACGACACAAAAAGTAAATTTTCTACTTTCTATTATTTAAGGTTAGAGCTCAAAATTATATATGTGTATGTGTGTGCACGCATGAAAAAAAAAAATCATAAATCACTACTCAAAATTCAATGAACAACTTCATGTTTAAAAGATAAAATTCATATAACTATATAAAACATATGTTCAAAAACATCAAAAAAATAAAGTTTGGGGGTGATTTCTTCGCATAGAATTATCAACTTTTCATGGATCCTATTTATTTTTCCTCTTTCTTTTATTTAACTTTATTCTATAATTAAATTTTTAAATGCCAGTAGAGATTCGTACTAAAAAGGAGATACAATGGAAAAGATAAATAAGAAAAAAAAATTCTAGAACATAAACTCTCCATCCTATATCTGGTTTTTTTAATCCTTTTTTTTTATTTAACTTTAATTTATCTCTTTACTTATTTTCTTAAAAGCAAGATTAGAATAGATCTGTATTAAAAATGAGATAATAAACTCGACAAAAAGGAAAGTAAGGAGTAACAAATTAATAGAATATTTTGGTTTAAGTAGATTAAAGATTATACATATGGATGATTGTACAAATTAAACAAAGAAAAAAAATATAAGAATGTTTCATAACGTTTTATTCGTTATTTTTTACTAGAAAGTGGAAAGGGGTCTCTTTCCTATTTTGAATCATGTCGAAAGAAAAGAAATTGAAATAGATTTTTAAGATGTGTTCCTTAGCTTCATCCTTTTTTTTTTTAAAAAAAAAAGTAAAAACGGTAGAAACTGTAAAAACTTACGTTTCTACCATTTTTTTACGTGTTTGCACGACATTTCTACGAGTTTTTTCTTAGGACAGTTTCTACTTATGTTTCAGCACGTATGATCCTAATAAAAAAACTTAATGCTGGGCATATCTATAGTCTTTATCACCTTCTCCACCAAAACTCTCACTTCATTTAAGTACTCTCTCCGTTTCTTATTGTAAGGTATAAACAAGTAAGTATATTTAGTTTTTTTAAAAGATACTTACTTATTCTCAAAAAGCATTAATTATCTATTTCTATTTATGTCTATAATTAATAAAGACAGTGAGTGAGAATAATAATTAATATGATATTGGGGTTTAGTATAATTAGTAAGGGTGGTATTAAAAATTACTTAAATTTTAGAATAACTTTATTGATTTACAAGAACTTGAGGGAATATTCATCATTAGCACCCTTCTTCGTTTCTGCAGTTTTACCCGCCGCACAACAAGATGAACTTATCTTTTTTTCACTTTCTGTTGTCATTTCATCTGTCTGATTTTATTAAATAATTTTTATCATTACTTTCTTTCTCGATCACATCCGTATTTTTTTAAATTTATCTTTTAACATATAGAAATACATTTTTATTATAAAGCATTAATTAATAAATCTCACAAATCAATAAAAATAGTTAAAATCAATAAAGTTTCTCTATAATTTAATTAACTTCTAATATTACATTTATTAATTGTACTAAATTCTAATATTATATTAATTATCACTCTCACCTACTACTCTCATTAATTATGGTTAGATATGAAAACAAATAATTAATATTTATTGATAACAAATAAGTACATTATAAAAAAATTAAATAAACTTATTAGTTAATGTTTTATAATAAAAACTAGGGAGTATAGATATATTTTTTGTTGGGTGGCATACGCGTTTTGCATGCGGGGCCACAGGCCTTAATTTTCACCTTTATACATCGGCATACAATTAATAAAAATGTACGACTGTTGGAGCATTATTGGGGGAAAGGGATAATAGGAGTATTATTTTTCTGGCGAAAAAGTAGGAGTATTTATTATTTACAGCCTGTACATCTATTGAGGTCAAAATTTCCACTACTTGACCATACACGTGGTTCTTCTCGACTCAAAGCTCTGTTGGGAGTTTGTTCCATGACTTCAAATTTTGGAAAATTAACTTAAAAACAATTTTAAAATTACAAAATATTAAAATATATTTGTTACTAAAAATTAATTAGGGAATGATAAGAATTAATAAGTAATTCACAACCCTTTTTTTTTTTTTGTTGAGAAGACATTATTTATAATTTTTTTAATTTTTAAAATTCTTTTTCTGTTATTTTCCCATAAAAAGTTTATATTATTGTTCACAGAATTCTGTAAATATAAATAAAATAAAATGAGTAACAATACTATTTTTACATAATCATTTATTATATGTCATGCTATTATATTATTGACGTCAAAGGAAGTAAAGGACAGTACAGACTGTAAATAATAAATACTCCTACTTTTTCACCAAAAATAATAATACTCCTATCCCCAATAATGCCCCAACAGTCCTACATTGTTAATAATTGCATGCTGCATGCAGATGTATATAGGTCAAAATTAAGGGCTGTGGTCCCGAATGCAAACCGCGTCTGCCACTCTGACAAAAAATATATTTATATTTCCATATGTTAAAACATAAATTAAAAAAATACTGAGGTGAGAAAGGAATTAAGGAAGTGGTGATAAAAATCATTTAATAAAATCAGCCAGATGAAAAGATAACAGAAAGTAAAAAAAACAAAAAAAAAAAGGTAAGTTCATTTCATAGAGCTGTTAAAACTGCACGAAAAAGAGAGGATGGCGACACCGATCTAATCTAACAGAGAGAGGGCAGAGAAACGAAGGAGGGTACTTACAATGAATACTTTATTCAATGGAGTGAGAGAGTTGGTGGAAAAGATGATAAGACCATGCAGAGCAGATGATAAGACTATTATATCCTCCAAACAAAATAATGGAAAAATTCTAAATAAATACTTTTGAATTTATAAAACTCTAAAAAAGTTTGTTGAATTTATAAAAAGACTGAGAAATATCAAAACATGAGGGATATGTAAATTCGAGTGAAATTATCTTTTTACCCTTAATTTTAAAATTTTTTTAAAAAAAAACCTCACACCCCACCGCTAGCCGCCAATGCCACTGCCCGCCCGCCGCCAACGGCGGCCAACCCCGCCGGTGGTCCGCGATGGTGGTCGGCCGGCCGCGGGGGTGGCCGACCAACGGCAACGGCGATGGTGGTGGCGGTGGGGTGTGAGTGTTTTTCTTTTCTTTTTCATTTATTTAAAATTAAGAGGCGGGTAATTTTACCGTGCCGACGGTGGGTGATCTTACCGGTCTTTTTACAAATTCAACTGAACTATTTGGTTTTGGAAATTCAAAAGTATTTATTTAGAATTTTCCTTAAAATAATCGCATGACACGTGATGGGGACGACCAAAAGAAGAGCATTTTATCAAAAGAAAAAGGAGCACTATGATGAATACTTTATTAAATGGAGCGGCAATTTTAATTACAGAAATTTTTATGATTGTTCTTTTTGAACTTAAATTTTTAAACAAATTATTAATAGTTTAAGCAAGATTACCAGCCCATAGGGATTGGAAGATTTTGTTTAATCATGTTGCTGGAAGAAAGTTTCTGTATCATTGAGCTCCATCCACCTCTTAATCAAGAGTTGGAAGCTGATATATATGAAGGAACCTATACCTTAAAAGTATGTTCGGTTTGAGAAGGGGAAGGGGAGGGAAAAAAGATGGAGAAATTTTTTCTCATATTAACCAAATTACCCATAAAATTTTTTTCAATATTCTGAAAATATACTCTCAATAAGAGAAATATTTTGTTTTTTATTAATTAATAACAATATGGTCAATATATTTTTTCTCTTTCCATCCTTCCTTATCAGATCCACAAACTGAACATGCTGTAAGGGTTATAGACCTCAGTTTTCATTTTTTAAAAAAAAAAAAAATTAAGAGAGTTGTCAAATGTCGTTGTTATTAAGGCTACCCCGAACGGTAGTTGCTTTCACTGTTATGTGACAGCTAAGATCACATGAGAGGCAATTTTTCAATCACATCATCAAATTATAATTTTTTAATCATGTTTTATAATATTTAAGATAAATATATGCGAATATATTTACTTTGATTTACGTAAATAATTATTTTTAAAATATTTAAAAATAACCTCAAAACACTTTTACTAAGTGTAGTTTGGGTTTGAATTTATAACTGAGAAACGCCAGCATTAGGACCACGTTTCCCCATCATACGGCTCCACAAGTTTTCTACAGTAAACCTGAAAGCATCATGAATAGCAACGAATGCATGTGATCCTGACCATGAATGGGACGTAACAATGAGACAGGGCCTCGGGCAAAGATAAAAGAAAGATCAGATACCATATTCAAAATCCATGTCCTTTTTACCTTCTAGCAATTACTCTCTTTGTCTTTTTTGATAAATATATATGGCATTTAAATAATTATAATTAATATGATATTAGAGTTTAGGATAACTAGTAGAGGTAATATTAGAAATTATTTAGATCCTCAAACAATTTTATTCAATTTTAACTACTTTTATTGGTTTGTGAGAAAAGTTAGTTTGTAATTTATAATAAGAATGAGAAGGAGGGAGTATATGGCATTCAAATAATTATAATTAAGTGAGAGAATTCCCCTTAATCCCACAACTAATTTTATTTTAGTCAAAGCGCTTAAATGAATATAAAATTTTAATGCATCTCATAAATAAAAATAAAATTAAGTTTTTTGGAGTGTATTTTTGATATTTTACAATATTGATTATAATATAATCGTTAACTAAGTATACATATACATTCATATATTGTAATTTCTGCCGTTTGAAAATTAACATCCGATGAGGTTGGATGACTCCAACAAAAATCTTGGAGTGTTCATTTTTCTTATTGATTAAAGCTTCTAAAATTATCTAAAAATGTAAAACCCTTTATAGTTAATATTTTTGCATTATATTTAACACCACGACAAGATACTTTTGGAAAAACAAATGTTTGTACCTTGTTTGGTGGTCTCTTCCATACTAAATCATTTTCCGATCTTAAATGTAGGAATGAGTTGAAATGTTTATATTTGAGTTCTATAATTTAATATTTCAATTTAATTTTTTCTTAAATTAACCCCTGCAAACTAAAAGGAGGGCTTATAAGGCCATAATTCTAATGAAAATGGTTAAATGGGGGTATTTTAAAATGATCAATAATTATATTTTTACAAATAACTAAATTAATTTATTTTCTTAATATCTGTAAATTAATTATTTAATTTCTCCAATAAGATAAATGGTCTATCAAATTGAATTTCTTGTAATTGTTAATCCCATTCATATTTGGTGTGGCTCTCAAGCATTGCTCAGTGAATTTGCTGGTATATAATAATTAATCCTGGTCCATAAAATTGTACTGTGTTTCTTTCTTTTTCTTTTAGCTTTTTTCATTTGGAAAATTTTTTTTTTCCCAATAATTCTCCTCCTCTTCCTCCTTAAATTCCAAAGTGCTTATGTTGTTTTTTTTTTTTTTTGTAAAACCAATGACTTGAGAATGGTGGCTTTTTTTAATTACAACATTAAATCAGCTTCAGGCCACTATATTTCTTTAAAGTTTTCACATTTCCTATACAATCAACGGTATAAAAATAAAGATGATTGGAGAATTTACAACATTAGATCACCTTGGTGCTGTACATGATGGCCTACCACATTGAAAATGCACGTCCTTCTTATCTTCTTTGCAATTTCCCTCTTATGTCAATTTTGAGTAGTATATGGGATCCAAGTAATTATTATATTTCTTCCTGGATATTTCCCAGAATATTCTGATGCACAAAGTGGTCATATATAAGTCATTTAACTTCCTCTTTTATTGGTTCTCTTCATCAATCTAAATTCCAGCTTCACTCTATTGCTTCCTTTCAAACTTTGTTCGATCACTCTCAAGGGTAACGAAGGCATGGCTGCTGCAGCTGTGGGACAAGCTTTGCTCTCTGCTTCTGTGCAGACCTTACTTGATTGGATTACCTCAAGCGAGTTTCGAGCTCATGAAAAACAGAAAGCTTAACGTCTCTCTCTTGGATCAACTGGAGACAACTTCATTGATGCTTGGTGCGGTCCTCAATGATGCAGAGGAGAAACAAATCACCAGTCCTGAAGTCAAGAAATGGCTTGAAAAGCTGAAAGATGCTGTCTATGATGCAGAAGATTTACTCGATGAAATCAACACCGAATCTCTGAGATGCAAGGTGGAGCATGATTCTCAAAACGTCGCTAACAAGGTGCGATCCTTCTTTTCTTCTTCTTCTGGAGAATTTTACTGGGGCCTTAACTCCAAGCTAGAAGAAACATCCCAAAGGCTTGAACGCTTTGCCAAACAAATGGATAAACTTGGTTTGCGAAGTGTTAGCTTGAGAGTGTATAAAACAGCCACAACATCATTGGTAAATGAATCTGTTGTGGTTGGTAGAGAGGATGATAAGGAGAAACTGTTGCAAATGCTCTGCTGTGATGAAGATCCAAAGGGTAATGCTATAGGAGTAATCACTATATGGGGTATGGGGGGCCTCGGTAAAACGACCCTTGCTCAACTCCTTTACAATGATGTCAAGGTGCAAGAGCACTTTGATTTGAAAGTTTGGGCATGTGTTTCAGATGATTTTAATATTCTCCAGGTGACCAAGAGTCTTGTTGAGTCTATTACTTCAAAAGACTATGGTATGAAAAATCTTGACTTCCTTCGTGTGGAATTAAGAAATAGCCTAAGGAATAAAAAGTTTTTGATTGTGCTAGATGACCTATGGAATGAAAAATATAGTGACTGGGATGATCTCATAACTCCTTTTCATAGTGGAAGAAGGGGAAGCAAGATCATCGTTACAACTCGCCAACGAAGGGTTGCTGAAATCACGCATACATTTCCTGCACATAAATTGAGTGGTCTCTCACATGATAATTGTTGGTTTTTACTTTCCAAGCATGCATTTGCAAATGAGGATCCAAACAAATATCCAGAGCTAGAAGTAATTGGAAGGAAAATTGCAAGAAAATGTGGTTGCCTCCCGATCGCTGCTAAAACACTAGGAGGTCTTTTGCGCTCCAAAGTGAATGCAAAGGAATGGAATAAAATCCTGAATAGCAACAGTGGGACATGCCAAATGATGATGTTATGCCTGCTTTACGCTTGAGTTATCTCTATCTTCCTTCACATTTGAAGAAATGTTTTGCTTATTGCTCAATTTTTCCGAAAGATCTTTTGTTGGACAAAAAGAGATTGGCCTTGTTATGGATGGCTGAAGGCCTTGTGCAGCAACCTCCCAATGTGGAGAAGACATTTGAGATAGAAGCAGAAGACTATATCAATGAATTACTATCTAGGTCATTCTTTCAACAATATGGCGGTAATCCAAGAACGTTTGTCATGCACGATCTCATCAACGATTTAGCCACATTTGTATCTGGCAGGAGCTGTCTTCAATTTGAGGAAAATGAAGTCCCAAAATATACACGACATTTGTCGTTTTCCCAAAAACTATATAGTGGCTCTAAAGATTTTGATAGCTTTCTCCATCTAAATTGTTTGAGGACTCTTTTGTGGCAAGATGAATTCAAATACGGTTATATCCATGTATTTTGAGCAAAAAGGTGCTCATGAGTTGTTCACAAAACTTAAATGTCTTAAGAATATTGTCCTTACCAAGTATATCAATGTTGTTGAGGTACCAAATTCAATTGGCAATTTGCAACATTTACGGTATCTCAACTTTTCCGACACTTCAATTATAAGGTTGCCTGATTAAGCCTTTACACTTTACAATATAGTGTTTTAATTGTAAGTGTTTTAATGAATTGCCAGAAAAAATAGAAAAGCTTATTAATTTGCGTCATCTGGACATTAGCGGAACTGCTCTGAAGGAGATGCCCATACAAGTTGCAAAGCTACAGAACCTTCAAAGTTTGAGTACTTTTGTGGTGGGAAAACAACTAGATGGACTGGGAATTAAAGAGTTGAAAAGGCTCCCCCATCTACAAGGTAAACTTTCCATTTTGAACCTAGAAAATGTTGTGGATTCTATGGATGCTTTGGAGGCAAACTTGAAAAGGAGAGATAATATTGATGAGTTAGTATTGGAATGGGATTGTGATGCTCAAGACTCACAAGCTGTGAAAGATGTACTCAACATGTTGCAACCTTCAACAAATTTAAAGAGATTGACCATCAAGCATTATGGAGACACTAGATTTCCTATTTGGGTGAGAGATTCGTCATTTTTAAATATTGCCTTTTTATGTTTGACTAATTGCTATAATTGTTTTTCGCTTCCACCATTTGGAGAGCTACCTTCTCTCTTTGAGCTCTTGATTGAAGGAATGACATCTATAGTTACACTTGGGGATGAGTTCTATTGTAGCAAAGGAGAGCCCTCTTCATTTCAGCCATTTCCATCTTTGGAGATTCTTAGATTGAAAAATATGCCTATTTGGGAGGAATGGACACTCTTTGAAGGTGAAGGTGAAAAGTTTCCTTTCCCTCAACTCAAACAATTAAGTCTACATAATTGTCCTATGTTGAAGGGAGACATGCCTTCCATCCTTCCATCCTTAACAATCGTTTCTATATCAAACTGCAAAGAGTTGGAAGCAAAATCAACATCTTTACAATCGATCACGTCTATTGAAGCATTAAAAATTGGGGGAGGGGAACGTGGGTTATTAGGAGCATTTGATCATTTCCCTCTGGAATCTTTGAAATCTCTAACAATTGAGGAGTGTCGCAGCTTGCAGTCTTTGCCAAGAATAATAATGGGTAGCCATTGTCTTCAAATGTTGTCTCTCAAAGATATCCCATCAATCACGTCCTTCCCAATTGATGGTTTGCCCACTTCTTTGCAGCGCCTTGAAATTGAAAATTGTGAGAAATTAGAGTTCCTACCTCAGGACTCTTGGCAAAACTACACATCACTTGAAGACTTGGCAATTATAAATAGTTGCCATTCCTTGAAATCTTTTCCATTAGGTCATTTTCCCAAGCTTAAATTGCTTTACATTTGCAATTGTCATGATCTGGAGAGCTTTGCACATGTTGGGGGGTCTGCTTTTACCTTAGAATCACTTTTGGTCCAATGCTGTGAAGAATTCAGATCAATGTCAGAATTACACATTGACTCCCTTGCCAACCTTCAACGCTTGATTCTACATTTGGTTCCGAAGTTGGAATCACTGCCTCAAGGTGGTTTGCCCTCTAACTTGAGATCACTGACTATTTGGGGCTGCAATGGACTATCTTCTATACCAATTGAAGATTAGGGCTTTCAACGGCTGACTTCCCTCTCAGGATTTGAGGTTGCGAATGGTGGAAGTGAAAGTGTTCTGCATATTTTACTAAAGAATCAATTACAACCCACTTCTCTTGGGTCTTTTGGCATCCATAATATCTCCAATCTTAAATTGCTAGAAGGAAAAGGGCTTCAACACCTTACTTCTCTTCAAGACCTCAACATCTCTTGGTGTCCAAATCTTGAATCCTTGCCAGAAGATGCGCTGCCATCCTCTCTCTTGTGTTTGGAAATCGAAGACTGTCCAAAATTAGAAGAGAGATATTATTATCAAAAAGGGAAACATCTGTCCAAGATCGCTCATTTTCCCACCATACTAATTAATGATCAATATATACTAGATCATATGCTATGCATTCCTTCAAAAGGTGAGTTCTCAAATTTCACAACAATTAAACATTTTTTAATATCTGCTAGTTTATTACTTTTTTTTCCCTTTTCACAGTGCCCATGCCATAAAAATTATGATATATTCTCTTCTTGATTATTGAATTGATATCAACATGATAAGGCTACATCTTAACAACATATCAATGCTTTTGCAACAAATTTTTTATTATTAAAAAGTCGTTCAGTTTTCTTTGTATGCAAGGACAAGATTTTCAATTTTCCTTTGTATACTATAAAACATATTTATCAAAATTTACAATTATTGCTTGCATGTTAAATCTTTTTGTCTCTTTGAAAATAAATCGTTTCTTGATTTCACCTACTTGCTTTTCATACTTGCCAATATATACTTAATATTTGAAAATATTTTTTACAAAAAAATAGAAAACATGTATTTTTCCACTGCCATACATGAGCACATGTTTGGTTGCAAAATGATATGTTCGTGTCACTTCTCCATAATTTTGCAGATTCTTAAGGCAAAATGAGATCACCGAGAAACTCTGATTCTCTATTTTCAAAGTGCATCAAATCCATTCTCTATTTCACATTCGTGATTTTTTATTTTCAATGTGTTGCCGTTGATTTATGAAAGATTGGAAATCCCTATAATATTAATTTTTTCCATAAAGGATTTCAAAGATTCCATAAACATCCTTTAGGTTGATAGTAAAGGTCTTTGTCTTTTCTAAATTATTTATCGTGATATGATTACGATTTATAGTTCTTTCAAAAAAAAAAAAAAAAATCTCTTGCTTTGCGCTCAATTAGAAGATATAAGATTCTAATTTGAACCTCAACCTCTATATTATTGGGGTATAATCTTTCTACTCTTTAAGCAATCGAAATATCCTATTTTTATATCATTCATTTATTTACAAAAATTAGAAGTTTGATTTAATTTTTTTGTATTTTTCCAGATGCAGATTATTAAAAACTTTGTTGCGGAATTGATATTCTCGGAATTACAAAATGCCTATTGAAGACAAACAAGACAAAGTACATTCAAATTAATCCTCTACTTCTCATTCGGTGATTTGATCATGAGAAGCTCATGTGAGTATCAACATTTTTCCTTGAAGAATTTCTTTATTAGAAAATAAGGCTTCAATAGGTTCATAAAAGTTTCATAAACTTTTTGCCCTTCAGTTTCTTGTGTCTCTTAGAAAATTTCTCTTTATTTGTACCTGATGAGAGCAGGTGTGATCACTAGTGCAAAAAAGGCTTTTAAGACCGGATAAAAGAGGGGTCGTAAGGATAGGATATGCGGACCGGTCTTGTTCAGTTGCCGATAGTATTAAAAGTCTACCATTTAAGACCGGACTCGAACCGGTCTTAAAGAAACTCTTTTAAGACCGGACATTTAAAAACTTGGGTCTTAAAAAGTTGTACTAAATGAAGCCGAAATATTTTTTGTTCAATCCTAAAGCTCAACTTTTAAGACCGGCCAAAAAATAGGCCGCTCTTAAAAGATCGTAATTATAAGATAGGACAAGACACATACGGTCCGAAAAATAGCGGCTTCTAAGACCAGACGACTAATTATACGGTCTTAAAAGACCGACTTTCAAGAGTGGATGATAAGTACATCCGGTCTTAAAGATTTTGATTTAAGACCGGACGTCTAAATATACCGGTCTTAAAAGACCAACTTTTAAGACCGGGTTTAATATCAAAACTCAAAAGTCGTCGACCTTTAAGGCCGGTCATATAATTACATCCGGTCTTAACAAGTGAACATTTAAGACCGGCTTATTATTTTCGGTCTAAATTTTCCCGAATTTTTTTCCTCGTTGTTCTTCCGATTATATATATACACAAATCCACCACCTAATCCAAGACATAAAAGTCGATACTTTAAGTTACAAGCTATGAACAATTATTTGAATAAATTGAATTGAAAAAAGAATACAAATATTATTCACCATGAGCTATTTGGCCTCTTAATTAATGATTACTATGACTACAACACCTAAATTAATTCATACAATAAGATAACTTACTTACAAATACAATAAGTTACAAGTACAACATACATGCGCCCAAAATAATATTCACCATGCCTTCATCTGATTCCCCCACCCAACAACGTAATATCCTCTTATATAACATGCCCATTTGGATCGGATCCTACCACAAAATAAAACAAGAACAAAATTCATAGTCAGTGACATTAACTATGAACATAGATAGAAGGAATATAATATATATAGTTAAAGCCTTAAAGTCTTCAAAGAAATCTGCATATGAATATTACCTTATGAATTGACTCTTTTGTAAAGTGATATCTTCCCATATCCCTTCTTGATGATCACTTCTTATCTTAGGGTTCATTATACGCTTCATCTTCTTCGTTCATGTCCTAGGTAGACCCCTTGAAAAAGGAGTACTCTCGGGAATACCATAATTTGAATTCATTTCCTCATCAATATCAATGACCCTCTTTCCTTGGAGAGCTACGAGACCACATTTTATTTTCTTGATCGGTGATATAGAACACTTGTTTTGCACCGGGTACGCCATAATAAAAGGTTCATCTCCAAAACTTCTACCATTGACATCGACTAATGTAAATCCTAGCCGATCGATCCGAACACCATTATTGACATTAACCCACTTGCATTTGAAAATGGGAAATCTAATTTTCCCATAGTCCACCTCCCAAATCTCTTCAATAACCCCATAATATGGCATGACTTTGCCAATAAAGGGCTCTTGTCTTTCGAACCTGGAGAAGTGCATAGATTCAGCCTCTAACATAACACCATTTGACGTGTGCTCGTATCATCTAGGGACTTCGTGTAAAATGTATAACCATTGATTACATACGAATTCCAACTTATGACATCAACCTCAGGACCACCTGCTAACCATTTGATTGTATCAGAAACACATTCCTCTCCCTCGACCTTTTGTTTGAACCAGTTTGCAAAAGTTTTGTTATGCTCCCTAATCAACCTTTATTCGGTCATTCGATGATTTTCTTTCCTTACAATTTGCTTTATGTGCGGCTATCTTGGCTTGAACTTCATCGACGTTATTCAAGATGTATAAGTGGACTTGTGACAATTCATCGGGATCCACACTCTTTACGGAAGCCCTCGTCTACCCCCATCATCATGCGACGTTTTGGAAGCCCAATATGTCTTACTTTGGCCAAATAATTTTGACAAAATTCCATGGCTTCTTCGAAACATATTTCGAACAATCGATGCTTCGGCCGGTATGCGTTCTTCACGTACCCTTTTAGGAATTTCATAGATCTTTCAATTGGGTACATCCACCGTAAATGGATAGGGCCGCACATCTTTATCTCCTCACTAGATGAACAATTGATGAACCATGATGTCAAAAAATGTAGGAACAAAAAGCTTCTCAAGGTGGCACAAGATAAGATATCCTTCATTCTCCAATTCATCCAACTTTTCAATCTTGAAAACTTTACTACAAAGCGCATTGAAGAAGACACAAAGTCTAGTCAAAATGACCCGAAGATCATATTCGGCGATGCCTCGAATAGCTATTGGGAGTAGTTTGTTGCATCAAGACATGACAATCATGAGACTTTTGGCCTACTAATTTCAAGCCCTTCATCGATACAAGCCTCTTCAAATTTGAAGAATAACGTGGGAACTTTTGTGCCATGTAAACACTCACAAAAACTTCGTTTCTCATCCTTAGACAAAGTATGAGAAGCCGGGGACAATAAGTTCTCTTCCCATCGGCCTTGGATGTAACTCTTCGCGTATTCCCATTGCTATCGAGATCCAATCTTGCCTTCATACCATCCTTGGAACTACCTTGTACGTTGAGAAGCGTGCGGACAATACTATCACATACGTTTTTCTCCACATGCATGACATCAATACCGTGTCTCACATCAAGATTGCGCCAATATGGAAGATCGAAGAATACTGAGATCTCTTTTTCCATATATTTGTTTCTTTTCTACTCTTTGCGGTCTTACCGAAGACGACATTGATATTTTTCACTTTTTCATAAACTTGCTCCCCAGTCAATGGCACCGAGAGCATCTTCATACTCTTGGCCACCAAAAAGGCTTTCTTTAATCGACGATATGGGTGGCCCCGTGTAAGAAATCTCCTATGTCCAAGATAAACCGTCTTTCTTCCATGTTGAAGTTGATGGTAGCGTGTGCCTTCTTCACAAACCGGACATGCTTTATGGCCTTTTACACTATACCCGACAAGTTCCCATATGGAAGTCGTTTATAGTACAAAATATCATGGCTCGCATTTTAAACACCTCCTTCTTGAAAGAGTCAAAAACATCAACACCTTCGCCCACAACTCCTTCAAGTCTTTGATCAAGGGTGAAGGTAAACATCAATGTCATTTAGGGTTGTTTCGGTCCGAAATCAACATAGATGCATGATGTACTTTCGTTTCATGCATAACATTGGAGATAAGTTGTAAATAATCGTAGTACGAGGCCATGAACTATGTATCTTTAAGGCTTCCATATGGATTCATGCCATCTCGTGCTAAGGGCAAGCCTAAGGTTCCTAGGTTCTTCGCCGAAGTTCGGAAATAATTGATCGATTTTCTTCCATTGAGAAGAATCGTAGGATGTCGAAGCTTTCCATCGAAATCCTCTCATCTCGCATGCCACCTCAAATTTTTTGCATCATTTTCATTCGCAAACAACCGCTTGAACCTTGGTATGATTGGAAGATACCACGACACTTTTGCGGATAAACTTGCTCATTAAATGCAGAACGAAGAATCACTTCAGTGAATCCAAGAACCAAAATAAATGCATGACGAGGAAATTAAATGCATCGCGTGAAGGTCTTGTGGACTCACTTTGTAGCATATAAATTCAAATGCGTTTGCTTAGTCTTTCTTCTCCCGCCACGAACGTTGATGTTGCGGATAGCAAGAGTAACCTAAAAACATTTATTGGTCAGTTGGGTAGGTCTAAAGTGCAATTATAATCTTCAAAATACAATATCCATTAACAACATAGAAACCCACAAGAACATTTGATCGATTTCGCTCAACCCGGGAAAAACCGAACGATGAGCGGGAAAATCATAAAGTTATATAACCGAAACACCTCTTACAGCTTGGTCTATAGACGTTTAGCTAAGGAACCGAGAAAGTGATTGTCGAGAGAGCAACGTGAACCAAATGACGAAGTGGCGGTGGCGTAACCCGAGTAACACTTCGGGCGCGACAAGAGAAGTTCGGAGAGGGAAATTTAATATTCGCTGACAGATTTAACGAGACATGTTTTATATTTTGGATTTTATTAAGACCAGGAGTTTTATAATACTAGGACCTAAATTGAGACAATTAAACCGGTTCATTAAAAAGTAGACGGTTCTATATATAAAATTTTTTAAGACCGCCGTTTTATAATACTAGGCCCTAAAATTCCTCGATTTTGTGATTTATAAAAAAGGATTTGGCGAGCGGCTAAAGAATGAATGAATAAAAATTAAAGGAAAACTGGAGTTTCTTTAATTACATATATTACTTGCATATGCACGTACACAAGAAAAAATACAAAAGAAAAACAAGCAGAAAATTATCAAAAACAAGAATCTGACTAAACATCTCCTAAAGCTTATTATCCTCCAAAGCCTTGGCGATTTCGGCGTGAACAACGTTAATTTCCCGACGGAGATAGCAAGTTTCGTCTTACTCGAATCGGCCACAATGCTTCATTAGAGGAAAGAGGAGAGGGTCGTAGTAGTCGCGGTGGGGCCAAGAGGTTGGAGAGGGGGAACGGGAACCTCTTCATCATCCGAAGAAATAACAATGGGTCCAACGACTCGAGACTCTTCTGTCACAATAGGACGGACTCTCGATAGAGGAGGTGCACCGTATAACAATCGACGGAAGGCACGAGCATCACGACTAAGAGCACCCCTACGAGCGGTTCTCTTGTATCTAACCATGGTTTAAGCGGTTGGGGGCGAGAGGTATGAGGAGTTAATTAATAAAGGCAGAGTTTGTTCTCGAGATAGCCACGTACGTAGTTTGGAGTTACGAGGTAGTGAGGAATTAATAAGGAGTTATAGGTACGCGGTATAAAATTTCATTATTTAATATTTTTGCAATTCATTTTATTTTAAGACCGACATTTTTTAAAATATCCGGTCCTAAAAGTCTAAATTACTTTTAAGACCGACCTTTTATCATTAACTTGGGGTACTTATAGGTATGCGGTATAAAATTCTATTATTTATTTTTTTAAGACCGATCTTTTATAATAAGTCCCGGTCCTAAAAGTCTTACTTTTAAGACCGACCTTTTATCATTTACCCGTACTTACACACTGTTCAAATGAATGATGCAGAGTCTCTTCGGCTTCCAGATAAACTTCTCAACTAGGCGTCTCCTCGTATTCTGATGAACAATGCGTCTCCTCATTAAAGTTTCCGGCGTTTCACATTGTTCAGGATGGGTTCTCTATTTAAACCCATTGTTCTTTCGTACTTTCTTCACATTCTTCTCCCCGGGTCCTCCGTTTCCTCCTCCTCCTCTTCAACCTCGGCCCCTCCGCCACCGCCTCCTCCAAATCCATTGTGAAGCAATTGGTGCGATCCATCAGTGGCCGTGTCGATCAAATCGATCGACATTTGGGCCAATTGGTTCGGCTTGCTCATACCATGAACAACAAGCCGAACATGGTACTCCACGCCAATGACGTGAAGTACGATCCGTGAAGACGACTCCGACAACTCGACACCCCCTCCCTCTCCGACTACGAGAGGGATTAGTTTTTTTTTTGTTGCTTTTTTATTTTGTTTTTTTTTTTGTGATCCCCCGCCCTATAGGGCGGCGTAAAAAAAATTAGTAAATAAAATATTTTTAAATTTTGTTCTCGTGCGAGTTTAGTACTTTATCCATTATCTCGAACCAGAAAGCAATAAACAAGGCAACTATGAAGGATGGATAATGGCGAGACTAAAAAAACTAAAATAAAAGAACGAAGATTTTAGTTAGTAAATCGACGGTCCTAAAAACACCGCCATTTTTGTCGGCTTTGGTTTCCATATACGATTGCCTGTTGTCCTTTTCATTATCTTCTTTCTTTTTCCGACAAAAAGGAAACAAACAAAACATTGTCCTCGTGTAAATCAACAACGAAATTCGCGAGAATACGGTTAAGAACATAAAAAAAAAAGGATCTTTTACCTTATTCGGATAAGAACAAACAAAGTGACTATTTTTCTCAAGGTTGGACCTTCGTTATCGTCGGTTTTACCTCCCCATGTTAGAAACAAAGTGTCCTTTTCATTATCTTCCTTCTTTTTCTGACAAAAAGACAAAAGACAAAATAAAAGGGACACCGATAATGCTGCTCTACACATGGAAAGGTAAAAACGACGATAATGAAGGACCTAGCTTGATGTAACGCGTAACCTCGGTTGTCTTCAACCCTATTCATTTAATTTGTCTCGAAAAGAGGTATTTAAAGGTGACGACTTTTAAGATCGCACAAATAAAAACATACGGTCCTAAAAGTTAAGCGGACTTGTAAGCAAAAGGACTTTTAAGACCGATTATTTATAATAATACGGTCCTAAAAGTTAAGCAAGCTTTTGAGAGTGACTTTTAAGACCAGGCCTTTTATAATACGTCCGGACCTAAAAGTTCATGCGGACTTTTAAGCTTTTAGGAGCGGACACTAAAACAATATACGGTCCTAAAAGTCTCATACTTTTTACACCGAAGACTTTTGCGGACCTTTAAGACTGGACATCTTTGTTAATGAACGGTCCTAAAAGTCTCCAATTTCAAACACTAAATTAAATAGCTATATCCACCATCCAATAATACATTCGAAAACCCAAAATGGACAAGAAAATTGTTCGAAAAATTAACTAAATTTATTTATTAAATTTTACATTGCCTATGTATATTTACAAATGAATTGTTCAAAAAAATAAACAAATTTACTGAGAAGATCGATTATTGTTACTACGGAATATACTTACAAATGAATTTAGGACATTAATTATTGTCCTTTTTGTGACTCTAAGATCGACCATACGATATTCACAAAACACATTGCGTATGTGCTCTAGTTCATCATGAGAAAAGGGAGCAAGTGCATTGAAACATCTCGTAACATCAAAGACAACAACTCGAATTAACTTGCGTGCATATTTCATTTGTAACAAAGAAGTTTTAAACCGAATTAACTTGCATAATATGTAACATCAAATACATTTACCTTTGCGGTTAATTTAGTATCCCCTCGCGTGGTAATATCATACATGTGTTTCATGATGTACTGGCCACATAAGTTGGACGCCGGTGGTTGCCGACGGTCTAAAAAGAACAAGAAATATATATAAGAGCATATATATATATAGCTTAATGACAAAGTTCACAAGGCAAGGTGTGCTACAAATATTGTACCAACCTCGGTCCGTACCATATGGGGTCTTTGTCCCGAGTACCACGCCTTTTCTTTTCTACTCTTTGGAAGGTCCTCATGGCACTATCATCAAAATCACAAATTTATCAATGATTCACCGAAAATTCACAGAGATTTCGCACAAGAGAATCAAAATGACATGCTTACTCATTTATGGTCTCGCACCAACGTAGGCAATGGCTCACCGTGAGTGGAGCATAAGAAGATAACTTTATGCTCCTCCATGCACATGAGGACCAACGCCGATGGCGGTTGAAAATTCACAAAGCTGATAAACTATACTCGTGATATATGTAGCAGAATTAAGTGAATTGCGGACAAGATTTTTGATATGTACTGTGGAAGAAAGGCAAAAAGTACAACTTTCTTCTCACTTCACACAACCTTTTTGATATGTACCGTCTCTCCTCCATGGATGTTTGACTTGAATAGACAGGGCACAAGAATCCAAAATCATTGATCCTGCCATTTTGAACCAATTCATGATGCAAGAACCTACAATAATGACATCGATCAAGGAATTAGTATATATGTATGTATGTCTAAACGATGCATTTAAATTATGTACTCATAGACGGAAGATACTTACTTCATAAAAATTTGAACAATCGCATCGTAAGCTCTCGTCGAGGAAGCAACGGGGACTCAACATCAACGGTGTCAACTTGAACGGCCGAGGATGAGGACGCCTACTACTTCATTGGCGAGGCCACGATTTATCCTTAAAATATCCACTCTTCATCGATCGGATATTTTTTCCTAGCAATGACCAACTTAGCAAAGTAGGGGATAGAGCTTGAGGAGGGGATGGAGCTTGATGAGGGGATGGAACTTGAGGAGGAGGGTTGAAGCTTCGGGAGCAAGTAGAGACATGTACAAACATCACCGGCCAAGGGATGAAGGTTCCCTTGACATCACTCACAAGCTTCGGCTCATCGTTTGGAGAGGAGCGATGCATCAAGGATCACCTTTTCAACCGACACTCGACTTCATCATCGAGGCATTTGTTGGTGGTGTACGGTTGATCCCAAGTTGTGAGCAGTCCCTTTTGCAACCAATAATCGTCCATCATGATGATCGGGATCCTCCACATAAAGGTCACAAGGTTGCTCGTCGTCCAACAATGCAGCTCTCCTCTAGTGCTCGCTGCACGGTTGCGAGTGAGTTTGTGAAGGAACACGGTCGGGTCTCGGACGATTGCTCAAAAGCAGCCTCATCTGACTCAGTTCCTCCCTCATTTGGCTCATCTGGGATTGAAACATTGCAGTCATTGAAGCTTCTTTAGCAGCCAGCGTCTAGTCCATCTCCTCCCGGGTAACCATACTTTGTCTATGGCGTTTGGATGTACCAAAGACTTGCTTTATGCCTACCCGTCCTCCAATCCCCCTTACACGCCCGGTGATCCGGTTTTCCGGCCGCAACGGCCGAACATCATTCCTCCCGTCCGACACAAAAGATCCTCTCGCTTCTTTCTTTTTAAGATCTTCCCGTAAGATACGGATAACGAGAAGCTTAGTAATGAAACATGTTTAGTAACTAAAAAATAACAATAATGATACTTACAATTCTTTCATCAACTAGAAGAGTTTGTTCACTCGTGTAGGCGCCGCTTGGCTTTTGCCGAATATGCAACCACAACTCCTCGCGACGTATTGGAGATGGAGGAGCATGTATCACGTAAGGATTGGATTCCGCTTCATCATCCAATCTCTTCCGCTTGGCCGCCATCAAATCTTTTCGGCCTTTTGATATCCGCGAGAAGCCCTATGAAGGCAATCATTCTTTCTACCTATCTCCTATGCTTGTTCCCTTCTTTTTCGTGAATCGGGATTGAAAACATCTATTAATTATGAATTCCAGTCATGCATGTCACTAACGAGTAAATTAGAGAACTTCGCTTCATATGAACGTCAATCAAACGGTAGTCAAGTTCTTCACTTCATCAAGTTTCAACATTTTATTTAAGGAAGATGTAGAATTGTAGAAGAAATTGGAGCTATGTTTTGTAGTGCTAGCTAGATAGATAGGTTAAGAAACAAAAGAGAATTATGCTTACGAATAATACAAACTTGATCCTTTTTAAGGCATCCAATGATGGGATCGCGAGTCCCATTAGATAGTAACAATTGGGTATATAAAGTTTCCCCCTTTTAAGACTATTCATTTCCTCCTTTGCAAGACAAACCATTACACAATTAATACCTTCTCATCGTAGTTTACCTTTTCGGGGTTGACATATCGACTTGCATAGACAAAGGCGGGAAATGTATACTTCTATTCACACACCGAACCATTATATAACTAACAGGATTAGATGAACACAATAACATTCACATATCCGCACAAAAGTTAATAAGCAAACAAAAGGGAAAACAAAACTAAATATAAACTCACCAGAGCTTCAGGAGTGGTCCGCAGAAGAACAAATTGTCGCCAAATTCGTTCATCAATAAATGTGTAAACTTCCCAAGGATATTTGGCAGGCGGAACCTCAGAGAAAATATTAGCGAGAAAGGTCTTAAACTTCCTCCACCGATCAGCACAATAAGACAATGTCTTGTCTTTCAACTTGACGATCGAGAACAAGTGTATGTAACCCGGATAGTCTCCCAAATAGGATCCTTTACATTCTTAGAGTCCACACTTTTCCACTCATCCGTCAAGATGCTAACCTTGTTGCGTGCTAGATGTACCGACAAAACTATTATATTTGCTTTTATTAGGACCGATGATTCCAACCTTTCATCAAATCGAATCTCGAGCTTTGACCTTAAGTCCGACTTAGGGTCACATCCATCATTCGTGTGCCTCTTCTACCACGGCGTGCGGGGCGATTACGAGCCTCATTGTGAGATGAAGAGGGTTCGTTCTCACTCACACCGCCACACCAGAAGCGGCGTTGCCTTAACACGAATAGAATCGTTTTCACCGTCCATTTTCGAGACGGGGAAGAGAGGAATGCCTCGAGCAAATGAGAGAGTAACAGGGCCGATGGTACGTGGGCGAGGAAGAGAGGTAATGCAACAGAAGGGTTTGAACGTAAATGCAGGTTCTCCACAGAGTAACAAAAGCTTTCGCGAAGAAATGTATATCTTGCGTTGATTTTTAAGACCGGATGCAAAAGAGATGATCTTAATATTTACATTAATTCGGTCATATTAAAAGTCCGATATTAAAAGTTTAACCTTTAAGATCGTTCCTTGTAAAACGCCGGTCTTAATATTAATGAAATTTTTTCATACCGGAAGTATCATATGTCCGGTCTTAAAAGAAAACTTTTAAGACCATCTTTTTGATAAGTTCGGTCTTAAAAATTTAGACTTTTTATATTTAAATTTTTCCTTATTATGTTTTACCGAGAAAATATAAGTACGGCTATATGAGATATATTTAGTAAGTAATTGAAATTTCAATTCAATTTTTAAGACCGGTTGTTTTTTAGTCGGTCTCAATAATGTTTTTAAGAACGGTGAGAAATTGGTCCAGGCAAGAAGCTCTTTATATTTACGAAATCGCCACGGCCATTCCTTTAAGACAGGGTGTCGATTCTCCGCTCTAAATGAGGCGGTCTTAAAGCTCTTTTTTGCACTAGTGGATCTTATATTCCTACTCTCTTAGTTTCTTATTTTTAATTATTTTTCCTGTTTGCCAATAGATTTCAAAGATTTAGAATTATTCTTTCTTCCTCTCTCTCTCTCTCTATATATATATAGAACCATTCTTTCTTTATTTTACTTAGTATAATACAAGTAGTGCCTCTGGTCCTTAATATAAAATCTAGTTAACAAATTTAGGTATATTAAGAAAATTAGTTCTATTATTAGTTATTTATATCAAATAGGTTGATTTTCCTAAAATACTATATTTATTATCTTTCTCCATGACTATCCTAGGATAGAAACTCCTTCATGTGTACAATTAATAAGGATATTTTAGTAAAAAATTAAAAATTTGGAGTCAAAGTGGTTTGATGTCTTATATTTAGAAACAAATCAAATTCCTAGCTTGCTCTTATATTAAATATACCAGATATAGTATTATGTAGGCATAGTGACCCATGTAGGGGTGAAGCGTATGAATCATATGTACATCTCCATTTTTATTATGTTAAATATTATTTGTTCATATTTCTTATAATTTTGTAAACAAGTATGATAAAATTTTTGCAGGCATCCACTAACATGCCATTGTCCTTCACGATTGTGGCATCACCTCTCTCGAGATTGGTATTTCAAGGTACTGGATTAGCTAGCCTGGTTTGTATATATGAAGCTTCAGAAATTACCTGTAAATCACAAAGCTACATTTGACTGACAATTTTTTTTCCATTTTCAGCGACTTGATCTAAAATTCCAAAAAGAGAATTATTGGCTTTGAATATGCAGAGCAATGGCCAAATGTTTCTTGAAGATCTCATACAGATCTAAATTAGGTAATGCACATTTTGTTAAAACTAACGCAGTTTTTAAATTATTTTGGTGGAAAGCTTGCAGGTGTTGTTGAATTTAATCTAATATTGTGTTTTAATACACCATGTCAAAATAGGTGAGGGAACTATTCTAAATGCTCTGTTTTGAAGAACAGAGTTATATGAGAAGCAGGGGAAGCCAGGTAAGAACATTAATCGAAGAGTTATAGGAAAATAAATTATGAATGATCACCATTTTTGTATGTTACCCACAGAAAAGAAGCATTGTTTTGTTGGTCATTAATCAATCATTTTATATGTTGGATAGAAAATTTGATTGCTGGTGTTGTGATTTTCTTCAGGTTTCAACATTGATGAGGTTGAGGAATGCAAAATCAAGGAGGAGTCTCATAATTGTTGAATTTGGAGTATTTGAGTGCTTAAAGCGTTTTAATTGCCTAGCTATTTAAAAGCAATTTATATAGACAACTTATTATTATTTTTTTACACAGGTCGTATTTTGTTTGGGGTGATGGGTTGGCTAAAACTCCATGTAAAATTTTTAGAGCTGTGACTTGTTAGAATTTTAGGTATTTAAGCAGTTTGTAAATCTTATATGGGATTGTAATTGAACTTTTATAGTAAGAAAATCTCTTGAGTATTTTGCCAAGAGGACTGGACGTAGGTCAGGGGACCGAACCAGGATAATTCTTGTGGTGCTTAATTCTCTCTTCCTTCATCTTTAATTTATCAAATAACTTCAACTGAACAGAAAAATTACTCATAGATAACCGATGTCATTCTAACAAGTTATTTATTGCGGCTTGCAAACTAAAAAGTAAAAGAAGGTTCATTCTCTTTTTCTACGTAGAACAAAGTTAATTCAAATATAGTGATATTAGCTATGTTATAGGCTTTACATTCTCATATCTTCTACAATCATTATTGAGATTTTCTGGAAAAAAATTATTGTTATTTATTTTATGCGCCTCATTTTGCCATTTTGTGAAAAGCTCATGTCCACATTAGTAAGATTTCTTTTCGTTTTTTTTTTTTTTTATCAAGAGTTTAAAGTTAAATTGATTAAATTAAGGTTGTAACTTGTAAAGGCTTGAGTAACATCCTTAAAATTTCACCCGTAATCCTATAAGCAATAGTTAATAAATTAAAGAAAATTCCATCCCCTTCTCTTTTTTTCTCTTTTGATTCTCCAAATGTGATGTTTTTAGCAAAATATATGATTCTCCAAATGTGATGTTTTTAGCAATATTTATGTTGAGTTGAGCTAAAGGGTTGATAAGCAACTATAATGAACCTTCTATTCATATATATAATCTTGTAATTTTGAATTTTTTTTGGCCAAATTGTAATTTTCAGTTGAAAATGTTTTCTTACATGTTCCACTTTATATATAGAGAAAATCGCAACCAGGTTCCAATTAACAAAGCTTAATGGCGATTAAATCCTTTGAAATCACCAAATTACGGTGAAGTCTTAAAAGATATGGATGATATTAATTCTAAATATAAGAGTACAGTTTTTAACCTCTTTTTTGTCACCATCCAACAAAGTTAATCATAACTAAATGAGCAACGTTAACAACCTTATAGCATAATACGTTTTGTCGTCAATACATGCTCAATAGTTGTTAAAGTTGCTTATATAATTGTCAATAACAATTTTATTCATCCCTTTTTGCTGAACAATATGAAATGTTTATATTTTGGTATGAAATTGATTGGATCAAGGCTTTTGGGCACATATGATATCTTGCCATGGAAAAATTGTTATTTATATGATGTCTTTATAATTTATGGTGTTGTTTATTGAGTGAGAGTATGCTCCATTTTCACTTATTTAGACAAGGGTGAATGCAAATGATGAAGCTTTATGTGTTTATAACCTATGTTATGTGATTTCAATACATGCTCCATAGTTGTTAATGACGCTCATATAATTATCAATAACAACTTTGTGCATCCCTTTTGGCTGGACAATATGAAATGTTTATATTTTGGTATGGAACCGATTGGATTATGGTTTTTAGGTATAGAGGATATCTCGCTATGGGAAGATTATTATTTGTATGATGTCTTTATGATTTATATTGTTTCAGTGAGTATGTCAGATGGTAAGAATTTCTCCTATGGAGATTGTACTATATTTTCATATGCTTATACAGATAAATAGAAAGGATGAAGCTTTATGTGTTTATAACTCATGTTATATGATTTTAAAACGTGTCGTCAATACAATGCTCTAAAATTGTTAATATTGTTCATTTAGTCGTCAATAACAACTTTGTTCTCGAGTTGTCAAAAAAGAGAGGTAAAATTGTATTTTCATGTTTGGAATTAAAATACCCGGTCTTTTAAGACTTTATCGCAATTTGATGATTAAATGGGACCTAGTTGCCATTAAATTTATTCATTGGGACCTGGTTGCGATTTCCCCTTATATATATTCTCTGCAGCCTTGTCGTTGAAGATTTTGTGGCATGGACACCTCATTCCTTCCAATTTTGCTAATTCAAGGTAAATGAGCAAATTTTGTCTACATAGGTCTCCTTTTATCTACTAATTCCAATGAGTTAAGAATTAAATCTATGAGTCTGAAAAATGATATTCTTAGAAACTGAATCGTAATTGATATACCTTTTTTGCAAAATCAAGGCACAAAAACCTTTTTTTTTTTTTTTTTTTTTTTTTTTTTTGCCAATGATCAAAGATGAAATTAGTTGTTGCATAAATTCATATCAAGAAGATGGGCTTAGACCCAAAAATTGAATGGATTTAGAAGAACGTCCACAAAAGGCCCAAGCCCAACCCAAGTGACACCAATCATATTGTTCAATGTTTTCATCGATTTTCCCCAAAAAAATATACATGGATTTTAGATCTCCCAAAAACAACCAAAGTTTGTAGAACATGAAGTCCAAGGTTAAATTACAAAAGCCCAGTCAAAAGAGGCCTAAGAATTATTTCCTGAAGCTATATAATATAGACATGTAGGTTGTCCATTTTATTAAAGTTTGAGTTATAAACCATGCTATTTACAAACAAACTCATTGTTAATAATCTTATTGATTTTCATTCAACTTATACTTACAGTGTATTATCAAAAAAAAAAAAAAAAAAACTTATACTTACAGTGAGTGATTTAATGAATAAAAAAGAATATGCATATAAATATACATTTTTTTTTTTTATAATTACTTATTTATTCTACCATATAAAATTTTGTTACAATATTTTATTTTGTTCTTATGTCTTTCATTTCCAAATAAATTATTCTTTTTCACTAGTCATGGAAAAAATGTTCGTATTTAAATAGGTAGTTATGGATAGATTAGAATGAAGTGAAATGAGATCATGGAGAATTTTGATAAGAATTCAATAGGTGACGTGGGTTTAAAAATAATACACTTGGTGCAAAAAAGAGCTTTAAGACCGCCTTGTTTAGACCGAATTATAGAGAATCAAGTTTTAAAAATATAACCGGTGGCAATTTCGTAAATATAAAGAACTTTTGGACCGGATTATAAAGGATCCAGTCTTAAAAATATGACCGGTAGCACTTTCGTAAATATATAGAACATTTTTAAGACCGGATTATAAACGATCCGGTCTTAAATCGGTGGCAATTTCGTAAATATATAAAATACTTTTAAGACCGGATTATAAAATATCCGGTCTTAAAAGTATGATCGGTGGTAATTTTGTAAATATTGTGAGAAGACGCCGATCAAAGATGAGTCCGAGAATGTGATGATGTATTCCTTCGCTTAATTGGAATTATATACAGATGCTAATAAGTAAATAATCTTCTCGACACAGGCGTTCCTATAATCTAGGGATTACAATCGGGAATATAATTACGAAATTCAAAAAACCACGATCTCGCTAACTTAATTCCTAAAATCTCTCTAACAACTTAATTAAGATGATTACAATCATGAATATAATTAGAAATTCAAAAAACCATGATCTGCTAACTTAATTCCTAAAATTTCTCTAACAACTTAATTAAGATAATTGCACAATATAGTCGTATATGCTAACTAATTAAATTTGAACTTCCAACAAATATATAGAATACTTTTAAGACCGGATTATAAAAGATTTGGTCTTAAAAGTATGACCAGTGACAATTTTATAAATATAGAGAAGACTTTTAAAACCGGATTATAAAATATCAGGTCTTAAAAGTATGACCGATGGCAATTTCGTAAATATATAGAACACTTTTAAAACCGGATTATAAAGGATCCGGTCTTAAAAATATACTTTTAAGACCGGTTTTTACAAACAGCCGGTCTTAAAAGTGTTAAAAAAAAAAAACTAAATTTGCTAAACTCGTTAAGTCTGTGAGCGTGCTTGTCTTCTTGGTGATATAACATTTGCTTAGTTATAGAGTCAACGAGTGTCCCAAGAGCCTCACGGGTCAAATCCTCAGCAAGAATGACATCCTCTTCCTCTAACCTACTCGCAATCTTCGTAAGTCATCCTAAGAGCCATACAATCAAGTCCTTGGCAACGTTGGCAGTGAGATGCTTCGAGGGTTTTGCGATGGCATCAACTCCAATCCTCAGCAACTTAGCAAGCGTACGCTTCAAGGATTCGGACGACGATGACTACTTCCTCTTCGATCTATGGCTCCTCCTACGTCGCCTTCGCACAGATCCGGCTTAAAATCAAACCCAATCTCTTCTTACTTAAGTCTGTTTGCTCCTACCTTGACCGCTCTTGCTCAGATCTGGACTTTGATTTTGCTTGCTTGAAGCTTTGCCAGCATCGACAAGAGGATCCTACTCAGATTTGGTTGCTTTAAGCTTGTGATTTTTTTGTAAATCTGAACTTCAAGTTCACCTATGATTTTATATTGATTCAAATTCGATTTCCATGGTGAATGATTTCTATATCTTGTTATGTTTTCTTATTTCTAGACTTTATATTCATTTTTTTTGTTTTTCATGTTGGTGTTGCTTCCAATCTTCTCTTCTTTTTGTTTTTCTTGTTGGTGTTGCTTCCAATCTTCTCTTGGTTCACCGTCGCTAATGACGGAGGGACATTCAAAATGTGCCAGATCTGGTGATTTGGGACTGGTTGTTTCATTTGGGTTTTTTCTTTTTAAAATTATTTTGAAACACTTTTAAGACCGGATATTTCAAAATTTCGGTCTAAATTTTTAAGACTGGTCGTTAATCCAGTCTTAAAAGTTACAAACTTTTAAGACCGCTCGGAACAAGACCGTCATGATTGGTCTTACAATACTTTTTTAAATCTGGTCTTAAAAGCGTTTTTTGTATAGTGATAATTGGAAATTTTTTTCGGTTCAAAAGTATTTGGACAATTTATTTGAGTCTTATTGGACCTAATACAGTGTAATAAGATATTATAAGTTTAACAAACTCTCTCCCCCAATATGTTATTTTTGGGAATGCGCTCTCATTTTGAGCTTATGGTTATTACGTTGGTGTTTTCATTGAGAGATTGATGTTCATGGAGAGGGCTACCTAAGGAATTTAAACAAGCAAGAAGCCAAGTGAACCGTCGTGGTGTGGAGCCACTGAGGACGTTGGCTCTCAAAAGGGGCTGACAATAATATAATGAGTTTCACATTGGAAGCCTTACAAGTGGTGTGGAGTTTATAAGTTCAAAAGACTCTCCCAATATGTTAGTTTTTTGGGATAAACTTTCTCTTTAAACTTATAATCATTACATTGGTGCTCTTGCTGAAAGGCTAAGTTAAGCATTGTAGCGTGAAGATGTTGAGATGTCCCCTCAGGAGGGGATGCATTGTAAGGAATTATAAATTAGGTGAGTTTTCTTAAAAGAATGTCTTATAAGGCCTTGGGTTTTCTCTCAAAGGGGATTATACATTGGGTGAATTATACAGTGACAAGTGAATTGTCATTGTGTGGAGCTATTAAGGACACCCCCTCATAAAAGGGTGGCAATGTTATAAGTCTCACGTTGGAAAATTCTTTGAACAGACTCATCTTTTTGGATTGGTTTCTTTCTTTTAACTTATGGGTACTCCCTTTAAACTTGAGTTCATCAAATTTTTTTTTTTTTTTTGAAAGCCCAATGTTTACAGAAGGGCTACCCACATAAGGTTCTAACCTCTCTCCATGGGTGTGTATTATTATGAGTTCCATATTAGACCACCTCATAAGTGGGGTGGGTGTTATAAATTCAAAGGCTGTCCTCACAAAAGACTAGTCTTTTAGAATCGACTCTCCTTTTAGGCATATCTTTAATTACATAATCCAAAAGGGTTTAAATTAACAATAAAAATATAGGAAATAAACCATGATTAAAAGGTATGAGCATAATCTTAAAACTTGAAAATGTGCAAGGTTTTTTTGGGGGGGATTATTTTAAGAGTTCAAATAAGCCACATAAAACAATAATATATTATAACTCTATGAAAGAACAATTGTCTCATCCGGTAACAAATAATACAAAAACACAATCATCTTAATTAGTATATATATATATATATATATATATCATCAACCAAGATAAGTAATAACATTATTAGTTTTCTATGCGGATTAAGATAAATGTTACCAAGTGAAATGTTATTACTTATCTTGGTTTATGATATATATATATATATCTCTTTTCAACGAAATATCCTAAAGCAAATGTAAACATATATAAATCTAATGATACTACCTCTAATACTAAATATAAGAGCTAAACAATGGTTTAGTTTACTTCAAAATATCCATTGCCTCCACAAATTTATAATTTTTACTCCAAAATATCATTATTGATTGCACAAATGAATGAAGTATTTTTTTAATTAAGTGCACTTTTTTATATAATTTATTATATTTAATCAATTTTAACTATGTTTAGTTATTTTTTATCTTATAAAAAAGCATCCAAGTGAGTGTGTGTGTGTCAGATAAAAAAAAATTGATGAGAAAGAGATAAAAGATTAAAAATTTGAAAGGAATAAAGAGGTGGGGTTGGTGAATTGAAAGAAGGTGGATGAAATGTTCAATCTTTAGGGGACAAAGCACCAACACATTGTGTGCATTAGTGGAACTCTCTCAAACTTACCAAAGAGGATATGCCTTCTCAAATCCTTTTGCCTATTTTTTTCCCATTATCAACATGCATCAATCAATGAATGAATGAACAAATCAACTTATTAAAATTTGTATAAAAAAAGGAAAATAAATAAAAAGCTTTATAATTTTCTATTTGCTCATTTTGTGTGAAGTATGTGTCAATTTGGACTTTTGTGCAACTCTTTGTTTAGCATTTTGCTGTATAAGATTCCCTTTTGTTGCTTCATTTATATTATCAATTAACCTAATTAATTATGATGCTCAAATGGCAACACCACCAACCCCAAAGCTTATCCTTGTCTCACAAAAATACAAAACTTGTAATCCATTATAGTTATGTTTTTTTTTTTTTTTTTAACCATCATCACCATCCATATATGTAGTGCCTTTAATGGTAAAGTGTGCCACATATCATCCTTGTCTCACAAAAATACAAAACTAGTAATCCATTATCGTTATGTTTTTTTTAACCATCACCACCACCCATATATATAGTGCCTTTAATGCTAAAGTGTGCCACATATCATCCTATCCAACAAAACCATGAAAATTCATAGAACTATAATTTGCTTTTTGGGTTTTTGGTTAAATTTAAATCTTCATTATTGGAAATATTTCAATTTTCTATGTCGATAAGTTGATGTGATGTGATTGATCAAAGTAGATGGTAAAATGAGTTGAATAAAAAGAATATATCATTCAATAAAATTTTCTATTTTCGAAGAAAGATAATACTTTCATCACTTTAACAAATAAAAAATTATAAGTACAAATATTTGTTGGTTCTCTAATTATGTTTTGATGATGACTAAAGTTAAAATCATTCTTAAACAAGAGAAAACATTTACTGTCAATTTAACTCGAGGCAGTGAAGTCACCTCGAGTCAGTGTCTTGTGAATTCATAAACAAAATCATTGTCCACCTCGAGTTTATCATTTTGTCACCTCCAGTTTTCATAACCTCGAGGCTAAGCTTCCTCAACTCGAGTCAAAAGTATACTTCGTTTCGAAAATGGATTTGTATATTCATCAATAACTCGAGTCAGTCTTCGAATTACCTCAAGTCACCATCGCCTTGAGTCCGAAGTTTTCGCACCTCGAGTTAATGGTCTTCAAAATTCAAAAGCATTTCAGTTGTCTCATCGTCCACCTCGAGTTTAAGTTAAACCTCGAGTTCGGTTCTTCGTTTAATTTGGATAATCTTCGAGTGAGTACCTCGAGGTCGGGAAAGCATGCCTCGAGTGTTGGCAAAAACTCGAGGCACAGAAATTGCCTCGAGGTTCTGCTCCTCGTTCCATCAGTGGATAACTCGAGGGTCAAAATTTACCTCAAGTGTGATATCAAACTCGAGTCGGTGAACTTCATGCCTCGAGGCAAAAAGTATTTTCTAAACGACATTGAGCTTTTTATGTTCTCGTTGCCTCGAGTTTATTGTACCTCTGTTTCAGATATGGAATCCTTTTAAATCTTAAAAGCATCGTTTAAGCATGGATTCATTATATCGTTGCTAATGAGTAAGACCAACCCGTTTTACTAAGTTTGTTAGAAAGTTTCAGGAACGAAAAACACAATTTAAGTTCAATATTTTTGAATGAAGAGCAATCTGACGTGGCAAGCTTATTAAATGCTCGCAATAGAAAAGCAGAGCAACAATCGGGATTAGATTTTATAGCAGGCAAAGTTGTTCTTTCAAGGCATACCTATCCTAGCTAATTCTCTGAACTACTCTGGACAGATACATTAACAGCAGAGGCATTTAATGATTCAACGTTCGACTATCTACGAAACGGAGTAAGTAAGCTGTATCTAATGAAAACTAAAAGAGTCACAACGGCTAGTTGTGTAAACTCCTCCAACAACATTAATGGCAAAGGCTATAAAAGAAGAACACATTCAATTCCGCCAACCTCTGGAACACCTTTGTGTAATTAATTCAAGTCCATTGCATTTAGTGTTTCAATTGTTTCATTAAGCTCGTTCTTCAGTGTTCATTTGTATCCACTCGTGAGGATTATTTAAACACTTATTTAATTGTTTAGACTGTATCTCAAGGTTGAGGAACCTTAAGAGAGGGTGTATCAATTACAACTTGTAAGGGGGAGTGGAGTCTGAGAGTTAGCCGACCATCCTTCGTTTACAGAGAGTCTGTAATTGTTTTGAAAAGTAGTGAAATCCCAGGTGTTCTGGGGACTGGACGTAGGTCGAAGTTTTAGACCGAACCAAGATAAATTCTTCCGTGTCTACTTATCTTATTGGTCTCTATTTCATTCATAATTTGAAAAGAAGTCTAAAATCACAGAGATCACCTATTCACCCCCCCTCTAGATGATATTCTATCTTCATTTGGTATCAGAGCTCTGGTTTCTCAGTTGGGCTTAACATCCCGAGAAAGATCATGGAAGGAATATTACCTGATGGTGCTTCAATCAATCGACCCCCAGGCTTCAACGGCGAACATTATTCCTTTTGGAAAGCAAAGTTTAGAGTATTCGTGATGGCTATCGAATATGGTCTCTGGAGAGTAATTGAAACTGGAGACTATGTACCTGTGAAATCTGAAGGAGGAATTAATGTTCCTAAAACAGAAGCTGAATTCGATGAGAATGATAAAAAGAACATCACTCTATGCTTCAGAGTGCTCTCAGTCAAAAGGAGTACTTTCGGATATGTAATCTGTCCACTGCTAAAGAAATGTGGAAAGCTCTAGAAATTGCATATGAAGGTACTTCCAGCATCAAGGAGAATCGTGTTAATACTCTGACCACTGAGTATGACTTATTACAGATGAAGTCAGGAGAAACCATTGCTGAGTTTCAACTCAGATACTCATCTGACGAATCAGTTAGCCGCCTTGGGAAAAATATATGAACAAGGTCCTCAAGTCGAAAGATTCTCAATGTTCGACAAAAGGCGGGAAGCCAAGGTGACGCAATAGAAGAGGCTCGTGGAGAATCAATGGCTTCGGTTGCAGCATTATTCAGAAGCTTGTCTGAATATGAAAGTAAACTGAGATTTAGAAAGGATCTGGAAGAAGTCAACAGTAGCAGGAACAAGGGAATTGCACTAAATGCTATGAAAGAAGAAGAAAAAGATGAGGATGATGAAGACGATGATGAGATGGCTATGTTTGTAAAACGATTCAAAAAGTTTTAGAGAAAATATCGTGGCTTCAGAAATAAATTCCAAAAAGGTGACTCAAGTAACAAACGTGATTTCAGAGACAAAGATCAAATCATTTGCTACGAATGTGGAAAGCCAGGCCATTACAAGTCAGAGGGTCCTCAACTGAAAGACAATGAGAAAGAAAAGAAGAAGAAGTCTTATCAATTTAAGAAGAAGGCATATGTGTCAGGAATCTGGGGAGAAGACTCCTCAGGAGAAGAAAGCGAGGAAGAGAAAGAAATTGCCAATGTTTGTCCGGTGGCGAGGAACAAGAGCAAACAGAGAACGACAATGAGGTAACTTATGATGAATTGTTTGATGAATATAATGAGATACATTCTGAATACTTAAAACTTATGGACGAGTGCATATCTTTAAAAAGGGATAATATGACTCTCAAGCTACAAGTTGAAAAGTTTACTTATCTTACTTCTGAAAATTATGTCTGTGATGATTGTTCGGATCTACAGGAAAGAAACTCACATCTTACAAAAACTCTTGAGAAATTTACTAAGGGCAGTGAAATGCTCAGTGTAATTTTGAAATCACAAAGATTTACGAACGATCGTTCGGGCATAGGATATAATCATATTTTTGATAAAAGGAAAGGGAAGAAGAAAACTAGTGGAAAATTCTATTTGAATTATTTTCGAAAAACAGTTCACTCTTCGAATCCATTTGCACATTGTAATTATTGCAACCGAAGAGGACAGAGTACCTCATCGTGTTTTCATAAAAAGGAGAGAAGGGATAGGCCAGTTGGTAATTATCAGTGGGTACCTAAGGGAACCTATGTTCCTAAGGCCCAGACTAACCCCAAAGGACCCAAGAAAAGATGGGTACCTAAAGCTTGATCTCTTTTGATCTTGCAGGTATGTTTGAGAGCATAAGAATCAACAAATGGTATATTGACAGTGGATGCTCCAGACATATGATGGGAGATGCAGACAAATTTGTTGCCATGAGATCAAAGGATGGCGGTAAAGTTACCTTTGGAGGAAATCAGTCCGAAAAGATCACTGGTATTGGTGAAATCGGCGCAAAGGACGGGCCTCAAATTAAAGATGTCTATCTTGTGGAAGGTCTCTGTCACAATCTTCTGAGTGTGAGTCAAAGCGCCGATAGGAACAACAAGATTATCTTTGATTCGGAAGAGTGTCTCATTGTCACCAAGGACGATCTCCCAATCGATAAAGGTAAACTAAAGGTATTATTCAAAGCTCCAAGAGAGGGAAATTGTTATACCCTGGATTTACCGAAAATGAATTCTGAAATATGTTTTGTCAGCAATTTAGATGAGAATTGGCTGTGGCATAAGCGTCTAGCTCATGTCAACATGCATCAACTAGACAAGTTGCTCAGAAAAGATTTAGTGATTGGTTTACCTAAACTCCGTTTTAAAAATGATATGATCTGTGACTCGTGTCAAAGAGGGAAACAAACTAAATCATCCTTTAAAAACAAACCTGAAATCTCAACAAATCGTCCTCTTCAATTACTTCATATGGATTTAATTGGACCAGCAAGAGTTAAAAGTCTTGGTGGGAATCTTTATACACTTGTGATAGTCGATGATTTATCGCGTTATACTTGGACTATTTTCTTATCCTCTAAGGATGAAACTTTTGATCTGTTTGTTGTATTTGCCAATAAGGTGCAAAACGAGAAAGATATTTGTATTACAGCTATTCGAACGGATCATGGAGGTGAGTTCGAGAATCAAGCGTTTGGAGAATTCCATGATGCTCACGGATCGATCATAATTTCTCGCCCCAAGAACACCACAACGAATGGTGTAGTCGAGAGGAAGAATCGTGTTCTAACCGAGATGGCTCGTGCAATCGAATGAGAATCGACATCACAAGTCTTCGGGCGAGATGCTATGAACACAGCCTGCTACATATCAAATCGAGCCTATCTTTGAAAGAAGCTTAACAAGACTCCGTATGAACTCTACAAAGGAAGGAAACCCAACGTGGCTCACCTTCACATCTTTGGCTGTAAGTGTTTCGTTCACAACAATGGTAAGGACAATCTTGGGAAGTTCGATCCCAAATCGATGAAGGTATATTTCTTGGCCATTCCAATAGGAGTAAGGCATATAGAGTTTTTAACAAACGTACTCGTGTAGTTGAAGAGTCAATACATGTTGTGTTCTGTGAATCTAAGATAAACGAGTCTCTGGAAGATGATGAAGAAAATACTTTCAGAAATCAATTCTTTTCGAAATCTACCCCTGCCTCTATTGAAAACTCTGAAGATGTATTTGAAACTGATTCTCAAAATAATTTAGAAACCCCTGATCAATCTCAACCTAAAGCTTGGAAATTCATAAGGAATCATCCTTTGGACCAAGTGATTGGTGATGTTAATCAAGGAGTGAGGACCAGAAGAAGTACTTTAAACGAAGTAACATTTTCTGCTTTTATATCTCAAATTGAACCCTCTAAGATCGACGAAGCCCTATCAGATAATGACTGGGTGATAGCGATGCAAGAGGAATTACATCAATTTGATAGAAATCAAGTTTAGGATTTGGTACCCAGGCCTAAAGATCATCCGGTCATTGGCACCAAATGGGTATTCAAAAACAAACGAGACGAATCTGCAATTATAGTCTGTAACAAGGCTAGACTGGTTGCCAAAGGTTATAATCAAGAAGAAGGTATTGATTATGAGGAAATGTTTGCTCCAGTGGCAAGATTTGAAGCAATACGTGTACTCTTAGCCTTTGCGTGTATCAAAGGATTCAAACTCTATCAAATGGATGTAAAGAGTGCTTTTTTAAATGGATTTATCCAGGAGGAAGTATACGTTGAACAACCTCCTGGTTTTGAAAATGAACATCATCTAGACCACGTCTATCGTCTTAAGAAAGCCTTGTATGGTCTCAAGCAAGCTCGTAGAGCTTGGTATGAACGCCTAAGTAAATTTCTTCTGGATCAAGGCTTTGTTAGAGGAAAAGCAGACACAACACTTTTTATCAAAACAAATAAACTTAATGAACTCCTAATTGTGCAAATATATGTGGACGATATAATATTTGGTGCTACTGATGACTCTCTTTGTGAGGAATTTTCTAAGGAAATGCAGGGAGAATTCAAGATGTCTATGATGGGTGAACTTAATTACTTTCTCGGATTGCAAATAAAGCAACGGAAGGATGGCATATTCATCTCACAGACAAAGTACCTTCGTGATCTACTCAGAAAGTTTGGATTGGAGCACTGTAATGGGGCTGACACTCCTATGAGCTCAACAATCTCACTGGATGCAGATGAAGAGAAGGGCAAAGATTTTAATATAACTAAATATAGAGGAATGATCGGGTCTTTGCTCTACTTAATCGCACGGATCGGCCGGACATCCAGTTTAGCGTGGGAATGTGCGCAAGATTTCAATCGGCTCCTAAAGAATCACACGCTGAACATGTCAAGAGAATCTTCCGATATCTTTCAGACACAAAGGAATTAGGACTCTGGTTTCTAAAAGGACAACAAGAATTCTTAGTTGCATACTCAGATGCTGATCACGTTGGATATAAAATTGACAGAAAAAGTACCAGTGGTCAATGTGAGTTCTTCGGAGGCTCACTCGTATCTTGGTTCAGTAAGAAGCAGACAATTGTTGCTGTGTCATCAACTGAGGCCGAGTATGTTGCCGCCTCAAGCTGCTGTGCACAATTCCTATGGTTAAAGCAACAATTATTTGACTTGGGAGTCCACCTCAGAGAAATTCCAATCCTATGTGATAACACAAGCACGATAAGTTTGGCAAAGAATCCAGTCCAGCATACATGAACCAAACATATCGATGTGAGGCATCACTTTATTCGTGATCATGTGTAAAAGAAAGATGTTAAAGTGATGTTCATCCCCACTCACTTGCAACTTGCTGATATTTTCACCAAGCCACTGCCTAAGGAATAATTCAACTTTATCCGCAGGGAATTGGGAATGGTAAATCCCAATGAACTATAAGTAATCATGATTTAATGTTCTTAGTTATATTTTGATGATTGATGAAAACTAACTTTAGCATCGGAGTATTAGATAATGTTTTTGTAGGACTCTGTTGTGAAAAGAAAACACAGAGTAAATCAGAGAAGGGTCTGCCTCGAGTCAACCATAAGACAACCTCGAGGTTCCAACACTGTGAGAAGTCAAAACGAGATGATCTGACTCGAGTCTAACAAGTTACCTCGAGTCAGAATGAAGGCCGAGAAATAGCCACTTTGGGGAGGCTTTGCCTCGAGTCATTCAAAGTCGCCTCGAGTTAAAAAGGGGACCCGAGAGTTTGAAGAATGCAGGACACTTTTTGCCTCGAGTTGGGATGGTCACCTCGAGTACCAGGTAAGTACATGTTCTTCTTGGTAGCCTCGGTTTGGTAAGAACAGCCTCGAAATACTCACCTCGAGCTACACAATCTTACCTCGAGTTAAACTTCAAATATCTATCCTTGTAATAACGCATTTGTTTTTCAACCTCGAGGCAATAGAAATTACCTCGAGTCTTAAGCCTCGAGTCATCAATTGTTACCTCGAGTTAAAATTCAGAATTCTGAGTGAATATTATCGATTCTTCGCACATGCTCTTCATGGCCTCGAGTTGAGAAGTGTAACCTCAAGTTAGACACCTCGAGTTACACATGTCTACCTCGAGTGAAATTTCAAAATTATGAATAAAACGTTCTGTCTCTTCGTTCTCTCTCCTGCATCTTTTCACTTCGCCTATTGCTCTTCATCTCTCTCATTTCTCTCATTTCTCACCAAAACCCTAACCCTAACCTTTCCAATGCCTCCCAAAACGAAGATTTCTCTGGCGAAATCCAAAAATCAAGATCCTATCTATAGCATTTCCAAGTCCTGTTCTTCCCAATTTGAAAGACCACAGAGGGTGAAGATGCCAACCAAACGCTATCGACCTAAAGTTTCTTTCGAAGAAGGAAAACCTGAAAATCCCAAGAAACTGAGGATCGAAGAACCGTCAGAAATTCCTCCGAAGAAGTCCGTCGACAAGGATTCTCTGACTCAAAAACAAAAGGAACCAGTGGAATTCTCCAAGCCACCAAAGAAGAAATTTGCCATTGCCTCATCTGAGTTCCGAGGAACTTCCAAGAGTCTAGCTGCATTTGTTTCTATGTCAAAAGCATAAGCTTCTGCTTCAAAGGCCTCTGATCGTTCGTTTGGCTCCAAGGTATCCGAAGTACCCTCAATTCTTGCCATATACAATGTCCCTACTGCTGATCCTCCTATAGGATTTAATTCAAGTCCTATTTTATTTACTCCTGAGGATGCAAAGAAATTTAAAAGGGATTATGGTCTTAGGAATTTTTGCCCTGTGGTTTCGGTAGACTTAGCTCAATTAAAATCTGATCTGCAATCTTGACTTGTACCCATGGTTTAAGGATTATCTTTGCCTTCTTAGGAATTCATGCTCATTCTGAGTCCTTCACTTGTTCGCCTTTTCTACTTTAATATGTCTGTAAATTCTCTCTTGGACAAGCATAATCATGTAGCCGAGGAAAAGATTTTTACCATTGTAAGGGGCAAAAGGATTAGCATTACTCCAGCTTACTTAAATAACCTACTACGGGTCTCAAATCAACCTCCTGTTCCTCAGGTTCATTATGACAATGAACAAATTATTCAAATCCTTCGTCCCAATATAACAGTGAGTCAACCAACAGGATCTCTCACCTTTAATCCCTCTAACTTGCCTCCAAATTATCGAGTACTTTGGTACATTTACTCAAGAAATTTTGTTCAGAAAGGCAAAAACTTCACCCACTTCACCCAGAAAGACTATACCATGTTTTCCTCCATCGTCAACCAAACTCCTCATAACCTTGGCCACTGGATCTTTGATGAACTTAAGAAGTATGTCATGCATTCCAAGAAAACCCCCCCATTCCCTTTCCTAGCCTAGTATCTGTCATCCTGTTTCATGAAAAAATATGGTACTTAGAAAAGGATGAAGTACCTAATAAACCAGACGATTTTAACCAGCACATCCTCAACTTGATGAAGCTTAATTTCCAAGAGGGCTCAGGGCAATCAAGAGCTCCAGCTCCTTCACAATCCCGTGCTTCCAAGCAAAAAGCCCTTGAGCAACCTGGGGCTAGTCCAGCTGTTACCTCTCAGCCTAGTCCCTTCTCCACGGGAGCCCACATCAAGGCTATAGTTGAAAAGGCCATATCAGATAGTCTGGACCCTTTGCATATCTCCATGTCTGCTCAAAACTCTCTCTCTGTCAAGTTGGAGTATGAGATTGGGAAGTTGATCAAAGAAGTCACCAAACTCCAGGGGTCTCAGGATGAATTAACAGAGGAAGTTGGGAACATAGCTAGCCATTTAGATGACCATAGCCAATCCATCACCAATCTGCATAACATCCTCTGGACAGTTTCTGGCAAGCTTGACAAGCTCTTAGCTTCATCTCAGTCAGTCTCTGTCTCTGGCATTCCCACACCTGTTCCTCAACCTTCTCCACTTTCATCCCCTTTACCATCATTTGCTTTCACTACCACAACTGCTGATATTGCTCTTGTTCCCTCATCATCTGTGAAAATCTCTCACTCAGGAACTCCCCAGTACCGAGGTCGATGCTCTGGACACTCTCATATCTACTTCTCCTATCCTCTCTATCACTCCTCACCCACCTTCCATAATCCCATATTCCCCTTTGCCTTTTCCCAATTCCACTCATCCATTTTCCTCTCTGTACCAAAAATCTCCTCTGCGATCCCCACTTTTTGATCGATACCAAAGGGGGAGATGGTCTGGGTGAAGCCAAGGAGCACTGACAGTCAATTTAATGGATATATTTCTGCCTTGCCTTCTGTCTTGTAAAGGTTTTCATTGTGATAGTTTATGGATACACTTTGTTAGTTCGCATTTTGAACAGAGCATTATCACTTATATTTTGTAAAGGTTTTCATTGTGCCTTGTATATTTCTATCTTGCCTTCTGGATATACTTTATTGGTATTTTGAACAACCTTTGAATTTAATCCTTTGTTCGTTATTTCAAATAGCTTGGTTGTGGCTTAACTGAATTTTCTATAGCTTATAGTTTACTTCTGTTTATACCATCTATGAAAACTCTTCTAAATGATAAAGTCATTTTGGCTTCTTATGCAAGTCTTGTCATCATTAAAAGGGGGAGAATGTTGGTTCTCTAGTTATATTTTGATGATGACTAAAGTTAAAATCATTCTTAAACAAGAGAAAACATTTATTGTCAATTTAACTCGGGCGGTGAAGTCACCTCGAGTCGTGTCTTGTGAATTCATAAACAAAATCATTGTCCACCTCGAGTTTATCATTTTGTCACCTCCAGTTTTCATAACCTCGAGTCTAAGCTTCTTCAACTCGAGTCAGTATACTTCAGTTTCGAAAATGGATTTGTATATTCATCAATAACTCGAGTCAGTTTTCGAATTACCTCGAGTCACCATCGCCTTGAGTCCGAAGTTTTCGCACCTCGAGTTAATGGTCTTTAAAATTCAAAAGCATTTCAGTTGTCTCATCGTCCACCTCGAGTTTAAGTTAAACCTCGAGTTTTGGTTCTTCGTTTAATTTGGATAATCTTTAGTGAGTACCTCGAGGCTGGGAAAGGATGCCTCGAGTGTTGGCAAAAACTCGAGGCACAGAAATTGCCTCGAGGTTTTGCTCCTCGTTCCATCAGTAGATAACTCGAGGGTCAAAATTTACCTCGAGTGTGATATCAAACTCGAGTCAAGTAAACTTCATGCCTCAAGGCAAAAAGTATTTTCTAAACGACATTGAGCTTTTTATGTTCTCGCTGCCTTGAGTTGTGTATGCTTCTGCCTCGAGTTTATTGTACCTCTGTTTCAGATATGGAATCCTTTTAAATCTTAAAAGCATCGTTTAAGCATGGATTCATTATATCGTTGCTAATGAGTAAGACTAACCCGTTTTACTAAGTTTGTTAGAAAGTTTCAGGAAAGAAAAACACAATTTAAGTTCAATATTTTTGAATGAAGAGCAATCCGATGTGGCAAGATTATTAAATGCTCGCAACAGAAAAGCAGAGCAACAATCGGGATTAGATTTTATAGCGAGGCAAAGTTGTTCTTTCAAGGCATACCTATCCCAGCTAATTCTCTGAACTACTCTAGACAGATACATTAACAGCAGAGGCATTTAATGATTCAACGTTCGACTATCTACGAAACGGAGTAAGTAAGCTGTATCTAACGAAAACTAAAAGAGTCACAACGGCTAGTTATGTAAACTCCTCCAACAACATTAATGGCAAAGGCTATAAAAGAAGAACACATTCAATTCCGCCAACTACTGGAACACCGTGTAATTAATTCAAGTCCATTGCATTTAGTGTTTCAATTGTTTCATTAAGCTCGTTCTTCAGTGTTCATTTGTATCCACTCGTGAGGATTATTTAAACACTTATTTAATTGTTTAGACTGTATCTCAAGGTTGAGGAACCTTAAGAGAGGGTGTATCAATTACAACTTGTAAGGGGGAGTGGAGTCTGAGAGTTAGCCGACCATCCTTCGTTTACAGAGAGTCTGTAATTGTTTTGAAAAGTAGTGAAATCCCAGGTGTTCTGGGGACTGGACGTAGGTCGAAGTTTTAGACCGAACCAGTATAAATTCTTCTGTGTCTACTTATCTTATTGGTCTCTATTTCGTTCATAATTTGAAAAGAAGTCTAAAATCACAGAGATCATCTATTCACCCCCCTCTAGGTGATATTCCATCTTCAATATTTACGTTTTTTTCTTAAAATATATACGAACCTTCCAATGAAAAAACATCATCCACTTTAGTTTAATTTTAAAATTTTATCCCAAAACACCTTATGTTTCTTTTTTTAAAGAAAAACATACATGCAAAGTAATAGATAATATTTCAATCAAAGAAAGCAACCATCATTATATTCTCCACAAGACAATTTAGATTATAACATTTATTATTTTAGAATAAATAAGTTTCACATATATTGGCATGTATGAATCATTATTGTATATATTATGTTAGTTTATATCATTATTAAGCTGCATTAATGACAACGCTATGCCCCACACACTTGGATGATGTCCCATGCTTGAATTTGACATTGACATGTTTATTTTTGTACATCAATACATGCGTTTAAATTGTATAAAAAAAATGTTAAACATGTTATGAAACTAAGTAAAATAACAAGAGAGATTAAGATGAGGGAGATGAAGAAATGCAAGAGAGAAATGGAGAACAAGGAGGGAGTGATTCTTCTTTTCTATCATTCTCTTCCAACCTTTGATACATGCCTACTATATATAGGGAATGAATCTATTACAAGAGTTACAAAAGAATAAATCTACATAATGGTATATTATGAGGTTTTGTAAGTTATTTACATTAGTCATAGAAAACTCTCATGCCATTCATGTCATAGGTTACATGGCTTTAGAAACTCCAAAAGACTCTTCTTGAAAAGGTTGTGGACATTCACACCAATATTGGAATATTCATAACACTCCCCTTGAATGTCCATTATAAATGTGTCTCATTAAAAACTTTAACTAGGAAAAACCCAGTGGGATAAAAACCTAGCCAAAGAAAAGAGTACAACATCCATTGATACACTTTGTCAATCTTTGCCTCATTAAAAACCTTTCTAGGAAAACCCAGTGGGACAAAACCTAGATAAGGGAAAAAGAGTACAGCGTGTATCGACTCCCGTTTTTGACAACATCAGTATTACTCCCCATGATGACTACATTACTTTCAATGTCTTTTGAGCATATCATCCTTTTTGTCATCAAACATTCTATTATGTACCCGCAAGAACTAAATATTTCCAAAGAAAGTCATAATAATACTAACATGATTTCTAGGCATTCTTATAAGATATATCCAGATGCATATCAACAGATATTCATTAAAATGATTATATCATACATGCTCTAATAGTTTTAAGTCTTACAAAACTTCTTAAGTATTGTTCTCGAGAACTTTGAATTAGATGCTTCGCATCTTGAGTCCTGAGGGGACATGTGCTACTAGCACTCTTGGATCCTTTGAAGATTCTTATGCAATCTTCATAATTTAATAAGCCATATGCATATACTATATAACAATATCTAATAGACACATAATTTATCATTCATAAACTGCCAGATTTATCGTATCCACCACAAAATCATATTTTCCAATTTCGACTTCAGGTCCTTAACTATCATAATATGATTATATTTTGCGTCACTCTCAATTTTACTTATCCTCTTGGCCAATAATATTTATATAATATCCTCATTTGATCACGTGATATCATCATCAAAATTGTTGTCGACAACTTTATCTTTTCGGTTCTATTTTTCCAATTCGACATAACAATATCAATATTACTCGTGTTTGAACCCTCTTGAGGTTTTGCAATAAGTTATGTCTCGATACTCTTCTGGAGTATTTGCCTCCTTAATATGATCATCTTAATTATTGCTCCAATTTATCCATAACGTTTATATTTGGAACCGAATACTTACTCATGCTTCATGCATGTTACTTATTAGAGCATTTTTAGCTGGAATATGAGATTTAATAAATCTTATTTAGGTCAAGTAATTTATCCGGCAAATATATCATGAATGCATAACCTAATGAACTTCTGGTTCATACTTCTTTATTCGAGGATATATACTTTGCGATAATGCATTCCATGTATTCTCTTATCAAGCTATTCAATTTCTCCCCCTTATGTTGAGAAAATAATGTCAAATATCAATTGACTAATCATACAGTATATGTTTCCTTAATCCATTTGTTTCCTTTAGAAACATTATTTTGTTTCATATAGAGACAAACAAGAAGAAGAAGGTCCTTATACAACATTTATCTCAACTTTCTTTCCATATCCATCTCTGTGCATTGTAGTGGATTAATAATCATCGCACATACAAACTTTATAAGATGGAATTTGTCCGGCTCCTGACCTAAAACCAATTATATGGGAACAATTTTGTTGGCTTATAAGTGCTGCAATATGTAAGATCAAACATACCAACATAAAAATTTTGTTCTCATAAGAATTGATCTAACTATTTATGGAGGCTTTACATGATCAATGATATTCTCATGGACAATTTGTTTTGAGAACAAGCAAAGACATAATTCATAAATAATATGTTGGTTATTCTTGAAGAATCTTTGGTTCTTCGATGGATGTCAAAATGTAATCTTATTTGTATTATATGACTTGGATGATCAAACAAGTCATGCCAACAATAAATTTCTTTGGATTAGTAAACTTTTGATTTATTGTGACATATGTCTCAATCAATCATAAGCTTTTGAATCATAATCGATATCCATTTTGGGAGATCTATTAAGCTTTATGTGAGAAGTATATAACTTTTCAAAAATTAGCTCATACTTGTATTTGAACTCACACTTGCTTTCTAACTATCTCCCCTCAAGTGTGAGTCATATAATCATACTTTCTATATATATGCATTTCAAAATCACTTTAAAACCCTTTAAAGCTCGTAATAAAAATCTATGTTGATTTGTCGAACAAACATATAAGATTACATCACTAGATAATTTCATTACTCTTTAATAATATACTTCAATTGACTTATATATGCAAAACATACACATCCACCACATATGAAGATATTCATGATCAAAATAACTTAATCTCATGATTTAGAATCACACATTTGAAAATTCTCCAAAGAGAAAATTGTCATGGCAACAGATTTATAAGATGAGATCACAATAAATGTAAATAATAATTTTTTTAAATAAGAACAGAAACTAAACACCGTATTACCTTCTGGGCTTATTTTTTATTTGTCCTAACTTCAAAATAAATCTAGAGATATTTCTCTGCAGCACTTTGCCTCTTTGATATCTCATTGGCAGCATTAGCAAACATTTCATTTGCTATATTTGTAAACTTCTAGTTTACAATTACAATTTCTTGCATTATTATTAGTAAACTTCTGGTTTACAATAGCATGTTTTTATGATATCCATTTCTGCAGATATCTTTGAAACTTAATAAGTTTCTTTTATACTCTGTAGAATAATTAATGCATAATTTTGTTCCTTCAGGTAACAAAATATTAGCTCTTCCAGAGCTTTTAAACAAATTTATACTACTATATATTGTCTGAACATTAGCCTCTCTTATAACATTGGGCAAAATATGCTAATTAGTCTCCAAGACTATTAGCCTTTAAACTTATTACGACATAAATCTCTCGTAAATTATTGTCTTCCGGACAATATTTTTCCAAGGCTATCAAAATTTTTTTATACAATATTTGAAACATAAGTCTTCAGGGCATTGATATTAATAACAAACAAATATCACTTTCTTGTCCACCATTCATCTCTAGATGTGAACAAGCTCTCATACCTCTTTCGTAGGTATAGAAGACTAAAGACCAAATATCTCATAAAGTTCAAATGAAAATTCTTAAAAAGTTGGTGTGCGTAGTAAAATAGTATGTAAATAGTAATAATAATATAATATAATATGTTATCACATTGCTTCAAGCCAAATTATCGGGCTTTACTTCAATTTGTCTTATGGCTTCAGGCCAAATTATCACATTGCTTGAGTCAAATTTGTGTTTCCTCCTAGGGTTAAGCCAATTTGTGTCTTCTCATGGCTTCAGGCCAATTTGTTTCATAAGAAATTAAATCAATATGGCTTCCGACCATTTATCTTCGAGGATAAAAAAAAATTATATATATATATATATATATGGCATCTGGTCACATAATAATAAATCAAAGAATATGAAAATAAAAACAATAAAAATTAAAGATATTAAAATTAAAACTTTATGGCTTCTGGCCACAAAATAAGAAATTAAAGTGATATGACTTCTGGTCATATAATTTCAGAATAAGAAAATAGAAGTGTATGGCTTTCCGCCATAATAATATCAAAATAAGAGTAAAAGAAATATAACTTCTAGTCATATAATATCAAAACAATAAATCAACATGTAATATATTCAAACAATAATAATAAATCAAAGTAGGAATAAAAAGACTATGGTTTTTGGCCATGTAATAGGAAATCGAACAATATGACTTTGGTCATATAATTTGAGAATAAGAAATCAAGTGTATGACTTTTGGCCATAATAATATTAATAAAATAAAAGAGATTGCATTAAATATAAAATAACATAACATTAAAAGTTAGCAACAATAACATAACAATAAAAGTAAAATGTTATGTTAGCAACAATAAAAATAAAATGCTTAATTTAAATGTTATGTTAGTAACATAAAAGTAAAAGCTTAATTTAAATGTTATGTTAGTAACATAAAAGTAAAAGCTTAATTTAAATGTTATGTTAGTAACAATAATATAAATGTTATGATAAAGTTAGTAATAATAATAAAATCTCAAATTAAATTAAAACAATAAAAAGGAAAGATTAAATCTAGAATTCCATGTAGGAGGTAGAACCTTCTATGTAGGAGTCAAATTACCACAATAAAAAGTGAAAAATTAAATCTAGACTGCCATGTAGGAGTCAAATTACCACAATAATAATAAAATTTCAAATTAAAACAATAATAAAATGTTAGCAAGAAAAATAAATGTTAAAGTTAGCAATAATATAAGCAACAATATATAATATATTGTGCAATCATTAAAAATACTCTACATGAATAAAAATGAATAGTGATGTATAGTAAAAATAGTAAATGATCTCAAATCTTAACCATGGAACCCGATGTATAAAAACAATTGGTAAAATAATATTTTTAATTCCATATAGTGGTTTAGATTATCCCAGATATACAAATAAACATATAATAAAATCATTAGAGAAAGTAGATGAAATCGTTAAAGAAATTATACCTTCGTTATAGCAATCGTGCTGATAACGTGTTATGAAACTAAGTAAAATAACAAAAGAGATTAAGATGAGGGAGATGAAGAAATGCAAGAGAGAAATGGAGAACAAGGAGGGAGTGATTCTTCTTTTCTACCATTCTCTTCCAACCTTTGATACATGCCTACTATATATAGGGAATGAATCCATTACAAGAGTTACAAAAGAATAAATCTACATAATGGTATATTATGAGGTTTTGTAAGTTATTTACATTAGTCATAGAAAACTCTCATGCCATTCATGTCATAGGTTACATGGCTTTAGAAACTCCAAAAGACTCTTCTTGAAAAGGTTGTGGACATTCACACCAATATTGAAATATTCATAACAAAACAATTGTTATTTGGTTTTTCAAATTTCAAAATATGGACATTTAATCCCGAATTAGTTTAGGTTATTATGCAATTGTTATTAATGTATCATTTCTTTAATAATTTTATTAATTAAAAAATGAAAAAAAAATTAATTGGTATTTGTTATTAATTTAATTTAAATAATTAATTATAATTAGTTCTTGACTTTAAAATTCAAATTAGTTAGAGTTTTCCGAATAAATATTTACTATTTGATGAAATAATGGGGAAATTATAGGATGTGGTGGGAGAAAATATAAAATGTTTAGTCCAAGTCAAAGTTAGGATAATATAATATTTGTAAATATATATTCTAGTATTTGCTCTTTCTAAATCATTTCCATTAGGTCCCTATCTCATTTTTCCTATTAAAATTGGTTAAATTATGGACATTGACATATTTGTATATGTGCATTTAGGTTATCATGCTTCAAAATTTAATCCCGAATTAGTTTTCGTAACTTTATAGTGATCAATGTTAGTTCTCAATGTGTTTTGATGATTAACAACAATTGTAAACATGTGTTGAAGTTTTTGCAAAATCTGTCTAAAACCATTTATCAGTTGTTTACTCGAGTAAAGGAATTCTTACTCGAGTATAGGACTGTTAAAGGATTGCCCAATTGGATTTTACACGTCAATACTGCAGTATGGATAGCCATACTCGAGTATAGACGTCTCGAGAGCAATCGAGTTTTTTGATGAAGGTACTTACTCGAGTATGGGTTTGCATACTCGAGTATAGGCCAACCAGAGAGCAACCAATCTTTTCAAGTTAAGTCAATACTGCAGTATAGATCGCTATACTCGAGTATTGGACTTACCGAGAGCAAATGAACTTTTGAACTTGAGTGTATACTCGAGTAAATACTTGCATACTCGAGTAAAGGGTCTTACAGAGAGCTCCCAAATTTTTCTAACTCATGCATACTCGAGTAAGGATTTACATACTCGAGTAATGAGCTCTTAAACTAATTTTCAACTTGACTCATGTTCTTGCATACTCCAGTATGAATTTGTTTACTCCAGTATAGACATGGAATGACTTCACACTTTTTCAAAAAGAAAGAGTTGCATACTCCAGTAAGGATATGCATACTCGAGTATGAGACCATACAGAGAAGTCATCATTCTGTCTTGAACTTGCTTACTCCAGTATACAAATGTATACTGCAGTATAGAGGCATTTTACACTTAAAATTTTCAAGCAAATAGTTGCTTACTCGAGTACACCACTAACTTACTCGAGTATAGCCTTTGGTTTCAAAAGTTCAAGTCTCGAAGGTTTGCTTCTGGAAGTTGCTTACTTGAGTATCCTTTTGGATACTGCAGTAAAGACTCTCTCTCACAATGACTTACTCGAGTAACGATGAACTTACTCGAGTAACCAACGCTGAAACCAATTTTTGAATTATACGAATTTGCAAATCATTGTTGTTTGATCTTAGTGCTTCCATAATTCATTCAATCATATTCCTAGCTATGTTTAACAAGTTTGTTGAGTGAATTTCATTAAGATCAGATGAAGATTATTGAAGGTCAAAGCCATAAAGCAAAAAGTGTACAATGCATTTAATGCACCTCTGCAAATCAACCTACTTTCAGCTAATTCATCTGAGCACGCCTTCTGAACGTTAAAGAATGCTTACTACAACAAGCAAAGTAATCTCTAATGGGCAAATTCTCAGAGAATCACACCAGATCAAATTAACACCTGGATTAGTAGAAGTTTAGAGAGAGAAGATGACCAGACTTAATGCTAATCACCTACAACGGTTGGATTCATCATTCAACGGTCATTTAATGTTCTCTACCTATAAATAGAGTTCATTAACTTCTTCTCAAGCCGATACACCTACCGAGAGCGAAAATTTATTGATTGCCATTTATTGTGTTCTCGCTTTCACATATATTGTATCAATCGATATTTGTACTTCGGTGTTCATTTTATCCGCTCCGTGAGAGAGTTCTATCTCGTAAATCATTTATTGATTGAGATAACCACAAGTCGGGGACTTGGTGGTTGGGTGTATTGATTGCAACTTGTAAGGGGGAGTGAGTTCTAGAGAGAGAACTATTCTTGAGTACGAGTTTGTAATCAGTTTGTGAGTATAGTGGATTGAAAATCCCAAGTGTGGCTTGGGAATTTGGATGTAGGTCAAGGATAAGACCGAACCAGGATAATTTCTCTTGTGCAAGCTTTCCTTCCCTTCCTCCTCGTTATAATATGTTTTTATTTGGTCAAAACGAGCACTTTCGAAAAGTTTTTAAAATACCCAATTCACCCCCTCTTGGGTATATAGCTCCATTTACAATCAAGTCATTTCATAATTTTGAATTGAGATAAGTGGATTAGGAGTATTTTGTGTCACTTTCTCCCAAAGGATTATCATATTATTACAGGGAAAAATTCCATTTAAATATCATTTGAATTTGCAAAACCCCCAGAACTCTCCCGAATTTGTAAAAAAACTGAGAGGTACGAAGGACCTATGAGGGATATACAAATTTGGGTAAAATTACCCTTTTTTCCTTAGTTTTAAATAAATAAATAAATAATAAAAATTTCCTCCTTTGGAGGGCGCGCCCGTAGACGGCCACCGACAACGTGGGGGGTGGAGTTTTTTTTTTTTTTTTTTTTTTTTTTTTTTGGGGGGGGGGTTAGGTTTTTTTTTTTTTTTTTTTTAAAAAAAAAATGTTTTCATTGAAAATGTGGGGGGTGGGGTTCAAACCCCCAACGCCCCACACATCCATGTTTTCACAAAATCTGGATTTGCATGCATCAAACGTTGTCAACTCATAAATTTAAACAAATTCATAATAGTGATGTAAATTTGTATCGTGAACTTAAATAATAGACTCTTACAAATTTACTTTTATTATTAAATAGGTATTAATATAATTAAAATATAAAAAATGACAAAAAATTGATTTAAGTATATTTCAAATCCAAAAATTGAAATAAAATCAATCAACATTCATAATTTATTAACTTTAACAAAGAAATTTCATTTATAAAGTCAGAGTTGATTAAATTGAAAAGATTATTACAAGTTTAAAAATGAGTTAACATGATTTTTGAGGGAGAAATATAAAAAAGATAAATTAGATGTGCAAACTTGTTAGTTTAATTAAGTTTACAACTTGCACAAGTTTATCTATGACTCGACACAATTTCATAAGCTAAAAATGTAAAAAATGTAAACTCGGAGATTCAATTTGCAAATTTAACAACATGGCTCACTTTGTTCTAAAATTTTGCTGAAATCTGGATATCGTTTATGATTCAAAAATATATGCTTAAATTGTATTCATGGCTGAATCTAATTTACTTGAGTGGGGTTCTTTAATTTGTTGTCCATATTGGTTTATAAAATTGGCGTTATCATATTCTCCTCTCTCTCTGTATTGGCTCTCAAAAACAGAGGCATGGTTGTTATGTGCCTATCAGAACACTTGTGAATGGTAAAAGGCTAAAAGCTAATGGACATGTATCCAATCAAATCTGGAAATGAAATAAAACAAAAGAAAACATTTGTTTTGCCCATTTGCAAATCCATGACACGTGTCACTCATGCTTTTGTATTGAGAGAGGGACCTCAAATCACCAACATTAAAACCAGGATTTCATGACTCATGTCACTCCTTTCGGGCTCCTGTTAACACTTTTTATGAGTGGTTTGGTTGAATTCCATTTTTCCATTGTGTTGATTGAAGTAAGGTATTGAAAATCTGACAAGTCAATAAATTGATTGAAACAATAGTTTAAGAGTCATTGCTTCAAACTAAGATAAACTCATAATTAAATCAGTTATAATTAAAATAAAAAGGTTAAGTAGCAATTTTGTCTTGAAAATACACGCTCAAGAATAATTTTTCCCTAGAAGTTTTTTTGGGAACAATATTACCCCGGAAGTCTGAAAACGTAGTAATGTTGCCTCTCCGTTAACGACTCTAACGGTTAAACGTTAGTTAACCGCATTATACCGACATGGATTGTTTACGTGGCATCGTTGTCACTTTTTTAAATAACAACTTTGCCTTGAAAGTTTTTCTTGGTCTCAATCTTGCTCCGGAAGTCTAAAAACGTACTATATAATTAAATAATTTATTTAACTTCTTTAATCTCTCTAAAAAAAAATCAATCCAGTCTTATAATTAAAACCGGATGTAGTATGATTAAGTAACTTATTTCGTTTTCTTAATTTCTTCAACAAAAAAAAAAAAAAAAAAAAAAAAAGTCAAAGCTTGGTCTTATAATTATAATCATGATAGGAGGGAGTAGGGGTGGCAATTTTTTTTTTTTAATTTTTTCTACAAAAAAAAGTAAATATAGCCTACTATTTCTTCCTCTATAGCATCCTCTATCGTAGGCATTCCTCAATCAAACAATAATCACTCGCCTACAAAATTTATCTAGAAAAAATGTGTCGAACAAATCAAACAAAAAAATAAAAATAAATTTATTTGAACAGAAGATCAAACGACTATGTCGCATATTCGCTCTAAACTCACAAAAACTAACCTCACGGACGATGGCTGCAAAGCTGACATAGGCCAAACAATGTCATCTCTCTGGGAAGTCAATCATCAATATAGCTTTTTACCAAAAAAAAAAAAAAAAAAAAAAAAGAAAAAGAAAGAAAAGAAAATCATCAATATAGCTCTCACCCTTGACGAGTTCCAACACAGGCTATGCGAAGAAGGCAAGAATTTCGAGTCCTAGCATCTGGAACGTCGAAGAAAACCAAACCATCATCGTCAACAACAGTGACAGAACCAAGAAATTATTTTAGACTGGGCTAAAATATAAATATATTGAATTATTTACTAAATAATATCATATAACATTGAAAATATAAATAAATAATAACCACAATTATAAATCAAAAGATAACATAGTAAACAAAATTCTATATGTTTGGAAGGAGACTCATTACAAGGTGCATCATTTTCAGAAATTATTTTTTTAGAAATATCACTTTATGAAGTTATTTTCTTCTTAAAGAACATAATAACTATACTAAACATGAATCATCTGATTCAACCTACAACAAATTTGGTGACCCAGAATATATATTGTTGTCAATGTTAATTAGTATCTTGTGGCACTAAACAGTAATTTTTATAGTACTACTCAATTCACAAAACTAACATTTAAATGTACATTCCACTAGCTACCTCAAAACAAAATAATTAGAGAAAATAAATGAAATATAATGTGAACCCAAAAAAATATTTAAAAAAACATACAAATCTGATTCAATTTTAGCTAAACAAATAACCTATTATTAAAAAAAAAATTAAAGAGAAATTCATTATAAAATCATATAAGACAACCAAATAATAAATCCAAACTGATTCAAATTAGTCATTAATCATCTTTATATATATATATATATATATATATATATATATAGTCATCTATTGTCAAAACTCAAGACTCTCCCAATAAAGAAGTGATTTTAAATACCTATTTAGTCCTTAAAATGAAGATGATCAACACCAGATATAAAATGATACTAACTTTTTCGATAGGTATCTCAAATAAGAAGTTTACTTCCCTCTCACAGCCCAATTAGTAATGAACCCAACATTGTCCTAATAAAGAAGAGAGTATAATTATAGAAAAGATAAGAGTTTAGCTAGGCCAAATAATTGGCCAAAATAAAATATTATATAATACATACATACAAATACATAAGATAAGAGAAAGTCAGCTGGGGCCTTTCCATAACATGGCTCCACCACTGCTTAGTTGGGGCTAAATTATTAGCCAAAATAAAATATTATATAATACCTACATACAAATACATAAAATAAGAGAAGTCCAACCGGTCATAGAGCCACTAGTCAACAACAACAACTCATGATAAAGGCACGAGAAAGCAGCCAAGCATGTCTCGCCAAGGATCTCTCACTATTCCCACTCCACTCTCTAGAAAAACAATGGACCAAGTTGGGTTTGAGATATACAGCTAGAGTACCAACACCAACAACAACAACGATAGCCATCGGCAAAAATGTACGGAATCCCAAGTCTACCCCACACCGGGACACTTATGGGGAGATGACTCGGAACAAGGTTCTTAAATCCGGACCGGTCGGATATCTTGGGTCAAGGGTCGATGGGTCAGACCGGAGTCAAACCGGACCAAACCGATATGAAATTGATTTTTTTCCCTCACATCCATTTTTCATGTAAAAAAAAAATTAAAAAAATGTCTGTCATTTATCATCATTCATCCACAGGATAGTGTGATAGATGTTGACATAATTTGTACTTTAACATTGTTTTTAACTTTTTCTAATTTATTTTTACCATAAAGTCAAATTTGTGGGCCCAATGCTGCATCCTTACTGGAATGGGAATACGAATTTGAAATCAAATATTGAAATCCCAAAAAAATGTGTGTAGCATCTCAAACACGCTTTCAACTTTTGAGGCGTCATTTTCTTCTCTCTACTGCCTCCCTTGCTTTTCCTCCTTCCTTTCAGATATTTCAATTTTTCGTCTTTGTTTCAGATTTCAAGCTCTTGGAGTCGGGAGTCACCGGAGATCAGAGTTAGACGGGCTTTTTCACTTCTTCTTCCATAAAAATCATATTTTACCGTTACACTTATCTTTGGAAATTGTTTCATTGGTAGTAGACATGTAGGAGGACGGCATCATCTTCTACTTTCTTTTTCCTCTTATTTCTTTTTTTTCTCTGTCTTCACTTCGTCTTTCTCCGTTATCCATTGCTTCACTTGCTCTCTTTTCTCCGTCAGAAGGTATGAAACTCACGCCGGCCCACCGTCGACCCTCTCCCCCTTCTCGTTCGATCGATTTTTTTTTTTTTTTTTTTTTTTTTTTTACAAAAAAAAAAACTCTAACTCGGTCGGTTTAGGCCGAGTTGACTCCGGTCAACTCGTGACCCGGTTTACTCGACTCGGGTCGGTTCTCCGGTTCCGAACAGGAACCTGGTCCGCTCCGGGTTTAAGAACCTTGCTCTGGAGGATTTCTTGAACAAAGCGCGGTAATTCGGGGGAACCGTATCCTATGCCGCTCAGTACGGGTTGTACCTGAATAACAAACCAGAAATGGGGCCCACTTTCATCAGATATGCCGGTAATGGCAAGAGAGATGCTTCTGGGTATCCTTCTCTACGGAGGAGGTGGGCATGGGGCGGGAAGCCTTGTATCATTGGATGGGATGGCAAGCACTACTACAAAAAGAGGTTATTACTTCCCTAAAAGACATTCTTATTAAAAAAGGGAAGTAAAAAGTGAATGCAGTGGCATTCTCGTAATTATTTGCTTGAATTTTGACCTTTAGGCGTATTAAAATACAATCTAGGATGTCTAAAATTAAATTAGACCAAAATATATTTAGGACACCTAAAATTAGTTATTTCATGCATTTTGGGAAATATTTTGGCACCAGAGATTTTTTTGGCGTCCTAAACAATATTTAGGACGCCTAAAATCAAATATTTCGTGCATTTTAGAAAATATTTTGGCGCCAGAGAATTTTTTGTCGTCCTAAACAATATGTAGGACGCCTAAAATCAGATATTTCGCGTATTATTTAGGCACCGGGAATTTTTGAATTGAAACTTTACTTTTTGGCGCCCGAAACAATGATCGGGACGCCAAAAAGAAAAGTCTTACACTTTAAACAAAAATGAAATGAAAACAAGCCATTGATTTGATAAGAGAATAAATTATAAAACTAAGGAACAAAGTCGGTAATCACATCCTCGATCCTCACCTCTACGCCTTTCTCCTTTGCTCCCGATCTGGTCGGACTCGATCTCACGATCGAAGGAGGAGGAGAAGAAGAAGACAATCTCTTGTGGACTCCACCTCTGGTTCTATCGTGAAGATGGAAATTCCTCTATCCATCTCCCATGTTCAAGCTCTCGTCGTTGAAGAAAGAAGAAGAAGGATTCAGTCACTCGTTCACCTCTGCTTAGATTGTGGAACTCCTCTGGTTCTAGGTCCGCCGCGATATCGAAAGCCGCCGTCGTTGCAAGGTTTCCTCTCCGCTCCTCCTTAGTTGCAGATCTGAGTTTCCTCTTCGTTGATCCTCTTCGTTGCAGATCTGAGGTGTGGCAATTTCTCTTGCTTGTTTGATTTTTCTGGGTTTGTTCTTCTCTGGCCTGTTTGATTCTTTGGCTTCGTTGCATATCTTATCTCTGGCTTGTTTGATTTTTCTGGGTTTGTTCTTCTCTAGCTTGTTTGATTCTCTGGCTTTGTTGCAAATCTTAGTTTTCTCTGGCTTGTTTGATTTTTCTAGGTTTGTTGTTCTCTGGCTTGTTCGATCGCTCCGCTCACTAGCTCCCCAAACCTAAGGTTTGGGGGTTTTTTTTCTAAAACAAAAAAGTAATATGGCATCCTAAATAAATTTTGGGATGCCATACCTCTAGACTATCAGCATCCCCTACTTAGACATCCTCTAAATTAAGGAAGTAAAAAGGGTCAAAATAAGGACGTTGTAAAGCTTTTTTGTAGTAGTGGAGGGAGAACGCCAACGGCAGACAGTACGAGATGAAGATGGGAGTGCTGAGAAGAAGAAAGCCAATAATCGATGGGCCGGTGGAGAAATTAGTGGAGAGCAGACAGAGAAGGTTGATTAAGAACAAAGAGTCGGCGGCAAGGTCCAGAGCCAGAAACCAGGTGTCCTTCATTATTGTGTCCAGAACTTACACTCCTTTTAACGTGGCAATTGACAACTCATGTATCAAATATACGTGGAAGCTTGCCTTGTATTTCTTTGGACGTCGTCTGTTACTGTTACCATAGGTTAGGTGAATGTTATGTTTTACAAACTTTTAAGCTAAAAATATCCTAAAAAACTTTCAAGTGAATATTGCTCCTAAAACAAAACATCTTGGGCAAAAATAATACTTAACCCTTTTGTTTTGATAAATCAGATCAGAAAATGGATGTGTGGTGTTTCTGTTGTGTTCAGCTAAGTGTTGGTAAGTAGAGCCACGAAATCGGGCCGAGCCCCAACCAGTTTAAGCCCAGCCCTTTCAAGGGTAGGGTTGTAAATTTGAGCTATTAAATGAAGTTGGCCTTGTAGGGCCAAGGGACAGCCCGTTAGGCCCTTAAATTATTATTTTTCATTAATTTGACTGAGACAGAGAGTGTTGGGGGTGAAGGAACCCGCACGGCCAAAGATTCACATATGATAGTAATTTACTAATTTATATGTATTTTGTATTTATTATAGAGTTATTTATCCATTTAAGTATAAATATATAATAACTATACTCTCATTTTATGATTTGGTTTATTATTTGTTACTGAGATAAATATTATGGATGTATTCATGATGTGAGAGAAGAAATTTTTGATTTTTTACCCATGAAGCGGAGCATACTTGCTCAAAGTGAAGTACAATCAAATATTTTTGAAATTGGTGATATAGTGGCGAAGAAGATGACAATGATAGTCATCGTATTCATGTTGCTTGATGGTAAGTTTTTTATGTTTTATGTGAGTTATTTGCGGACAATAGTTTGTTTTTTTATTATGAATTAGTGGTTGTATTTGTTTATTGCATCTTTTTTGCATGTTGTTTAGATATTAATGTTGACAACATTTATTTGATAAATTAGAACTTTAATTGTTGTAATTTACTAATTATATTTCTTTAAAAAAAACATAGGAATAATATTTAAAATTTGGAATAATAACTTCCGACCCTAGCCCTAATCTCTTAGGCCAGGCTTTGAAAAACATATGTTTTTCTTACAGAGCCTAAAAGGGAGGCCCTTTTAAATCCCGGCCCTTCAAGGGTCGGCTTTGATTCCCAACTCTATTGGTAAGAGAGTAATGAACCTTCTGCTTGTATATATAATATTGTAATTTTTAATTTTTTTGGCCAATTTGTAATTTTGAATTGAGAATATTTTCTTACATATATATATATTAATATATATATTTCACTTTCTATATATTCTTTACAACCTTGTCCTTGAAAATTCTGTGACATGGACGAATCACTCCTTCCAATTTTGCTAATTCAAGGTAAAATGAACAAATTTGGTCTACATGGTTCTCAATTTTTAATTTACTAATTAAGCATTAAATCTATGACTGGTAGCCAATTGGTTTAGTCTTGAAGATAACAAATAATCTGAAAATTGATATTCTTGGAAACTGAGTCGTAATTGACAAGTCTTTATTGCAGAACCAAGGGACAAAAATTAATTGGCAATAGTCAAAGAGGAAATTAGTTGTTGGAACCTGGAACCAAGAAAGGAAAGAAAGTTACCATGACGAAATACTCAAATACAAAAGGAAAAATGACATTGAGGAATGATTTTGCAAAATCAATGTGAAGTCATATATTGCATAAGTTCATATCAAAAAGATGGGCTTAGGCCCAAAAATCGAATGGATTTAGAAGATCCGTCGACATGAGGGCTAAGCCCAACACAAAAGCATGTTTCCAAAAAAAATATACTCATGGAGAGGGCTACCTAAGGTGGGGTTATACCAGAAGGAAGCCAAGTGAACTACTATTAGGAGTGGATCCATTGAGAACGTCAATGGATTGTTGGCTCTCAAAAGGGAACGACAATGTTATGAGTCCCACATTGAAAGCCTTACAAGTGGTATGGAGTTCATAAGTCCAAGGGGCTCTCCCAATAAGCTAGGTTTTTAGGATGTGCTTTCTCTTTGGAATTGTAATCATTACATTGGTGCTCGTGTTGAGAGACCGAGTGAATCATCGTAGTTTGAAGATGCTGGAATGCCCCCTCTCGAGGGGGTGAATTGTAATGAGTCCCATATTGGATAGGTTTCCTTAAAAAAGTGCCTTCTAAGGCCTTGGGTTTCCTCTCAAAGAGAAAGTGACAAGTGAATTGCCGTTGTGTGTAGCTGTTGAAGATGTCCCCTATTAAAGGGGATAATAATGTTTGTCTCATTTTGGGAAACCCTCCTAATAGACTTGTCTTTTAGGATTGAGCTATTTCTTTGAACTTATGTTCTTCACATTGGTATTTTTTGTTGAGACCCCAATGTTTACTACCCACATAGGGTTCTAACCGTCTCTCTATAGGTGTGTATTGTTATGAGTTCCACATTAGATAACCTCATGAGTGGAGTGGGTTTTATAGGTTTAAAGGGCTCTTCTCCCAAAAGGCTAGTATTTTGAAATGGGCTCTCTTTGTATACCGTATTAATCACATAATCCAAAAGGATATAAACTAACAATAAAAATATAGGAAATAAACAATGATTAAGAAGTACCACTCTGGTCCTATTTATAAGTCCAGTTTGACCAAAAAATTTGGTCCTATTTATAAGTCCAGTTTCAAGAAATAAATGAGATTGTGACAATTTTACCCATATTAATTGCACTATAAAGATAGAAAGAGAAGAAACAAGTCAAAAAGTACCCAATCATAAATGAGGGCAAAGTTGAAAATTTACCTCATAATCATTGTGTCAACTAACTTTTCTTGGTATGTGAGATTTGGTCAAACCGGACTTATAAATAGGACCGAGTGGTATGAGCATAACCAACGGCGATGGGTCTACCAGAAGTAGAGCTAGAAAAATGGGCTGAGCCCGTCGGGCTAATTTGTTTAGGTCCTAAATTTACAAGAGTTAGACTTAAGATTTTTACCTTAAAAGTGAAAGCGGGCCTAAAGCCTTGACCCTTTTAGGCCCATATGTTTTTTTTTAAAAAAATTATCTATATGATAATAATATTATTGATTTTTTATATTTTGTTAATGATGTTGCAAATATTTAGTTATTATTATCTTTTGTAAAATTAAGTTTCTTAAGAACATCTTATATGAAGAATCCTAAAAAGTTAAAACCTATAAAAAATATTTCTTATTTCATAAGTATTTTTATTAATTTTGTATTTTTTGACTTATTTTCTAGTGATTGTTTTGTTCATATCTTGTAGTGTTTATTTTATTGACTACTTACACTTTTCAAGATATGTTTATAAGAAGTACTTTTAATTTTGTGAAGTCTTTTCATTAATTATTTGTACTTGTAGTATGTGCGCAATAGTTTACCTTCGATTATGACTTAGTGATTATGTTTATTTGTTATATGATGCATGCTGTTTACACCTTAATATATATATATATATATATATATATATATATGATAAAAAGAAATAAAAAAATAGATGCGAAAGAGATAAAAGATTGAAAAATTGAAAGGAATAAAGAGGTTGGGTTGGTGAATTGAAAAAAAGATGGATGGAATGCCGAATCTCTAGGGGACAAAGAACCAACACATAGTAATGCGCTGATTTCGCTCACACCCTCACAGTCACATACACATTAAATTATTCGAAATCATTGGCGTTTAAAAATATTCCCCTCCAAGGGGATGGATGATGGGAACCCTTTTAATTAAAGTAACGGTGGTGGTAAAGGGATGGGGAAAGGACCAAAGGGCACTCTCTTTGTGAGTAAGTACGTAATGGAAGGTTAAAGAAACGATGACAGAAAGTGTAGGAGCTTAATGAAAATAAATGGAAGTACGCAAGTGTGTGGGAAATAATGAAGACGCAGCAAAAATAGAAGGATGGATAATTAGTAATTAATTAGTGTGAAAGCGACAGCAGCCCGTAGAGGTGGACTTGTCTTTTCTTCATATCTACTCACATCCATCACCCGCGCCCTCACTTTCACCTTTCCCTACCCAAACACATTAATTACAAAAGTCTCTTTCAGTTTCAACAAGTAATGACCCTTGATTCCCACTCTTTTATATATGGCTCTCACATACGAGTACTTCACACATTATTCTCTTCCTATGTATGAATCATATGATAATGCCCTCTTTTTCACACTAGCTATATATTTAGTTTCAGTTTCTGACCGCATATCATCAACGCCTTTAAAGCATCTCGTTCAACTAGGCCATATAATTATGGGCTGTGCATGCATGCATGTTATTAATTGGCGAGAACAATGGAGGACGCAAATCTTGTAGACGGAACCATAAATAAAGGTGGCGGCCAAATTTAAAGCATTATAATTCAGCAGCAAGGAATGGAATTAATGCGTTTTTTGAGCTTGAAGCCACCACAGAATTTTACCTTTATCATGTAATTCCAAACACCAATGGCATCTTCTCTTCGGTAGTGTACTCTTTACCACACACACCGCACAATTATATTAAGCACAACCATCTATCTCCTTGAAATATCTGTGAATATATATTCTCTATTTTATAGGCCTCAAACTCCTCCAACAGCCCTTGCCCACGTTAAAATAGAGTATCGACACATGGCTGAAAATATACGCGCACCAGATTTGATTACATAACTTTCCCTGTACATTATGATGCTTAAATGGCTACACCACCAACCCCAAAACTTATCCTTGCCTCACAAAAATACAAAACTTGTAATCCATTATACTTGTGTGTTTTTTTTTTTTTTTAACCATCACCATCCATATATTGCCTTTAATGCTAAAGTATAATAACTGTAGATCAAAGGGTGCCACATATTCTATCCAACAAAACCATGAAAGTTTATAGAACCATAATTTAGTCTGGGTTAAAGTGTAAAAATACACATGTGATTTTTTCAAAAGTGCATTTAATATCAAGTGTTTTTATGTGTGCAAAAGTGACTATTTAATTACAAAAGTAAAATAAAAATATACATTGACCGTTAGTTTGACTTTTTTATATTTTTAAAATTGACATGGATGATGACTCAATTAAATTTCATCCCAACTAATAGTAAAGAACTTGAGAAAATTATAAAAAATGTCATAGATGTTTTGAAAATTACAGTTCAGCCCTTATTTCTCCAATTCCCCTTCTCTCTTCTAATCTCAATCTTACCCATCAGACAACCCATCTTTGCCTCATCGCTGCCCTTGCCACCTTTATGTAATTTTAAAAACTATATGGATCCTTTTTGTAAGTTTCTCCAGCTTTCCAATATCAACTGGGATGAAATTTAACTAAGTTATCGTCTAAGTCAGCCTTAAAAATACAAAAAAGTCAAACTAATAGTCTATAAATTTTTTTGCTCAACTTTTATAACTACATAGTCACTTTTGCATCAAAAAAACACTTGGTATTAGATACACTTTTAAGAAGACCATATGTGTATTTTTCCACCTTAACCCATTTAGTTTTTAGGTTTTTGGTTAAATGTAAATCTTATTGGAAATATTTTGATTTGTTGATGTGATGTGATTGATCAAAGTAGACGGTAAAATTCCTTTTGGTAGGAGTAGGACTAAACGTAAATCTGATGGAATGGGTTGAATAAAAACAATATATATCATTCAATATAATATTCTATTTTAGAAGGAAGTTAATATTTTCATTACTTTAACAAATAAAAAAATATAAGTACAAATATTTACATTTTTTCTTAAAATATATACAAACTTTCCAATGAAACATATCATCCAATTTAGTTTAATTATAAAATTTTACTGTAAATACCTTCTGTTTCTTTTTCTTTTCTTTTTTTTTTTTTTTCCAGAAAAACATACTTGCAAAGTAACAGAGAATATTTATATCAAAGAAAGAAACCATCGCTTTCTTCGGCGACCTCAAGGGAGAACTAATTTCCTTTTCTTCGATGACTCGGTTTAGAAAAAAGAATCGAACAGCCAACATTTTTTTGTAAACCCCAAAACATCATTAACAAATAAATCAGAAGCTTGAAGAGGAATTTTTCACCTCCAAATATTTTGCTTGTCTCTCCATCGCAGCATATACTCTTTCTTCCTCGCTCTGGATCTCTTGTAGAAAGTTTGTTTGAATTGGTTCTGCAGACAAATAAGTAAAATCTCCCTAAGACTTAAAAGATGAGTTTCTAACAAAATCATTGCAAGAAAGCAAGAACTTTAATCGGATGTTAAGAAATTGCTTGGCCTTCAACATGAGTACCGGAGCAATCACCACCTTTAATTTGATGGATTTTGTATTCGTCAAGGTCTCACCACCACCTGAATGTTAAAAAAGTTGCTTGGTCTACTCTTGAACTAAATCGTAAATGGAAAACGAAACAAATCCCGTCCACAAATTAAACCAGCAGAAGAGGAAAAATCACTCTTGAACTCAATCAAAATTGGAAAAGGAAACAAATCCCAACCCAAATTAAATTAGCAGAAGAGAAAAGGCAAAGAAAGAAGGTGTTCATGTCTTAAAAACAAAAATCAATACCGGAAAAATAGCAGCTATGAGTGAGCCACATTTGAAATCCAAAGCCCTTTGTTCAGAAGAAGACACTAGTGCAAAAAATGGTTTTAAGACCGGACAAAAGAGGCATCGTAAGACTGGACCCACGACCGGTCTTATTCCGACGGTATTAAAAGTCTAACATTTAAGACCGGACTCGAAATGGTCTTGAAACTCTTTTACACCGGACATTTAAAACATTAAGTCTTAAAATTCATACTAAATAAACCTGAAATATTTTTTGTTCGGTCCTAAAACTCAACTTTTAAGACCAGACAAAAACTAGACCGCTTTTAAAAGATCACAATTTTAAGACTGGAAGAAACAAATACTGTCTAAAAAATAGCAGCTTCTAAGACCAGACAACTATTTATACACAGTCTTAATAGACTGACTTTCAAGACTGGATATAAATACATCCGGTCTTAAAAATTGAACTTTTAGACCAAACATATAAACAACCGGTCTTAAAAGACCAACTTTTAAGACCGGCTTAATATCAAATATGTACACTTGACCTTTAAGACCGGTCATATAAATACATCAGGTCTTAATATTTGAACATTTAATAGGTGTATTTATTTCCAGTCTAAATTTTCCCAAATTTTTTTCCTAATTCGTTCTTCTTGCTCAATATATGTACACAAATCCACCACCCAATCCAGCACATAAAAATTGATACTTTAAGCTATAAGCTCTTAACAATTATGAATAAATTGAATTGGGAGAAAGAATACAAATATTATTCACCATGAGTTATGTGGCCTTTTAATTAATGATTATACTATGACTACAACACCTAAATTAATTTATACAATAAGATAACTTACTTACAAATATAATGACTTACAAATACAACACGTAAACCAACATACATGCCCAATATAATATATTCACCATGCCTTCATTTGATTTCCACCCAATAACGTAGCATCCTCTTTTATAACATGCCCCTTTGGATTGGATCCTGCCACAAAAATAAAACAAGAACAAACTTCATAGTCGTGGCTTTGTTTAAGAACATAGAAGGAATATAATATAGTTAAAACCTTAAAGTTTTCAAAGAATTCTGCATATGAATATTACCTTATGAATTGACTCTTTTATAAAGTGATATCCTCCCATATCCCTTCTTGATGATCATTTCTTACGCCGGGTTCATTATCCACTTCATCTTCTTCGTTCATGTCCGGTAGACCCCTTGAAAAAAGAGTACTCTGAGAAAGACCATAATTTGAATGACTTTCCTCATCAATATCAATGACCCTTTTTCCTTGGAGAGCTACAGACCACATTTTATTTTCTTGATTAGTGATATAGAACACTTGTTTCGCCTTTGGTTTGCCATAATAAAAGGTTCATCTCTAAAACTTCTACCATTGACATCGACTAATGTAAATCCTAGCCGATCGATCTGAACACCATTATTGACATTAACCCACTTGCATTTGAAAATGGGAAATCTAATTTTGACATAGTCCACCTCCCAAATCTCTTCAATAACCCCATAATATGACATGACTGCCAATTTAGGCCTCTTGTCTTTTGAACTAGAGAAGTGCATAGATTCAGCCTCTAACATAACACCATTGTTTTGGACTGTGCTCCTATCATCTAGGGACTCCGTTTAAAATGTATAACCATTGATCACATACAAATTCCAACTTATGACATCACCTCGGGACTATATGCTAACCATTTAATTGTATCGAAACACATTCCTCTCCCTCGACCTTTTCTTTGAACCAGTTTGCAAAAGTTCTGTTATGCTCCCTAATCAACCTTTGTTTAGTCATTCAATGATTTTCTTTCCTTATAGCTTCTTTATGTGCAACTATACTGGCTTGAACTTCATCAATATTATTCAAGATGTATAAGTGGACTTGTGACAATTCATCAGGATCCACACTCTTTATCGAAGCCCCTCGTCTACCCCCTTCAGCATGCTGACGTTTTGGAAGCCCAATATGTCTTACTTTGGCCAAATAATTCTAACAAAATTCCATGGCTTCTTTAAAAACATATTTCTCAACAATTGATGCTTCTGGACGGTATGCGTTCTTCACGTACCCTTTTATGAATTTCATAGATCTTTCAATCGGGTACATCCACCGTAAATGGATAGGGCCACACAACTTTATCTCCCTCACTAGATGAACAATTAGATGAACCATGATGTCAAAAAATGTAGGAACAAAAAGCTTCTCAATGTGGCACAAGATAAGATATCCTTCATTCTCCAATTCATCCAACTTTTCAATCTCGCAAACTTTACTACAAACTGCATTGAAGAAGAAACAAAGTCCAGTCAAAACGACCCGAAGATCATATTCGGCGATGCCTCGAATAGCTACTGGGAGTAGTTGTTGCATCAAGACATGACAATCATGAGACTTTTGGCCTACTAATTTCAAGTCCTTCATCGATACAAGCCTCTTAAAATTTGAAGAATATCCCGAGGGAACTTTTATGCCATGTAAAACACTGACAAAAACTTCATTTCTCATCCTTAGGCAAAGTATGAGAAGCCGGGGGACAATAAGTTCTCTTCCCATATGGCCTTGGATGTAAGTCTTCGCGTATTCCCATTGCTTGCAAATCCAATCTTGCCTTCACACCATCCTTGGAACTACCTTGTATGTTGAGAAGCATGCCAACAATACTATCATATATTTTTTTCTCAACATGCATGACATCAATACAGTGTCTCACATCAAGATTGCGCCGATATGGAAGATCAAAGAATAGAGATCTCTTTTTCCATATATTTGTTTCTTTTCTACTCTTTGCAGTCTTACCGAAGATGACACTTATATTTTTCACCTTTTCATACACTTGCTCCCTAGTCAATGCCACCGAGCCTCTTCATACTCTTGGCCACCAAAAATGCTTTCTTTAATCGGCGATATGGGTGGCCCTATCTAAGAAATCTCCTATGTCCAAGATAAACCGTCTTTCTTCCATGTTGAAGTTGATGGTAGCATGTGCCTTCTTCACAAACCAGACATGTTTTATGGTCTTTTATACTATACCCTGACAAGTTCCCATATGCTGGGAAGTCGTTTATAGTACAAAATATCATGACTCTCATTTTAAAGACCTCCTTCTTGAAAGAGTCAAAAACATCGACACCTTTTTCCCACAACTCCTTCGAGTCTTCGATCAAGGGCTAAAGGTAAACATCAATGTCATTTCTGGGTTGTTTAGGTCCCGAAATCAACATAGACAACATGATGTACTTTTGTTTCATGAATAACATAGGAGATAAGTTGTAAATAATCAGGAGTACAGGCCACAAACTATGTATGCTGCTAAGGCTTCCATAGGTATTCATGTTATCCGTGCTAAGGGTAAGCCTAAGGCTCCTAAGTTCTTCGCCGAATTTTGGAAATAATTGATCTATTTTCTTCCATTGAGAAGAATTGGCCGGATGTTGTATCTTTCCATCAGAAATCCTCTCATCGCATGCCACCTCAAATTTTTTGCATCATTTTCATTCGCAAACAACCGCTTGAACCTTGGTATGATTGGAAGATACCACAACACTTTTGCAGGCCCCTTATTTGACTTGTACCTTGGGGTTTCACATATCGGACAATTCTGCTTCTCTTGAAACTCTTTTCTATACAAGACGCAATCATTCGGGCATGCATGGATCTTTTTGTACTCCATCCCCAGTGGACAAAGTATTTTCTTAGCATCATAATATCGATGTGGCAACACATTATCATCTGGAAGCATGTCCTTAAAAGCCTCAAGCATTTCAGAAAAACTCTTGTCACTCCATCCATGATGTGCTTTCAAGCTTACCAATTTCAATACAGCGTTCAACAAGTGGTATTTTTTACACCTAGGGTACAGCGGGGTCTCTACACCACTGTACATATTACCATATGCATGTGATTGATGAAAAACCTCTTCTCCTACGTCACGAATAATGTCCTTTATGTTATCATCCATATCCATGTCATTATCATCAAAGGCTACTTCCCCATGTTGAGACCCACTTGACATTTTTCACCATGCCATACCCATACTGTATAAGTGTTACAAAATCCTTCACAAATTAAATGTGTGTGTATAACTTCAGGACTTAGTCGCATCTCATTCAAACATTTTACACAAGGGCAATAAAACTTCCCACTATCATCACGGGCATTTTGTTTAGTAAATTCTATAAATTCCCCCACCTCATTCTGATATTCAACACTCATACGTAAAGCATTTATCCAATTGTGATTCATAGTAGAATTCCTATAGACGAAAGATTTAACATACATAATCCGCAAAAATTGAAACTTGCATATAAAATAAGCCAACTCAAAATGCATATTCATGCTCAATGTCGATTATGTCTTTTATTTGTTTTTTTTTGTTTTACGAAGAAACTTGCCCATTAAATGTATAACGAAGAATCACTTTTGGTCATAAATGTATCACAGTGAATCCAAGAAGCAAAATAAATGCATGACGAAGAAATTAAATGCATCGCATGAAGGTCTTGTGAACTCAATTGTAGCATATAAATTCAAATGCGTTTGCTGAGTCTTTCTTCTCCCGCCACGAACGTTGATGTTGCAGACAACAAGAGTAACCTAAAAACACTTGTTGGTCAGTTTGATAGGTCTAAAGTGCAAATATAATCTTCAAAATACAATATTCATTAACAACAGAGCAACCCACAAGAACATTTCATCGATTTCGTTCACCCAAGAAAAAACCCAAAACGATAAGTAGGAAAATCATAAAGTTATATAATCGAAACACCTCTTACAACTTGGTCTACGAGACATTTAGCTAAGGAATCAGAAAGTGATTGTCGAGAGAGCAACATGAAGCAGTGATGAAGCAACACACAAACACTAGAGACAGAACCTGAGTAATCATTTTCGGCGCGACAAGAGAAGTTCAGAGAGGGAAATTTAATTTTCCGTGCGACAGAGATATGTTTTAGTATTTCGGATTTTATTAAGACCGATTAATTATAACGTATCCGATCCGAAAGATTTTTAAGACCGGAGGTTTATAAAAAATCGGGTCCTATATTCTGGTTATTCATTTAATTGTAAGACCAGAGTTTTATAAAACATTCGGTCCTAAATTCACTACCAGGAAAAACTGTTTTTGTGACGGATATTTTTCCGTCGCAAATTCTCGTAATTTTGCGATGGAATTTAAATTCCGTCGCAAAACAAGAAAATTTTCCAGGAAAAATATAAATCCATCACAAATTTGGGACGGACGGCGTGTCCGTTGCAAAATTAGCGACGGAAAACATGTACGTCGCTACCTGGCAACCAAAAAGGCCGCTAGTGGGCTCGTCTTGCGACGGATAGGAGATCCATCGCAAAAATTAGTGACGAACATCTTGTCCATCACTAATCGGCAGCCAAAAAGGCCGCCGATTGCCTTGGTCTTGCGACCGACACCACATTCGTCATTAACTGTTGGCCAAAAAGGCCGCCAGTTTGTGCGTTTTCTAGTGGACTTTTTGGCCACCAGTTCCCTCTTTATTGCGGCCCGACACATTGTCCGTCGCAAAATATAGCGACAGACGTGTGTCGTCACTAATGGGTGGCCGAAAGGCTTCCGGTTTCACGTTCGTCGCAAAAGCTGATTTTGCCATGGAACTTTATTCCATCACAAAATCCCTTAAAGTCTCATTAATGAGACATTTCCTTCCACCTCCCATCTTCCTCCTCGCTCGTCCACCCCCCCCCAACTCGTCCCCCTCCGCCTCCTCAACTCGTCCCCCCACCCTCGGCTCGTCCCCCTCCCCCTCCCCCGGCTCGTCCCCACCCCCCTCAACTCATTCCCCCACCCTCGGCTCATCCCCGCCCCCTCCCTCGGCTCATCCCCCACCCCGGCTCGTCCCCTTCCTCCCCCACTCTTAGCTTGATCGTCATCCTCCTCTCCCTTCCTATCACCGTCGTTCGTCGTTGCCATCGCCCGCAGCTCGCTCCTCCTCCGGGTCGCCTCTGCTTGCTCCTTGCCTCCTCCCCCTCCCGATCCACCGCCACCTCCACTTTCGGGTTAGCTTGAAGTATTTTTTTTTTTTTAATAACTATATGGAAATATCTATGTTAGATTTGCTTTATTACATAATCAAAATATATATGTTAGTAGAATATTATATATTACATGAGTTTAAATCTTTTTTTTTTTAGTTTCTCCTTTTTTTGAATCTATTAATTACATAATAATCTTGATACTTAATGTGTTTATTAATTTGGATTATGCTTATAGTTTGTAGGAGATTCCATGATTTTTTTAATTATTGGGTTTTAATGATTTTTATTAATGATATTGATTTCTTTAATCTTGCATTGTTTTTTGGGACGAAAAAAAATTAAATTTGTATGTATTATAAAAATTAGTGGAATTTACTATTTGGTTTAGGCTCTTATAAAAATGATTTGTTAATAAATTTTTTAAAAAATATTCCATTTAAATTTGTTATTTGAATCTATCTTTAACAAGTTATACAATAAAGATCGATAATTTAAAAAACAAAATTATAAATACCGTTTGGATAAATAGGTAATTATAAATACAAAAGATAAAGTTGATTTTGCATATTATATAAATTTGATTAAGTCTTAAATAATCTTTATATGTTAGAAACTCCAAAATACTTATAGTGTTCTATTCTTTGTTTACCTCCTCCGAGATGCATGTCCCCATGTTCTAGTGTGCTATCCTCATTCTCTGGTTTCTTGTTGGGATGTATTCTTTGTTCAATGCATGTGTTTGTTTTTCACTTTCTTGATTAAATGGCAATTGGTTGGCATAAGTGGCTAGTTGTATGGGCCACTTATATATATTTGTGGCATGTTGAGATGTTAATTAGGTTAGTAACTGAACTAGCTAGGAAGTATGGAAGGCAATCATGATAGCAGTTGGATGTACAATCGTCTAACTGATAGAAGACAACTAAATCAAGCATTCTTGGCGGGTTTGGAAGAGTTTGTCAAACTTGCTTTAGCGCATTCAAATAATTCAAGTAGGGCGATCAGGTGTCCGTGAGCCAAAATTTCGCAATGCGTGCTGCCTTAATGTTGACGATAAATGATTTCCCTGCATATGGGATGTTAAGTGGCTGGCAAACGTCGGGAAAGCTTGCATGTCTGGTATGTCTTGAACAGAACATGGGTTTTAGCTTGGAAAACAGTCACAAAGTCTGTTGGTTTGACAAGCACTGGCGATTCCTACCCCCCAGCATCCATATAGGACAAATAAAAAAGACTTCATGTAGAATGTGGTCGAATGCGCAGATCAACCTCGTCGTTTAAGTGGCTAAGAAGTATAGGACAGAGTCAAGTACATTCAAAGTGTTGAAGAGGGGGCTGCTTCTAGCGAACCTGAGGGATACGGCGTTGATCATCATTGGAACAAACACAGCATCTTTTGGGAACTACCATATTGGAAATATTAATTGTTAAGACACAACCTTGATGTCATGCATATTGAGAGCAATGTGTTTTGCAATATTCTGTACACCGTGATGGACACCAAAGGCAAGACGAAGGACATAGTCAACGCAAGACGAGACATAAAAGCGATTTGTAGAAGGCCTGCTTTGCATTTGTTGGAGAATGGCATGGGACAGACTTACAAACCTAGAGCGCCGTACACATTAGACAAACAACAGAATTTAGAATTGTTGCAATGGGTTAAAGATATGAAACTCCCAGACGGTTATGCGTCAAACTTGAAAAGATGTGTCAACATGCACGAGGTGAAGTTATTCAGGATGAAGAGTCATGATTGTCATGTTTTTTCCAGAGATTGTTGCCGTGGGCCTTTAAAGCACTACCGAAGCATATATGGTCTATTCTAACGGAATTTCCCATGTTCTTTAGAGAAATTTGTGCTTCTGAGCTTAATGTTGAAAAGTTATGGTACCTGGAGGTGAACATCCCAATAACACTATGCAAGTTAGAGATGGTGTTTCCTCCTAGTATGTTTGACTCAATGGAACATTTTCCTATTCACTTGGCCTACGAAGCAAAGGTAGGAGGTCTGCAACAATATACGTGGATGTATCCATTTGAGAGGTAATATACATATTTCTTTTGCACAGTTATTAATTAACGGGCATAGTACTTTAGTTTATGAATACCCTCTAATTGTCCATCGTAGGTTTTTACGCACTCTTAAAAAGAATATAAAAAATCCAAGGTATGTTGAAGGATCTATCGCTGAAACGTATCTAGTCGAAGAGGCCACAAAATTTACGTCATACTATTATCCCCCTGAAATGATATCAAGATGGAGAGGGATACCTCGCAATGATGATGACGGTGATACGAGCGATGCAAAATCAATATTTAATTTTTCAGGCCGAATCGTTAAGTATTAAAGTATTAACTTCATTTTTTTGTTACAGTCACTTCTCTAATTGGGTCCAATTGACAAATCCTTCAATGTCGGATTCCAAAGTTGACCAATTCATGAACTCTGAGTTTCCTAAATGGTTTCGATCATACTTAGTGCAAAATCCATCAGATCCCAATGAAGTTGCATGGAGTTTATATTATGGAGCTGCAATAGTTGTTACCTGATGCAACATATATGTAATTAATGGGTATCGGTTTTCAACTGTTGAAGCGAACAAAAATACACAATGTTGCAATTATGGTGTATGTTGTCGAGGTGACCAAGTTGACGGGGTGGAGGGCAACTACTACGGGAAGTTAATTCACATAATTCAGCTAAGTTACCCGTGGGACAAGGTGGTGACCCTTTTTAAATGTGAGTGGTTTGATTACAGTCTGCGTGGGACAAAAGTGGACAAATATGACAATGTTGAGATCCACTGGACAAGGAGATATACTGTTGGTTATAACCCATTCATCCTTGCTCAATAGGCAGAACAAGTTTACTATACATTATACCCCACATCCCATCAAGGGTGGAGGGGAGTTATCAAAACCAAAGCACGGAATATCATACCCAAGTCAAAAGAGTCAAAAACAAATGACGGTATGGCTGAACCGTTCCAAGCTGATGTGAAACATGTACTGCCCCTAAACATTGCCGACGGTAACGTACCAAGCAATCTGTCTGATTTGGCTGCATAGTTAGAGTTGATTCCTATCCAAATTGACGATGAGGAATCAGACGATGAGGCAGAAATGATTTACTCTGATAGTGAATGTGAGTTCAATGACTATGAGACTCCAGAGGAAGGCGTGCAAGCAGATGTCGAAGAACAGGAATCGTCTGGTTGATTTGTGTTAGTTCTTTGTTTATGACGATCTATTATACTACATACTCCGTAACTGCGCTACTGTCATATTAAGTAAATATCTTATTTTTATATATATTTTGACATAATGTTTATAAGTGTTCAAAGAAGGAGCATCCAGGAGGACATTCAGATAGTGGACGTGGTAGTGGTCGAGGTCGACCCCGTCCTATTAGAGGGGGTAGGGCAACGCCATCTGCTCCCTCTGTAGGCAGAGGGGAGAGAGCCGCTTCCCCAGAGGTTTCGCCATTTGAGATGTCATCTTCACCATTGGTTTATTTGTCAACTTCATCGTCGCTTTATATGTCATCATCACCGTCTTCCTCCACTGATCCACAGTAAGGGGGACAACAGGTTTACTTTACCATTTCTGATTGATTTACATATGTTTAGTTTTCTTTAACCATCTATGGACAAACATCTTCAATAGTTCACATTCCTTCCTTCAGCACACTGCATCGCCTCAGACCTAGGTCGATGAAGGAGGTAGTTCCTCTGATACACCAATCTAGGGAGAGAAAGATCCTGCGACAGGGAAGCTTTGGATCCGTCCTTCCGGCACCAACGAGTGAGTCATGTAAAGTTACCAATAACGTTACGATTTTCTACTTTTAGTTTGCATGCCTATATTTGCATCATATCCTCGTCTTGATTTGAGCCTTATAATCGGTGTGGCGATGTCATCTCAAGCCAAATATTCCATAATTTCAATCAACCTTGGGGCAAGTGGGCGAGAGATTCCTAAGGAGAATCGGGATGCTTGGTTCAATAAGTTTTTGGTAAGTGTTTTATGGTTATTAATTTCTTATCTAAATGCAAACTAATTAAGTACTTTTAAAATTTGGAGCACTAATTGTTTGTTATTGATTTTCAGGATAAGTTTAGGATGTTGCCTGAACATTGGTAAGATCTGAAAAAAGCTTATAACCATAAGGGAAGCCAGTGGTTGACTAAGAGGTTTTATAAATTGAGAAAGGGTACAGGCAAGAAAGATTGGATTGAACCTGAGACTGCAGACCAATTACTTCAAAATTGGGCCGTCAATGAGAAATTTAATAATAGAAGTCGGAAAAATAAGCAAAATAGAGCTAAGCAGGAAGGACCTTCATATGCTGGCAGCTCCATTCCAATGAGTGAGCATAGACGAAAAATTGTGAGTACACGTTATTTTCTATTTAAATATTCAATATTTTGTACTTTGAAACAATTTATTAACCGTCATAATTTGTGTTTCCAGGCACTGTCTAAGGAAGTTCCTGCAAAAGATGTTGAGTGGATTGCCTTTGAGCGGACCCATTCCCAGCAGTCTGAAGGGAGTGAGAGGCGCTGGATTAACACCAAGTTAAAGCAAGTGGCGGTGAGACATTTATAATGCATTTATTCTTTTGGTTTAGACACCAACATGCTTATTTCATTTCATATGGCTTATTTGTGATGTATTTTTTTGTTTGTAGGAAACCTATCAAAGGCTGACACAGGAGAGAGACTCATAGAGTGGGGATGACCCCGCATCCTCTCAGTCCGATAACGAGTCTATTCTTTTAGGTTGTAGGTGGATTTAACAGCAAAGGCAGAGGCTTCGGGTATTGTGCCTTTGCCAGTCGACTTAGGCAAAGGAAGCGCTCCTCATCGTAATCGAAGGTGTTTTTGCAGGTAAACGTAATACATTTGATATTAATTATTACATTTTCATTCCCTGGTCCATTTAAATGAAGTACAAAAAATAAATGTGTTTCCTAATGTTTTTGCAGATGAGCTGAAGAAGATGAAGGCGTTGGTGTAGGAACATGCAGCCGTGGTGAACCGGACAAAGCGAGATACAAATGGAGACAAAGCAAATGAGTTGAGCCGGACAAGGCAACAACAAATGCAGATGGCAAATGAGCTCCACGAGACACACGAGATGGTTAGGCGAGATCCGGCTTCAACTCATGTCCCTAATGAAAAACAAGTCCGGAGTCGGCTTTTGGTGGTGATCATCTTGATGTTGATGATGATGATGATGATCACGATCTTCTTTGTTTAGACTACTTTTTTGTACATGTTCTTTACAACACTATTTATATTTTGTTTTTCCTATGTAAAACTCTTTATGATTCTTCTTATAAATCAGTTTTTATGTTATAGAGCTTTTTTATATATTTTATTATATAATTTTAAAAGCAAAATTAAAAATTAAAAATAAAGAAATTAAAAAAAATTAAAAAAATAATGGAAAAGAATATAACTTTTAAAACAAAATTAAAACAAAAAATTAAAGCATAATTAAAAAAAATAAAGAAATTTCAAAAAATATTTTTTAAAAAAAATTGAAATTTGCGGACGGATTTGGAAATCCATCGCAAATTTCAACTTTTTATGACAGATTACTAATCCGTCGCAAAAATTCAAATTTCCGACAGTTGATAATTCGTCACAATTTTAAATTTTTGCGACGGATTGGTAATCCGTCACAAATTTGAATTTTGCGACGATTCCAATCCGTCGTAAAAGTTGAAATTTGCGACGGATTGGTTCAAATTTGCGACGGATTTTGAAATCCGTCGCAAATCGTGGAATTTGCGATGGAAATTTGAAAATCCGTCACAATTGCCACTTGTTTTTTGTGACGGACGTTATCCGTCGCAAAATCCATCGCAAACTTAATTTGTGACAAAAAAACCTGTTTTTGCGATGGATTTTTTGCCGCAAAAACTCATTTTTTTGTAGTGATTCGATCATTTAATTGTAAGAGCGAAGGTTTATAAAAAATCTGGTCCTATATTCGATTATTCATTTAATTGTAAGATAGGATATTATAAAACATTCGGTCCTAAAAGTAAAATACTTTTAGACCAGTTACTTTATAAGTATCCGGTCTAACGGTCTTCATTTATTAACCAAACCTAATAAAAGAGGATTAGATTTGGCGAGCACAGCAACAACTGAATGAATAAAATAAAGGAAAACTGGAGAATTAATAAGCTTTAATTAGTGGATAATATGAACAAAAAAAATACACAAGCTTAGATCTTAATGTTTCATACATTACTAGAGAATATGCACATACACAAAAAAAAAGAGCTAAAAATTATCAAAAAACAAGAATCTAACTGAACATCCTAAAGCTTATTATCATCCAATGCTTGGCGATATCGATGTGAACAGCATTAATTTCCCGCTGGAGATCAGCAAGTTCCTGTCTTTGTTGCATCAACCACAATGCATGACTAGAGGAAAGAAGAGACGGGTCGAGAGGTAGGCGCTTTGGGGCCAACGGGTTGGAGAGGGGGAGCAAGAACCTCTTCATGGTCTGAAGGCTGGAGGGGGCTGGTAATCTCTTCACCATCAAGAATACAGAGGAACTCAGCATAGACAGGGTCGGCAGAAGGATGGAAGGGGTGCGGCAATCTCTTCATCATCCAAAATAACAATGGGCCCAACGACCCAAGACTCTTTGGTCACAATAGAACGCACTATCGCTAGAGGAGGCACACCGTAAAATGATCTAATGATGGCACGAACTTCGGGTGTAAGAGCACCCTACGAGGAGTTCTCATATCTAACCATGGTTTGAGGCTTTGAGCAGTTGGGGCATAGAGCTAGGTAATGAGGAGTTAGGAGGTAGTGAGGAGTTAATAAGGACAGAGAGGTAGTCTGAGGAGTTAATAAAGGACAGAGAGGTTGAGGAATTAATAAGGGCATAGAGCAGGAGAGATACACAATTGATGATGAGAATGAATTCGGATTCAATTGGAATAAATGAATTTAGTGTTCATACTTTAATAGCGTATTTTATAAATATCCGGTCCTAAAAGTGTATTATTTATTTTTTTCAATTCAATTAATTTTTTTGGGTCAAGAATTCAATTACTTTTAAGATCTACATTTTATAATATATCTGGTCCTAAAAGTCTATTATTTATTTTTTTCAATTAATTCAATTACTTTTAAGACCAACCTTTTATCTTGTATCCGGTCCTAAAATTCATTTATATTTTTTAATTCAATTTTTTTTAAGTAAGAATTTTTCTTAAAAAATATTACTTTTAAGAATGGATCTTCTACAACATCCGGTATTAAAAGTTCATCAGATAGCGAAGGTTGTATCCTTACACTCTGTTCAAATGAATGATTCAGAGTCTCTTCGGTTTCCAGATAAACTTCCTAACTAGGCGTCTCCTCATATTTTGAGGAACTATACGTCTCCTCGTTAAAGTTTCCGGCGTTTCACATTGTCTAGGATGGGTTCTCTATTTAAACATGTTGTTACTTTACTTTCTTCACATTCTTCTCCATCACTTCTATCTCCACCGTAATGGCTACTCCACCACCACCAGGTCCTCCTTTTCCTATTAATCCTCTTCCACCTCCGTACCCTCCTCCACTGCCTCCGAACCCATCCTTCTACCAGATGATGCAGCACCTTCGACCCACGTTGATCATATAGACCGACGCTTGGGCCAACTTTTTCGGAGTCTATCACACCGTCAACAACTAGCTGACCGCGGTACTCAACGCCCATGACGTTGAGTACCATCTTTCGGATGACGACGTCTCCGACCTCTCCATTGCCTCCCTCCCCTCCGACAACGATGGGGAGGAGTAGATTTTTTTTGTTTTTTATTTTTCTGTACTGCTACTGCCCTGTGAGGAGCAGCATAAAAAAAATATAATAAATAAATTTTTGGTTTCCATATTCGATCACCTTGTCCTTTTCATTATCTTCTTTTTTTCCGACAAAAAGGAAACAAACAAAACATTGTCCTCGTGTGTGATCAACATCAAAAATTCACAGAATACAGTTAAGACCATACAAAACAAAAAACATCATTTACCTTATTCGAATAAAAAAAACATAGTGACAATTCTTCTCAAGGTTGGACCGTCGTTGTCATCGGTTTTACCCCGCCCTAATTTGAATATTTTCAGTGTCCTTTTCATTATCTTCCTTCTTTTTCCAACAAAAAGAAAAGGGTTAAATGTCTAATTTGCCACAGAATTTTTGCTAAGAGAGCGCCCAACACCCGGAAGTATTTTGGGTATCATTTTTGCCTCGAAGTTTACAAAATAGAGCAAATATGCCCCGGAAGTTTTTTAGGAGCAAATTTGCCCCAAAAATTTTGTTTAGGAGCAAATTTTTGTAAAATTCGAGGCAAAAATAATACCAATCCAACGGTCAAGATCCACCGATGGGAAAAATTGCTATGTTTGTAAACTTAGGGGCAAAAATGATACCCAAAGTACTTCCGGGTGTTGGGCACTCCCTTAACAAAACTTCCATGGAAAATTAGGTCTTTAACCCAAAAGAAAAAAGACAAAGAAAAGGGAAATTGATAATGCTGCTCAAATTCAGAATAGGTAAAAACGACGACAACAAAGGTCCTAGCTTGAGCAGAACGTCAGAACCTCGATTGTTTTGAACCTTAATGATTTGTTTGAAAAGCGAGACAACCTTTCTATTTAAAGGAAGACTATTAAGACCGGAGATTTAACAATTACACGGACCTAAAGGTTAAGCCATATTTTCAAAATAAACGAAGACTTTTAAAACTGGACTTTTAGGAGCAAACATAAAAATATACGGTCCTAAAAGTCTCATATAGAAATACGAACACTTTTAAGACCGGTCATTTAACAAATATACGGTCCTAAAAGTCTAGACATATTTTTTAGAATTAAACGTAGAATTTTAGGACCTGACGTATAATAAGTATGCAGTCCTAAAAGTCACGTCATATTTTTAAAATAAACGAACACTTTTAAGACCGTACTTTTGACAAACATACAGTCCTAAAAGTGTAGCCATATTTTTTAGAGACTTTTAGGACCGGATGTCAATTAATATGCGGTCCTAAAAGTCACGCAATATTTTTAAAATAAACGAACACTTTTAAGACCGGACTTCAACCAAACATACGGTCCTAAAAGTCTAGCCATATTTTTTAGAGACTTTTAGGACTGGACGTCTAATAAATATGCGGTCCTAAAAGTCACGCAATATTTTTAAAATAAACGAACACTTTTAAGACCGGACTTTAACAAACATATGGTCCTAAAAGTCTAGCCATATTTTTTAGAGACTTTTAGGACCGGACATCAAATAAATATGCAGTCCTAAAAGTCACGCCATATTTTTAAAATAAATGAATACTTTTAAGACCGTACTTTAAATAAATATACGGCCCTAAAAGTCTTTTTAGAATTAAATGAAGACTTTTAGGACCGGATCTTTAGAAAATATGCGGTCCTAAAAGTCCCGAATACTTTTTAGAGTCTCTTATTGCTCATTTACAACGTCCTGTACCTCAAATTTCAAGCACTAAATAGCTTTATCCACCATCCAATACATTCAGAAACCCAAAATAGACACAATAAAATTGTCCGAAAAAATAAAAAAATTTATTACTGAATTACACATTGCGTATATATATATTTACAAATGAATGAATTCTTCGAAAAAATAAACAAATCTATCATTCAATACATTGCGTATGTATATTTACAAATGAATGAATTGTTCAAAAAAATAAACAAATTTACAGAAGATTATTATTGCTACAGCATATATTTACAAATGAATTTAGGACATTAATTATTGTCCTGACTTTAAGATTAGGTCATACAGATATTCACAAAATACATTGCATATGTGCTCCACTTCATCATCAGAAAAGGGATCAGCACAAACAAATCTCTATAACATCAAAGACAGAAACTGAATTAACTTGCGTGCATATTTCATATCTAACATTAAGCCGAAACGAATTCACCATAATATGTACCATCAAATACATTTACCTTTGCAGTTAATTTAGTCCTTCCTTGCATGATAATATCATATGTGTTTCATGACGTACAGGCCACATAAATTGGACCCCTTTCGTTGCCGACAGGTCTAAAAAGAACAAGAAATATATATAAGAGCATATATAGCAAGTTCACAAGGTAGTGTCCCAGTGTCCAAATATGTACTAACCTTTGGTGTGAGCCATTTAAGCTCTTTGACCTGATACTCATGCTTTTTGTTTACCTCGATTTCGAAGGTTCTCATGGCACTATTATCAAAATCACAAATTTATCAATAATAATGTTCACTGAAAATTCACAGCAGAGATTTCAGACAAGAGAATCAAAATGACATGCTTATTCGTTGATAGTTTGCATCAACATAGGCCCTGGATCGCTGTGAGTGGAGCATAAGAAGATAAGTTTATACTCCTCCATGCACATGAGGACCAACTACCAGTGGTGGCTGAAAATTCACAGCAGTAAAGTACTCAGTGATATATGTAGCATAATTAAGTGAATTGCAGACAAGAATTGTGATGTGTACCCTTGGTAGTATGGAAACAAGTACACCTTTCTTCTCACTTCACACAACCTCATTGATATGTATTGTTGTCTCTCCTTCTTGGATGTTGTACCAGCATAGACTGGGACAAGAATCCAAAATCATTGATTCTGCCCTGTTGAACCAATTGTTGATGCATAAACCTACAATAATGACATCGATCAGGGAATTAGTATATATGTATGTGTGTCTAAACGATGCATTTAAATTATGTACTCATAGAAGAAGATACTTACTTCATAAACATGGAAGGATTGGATTAGTAAGCTCCTTTTCTAGAAGCAGCAGGGATGTTACATCATCGGTGTCAACGTAAACTGGTTGAGGATAAAGGAGGCCTACTACTTCATTGACAGGTCACGATTTATCTTTAAAATATCCACTCTTCACCATATCAGATATTTTTCCTTGGCAGCCAACTTAGCAGTAGGGGATGGAGCTTGATGAGGGGATGGAACTTGAGGAGAGGATGAAGCTTCGGGAGGAGTAGAGACATGTACAAACTTCACTGACCAAGAGATAAAGGTTCCCTTGACATCACTCACAATCTTCAGTTGATCAGTTGGGAGAGGGAGAGGTGCATCAATGATCACCTCTTCAACTGACACTCTGACTTCATCATCAACCATTTGTTGGTGGTGTACAGTTGATCCCAAGTTGTGGACAATCCCTTTTGCAACTAATCCTCTATGACTATCACGATCCTCCACATATAGGTCACAAGGTTGCTCTGACTGTCCAACAATGCAACTCCCTCTAGTGCTCTGCTGCATGGGTGCAGGTGAATGTGTGAAGGGACACTGGTCTCTGGACGAGAGTTCAAAAGCAGCCTCATTTTATTTATTTCCTCCTTCATCTACCTAATCGATAGACAATAACCCCCCCCGAACACAGCTTACAACTTTCATCGTAATGTGCTCTCCAAAGAGCAACTCTTCTTTTCTCGACGGTGAAGTAAGACTAAGCTCATGAGCTTATTATCCTAGGTTGAAACAAGTTGATAGGATACCCCTTTTTTGCCCCCATGTCACCCCGTGTGGTACCAAATTGAAAATGAGTGTCATTATTATTCTTGATCAATAAAAATATCTATAAAATATCAATGATTTGGTTTCCAAAATCATAATGGTTGCAACGTCTAGAATTCTCATAAAGCACAACAAATGGCATCAAAATCGTTAAAAGAAAAATTGGAAAGTATTTAACGTGCACATATTTCACTAATTAAATATTACTAAGAAAACATTTCTCAGCAAGCCACTTATTTTTTAAAAAAATAAAGAGGTCTCTCCTAAAGCCAACTAGTCCATTTTTAACTCACACATAGGGGAAATTGTGAGATTTTCATGTGGCCTATAATTGTGCGAGAGTTCACTCCTTGGACCCCATAATCCCAAATGGGACTTGTTTCATATGACAGACTAGAGCCGGGAAATCGGGTTGAGTCCATCGGGCCGGCCCGTTTAAGCCCTGGTCATTTAAGGCTTAGGCTTGAAAAATAGGTAAGAAATTTGAAATTGGCCCCGTAGGCCGACTCGCAAGGCCTCGGGTTTAATCGGGTCGCCGTTAGGCCCGTTTTACTGTAACTTTTTTAAAAAAAATTAATTATTTAGACTTCCACTTAATGAATGTGTTTATTTGTAATTACATATATTTTTTTAGTTTAAACTATAACCATTTTTTTATGTTTATTATTATTACGTATTAAAACACATAATTAGTTATTATAAATTTTAAAGAATGGATGTTTTCATATTAAATAAACACATACTTTAGTATTACAATATTATATAAGTAATAAATTATAAATATATTTTTGTGTAAAATAAGTATAATTATTTTTACTGTCAATAAAATCATGCACGAACAAAAGGAATCGTAGATACACACAAAATTATGAGAGGGAAAGGCATTTTGTTGTGGGCATACAAGATAATTGAATATTTCATACACTACTTTTTGTCTCTTGATTAATAATTTAGGACTCTTTAGCTAATAAAAAATGGCTTTTATATTTATTTGGGCTTTGGGCCTTTTATTATATTTTAGCCATTATTTAATAATAAATTCCAGTTTTACATTACTTCACCATTTTTATCATAACTCTTGAACCAGACATCGGATTTACCTCATTTTTGTCTCATATTTCAGATGATTCAGAGAGCTACAATTGTTATGAAGACATGAAGAGCAAATTCGGACAAGAGGGCGGTTGATTTTGGAGCCGAAGTCATATGTATTTTTGGGCTCGAATTTTGTAATTAAAGCCCATTTTATTTTATTTTCGTTCGGGCCTGAATTGTGGATTGGAGCCCCATTTCGTTTTGCCATTTTAGGTTAAGTGAGGCAGCAGCCACAAACACATTCTCATTCACGTTTTTAGAATTCGAGGAGGATCAAAATAGTAGTTTTCAAATTCTCTGCAATGTTCTTCGTGTTCTTCGTGTTCTTCATCTATTTTTCATCTTTCTTAATTATGTTTGGCTAAATTTCTGAGATTGATCCACGATGAGGGTTCCATCCACTATCCAGAGGATTCGCGCCTAATCGGTAACCGTCTAACTCATTTCGTATCCCTTAATCGATTTGATTTTTGGTTCGGATTGGGTTTTTGATTAAAAACCCAAATCGATATTTCCCAAGGACGAAGTTCGGGATGGGTTAAAGTATTTATGTGCGATCGTACAGAGGTGCACCACTGATTCGAACAAATTCTGAACGATTGTTCTGTTAAGAGAATTTCTAGACAAATGCAAAGATTTCGGTTTTTCTAGAGTCGATTACGAGTTCGATTATAAATCTGTTTCGTTCGAGGAAGGGTAGTGGGTAAATCCGAAATCGTGGGTTGATCCTTTAATCCTCGTTTTTGTTCAATTCGTGCTATTTCATTTTGTCTCGTTACTTCATCTTTAATATTATTCGAATCAAAAACCCCCCATTTCTTGTCATTGTTTTATTCTTTGTGCGAATTGAACCGATGCGAATTCGTCGGAAACGACCTAGGTTACATTATCTTGTAAATCCTTTTCTAATCTAGTTATTTTGGGAGATTACGGCAAATCTCGTCAAAATATGGCGTCATTTCTTGGGGAATTTGCATCGGTTTGATTAGTAACGGTAGTGTAAATAGCTTTGTTTCGGTAGTTTAGTTAGTTCGGGTGGCGGACGTAAATTTTTACGCAGATTACTCAATCTAGGTCTTATTCACAAGGAATTGGTCTCACCTATTTTCCCCAAATTCCAACGTTTGGGTCATGTTTTTCTTGTTTTAAGTTTCGATAAATTCGTGAAATAAAAAAAAATTGAAAAAAGTGGTCTAAACGATGGAATTTGGCTTAAATCTGAGGATCTCAATGCCTTAATGGTACGAGTTTGTCTTAGAATAGGGTTTTCCTTCAGGTCACCAAAAATCAGCCCAATCGGAGTAAGTCATTAAATTCTGAAATACCCGTTCCGTCCCAACAAGATCCAAAAAAAAAAATCGAAAAAAATTCCCAAAATAGGTTTTTGCTTTTGGTCAATTTCTAACATAGGTTTTTGCTTTTGTGATTTTCTTTTGTGTGAAGTCTTAGTGTTTTTCTACTTTTCTTAATTATTTGTTTTTACCACTTTCGGTGGCATTTTTAATGATCGAGTTTCTAGTGGCATTTTCGTAATTCTGATTGGCTGGTGGCATTTTCGTAATTCTGATTTTCTGCAAATTCTGCCTTTTGATTATCTTTTGCATGAGTACTAGGAGCACTATCAATCCAGGAAGACTTGTTGCCATTTGATCCTGAAATAGAAAGAACAATTCTTACTTGCTAGAAGAGTTGTTAGGCTAAGTCGTGGGATTAATCTTTGAATTGGACATTGAACTTAAGTCGACCATTTTGATTGTGTTCATTCTCGTTGATCTTTCGATAGTACTTCGATAGTCTTGTTGTTTTCACGATTCTAGTAGCAATTTTCCTAACTCATAAATTATGGCGAGAAGAATAGGAAAATCGTCCTACTTTAAAGGAATTGAATGAAACGATGTTAATTATCAACCTTTGTGCATTCAATATCCGCCCTTCTAGCCGCTAACTTTGAGCTTAAATCTGGTCTAATACACTTCTTTGCCTAAGTTTCATGGTCTTTCGGGTGAGTGTGCCATTAAGCATTTGAAGGAATTCCATCTAGTGTGCAAGACAATGAAACCACATGCAATTGATGAAGATCAAATCAAGTGAGAGCTTTTCCTTTCTCATTGGAAGGTGGAGCCAAAGCTGGTTGTTGTACCTTGACCTTCATCTATTGGGAGCTGGACTGATGTTCGAGAGGTTATTTATGGAGAAATATTACCACGCTCAAGAGCAACTGCGATCAAGAAAGAAATTACCAACATTAAACGAGAGCCGATGGGGAGACTTTGCATGAGTCTTGGGAGAGGTTCAAAAGGTTATGTGCAAGTTGTCCCCACTACCGAGATCGAGCAACTCTTGATTACCCATTTCTATGATGGTACGCTACCGGTAGACAAAGGTTTGGTGGATGCTTCTAGCGGTGGGACTCTACGTAACAAGACACCGAAGATGCGAGAATTGATATCCGAGATGGCGGCCAACTCTCGGCAATTTGGCACCGGGGCCAATAGTACTCTTTTACCATGTGCAAACACCTCCGGTCAAGTGCGATTCTCGAGAGATTAGAGAATAGACTTGATGATCGACCTCTACGGTGGCGGTGGCGATGACACGAGCAGAGTACAATCTTCTCCTCCTCGATTGGCTACTCATGTGGGTTTGTTCGACCCTTACCATTCTCGACTCTTGCCCTACCTTGCATGATCCTACTTATCAAGACCAAGTCGGTAAGCTTCGTGGGTGCTTTTCCGGGAAAGCCACAATACCAACGAGAATAATGCCTTCTCCAATACCTACAATCGGTTGGAGAAATCACCCCAATTTTCGTTGGAACCGAGAATCGAGAACCGAGTAACCAATATCGCGAGAATTCGGGAATTACCAACGAGAGACAAGATACGGACCACGAGAATTTCCAACAGCAATCTGCACCGCCTTTGCCTTTGCCGGCACCACCTCCTCGACCGACCATATGTGCACCTCCTCCGGGCAAAGACAATGGCGGACTAGTAGTAGTGGTAGTGGTGGTTCCTCACTTGAAGATATGATGAAGCAATTTGTCATAGCCAATATGCAGTTCCAACATCAAACTGACACTTCCATTCAGAGTTTGCAAACACAGATTGGGCAGTTGGCAACCTCATTGAACTAGCTTCAACCTCAGGGATCCAACACTCTTCCTTCACAAACAATTCCTAATCCTAAGGGGAATGTGAGTGCTATCTCCCTTCGTTCGGCAAGCAATTGGAGGAACCTAAACCGATTCTGGATGTGACTTCCACATCGAAAGAGAGTCGAAACTGTGAAGATTGACTCTAAAAATAAAAAGGCAGTCAGCAAGGTGAAGAGGAAGACATCCCCATTCCTCTTCCTTTCCCTCGAGAGCGTTCAACCCAAGAAGTTGGCGAGAAAAAGCACAAGAGAAGGATATACTTGAGACATTCGGGAGAGTAGAGATCAACATTCCTCTCTTAGATGCGAGTCAAACAAATTCCTAAATATGCCAAGTTTCGAAGGAGTTGTGCACCAACAAGAGGCGGCGAAGGGGAGTGAAGCGAGTGAGTTTGAACGAGAATGTATCGGCACTCATCTAGCCTACAATGCCTCGCAAGTGCAAGGATCCGGGGACGTTTTCTATCCCTTGTTGTTTTGGTAACTATAGATTTGATGATTGCATGCTAGATTTAGGTGCTTCTATTAATGTCATGCACTGCATCTATTTATAAATCTCTTGGTCTTGGTCCTTTACGTCCTCTTTGGTGTTGTTGTTGGCTAGCTAATAGGAGTAATGTTCATCCTTACGGTTTAGTTGAGGATGTATTAGTCAAGGTTAATGAACTGATATTTCTGCTGATTTTTACATCTTAGATATGGAGGACGAGTCTCCCAAGTAGTAGATCACCTATCATTCTAGGGAGGCCTTTCATGAAAACGACTAGGACTAAGATAGATGTGCATTCCGGTACTCTTTCCATGGAGTTTGGTGATATATCTGTGAATTTCAATATCTTTGATGCCATGAAACATCCTAGCGAAGAACACTCTGTTTTCTGCATTGATGTGATTGATGATGCTGTGGATGATGTTATTGCTGATTGGTGTGCTGACTATCCTAATTTTGCATCTGTGAATGATTCTCCTATTTGTGCATGTGCTGATAATGAATGGTGCTCTGTTTGCACTGATTTGCTTAATGCTGCATTATTTAGTGATTCTGACTTGCTTGGTGATTCTACATTACATGTGGATTTTGATATTCATTTTGAGTTTGAGCTTCATCCTGATCCTAATGTACATCCTAATTTGATTTTGATGAGCTTAACTCGATTTTGATGAGCTTCACTCGATGTTAACATTGAGTTTGTCTAGACATAGTTCTTACGCTTCTTTGAATGTGGTTTCGGGCATTTCCGGTGTGATGACATCGAGTTGTTGCAACAACCACCCAAGCTTCTTCCCTCCTTTGAGCAACCACCCAAGCTTGAGTTGAAATCCCTTCCGGATCACACGAAGTATGCATTTCGGAGGTGGATGAACAGTTGCCGATCATTGTGGCAAATAATCTTCTTCCCCGACCAAGAAGAGAAGCTGCTAAGCTTATTGAGGGCGAACAAGAAAGCCATTGGTGGACATTAGGCGACATCGTTGGCATTAGCCCTTCCATGTGTATGCATCGAATTTTGTTGGAAGAGGACTCTAAGCGGTGAGGCAACCCGAGAGATGCCTTAATCCTCTTATCCTTGATGTGGTGAAGAAGGAGGTCACTAAGCACGCAAGCTGGTATCATCTATCCCATTTCGATAGCCGTGGGTTAGCCGGTCCGGTGGTTCCTAAGAAATCCAAAGTCACTGTGATAACCAATCAGAAGAATGAGCTCATTCCTACTCGAGTTCAGAATAGTTGGACAGTTTGCATCGACTATATGAGACTCAACCAAGCCACTTGTAAGGATCATTACCCTACCTTTCATTGATCGGATGTTAGAGCGATTGGTGGCAAGTCCCATTTACGCTTCTTGAATGGCTACTCCGGATACTTCCGGATCCATATTGCTCCCGAGGATCGGGAGAAGACGACCTTCACATGCCACTTTGGAACATATGCCTATCGAAGGATGCCTTTTGGCCTTTGCAACGCACCGGCACCTTTCGGCGTTGTATGGTAAGCATTTTCTCGAATTTCTAGAGGATTTGCATGGAGGTTTTTATGGATGATTTCTTGTATATGGGTCTCGATTTTGATGCATGCTTAGCTAATTTGTCTAGAGTTTTGCATAGGTGCATTGAGTCTAATCTTGTCTTTGAATTATGAGAAGTGTCACTTTATGGTTGAGTCGGGTATAGTCTTGGGACACATAGTGTCTAGGAAAGGGATTGAGGTAGACCGCTAAGATAGATGTAATTCTTGCTTTGCCTTACCCCGCATCAATGCGGGAAGTTCGCTCTTTTCTTGGTCATACGGGTTTCTATCGGCGTTTCATTCGGGATTTCAGCAAGGCCCGACCCTTGTCCAACCTTCGCATAAGGGACGACTTTGTATTTGATGATGCTTGCAAGGCGGCCTTCGATCATTTGAAGCGTTGCACGACTACATTTGATGATCCAAGCCCCGATTGGTGCCTCCCCTTTGAGTTGATGTGTGATGCTTCCAACTATGCGGTTGGTGCTATCTTGCCACAACGAGTTGATAAAGCATCTCATGTGATTGCATATGCCTCCAAGACTTTGGATCTGCTTGATCTAATTACACCACTCGAGAAAGAGTTGTTGGCTATTGTATTTGCTTTTGATAAGTTTAGGTCATATCGCTAGCAAGTAGAGTAATTGTTTTCTTTGACCATGCTTTGCTTTGAAGTTTCTTTTGAAAAAGACAGATGCTAAGCCACAACTCATCCGTGGATGTTATTGCTCCAAGAGTTCGATGTTGAGATTCGAGATAGAAGTGGAGCACAAAGCGGGTAGTGACCACTTGAGTCGCATCACTCATTCTCCCTCTCACCCTTCTTCTATTCGGGATGATTTCCACGATGAGCAGCTTCTATAGGCGCAAGGTAAGCTTCCATGGTATCTTGATCTGGTTAACTACTTGGTAGGCTTGGTGTTTTGCCTATAGATTCCACTAGGGCCCAAACCCTTAAATTAAAGAGTGAGTCTAAATATTATGTTTGGGATGACCCTTATCGTGGAAATTTTGTAGTGACCAAGTAGTTAGGAGATGTGTGCACGATCATGAGTTTCACTCTATATTGCATTTTGCTCATGCTTCTTCTGTGGTGGTCACTTTGGACCCCAAAGAACGCTAGGAAAATGTTAGACATTGGATTATTTTGGCCTTCCTTGTTTCATGATTCCCATCTGTTTTGTAAGTCATGTGATAAGCGTCGAGAGAGCGGGAGTATTTCCGTAGGCATGAGATGCCCAGAACCCTATATTGTTTTGTGAGATCTTTAATGTTTGGGGTATTGATTTTATGGGTCCATTTCTGCTTCATATGGTTATACTTACATACTGGCTTTGTTGATTATGTCTCGAAATGGGTTGGCGAAAGCCACTCGGACTAATGATTCTTGTGGTGGTGGATTTTGTTAGGTCTAACATTTCTGCGGGTTTGGCATTCCTAGAGCTATTATCGGTGACCAAGGCTCCCGTTTTTGAAACCGAAGCATGGGTGCCTTGTTACGCAAGTATGGAGTGCTTCACAAGGTCTCCACAGCATACCATCCTCAAACCAACGGTCAAGCTGAAGTCTCAAATAGAGAGATTAAGCAAATCCTTCAGAAGACTATTATCTCCACTTGGAAAGATTGGAGTAAGCGATTAGAGGATGCTTTGTGGGCATATCGCACCGCCTACAAGACTTCAATTGGGATGTCTCCTTATCGGCTTGTCTTTGGTAAGGTATGTCATCTTAGGTTGAGTTGGAGCATCAAGCCTATTGGGCCATTAAGCGGTGTAACATGGATTTGGCCAAGTGCGGGATGGAGCGGAAGCTACAATTGCAAGAGTTGGATGAGCTTAGATTGGATGCCTATGAAAGCTCGCGGTTATACAAGGAAAAGACTAAGGCATTCCATGATAAGCATATTCGAGGAAAGAATTTTACGTGGGCCGAAAGTTCTTGTTTAACTCCGTTTGAAGTTTATGCACGGTAAGCTTCGATCTAAATGGGATGGCCCTTTTGAGATCACTAACATTTTTCCATTTGGTGCTTTGTTGAGCTATGTGATCCACCCCGGGACGAACCTTTAAGGTCAATAGGCATCGCTTCAAGCCATTTCATGAGGGATCCCCAGCGGCGAGGAAGCGAGAGATTCTCCTCATTGATGCCACTTATCCTCCATAAACCCCTTGGGGAGTATTCTTCTTTCTTTCTCCCTTTTTCTTCTATTTGTTTTCCTTTTTCTACTTTGCTTTTTGAAATAAATACAGTCACTCTTTCTATGATTGCTACATATTATGAACTTGGACATTTTGGTTTTAATGGATCATTTGTTTGGTCGCCATTCTTGACTCTTCGATTACATGTCTTGGTAGTTGATTTGATGTTGTTAATTGCCTAAGTTGGTATTGACCTTGTGAGGTTTTGGGCCTGCATGAATGGAATTCATCTTTTGTCATTCTTTCTTTCATGTGTGCATCTGCTCATGATTTGTGTTCTCTAGAACTTGCTCCTTTTCTTTTTGAAACTACATTTTTCATTTACGTGCATAAGTATGATGGAAGTTTGTTTTCTTTCTTTTTTATTTTCCTCACTTTGGCCAAATAGCCTTTCCCCTTGCATTATGACTCCTTTGCTAGCCCTTTGTGCCTTTTTGCCTCATTCTTTTCTAAGCCACATTACAAGCCTAAGCGAAAAACCATTTTACTCCGCACCTTGAAAATTTATTGAGCATTGGTTTCACCTTGGTTTTGTGTTTAAGTGTAGGGGTTGCTCGAGAGTGCAACGGTTTAAGTGTAGGGGGTGTTTGCTTTTGTGCCATTGTGATTATGTATATAGTATAGTTTCATTTTTCTCAAAAAAAAAAAAAGGAGAAAAAAAGAAGAAAAAAAAAAAAAAGCAGAAAAAAAGAAGAAGAAGAATAAATAGAAAAAGAAAATACATAGGAAAGAAAGGAGATATATAAGCAAAATAAAAAATTTTCTTACATAGAGAATGATTGTGTTAATTATTGCTCTTTTGAATTTCTTTGGTGCTTAGCCTCTCATTCCATACTATTACCTACCTTCACCCTAACCCCATTACAACCTTTCATAACAAGCTCTCTTGATTTTTGCATGCATGTGTTATGAGTAGTGGAGACGTAGAGATTGAGCAAGCTTATGGTAGAGCAAATTTCTTGAGTAGAATTTGAGCGATAAACTTATTCACCTTAAACACTTGAGAGATTGATTGATTGATTGATTGAGCGCATCATTTGAGAGACCATCTTATGTGATTAGCATCATTGATTGAGATTACCCTGAATTGTAATTTGAGATGAAGGGATTGTGGTCTTGATTGATTGATCTTTTGGAGCTTTGTGTCCCTTGTTCAATTTTTGCATTGTTAGCAATTGTTAGAAAAGAAGAGTTTCTCCTTTAGGTCTTTTTCTTTGAATTTTGCTCGGGAGTGCAAAAAGATAAGTGTGGGGAATTTGATAATTGAATATTTCATACACTACTTTTTATCTCTTGATTAATAATTTAGGACTCTTTAGCTAATAAAAAATGGCTTTTATATTTATTTGGGCTTTGGGCCTTTTATTATATTTTAGCCATTATTTAATAATAAATTCAGTTTTGCATTGCTTCACCATTTTTATCATAACTCTTGAACCAGACATCGGATTTACCTCATTTTTGTCTCATATTTCAGATGATTCAGAGAGCTACAATTGTTATGAAGACATGAAAAGAAAATTCGGACAAGAGGGCGGTTGATTTTGGAGCCGAAGTCATATGTATTTTTGGGCTCGAATTTTGTAATTAAAGCCCATTTTATTTTATTTTCGTTCGGGCTGAATTGTGGATTGGAGCCCCATTTCGTTTTGCCATTTTAGGTTAAGTGAGGCAGAGCCACAAACACATTCTCATTCACGTTTTTAGAATTCAGAGGATCAAAATAGTAGTTTTCAAATTCTCTACAATGTTCTTTGTGTTCTTCGCGTTCTTCATTTGTTTTTCGTCTTTCTTAATTATGTTTGGCTAAATTTCTGAGATTGATCCATGATGAGGGTTCCATCCACTATCCAGAGGATTCACGCCTAATCGGTAACCGTCTAACTCGTTTCGTATCCCTTAATCAGATTTGATTTTGGTTCGGATTGGGTTTTTGTTTAAAAACCCAAATCGATATTTCCCAAGGACGAAATTCGGATAGGGTTAAAGTATTTCGTGCGATCGTACAAAGGTGCGCCATCGATTCGAACAAATTTGAACGATTGTTAGTTGAGGGAATTTCTAGACAAATGCGAGAGATTTCGGTTTGTCTAGAGTCGATTACGAGTTCGTTATAAATATGTTTCGTTCGAGGAAGGGTAGTGGGTGAATCCGAAATCGTGGGTTGATCCTTTAATCCTCGTTTTTTCTGTTCAATTCGTGCTATTTCATTTTGTCTCTCGTTACTTCATCTTTAATATTATTCTGAATCAAAAAAAACCCCCATTTACTGTCACTGTTTTATTGCTGTGTGAATTGAACCGACTGCGAATTCGTTGGGAAACGACCTAGGTTACATTATACTGCAAATCCTTTTCTAATCTGGTTATTTTGGGAGATTACGGCAAATCTCTGTCAATACATAAAGCAATTCCTTTGTGTAATATTTTTTGAAAAAAAGGAAAAAAAACATATTATTTGTGTTTTTTTTTTATTACGAATTAATGAATGTGTTTATTTGTTGAATGATTTATATTATTTAGATATTAATGTTAATAAATAGATTAGAACTTTAAGGGTTGCAATTTACTAATTATTTTTTAAAAAAAATTGGAAAAAATAGTTAAAATTTGGAATAGTAATTTTCGGGCTTTCTTAGACTTGGTACTATAGGGCCGAGCTTTGAAAAACAGATATTTTTTTTACCCCAAGTCCTATAGGACCTGCCGATCGTGATTCCCAACTCTATCACATGACAGACCCACTTATCATTTCCAAACGAATTCACGATTTTTTGTGGTTACTTCATTATGTCCTCGAGCCTCTCGAGTCTCGACACTAATTATGTCGCATCAGAGGAAATTTGGTGTGAAATTAATGACAACAATTGTTGAACTTTCTCTTGTATTTGACCAAAAAAAAAAAACTTTCTCTTGTACGAGAAACTCCTCTCTGGGTCATGTACCACTCCCTCCAGTCCTTTTTATAACTAAGTTTTTTGTTTTTTATTTCACAAAACTAATTGGGGGTTAAAATTAATTGAAAACAATAAATCTGTTGAAAATGTCATTTTATTCAATATATATCTCTATTTATGAAAAAAGAGATGATGAGTTAATAAATAATTGAATGAAAGAAAATTAATAGTGAGTAGGGGATAATTAATATAAAGATATATTTTTAATAGGATAAGGAATAAAAAAAACAGTTTTTTTAAGTTTTGAGACATAAGAAAAAAGTTGTTTATAATAAGAATTAACCCAAGAGAAGAGAGATAAAGTTAATTACTTATAAAAAAGAAGCACAGAGAGTATATAGAATTAATCTTATTTGACACCAATTTTTGTTAATGTTTAACGGTTTCAAATCGTCAAGTATTCTGTCTTTACTTGCTGCTAATAACAAAGAATCATCAAGTATATGTGATAATATTTTATGGTTGTTTTTTAAAAATTATCAAGTACGCCACTAATAAAAGATGTCAAAACTGATCGATATTATGATATAATATATGACAAATATACAATATAACTGTCAAATATTTACTACTTCTTTCGAATTATAGGATCATATTTATAGTCTAAATTGAACTACAAGCATGACCCTATAATTAAAATCAGAGATAGTACATACTTCAATATTTAGCCAAAACTTAGGCTAACGTGGTCACCCAAGTACTTGAAGGTTTTTAACTTAAAACTATAGAAAAAAAATCCTATTATTTCACAGTTAAATACTGTCAAGTCTTGGTGCAGAGCAAAAACGAAGCCTCCATCGTGAACAAAAATAACCGTCAAATATGACTAATTATCCCAAAGAAAGCTTTGATTCCAGCATCTCTCAAGCAAGAACTTCACAGGATGTTTGGTGTCTCTCTGCTATGATTCAGATTTGGAGGATGAATAAGCCAAAGAAGAAAACTTGGTTAATTGAAGGAAAGGTGAGCAAAATTTGGCATTGGTCACCAAGAAGAAAAAAAGAAAAACACAACGCTAATTAAAGTCACAGTTGAAATTTTTGAGGACAATAAAAAAATGATCGTCCGTCTAGAATGCATTTTTTTCCTTATCTTTTGTTTGTTTGTTTAATTTTCTTAATATTTGAACTTGGACAGATAAATATGGCCGGTTGCTGACGTCGCACGTGAAAGTTACAATTTATTTCTGATAATAATTTCTTAATATTCCACTCTGATCTTTCAAGAAAGTGTTCATGAGTTATTGATATTTTTTAATTACTACCTCCGGTCTAAATTATAAGGTTTATTTGATTTTTATTAGAGAGATTGAGGAAGCTAAATATGTTACTTTTGATATATTATGTATCCTTAGATTATATATTAGTTTATTAATTAGTCAAGGTAATTAGTGTGAAGATAAAAATAAAAATACTTTAAAGTAATTTAATTAGCTTTCTTAATCTTTTTAAAAAAGTCAATTAGGCTTTATAATTAGGACCATAAGGAGTAGTATTTAATAGGATTAGTTGGGCACTGTTACAATAAAGAAAGTGAAATGTCCTGTTTGGTGAGAAGGGAGAGGGAGGGAGAAAAAAAAAAAGAGAAATTTTTTCTTTATCGCTTGAACCTTTAAATGGGCCTTGTCAGCATATTGCTTGAACCTAATTAAGAGACTAAATAAGGGGAAAAAACACACACACACACACAAATACAAAATTATAGATGGAGGAAACTAAATAATAATCCAGAAATTCTTAATTTTTTCTATTGTTAGTTGCAACTACAGTGGTTTTATATTATAATAATTCTCTCAATTTTATATTTTATATATATTCTTATTCGTATAATTGATTCCCTGTGTTTATCCCACTTGCGATGCCCAACAGAGACCTAACCCACCATTATTAGGGCTGTATGCAATGAATGGAGAAAAGTGGATATGATGACGTTCGTAATTACGGGTGGGAAGGGCAGTTTAGTCAGAGTACGGGGAATCAGAGGTTCGGATTTAATTAGGGAGACAGCCGCATAATGCACGTGTCGAGCAGGGAGTGGTGTCGTTGTCGGAAAATGGTGCCGTTTCAGGACGGATGCATGTGAAATTAGTTAATTACCACGCATTTCTTTCTTTGCCTCCCGAGAAAATTCAGCCCGTAAAGTTGCCGTTTTTTAGCTCACCACATCCAATAATTTTTTTCCTTTCAAATTTTTAATTATCAATTTAGCCATTAAATTTGACTAAATACATTGGTGCGGTGTTCTTCTTCAGTAAGGTTCAAGCAATAAAGTAAATCAGGCGACAAGGCCCATATATGACCCAACGTACCTCAAAATTTTCCTTCCCGCATATTTCTCAGCATATCCCGAAGCACGAAGTAATTAAAAGTCAAACTCCCTCTTTAAATGTTCCCTCAATCTATCTAAACCCGCGCTTTGAATCAAACTCTCTTCACTCTCAATTATCTCGCCCATCATCTATCTGAATTACCATACGGAAGAAGGAAATTGAGAGAAAGATTAATGGAGAGATTCCTCAGAGGTTGGCGAAATAGAAAAATCTTAGAGTGATCATTTCATCATTGTTGTCAAACTCACGAGTTGACTCTCAGTTCGTTTTACGCTTCTACTTACAAAAACGAGTCGAGTCAATGGTAAACTCTTGCTAGTTGTAAACTCGGTTAAATTCACGAGTTTATATACCTAGTTTACCGTTTTTACGTTTCTAACTTACAAAACCGTATTAACTTACTTATAAACTTGTGTTAACTTTTTTGATTTGATCATGCTTCACGCTTTATATAGAACTTTTATAGAAATTTCTTTATTAAATATAATAAATGATGAATGTTGATGGATTTAATTTCAATTATTTGGATTTAAAATATATTTAAATCAAATTGTTGTCATTTTTCTATTTTAATTATTTAATTATACACTAGTAATACCTATTTAATAATAAAAGTAAACTCTTACGAGTTTACGATTGAGCCATTTCTGATACGAGTTTACATCGATTCATAGTTTACTTAAACTCGTGAGCTTGCAGCCTTGATCATTTCTCTTATCAATTAAAACCCTTCCTAGTTAACATTTTTCATTATATTCGACCTAAGAAGAGATACTTTTGAAAAAATAAATGGTTGTACAGTTGCACTTTGTTTGGTGGTCTTTTTCATGAAAGAATTGAACAAAGAAGTTACTGTGAGCGGCTTACAAATTGGAAGAGAGAGAGAGAAAAAAAATACACGTCCTTATCTTGCTTGCATTTACCCTTTTTTGGTCTTATTATCTAACACTTTAACCTACAAAAAAGATAAAATTCTAATTCACTGGAAATCATTTTAGAATTTTGAAATCTTCCATAATAAATAATTTTTCCAATCTTAAAATGTAAGAACAAATTAATATAGCATATCTCAAGTTAAAGTAGCGTACTCTCTGTTTTTATAACAACTTGAATCAGCTTTAGGCTGCTATATTTCTTTAAAATTTCCACGTTCCGTGTACAATCATGGGTATTTTTATAAGCAAGGATATTAGGACAAAAAATTAGGACATCAAAATTTGAAAATAAAAATGATAGGAAAATGAGTGAGTGTTGCGTAGAATCTTCCGAGAAAGAACAGAGATGTTGCTGGCATGGCCTACCATGTTGAAAATACGCGTTCTTCTTTTCTTCCCAGCAACTTCCTCTTTAAGCGTTCTGTTAAACAATCTAAACCACCTTCACTCTATTGCTTCCTATCAAACTCTTTTTACTCTCAATCATCTAAGCAATTGCGTTTGAGTCACCAGACAAAACAAGGCATGGAGTTCGCTACCAAGGTGGGAGAAGCACTTCTCTCTGCTTCTGTGCAGACCTTACTGGACATGATCACCTCAAGCGAGTTCTGAGATTTCATGAAAAATAGAAAGCTCAAAGTCTCTCTCTTGGATCAACTGGAGACAACTTTATTGATGCTTGGTGCGGTCCTCAATGATGCAGAGGAGAAACAAATCACCATCCCTGAAGTCAAGAAATGGCTTGAAAAGCTGAAAGATGCTGTCTATGATGCAGAGGATTTACTCGATGAAATCAACACCGAATCTCTGAGATGCAAGGTGGAGAATGATTCTCAAAAAGTCGCTAACAAGGTGCGATCCTTCTTTTCTTCTTTTGGTGAATCTTGCTGGAGGCTGAACTCCAGGCTAGAAGAAACATCCCGAAGGCTTGAACACTTTGCCAAACAAAAGGATATCCTTGGTTTGCAAAGTGTTAGCTTGAGAGTGTATAAAACAGCCACAACATCATTGGTAAATGAATCTGTTGTGGTTGGTAGAGAGAATGATAAGGAGAAACTATTGCAGATGCTCCGCTGTGATGAAGATCCAAAGGGTAATGCTATAGGAGTGGTCACTATCTGGGGCATGGGGGGCCTCGGTAAAACTACCCTTGCTCAACTCCTTTACAATGATATCAAGGTGCAAAAGCACTTTGATTTGAAGGCTTGGGCATGTGTTTCAGATGATTTTGATGTTCTCGAGGTGACCAAGAGTCTTATTGAGTCTATTACTTCAAAAAGCGCTGATAAGAAAAATCTTGACTCCCTTCGTGTGGAATTAAGAAATAGCCTAAGCAATAAGAAGTTTTTGATTGTGTTAGATGACCTGTGGAATGAAAAATATAGTGATTGGGATGATCTCATTACTCCTTTTCACAGTGGAAGAAGGGGAAGCAAGATCATCGTTACAACTCGCCAACCAAGAGTTGTTGAAATCACACATACATTTCCTGCACATAAATTGAGTGGTCTCTCACATGATGACTGTTGGATTTTACTCTCCAAGCATGCATTTGCAAATGAGGATCCAAAACAATATCCTGAGCTAGAAATAATTGGAAGGAAAATTGCAAGAAAATGTGGTGGCCTCCCAATTGCTGCTAAAACATTAGGAGGTCTTTTGCGCTCAAAAGTGAATGCAAAGGAATGGAATAAAATTCTTAACAGCAAACAATGGGACATACCAAATGATGATGTTATGCCTGCTTTGCGCTTGAGTTATCTCTATCTTCCATCACATTTGAAGAAATGTTTTGCTTATTGCTCAATTTTTCCAAAAGATCTTTTGTTGGACAAAAACAAATTGGAATTGTTATGGATGGCTGAAGGCATTGTGCAGCAACCTCCTCATGTGGAGAAGACATTTGAGATAGAAGTAGAAGACGGTTTCAATGAATTACTATCTCGGTCATTCTTTCAACAATATGGCGGTGATCCAAGAAAGTTTGTCATGCACGATCTCATCAACGATTTAGCCAAAATTGTATCTGGCAAGAGCTGTCTTCAATTTGAGGGAAATGAAGTCCCAAAATCTACCAGACATTTGTCGTTTTCCCAAAAACCATATAATGGCTCTAAATATTTTGAGTGCTTTCTCCATTTAAATTGTTTGAGGACTCTTCTACCGCAAAATGAATTCAATGACTGGTTGATGCAACGTCGTTTAAACAAAAGGGTGCTCCATGATTTGTTGACAAAACTTAAATGTCTAAGAGTACTATCCTTACCATTGTGTAACAATGTCATTGAGGTACCAAATTCAATTGGCAATTTGCAACATTTACGGTATCTCAACCTTTCTTTCACTTCAATTAGAAGGTTGCCTGACGAAGCCTTTACACTTTACAATTTGCAAATATTGCTTTTATCAGATTGTTACCATTTTAATGAATTGTCAAAAAAAATAGAAAAACTTATTAATTTGCGTCATCTAGACATTAGCGTAAGCTGCTTTGAAGAAGATGCCTACACAAGTTGCAAAGCTGAGAACCTTTAAAGTTTGAGTACCTTTATGGTGGGAAAACGCCGGATGATAGATTGGGAATTAAAGAGTTGAAAAGGCTCCCCCATCTACAAGGTAAACTTTCCATTTTGAACTTACAAAATGTTGTTGATTCTATGGATGCTTTGGAGGCAAACTTGAAAAGGAGAGAGAATATTGTTCAGTTAGTATTGGAATGGGATTGTGATGCTCAAGACTCACAAGCTGTGAAAAATGTACTCAACATGTTGCAACCTTCAACAAATTTAGAGGCATTGATCATCAAGCATTACGGAGGCACGGGATTTCCTATTTGGGTGGGAGATTTGTCATTTATAAATATTACCTTTTTATGTTTGATTGATTGCAATAATTGTTTTTCGCTCCCACCATTTGGAGAACTACCTTCTCTCTCAAAGCTCTCGATTCAAGGAATGGCATCTATAGTTACACTTGGAAGTGAGTTCTATAGTAGCAAAGGAGAGCACTCTTCATTTCAGCCATTTCCATCTTTGGAGAATCTTACATTTGAAAATATGCCTATTTGGGAGGAATGGACACTCTTTGAAGGTGAAGGTGGAAAGTTTCCTTTCGCTCGGCTCAAACATTTAAGTCTACATAATTGTCCTATGTTGAAGGGAGACATACCGACATCCTTCCATCCTTGATAGAGGTTTCCATATCAAAGTGCAAACAGTTGGAAGCAAAATCAACAGCTTTACAATGGATCACATCTGTTGAAGAATTACAAATTAAGCGAGGGGAACATGGGTTATTAGCAAGATTTGATCATTTCCTCCGGAGTCTTTGAAATCACTCATAATTGAGCGGTGTGACGACAGCTTGCGGTGTTTGCCAAGAACAATAATGGGTAGCCATTGTCTTCAACAGTTGTATCTCAAAGATATCCCATCAATGACGTCCTTCCCAATTGATGGTTTGCCCACTTCTTTGCGACGCCTTGAAATTAAAAATTGCGAGAAATTAGAGTTCCTACCTCAGGATTCTTGGCAAAACTACACATCACTTGAATATTTGGAAATTTCAAAGAGTTGTCATTCCTTGAAATCTTTTCCATTAGGTTGTTTTCCCAAGCTTGAATCCCTTAGGATTCAAGATTGTCATAATCTGGAGAGCTTTGCACATGTTGGGGGTCTGCTCTTCCCTTAAAATCACTTTTTGTTGAAATGTGTGAAGAATTTAGATCAACGTCAGAATTACACATTGATTCCCTTTCCAATCTTCAATCATTGTGTCTATATTCGGTTCCGAAGTTGGAATCACTGCCTCAAGGTGGTTTGCCTTCTAACTTGAGAGTATTAGGTATTGAAGGCTGCAATGGACTATCTTCCTTACCAATTGAAGATTGGGGGTTTCAACGGCTGACTTCCCTCTCAAGCTTTAACGTTACGAATGATGGAAGTGAAAGTATTCTGCATATTTTACTAAAGAATCAATTACTACCCACTTCTCTTCAAAAGCTCCGCATCTCTTTTCTCTCCAATCTAAAATTGTTAGAAGGAAAAGGGCTTCAACACCTTACTTCTCTTCAAGAGCTTTCCATTTGGGATTGTCCAAACCTTGAATCCTTGCCAGAAGATGTGCTGCCATCCTCTCTCTTGTCCTTGGGAATCCACGGTTGTCCAAAATTAGAAGAGAGATATGATTATCAAAAAGGGAAGCATTTGTCCAAGATCGCTCATATTCCCTCCATCAAGCATTAATTTTGAACACTACGATCCTTGATATGCTATGCATTCCTTCAAAAGGTGAGCTCTCAAATTTCACAACAATTAAACATTTTTTAATATTTGTTAGTTTATACCTTTTTTACCTTTTTCACAATGCACATGAAAATTATGATATATTCCCTTCCTCATCATTGAATTGATATCAACATTATAAGTCTATTCCCTTCTACAACAAATTTTTAGGGCAAAAACTCGGAATGTTGTGAAACAAGTTGTTCAATTTTCCTTTGTATACAACAAAACATAAGATTCATCGAAATAAAAGTGGTACCATGATAACTTTTGTCTCAAAATTTACAATTATAGCTTGCACGTTAAATCTTTTGGTCTCTTTAAAAAATAAATCGTCTCTTGATTTCACCCACTTGCTTTTCATACTAGCCAATATATTCTTATTATTTGATCATAGGTTTAATAAAAGTTGGAAACATGTATTTTTCTTCTGCGCACATGTTTGGTTGCAAAATGATTTGTATTTTCGTGTCACTTCTTCATAATTTTTGTATTTTCGGCTCAAAAATTTAAGTCTTCATGATTGTCCTATGTTGAAGGGAGACATACCTAACATCCTTCCTTCCTTGAAAACCGTTTCTATATCAAACTGCAAACAATTGGAAGCAAAGTCAACAGCCTTACAATGGATCACATCTATTGAAAAATTAAACCTTGAGCGAGGGGAACATGGGTTGTTAGCAGCATTTGATCATTTCCCTCTGGACTCTTTGAAATCACTCACATTTGAGAAGTGTGACAGCTTGCAGTGTTTGCCAAGAACAATAATGGGTAGCCATTGTCTTCAAATGTTGTCTCTCAAGGATATCCCATCAATCACATCCTTCCCAATTGATGGTTTGTCCACTTCTTTGCAACGCCTTAAAATTGAAAATTGTGAGAAATTAGAGTTCCTACCTCAGGATTCCCGGCAAAACTACACATCACTTGAATATTTGAGAATTTCAAAGAGTTGTCATTCCTTGAAATCTTTTCCATTGGGTTGTTTTCCCAAGCTTGAACACCTTCATATTCATGATTGTCATAATCTGGAGAGCTTTGCACATGTTGGTCGGTCTCGCGCTTCCCTTAAAATCACTTTTTGTCGAAAGGTGTGAAGAATTTAGATCAACATCAGAATTACACATTGATTCCCTTTCCAATCTTCAATCATTGTGTCTATATTCGGTTCCGAAGTTGGAATCACTGCCTCAAGGTGGTTTGCCTTCTAACTTGACAAGTATTGGGTATTGGAGGCCGCAATGGACTATCTTCCTTACCAATTGAAGATTGGGGGTTTCAACGGCTGACTTCCCTCTCGAGATTTTCCGTTACGAATGATGAAAGTGAAAGTATTCTGCATATTTTACTAAAGAATCAATTACTACCCACTTCTCTTCGAGAGCTCAAGCATCTCTTTTCTCTCCAATCTTAAATTGTTAGAAGGAAAAGGGCTTCAACACCTTACTTCTCTTCAAGAGCTTTCCATTTTGAAATGTCCAAACCTTGAATCCTTGCCAAAAGATGTGCTGCCATCCTCTCTCTTGTTCTTGGGAATCAGCAGTTGTCCAAAATTAGAAGAGAGATATGATTATCAAAAAGGGAAGCATTTGTCCAAGATCGCTCATATTCCCTCCATCAGCATTAATAATGAACACTATGATCCTTGATATGGTATGCATTCCTTCAAAAGGTAAGCTCTCAAATTTCACAACAATTAAACATTTTTTAATATGTTAGTTTATACCTTTATCATGAAAATTAGGATATATTCCCTTCCTCATCATTGAATCGATATCAACATTATAAGGCTATTCCCTTTCCGCAAAAAATTTTTAGGGCAAAAACTCGGAATATTGTGAAACAAGTTGTTCAATACGATTTATCAAAATAACAGTGGTACCATGATAACTTTTGTCTCAAAATTTACAGTTATAGCTTGCACGTTAAATCTTTTGGTCTTTTTGAAAAATAAATCGTATCTTGATTTCACCTACTTGCTTTTCATACTAGCCAATATATTCTTATTATTTGATCATATTTTTAATAAAAGTTAGAAACATGTGTTTTTCTTCTGCCATACATGAGCACGTGTTTGGTTGCAAAATGATTTGTATTTTTGTGTCACTTCTTCATAATTTTTGCAGATTCTTAAGCTTTGTTGCAAAATTGATACCGAGATCATTGAAACTCGATTCTCAATTTTCAAAGTGCATTCAAATCTATTCTTTATTTCACATTCTCTCGATTTTCTATTTTCAATGTGTTGCCAGTTGATTTATGAAAGACTGAGAATCCCTATAAATATTAATTGTTTTCCATAAAAGATTTCGAAGAGTCGATAAACATTCTTTAGGTTGATAGTAAAGGTCCGAGTTTTTTCTAAATTATTTGTCGTGATTACGTATTAGGGTCTAATCTTTCTATTCTTTAAGTGAACAGAAATATCCTATTTTTATATTCATTCATCTATTTACAAAAAGTAGGATAAGTTTGATTTAATTTTTTATATTTTTCTGGTTGCAGATTATTAAAAGCTTTGTTGCAGAATTAAAACTCTGGAATCACCAAAAAGCCTTTTGAAGACCAACAGGACAAAGTACATTCAAATTAATCTCTGCTTCTCATTCACTGATTTGATATCATCCGTTGTTTTATTTGTTTTTGGGAGCTGATTCATGAGAAGCTCATGTGAGTATCCACATTTTTCCTTAAAGAATTTCTTTCTTAGAAAACAAGGCTTCAATAGGTTCATAAAATATGACTATCAACTTTTTGCGCTTGAGTTTCTTGTGTCTCTCTGTTTCTCTTAAAAAATTTCTCTTTATTTGTACTTGAGGGGAGGACGTGTGATCTTATATTCCTACTCTCTTAGTTTCTTATTTTTAAACAGATTGATTGTAATTATTTTTCCAGTTTGCCAATAGATTTCAAAGATTGACAAGATTTAGAATTAGATTGACAATATTGGTATTTCAAGGTATTGGATTAACTAGCCTGGTTTGTATGAGGCTCATTGCGTTTTAGAGAAATTTACTAATTTCAATGTTTTTAATTTAATATAATTATCGTATATATGAAGCTTCAGAAATTACTTGCAAATCACAAAGCTAGAATTTGAATGACAATTTTTCCCCCCTTTTCAGTGACTTCATCTAAAATATCAAAAAGAGAATGCCGATGGCTTTGAGTAAGTAGAGCAATGGTCAAATGTTTCTTGAAGATCTCATAGATCTTAATTAGGTAATGCATTTTGTTAAGAACAACCCACTTTTTTAATTATTTTGATGGAAATCTTGCAGGTGCTGTTGAATTCAATCTAATATTGTGTTTTAATGAACCATGTCAAAATAGGTGAGGGAACTTGTTTAATTGCTCTGTTTTGAAGAACAGAGTTGTGCCATGTGAGAAGCAATAGGCAGGTAAGAATAGAAAAGAAGCATTGTTTTGTTGGTCATTAATCAATCATTTTATATGTTGGATAGAAAATATGATTCCTGGTTTTGTGGTTTTCTTCAGGTTTCAATATTAATGAGGTTGAGGAATGATTTCCAAAATGAAGGAGTCTTATCATTGTTGAATTTGGGGTATTTGAGTGTTTAGAGCATTTTAATTGCCTAGCTATTCAAAAGCAACTTATATAGCCAACATAATAATAATAATAATAATAATATTATTATTATTATTATTATTATTTACAGATTTCTGATGAGTTGCTTGAAACTCCATTTAAAAATTTTAGAGCCGTGACTTGTTAGAATTTTAGGTATTTGCTTGTAAATTTTAAATGGGATTGTAAATGAATTCTTGTAAAGGGAAAATCTCTTGAATAATTTTTCAAAAGGATTGGATGTAGGTCGGGGGACCGAACCAGGATAATTCTTGTGGCATTTAATTCTCTCTTCCTTAATCTCTAATTTATCAAATAACTTTAGTTACACATTTCATCTCATAACATAATGTCCTAACTGTTTTAAATTGAATATAATAAAATCATAACATGAAACTCCAACTAAACAGAAAAATTACTTATAAATAACATATATTATTCTAACAAATTATTTATTGTGGCTTGCGAACTAAAAGTTAATAAAATTAATTCTTTTTTGTTTCCTACTTAATTAAAAAATAGTCATATTATCTCTATTATCGGCTTTACATTCTCATATCTTCTATTACCATTATTTCGATTTTCTTGAAAATAAAATTATTGTGATTTATTTTATGCGCCTCATTTTGCCAAATTGTAAACAAATGCATTCAAATATATCACAATTAAGGACCATGCATGTTTAATCAAGTTAACAGTTTTGGGAAAAAATTAATGTTTTGTTTCAACTTATAAGCATTGATGGTTAAACGTAAACTTATGAATCTGATTTAGCAAATTCATATTAGTTTTTGAAAGCTCTCTTTCTAAACCCAAAAATAATGTGAGATTGCTGAATAATTAAATATACGAGTTAATCAAAAGATAAGGCCATTCAAAAAAAAAAAAAAATCAAAAATAAGACCCAATCCACTTTATCTTCTAAATCTATAATTCTTACTCCAAGATATATGTATTTCCTTTTTGCCAACTCCAAGACATCCATCTCTATTTATTTATTTATTTATTTTTTTCGGAAAGACATCCATCTCTATTGATTGCATGTATTCAGAAATGTTTTCGTTAGGAGTAGTTTCCAAGGATTAAATGTGGTATTTTAGGAAATTTAAAACACATTTTTATAAAAAATTAAGTTAATTGATATCTTTAATATTTGTAAATTAGTTATTTAACTCCCACATTTAGGAGCACATAGAATGTTTTTAATTGAACCATACTGCCAGAAGAATGTACAACCAAGGGTATTTTTATAACCCAAAACAATAAGGAAAATGATAATTATAGGTCTACCTAATGGACAAAATAATTTAGGTCATTAAAAGCTGAAAATAACGATTGAAAATAAAGACTACAGGAAAATGAATTATTGTAGCTGTGGATGGCCTTATTGGAGATACACGTCCTTCTTATCTTCCTTACAATTGCCCTCTTATGTCATTTTCAGAAGCATATTGGATTCAAGTAATTATGATATCTCTTCCTGGATATTTCCCAGCATATCGTGAGGCACAAAGTGGTCAAAACTCAAAAGTCATTTAACTTCTTACTTTTTTTCTTTTCATGGACATTTCTTTTAACGAGCAACTTGTTTGAAATTTCATGAACAGAACGTTTTCGGCTTTCAAGGGTATAACGTGAGGGAAGCAGTAACGGTTCTGAGCTTCTGAATAAAAGAGATCTATTGGAAGCAAAAAGCAAACTAAAGAGATTTATTAGAAGCAAAAAGCAAGTAAGAACTTAATGCAATTGTTCAGGCCAACCAGTAGTTTGTTTTATGTGGTGATTTATGTTTAGTTTTATAAAAATATCAAAATTTATTTAAATCGTTATCTTATACTCTGCTTTAGTAATGCCAGGTTAAAAAAACATGAAAGGAGATCAGGATGATTTGCTATTATTTTGGTAGGTATTAAGGGCAGGTAAGAAAGTATCCATTATTCTTCATAGTGTTGTAACTTTGAATTAATGCTTTAATTTATTTATATATTTCACATGAACTTTAAAGAGTATTACCGCAATGCTTTCATCTTTAATATTGATATTTAGAGACATTGTTAAAAGAGTAGCCAACTCATGGGGGAAACCTTTCAGTGGTCGCCACTAAAAGTAGCTTTTTCAATGTCAACATTTTATATCTTGCATCGTTGCCACTATAAAAAAAACTCTTTTTAATGCCTAATGAAATTTTCTTATAAATATTATCTAAAAGCATTGAAATGAATCTAATTTTTTGTTTTTGTCAGATTAGGTGGTAAGCGCCTCATCTTGTAAGAAGAAGAACAAAAATTCAAATTCTGAAGAACACATTTATTAGAAGAGACAAAAACCTTTTTTCCTGACACAAACAAACAATATAGTTTTTCCTGACGCAAACCCTTTGTTGAAATTATGAATTGATTATATATATATATATATATATATTTGTGTGTGTGTATAGACAAACACACAATATACTTTATGATGGGGTATTTGCTTTTCATATTTATCTTGTTGAATATTTTTTCATTCCCTTGAGTTTTTTGGAATGAGTTAAATATCTCCAGACTTTCACTTGTATATTTCTTTTCTTTTTTTCTTTTTTCTTTTTCCCTTTTCCTGGCAAGGTAACTAAAGAATGATCATGGTCTGTTTGAGCTGGCTTATTGTATTTTAGAATAATTTACTAATTCCAATGCTTTTATATTAATATAAAGCATAAATCTAAAGCTTGACTGCATGTTTTTCCTTGTCTTGAATATTGTCCTTATTTTTAGTGACTTGATCTAAAATTTCATTAAGCAGAATGTTATTAGCTTTCAATAACCAGAGCAATGACCCAGAGTCTATTGAAAACGTCATACGTCATGTAATACTTATAAGGGAAAATTACACTCAGTCCCAAGGAACAGAGAGATATTTACAATTAGGTCCCATGAATTCATGAAATTACTCGAAGTCCCTAGGGACTTCGTAATTATTTGTGGAAGCAAAATTACTTTTTTGCCCAAAGGAGAAATAGCCTCAGGACCTCAGAATTAAAAAATCCAAGTTTTCAAAAGTTGTTGTTAAAATAAAAATTGTCGTTGTAAATATAGAATTTTTTGTTGCAAATGGCCTCGGACCTCGAATTGAAAAAATCCATGTTTTCAAAAGTTGTTGTTAAAATAGGAATTGGCTGTTGTAAATATAGAATTTTTTGTTGCAAATGACGGGACCTCGTAATTGAAAAAATCCAGGTTTTCAAAAGTTGTTGTTAAAATAGGAATTAGTGTTGTAAATATAGAATTTTTTGTTGCAAATGGCCTCTGGACGGAATTTTAATTGAAAAAATCCAGGTTTTCAAAAAGTTGTTGTTAAAATAGGAATTAGTTGTTGTAAATATAGAATTTCTTGTTGCAAATGGCCTCGGACCTTAATTGAAAAAATCCGGCTTTCAAAACTTGTTGTTAAAATAAGAATTTTCATTTGTAAATATAGAATTTTTTGTTGTAAATCTGGATTTTTTCAATTATGAGGTCCAGAGGTTATTTCTCCTTTGGGCAAAAAAGTAATTTTGCTTCCACAAATAATTACACACAAGTCCCTAGGGACTTGTGTGTAATTTCATGAATTCAAGGGACTTAATTGTAAATATCTCTCGCTCCTTGGGACCTGAGTGTAATTTTCCCTACTTATAATTAAAACTAAAGCAAAAACTAACATACATTTGAATCCGATGAAGTAATTTATCAAACCACGTGAAACAGAGTCACGGTCCAAAGTCCATTTATGTTACGCATCAAGATAACGATAATGATGGAGGAAAAGAGAGAGTTGGGTGCAGAAGAGAAACTTGCAACTTTATCACTTTCGTCTGTTAGTTCTTATATCCCATAAATGATCTGAATCCAACTCTTTGAAAATTCAATTAAATGAGTTATGAAGTCAGATATTCCAAGTGTTCATTATTCTACTTACCTACTGTTTATGATTCCTATTACTAAGAATTGACAGAAGGAGAAAATAATATGAATTAACAGTGATATGAACATTCCCTATTGCATAAAAACGGTGATTTCCTATTCTGAGATTAGGTTCTTTAATTATCCAGAGACCCTCCAGACTTTGCTAAGACCAGATTATTAACATCAAATTAAAAGCCTAGACAGGCGTGCACGTTAAGAACAACAATAATGAAACCATCAGTTGCTATCAAATCAGTCACAACAACTCCATACAAGTTCTGACCCAGTCTATTGCATAAAAACTGAAATCTCACATGCTAACTCAGGTCTAAGTCTCAGTCGTATATCTAATCTCAAAATCATAATCAATCAATAAAATTCTCAACATCACAAAACAATTCCCTAAGATCTAGAGAGAGTAAAACGATGAAGTAAGAGAGATAACGACGAACTGAAAATCCCCTATCAATGCTCCAAGCTCCAACCATCGTCCTTCCTTCTTCTACGGAACCACAGATCCAGCTCCGCAATGGTAGAATTAGAATGCAGAGAAGCGATGGATTCAACAGAGGAATGAATGGAATCGGTGGATTAGGTAAGAGAGACGGACAAATCGAAGTATCTCCAATCTTATATTTTTAAAAAGAAAAGGCTTTAATACCTTACTTCTCTTGAACAGCTCGACATCAATCTATGACTGTCTAAACCATGAATCCTTTTCAGAAGATGCGTTGCCATCCTCTTTTTTGTTTCTATCTATCTTTATATGTCCAAAATTAGAAGAGAGATATGATAATCAAAGAGGGAAACACTTATCCAAGATCACACCTATTCCCACCATACGAATTGATGGTGAATACTATGATCCTTGATATGCTATGCATTCCTTCAAAAGGTGAGCTCTCAAATTTCACAACAATTAAACATTTTTAGTATCTATTTGGTATATACTTTTTTATTTTGCTTTTCACAATGCACATGAAAAGTATGATATATTCCCTTCCCAATCATCGAATTGATATCATTATAAGGCTACATAAACAAATGAATCATATATTGATTTCATATACTTGTTTTATATAGGGGTGTGTACGCATGAAGTTTGTTATATACATACACACACTATACGCATCTGATAAATAAGAAAAAATATGGGAAAATTTCACTCAAGGACCACTGTAGCCAATTAATATCAAATGAACCCAAAAGAAATTCTGAAACCTTATTGGAAGGACTTGGGAGCAAAATGAAATTAAAAGTTATGCTGAAAAGACATCAATACCCCTCTTATTTATTTTAAAACAAATTCAACATTTTCCAGCCAATGTTGTATCCACCGGAAATTTCTCCAATTCTCAGCAGTAGATTGGCGATCAGTCAACCGTTTACGACGATGATTCAAAGCACAACCTCCAAGCAATTCCTGGCAAGGCAACGTTCCCACAAGGAAAAACGACATATAGTGAAAATAGCCATAAGTGATTGAAAACTCCATCTTCAACTAAATCTGTTACGTCGAAGCAAGCGCGTACAATGGTTCTCATTGACTCCGAAGAAAACGAGGTGAGTCTCATGCTCGCTGGTGGCATGTGTAGAGGCGGTTCAGTAGAACAATTTGAAGCTAGTTCAAGCACTTCTGGAGCATGTGGGCAAGCTTATGGCGTCTCAAGTCCTAGGATTGAGGAAGGTGGTTTCCTGCATTGCTCAAGCTTTAACTCGCTGGATTTACAGAATTTCACAACCACCCATCAATTCGGCCTTCTCTAATGTGCCCCATATGCATTTCTATGAGTCCTTCGCTAACCTAAAATTCGCCCATTTCACAGCAAATCAAGCTATCTACTTTACACTACATCATAGTTAACAAGTCCCATACACTTCATGAACAAGATCAAATTTGCAAGTGTCTCATACATTATGAACAAGTTGGATAGTCCTATGAACAACAAGTGAAATGGTCTTCTGAACAAGATAAATGAAATTTCTTAACAACTACTAATTTGCAAGTGTCTTACACACCATACCATGAACAAGTGAAATAGTTCTACAGACAAGATAAATTAATTTCTTAAAAATTACTCAATTCCAAGTGTCTTGCATTTCATGAACAAGTGGAATGGTCCTATGAACAAGATGAAATAATTTCTTAACAATTATTCATTTACAAGTATTTTACACATCACGAACAAGTAGAATAGTCTAATAAATTATGAATAAGATAAATTAATTTTTCAACCATTGAAGAAAAATACTATACTGTATAAGTTGATTATTATAAACGGATATTTGAAATTATTTTATATTTTGCAACATTTTAGCTAAAAAAATTATTAAAATCTAATTAAAAAGTAAGATCAGGTCCAGAAAAATCTAGTCTGAAAGGTATAGATGATACATGCATATGGTGCACATTAGTGATACGGGGTCATTTCCTGTTTATTGAAGAGTCTTCAATAAATAGTATTAGTAGTGTGTAAAATTGATACTGATTTTGTCTTTCTCCTATAAAAACTCTCCTCTTTACAACCACTACCATTATGACAATAAATAGAAGAGGCTCATTGCCAGGGGCGGATTTTAATAGAGACAATAGGGGCCATCCCCCCCCCCCCCCAAAAATATATATTTGTTCATAAATGTTGTTTTAAAAGTTAATATAATGTAAAAAATGTATGTTATCTTATATATTAGACTTGTTAAAATATTTTTATTATACATTTGGCCCCCAAATATTTTTTTTAAAATAATTAGTAGACATTTGACCCCTAGTATTTATCCCAATGTTTACCACTGCTTACCCTCTGTGCAATGCATAGATATAGACAAAAAATATCAAAACGATGACTTTAAAAAAAAGAGAAAAAAAAATGGCTGTAATGTTCTGCTTTGAAGCTCATGGGCGTACCCAAAAGAAAAATTGCACTGGACACAAAGGATCTATTTTGTGTGTGCATTTTTAACTATAAGTTGATATAAATATATTGTCTACGCAAATGGCTATAGAACGAAGTTGTGCATTATGGGGCATTATCTCTTTGTACTTTGGATTGTAATCAAATTTGTCCGAACGAAAATTTTTATTGGTCATATGTATGAATTCAAGCCTCCTTTGGGAAATATAAGAGGTATTTCAGTTATTTATATCATCATTAATTAGGAGTAAGTATTTCACCCTTAAACATTACTACTAAACAGAACTTTGCCATTGTAAAATTGAATTCAACCAATATAACAAGATAAAATTAAAATAAAACAGTAATAATTGATACTAAAAAAAAATGATTTTCTTATTATTAAAAACATTTGGCCTTGATTTTTAATGTTGGATAATTGTTTGCTTTTGAGTTAACCTTCCACACCCGATGACGAGATCATCATCAGAAAATGAGTAAAATTTGTACGGCATTAATTTTTGTGTTGATGATGTAGTTGGGACCAACTCTTAAACTTAATAGCTTAAGGATAAGTTTCATATATTCCTAAATATTAAAAGCATCCCTAATTATTAGTAGAAATATATAAACTCATAACAAAATTTAAAAAATCAAACCCAAAGAATTAGATTTTTTTTTAATGGATATATTTTCACAAATAATTGTTGGAATCCTGCATGCTGCATGAAAAAGTGGAAAGCATTACATTGAGAACCATGCACAGCCATTGAAAATTGAAACACCATTTAAATACATCTGAAAATTTTCCTGGTGTCATATGTAGTACGAAGGTGCTGCAAATGAAGGCGGCAGAGGAGCTGACCAACCACTTGGGATACTTTTACTCATAAACACCCATGTATCACCATTTATTATTTTCTTTCTTTAACCTTACTCTATCTCAAATCGGTTAATAATTTGAAACAAAGATAAGGAGACGCTTGATTTTCTCTTACAAAAAAAAAAAAAAAAAAAAAGAGACGCTTGATTTACCTGTTGCGTTTTAATAATTAATAATCATATTGACAATGCCAAACGTTTTAATCATTAAGAATCAGTTTTCCAAAGAGGTTAACATGTGGTTAAACAAATGTGCTTTATGCCTTAATACAATATGGAAAAACCAAATATTCAAAAGAGAGGAGAAACGATCAGAGGAGAACGGCAAAGCACAGACGAACGGTGAGGAGAGCAACGAGTAGAGGAGATTGGAGAATGACGTAGAGCCAAGCCTCAAGCACCAAGCACCGAGCACAGGAGACGAACGATATTACCCACTACACCTATACCCACTAATCGACGAACATCACAGGTATATATAGAGCCCAGGCAAAGGGCTAAGGTAACTATTCTATTCTCTCTAACCTTACTCTTCTACATTGAGCAATATACTGATATACATATTTTCAATAATCTAATATTATGGATATGAATTCATCAACTAATTTACATATTTTACAATTCTATGAATTCACCCAATTTTGAATCCTGCATTTATATGTTGGTCGTCTTTTTCTTAATTTCTGCATGTTAATCCTCTTATGGCTTACGGGCGATTTCACTTACAAGTAGGTAAGGTATTAAATTAAATGAAAAAAATAAAACTGCATGTGAGAATAATGTGTTAGTGTGAATACCAATCAGATTTTGATATGTTTTAGTGACTGCATGTTTGAATTTCATATTGCGAGGGAAATTAATTTGATGACTTGTGTACGATCAGATTTCTTACTCCTGTCTTGGCTATATGTGTCTATATCTATAATTTGATGTTTAATTTGTTGTAGAAGAGTGTATAGAATTAAGACCAAGTAAATTTGTCATATTGGTCTGCATGGTTAAAGTATAAGCACAACACAAATGCTATAAAATAATTAGGTTGTGTCACTACAAAAAAAAAAAAAAAAAAGAACGCAGATTACCCATGGAATTACCGATGAAAAAAATTCGTCGGAAATTTGTGGGTAAAATTACCAATGGAATTACCTACGAAATTACCCACGAAATTCTGTGGGTAATAAGCGATGGAAAATTTCCATCGCAAAAAATGCCATGGAAGAGTAAAAATGATTTTTCCCATGGCCTTTTTTGCGATGGAGATCTTCGTTGGTAATTTTAATTATCGTACCGACGGAATTCCGTCGGTAATTTTTACCCATGAAAATTACCCACGGAATTTCATGGGTAATTTCCGACGGTACTTCCGTAGGTAATCCCCTTTTTTCTTTTAGTTATGTGATGTTGTTTAAAAACTTGAATTAGATTATTGATGCTATAACGTGGTATTGGTTGAAGTTGTTGATAGTTGTCAAAATTATATAAGCACAACACAAATGTACACACTAAGAACCCCCATTGTGTGTTAGACTTATAAGTGTTCAGTTTTGGGTATAGTTGTTTATCGAGCTTTTGATAGATTATCTCAGGAGTGGAAACTAACTATACGTACGTGTGTACGCTGCAAAAGTACTTTGACGGATGCAAAATTGAATCAAGCACACCGATTGTTCTTGTGTAATCTAGATCTTATAAATGTTCTACTTTGTCCTTTGCCTACAAAACTCATTGCATGCAAGTCTTAATAATAATCTGATTGTATGCTCATTTTGGAAATGAGAAATGAAGAGTGACTGGGTAAATAAGTAAGTGAATGTATATGTCAACCTTATAATACATATGGTTGAATAAATTAATGTGGATTACATAACTGGGTACATATAATGATTTGAGACTAAGTCTTTGGATTTTGATCTATGCATGTTCTAATGTTAGGATCTGATTATTAAAAGAAATCAGAACTAAAGTTAGGTACATATGGCATATTTGTACATTTTTGGTCTGTTGAATGCAACTAAGTTATGCAATTAATTTAATTTGATGGCGATGAAATTGCATATGCGTACCCAAATGACATTTATATGATTTCATTCCTAACTTTTTGAATTTATGTTGTTTTCTATTAATGCTGAACATATCACATTTATAAATCATGATAAAGAATGAGTATAATTAAGAAACTTGTGTCTTGGTTTTGTTAGGTAAATTATCAAACTTGGGGTTGTTCCTGTTGAGTCAAATTATATATATTAATTTTTAGAACCTTGATTTTCCACATATTCAACATTAGTATCCATTACTACATAGTTCTACATGGTATAGACAACTGTATGTTGCTGTTATGGCTGGTATGAAATGTTATGATAAGGATTATGATATGAATTTAGAATAAATGAGTAATTATAGTTGTGGAAATGTTATGCTGGTTGGATGAAAAATATAGTGGATTGCTGAGCGTTATGTTGTTTATACTCTAATTATAGTGTTGTATTATGGGTAGTGACGGCTACTGATTGATTTGGAATGATTTTTAATGTGTAGTATATTCATCTAGGATGATACAAAAAGGTGCATTCGATGTGTTTTCACCGAGGGGCAATTTACTCTAGAAGTTTTACAGAGGCGATTTTGTCCTGAAAGTTTTAAAAACGGAGCAAGTTTGTCATGACCGTTATCTCAGTTAATTTTGGCAGTGAATTGACCAAATATACTGAGTTGGCAGTCCACATGTCATCCACATCATTTTATTAAGATACAAATTGGCCCCAAAAGTCCATATATCATCTACTATATTTTTTCCAAACTTAGATTTAAAATTTTCGAAAAAATTTGCACATTAACCAACATAACATGGATGATGCGTGATTGTCAGCTTAGCATCAACTAACGGTCAAAATTAATTTATATAATGTTCAGGGTAAAATTGCTCTTTTTAAAAAAATTTCAAGGCAAAATTGCCTCCCAAACAATTTCCGGGAAAAAGTTACCCCTCTTATGTTGAAAATCCATGTCCTTCCTCTCTTCTTAGCAATTACGTATTTTTGTCTATGGGATTCAAATAATTATAATTAATTTGGAGAGTTTCACTTAACCCCACAATTAATTTTTTTTTTCAGTCAACTTGTAAAAGAATATGAAATTTCCTTGCACCCATTGATCAAAATAAAATTAAGTTTTGTGGCCAACCGTTAAAGTTGTGGTACCTCCCGAAACTCTGGCCACCTGATAATTTTTGTTATTTATATTCTTATTCCCACCATAATTAACTGTCAATACTATATATGATCCTTTAGAACAACGGAAGCATTGCTTCGAAAGGTGAGCTCTCAAATTTCACAACAATTATGTTAAACATTTTATTATCCAATGGTATATGCATTTTTTTTTCCTTTTTCACAATACACATGAGAATTATGATATATTCTCTTCCATATCATCGAATTGATATCAACATTATAAGGCTACAACTTAATATCATACAATTCTCTGCAATATTTGTTTTTTTAGGGGGGAAAGACTGGATAAGTATTAAATTTTTTTTTTTTACTATGATTTAATATTCCAAAACCATTCTTTAGGTTGGCCTTATAGTAAAGGCCTGAGTAATTTGTTTTTTTAATTACTCATTGTTATTATTATATATAGTTTTTATAAAAAAAAGTCTCTTACTCGAGCTTGAGAAGAGGATATAAAATTCTAGTATTTCTACTACAGAAATATCTTGTTTTTATATTGATCCATTATTTGCAAAGTATAATATCCCGAACTTTGGGTCTAAAGACTTGGAAATTAGTCTATATTTGGAAGACTATTAGACCCAGTATTTGAATGTAGCAAATGTGGGATCAGTATATGTTGGGACTATGAATAGTAATTTACTATTCACATATACATATTTACTATTCATGTATACGGTACCTTTTACTATTCATGTATATATTATGAAAATTTGGTTTGAATAATTATATAAGTAATTATTGGAATTCAAGGCTTATTTTGTCAATTATTAAGATAATAAATATTGGCTTAGAAATTTTAACGTCAATATTTTATTGTTAAAAGGAGCTAATTGAGAAAGAAGTATCCTATATGGGATTGAGAATTTATCTCTAAAACTTATTTAAAATTTGCAACTTAGTATAGAAAAATACCAGGGTGCAAATAAAAGCCTCACAAAGGACAAACAAATAGGGATTATTTTCGAGTGGCCCCACAACATAACACAACACCTTACCTCTCATTTCTCTTCACGCATTTCTCTTCATGCCGGTTACTCGTCCGCTCGTTCATACTCACCAACACCACCCACTCGTCCGAAGATACACCTTCAAACTTCTCTTCATTTGGCAAAGTAAAATTTGTACACGACATATACTCCCCACCTTCTTGCCAAACGCACGGCATACACAACACACCCACCTTCATGCGGCCAACGTACACTCTTTCACACCTCACCCACTTTCACCATTATTCACCAAACTCAACGTACTCACATACTTCATCCGTCTGACTTTCCTTCCACCTAATGCATAAAGAGGACACACGCACACATATACAAACGGAAGAAGGAGCTACGGGAAAAAGAGGTTGAAACCGAGAGTGAGAATCCAGAGAAAGTGAAACCAAGAGGGAGGAGTGTTAGAGGAGTTGCAGAACATCTTCATTTTCGTCAAGCAATCATTTCAGTGAGTTATCTTCTTCACTTCTCATTTCACCAACCTTATACACATTCAGTATTCATCATCTTCAACCTTGAGCAGATACGAGACTGAGAACCTGGGAGTTTGGAAACGAACCTCGAGATCATAAAACGTTAGAAAAAGGCGAGAAACGACGTAAGAAGTAGAAATATAGGCAAAGAACGTTAGAACGAGAAGCAAAGTTGAAGAAGAAGAAGGTCCAAATGTGCATAAAAACTCCAGAAACTGATCAAGGTGAGACTTCGGACTTCATATCTATTAGTTTCTACAATTCCTAAACGTTAGTTTTTGAGTTTTGGATCAAAAATGGATGAAAAATGGGAAACGGAGCCGAACAGAAAGCAGGTGCTACGGTGATTTTCAGCGTTTTTTCCGTAATACAATAATGGTCCTGTAGCATATATGGTTACTGTAGCAACCGAAAGAATTTTTCCCAGAAATGTGAAAAATGGTATTTAAGAAAATACTTTGCAATTTAGAAAGGAAAATGTTGATGGATTGGAAAACCATGAAAAACATTAAAACAATTTATATAGTGTTAGTATTACTAAACGTGAAGAAGTGACTAATGACAATGATAAACGTTTTAGGCATACCTTGACACCTCTTCTGATCCCAACATCTTCGGACAAGTTAAGGATTCAAGCTTGAGGTGGGTAACTGTTATTTTATTAACATGTATGTATGTATTTCATGTATGACTGATCATGGTTACTAGATAATTTTGCATATGTGTATCCTAGCTATGGATTGAGGCTGCGTGTCTCATAGGGCTGCGTGTCCTAAAGGGCTGAGGTTCTTGACCGTTAACTCGGTTACGGTGTGATTTGTTTACTGCGAATTAATCTATGCTTATACATGTGTTATATTGCATTTACATTTCATATATGGATGTGAGATTAGCTGTTATCCCTAGGGTTCATTCATTTGAACTCCAGATCACATGAAAGAAACAGTAGTGGATGGGGATCAAGAGGAAAAAGGCACTGTAAGGGTTCAGAAGGGATTTATATGATAAAATAAATATATGGACCATATTATGTCGTTTATCGTTTGTCTATTTTGGATTATCAGTATTAAGAACCCCTATGGGATAGATTTGATTTGCGAATTACTTATCCTTATGTTTTCAAACTAAGTTATTATCTAAGAATTTTATTTCATAAATTAGTCGTCCAAACCACATTGATGCTCGTGTGCTATAACTCGATAATAATAGGCGTTAAAAGGACGGGTGTCACACAAAGCACTAGAAGTTTGATTGAATTTGGTTTTTTATCCGTATACTTCTTCATAGTAATTAGAGAAAAGTCCATTAAAATACCTCTAAGACTTGCCAAACTCAAATAGGTGATTTGAATGTACATAATCCCAAAATGCAATAGAAACCTCCAAATTGAAATTTGTAAATGTTGGCAAATGACGACACTGTACCCGATTCTTTCTTAAAATTATATTGTAAGATTATAAATTAACATAAATATAAACATATTATATGTTCTTTTAAATATATGTTTATTCCAAAAATTTCTCAAAATTTTAAACAAATTATTAATTGTTTAAGTAAAAATTACATAAGTTTTATCAATTAATAAAAAAAATAAATAGATAACTAATAAATATTAAACAAACTACAAAAAGTATATTAGAGATTTAGTTTGATGAGAGGCAAATTAGTATATGTATAAGGATTTATTCTATTATAATTTTTAATATAAAATATCTTCTCGGGATATTTTTTAATAGTGTTAATGATGATTTAAATAAATATGTGTTTTCGAAATAGAATAATATTTGCATAGAAATTGGTAACCTAATCATCCGAAGTTGTGATAGCTAGTAGACTCGTAATCATTCTTTTAGTGATATCGTAGATATAGATCAAGCAAGATTACTAGTCCGATTGGAAGATTTTTTTAATCATGTTCGGGGGTAAGACTTGCCATGGTTAATCGCTTATCCAAGCCGCCGTACAAACTTGAAGAGAGCACTACTACGTAAAATGGCTTTAGCGTCCTTAATTGGCGTCCTATTATAGAAAAAGGAAGTAAAAAAGAATGTGGTGGCATTTTTGTAATTATAATGTGACTTTTGGAGTCTAATTTTAATACTTAAACGCCAAAAGTGTAGTTCTGGCACCGGAAACAAGGGAAAAGTGCGCTCTTTGGAGTCTAAGTCCCAAAGTATTAGACTCCGTAGGTAAAACATTTGGAGTTTAAGTCCCAGTATTAGACTCCCTAGATAAAATATTTGGAGTCTAATTCCCAATATTAGACTCCCTAAGCAAAATATTTGGAGTCTAAGTCCCAATATTAGACTCCCTAGGTCTTTTCCCCACACCCAAAACCCATTCCCACGCGTGTTGTCTCCCATGAATCCATCGATCGATTCTCAATCTCTCAGATTTCTTCTCAACCCTAGTCCGCCTTGTCTCTTCCCTCACTCCGCCATTGCTCCGTTATCCCCCTCTCCACCGTAGCTCCTTCCATCTCTGTCCTCTCTCTCACCGTCCTCCTTGCCTTCTCTCTCGCACCATCGGACCTTCGTGGTCCTTCCCATGCTCGTCGCCTTGGATATTGCCGCCTTTTCCTTGGTCGCCGCTGTTGCCATCGCACCTTTAGGTATTTTCTTCCTCATCCCATTTATGCCGAAACAAGCAAATGGGTCGCCGCTGTTGCCATCGCTCTACTGCACATTCTGTTTTAGGTTTAAAATGGCTGATTAAAGAACCTTTACCATTGCGCTTCAACAAAAGGCATGTTCTTAATGCTTCGATTTCCAATGAAAATGGTGGATTGAATTAAATGCGCACGTAGTTCTAGAGTGCTTGTTACTAGATATCATGGAGTGGAACCATTTCGTGGAAAATCAGGTTCTGTTTCTTTCTATGGGTTAACACACCACGCAACTGAAGAGATAAAATTGGCATCTTCTCCTTTCCAAGAGGGCAAGGGCTCTCTCTCCTGGGTCTTAGCCCCAGTTGCGTTAATAGCGTCTTTGATTCTTCCACAATTTTTCCTTGGCAATGTGATTGAAGTGTTCTTCAAAGATGAGATTCTAGTAGGTATTTATAGAACCTTGTACTTGCTCTTAACATTCTTGTCAATTCAACACGTCCTTATACCGTGGTTGTGTTTTTCGTGCATTATGATGCTTCTTTATTTTGTCTATATTAGAACTCCATTGCCGTAAAGTAACATTAAAACTTAGAACATCTATTTAGGTTCATTTCATTAATGTTTGATGAGAAGTTCGATGATACAAATTTCCGAAAGTTGTAAGATGTGTCGACTCCAACACGAGCCTCTAATTTTGTGCTAACACTTAATCTACATTCTTATGTAACGCACATCATTATTGGCCAAAGAATAAAAAACACACGCACACATCATTTCAAGTTACTACTTGTGTGATCACCAAAGGCCCAAGTAGTCAATAGTTTGAAAATCGACTTTAGAGTAATATTGTGTTTACATGCTTATTGTATCAATTAAGGCAAATGTAGATTGAGTTGTAACATTAGATTTTAAGATTTTCGTAGCTTCCTTTATCCAAGCTTTTCCCATCTCTTCTTGTTTAGCTAGTCCATATATTATTTTGAATGAACAATGCATTCAAAATTTGAGTTTAGGTACCCAGCACTGTCTTCTGGCTCAATTCTCTTAGCTTTATATGATTTACTTGTATAATAGTTGATTGAATTTCATTTGAGCTTTCAATACCAAAAAAGAAACTAGAGTAAATGATTTTTGTGGTGATACATCTATAACAATATAATCTTCATTTCCCTCACCTATCCAAACAAAACAACGGGGATGAAATAAGGAGAAGCTTTGATTTTTGTTAGATCATCGGCGAAGAGAAACAAAGTGAACCGTGCAAAGATATTAAAGAATGGCCTTGTTACTTTTGTAGAAGAATGACCATGATTTGTTATGAATGGATTTTATGTTTTTTTACCGATTTGCTGCAGATTCTCGACTTGTTTCCACCTTTCCGTGCCTATGCATACTTAATTATGCTTATGGACGTTTGGGTTGAGATACACACATCATTTGCTTATTTCAGTTTGACATGTTTATGTAGTTTCGTGTTTGTGTAGAAGAAAATATCCTTAGTAGTTTGGATAAAGCTTCTCTTTCCATTGACATTCTTAGTGCAAAGAAGTTGAATTTTACATTTGATATGGTTCGATTGTAAAAAATCTTATAAGCAGCGTGTGGAAATATCTCTTATAATCATTTCCATGTTCAATCAAATTCAGATATCGTGAGTTCACTCTCTTCCGATGCGAGCACACTTGTTAATGCATTTCATATTTGCTTCCTTTTTTGTGTGATCTTTCGGTTTTGCTTCGACTCTTCCCTTGTTTGTGCAACTTGTGAAGCTACTTGACCGAGGGAGGCCAACATATTGAGTTTTGTAGAATAAAGCATGCACTTGATGAAATGTCGCTGATGTATAGAACCCCGAGCTCAATGAAATATTGAAACTTTTGATTGATCCCACATGGGTAGCGACTGGCTTGAAAATTGACTTTGAGACCTTGGTGAGTCACCTAAGTTGCGTATGTATCTGTAGTTCAACTTGGCTCGCTTTTTTGCAAAATGAAAAAGCCTTGCTTCTAAATAGTACATTCTTTTTCATTCACTTGGTTTCTCAAATATTAGATAATTTATGGTTTATTATGTTTTGCTTCAGATATTACACGATTTTTATTAGTTAAGGAATTGTAGTGCATTAAAAGTTTCATCCTTTGGTGTCATTTTATGGTGATAGTATTATATAAATTGAGTTTGAGGGTTCAGTGCCTCTGTCACATTTTTATTTTTCCTTTCTTTTTTTTTCTTCCAATTTGTATGTTTTGGTTCAGCCCCTTACCTCTCTGCCTTCTGCTCTCCAAATATTTCAAAAATGTTATTTTCTAGCTATTTCATGCGTATCGTATACGGAGGACTTTTTTTTTCCGAAGAAAGTATTTGTGCGCAGTAGAGGAAGATTTTGTTCCGATAATTTCTAGAATAAAAGCTACTGCAGCTCCACTTGGAGGCCCAAAGGGAGAAATATTATATGCCCGGGAGCATGAAGCGGTTTGGTTTAAGGGCAAGCGCTTTGCTCCAACTTTTCAAAATAAACATCCTTGTATTTGCCTCCATTTCTCTTGTTATAGCCAAACCTTTGTTTTCTCATGTGAGGTTTGTAATCGTTTATAATTGCTTCGCTAAAGATATTATATCTTATCATGGTGCACTTATTTATTTGGCAAGATGAGATGAATTTGATTAGCATGACTGTTATAATTAGATGTCTTCATTTTTAAGACTCCGTTGCAAATATATGCAAAGAATTTTGATGACAATATTTTGTCCGTCTTCTAGCTTGCTTTAGTTTTTTTTTTTTTTTTTTTTTTTTTTTTTTTTTTGTGTGTGTGACCAATAGCTTGCTTTAGTTGGAACATGACATTAGGGCCTGAAATTATTTTAAGCTAAAAAGTTTCACTATAGCGCTTGCTCAACCAATTAAATGGGATGGCAAAAAGCATTAACCAAGTGCAATGAATCTTGTAGTCGAGAATCCTTTCTAGTCTCGTGTAGTGTCACAAATGATTGACTCCTATGGGAAGAAAGTGAATCATACTTCTTTAAATGAAGTTGTAGCAGAAATTTTAACTTGAAGTTGATGAAAAAGTACATTCTTTCACTTTCTTTTGGAACGTGGGTAAAATATCGATAATCGATGTGCTATCTTATTGATTGGATGGATTTGATTTTGATCATTGATGACTTACAGTGAAGGAAGAAGGAGATGCTTCATATGAAGTCATTTGATCTATAAGCATAGTTCCCCACTTCCTTGTTAATTGGTTGGTGCTCTACACTCGGACTTAATCATAATTTGCTATTGATTTTTTTCTTCGGTGAGATGGATGTGGAACAAACTAGGTTTACTCATAACACTCAAAGGCATGCCGGTGTTTGTGAAACTTTTAGCCGTTTTAAGATTTCATTGTCGGAATTTGTGGTGGTGTTAAAAATGATTACACCTTTGGCATATTGGTTGCATTGATCTAGTTTTGCTATAATGTATTATTGCATTGCAAGGCAACAATTGCTCTCAAGAGGAAAATAGCAACGTTAAAAATTCCAAAAAGGAAATAGAAAAAAAATGCACAAGTTCTAATGTCCCATATCATTAATTTTATATTGTTCCCATTTATTGATATACGCACTGTATTTAGATGCAAGAACTTGTACCTTAGCAACTGCTTCAAATGATCGAACATTAAGGCTATGGAAGGTAACTAGAAAAAAAAAATTATAACTAGCATTTTGTTAAGGCTTCATAGATAAATTTTATAAAGATGAAAAATTTATATTTCGATGTTAGTTTTGTTGCATCCCGTTATCACGTGTATTTAGATTTGTCTCGGTTCTTGGGATTCTACCATCAAGTTGTGGCAAACCGAATTTGACGAAGGTGATGTGTCTATTAGAAAGAGGAAAGTGAAAGATCAAGATGAGGAGTCACAATTAGAGGTCGTTGTCACTTTAATGACGAAACCGTAATATGATTTAATTTGATTTAATTTGTTTCACTCATGGGGTGATATCTATTACGAAACCGTAAGTATAGGAATTCGAAATCTCCAGCTTTTCTTTCGAAATCTCAATGAAATCTTGTAAATTTTGTTTGCTTCAAGAATGGGAATAACTTGGTTAGTATATCTACTTACGCATTAATTGTTTATATGAATAACTTGGAGCACCGATTAAGAAGTTCTAGAACCGTAACGTGCATGGTTTTGGCTTTCTTTGTTAATTCGGATTATCTATTTAGTTTCGATGTGAAATTAGTGGTTCTAGTTGTCACATGTATTTTCTTCTACTTTGACATGACATTAATGGATCGGTTGTTCATAAATGTATTTGAACTCATACATCTTTTCTCTCAATCTTTTGCATTTTAGATGTTTTTTACTTTAGAAGGAAAAGGATGGGGTCTTCGTACCTTAGAGGAGCTTCCAAAAGGTGCATTTGTGTGTGTGTTTGTGGCGTAAATATTAACCGTCAAGGAGTTGCATGAGAGGAACATTCAGGTGTGCCCAAAATGGAACATACACATACCCAGTTCTATTAGATGCAGATTGGGATTCGGAGATGTAAATGATAAAGAAGCTCTTTGCTTGGATGCAAGCATCTTATGGGACTGTTGCTAGGTTCATAAATCAGGTGTATCATAATTCTACTCCCGATTGCTTGTAAGGATTCATATATTTTGTTCCTTTTGTGAGAACTTGCTCCTAGTATATCTTGTGGGGAACATGGAAATGAAATGGTGGTGGTGCATGTATTTCGTTTTTACGTACAAGGTTAGCCGAGCTAACCTTTTAGCACATAGCTAGGTGTTGTATGCAATTATCACATTCTCGGTGGTGCATGTATTTTGTTTATGTAAGGATGTTTTTTGCAAGGAATTTATTTGGTGCATGTATTCATTTTCGTACAAGGTTACCGAGCTAACCTTTTAGCACATAGCTAGTTGTTGTATGCAATTATCACATTCTGGTGGTGCATGTATTCTGTTTATGTAAGGTGTTTTTTTGCAAGGAATTGTGGGATAGTGAATATACGAAGCAATTATTTTTTTTTTATTAAAAAGAACGCTTAAGGAGTCTAAATACTCTTAAGGAGTCTAACTACTGGAATTGGACTCCTTAAGTGACATCAAAGAGCGTAAATGTCATGACTTAAGGAGTCTAAGTTACAGAATTAGACTCCTTAAGTGAGACTTACGGAGTCTAACTACTGGAATTGGACTCCTAAAGTGAGACTTAAGGAGTCTAACTACTGGAATTGGACTCCTTAAGTGACATCAAAGAGCGTAAATGTCATGACTTAAGGAGTCTAAGTTCTGGAATTGGACTCCTTAAGTCATTACTTAAGGAGTCCAATTCCAGAAATTAGACGCCTTATATTAGGCGTCTAATTTTAAAATAGGACTCCTTAAGTTTTCCCTACTGCGCCCCCAGATAGACGTCCCCCCCGAATTAGACGCCAAAAGTACAAAAAATAGGACTCCATATCCCTGTTTTGTAGTAGTGAAGTTTCTGTATCATTGATCACCATCCACCCCTTGATCAAGAGTTAGAAGTTGATATAGATGAAGGAACCTATACCTTAAGGGCCCGTTTGATTCAAGGAAAATTGGGGGAAGGAAACGGAAAATGGGCATTTTCCGTTTTTCCGTCGGGCACGGCTGTTTGGTTTGCATTTTCACAGGAAAACGTTTTCCGATGGTGAGCCATTTTCCCTTAAACATGGGAAAACCGGTTCCCACCTATTTTGTGGGAATCCATTTTCCGACAGATGAAGAAAATGGAAGAAGACCAACTTACCCATTTTAGCACCAGAGGATGAAGAAAGTGACATTAGAAAATATCGTAAAAGGAGGAGGAAGAAGCCACCGACCCGCCAATGGTGTAGATCCATTAGTAACCACATCGATGGAGCAAGAAGTGTTGATGGTGGCCTTTTTGCTGCTACTTCGTCGCCGCAAATCTATTAGTGATGAAGGGGACAGAGATGGAGAGTCGAAGACCTATTGGAGACAATGACACTTAGACAAATTAGGGAGGAAGAGAAGTGCACACCCGAGTGTGCACTCGAAGTAACAGTGAACAGGTCACAATTTTAGTTGTGGCCTCTATTGTGTTAAGAAATTTACTGTACAGATTTATCCTTGATATATAGAAATGACCATCTATTCACAGATTTGAAGGATCCTTCAGTTGCAACGATGCATCCCTTATAAACAAGTTGGCCTCATTTTCATGCTCTCTAGATTGTGAAAACTAGCTTTGTAACATCAATTGTTTATCTTTTAGGTCCATGATTCAAGTGTTATGCATGTCTAAAGTACAAGTTGATGAGGACAATTTTCCTAATAGGCAAATGATTGAGTAAATCCACAAGCTATCTTTCTTATTTTGGAGATTATTTAGTTAATGAAGTAGCGGCATAAGTGTCATGAAATGTTTAATCCAATATAAAAAAATTTAAATGCTTAAAGGAATGCCAGGGGTACTACTTTAAAGAATTACCATATGCAACTATGCAAGTTAGACATGGAGCTTACCAGAATCGATTTTCCTCCTCATAGGAGAGTGCAAGTATAATGAATATATTCTCAATCTGGGCACACAAGAATTGATTTTCCTATTTAAATGCGACCTAAACTAACAAGTGGGCATGTTCATATCTTTGATAAAGGTTAGTGGAGGATAATCTTAGGCAAACTTATGGCTTATTGTTTAATGGAAGTTCCCCCCGCGAGGCACATTTATTCTTCTACTAGAGACAATCATGTTCGAGGCATTGTTGGATATTAAATGTTGGCACTTTCCCAATAGGGATTCGAACTTTGGTTCGCCACATTATGAGAGACTAGCCCTTTCGCTATGTTTAATGGAAATTGCATACGGATAATTGACAGGCTCTTATATATACTCTTTCTCATCCATAATACAATATTACAAAGGGATATAATACAAAAATAAGACAAATCATATGCCATTTTTGTTTGAGAAGTGTTAGAGAGAGTGAGAGAGAGATTACCTCAAATAATTTTTTTCTGGTGGCAATTGTTTGAGAAGTGTTAGAAGGAGCAAGATTCGGTAACAAAGTTTATTCTATTAATATTTGTCCGATAATTTAATTTAAGAAATAATATTTAGTTAATCACTTTTCCAATATAATACGTAAGATATTGTTTCTAGGCATTTTTACCAATTTGTCCCTTATTAAATAACTATTTAACAAAATACTCCCGTTTGAAAACTATTTAAGCATTCGCCCGTTTAGTCGACTACGCCCTCATTTAGTCGACTAAAACGCAGGGGCACAATTTTTTAAAAAAAATCCCCAAGATTTAGTCGGCTAAATCCTGTGTTTTAGTCTACTAAATTGCGGGGGACATATTTTTTTAAAAATCCCCACGATTTAGTCGACTAAACCATAGGGCTTAGTCGACTAAATTGTGGCATGGGGTTTTTAAAAACCCCAATTGCGACATTTGGAACCCACTAAGCACCCCTTTCCCCTTCCAATACTCTCTTTTCTCGTTTTAGCGGCCCATTAAGGTTTAATACCATCCCACTTGTTAAAGGTATAATTGTTGTGTTGTCTTTTTTTTGGAGGCACAAGGAAAGAAGAGACTTGAGGTGAAGAATCCAGTGAGGAAGAAGAAGATGCGCATGGAGTGGTTGAGTTTTCTAGGGACCACATATTTTCCTCTCTACCTGTTTTCTTCATATTAAGGTTCCTTCTTTGCAGATTTTTTTTTTTGCTCAAACTTCTTTGCAGAATTAAATCATTCACATTTCGTGAAATATTTTGGGGTTCACATATGTAGAAAAAATATTTCGAGAACTGGTTTTTGATATCAAAACTGGTAAGTTCTAGATTTGTGGAATGGCAGAGGGAAAAGAATAGAATTAAATTTGAAACTTTCGCTCTCTCTTCCTCTTGTAATCTGAAGGTGAATTTTGAGCAAAAAAATAAAATCTGAAGGTGAATGATGTCACTGAGGATGTTCTGGAAACTGTAATCTTTCTACATACCTTTGGCTATGGATCGAAGTGGGTGGGAAGCTGAACTTGCAACTCAACCGTGTACCTTGCTTGGTGAGCACTTGAGAGATTCGAGTACATTGAAAGCGGGAAATTGACCAAAATAATCATTTTTTTAAAAAAATTACCAGATTGATGCACTTTTGAAACTATTTACCTGACTAATGCTGTTGAAAACGTCAGACAAACTTGCGCCATTAGTGACGTGAGAAGGTCCCATGCCACTGACAGAAAAAGTGTACTTTTGTGTCAGAAAATTGTACTTTTTGTGTCAGTGGCGTAAAGAAGGTTCACGCCATTAGTGGCGTGAAAAAGGTACACGCCACTAGTTGCGTGAACCTTCTTTACGCCACTGACACAAAAAGTACAATTTTCTGACGTAAAAGTACTGTTTGTTCGGCAAATGGCGTGAATTCCTTTTACGCCACTAGTCACGTGAACCTTTTTCATGCCACTAACTGCATTACTTTGGTAAAATGTTTCCAAACTGCTTTAATTAGGTAATTTTTTTTTAAAAAAATCGTATTTTGGTCAAAAAGCCCACTGAAAGCAATTGAAAACGAATTAATGAATCACGTGTCTCAACAGCATTAATTGATTTAATTTTGTTAAAAATAATAATTCAATATTGAATACTTTTATTCATTCATTAGTACCTTATTCCAAATGGGTGAGGCACCTTTATATAGATGAAAATTAACAACTTAAAGCAATAAAGTAGGAAACAACTTTTAGCAAGAAAGTAGGAAACAATCCTAACAAAACTGCTACTTATTTGAAACTCCTAAAAAACTGGAAACAATAATTCAAACTTTAAAATAACAATAATTAAAAAACAAATTTCTTTTCAACAAATTTAATGTGAAAAGATTGTCACCTCATTGAAAAATTTAAGCTTCGGGTCCCACCTCATATATTTAATTAAACCATGCATCGACGGATGAAAATGAGTAATTCTATCAACTATTTAACTTAAGATTTTGGTTTTTGATGATATTAACTTGGATAATATATATATATATTGATTTGTGTAAATAGAATATATATATATATATATATATAATATAATCTAAATAAATAGAATATGTATAAAAAAATGTGTAGTCCCTCTTATGAGAGGACAAATAGAAGATGTTTCACTATCAACATGAACTATAACTATATCTCATATATTTTGCTAATCACTTCTACTTATGTATAAAATACAACAAAATATAAAGTAATATAATAATATATTATTATAATAAAATAACATTTTGTTTTTCTGTACCTCCAACTTCTCCTGCTGATGCCAGCGTCTCCCAACACGTGAATGATTGAAGTGGAATGTTATATTATATATTATATATAATATTAAATAACAATAAATTGATTGAGGTTTTTAAAAAACCCTTCGTCGGGATTTAGTCGACTAAGCCACGTGGTTTAGTCGACTAAATCATGGAGATTTTTAAAATAATTGTGTCCTCGCGTTTTAGTCGACTAAATGATAAAGAGAGTCGACCAAACAAGGGCGATCTTTAAATAGTTTAGATACTGAAAGCATTTTGTTAAATAGTTATTTAATAGGAAGCAAATTGGTAAAAATGCCATTGTTTCTATATATCAAGTCATTTTATTAGGATATGTGTTTAAAAGTCTTTTTAAATTAAACTCAAATTGAAATTTTCCCCGACCTCCATTTTCTTGGTGCCAAACGCTAAAGATGTAGATCAATATTTTGCTCTCTGTATCTAAGAGGACATACTTTATATCAACAGATCATGAATTTTATTCATACATAATGGACCGGAGAATATGAATACACACGTACACACATACATACCAATATTTATAAGACACGTTATTGTTTCGACACAATGTATAATTAATGGCTTATAAATTATAAGTTTAAAGCTTATACATGATATAAAGCTTTTATTTAAATTTAAAAAAAAAAAAATATAGAAGAGAATTCCAAAATTACCAACTCCTGTGCGTTGTACGGGAAGCACATGCTTTTTAATAAGCGGTCTCACGGGGTCTCGAGGCCTGTCCTTATTTATTGGGACTTCCCTCTCCTCACAGTGCAACAGTCATTTCCGAAACCCTGCGGCGGCTACACCTCCACCCTCACGATCAAATTGATTTGTCTTCCTTACTTGTTTCGGTTCCTATTTCTTCTCTCTATCTCTTTCTGCGATCTGTGCTCGCACTGGCTTTCAGGTACCATTTTTTTTTCCAAAAGAAATAAAATGGTTTTGTTTCATGTCGCTATAGCCTTGGCACGAAGCTTTCGGTGAATCTGAGAATGGATCTACTCGTAGTTATGGGTTTTCTGTTGGCTTTCGGTCTTGTTATCTTTTATCTTTTGATTTATTGTTCAACGGATATATGCTAAATTTACAAAATAAATTGCTCTATTTCAAAGTTTTGTGGTGTGGATTGTGGAAACATTTTGAGAATTGGGTTTTGGGGTTTGGATTTGGGAAGTCTCTCTCACTTTTAATTGTGTTCCTTTATGAGGTTCTTTTTCTTTCCTCTCTCGTAATACTTGCATTCATCCAAAGGAAACATATTTGGTCAGCTACGGGTTTGTGGGTTATAATTCCTTACTGATGTTTTGATTTGTTGATAAATTGTCTTCATTATTATAAATTTATAATATGTTCCCTTCGACGGAGGAGGCTTTTCTTTGTTAATTAGAAAACTTCTTGTTGAATTCTTGTTTATGGGTATACTATTTAGATCTTGCCATTTGGTGCATTAAATTCTTGTTTTTTGGGTGGAATTATTGAACAAAGGGCTGTGAAGTTTGATGGATCTGTTTTATATATATATATATATATATATATATATATATATATATATATATATCTGTATTACTGTATACGCTTCTTTATACTTCTTCAGCTCGTAAATATATAACTAGTTGTTTGGGTAATTCGGAACCATGTTATCAAACTACTTTTAAATGCTTATCTTATAAAAATATCTTAAATACGCACTTTAAATATTAGACAGATTCTAAACATAAGAAATAGCGGAGTTTTTTAGATATTAAGAAAATTAATTCAGTTATTTTAAAATATTTATATTAGTTAACTTTTTCCTGATATACAAATACTTGATTAAGTGAATAATTTGTTTAATTTCTCAAAAAAAAAAAAAAAACTCTATCTCATATTATAAAAACTAATTAATTAATATTTTGAAAGATATGTACAGATTTTACCCAAAGTAATTATATAACTTTCTCAAATATCAAACAAAAAAAAGTTACTTAGCTTCCTTCTTCACCAACATAGTTCATTCTGTCTCACTCGTTTAAAATAACCTCTTATATTCACAAAGCTTTGTGCTCTGTTTCTTTGCAGACCTTAATCAATTCTAGAGAGGTTCAAGATAAAGCTCGTAAGTGTCTCTCTCGAATCCATTGGAGACCAATATTCTCAACAAAGATCCAAAACACTATTTGGGAATGGGTGGAATCGGAAAACTCAACCCTACAAGGTAATTGAGTATTTTGCTTATTATTATTTTTTCTTAACTTATCATTCGACCATAGCAAAAATTATAAATTCCACACAAAAAATCTTAAAAAGGGATTTCTGGTTATTATCTTTAATCCAAGTGCTTTTCTAAGATTAATCCCTTACATTATTCTTAAGGCATATGTAGATTGCTTTGTTGTTGTTGCATGAAACTCTTGTGACTTTGATGAAGCCATTAAAGCGGCCTAGGAAGGCAAAAGAACAGAAGGAATTATTCTTTGACCTTATCTCCAGATCCCGGCAGTAAGAATGAGGGTGAACAGTGAGTTATAAAAAGTTAATTTTAATGAATATTCAATTTTAAAAGACGTATTGTTTGGATTAGTTAATGTATGATGACATTGTTTCTCTTTTACAGGATTCTCATACAAATAGACGATGAAGACATAACCCGGGAGCATCTGCAAACACTAGGCCGGAGGAACAGATTAAGTCACCGGGTAGGTACTAAAAAAAATAAAATTTCGATATAGTGTTTTGAACCCCGCTTATCGAAGTGTTCACACATGTAGGTTATGTCTATGTCATTGTATGTAAAACATTGATGCGAGATATGCAAAACCGGGGTGAAGTGAGGAGGCACATTTTCGTCCGATCATATGGTAAGTCCGCATTAGGGACCTTGATAATTTATTTCCCATTGACATACGTATATATGACTTCAATATTTGTTGATTATGCAGAATTTATTGGCCAGAAAGCCGCCGTGATGGAAAGTTTCTGAGTGGAAAGAACAACTACTGCCTGAATATATAGGTTACAATATATGTAATTATGATTTGATCATGGGACCGATGTTGGTTGATCGACCGGTTTTGCACCGCCATTGATCCAGGCACGAAGAATTTTTATGTCCTAGATTTAATAAAGACAAACATCGTCATGAGCAAGAATGAGTCGGGTAAAAGAAGAAAACAAAGATTTGTAAATCCCTGTGCAACGACGATTAAACAAATTGTATGTTACATGTATTCAAGTTTTAGTTACGATTGAGTGGAGTAAACACTTATGTAATGCATGTCTCATTGTTACCGTAGGGTCGTTTGAAGAGACCATTGAACTTGTGAAACCAAATTGCAAAGGCAAGATGCGAAGAACAGAAATTAGCTAGCCACCCGTTCCACAACATCCAAATTTGTGAGTGTCATTCTCGTGACAAATAGTCAATAATGCTAGGTTGTTGTAATTTGTTAATTTGTGTGTTTCGTGTTCGTAGGCAAGACCGTGGCGTTCATGTGTTGATTTGGTTGCACAATTGGAAACCCAACGAAAGTATGCAAGATGGTGATGATGAGTTGAACGAATATAAGTGCAACCTCATGTGGTGGTTGGTCAACCATGAATTGAATAACACCACCAATCTTTGCATTGGGACTCCTGACTCCTCCAACAACCCAAAGGAAGAGAAGGAAGACATGAGCATTATTGTTAAACACTGATTTTTTCAATTATTTTGACACTTAGTACTTGGAATTGAACCCAATTTTGTTGTGATGTATGTTTTTAAATCGGGAAGTAAAGTTGACTGAAGGATATGAGATTAACAAAAAAATATATTATGTATAACAAACTTTGTATTGGCATTTACAAGTGCTTCAAGGGATTTTACAAGTGCTTTTAAGGGAAAATTTTGTACATCAAGGATGTTAAGTTGATTGAATCATTTCCAATGGCATTTACAATTATTCCAACGACAATTACCATTCCACAAACAAGAATTACCATTCTATAAACGAGAATTACCACGTTTTCTACGGGTATTTTTTTTTTTACTCTTTGACACATGTGAGTGAATTTGTAAAAAAAATGCACTTTTACAAATCCAAAACGAGAATTACCATTCCACAAACGAAAACTACCATTCCATAAACGAGAACTACCATGTGTTCTATAGGGATCCCTTTTTTACTCTTTGATACATGTGAGTGAATGTGTAAAAAAATCTTTTACAAATCCTGAAACGAGAATTACCATTCCACAAATAAAAATTATCATTCCATAAACGAGAATTATCATGTGTTCTACATGGATCCCTTTTTTACTCTTTGATAAATGTGAGTGAATTTATTAAAAAAATGTACTTTTACAAATCTGAAACGAGAATTACCATTCCACTAACGAAAATTGTCATTCTATAAACGAGAATTACCACGTGTTCTACTGTGGATCCCCTTTTTTACTCTTTGATATATGTGAGTGAATTTGAAAAAAAAATGCACTTTTACAAATCTAATAATCATAATTACCATTCCACAAACGAGAATTACCATTTCATAAACGAGAATTACCATGTTTTCTACATGGATTCCTTTTTTACTCTTTGGCACATGTGAGTGAATTTGTAAAAAAATGCACTTTTACAAATCCTGAAGCCATAATTACCATTCCACAAACGAGAATTACCATTCCATAAACGAGAATTACCATGTTTTCTACAAGGATCCCTTTTTTACTCTTTGATACATGTGAGTGAATTTGTATATAAAAAAAATACACTTTTACAAATGCTGAAACCATCATTACCATTCCACAAATGAGAATTACCACATGTTCTACAGGGATCCCTTTTTTAATCCTGAAACGAGAATTACCATTCCTGAATGACAACAGATAGTCATTTACAAATCCTGAAACGACATTTCCAAATGATGCTTCCCATGAATGTAACTACAATTACAAAGTCTCCAACAACAGATAGTCATTGTGGTGTTGATAAGTACACAATTAGCATTTACAAAAAAAGTTGTAATGGGATGACAACATGTACAAAATAGAGTAAAATGACAAGTGAACATTACGATCCACATTGACGTAATGTTTCCGTGTCATTCCCATGCAAGAACATATTCTGTGCCATTTGCACTAATTACATATTGAGTGATCCTATAAGTGTTATAGCCCTTCTAGCTAAAAAGATGTGAAGGGATCCAAGTCATTGTATATATACCAAAAGATGACTTGTAAAATATTTACCCCACGACCCCAACTAATAAGCAAGTTAAGTTGGGTTTGGATTTTTGCATGTTCTTCTTGTGTGTCCTGTTTCGTTGCATGAGCTGCAATGGTAAATCTTCTTGCTGCGAAATTGTGACTCTATCCTTTCAACTCTTGGCCTTTTGGACGACTAGTCTTGGGAGGTGTCGGGAACACTTGACTTCCTATGTCATATAGGCGGAAGTCATTTGGATTTGGCATGTCTATTGTGACAAGGAATCATGGTTCGGCTATAAATCTTTTTTAGACTGTTAATGTAAGGCATTCATCAACATAAGCGTACACATTACCATGAACACCCTTGATGGCTGCACACACATGAGGACAAGGAATACCAAGCATTTGCCATGCTTTACACGTGCACTCGTGCAAGTTCAACTCAACCTTTAGTGCCCCACTTGCTGTACGGACCTGCACCATTCCTCCTCCATATATCTGAACATCCATGTATTCAGCCCGTGCCACATTTTCCAGCACTTGTTGTTCGATGTTCGGGCCAACATCATTTTTCCACTTACTCATTGCCATGCTTGCTGCATACATCTTCTTTGCAACTTTGTCACGGTGCTCATGTATAAGCTGGGCAACATTATAATGTCTCTCCTTTACCATCCAAGCATTGAAGGACTCAGCAAGGTTTGTGGTAATTTTATCCCACAGTTTATATGGGAACTTGCTCATGGCCCATTTGTCAATATCACCATGATGGATCAGCCACTCAAATGCTTCCTAATTGACTTATTAATGATATGTTGAATATGAATGTGTTATGTTCTCTATGACTATTCTCTCTAAACCTTTATATCTATTGTTTCTTAATAATTAAGGGAATTTATGAATGGAAAATTTACGAGGAGCCGACATTCCTAGAGGTAGAGGTAGAGGAAGAGGTAGACAACCTCGAGTACCAAGTCCCGAACAACGAGGTCAAGTACCTAATCAACCAGGAGAATGAGTTGCAAGAAATGAGGAGAATGCTGCAAGAACAAAGGGCTCTGATTGATGAACTTCTAGAGGAAAGGCAGGAAAGGCAAGTTGAAAGACAAATAGAAGGTCGGCAAGCCGAAGAAGAACAACGAAATGTTGGGGAGGAAGACGAACAAGAGGATGAACGCACAAACGAAGAGTCTAAAAGATCTGTATCACCTCCTCCACCTAATAGAGCGATGGCAACACTGCCTCAGCCCAACAGAGTGGCTGAGACTACGCAGTATTGGGTCACTCAATTCTGTAAATTGAGGCCACCGGCTTTCCGTGGCAAGCTCGACTCAGCTGACAATTGGCTGATGAGACTGGACAAGATCTTTGAGGTCATGGAGTGTTCGGAAAATCGAAAAGCTCAACTTGCAATCTACAAGCTGGAGGGAGATGCAGATAGATGGTGGAGAAGCATCGCTGTAACCTTACAAGCACGTTATTGTCCCATTACTTGGGAGAAATTTCTGGAGAAATTCAACGAACAATACTTTCCTCCCTCAGTACAAGTGATCAAGGAGTCGGAATTTCTCCACATCCGACAAGGTCACGAGGAGTCATTCGACGACTACTATGCCCAATTTACTAATCTGTCACGATATTCCTCATACATAAAGCATAATGATGGCGAAAGTAGTATGGCAAACATACTGATATATGGGCTTAAGCACGAGATAAGGGAAAGGCTTGTTTCGCAGTAGTTTAAAGAGTTAATTCAAGCAGTGGAATCTTGCCGACTGATTGAACGGAACTTGAAGGAACTGCACACCTCCAGAAACTTTAAAAGCAGCAGTGCAATGATAATTGAATATTTCATACACTACTTTTTGTCTCTTGATTTATAATTTAGGACTCTTTAGCTAATAAATAATGGCTTTTATACTTATTTGGGCTTTGGGCCTTTTTTTATATTTTAGCCATTATTTAATAATAAATTCCAGTTTTACATTGCTTCACCATTTTTACCATAACTCTTGAACCATACATCGGATTTGCCTCATTTTTATCTCATATTTCAGATGATTCAGAGAGCTACAATTGTTATGAAGACATGAAGAGCAAATTCAGACAAGAGGGCAGTCGATTTTGGAGCTGAAGTCATGTATTTTTGGGCTCAAATTTTGTAATTAAAGCCCATTTTATTTTATTTTCGTTTTTGGGCGGACCCATTTCCATTTTAGGTTTAGGTTTAAGTTAGATGACAGCCACAAACATTCAAACATACACGTTTTTAGACAGTTTTAGATTAAATACAAAAGTGTTATTTTCTCTCAATTGTTCTTCATCTGTTCATCGTGTTCTTCTCTTCATTTTTGTTCGATTTTCGTTCGCATAACCATGACTAGCTAAGCTACCGTGATTGACCCATGGATTGAGGATTCCACTATCCAGAGGACTCGCTTAATCAAGAACCGTCTAACTCGTTTCGCATTCTTTAATCGGATTCGATTTTGGATTTGGATTGGGCTTTTGATTAAAAACCCAGATCGACATTTCCCAAGGACGTAGTTCAAACTAGGTTAAAGTATTCGTGCGATCGCATGTTGATACGCCATGATTCGAACAAATTCTCGAGTGATTGTTTAGTTGAGGGAATTTTTGGACAAATGCGAGAGATTTCGATTTGTCCAGAGTCGATCACGAGTTCGGTTATAAATCTATTTTCGTCCGAGGAAGGGAAGTGGTGGAATTCGAAATCCTGGGTTAATCCTCTATTTATCTTCTGTTTAATCTGTGTTGTTTCGTTTTGTTTCTGCATATTTTCATTTTTAATCTCTCTTGAATGAAAAACCCCCGATTTTATTGTTTCTGTTCTATTGCTGTTCAAATTAAACCGACTGTGAATTCGTTGGGAAACGAACCATGTTACATTATACTGCAAATCCTTTTCTAATCTGGTTATTTTGAGAGATTACGGCAAATCTATGTCAAAATATGGCACCGCTGCCGGGGAATTTGCATCGGTTTGATTAGTAATAGTAGTGTACATAGCTTTGTTTCGGTAGTTTAGGTGGTTCGGGTGGCTGGACAAAATTTTTTTTGACCCAGATCACTCAACCCAAGTCTTATTCACAAGGAATTGGGCATTCTAAGAAAGAGTCACTCTCCTTGGGAGTGAGGTATACCCCGTTTTCCCTAAATTCCAACGTTTAGACCACCTTTTTTCTTGTTTTAAGTTTTGATTTTGTGATTTCTACTAGTCGTTTTTTTTTTGGAGTATCTCGAATGGGCTGAAATTTGGTACGGTGATAGAAAATGACCTATCTGTTTGGACACATCGAAAATCTTTGATTTTTCATGTGCTATGCTCCGTTTTACCAAATTCCATTGTTTAGACCACTTTTTCAATTTTTGAAGTTTTTTAATTCCATTTTTGGGTTCCCTAATGGTCTAGGAGTTGCCCTGTCCTAGTCCCAAAAATTTTAAAAATCATTTGATAGTGTTTCTGGACTTGTTTAAGTCAATTTCTACCATAGTTTTTTGTTTTTGTGTTGTCTTAGTGTTTTTCTACTTTTTACCACTTTTAGTGGCATTTTCGTAATTCGAGTTTCTAGTGGCATTTTCGTAATTCTGATTTTCTGCAAATTCTCGCCTTTTGATTATGCTTTGCATGAGTACTAGGAGCACTATCAATCAGAAGACTTGTTGCCATTTGATCTGAAATAGAAAGAACAATTCTTACCGCTAGAAGAGTTGTTACGCTAAGTCATGGGATTAATACTGAATTGGACATTGAACTTGAGTCTGATTATGGCCATTCTAATTGTGTCCATATTGTTGATCTCTCTGATTCTGTTTCTGATAGTACTTCTGATAGTCTTGTTGTTTTCACTGATTCTAGTAGCAATTTTCCTAACTCAAAAATTATGGCGGAAGAACGGAAAATCGTCCTACTTTAAAGGAATTGAATGAACTCGATGTTAATTATCAACCTTTGTGCATCCAATATCCCGCCTTGCCGCTAACTTTGAGCTTAAATCTGGTCTAATACACTTGCGCCTAAGTTTCATGGTCTTTCGGTGAGTGTGCCATTAAGCTTTGAAGGAATTCCATCTAGTGTGGAGCATAATGAAACCACATGCCATTGATGAAGATCAAATCAAGCTGAGAGCTTGTCCTTTCTCATTGGAAGGTGGAGCCAAAGACTGGTTGTTGTACCTTCAGCCTTCATCTATTGGGGAGCTGGATCGATGTTCGAGGTTATTTATGGAGAAATATTACCCGCCTCAAGAGCAATTGCGATCAAGAAGGAAATTACCAACATTAAATAGGCCAATGGGGAGACTTTGCATGAGTACTGGGAGAGGTTCAAAAGGTTATGTGCAAGCTGTCCACACCACCGATCACCGAGCAACTCTTGATTACCCATTTCTATGATGGTCCGCTACCGTAGACAAAGATTTGGTGGATGCTTCTAGCGGTGGGGCTCTACGTAACAAGACGCCGAAGATGCCCGAGAATTGATATCCGAGATGGCCAACTCAAGCAATTTGGCACTAGGGCCAATAGTACTCCCGTTTACCATGTTAAAACACCTCCAAGTACAATATGATTCTCGAGATTAGAGAATATACTCGATGATCCGACCTCGGTGAGGCTGGCAAAGACAGACGTACAATCTTCTCCTCCTCGCTTGGGTACTCGTGTGGGTTCCGTTTCCGACCCTTACCATTCTATCGACTTGCCCTACCTTGCATGATCCCGCTTATCAAGGTCAAGTAGCTTCGAGGTGCTTTTCCAGAAAGCCACAATACCCAGAATAATGCATTCTCCAATACCTACAATCCTGGTTGGAGAAATCACCCTAATTTCCGTTGGAACCGGAGAATCGAACGAGTAACCAATATCAGCGAGAATTGTGGGAATTACCAACGAGACAAGACGGACCACGGAATTTCCAACAAGCAATCTGCACCTCCTTTGCCTTTGCCAAGAAGCACCTCCTCGACCAGCCATATGTGCACCTCCACAAGCAGCACAACAGTAGGCTAGTAGTAGTGGTAGTGGTGGTTCTTCCCTTAAAGATATGATGAAGCAATTTGTTACAGCTAATATGCAGTTCCAACAAAGAACGACACTTCCATTCGAGTTTGCAAACACGACATTGGGCGTTGGCAACCTCATTGAACCAGCCTTCAACCTCGTGGATCCAACACTCTTCCTTCACAAACAATTCCTAATCCTAAGGGGAATGTGAGTGCTATCTCCCTTCGTTCTGGAAAGCAATTGGAGGAACCTAAACCAACTGCAGATGTGACTTCCACATTAGAAAGAGAGTCAGAAAATGTGAAGATTGACTCTAAAAATAAAAAGGCAGTGCAGCAAGGTGTAGAGGAAGACATCCCCATTCCTCATCCTTTCCCTCAAAGAGCAGTTCAATCCAAGAAGTTGGCAGAAAAAGCACCAGAAGGATATACTTGAGACATTCGAAGAGTAGAGATCAACATTTCTCTTAGATGCGGTCAAACAAATTCCTAAATATGCCAAGTTTTGAAGGAGTTGTGCACCAACAAGAGGCGATCGAAGGGGAGTGAACGAGTGAGTTTGAACGAGAATGTATCAAGACTCATCCATTCTACAATGCCTCGCAAGTGCAAGGATCCGGGGACATTTTCTATCCCTTGTTGTTTTGGTAACTATAGATTTGATGATTGCATGCTAGATTTAGGTGCTTCTATTAATGTCATGCTTGCATCTATTTATAAATCTCTTGGTCTTAGTCCTTTATGTCCTACTGGTGTTGTTTTCAGCTAGCTAATAGGAGTAATGTTCATCCTTTTGGTTTAGTTGAAGATGTATTAGTCAAAGTTAATGAACTAATATTTCCTGCTGATTTTTACATCTTAGATATGGAGGATGAGTCTCTCAGTAGTAGGTCACCAATTATTCTAGGGAGGTCTTTCATGAAAACAGCTAGGACTAAGATAGATGTGCATTCTGCTACTCTTTCCATGGAGTTTCGTGATATATCTGTGAATTTCAATATCTTTGATGCCATGAAACATCCTAGGGAAGAACACTCTTTTCTCGCATTGATGTGATTGATGATCTTGTGGATGATGTTATTGCGATTGGTGTGCTTGAATGTCCCGATTTTGCATCCGAGAGTGATTCTTCCGTTTGTGCATATCCGATAATGAATGGTGCTGTTTTGCACCGATTTGCTTAATGCTGCATTATTTGGTGATTCGACTTGCTTGGTGATTCTACATTACATGTGGATTCGATATTGATTCTCGAGTTTGAGCTTCATCCCGATCCTAATGTACATCCCGATTTTGATTTTGATGAGCTTAACTCGATGTTAATATTGATTTTGTATAGACACAGCTTCTTTCCGCTTTGAATGTGGTTTTGTGCATTTCCGGTGTGATGACATCGAGTTGTTGCAACAACCACCCAAGCTTCTTCCCTCCACTGAGCAACCACTCAAACTTGAGTTGAATCCCTTCCAGATCACCTGAAGTATGCATTTCTGGAGGTGGATGAACAGCTGCCAGTAATTGTGGCAAATAATCTTCTTCTTGACCAAGAAGAGAAGTTGCTAAGCTTATTGAGGGCGAATAAGAAAGTCATTGGGTGGACATTAGCTGACATTATTAGCATTAGCCCTTCCATGTGTATGCATCGACTCGTTGGAAGAGGACTCTAAGCCCGGTGAGGCAACCCGCAGACGCCTTAATCCTCTTATCCTTGATGTGGTGAAGAAGGAGGTCACTAAGCTTCGCAAGCCGGTATCATCTATCCCATTTCGATAGCCGATTGGGTTAGCCCGGTCTAGGTGGTTCCTAAGAAACCGGAGTCACCGTGGTAGCCAATCGAAGAATGAGCTCATTCCTACTCGAGTTCAGAATAGTTGGAGAGTTTGCATCAACTATAGGAGACTCAACCAAGCCACTCGCAAGGATCATTACCCTCTACCTTTCATTGATCAGATGTTAGAGCGATTGGATGGCAAGTCCCATTACTGCTTCTTGGATGGCTACTCTGAATACTTCCAGATCCATATTGCTCCTGAGGATCAGGAGAAGACGACCTTCACATGCCCCTTTAGAACATATGCCTACCGAAGGATGCCTTTTGGCCTTTGCAACGCACCTCGCACCTTTCAGCGTTGTATGGTCAGCATTTTCTCTGAGTTTCTAGAGGACTACATGGAGGTTTTTATGGATGATTTTACTGTATATGGGTCTGATTTTGATGCATGCTTAGCTAATTTGTCTAGAGTTTTGCATAGGTGTATTGAGTCTAATCTTGTGTTGAATTATGAGAAGTGTCACTTTATGGTTGAGTCGGATATAGTCTTGGGACACATAGTGTCTAGGAAAGGGATTGAGGTAGATCCTGCTAAGATAGATGTAATTACTGCTTTGCCTTACTCCGCATCTGTGCGGGAAGTTTGTGCTTTTCTTGGTCATGCAGGTTTCTCTCGGCGTTTCATTCAGGATTTCAGCAAGACTGCCCGACCCTTGTCCAACCTTCTGTATAAGGACACTGACTTTGTATTTGATGATGCTTGCAAGGCAGCCTTCAATCATTTGAAGCGTTGCCTCGACACAACCTTCTATTGATGATCCAAGCCCCGATTGGTGCCTCCTTCGAGTTGATGTGTGATGCTTCCAACTATGCGGTTGGTGTTATCTTGGCACGAGTTGATAGAGCATCTCATGTGATTGCATATGCCTCCAAGACTTTGGATCCGCCTTTCTAATTACACCACTACTGATAAAGAGTTGTTGGCTATTGTATTTGCTTTTGATAAGTTTAGGTCATATCTGCTAGCAAGTAGAGTAGTTGTTTTCTCTGACCATGCTGCTTTGAAGTTTCTTTTGAAAAAGACAGATGCTAAGCCACGACTCATCCGGTGGATGTTGCTGCTCCAAGAGTTTGATGTTGAGATTCGAGACTTAAGTGGAGCACAAAACTCGGGTAGTTGACCACTTGAGTCGCATCACTCATTCTCCCTTTCACCCTCTTCTATTCGGGATGATTTCCCTGATGAGCAGCTTCTACAACTGCAAGGTAAGCTTCCATGGTATGCTGATCTGGTTAAATACTTAGTAGCTGATGTTTTGCCTCTAGATTCCACTAGGACCCAAACCCTTAAATTAAAGAGTAAGTCTAAATATTATGTTTGGGATGACCCTTATCTGTGGAAATTTTGTAGTGACCAAGTAGTTAGGAGATGTGTGTCTGATCATGAGTTTCACTCTATATTACATTTTGCTCATGCTTCGTCTGGTGGTCACTTTGGACCCCAAAGAACCGCTAGGAAAGTGTTAGACAGTGGATTATTTTGGCCTTCCTTGTTTCATGATTCCCATTTGTTTTGTAAGTCATGTGATAACCGTCGAGAGCAGGAGTATTTCCGTGAGGCATGAGATGCCCTAACCCTATATTGTTTTGTGAGATCTTTGATGTTTGGGGTATTGATTTTATGCGTCCATTTCCTACTTCATATGGTTATACTTACATACTACTGGCTGTTGATTATGTCTCGAAATGGGTTGAGGCGAAAGCTACCCGGACTAATGATTCTTCTGTGGTGGTGGATTTTGTTAGGTCTAACATTTTCTCGCAGGTTTGGCATTCCTAGAGCTATTATCGCTGACCAAGGCTCCCATTTTTGCAACCGAAGCATGGGTGCCTTGTTACACAAGTATGGAGTGCTTCACAAGGTCTCCACAAGATACCATCCTCAAACCAACGGTCAAGCCGAAGTCTCAAATAGAAAGATTAAGCAAATCCTTCGTAAGACTCGTTAACTCTACTCGAAAGATTGGAGTAAGCGATTAGAGGATGCTTTGTGGGCATATCGCACCGCCTACAAGACTCCGATTGGGATGTCTCCTTATCGACTTGTCTTTGGTAAGGCATGTCATCTTCCGGTTGAGTTGGAGCATCAAGCCTATTAGGCCATTAAGCAGTGTAACATGGATTTGGCCAACTCTGGGATGGAGTGGAAGCTACAATTGCAAGAGTTGGATGAGCTTAGATTGGATGCCTATGAAAGCTCGCGGTTATACAAGGAAAAGACTAAGGCATTCCATGATAAGCATATTCTCGAGGAAAGAATTTTCTAGGGCCGAAAAGTTCTTTTGTTTAACTCCCATTTGAAGTTTATGCCTGGTAAGCTTCGATCTAAATGGGATGGGGCTTTTGAGATCACTAACATTTTTCCATTTGGTGTTGTTGAGCTATGTGATCCACCCACATGACGAACCTTTAAGGTCAATGGGCATCGCCTCAAGCCATTTCATGACGGATCCTAAAGCAGCTGAAACTCGAGGAAAGTAGATTCTCCTCATTGATGCCACTTATCCTCCATAAACCCCTTGGGGAGTATTCTTCTTTCTTTCTCCCTCTTTCTTCTATTTGTTTTCCTTTTTCTACTTTGCTTTTTGAAATAAATACAGTCTCTCTTTCTATGATTGCTACATATTATGAACTTGGACATTTTGGTTTTAATGGATCATTTTGTTTGGTCTGCCATTCTTGACTCTTCGATTACATGTCGTGGTAGTTGATTTGATGTTGTTGATTGCCTAAGTTGGTATTGACCTTGTGAGATTTTGAGCCTGCATGAATGGAATTCATCTTTTGCCATTCTTTCTTTCATGTGTGCATCTACTCATGATTTGTGTTCTCTACAACTTGCTCCTTTTCTTTTTGAAACTACATTTTTCATTTACGTGCATAAGTATGATGGAAGCTTGTTTTCTTTCTTTTATTTTCCTCACTTATGGCCAAATAGTCTTTCCCTTCCATTATGATTCCTTTGCTAGCCCTTTGTGCCTTTTTGACTCATTCTTTTCTAAGCCACATTACAAGCCTAAGCAAAAAACCATTTTATTCCGCACTTTGAAAATTTATTGAGCATTGGTTTCACCTTGGTTTTGTGTTTAAGTGTGGGGGTTGCTCAGAGTGCAACGCTTTAAGTGTGGGGGGATGTTTGCTTTTGTCATTGTGATTATGTATATAGTATAGTTTCATTTTTCTCAAAAAAAAAAAGGAAAGAAAGAAAAAGAAAGAAAGGAAGAAAGAAAGAAAAGCAAAAGAAAAAAAGAAAAGAAAAGAAAGAAAAGCAGAAAAAAAAAGAGAAGAAATAAAGAAAGAAAATACATAGAAAGAAAGGAGATATACAAGTAAAATAAAAATTTTCTTACATAGAGAATGATTGTGTTAATGAGTGCTCTTTTTAATTTCTTTGGTGCTTAGCCTCTCATTCCATACTATTACCTACCTTCACCCTAACCCCATTACAACCTTTCATAACAAGCTCTCTTGATTTGTGCATGCATGTGTTATGAGTAGTGGAGACGTAGAAATTGAGCAAGCTTTATGGTAGAACAAATTTCTTGAGTAGAATTTGAGCGATACACTTATTTACCTTAAACACTTGAGAGATTGATTGATTGAGCGCATCATTTGAGAGGCCATCTTTTGTGAATAGCATCATTGATGAGATTGCCATGAATTGTAATTTGAGATGAAGGGATTGTGGTCTTGGTTGATTCATCTTTTGGAGCTTTGTGTCCCTTGTTCAATTTTTGCATTGTTAGCAATTATTAGAAAAGAAGAGTTTCTCCTTTAGGTCTTTTTCTTTGAATTTTGATCGGGGAGTGCAAAAAGATAAGTGTGGGGGAATTTGATAATTGAATATTTCATACACTACTTTTTGTCTCTTGATTTATAATTTAGGACTCTTTAGCTAATAAATAATGGCTTTTATACTTATTTGGGCTTTGGGCCTTTTATTATAATTTAGCCATTATTTAATAATAAATTCTATTTTTACAATGCTTCATTATTTTTACCATAACTCTTAAACCAGACATCGGATTTGCCTCATTTGTGTCTCATATTTTAGATGATTCAGAGAGCTACAATTGTTATGAAGACATGAAGAGCAAATTCGGACAAGAGGGTGGTCGATTTTGGAGCCGAAGTCATATGTATTTTTGGGCTCGAATTTTGTAATTAAAGCCCATTTTATTTTATTTTCATTTTGGGCTGACCCATTTCCATTTTAGGTTTAGGTTTAAGTTAGATGGCAACCACAAACATTCAGACATACACATTTTTAGACAGCTTTAGATTAAATACGAAGTGTTATTTTCTCTCAATGTTCTTCATCCGTTCATCGTGTTCTTCGTGTTCATGATGAACTTCTTCATTTCGTTCGATTTTCGTTCGCATAACCATGACTAGCTAAGCTACCGTGATTGACCCATGGATTGAGGATTCCACTATCCAGAGGACTTGCGCTTAATCGATAACCTTCTAACTCGTTTTTGCATTCTTTAATCGGATTCGATTTTTGGATTTGGATTGGGCTTTTGATTAAAAACGCAGATCGACATTTCCCAAGGACGTAGTTCGAACTAGGTTAAAGTATTACCGTGCGATCGTACAGTGATACGCCACCGATTCGAACAAATTTCGAGCGATTGGTTGAGGGAATTTCGGACAAATGCGAGAGATTTCAATTTGTCCGGAGTCGATCACGAGTTCGGTTATAAATGCATTTTCGTCCGAGGAAGGGAAGTGGTGGAATTCGAAATCCCGGGTTAATCCTCTGTTAATCTTCTCGTTTAATCTATGTTGTTTCATTTTGTTTCGCATATTTTTCGTTTTTAATCTCTTCCGAATCAAAAACCCCGATTTTATCGTTTATGGTCTATTGTTGTTCAAATTAAACCGACCGTGAATTCGTTGGGAAACGACCCAGTTACATTATCGCAAATCCTTTTATAATCTGGTTATTTTGGGAGATTACGGAAAATCTCTCGTCATGCAAGTCGTGGCGGTTTTAGCCTTGGAAATTCCTCACATAAGAGGAAGGCACCTTGGAACAACTTCCGAGGTGGTGGGTAGAAACCATTCCAGTCTGGACAGCGGAACTATGCTAGAGTGTCGGATTTCCGACTGTGTATGAAATGGAAAATACCATCCAGGAACTAGCTGTGAAGGGAGACAAATCTGCTACAAATGTTAGAAGCCGGGGCACATTAGCGTGAACTGTCCTCAAAGTGTTCCAGAAATAAGGCCACAAAACCCGGGTCGGGTTTTCGCTCTGACAAATGAGGAGGCCAAGAAATCTCCAGAGATGATCCAAGGTACTATATCTCTTAATGGGAATCTACTACTGGCATTGTATGACTCGGGTGCTAGCCATTCATTTATTTCATATGATTGTGCAAATCGCTTAGGTATGCATGCCTATAGATTACCTTATGACTTGATAGTATCTACACCCCTTGGCATGAAATCTTTAGCTTTTGATGCATGTCTTAATTGTATTGTGAGTGTAAATGGGCGAGAGTCCAATATAGACCTTATTCGGTTACCACTTCGTGACATTGACGTCATTCTCGGTCTCGATTGGCTAACGACAAACAATGCAATGATCGATTATGGTAATAAGAAGATATTGTTCTCACATACACAAGGCATAGATAAGATTGATGTGAGGCTAAATCTTCTCTCTGTTGCGGAAGCTAAAAGATGCATGAAGCACGGATGCCAAGCGTATATGGTCTTCTTCTCAATCAAGGCGGAAGTCGAACCGTTACTCGAAGACATCTTAATCGTAAATAAATTCCCTGATGTGTTCCCTAAAGACCTCACTGAGTTACCACCAAAAAGGGAAGTCGAATTCGCCATCGAATTGATGCCCGGAACGGGGTCAATATCAAAAGCGTCGTATCGAATGGCACCAAACGAGATGCAGGAGTTGAAGAAACAACTTGAAGAACTACTAGAGAAAGGGTTTATTCGACCCAGTGTGTCACCATAGGGAGCCCCTGTGCTCCCTGTGTTGTTTGTGAAGAAGAAAGATGGGAGCTTGCGACTTTGTATCGACTACCGAGAGTTGAATAAGGTAACCATTAAGAACAAGTACCCACTTCCCAGCATTGATGATCTACTTGACCAATTATCTGGTTCTTGTGTCTTTTCAAAGATCGATTTACGCTTGGGATACCACCAGCTGAGAGTTAAAGCTAGTGATGTTCCAAAGATGGCCTTCAGGACCAGATATGGGCATTACGAATTCTTGGTGATGCCTTTTGGTTTGACAAATGCACTTGCCGTGTTCATGGATTACATGAACAAAATATTTCGTCAACACCTGGACAAATTTGTAGTGGTGTTTATTGACGACATTCTTATATACTCAAAGAGTAGAGAAGAACACGAAGAACATCTGCGAATGGTACTAAGTGTACTAAGGGAGAAGCGACTCTTTGCTAAGTTAAGCAAATGTGAGTTTTGGCTTCCAGAAGTGAGATTTCTGGGCCATGTTATATCACGCGACGGAGTTGCTATTGACCCTAGCAAAGTGGAAGCAATTCTGGGCTGGAAAAGGCCGGAGATGGTGATGAAGATACGTAGTTTTCTAGGTCTGGCAGGATACTACCGCAGATTCATACAGAATTTCTCACGTCTTGCCTTACCACTAACAAAGCTCACGAGGAAGAATCAATCGTTTGTATGGGATGAGGATTGTGAGAGGAGCTTCCTAGAACTGAGGGAGAGGTTGACCACAGCACTAGTGTTGATAATCCTAGATCGGAGTGAGACTTATATGGTCTATAGTGATGCCAGTGGGCATGGATTGGGACGTGTCCTGATGCAGCAGGGCAGAGTGGTAGCTTACGCCTCTCATCAGCTGAAGCCTCACGAGTCAAACTATCCAACGCATGGTTTAGGGCTTGTGGCTATCATGTTCGCTTTGAAAATATGGAGGCATTACTTACACGGTGCGACCGTAAAATTATATTACGACCACAAGAGTTTGAAATATATGTTTGATCAGAAAGAACTCAACATGAGGCAACGTCACTGGATGGAGTTGCTAGAAGATTACGACCTAGAGATCAAGCATCATCTGGGTAAAGCGAACGTCGTTGCAGATGCTCTCAGCAGAAATTCGGTGCATGTAGCATACATGATGATTCAAGAGTGGAGACTGCTTGAAGATCAGAGACCTAAGCCTGTCAAATCAGGTTTGCATGAATTATAATACGCCCGGTGAAGCCTATCTTGCAAGTCTTCTTATTAGCCAAGGAGAATACGACCTGAGAGATGAAGTCGAGGAAGCTCAAAGGAAAGATGAGTGGGCCATTGCAGCACGAGAGATGATCTCACGGGGCGAGACTCAGGACCATGATCTATCAACTAGTGGCTTGGTCAGGTACAAGAAGCGAATCTACGTACCGAAGGATGATGAATTGCGGCGAAAGATACTGGATGAGGCTCATAAGAGTAAGTATACTCTACATCCCGGAATGGTCAAGATGTACCGGAACTTAAAATCTGAGTTTTGGTGGCCCGGGTTGAAGAAAGATGTAACTCAATATGTGGCCGGATGCTTGACTTGCAAAAAAGTGAAGATCGAACATCAGCAACCCCCTGGTTTTCTTCAAGGACTAGAAATTCCATAATGGAAGTGGGAAAATGTAACCATGGATCTGGTGGTGGGTTTGCCCAAGATCCGGAACCACGATGCGATCTGGGTAATTGTTGATTGACTAACTAAGTCATCACATTTTATCCCCATAAGCGTCAACTATTCCTCGGAATGGTTGGCGAAGATTTATATCAAAGAGATCGTGAGACTCCATGGTGTACCTAAGAGCATTGTCTCTGACCGAGATCCGTGATTTACATATCGATTCTGGCAGGCATTGCATAGAGAGTTGGGTTCAAAGATGAAATACAGTACGGCTTATCACCCTCAAATCGATGGCCAGTCGGAAAGGACGATACAGACGCTTGAAGATATGTTAAGATCGTGTGTATTGGACTTTAAAGGAAATTGGGATCAACATCTTTCATTGCCTGAGTTCGCATACAACAACAGCTATCATGCGAGCATACAAATGGCTCCGTTTGAAGCATTATATGGGTGAAAGTGTGAGTCACCTATATGCTGGATGGAATTGTCTGAGAGGCAATTTCTTAGAACAGATTTAGTTGATGAGACCTCCAAACAAATTGTTTTGATCAAAAGGAGGCTCCTAGCAGCTCAAAGCAGACAGAAGAGCTATGCTGACAAAAGGAGGACACCTCTAGAGTTCGAAGTCAGAGACCATGTGTTTCTGAAAATATCCCCGGTAACCGGTGTTGGTAGAACACTTAAGAGGCAAAAACTAAGTCCTCGTTACACGGGACCTTTCGAAATCCCGGCAAAACATGGACCCGTCGCTTATCGATAGCCTTACCCCGAACCTAAGTAATCTCCATAACGTTTTCCACGTTTCTCGTTGAAGCAATACCAACCAGATCACGATCATGTCATCGAATATGAAGAAGTTGAGGTGCGTCATGACAATACCTTCGTAGTCAAGCCAGAGAAAATTCTCGATCACTGAGAGAAACGGCTTAGAAACAGAACCATTCCGATTGTTAAGGTGCTCTGGAAGGGTTTATCACCTAACGAGGCAACTTGGGAAACAAAGGAGGATATGAAAGAGAAATATCCAGAGTTTATGGCCCGAAGTCTAACTACGATAGAATAAATTTTGAGGGCAAAATTTTATTTAACGGGGGGAGAAATGTAATACCCGAAAATTTGTATTTCTTCTAAATATTATATTTTGATAAATGATACCTATTTAAAATAGGAGAGTATGTTGTCTCTAAATTGCATAGTTTATTTATCATAATTCTTGGGCAACTTTTCTTTGAAATTTTAATAAGCTAAGGATTAATTTTCTAATTTTCATTTAGGGATCATAAAATACAAAATAACTATCATATTAAAGTATGGTTCTTAAATAACCAAAAGAAACAATAAAATATGATGAAAAAGACTTAAACAAATAAAGGAGAATTAATAGAGATTTGTGAGTAATTAAGTCTCTACCAATTGAATAAATTAGTAGATCTTCCTAGTTAATCAAATAGCTAATTAATGAAGAAATTAAACATTTATTTTTTTGATTAGCTAAACAAATCATAGCTAATTGTACAATTAGGGATTAATTAAATCTATAAATAAGCTTAAAACCTCTAGTACATAGATTAACCAATAGGAATCAAAGAAATAGGATAGGAATTTAAAAAGAAAAGATGAAGGTAAGAGAAAAGGGGGGACGGTTTTTGGTGAGAGAAGGGGGGGAGAGAGAGAGAGAGGGAGGGAGAGAGAATGGGATTAAAATATAATTTTTATTAGAACACATGTTGTATTATATTATTATATTCTAAATCCTATGCAACTAATATGGACCAATGAGAGTCCTTTGCTCATATTTTGTGTCTTCATGGAAGCACAAATTAACATGAGCCATTGATAAGAAAAGATGATCTAAGGGATGTAATTCTTGGACTTTTACTATAAATAGGGGCCTTGCCCTTCATAATTCTTCACCCCAAATCAAACTTTAAGAGCTGATTTCTAAGAGTAGAGTGAAGCAAGAAGGAGGAAGGAGCTGCAAGAAGCTTTAAGAGGTAAGCTTGTCTTTAGTTTTTAGTTTCTAGTCTTTAGTTCTATAGTTCTTAATAGTTCTTAGTATAAATGCTAGGATAATCTAGGAAATAGGTAAAGTAATTTTCCATAGTTGTTTTCAAGCCTCATTGCATTTAAAGATGCCTGACGAGGTGGGAACGTGTTGGGAAGTGACTTTTAGAATTAATAAAACAATTTAGAATAAGATAGGAATTGTGGAGTGTTGCTGGGCAATGAGAGTCAGGTTGATAGAGAGTAACATTTTATATGCAAGATTATCTTCAAAAATTCTGAAATAATTCATGAGTAAAGTAGACATTTGGATATTTCTAAATATGTATAATATGTGTCATTTAGAGTTTTGTACAAGGAGAAAATTTTTTTGGAAATAAGGCTACGTTTTTCTGGAAACAATTTTGGGTAAAGGTTGAAGATCATTAAACTGGGAATGATCCACTAATTCTGGGATGAAAACCAATATTTTTTCTCAAAAGTAGACATGCTAAGGTTTTCGGGAAATTTTACGGAACCTTGTTTTGATTTTTTTGGAATTAGTTATGATTTTTCAAAGTTAAGGAAAAATCTGTCTAGAAATGCTGAAGTAGTGTTTTTTTTTTTTGAAATAAAGGGATATTATTAGAATAACAAATCCATTAGGGATAAAAAAAAAGGGGTCCGTAGTGGCTAAAGTACCTCTTAGACTGCGATTTATAAAGAAATAATGTGGTTGTACATTTATAGGCTATCCAAGAGCCATAACGATAAATAGACGTACCGCTATCCACACCGACTAAGGTACAACGCGTACTGTAACACTAACTCTAATGCTTATTGTATGCTTATATTTGATAGATTATTTCATAAAGACATGGACAAGACTTGGTCTTGGGTCATGCACTATGGTTAGGGCTGTCTTAATCATTGTTTACACATTCAGCTATATACGGGTTATAGTCTTGATAATGTCGTAAGATTGTTTCCGTAGCGCTGAGGACACGACATGCTGTCATGGCACTAGTTAGTGCAAAGGTGGGTGACTTTACATGTATTGTGTGCTATGTACTATTGATATGTTAATCTTGCATCTGCTGTATGCTTATGTATTGACTACTGCTGTAATGTCATAAATATCTGTCATCCATATACTGTATTACTTGAGCATGAGGTTAACCATTACCTGAGGTCCAATGGACATTGGACCTCAGCTCTTTCTATAGCATTAAGGTCTGGAGGACCGAGGGCTGAAGACAAGGGTAAGTAGCACGCCTGAAGACTCGACTAGAGATTTTTATTTTGGATGTATAAATGTTAATTTTTTTTTATTTGTGGAATAATGTACCGCAACTAGATACACCATGGTTAAATATTTTGTTTACAGTATTATCAGCTACTCACTCTTTTAAATTGCTCCGATGCTCCACTCTGATTAAAAATACATGACTCCGCTTTTGAAAAATGGGGCGTTATAGACCAATGAGAATCTTTTATGCATATTTTGTGCCTTAATAAAAACATAAAACAACATAAGCCATCGATTGTGGAAAATGATCCAAAGGTTGTAATCCTTAGACTTTTCCTATAAATAGAGGGCAACCCTCTTCACAATTCTTCACACCAACTCATACCAAATAGGTGAGTTTAAGAGAGGAGTGGAGCAAGAAGGAGGAAGGAGTAGCAATAATCTTCAAGAGGTAAGCTTTAGCTTTTAGTTCTCTAGTCTTTAGTTTTGTTCTTAGTATAAATGTTAGTTTAATCTAGAAAATATGTAACCTTATATCTGCTGTGTGCTTATGTATTGTTGTAACCTTACATCTGCTATGTGCTATATATTGCTTAATGTTGTAATGTTATAAATATCTGTCATATATATTTTGTCATACTTGAGCATGAGGTTAACTATTACCTAAGATCCAATGGGTATTGGACCTCAGTACTTACCATAGCTTCAGGGTCTGGAGGACCGAGGGCTGATGATAAGGGTAAGCAGCCCACGTGATGACCTGGCCGGAGTTTTTTTTTTTGGGCTTTATATTATTTTGAAATATTTGGGATAAATGTACCGCTACTATAACTAACCATGGTTAATATTTTGTCGCATACTCATCAGTTCACTCACTCTTTTGAATTGCTCCGATGCTCTACTCGATAATATTATCTTAATTCCGCTTTTGAAAAATGGGGTGTTACATTTTTGATATCAGAGCATTTCATTCTGACACGAATTTAACGAAGTTACTCCAAAACAGTTTGGTGTCTAGGCATGGTTTGTCTTTGTGGATCAGTCAATTAGTCGCCATGAATTCGGGGAGGCTCCCACAAAGACACCTACTTGGCCAAATTGTTTGATTAACTGAGTTAGGTTCTAAGCCTTTAACTTAGAGCATGTTTTCAAAATGAGTACTGATATAACCTTGGTGTGATGTTGTAAAGATGGACAGAGATGAATCCTCGTATATGAACTATGTTGGAAAGATGAGGCACACCACCCGAAAATCCGTAATTCCTGAGATGGTAGGATGTAGGATTAACCCTGATCCTATCTACCCTCCGCCCGAACCCGAATATCACCTTAGACCGGAATATCCTAATGAGCCTAATTATGACCCAGAACCGGTTCATGCCATACCCTTGAACATAGTACACCATGAACCACAGAACCCGATGAACCAAATCATTCTTCTATAGGAGACAACTTTGACTACCCTCAGATTCAAGACCTTGAAAGCGATGACGAAGCCAAATCGCCATACCTGCAGTATGCCCTAAATGATAACCTTGTGTTAACGCAAGCCCTGCAATTAGACCTTATGTAGGCAGAACAAAACTCAGAAACCAACACAAAAAAAACCTACTTTTTCCTAAACCGAGTACAAGAGTTCTATGTGATGAACTCACATTTCCAAATTCCTTACTCTCCCGGAGAGTGGATCAGATCCACTCTGTACCATTTTCCTCGAACCCATTTTTGGGTGGAAAAGACAAACGAACTCCTAGTGGAAGGACCTATCCAAAACGTTCAAACTTACCTCTGGCATCTCAGATGCCTTGTCTACCAAAACATGTAGTGGAAGGATGGAAGCAACATCGGTGCCAATAAAAGAAGTTTGTGGAAGAGTAGTAGAAGCTATAGTAATGTAGTATAGTATTGTTTTCTTAAAGACCATTTCAAAAGTTTGCTTTTTTATATGATAATGATTTGATTAAGGGCGTACGACTAGTGAATAAGTGATTAACGAGGTCAAACATCTTCAACTTTAATTTGTATTTCAAAATTTTATGAACATATGCATTACAAATAAAATAATTTGTAGCATCAAAGAAATTATTGTTTTTCAAAAGATAATTGGAAAAGTTTTGTAATACCTAGGATTTTCCCTAAAATCCTTAACCTTTTATTTTAATGAATAAAATGAAAGTTAATATATTGTAACATCCCAAATTTTTGGGATTTTAAATTAGAGATGTTGTGTGGAAAATTATTATTAGAATTTGGCCTGAGTAATTATAATATTAATTACTGAAAATATAGGGCTTACTTTCTCAAAAAAAAAAAAAAGGAAAAGAATAAATTCAATTAGGAATTTATTTCCTTACAATATGTGAATTTAAAATTATGGAACATTGGCAAAAGAAAAACTGCACGTGTGACCATATTTATATATACCAATACCCCTCCAATGGCCATACATTTAACCTCGGCCCACCGAAACCAACTCAACCCATTAGTTCTAAACTTCTAATACATATACCAAATACCCCTTCAATAGCTGCACACTTAACCACAACCCAACAATAAAAACACTAAACCCATATCACCTCAATCCATCGAACCCATTTGGCCCAAAGACCAATTTCATTCACACCCCTCAGCTTACACGAAATGCATCAGATGATATTAAAAAAAAAAAAGGAAACAACAACAATGTACCTATATAGTTAAGCAGAAGAATGGAAACTAGAAAGCAAAGACATATTTTTTCAGTTCTTCCCTACTTCTACGGTCAGAACACGCAAAAGCATTAGGAGATATATATTAGCATCATTTACGAAAAGGCAAAGACACGTTAAAGGCATAAATATAGTCAAAAGGAAATCTCAGCCCCCTTTCGTCATTCGGCCAACGGTAGCATCAGAATAGGAAACAACAAATCAGATATGTTTAAACCAAACCATTGGAAATAATCAGAAAGCCACGTGACCATACTCCTTGACCCAAATCAACCCAACCCAAACCCATTATCCCATTTAAATTATATTCTCATGCTCCTCAGTTTAGCAAACCGAAACGCAACAGCAAAATAGATTTAACGTATTAGCACCCCCCCTTTCATTAGGGTGGCCGACTGTAGCACTAGTTTAGGAAAAAAAAAAAAAGAGCGCCGAACACGTTAAGCCACAGCGGCACACATTGTTCCATACGCATCAACCAGCAGGAGACCATACCTGCGTTTTCGAGCAACACACCCTGGGTATTCTTTTGACCGTTACCTTGTACGTCTCGGTCCAAACCCTTAGCCTACTATATATCTGTTCCTTCTCAGCTTGTTTTCATTCACCCTGCTTCAGCCAAGCTGAGACCGAACGTGAGAGTGAAACAGTGAAGGAACGTGAAAGAAAGAGGAGGGTAGGGAGAGAGTCAAGAGCAAGGTGTGAATCCGAGAGGGAAGAGTGAGACCCATATGTGAACCTCCTCATCGTGAATGCTCTGCAAATACACCAGGAAACATAGTGGAACCGAGGAAGGAAAGAAAAGAACTTGAGTTGTGATCAATCCTACTCCCCTGCGTTTAGTTTCGAAAACAGAGGTGAGACATTGTCCTTTTAACTTTGTTGCTGCAATTTTCACGCCATATTTAAAAGAGAGATAGGAAAAGTGTTTTTGTAATGCTATAGATATATGTAAAACCTTACTGATATGCGAAGCCACAAAACGTGAAAGAGAAAACATATACATAATATATATTGCTGCTTATGAGTCACAGTCTTGTGGGGTTTAAACGAAAGCGAAGACTTAGAGAGCTTGTTGTATCATATGGCATGTGTAGCTGGTTTTAAGAATATGTGGGTTTGTGCACGTTGATACCCTCTGTTCTAGTGTAAGGCATTAGTTTAGATAAGAAGAAGAAGAAGAAGAAAAACGGGGGAAGTTCACTGTGCTAGTTTATATATATATATATATATATTTTGAGTTGCGTGATTAGGAAAATCCAAATCATTTCGATGCCTGTGCGCTATAACTTTGATAAATAAAGGCGCATGTAGGGCGGGTGTTGAAAGTGGAGCCTAAATACCCAAGAGGGGGGTGAATTGGGTATTCTTAAAATTTTAAAAACTAGGTCTGTTTTGGACAAGTGAAAACAGTATATCGGAGGAGAAGGGTAAGGAAAGCTTGCACAAGAGAAATTATCCCGGGTTCGGTCTTATCTCGACCTACATCCAGGTCCCCAAACCACACTTGGGATTTTCAATCCACTAAAACTCAACAATTGATTACAAACTGTACTCGAGTAGTTCTCTCACTAGAACTCACTCCCCTTACAAGTTGCAATCAATACACCCAACCACCAAGTCCCCCGACTTGTGGTTATCTCAATCAATGAATGATTTACGTAAATAACTCTCTTACGGAACGAGATAAGATGAACACGAAGTACAAGTATCAAATTGATACAATACTGAAAGAAGCCGAACACAATAAATGATACTTAATAAATTTTCCCTCTCAGTAGGTGTATCAGCTTGAGAAGAAGTTAATGCACTCTATTTATAGGTAGAGAACATTAAATGACCGTTGCTTGAAGAATCCAACCGTTGTAGGTGATTAGCTTAAGGTATGGTCATCTTCTCTCTCTAAACTTCTGCTAATCCAGGTGTTAATTTGATCTGGTGTGATTCTCTGAGAATTTGCCCGTTGGAGATTACTTTGCTTGTTGTAGTAAGCATTCTTTAACGTTCGTAAGGCGTGCTCGGATGAATTAGTCGAAAGTAGGTAGATTTGCGAGAGGTGCATTAAATGCACCGCACACTTTTTGCTTTATGGCTTTGACCTTCAATAATCTTCATCGATCTTAATGAAATTCACTCAACAAACTTGTTAAACATAGCTAGGAATATGATTGAATGAATTATGGAAGCAATAAGACCAAACAACAATGATTTGCAAATTCGTATAATTCAAAAATCAGTTTTTACCGTTGTATACTAGAGTAAGTTCATGCTTACTCGAGTTTGGCACAGTATACAAGTGTCCATACCTTTGCAAGATCCAATGGGATACCGGAGTATGCACCTTTCGAGAGGCAAACCAACGTGTCTTGTGTTTGAAAGACAAAACCTATACCGAGTATGTGCTCCTTTACTTGAGTAAGCAACTTTGTTTGAAAAATCCTTTTGCTCTCGGAAGTCCAATACTCGGGTTTGGCTACCCATAACCGCAAGTATTGACTTAGTTTAAAAATCCTGGTTCCTCTCTGGAAGTCCAATACTCGAATATGGTTACCCATACTGCAGTATTGACTTAACTTGAAAAAATTGGTTGCTCTCTGGATGGCCTTTACTCGAGTTTGGCTACCCATACTGCAGTATTGACTTAATTTAAAAATCCTGGTTGCTTTCTGGAAGTCCAATACTTGAGTATGGCTAGCTATCGCAAAGTATTGACTTAGTTTGAAAATCCTGGTTGCTTTCTGGAAGTCCAATACTTGAGTATGGCTAGCTATACTGCAGTATTGACTTAGTTTGAAAATCCTGGTTGCTTTCTGGAAGTCCAATACTTGAGTATGGCTAGCTATACTGCAGTATTGACTTAGTTTGAAAATCCTGGTTGCTTTCTGGAAGTCTAATACTTGAGTATGACTAACTATACTGCAGTATTAACTTAACTTGAAAAACTTGGTTGCTCTCTGGATGTCCAATACTCCAGTATGGCTAACTATACTGCAGTATTGACTTAACTTGAAAAACTTAGTTTCTCTCTGGATGTCCAATACTCCAGTATGGCTAACTATACTGCAGTATTGACTTAACTTGAAAAACTTGGTTGCTCTCTGGATGTCCAATACTCCAGTAATCAAACCTATACTAGAGTATGCAACTATCAGAATGTTTTTAAACTGACTTTGCAAACTTCAAAACATGTTTTACATTTGTTGTTAATCATCAAAACATATTGAGAACTAACAGGTGTTACATGTATCAAATGATTATAATTCGTCCATTTTAATTTTAGGCAAATTTCATATTGAAATGAATTAACACGTGATTACTTATGAGACTACAATTAGGGAAAATAAAATGTGACATAATTAACACATAAAATAATAGTTAATTTATAACCAAGAGAGACAAGAAAGTAATATGAAAACACTTAAGTAAATTAAAGGAAATTTGCAAAGATTAATGAGCAATAAGGCTTAAGTTAATTAAGATCATTATGTACCAAATGAAGTTCTAAAATCATGAAATTTTATAGGGTTAAAGTAGACATGTAGGATTTTTTGTTCAAGGAGATACAAATTCTTTAAGTTGGATCACGTTTTTAAACGATAATCTGAACAGTGGTTGGAAAAATTAAAACTGGTATTGACTCATGTATTTCGAGATAAAGATGTTATTTTTAGAAGAAAATAAACTTGTCAAGGGTCATTTTAGCTTTGAAAGCACACCGATTCAATTTTGTAGAATTAGTTATGATTTTTCAAAGTTACCAAAAAATTTAGGCAGAAATGTTGAAATTCTGTTTTTAAAGAAATGTAAGGGTATAATTGGAATAACAAATCCACCAAGGGTAAAAAGGTCAATTGTGACTAAGGTATTTCTTAGGATATTATTTATAAAGGAAATAATACGGTGATAACATTATAGGATATCCGAGGAATCAAAGATCGGTACCCAGAGGAGAACGTATCGCCAGCTACGCAGACTAAGGTAGGGACGCGTATTGTAACTCTAACTCTTATGTGTCTTATATGTTTATATGTGATTGTATGATTCATAAAGTCATGGACAAGACTAGGTCTTGGGTCATGCATCATAGTTAAGGCTCGGTCTTTGGTCACCTGTTTATATACATTTAGCTTTGTGCGGGTTGTAGTCATGATAATACCATAGGGTTGTTTTTCTAGCGCTAAGGACACGAGGAGTCGTGATACTGGTTAATGCAAACGTTATAACATTACATGTGTTGTGTGCTATGTATTGTTGTGTTGTTAACATTACATCTGCTGTGTACTATGTATTGTTGTAACTTTACATATATATATGGTTGATGATGAAATGTAATGAATATCTATTACATATACGTTATTACTTGAGCATGAGGTTAACTGTTACCTGAGATTCAATGGGTATTAAATATCAAAAGTGACCCTAGCTTCAGGATCTAGAGGATCGGGAGCCAATGCCTATGGACTCAACCGGAGTTTTGATATTTTGGGTTGTATTTATACCGTTTGATATTTTGTGTCTATATATTTGGATAACTGTATTGATATTCCCTCGACTAGATACACCACAAACGGTTTAAGTTATAGTCATGTGCCAGTTACTCATCCGATTAATCCAACTATTACACTCAATCGCTCCATTCTAATGATGTTCATATATACTCTTTATTAATATACATAATTAGTAGTATATAATTAGGGGTGTTACATTTTTGGTATTAGAGCTAATTTCTAGAGCATGGTTTGGTTAGTTGTAGAACTCGAGTACTGATATAACTTTGGTCATATGATGCAATAAAGATGGACAGAGATGGACCCTCTTATATAAACTACTATGGGTGAGTTAGACGTACCGCACGGAAATCGGTGAACCTTGGATTCATAAGGATTAAGATCAACTCTGAACCAATCTACAATCCTGGACTCGAGTATCCTCTTGAACTTGAATACAACCCTCTACCGGAGTACAACCCTGAACCCCTACCAGAGTAGCCTTTTGAACCCATACAAAATCCTAAACCCTTGAACTTATATTTCCCTACACCTATATATGAGCCAGGACCGTGTACCATTATGGACCGAAGTACCCACTTTTACCTATATATGATCCCGAACCCCTAAATATTGCACCCTTCGACATGGCACAACCTCTACCGGAGCTGAAAGAACCAAATCCATCTGGCGATTCGTCTGTTGGAGATAACTTTAATGACCCCCAGTTTAACAACCCGGAAACCTCTAATAATGAGTTTTATACCAACCCCTGTTATGAACCTGTCTTGGTTCTGGACCAAAATAGGACATTGGTGGATATCCTGCAAACTGACTACATGTTTGCCGAGCAAAGTACAACAACTATAAAGGAGGAATACTACCAATACTTAGAGTGTGTAAAGACGATATATGATCGGAGGAATGTGCACTTCATCCCTTCCTATTCTCGTGAAGATGGGGCGAAGTTTACTTTGTACCATTTCTCTCAAACCTGCTTATGTATAGAGAAGACAAACGAGCTGCTAGATGGCGAACTTATAGCCCATTTCCATCCTTTTCTGTGACATCTTAAATTGTTTGTAGACAACCATATGTAGACGGGAAGCAAGATCAGCGTCAGTGAAAGAAAGCTGTGGAGAATAGTGGTAGAAGCTATATTGTAGTTGAATGAGTAATGTAGTGTAATTTGTTGTGTTAGTGTGTAATAACGCTTCTCTAAAACCCCTGAGAAGTTGTAAAATACCAGATATGACTAAGAAAAGGTCTGTAACATATAAGCTTGTTTGACGAGTATATTAGGAAGCACTAATGTTTGTAACATACTAAGGATATGTTGAATATAAATATGTTTGCAGTATATTCTCAATGATTACTTATCCTTGATATCTATGTATGTTTTTCTTAATAAATTATAGAGGATTAAGAATGGCAAATTTAAGAGAAGTCGGAGCTCCTAGAGGCAGAGGTAAGATTGAAATAGAGAGCAAATGTAAGATTGAAATATATATACTCGAGTAGCAAATTACCTATACTCGAGTACTACTTACTCTATACTCGAGTAATACTCCGAAGAAGTTGATTTGTTCAGACACAAATCTTGTACTTGGGTTGACCAAAGCCCTTACTCAAGTATCATACTCGAGTAAGCCATGAGTAGTGCTTGAGTACTGAGTTGAACATCTCTGAACTTTGCTTTGAATCTTCATGTACTTGAGTAACACAACAACCTTACTTGAGTACTCGTCTTCTGATATCAATGCAGAGTTATAACTGATATCATACAGAGTACCCAATGAACCAGTACTCGAGAATAGTCAGATTGAGTATGCTCGAGTAAACTTAAGGGCATACTCGAGTACACTCTTGCCTTAGACAATATTTACTGATTCAAAATCTTAACCATTTTCAATTGAAATCTTAACAACTTTCAAGTTTGGTTATCATCAAAACTCCGAGAACTATCATAAAACGCATCTGAGCATGTTTGCCTCCATAGTTATTTACACTTTACATTCACCCATTCACGCCAGCGCCTAGCCCACCAACGGAAACCCTCCTCCATTTATGTTAAAGAATCAAACTTTGTTCTCAGATCCGGTGGCTCCCTCCTTTTGAATATGAATCTGCCTCTTCCTCTTTCATTGATCTCCATTACGCGCTTTCGTCTGGTTAAATCTTTCTCTTCCCCCAACCCTACTTCATTTCCAAAAATTCTTAGATTTGTTTTTAATTCGAATTCTGATTCTTGTGCCCCTTTTTGATCTTGCTTCATGTTGATGCCTATGCTGGTTGCTGAGAGACGGAGACGACATCAGATTTTTGATCTCGCTTCGTGCTTGTTGACCATCCGATTCATGATTTGCCGTGTCATATGCGTGTCCATGTCGTTCGAGTGTTGGATACGTTTAAATCACAAAATTTCACGTGTACGTGTTACATAGGGTGAATATTATGATCCTTGATATGCTACACATTCCTTCAAAAGGTGAGCTCTCAAATTCACAACAATTAAACATTTTAGTATTATTTGGTATATACTTTTTTTTATTTTACTTTTTCATAGTGCACATGAAAAGTATGATATATTCCCTTCCTAATCATCGAATTGATATCATTATAAGGCTACATTAATAAATGAATCATACCTTGATTTCACATACTTTATTTTATATAGGGGTGTACGTGAATGCATGAAGTTTGTTATGTACACACACTATAAGCATTTGATAAATGAGAAAAAATATGGGAAAATTTCACTCAAGAATATTGTAGCCAATTAATATCAAATGACTCAAGAAATTCTGAAACCTCACTGGAAAGACTTGGGGGAAAAATGAAATTAAAAGTTATGCTAAAAAGACATCAATACCCATTATTTTTTATAAAAACAATCCAACATTTTTCAGCCACTGTTGTATCCATCGGAAATTTCTCCAATTCTCAGCAGTTGATTGGGGATAAGTTGACTGTTTACGACGATGATTCTGAGTACAACATCCAAGCAATTCCTGCCAAGGCAACGTTCCCACAAAACAAAATGACAGATATATAGTTAAAACAACCATAAGCGATTGAAAACTTCACCTTCAACTAGTGGCGGAGCCACGCTTCTGTAGGTGACTGCAAGTCAGACATACATTGAGTTTTTTTTTTCCTGCAAATGTGGAGAAGTGAAGATCGATGTTCGACTCTCAAGCTTGAAGAAATGATGATGGCTGCTCCTCTGGTCAAATCTCCAGCCACTCTCAAATCTGGAAGCACGCCAACATTAATGGTGTGGTGGTGAGGTTGTAGGTCACCGTTGGTGATGGAGGAACGATGGACGCCGACGACAATGGGGATGATGGTGATGGTTGCTGGCGAAGATGGAGCTAAAGTAGAGGAGGATGAGGATGAAGGTGATGCTTGGTCTTTAAGTCTCACAGCTCAACTATTTATCTCGCTTCCTCTCTTGCGTCTATCTCAGGTTGCAGGAAGAAGAGTTCCTAGTCAAAATGCGTTTTGACCAGGGACCTAACTGAAAACTTTAAAAGTTCTCCAGGAGGGATTAAATTGTATATTTTCAAACTATTTGGGGTAGAGTTGCGCTTTCCAAAATATATGGGGTTCTTTTCTGTAATTATCTATGGTCCATTTTCTCCATTGATTTCTAATTTTCAGAAATTATAGAGCCCTTTTTTGTAATTTTTCTAGTCCCTGAAAATATTAATTCTTTTTTTTTTTTTTTTTTGGATACACATAGTAGGGGAGGCGGGGTTCGAACCACGGACATAGGGGAGGAGTCAAGCTCTCATACTAAGGCGCACTACGGCCTCGGCGGCGGCCTCAAAATATTAATTCTAAACACCTACAATGCAAGGTTAAGCACAAGTTTTGAGTTGTTTTGATCCCTGTGATTCATTTGCTAATTTTAACAAAGAAAAGTTGATTGAGTTTGCTAGATTCTATCATTTGGAGTTTGATGAGCTTACAAATATTCTCTTTCTTTCTTCAAGTATCGGTAATTTTATTGTTAATGTAAGAGCTAATTTTGATTTTATCAATTTGAAAACAATTTCTGACCTTGCTTTAAAGATGGTTGAAAAAAAAAAAAACAATTTATTGTTGATATAAGATTGATGATGAAGATATGATGCAATATTTTCAAGGAATGAAGAATCGAAGAATGCTTTTGTAATCATTTCGTTGTAATAACTTAGTTGACTCTTAATTATTATTTTTTTATGTTAAGTTGAATTTTTTCTTTTCTTTTCATGTGTATATTCTTTTGTTTTTTTTTTAATGCATTTAAAACTTTCCTTTTAAAAAGGGGGCGCTACCCTCGGACCCCAAATTCGCCCACTAATTGTGCGGATACAAACTTTAAATCCTAGTTCCGTCGCTGCCTTCAACTGAATCTGTTACTTTGAGCAAACACGTACAGGACTCTCAGTGACTCCCAAGGAAACAAGGTGAGTCTCATGCTCGCTGGTGGCATGTGCAGAGGTAGTTCAGCAAAACAATTTGAAGCTAGTGCAAGCACTTGTGGAGCATGTGGGCAAGCTTGTGGCGTCTCAATCCGGAGGATTGAGGAAGCTGGCTTCCTGCTTCGCTCAAGCTTTAACTCCAGATTTACGGTATTTCACAACCACCCATTGATTTGGCCTTCTCCAATGTGCTCTAAATGCATTTATGAGTCCTGCACTTACCTAAAATTCGCCCATTTCACAGCAAACCAAGCTACCGACTTTATATCATAGTTAACAAGTCTCTTACACTTCATGAATAAGATCAAATTTGCAAGGGTTTTATACTTCATGAATAAGTTAAATAATCCTATAAACAAGTGAAATGTTCTTGTGAACAAGATAAATGAAATTTCTTAACAACTACTAATTTGTAAGTGTCTTACACACCCTGAACTAGTGAAAGACTCTTATGAATAAGATGAATTAATTTCTTAACCATTGAAGAAAAATACTTGCATTATTTACTGTATAAGTTGATTATTATAAAAGGATATTTTATATTATTTTATATTTTGTAACATTTTAGTTAAAAATTATTAAAATCTAATTAAAAAGTAAGATGAGGTCTAGAAAAATCTAGTCTGAAAGGTATAGATGATAAAATTTTTGCATACTTCTACTGGTATGCCTTTGTCTTTGAGGGTTCTGTGGCCCTATCGTCTCAAGATTGGTGTTTCAATTTGATATCCTGGTTTGTGTGAGGCTCCATTGTTTTTATTGATTTCAACATTTTTAATTTAATATAACCATCATATGAAGCTTCAAGTGAACAGAAATAACTTGTTTTTATATTTACGTTTTACATGTAAAGCACAAAGCTAAAATTGGACTGAGTTTTTTTGTCCCTTCTCGGATGTTGCTTTTTTAGTAGAATGTTATCCCATGGCTTATCTAGAGCAATGACCAAATGTTCTTAAAGATGTCACATTTTAGATAATGCATTTTGATAAAGATGTCACATTTTAGATAATGCATTTTGATAGAACTGGTGACTTTTTAACTACTGTGATTGAAAGCTTTAAGGTGTTGTTGAATTTCATCTAATATTGTGTTCTAATGAGACCATGTCAAAATAGGTGAGGGAACTAGTTGAATTGCTCTGTTTTGAAGAAAAGAGTAATATGACAAGCAGGGGAAGAAAGCTAATTCAATGGTCACTTATTTTGTCTCATCATTAATACTACTACCATATAATATCTATAGGAACCACTTTAGCTAATTCGAGAGTTATAGGAAAAACATTGTCAATGGTCACTATTTTTGTATGTTACCATAAAAGAAGCATTGCTTTGTTGCTCATACTATTTCTTCAGGTTTCAATTCTAAGGACTTTGTGGGTATTATGCAATTAACAATTGTCATGGGGCAAAACTGAATTTCCTCCTCAATTGTTATTTTTCTTAAGCAACAATAAGGACAACAAATTAAGGTATGATAGATTTAGCATTAAATTAAGCTCAATTTATTGAGATTATTTTTTTTAAAAAAAAATTAACGCTTTAATTTTTCTGAACATCACTATGGATTGAGTAATTCACCACTTGCAACTTTTAGATGATCATTTTAGTATATTTAGATAGTGACTTTAAAATAAATATGATATTTTGTTTTCATAACTCAATTCAAATGATGGGTATGTAGTGTTTTTGTTGAGTTGAGTTAAGGGTTGGTAAGAAACTATAATGAATCATCTCTGTTCATATAGAGTAGTCTTGTACTTTTGAACTGAGAATGTTTTCTCACATATTCCACCATTAATATATTCTTTATAGACTTTTGCGAATATACAATTTGTACTTGAAGATTTTTGTGACGTAAATAACTTCCAAATTTTAGTATTTCAAGGTAAATGAGCAACTTTGGTTTACGTGAGTCTCATTGCTTAATTTATGAATTAAGAATCAAATCTCTTAATGTTAGCCTATTGGTTACTAATTTTGATGATAACTTATTACCTTAAAATCATTTCAAATGATCATTGATTTGTTTTTGAAAATGAATCCTGATTAATTCGTGTGTCTTTATTGCAGAATCAAGGAACAAATGATGAATGTTGAGGAATATTGATTTGCAAAATCGAGGAGGAGCTTTTCATCAATGTTCATTTTAGCTTAATTGTGTACTTCCTCAATGTCATTGTTGAAATTTTAGTATTTGAGTGCTTAGAGCATTCTTACTACCTAGCCATTCAAGAGCAATATATACTGCTAAAATACTTTTTCCATGTATGTTGTATTAGTTTGGGGTGAACTGTGTAAAATTCTAGGTACTAATTATGAGTAGGTTGTGTAAAAGTTTTAGACTTGTAACTTGTTAGAGTTGTAGACAAGCTTATTGTAGAACTAATAGGGATTGTAATTGAATTTTTAAGAGGATTGGATGTAGGTTAGAGGACTGAATCAGAATAATTCTTGTGAAGTCTGATTTTATTATTCCATTTATCACTAATTTATCAACTAACTTTGTTTAGTTGCATGTTTCATCTTACGCTTCAAACAGTCTTAGAGTAATTTGAATTTATTATAATCAAATCATTACATGAAATTTCAGTTAAACACAAATATGACTTATAAAAAACCTGTTATTCCAACAAACTTTTTTTTGAGGCTTGTAGAGTAACTAAAAGTTCCTTTTAAAAAACGAAGTCCATCCAGATTTAGAGAAATTATTTCCTCTATTGGCTTCTTTTTGAAAAGCTCATGTCCACGTTAAAGAGATTTTTTTCTTTGGATCTTGAGTTTGAAACTTAATTGGTTAGATTAAAGATGTATTGGATAACTAACGTACATTGAGAGAAAGTAATACATAATTTATTTTCCCTTAACCACGACCTCAATTTGAGGCATGGGAATGGAGAAAATGGTGTTTGTAACACCCGCCTAAATTACACCATTCAATTGGGTACACGGAAGCGTTCTTTAAAAATAATACGTGATTTCACTGTTCACGTATACGACACTATTCATGTATACGGTACTATTCACGCATACGGATATTACAACTCCAATTCAGATATCTAACGGAAATAAAAATATTTTTCCATCTTGATCTACTTGTCCTTGTTCACCTTCTTCGTTCTTGGGTCTTCTTATATGAGCTGCAAATTAGCTAATTCAAAAATATCTTTGGGATTCAAATGAATCCCGATAATAACGTTAATCACTCACAATACATACAAGCAATTCAATACTTTCAATTTACTACTTTCAAGGGATTCATTAATTCCTTCCCACAGCGCTGGGTATTCTACTGGGCAAAGGCCCTTCTATTCTAAATTCAATACATTCTAATTCAATGGTAAATACATGCATATAAAGATTCAACGAAGGTGAGAGAAAAGTTATTACCTGATATTCTTTCCAATACTTGACCTGGTTCTTAGTTCTTTATCATCCCGGATAAATATCGAGTTCTAAAATTACATATTTCCGGACGACAAGTTAATACTAATTCAAATTCTCTATTTTTCTTATTCTCGTACAAATTCTAAGATCTGACAGAATTTTCAATCAACTTTGAAAATTCATATTTAATTGCATAGAACTCCTTTTTGTGTGCTTCCAAAAATCACTTGTTTCTTATTAAGTCTATTTTCGGGGAAAAATACATTCCAATGTCAAGCATAGTATACCGTCCTCAGAATTTTCATTCATCTTCACTGTTCCAGAAAAACGCCCAGATTTATGATCTAATTTCAAAAATCCATATCGGGAGTTCTAGGTGTCCAAATCAGGTGGTTCAAAAACCTATGAACTCCTTGTTAAGTCTAGTTTCTAGGACAATTGGTTCCAGAATTTTATCATATTCCAATTATTCCCAGATTTCAAGACACATAAACAGTATTCAGAGAACTTTTCAGAAAACTTTCCAGATTCCCTTCATAACTTCAAAAATTCACAATTAATTCTCTAGAACTCCAATTGAGGTGATTCAAATTTCTGTTCGAAGTACTATAAGTCTAGTTTCAGGGGAAAATAATCAACAAACCAATTGATGGCTGTATAATTCCCAATAATTCACGGGAGAGAGCATGATTATTTAAGGAAAATTGCATGATAAGAAAGGTGGGATAATAAAGAAAATGAGTAGGTACACGGCTGTCCCACGTGTCTCTCCATTGCTCTAAACAATATTAGAGATAAGAGATGCATACGTGTGCTATCTTACTCCCAATAAAATAATAATAATGAACATATTTGCCCCAACAAAATAATAGAGTGTGTTCCATGCATCTCCAATATCCACCGGAAGGGAGTTCAATGGAAATGGAGAATATAACTTTGACACTCATTCTTACTTGTATTCCTCCAATAAAATTTCCATTTGATCTTCTTCAACTCCCAACAAAGCTTCTGTTTGCAACTTGATCATTTCCTTACTTCATTGCAAACATTAGATAAATATTCAAAATAAATCCATAATATCATATAAGGATTCTTCTTTCTCAATTAGCTTCTTTAGTCCATAAAATATTGACTCAAAAATTTCTAAGCCAATATTTATTCTCCAATTATTTTTCCTTATATTTATTCTTTCCCGAAAATTCCAAGGAAAATAGGCCTTAAACTTCAATAATTATTTATATAATCATTTTAGGCCAAAATCCCATAGAAAATATTTCTTATTTTCTAATCCAAAATTTGGGATATTACAGTGTTAGGAGCTCTTCCTCAATAACTATGGGCCTAACTCGGGTAGAATCCAGATTAATCAGAATTAAAGGTTTCGGTGAGCCGGATGGAAGCAACAAAAAAAATAAATATGTATTGGATAAGCCTCTAAAGACCTTGTCTTCAAGTTTCATACTATATAATTTCATATCAAGAAGATGGGCCTGGGCCCAAAGTTTGAATGGATACAGATGCCCAATTAAAATAGGCCCAATAAATATTTCCTAAAATATAAACAACTAGATGGGGCTAGTTCATTTTATTTTTTATTTTTAATGGAAGACTTTTAAGCAATACAAGATTAAAATAAAATGGTCTCTTAAGATCTCAAAATTGCAAGTGAAGTCCCCCGAGACTTTTTTGCAATATTTTTCATATATGAAAAGACACAAATACCTCCATACTCTTGTGTTAATAAGTTCATGAGCCAGGTTTTAAAGTCCGTGTGTATGTTTTGACAATTCTATATGCCTATGTTGACAAGTCCATGTGCATATTTTGACAAGTCTATATGCCTTTGTTGACAAGTCCCTGTATAAGTATTGACAAATAAGCATATTTTGACAAGTCCATGTGTATATATTGACATGTTCATACGAGCAATACGAGGATAGGTGGTTCTGGCATCCTCTTTCTCATATGTTTCTACTTGCTTTTTCCCACTTTCTTTGGTTTAGAATAATGAGTCTTTTAGTTTTTTTTTTTTTTGGGGTACTTTCAACTCATATTAGCAAGCAACTAACTACTCTAATTTGAGGGTTTATTGTTTCCTCTTCTAATACAAGTGCCTCCTCTATTATTCAAATTCAATACCAATTTTGTGTTAATCAACTCTTTTAGTTTTTGTTCTTGTATTAATGTTGCATTTTAACCTTAAGATTTTATAAAATTTGTCATTTTAATTTTTTTTTTTTAAAAAAATCAAACATTATGGCATCCCATAATGCAAGTAACTAAAGATGTAATTGATCGACTTTTGTACTTCAAGCCATCAGCAGGAATATATTTCGTGCTTTTTCCCCAAAATAAGAATATGAATATATATTCCACCTTCATCTATGCAATTTTTTCGGTGTTTGAAAATTAACATCCAATGAGGTTGGATGACATATCGAATATCAGCCTAACACAGTGATTGGTTCTCTCTAACTTGTTTGGAGTTTGTCTGTATTTAACTAATTAAAAATGAATTTAAGATACACAGCTTTTAGAAAAATATTATCAAATTGGTTTAAGCTATTTTGATGAAAGACAAACTTAATGTATATATAATTTTTACTAAATTCTAATTTTAATATGGTATTAAGAGCTATTTTAAGACACGTTATAAGATGTCTTAAATCAACTAATTTAAAAATTAAGGATAAAGTATATATTTAGTCATTTAAGTTTGCATAAAAGTTTAATTTAGTCATTTAAATTTATAAAATATATTTTAGTTTTTTTGTGTTGGCACCGTTAGCTCTCACTAATAGAAAATGTTGATTCAGTATTAAATTAACAATTAAATATCAACAAAAGATGCTTATTTTTTTTAATATAGTAATTTTTATATTTTAGGATTAAAATAATGAACTAAAGCCAAAAACTGAAAATGCCAACCTCCTTTCCGAGTATTTTCATTCTTCCTCTGCCGATGACGGCTTCCATATGTGAAAACCTTATTTCAGTCATCAATCTAAGGGTGGTTATGAAACTTTGTCTCTCATATTTATAATTTTTTCTTAAAGTATTCTTATTATTAAGGAGTTTCTATTTAAGGGTAGTTATGATAAAAGATACTCCTTACGGTCCTAATTATAGGAATACGTTTTGGAGTTGGTTTTGGTCCTAATTATAAGAGCAAGTTTTAACTTTTGTCAATTTTTTCTAAAATACCCCTATTGCCACTTTCCCAATAATAATTAAAGACGATAATAATTTAATAATACACTTATATATCCTATAAAGTAAATAATGCTTGCAACTCATTAATGTCATATACACCTCAATTATACTGTTTTTTTTATATAATAATTTTGAGCAATTTTTGTCATATTTTTCCCATATCACCCCTACTAATACTTTCTCCACAATAATTAATTTAACAACACACTTATATTTAACAACACACTTATATTCTATCAAGTGAAAGATTCTACTTTATTTTTATTTAAAGATTTATTTTAAATCTACAGCATTTCATGATAGTTAGAAATCATTTTGAATCTATAAAATATTCATTTATATATATATATATATATATATATATATATATATATGGTATTGAATTCTAATCTCACAATACCAAATCTCAGAAATCGCGTAGCTTTGGCATTGTTAAAAAAGAAAAAAATCATTCATACGCTGCAAAACTAACAACCGGAGAAAAAAAAAAAAAAAAAAAAAGAAAGCCTATGGACTGTTAAGCTCAGATCATGTGGGCTACAGATTCAACCAAAAAAAAAAATTGTCTTGGTGTAATTTTCTATTTTCAGCAGGGGTATTTTTGGAAAATAATTATAATTAACTAATTTAACTTCTTTCCTTAATCTCTCCAAATTCTGGTAAATAGCTCTTATAGTTAGGACCGGAAGGAGTAGCATTTTAAGAAAACCAACATATATTTGTTACGAATAACTAATATAACTTACTTCCTTAATTTACCAAAATTAGGCAAATAACTCTTAAATTAAGGACCAGAGGTAGTATCAGCCTTGATTAGGGAATGCAGGGATTGGTGATCTCTAACCTATTTGGAGGTTGTCAGTATTAGAATATAACCCCACATCAACTAATTAAAAAAATGTATTTAAGGTCAATTACCCCAAAATAATAATAGTAATAATAATAATAATAATAATAATTTAAGGTATATATAGGTTTGAATAAAAGTCTTATCGAATTCATTTAAGCTATTTTAATTGAACAAAAATTTAATGTATATCTAATTTATTACTAAATGCTAATTTTTAATATGGTATTAAGAGCTATTTTAAGAAACAATATAAGAATATAGTCCCAAATAGACTAATTGAAAAATGAATCAAGAATATATAGTTCAAATTCTTTCAAATTAGCTTAAGCTATTTTGATGGAAGACAAGGCAGATAGTTTTTACTGTGATTTCTAGCTCTAATCGATCAAGGCCTCTGGAATTATCTTAAATAATATTTTTGCATTCAAGTTTCAACAAGATCATGAAATATTTGACTGAGATTCTCTTAAATTTATTTTCTAAGCAGAATGACTCAAAACGATCATGAAAGGAAATTAATTATTATCAAGAACCATGAATTTTTAAAACAATAGAGAAAGACCCAAGCAGCCTTAAGAAAGAAGTAAATAGATCAAAGCTTTAATTCCTCTGAAATTATCTTGAAATTTAAAACCCTTCCTAGTTAATATTTTTGCATTCAACAATAACAGGAAAATATACTTTTGAATTTCATCAAAAATAAAAAAAGAAAACGAAAAAATAATTTTGGAAAAAGAATGGTTGTACCGTCTATTTCATGAAAGAACAAAAAAGTTACTGTTAATGCCCTACCATGATGAAAAATACCTGTCCTTCTCTCTTTCCACGCCCCAACAGAGTTCTAATCCAACCAAAGGATTATGACTTTGATATTTAATTTACAAATGCATTTAAATATATTACTTTTTTTTTTTTTTTTTATAAAGTGGCAATTTTATTCCTATAAAATTGAGAAACTAGGATTAACGTAAACACACACACACACATATATATTCCCCAACTTGAGAAAATAGTGTGCTCTCTGTTTTAATTACGACATTATTTGAATCAGAGATTTCAGGCCACTATATTTCTTTAAAGTTTCCACATTCCCTCTAGGACTATGTTTCTAAGGGAGGAAAAATAGTTTATGGCATCAAATTTTGAAAATAACAACTAAAAAAATAATATCGAAAAATGAGTGATGTTTCGTTGTGTAGACTCTTGTTCCACGAAAGAATAGATGTTGCTGTGCATGGCCTACCATATTGAAAATACACTTCCATCTTGTCTTCCTTGCAATTTGACTAATAGTTTTATTTATCGATGTTGCTATTTTTTTTCCTTTCCAGTGACTTCATCTAAAATTTCAAAAGCAAAATGTTATTGACTTTCCAATAAGCATGATAGGAAGCTAAAGGATAATTTTGTCAATTTTGCTACGTATCTTACATGGAATTCAACTTTCAATATGTGCATGTGGAGCAAAACAAATGAACTCTGCCAGCGCCTTAGTAGCGCAGTGGTATGGGAGTTTGGCTCCCCTCCCCTATGTCGGGGGTTGAACCCCGCCCTCCCCTATGTGTATCAAAAAAAAAACAAAAAAACAAATGAACTCTCAATTAAATTATTTTGTTTCTTTTATGTAATTTTATTATTTGAAAAAGTCATTTTTGTATTTCCTAGATTATTAGGAGGATTTGATATATCTTTTAGATATTTCAAATTATCCTAGGAATCTTATAAATTTATTAGTACTTTTCTTTTTAGAATATTATTCTAGATATATGGGTTGCCAAATAGGGATTTCAAGGATATTATTTAATATCTTTGATTTAATTATTTTTAGATGGCATCTTATCCCCAATATCTTAAAATATATTTTTTTTTCTTTTTAATTTTCAAGTCGTATTAGGGTTTAGAAAGTTTGTCTATTTAAGGGTTGAGATGTACTCAGTTATTTTCAAATTTCGGAATAAGAATTTATTTTGTGAGTAGAGTTACTTGTGAGGTTGTATTCGAGGATAGAATACGGTGAGGTTTCAAGAGTCTGATCAAATCTTGTAGGTGCCTTTTTATAGCTAAGGATCTAGAGAAGAGTTCTTCTATGATTTTAGCTAAATAAATCCTATATTTTCTAATTTTTTATATACAATTCCCGCATCATTTGGTATCAGAGTGATAGCAGCGAGCTTGAATATGCCTAGTGAAAAAGAGCAACTAGAGCATGTCTTTCATACAGTGATGGTGGAATCTGAGCAATATTGCCAGTAGCTTGCTAGTGAAGAAGTTGGAGTTACCTATGATTGAGCAATGGCCAAATGTTATTGAAGATGTCACGTCTTAAGTAATACATATTTAAAAACTAACCACGTTTTAATGAATCATGTAAAATTAGGTGAGGGAACTAAACTAGTTGAATTGCTCTGTTTTGAAGAGCAGAGTTATATGAAAAGCAAGGAAGGCAGCTAAACAAGCTTATTCAATGGTCTCTAATTTACCTCACTATATTAATATAATAGTACCTCTGATTCTTAATATAAGATCTTATTCTTAGTATAAATTACATTATAAACAAGATCTTATAAAAGAAGCATTGCTTTGTTGCACATTGAATCATTTTATATGTTGGATAAAATTTTATTTTTGATGTTGTGCTTCTTCAGGTTTCAACTTTATGGGCTTTGTGGGTGTTATTCAATTAACGGGGCCAGAATTGAATTTCCTCCTTAATTTCTATTTTACTTGCGCAACAATATGGACAACAAATTGAGGTATATATTATATCTAGATTTAGTATTGGATATTCAGATGAGTGTCATTTTAATTTACGTGGACATCACTAGGTATAGAATAATTCTCCACTGGCTATGTTTAGATAATGCTCATTTTAGTATTGAATTTAAAGAAGCAAGCATATCATCATCATCATCATTATTCATCTAAGTTTAATTGTTGACTTTCTTGATATATCATTCTTTGAAATTTAAGCATTTGAGTGCTTAGAATGTTGTGACTGCGTAGCTATTTACTACTTTTACATGTTATACTAGTTTGAAATGAGTGAACTGTGTAAAAATCTTAGAATTGTAAGTTGTAAGAGTGGTAGGTGAGTTCGTTGTACCGAGATTGTAATTGAATTGTTATAGTAGGAAAATCTCTTGCATGTTTTTGAAGAGGACCACACATAGGTCGGGGACCGAATCGAAATATATAATTCTTGTAGTTCCTGATTCTATTTTATATTATCTGTAATTTATCAATTAACTCTGCAATTTAATTATATATGTTTCATCTTACACACATACATTGTCAGAGTATTTTAAGTTCAATATAATCAAATCATTATATTAAACATAAAGTTAAAAAAAAAAAATGCTTGTAAAGACTTGAAAAGCCCATCCTTAAACTCTCAAGTACTCTCAAGCGCATCCTTAAAATATATCTTGGTGCGATCATTTGTAGCTCTTATCAAGTAAGTCCTTTGATTATCCTAAAATTTGAAACCCTTCCTAGTTAATATTTTTGCATTATATACAACACAACGAGAAGATACTTTTGGAAAAATAAATGGTTGTTGGGTTCTCTTTAATGAAATAACAAATACTCCTTCCACTCTATAGTATCATATTTACCTAATTTGGTCAAATTAAAGAAATCGGGTAAGTCAGTAAATATGATAAATGTATTTTTTAAAACATCTTAATCATTTTCCTTAATTACTTCATTCTCTCTACTACTTGATATTTATTGAGGAGGCTTCAATAGAGGTAAATTAGGGGAAAAAAATGTGCTAATATTGTAAATATGTATTATATTTAGAATCAAGATGAACTCTCCAAATATATCAAGAACAGAGGGAGTAAGTAATTGTGAATGGCTTATCATATTGGAAAAAAGATACATGTCCTTGTCTTCTTTGTATTTACACTCTTCGTGAAATGTTCACTTTGGAGCAATATATTCAATATTTCAATTTAATTTATCTCTTAAACTTATGAACTTTTTATCAAAATATCATAGGTGTACTAAAAGGAAGGTTTATAAAGGCTTATTTTTAATGTAAATGATTTGCAGATGTTTTCATTTCAGGAAGGTGTTATCAAGGAGCGAAGGGACGAAGGCAAGAGGTCTAGGCCTTTGCTGCTTGACTGCGTCAAAGCTTGAAGTGACGAATACGCAGCACTTTGATTGAATCAGAAATGAACTGATATTGCGGAGGAAGAGAAGAAGCTGTCTCGGTTCTTATTTCCTTGATTTTTCTTAAAATACTTTATTTAAGGGAAAATCCATCTCAAGGCCCATATTATCCCCAAAAAAAATGTCAAAAAAGGTCAAAAAAAAGTCACATGTCAAAAAAGCGCCGGGACCTTTTTCGGTATTATTTCATAACAGGTAACAACTAAATTAGTCTCATTAACAACTAAATCAGCATCTGTTAACAATTAAATCAATAGCATTAACAACAATATCCTAACAACTAAATCAGTCTCATTAACAACTAAATCAGTATCCATTAACAACTAAATCAGTAGGCGTTAACAACTAATATTTTATGAAATAATACTAGAAATGGTCTTGAGGCCTTTTTGACATGTGACTTTTTCTTGGACCCTTTTTGACATTTTTTCCCAATATGGGCCTGAGATAGATTTTCCCAATAATTTTCTTAATCTTCTTAATATCTGTAAATTAAATAAAGTATTTCTTTATTTTTCTTCATTTACCTTTGTTTCCTTTGCAAAATGGCTTCTTCTTCTTCTTCTTAATTTCAAAGTGATTATGTCGTTTTTTTAAATTAAACCAATGACTTGAAAAATTAGCGTGCTCTCTGTTTCAATTACAACATTAAATAAGCTTTAGGCCACTAATATTTCTCAAGTTTTCACATTCGCTGTACACTCATGGGTATAACTATACAAGTAAGAGAAATGTATTTAGGACTATCCAAGGGACGCAAAATAATTTGGGATATCAAAATTTGAAAATAACAAAAATAAAGAATAATGGAAAATCAAATATCGTTGTGTTGTTGTGTAGACTCTTCCAAGAAAGAACAGAGCATGGCCACCACATTGAAAATACACGTCCTTCTTATCTCCCTTGCAATATCCTTCTTGTGTCATTTTGTGAACTAAATGGAATTCAAGTAATTATTATACCTCTTCATGGATATTCCCCAAAATATTATGAGGCCCTAAGTGATAAAAAGTAATTTAATTTCCGCTTTAAATATGGGCTTGACATGTCTTCTTGTGTGAATAAGCTGTTTTCTTAGTAGCTCCTTGGTTTTCAATCCTTAATTTTCCACATTGTGAAGGATTCGCTCCTTTAGTTAGTGTAACGCCCCTAATTTTATGTTCATTATGATGTCCAATTATGTACCTATATCTCTCTTTAATATAATTAGCGTGTAATTACCAGAACGTTGGCGTTTACAGATCAGAGTGATTTTGTAACAGAGAGCATATATAACATTTGGACGATGAGTAACTGATAACATATGCTCAAACATATACTGGTTAATTTAAATCCCCAAAGGGATATATGCATGATACCAATTATAATTCGGGATATATTTGGTGTTAATTCCTTAGGAGGATGTTAGTTGTACTGTCCTCCCAATAATTAGCCAAATAGTTAGTAAATATACAATCCCAAAATGTGAGAATATGAAATTCTCTTAAAATAAATCCCCTTCTTAAGGGTATGTTTGGTTGGGGGGAGGGGAGGAAAATGGAGGGAAAATATTAAAAGGGGAGAAAATTTTTGTGGGCCCCACCACAAACAACTTTTCTCTCTCTCCATTTTCTCTCCCCTTCCCTCCCTCCCCCTCCCTCCCAACCAAACATACCCTAAGGGTCTTCTTCTACAGCTCTAGTTGCACCGTCTTACTTCCCGATCTAGAACTTCTTCCTGAGTCTTTAGCTATGGCTAAGATTCAATTGGTAATTGAATCTCAGGGTAACGATTAATCTCATATTCAACGTGCAAATCATATATGATAAATATTCCATATAATGCAGAATAAAAGAAACAACATTCAGCAAACATATCACAACCAGAATACAATAGCACACAGTACATATAACGTTATTGGCGAAAGCATACATAAGTGCTAATTACGCGTATTCGAGATATGAATCCTCAATGCTAACAAAACAAGCATTCAATATTATCATATAAAACAAAAATCCATAGCCATCTAAATGAAACACATGACTCGGGCATACAAACGACCATGAATCCACAAGACATGAACATGCAAGACATATGTAAAAACACAAGGAATCGAGATTAAATTACCAACCTTGATTTAGCATAATTAATAAAAATGCATGTCCTTAGAAAATCAATCCGAACTTCTCTAAAATCCTATAATATTTCAATCACATTATTAAATTTTCCGTATTTTCTATGATACTGTAACAAATACCATATTACTTAAAGTAATAGTCAAAGGGTTATTTTCACCACTTTCAACCTTTTTACCCTTAGTGGACAAGTTATCTAACTTTTAACTTTATTTTACTTAATTTCGGATTTCTCACTTTTCGACGGAATTTTTGGTAACTTTGAAAAATCATAAATTATATGCATATAAAATCCAAATGATGTGATTCCAAAACTTATATGACCTTTGACATGTCTATTTTTATGAAAAATAATTTCAGAGGCTTGAAAAATTCAAGTCACTCCCAGATTATTTATTTTCACCTGCTGTTCAAATTGCACTTCCATAAACATAGTCTAACTTCAAAAATTATTTTCTCTTTGTACAGAGCTATAAAAATTATATGTTACCTATCCAAATAAATCTCTTCATGTCTACTATAAATATGAAAATTTTCATGAATTTTGGACTTTATTTACTTATTCAACAATTCACAAGGTCACTGCCTCTCAAAATATTAAACCGGTAGTTTTAAGGCTTTTGTAAAATATCAATGATTTTATATGCCAAATAACCTTCTAACTCAATATTTTGCCTTTAAACATATTTTTAAACGATTTGGGCAGAACCTCCCCTTAAGATTTGAGGTTTCCAAATCAAGGACAAGCTCCTACAAATCACCAATAAGTTCAAGAACATACCAAATATGGTTAAGATAATCTCTTACCTTGACTTGATTTGTGTTCTTGCAACTCCCTCTTCTTCCTTGGCTCCAAATGTTTCGGCCGCCTCTCCAACAACACCATACAAGAGTTTTTTGAGAGATTAATGAGTAGGAGATGGGAAGAATTAGAAGAAACAAGATTATAGCTCAAGAGCTTACCTTAATTCTTCAAGTTCCTTCTTCTTCTTTCTCTTTTGGCTAAGTTTTTGTTCCTCTTCTTGCTTTATCATGCCCAAATGAAATTATACATTAGGTAAGGAGTATGTATAATGTTTTAGGCTACTTGGAAGACAAGCTTAAGGGTCCCACTTAAAAATTGATCAAAGTGCCCTCAAAATATCTATTCTCTCTTAGCTTCTTCAACAAGTTTACTAACTTTTCCTTGCTCTTTCTTATTTGGACGAAATATAGAGCTTGTAGAGCAAGAATAATTGTTTTGGATATGTGTGATAATCTTATGACATAAGCTCCTTAATTATCACTCCTAATTACCCAAGAAAATCAAGATTATTTTAAGATAATTGTACTTTTGTGTACTTAATCTTGATTAGCATTTTGGCTTCTCCCATACTCCTCTTGTTAGCAACCAAAATTTTAGGCTTCTTGGGCAAGATTGTGATGTCATTTTTATGATGTAAACAAGAGCTTAGGTGTCCTCTTGTGAAATGACCAAAATACCCTTACAATTTTGCCCTTATTTGTGTCTTATTTCACAAGCTACATGTCTTCTTCTTTTCTCTTTACTTAGGCCAAAATATTAAGCTTCTCAAGCAAGGATGTGATGTCACCCTAATTGCATAATCAAGTGCTTATGTGTCCCTCTTGAACAATGACCAAAATACCCTTTTCTCTTGGTCTTTCTCTTTTTGATACTTGGCACAAATTAGGAGCATGCGCATGTCACCTTGGACTTTGCTTCTTGCTCTTTTACACTATGAGACATTTCTTAATTCTCTTTTTTTCGCCCCTTGTCTAAAAATATAGCCCTATTTAGGAATGTCATACCTCCTGAATCGGGTCTAGTCGTTTGCCTAATTTAGGTTTATTCTCTAGTTTTAGTGCCTAAAATTCAGGATGTTATAGTTAGACCTGACCCAGTCGATTCAACTACAACTTAATATTGTTTATAATATGTTTTCTACATTTTCGGATGGTCTGCATTAGAATATAATATTATGATAACTCATTGGAATTAAGAAGACTACTATATATAACTAATATTGGTGGCGCTAGTCCATTTTATTTTATTTTATTTTTCTATGGAAGAGAATTGCAACTTGGAATATAAAAAAACGTACCATAATTTTTATCAACCACATCCTAAATATGTATGTGTGTACGTTTAGTAAGTACACATACACACAAATATATAAAATATATAATAATTTCCACCATATGAAAATTAACAACCCATTTGGTACGGGGAATATTTAATGAGGAAAAGAAAGGAAGGGAAGATTGAGAAGGAACTTTAAAAAATTGAAATTTTGTTTGATAGACATGAGAATATAAGTAAGTTGAGGGAAGATAAATTGTTTGGTAAGAAAAATTGGTCGTTGGTTAAGTGAGAAGTTGAGGCAAAATTCCCAGATTGCCCTTAAAGAAAAAAGCCCATAAAAAAACTGGAATTAATTTTTTTTCCATTGGAAAAAAAAAACGAACCTTAAACCAAATCGTAGCGTGGTTCAGATCGAAATTGCAATGAGACGTCGACGGGAAATAAAGGGCGAAGAGCATAACAACGAGAGGGATGTCGGAAGACAACGGGGTTTGAACGAATTAGAGGGAAAGCACCAAAGTATGAAATCTGTTGGGGAATTGAATATTTGAAGATGTATGGGGAAGAAAATTGTAAATTACCCAGACGCCGAATTGATAAACAAACCAATAAATGGTGATAATAAGCAAGGGTAAACCATTGGTAGTACGTAGTCGGTGAAATAAAATTAGTATCTGGGTAAGAAAAGAAAGAGTTGGAAACTGAAATTGAGGAAAAGGACTGAATTATTTGCTTTATGTGTTAAAAGGTCAGTACAACTGAAGCAAACTGATGCACACTAGCTTGAAAGCAATTAAAATTGTGCAATTTGGCCTTTTCAAATGCTGTATAACAATGAAGACAAACTTCCAATAATTCCTGATATAAATTAGCTACTTAACATGAGAACAAGAGAGCCTTACAATTTGATCAAACAAATTACAACTGTTGTTATGCAAGATGAAGTGGTGTATCAGGCTAGGCTAACACTCTGATAAATGCAACAATTCAATGTAGATATGACAGAGCAATTTCATATGAATTGAAATCTGTTACTTTTAAACCATGTGGCCGCTGAAAAGGTTTGATGATGAACAACAAAAAATTGTGGGGTATAACATACAAGAATAGGCAACGTGTGAGCACTAAACTTAACCAACTCCTGCATGCGAAGAATCATGCTTAAACATGACATTAAGCTGGGTGACGTGTTTTAAAGTTAGCACAGACAAAATTTGCATGTTACATCCAGGAAGTAGTAGTCATAGTAATTAGATATATGTAGAGGCATCTATGTATAGTTTATAACTTAGGAAGTTAGTAACCACTGACGAATTCAATAACCATAGGTGTAAAATATGCATGTTAGGATGATGGTTTGAGAAAAGGTCAGCAAAATTTTGAAAGCATTGACAAATTCACATTTGGCATTCTCAAATGTTGTAGAATAATGAAGACAAACTTGAATGGAAGGAAAAAAAACAATCACACAAATGTGAATTACTTATCAAGTTTCATTATTCCCTTATAAGTGTAGTAACAAACTTGATTTGGGATTTGGCAATTTTAAAGTTTTTTCCATCCTTTTCTCATTATATTTGATGTTATAATAATATTGTTAGATAATATTAAATCTCAGCTATTGAAACTAAATCTAATGGTAAGTATATTAAATTGAGAGAAAATGAAATGAGAGATCAATGAAGACATTCCTCAATTTAATATATCTACGATTAGGTTAAGTTTCAATAGCTGAGATTTAATATTATATAACAATATTATTATAACGTCAAATATAATGGGAAAAAGATAGAAAAAAAATTGAAATTGCAAAATCCCAAATCAAGTTTGTTACTACACTGATAAGGAAATAATAAAACTTAATAAGCAATTCACAACTCATTTTTTGAGAAATACTTAGATTTGAAATTTTACAATTTCAAAGTTCTTTGTCTATCTTTTTGCCTATAATAATCTAAGATAGTAAATAAAATAAATCTCAAGACTTGATCTAATAATAATACATTAAATAAGAGGAAATTCAGAGATTCCTTGCAGGTCGCCGGACAAGGACGAGTGACGACACACTGAAAAATCTTGGAGTGATCGTTTCCCTCATCGGTTAAGACCTATGAAATTATCTTAAAATTTAAAACCCTTCCTTGTTAACAGTTTTCATACCAAGAGAAGATACTTTTAGAAAAATAAAGGGAAAATTATACACAGGTCTCAAGGAGTAGAGATAATTACGCACGAGGCCCCTTCAAATGATAAAATTACACGAAGTCCTAGGGACTTACGTAATTATTTGTGAAAGTAAAATTACTAATCTAACCTTCATGTCTTCCAGTTCCTCTCTCTCCATTCTCCTTCTTCCTTCTCCTATCTCTCTCCTCTCTCCATTTTCTTCTCTCCTTGACCATCCCAAAAAGACTGGAGCCGTGGGTGTTGCTTTGAGACATGTGATTCCACCACCGTTGCGTAGAGAGTTTACCGATGTCTACATGACCATGGAACTTATGGATACTGATCTTCACCACATCATCCGTTCAAATCAAAATCCCTCGAGAGGATCACTACCAAGTGAGTGATGTTTTCCTCAAGTATCGTAATTGTCTTCTCGCAATATATCACTCTAACATCTTCTTTGATGGTGGATGCTCTTGCAGTACTTCTTGTATCAGATTCTTCGTGGGCTAAAGTCTTCTACGCAATATACTACATGCCTCAATGCTTGCTTACTTGCTTGACCTTGGTGAATTCATCAAGTTTAGCAAGTATTAGTACCTAAAATTTGATTTTGACTTGTCCAGAGTATATGGTAAATCATTGGTAAACATTGGTAATTCAATTCTAAGGTCCAGAGGCCATTTGCAACAAGAAATTCTATATTTACAACAGCAAATTCCTATTTTAACAAGTTTTGAAAGCCTGGATTTTGTCATTTCTGAGGTTCAGAGGCCATTTACAATAAGAAATTCTATATTTATAACGAAACTTCCTATTTTAACAAGAAGTTTTGAAAATGCGGATTTTTTCAATTACGAGGTACGAGAGGCCACTTGCAACAAGAAATCTATATTTACAAACAGCAAATTCCTATTTTAACAACAAGTTTTGAAAGCCTGGATTTTGTCATTTATGAGGTCCAAAGGCCATTTACAACAAGAAATTTTATATTTACAATGACAAATTCCTATTTTAACAAGAAGTTTTGAAAACTTGAATTTTTTTCAATTCTAAGGTCCAGAGGCCATTTACAACAAGAAATTCTATATTTACAACAGCAAATTCCTATTTTAACAAGTTTTGAAAACCTGGATTTTTTCAATTCTGAGGTCCAGAGTCCATTTACAACAAGAAATTCTATATTTACAACATCAAATTCCTATTTTGACAAGAAGTTTTGAAAACCTAGATTTTGTCAATTCTAAGGTCAGAGGCCATTTGCAACAAGAAATTCTATATTTAAAATAGCAAATTCCTATTTTAACAACAAGTATTGAAAACCTGGATTTTTTCAATTCCGAGATCCGAGGCCATTTGCAACAAGAAATTCTATATTTACAACAAACAAATTTCTATTTTAACAACAAGTTTTGAAAATATGGATTTTCTCGATCGAGAAACCAATAAAACGAGTAGTCCTCTGTTATTCCTCTCGTTACCTTCCCCAAAAACAGTACCATGTCATTAACCCTACCCAATAGCATGAAACCCCAACTTCAATGGTAAAGATGATATCTTTAGCAAAATCTTAGCATTACTTACTTAGGTACCAGCTTATAATCCACGCTCAAACTTCCCAAGAACCTTCCTGGACCCCACACATATCAGAAGCTTTGTGTCTTGGGCTGTCCCTTGATTGATTCAACGATGACCTGTTTATGTTCTCATTTGTTTGTCTCATAAATATTTTCATTGATTCCAAATCTCATTTTTTTTTCTTATTTGCATAGGAGTTCCAGAGGAATGATCTTTTTTTCCCTCCTTCTATTTAGTCTCTGATTACTGGCTGCGTCTTCCCATTATCAGCGATGAAAAGATTTGATTTACTATTTAATTTTTAGTAGTTTGTATATAGAACATTGGTTGCTCTATGCCTTGCAATCTTTTTTTCTTGATGTGTGACAAGATCACTCCTTAAGATCTTCTCGCCGTAACGTAATTTATGTTCATTGGCTTGTTTGCAAACTTCATTTTCTCGTAGTTGTTGTATGCTATATAACATGACTCCATGTGGATATTATGGTTCTTGAAACTTCTCTTAGATATTCATTGTAGTAATCCTCTTCTCTTTGCACGAGTTTTTGCCTTTAACAAATGCTAGGGAAAAGCGTAAAATATGAGCTCATTTGCATTGTAGTTTCGGCTTATAGCACTACACATGATACATTGTACTTTCTTGTTTATATTGCTTCTGCATAACGGATATGGATGTTGCCTCATCTTTTTGCGGGAAGGGTTTGCATTTGCTCGGTTTGCACAACTTGCAAGGCTCCTTATCATTTGCGTGTTCATGTTGCTGTTGATAGGAAGTGGCGAACCTTGAAGTTTCAATTCTTTGTTACTAGAGACATTTTGTTTATTTTTCTGGCCGTCCAGCTAGTAGGTGAAAATGGAGAGAGGAGAGAGATAGGAGAAGGAAGAAGGAGAATGAAGAGAGAGGAATTGGAAGATATGAGGGTTAGATTAGTAATTTTACTTTTACAAATAATTACACAGAAGTCCCTAGTAATTTTGTCATTTAAAAGAATCTGTGCGTAATTATTTCGCTCCTTGAGACACAATGCGTAATTTTCTCAAAAATAAAGGGAAAATCCTTATAGGGGCCCTTTTTGGCAAAAGAATCAAAAAGGGCCCTAACTTTTTGCCAATTCAGAAAGGGCCCGGGGCCCTTTGGAAAAAAATGCATTAAAATTTAACAACTAAATCGGTCTCATTTACAACAATTTTTTTACTCGTTTACAACTAAATCAGTCACATTTACAACAATTTTTTACAACTAAATCGAGTCGATTTACAACAATATCGATCCGATTAACAACTATATCAATCTCATTTACAACTCATCAAGATTCGACAATCCCGAGAAAGGGCCCAAGGACCCTTTCGGGACTATTAAACTTAAGCCCTTTTTGGATTGTTTTTGCCAAAAGGGCCCTCAGAAGGATTTTCCCAAAAATAAATGGTTGTACTTTGTTTGGTGGTCTTTTCACGAAATGGCCCAAAAAAATACGCGTCCTTATCTTACTTGAATTTACCCTCTTTTGTCTTATTATCTAATACTTTAACCCACAAAAAATATAAAATTCTAATTCATTGGAAATCGTTTTAGAATTTTGAAACCTTCTATAATAAATAATTTTTCCAATCTTAAATGTAGGAACAAGCTGAAATGTTTATTTTGGGGTTGTATATACAAGATCTCAATTTAATTTGTCAATTTAAAATCCCACCCCCCCCCCCACCAAAAAAAAAAAATCCTATGCGTACTGAAAGGAGGGTTTATAAAGGCTAGTTTTCAATGTAAATAATTAAATAGGACCACTAATCATAGTTCTACAAATAATTAATTTATTATCTTACTTACTGAATAAGATAAATGGCCCGTCAAATTAAATTACAGTCATTTTCTATCCATTCATAGTTGACGTGGTTTAGTGGCTGGCGGGTGGTCTATGAAATTAATCAGTGCTGTGCTGTGTTATTATTCTTTTACCTTTTTTGGTTTGCAAAATAGCTTTTTTAAAATAAAAAATAATAATTATTATAAGTGTTTATGTTGGTTTTTTAACCAATGACTTGGGTGGCGTGCTCTCTGTTTTTATAACAAAATAATTTAGGACTTCAAAATTTGAAAATAAAAATGATAGGAAAATGAATAATTGTTGCGTAGACTCTTCCGAGAAAGAAGAGAGATGTTGCTGTTCATGGTCTACCATGTTGAAAATACGCGTTCGTCTTTTCTTCCTTGCAACTTCCTCTTTAAGTGTTCTGTCAACCAATCTAAACCAGCTTCACTCTATTGCTTCCCATCAAACTCTTTTTACTCTCAATCATCTAAGCAATTACGTTTGAGTCAGCAGACAAAACAAGGCTTTTGTGACTGCATATGCTCTTGTTGAATTGTTCTTTTAGTTCCAACCGAATCTATGAGAATTTATATCGTGGTGGTTAGCTCAATAGCTGCTGTTGTAGTTCTTGTTCTTCTGGTCTTGGGCATCATGAGGTGGAAGGGCTGGCTAGGAGGCAATGGCTCTGTGTATAAAGGTATAGAATATACTTCCAAAATGTGTATAGTTCCGACCAAAAAATGTGTATAGTTGAATTATTTTGGAATGGATATTTAAGAATTAAGTTCCTTAATTTCAATTATTCACATTATAATATGTTTTATTCTTGTAAGTAAATCACTATCTGCATTAGCTTCTTGAAGAATTGATATTAGATAAATAAACGGACAAACAAACAAAAATTCCTTTAGATGCCACAGAATCAATAAAATATGTTATTCCTACTTATGGTTGAATCTTGATTCTTGAATGAATTAAATTTTTTAGCACAGAATAAAAAAAAGGGGGAATCTGCTAGAAGATATTTTAAACAAAATTATAAACATTTTTTGTTGACATCCAAATTTGAATATTATTTCCCCAGATCTGCAGATGGGATTATTTACATTGAGACAAATCAACGCAGCAACTGAAAACTTCAATGCAACCAACAAAATTGGGGAAGGTGGCTTTGGCTCTGTTTACAAGGTAATCTACAGAAAAAATAAAGAGAGAAAAAACTTAGGTGAAATTATTTGGTATTGTTTAATATGCTAAATCACTTTATTTTAATAACAAGAAATATAGTTTGGAATCTAGGTTCAGAATAGATGACTTGAGGTAAATCCGTTTTCATATGGTAAATATGAATCTCTCCAATCTGTAAGACTGTGGTCATTGGTTTGTCCTTATATGTGCTGATTGAAGCATATAATGAATCAAAGAACTATCTGCATGTTTAAAATGCTAGTAAATACAAACTGGACCTCATTTCTCGGGTCTACTGCCAGATGGCACATCAATTGCAGTAAAGCAGCTCTCCTCAAAATCTACTCAAGGAATCCGTGAATTTGTGAATGAGTTAGGAATGATATCTGGCCTTCAACATCCCAATATTGTTAAGTGTTATGGATGCTGTGTGGAAGGAGACCAGTTAATGTTGATATATGAGTATATGGAAAACAATTGTCTATCTCGTGTTCTTTTTGGTAAGCTTCTTATTTGTTATATAAAATAATACAAAAACTGTTTATGGGATTTCACTGGATAGCTTAATATTGCTAGTTCAATTGGTCCTTGACTTCGTGTTGAGGCTTAGCCTATATCACTCTGCACATGTCAATGTCATGGTGAACTTATCCTATAAAAGTTATCTTAGATCAATTGGTAAGAGATAATATCCCTCCTTAGCAATTGAGTTTAAAATCTTCAGTTCAAATGCGAGCCTTTGCGTCTTAATGATCACCTAGGAAGAAACCAGGGAAAGCCCAGTGAACTTGTGCTTTGTCCATGCTTTGACAGTACTATGGCAAACCAAAAATTTTGTAACACTGTGTTAAAGCTTATAGTAACTTCGTTCATCAGATTTTGCTAAATAATTCAATTTTTCTTAGTTGAAATAGTGTTCAACTACGTCAAAGATATGGCTAACTAAATAATTATCCTTGCAGAGAAAAATCCTGCCTGCCGAGTGATATTGGACTGGGCAACCAGGAGGAAAATTTGCCTTGGAATAGCTAGAGCTTTGGCCTTTCTCCACGAAGAGTGCGTGATTAAAATCATACACAGGGATATAAAAACAAGTAATGTGTTAGCACTCGCGTTGCAGGAACTATGTAAGTTTGTCCCATGCCACCAGTTTCTTCTCTGGTCCTTTTAAACAAAATGGGTTATTCATCACAACTATAATACTTAGTTTGAAGTGAACATTTTCTAAATGTTTTTTAATTTCATTGTTTTTTTTTTTTTTTTTTTGCAGTGGTTATATGGCTCCTGAGTATGCAATGCGTGGTTATTTAACTGATAAAGCTGACATTTATAGCTTCGGGGTAGTTGCATTGGAAATTCTCAGTGGAAGGAGTGATACAAGTTTCAGACCCAGTGAGGAATTCATTTCCCTCCTTGATTGGGTAATTAAAGCTAATTTGAACTCTTTTCCTTACAAGTTCCTTATCTACATTCTGGTTTCAAAACAGTAGAGTAATGTTTCACATAGGGTGTCATACAAATAAGAAATTCTTAATCAAGATTTTGTAATGACAAAGGCTATGCTTCACTTCTCAAAGTGGAAAATCTACTGGCAAGGTTAGTCTCCATGGTGATACATTGTAATTGAACTTTGGTCCTCTACATTCCCATGTTAGGTAGGGGCAGAGGATGAAAAAGTAGACAAGCCGGACTAGATAATTGTACTTAAAAAAAAAAAAAAAAAAGTTGAAAAGGGGGAGATCTATTTGTCAATATGTTTACAATTTGTCTTGTCACTCCAGTTGAAACCAATCATAATAGCTCATACAATCAAACTCCATTAAAATTTTCCAAAATACAATCTTTAAGTTTTACTGTTCACTATACGCACATTTAATCCAGGAACTTCCAATCCAATGTTATCTGAAGTCTGTCAGATAATCAAAGTATCAGACTGGTTCTTTCCATTATTGTAAGTGGTTCAGTTTCAGACAACCACATAACTTAGGAAGCATTTGATCTTAATGTTGTCTAACCCTTCCCCATATCTCTTAATTATATATGAGGTTCAAGGTGCAATGTATGATATGACAATGTTTCATAGTGTGAATACGAATCGTTCGTACGTATGTTGTAGAAATCAGTACAAGCTTAAAATAATGAATTCCCCCAAAATGGCATTATCCTATGCCTTTTAATATCTTGGATACCAATATACTAAACACAAGCATCTTCTTCAAAGGCACTTGAAATATGATAGTACAGTGCACCAAACACCTCTGGTGTGAAATAGCCTTCACAATTCGAAATATGTCATGTTCTTATGAAGACTATATATACCATCCTTGTCTTAAATCTGAATTCTTTTTTTTCTATCAGGCCAGCAATGTTTTGCAAGAGAAAGGAAGGCTAATAGAGCTGGTGGATCCAGATTTGGGATCAGAATACTCAAGTGAGGAGGCCATGGTAATACTAAACGTGGCACTCTTGTGTACCAATGCATCTCCTACACTTAGGCCAACAATGTCTCAAGTTCTGCGCATGCTTGAAGGTAGAAGTAACACGCAGGAACTACTTCCTGATGATCCAGGGCATGATGAAGCCGTTAATTTCAAAGATGAGGCCTTAAGAAGTCACTTCTGTGAGAATCTAAGCCTACGAGAAAGCATGTCAACTCATGGTCAATGTCCTGGTTCCTCTGTTCAGCCTTTGAAGTAGAAGAGAAGCACCTTCCTGTAAATGTTAGCTCAGACTAAAGCAGACTAGTGAAGACAATCCCATTAATAGGTTTATTTGCAATTTTCAACTAATCTAATTTATCCTTGATTTTGGGGTCAATCTGTTTTTTTTTTAATTGGTTTATGCAATTAATTATATGCCATGTTAATATTTTGATTATATACTAACCCATCCTTAATATAAGATCCACCTCAACAAAGAAATTGAATTACAAAACCGATAGGATCTCATATTAAGGATGAGAGGTAATATTATATATGTCAATAAAAAGTAAAATGTAGCTAATAATGTAAAATTAACTCATATATATAATATAATACAGAGAAAATGACATTTAAGTTCAAGAGAATAACAAGTCAATGATAGTTAGATCTCCTGTAATAAAAAATTTTCTGAAAACATGAGCTGCATGTATCGATTTAGACCATTGCAAACTAGAATCTTGATTGCAAATTGAGACTTAAAATTTTTAGGTGTTTTACCTGCAATTAAGATTCCTGGATTTAGACCATTGCAAACTAGAAAAATTCGTGAATTGCCTAACTGTCTTAAATCCAGTTGTTAATTGGGACCTTATTCTCATTCTATATGCTTAATGTCCTCCGTGGACAATTCTAAGCATGCCCTTATGGGGCCTTATTCTCATTCTCTCAATAGAATATTGACAACAAAACAAACTGGTAAATATTAGAATACAAACTCTTCGGATCTACTATTTAAAAAACTTGGCCAAGGCTAAGCCTAAATTAAAGATTAAGTAACTAGTAGAGAAAATAAATATGAATTTTCTTATATATTTTTAATAATTTCATGTTATGTATGTAAATACTGTAAGTTTTTCTACAATTTCATGATCAAACATCAAGTAATAAGAACATGAACAAGGACCTTAAGAACTCATGATTTTCACAATGCTATAGGTTTAAGTCAAGATGCACTAACCTCTATCCATAATTGCGGAATGGATACTTCATAATATGTGACTTGCAACACGATAATTGAAACCTTTATCATTCTCTTTACCCTTCATTACACGCTCGCTCTTCTTGATGGAAAACTAGCCTCTATAATGGTCGGAGAGCGAATAACTAAGTTTCTATCCTTTAAATAACTTATGTATCCAAAAGACATGTACGTCCTATGGATATGATTGCTCCCATCAAGCAGGCAAGAAACCTCTTCCCAAAAGTCATTTAGCCCCTTCATTAATTATTAAATCATATATATTTCTCATAGCCACATGAGACATTTCTTACATTCTCCCACTTGGCTCATTTGATATATGTCATTTCATGATTTAACAAAATATCAATAAGTTTGCACATAATCTTGGCTAAAAGATTTCACATATATTGGTTACACATAAGTCATGGTTAAGGATAAAACTCATACGAGTCATGGTGGTTGTACATCGGTATATCGACGTAGTCCCTTCCATGTACTACTTTATTAGTCTTTCTCCTTGACATGACACTTTAATGGAAGTAACTTTAATATCCATCAATAAAGTCTTCACAACAGACAAATCCTATTTTCCAACAACATCATTTATACATGCATACATAAAGTTGAAAATAGGAGAATCTCAGAAACACATATATACTAGTGAGCTCAAAGTGTCAATGACCAATACATAACAATAATTTTAACACTAGTGCAAAAAAAGGCTTTAAGACCGCCTCATTTAGGCGAAGAATCGACACCCCGTTCTTAAAGGAATGACCAGGTTGCGATTAGTAAATATAAAGAACTTCTTGGACCGGATAATTTTTTCACGGGTCTTAAATATATTATTCAGATCGGAATAAAAAACAACTGGTCTTAAAAATGATATTAATAAAATCGAAATTTCAATTACTTTATAGAGAAATCTCAAACAACCGTACTTATATTTTCTGCGGTCCAACATAATAAGAAAAAATTTAGATATAAAAGTCTAAAAGTTTTAAGACCGCACATATTTAATAATAGGTCTTAAAAGTTATACTTTTAAGACCAGGACATAATACGGCCGGTACACAAAAATTAATTAATTTTAAGACCGGAGGTTAATAAAGACCGGTCTTAAAGGTTAACTTTTAAGGCTGTCTTATAATTTGTCCAGTCATAAAGTTAAATATTTTAAGACCGGACTTAAATTGTGGCCAATTCCTCAATATTGAAATACTTTTAAGACCGGACTATGATATGACCAGTCTTGAAGGTTAACTATTAAGACCATCTCTTTTTTAATCCGGTCTTAAAAATGAAGCGCCAAATATACATTTCTTCGCGCGAAAGCTTTTGTCACTCTCGGCTGAAGAACCTCGTTCACGTTGCGAAACCCTTCTGTTGCATTACCTCTCTTCCTCGCCCACGTACCATAGCCTCTCGTTACTCTCTCATTTTCTCAGGCATTCCTCTCTTCCTATCTTGAAAATGAATGGTGAAAACGATTCTATTCGTATTCCAGGAACGCCAGTTACTAGTGTGACTGGTGTGAGTCAAAACGAACCCTCTTCATCTCAACATGAGCCTCGTAACTACCCCACACGCCGTGGTAGAAGAGGCACACGAATGATGGATGTAACCCTAAGTTAGACTTCTAGGTCAAGGCTCGAGATTCATTTTGATGAAAAGTTGGAACCTTTCGGTCCTAATAAAAGCAAATATACTAGTTTTGTCGGCTATCAAGCACGCAGCAAGGTTAGCATCTTGACATATGAGTGGAAAAATGTGGACTTTGGCACAGTAAAGGATCCTATTTGGAACACTATCCGGCTTACATACACTGTCCCTGACTGTCAGAAGTTGAAAGACAAGACATTGTCTTATTGTGTTGATCAGTAGAGGACGTTTAAGACCTTTCTAGCTAACAAGTATATTTTTGCTGATGTTCAGCCTGACCAAAATCCTTAGGACAAGTACACATTTATTGATGAACAAACTGGCAACAAATTGTTCAGCTGCGGACCACTCTTGAAGCTCTGGTGAGTTTATATTTAGTTTTATTTGCCCTTTTATTTGCTTATTAACCTGTGCGGATATGTGAATGTTATTGTGTTCATCTAATCCTGTTAGTTAAATGGTTTGGTATGTGAATAGAAGTATACATTTCCTGCCTTTGTCTATGCAAGTCTGATATGTAACCCTGAAAAGTTAGTATATAGTGGTTAGACATTGTTGTTAGTTAGTTAGTATGTTAACTATGTAATGATTTTGGTGCAAGCTGTTATTGGGCCTTAAGAGTCAAGCCTCTAACTATATATAAGAGGTTAGTCTAATATGTGTAGGAACTAGTTATGATGAATGAATGAATTGACTGAATTGACACAGCAATTCTACAACTCCCTTTCCTCTGTTTCTCCCAATTTCTTCTACAATTCTACATCTTCCTTAAATAAAGTGTTGAAACTTGATGAAGTGACTTTGACTAATGTTTGACGTTCATATGATGCAGTTGTTCTCTAATTTCTGTTAGTGACATGGCTGGAATTCATAATTGATAGTTGTTTTCAATTCTAATTCACAGAAAAGAAGGGAACAAGCACAGGAGATAGGGAGAAAGAATGATTGCCCGCATAGAGCTTCTCGCGGCGGATATGAAAAGACTAAAAAAGAATTGATGGCAGTCAAGCAAAAGAGATTGGAAGATGAAGCTGAATCCAATCCTTCTGCGATAGTTGATCAGCCATCTCCAATACGTTGCGAGGAGTTGTGGTTGCATATTCGGCAAAAGCCAAGCGACGCCTACACTAGTGAACAAACTCGTCTAGTTCTTTGAAAGAATTGTACGTATCGTTATTGTTGTTTTTTTAGTTACTAAACATGTTTCATTACTAAGCTTCTCGTTATACGTATCTTACGGGAAGATCTTAAAAAGAAAGAAGCGAGAAGGATCTTTTGTATCGACGGGAGGAATGATGTTCTAACCGGTGCGGCCAGGAAAAGCGAGGATCACTTGGGGCATGTAAGGGGGATTGGAGGACGGGTAGGCATAAAGCAATACTTTGGTAAATCCAAACGCCATAAACAAAGTTTGGTTACACGGGAGGAGATGGAATGGAGACGCGGCCAAATTTAGTAAGGAAGTAGTGGCTAAAGAAGCAATGTTTCAATCCCAGATGAGCCAAATGAAGGAGGAAATGAATCAGATGAGGCTCCTTTTGAGCTCTCCTCTAGAGACCAGTGTTCCTTTCACACATTCACCTGCACCTATGTAACAGAGCACTAGAAGGAGCTGCATTGTTGGACAGTCAGAGCAACCTTGTGACCTGTATGTGGAGGATTGTGATAGTCATAGATGATTAGTTGTAAAAGGGACTGTCCACAACTTGGGATCAACTGTACACCACCAACAAATGGCTAATGATGAAGTCAGTGTGTCAATTGAAAAGGTGATCATTGATGCACCTTTCCCTCTCCCAACTGATGAGCTGAAGCTTGTGAGTGATGTTAAGGGAATCTTCATCTCTTGGCCAGTGAAGCTTGTACATGTCTCTACTCCTCCTGAAGCTTCATCCCCTCCTCCTCAAGTTCCATCCCCTCGTCAAGCTCCATCCCCTCCTCAAGCTCTATCCCCTACTGCTAAGTTGACTGCCAAGGAAAAAATATCCGATATGGTGAATAGTGGATATTTTAAAGATAAATCGTGGCCTGTAAATGAAGTAGTAGACCTCACTCATCCTCAACCGGTTTACATTGACACTGATGATGTAACGTCCCTACTGCTTCTAGGACAGGAGCTTACTAATCCAATCATTCAAATGTAGATGAAGTAAGTATCTTCTTCTATGAGTACATAATTTAAATGCATCATTTAGACATACATACATATATACTAATTCCCTAATTGATGTCATTATTGTAGGTTCATGCATCAAGTATCAGATCAACAGGGCAGAATCAATGATCTTGGATTCTTGTGCCCAGTCTATACAACATCCAAGGAAGAGAGACAGGAGTACATATCAACGAGGTTGTGTAAAGTGAGAAGAAATGTGTACATGTTTCCATACTACCACAGGTACATATCACAATTCTTGTCTGTAATTTACTTAATTCTGCTACATATATCACTGAATACTTTACTGCTATGAATTTTCAGCTGCCACTGGCAGTTGGCCCTCATAAAGTTATCTTCTTATGCTCCACTCACAGCGATCCAGGGACTACGTTGGTGCATACCATCAACGAGTAAGCATGTCATTTTGATTCTCTTGTCTGAAATCTCTGCTATGAATTTTCAGTGAATTATTGATAAATTTATGATTTTGATGATAATGCCATGAGGACCTTCCAAATCGAGGTAAACAAAAAAGTGTGCGTATCAGGCCACTAATCCTAAATGGCACACACCAAAGGTTGGTACATATTTGGACACTGGCACACTACCTTGTGAACTTGGTCAGTAAGCTATATATGCTCTTATATATATTTCTTGTTCTTTTTAGACCCGTGGCAACCAACGAGTCCAACTTATGTGGCCGATCGTCATGAAACACATATATGATATTATCACGCTAGGAAGGACTAAATTAACTGCAAAGGTAAATGTATTTGATGTTACATATTATGGCTGAATTCAATTTCTGGCTTAATATTACATATGAAATATGCACGCAAGTTAATTTAGTTTCGTCTTTGATTTTACAGATGTTTGCCCTGTCCGATCCCTTTCCCGATGATGAAGTGGAGTAGATACGCAATTTGTTTTGTGAATATCTGTATGATCGATCTTAAAGTCAAGATAATAATTAATGTCCTAAATTCATTTGTAAATATGCTATAGCAACAATAATTTTACGTAAATTTTTTTTTTTTTTTTTTTTTTGAACAATTCATTCATTTATAAATATACATACACAAAGTGTAATTCAATAATAAATTTGTTTATTTTTTCAAAGAATTCATTCATTCTAGCTATTTAGTGCTTGAAAATTGAGGTACAGGATGTTGTAAATAAGCAATAAGAGACTATACCTGAAAAGTATTCGCGACTTTTAGGACAAATGCATATATTTAAAGAACCAGTCCTAAAAGTCCTCTAAAAATTTGGCTAGACTTTTAGGACCGTATTGTGTTGAAAGTCCGGTCCTAAAAGTCTAGCGATCTTAAAAGTGTTCGTTTATTTAAAAAAAAATATGGCATGACTTTTAGGACCGTATAGTTATTATACCTCGGTCCTAAAAATCTCTATACTCTTAGGACTGTATGTTTTATAAATGACCGATCTTAAAAGTCTTCATAGGACCGTATATTTTTTATGTCCGCTCCTAAAAGTCTATTTTGAAAATATTGCTTAACCTTTAGGACCGTGTATTTATTAAATGTCCAGTCTTAATAGTCTTCCTTTAAATAGTTGACTCTTTTCAGACAAATCATTAGGGTTCAAGACAACCGAGATTTTGGTGTTCTACTCAAGCTAGGTCCTTCGTTGTCGTCGCTATTACCTCTCTTGTTTTTTAGCAACATTATCGATGTCCCTTTTCTTTTTTCTTTTTTCTTTTTTCTTTGTCAGAAAAAGAAGAAAGATAATGAAAAGGACACTTTGTTTCAAATCGGGCGAGGTAAAACGCGCGACAATGACGGTCCAACCTTGAGAAGAATTGTCACTGTGTTTGTTTTTATTTGAATAAGGTAAATGATGTTTTTTGTTTTGTATGGTCTTAAGCGTATTCGTGAATTTTTAATGTTGATCACACACGAGGACAATGTTCTGTTTGTTTCCTATTTGTCGGAAAAAGAAAGAATATAATAAAAAGGACAAGGCGATCAAAATCGGAAAGCAAAAATTTATTATATTGGCGAGCGGTACGAGAAAAAAAAAACATAAAAATATTTACTCCTTCCCATCATTGTCGGAGGGGAAGGAGTCGTCGAGACGTCGTCTTCTAAAGGATGGTACTCAACGTCCTAGGCGTTGAGTACCACAGTCAGCTTATTGTTGACGGCGTGATAGACCTGAAACAACTGGCCTAAGCGTCGGTCTATATGATCGACGCGGGCCGAAGGTGTTGCATCATCTGGTAAAGGGTTAGGTTTGGAGCGGCGGCGGAGGGTACGGAGGTGGAAGAGGATTAATCGGAAAAGGAGGACTGGGGGTGGTTGAGGACCTCATGGTGGTGGTGGAGCAGCCATTCTTGTGGAGGAAAAAGAAGTGATGGAGAAGAATGTGAAGCAAGTAAAGTAACATCGGGTTTAAATAGAAAACCTTCCCGAACAATGTGAAACGATGAAAACTTTAATGAGGAGACGCATAGTTCATCGAATACGAGGAGACGCCTAGTTGGGAAGTTTATTTGGAAGGTTTGAAGAGACTCTAAATCATTCATTTAGGCGAGTGTAAGGATACGACTTTGCTATCTAATTTAATACCGGATATTGTAAAAGATCCGTTCTTAAACTAATATTTTTTAAGACAAAATTCTTACTTTAAAAAAATTGAATTTTAAAAAATAAATGAATTTTAAGACCGAGATAAAAGATAAAAGGTCAGTCTTAAAAGAAATTGAATTGATTTAAAAAAATGAATAATAGACTTTTAGGACTGGATATTGTATAAAAGGTCAGTCTTAAAATCAATTGAATTGAAAAAAATTAAATAATAGAAATTTAGACCTCATATTTATAATTAATCGGTCTTAATAAATTCCAAGATACTAAAACATGTCAATCGTGCGGAAAATTAAATTTCCCTCTCGAACTTCTCTTGTCGCGCCGAAAGTGATTGCGAGGTTGTCTCTAGTGTTTGTGTGTTGCTTCGTCATTTTGCTTCACGTTGCTCTCTCGACAATCACTTTCTGGTTCCTTAGCTAGACATCTATAGACCAAGTTTGTAAGAGGTGTTTCGGTTATATAACTTCATGATCTTCCTGCTTATCGTTCTGGGTTTTTCATGGGTTGAACGGAATCAATGAAATGTTCTTGTGGGTTTCTCTGTTGTTAATGAATATTTTATTTTGAAGATTATATTTGCACTTTAGACCTACCCAAGTGACCAACAAATGTTTTTAGGGTACTCTTTTTCATGCGCAACATCAACGTTCATGGCGGGAGAAGAAAGACTCGAGAAACGCATTTGATTTTATATGCTACTGGTGAATCCACAAGACCTTCATGCGATGCAATTAATTTCCTCGTCATGCAATTATTTTGCTTCTTGGATTCAGCTTTGTGATACATTTATGACCAAAAGTGATTCTTCGTTATGCATTTAATGGGCAAGTTTCTCCGTAAAAAAAAAACATAACTAACATTGAGCATAGATATGCATTTGGTGTTGCCTTATTTTATATGCAAGTGTTAATTTTTTTGGATTACGTATGTTAAATCTTTCCGTCTATAGGAATTCTACTGTGGATCACAGTTGGATAAATGTTTTACAGACAAGTATTGAATATCATAATGGTGTAAGGGACTTTATAGAATTTGCTAAACAAAATGCCCATGATGATAGTAGCAAGTTTTATTGCCCTTGTGTAAAATGTTTGAACGAGAGGCGACTAAGTCCTGAAGTTATACACACACATTTAATTTGTGAAGGATTTTGTAAAACTTATACAGTATGGGTATGACATGGTGAAAAAATACCAAGTGGGTCTTAACATGGGGAAGTGGTCATTGATGATAATGACACGGATATGGATGATCGCATAGAGGACATTATTCGTGATGTAAGAGAAGAGGCTTTTCATCAATCACATGCATATGGTAATATGTGCAGTGATGTAGAGACCCCGCTATATCGTAGGTGTAAAAAATACCAATTGTTGAACGATATACTGAAATTGGTAAGCTTGAAGGCATGTCATAGATGGAGCGACAAGAGTTTTTCTGAAATGCTTGAGGCTTTTAAGGACATGCTTCCGGATGATAATGTGTTGCCACATCGATACTATGATGCTAAGAAAATACTTTGTCCACTAGGGATGGAGTACAAAAAGATCCATGCATGCCCGAATGATTGCGTATTGTATAGAAAAGAGTTTGAGGAGAAGCAGAATTGTCCAATATGTGAAACCCCAAGGTACAAGTCAGACAAAAATGTTGTGGTATCTTCCAATCATACCAAGGTTCAAGCGGTTGTTTGCGAATAAAAGTGATGCAAAAAATTTGCGGTGGCATGCAGATGAGAGGATTTCTGATGGAAAGCTTCGTCATCCGGCTGATTCTTCTCAATGGAAGAAAATCAATCAATTATTTTCGAACTTCGGCGAAGAACCTATGAACCTTAGGCTTGCCCTTAGCATGGATGACATGAATCCATATGGAAGCCTTAGCAGCATACATAGTTCATGGCCTGTACTTCTAATTATTTACAACTTATCTCCTGTGTTATGCATGAAATGAAAGTACATCATGCTGTCTATGTTGATTTCCGGACCAAAACAACCCAGAAATGACATTGATGTTTACCTTCAGTCCTTGATCGAAGACTTAAAGGAGTTGTGGTAAGAAGGTGTCGACGTTTATGACTCTTTCAAGAAGGAGGTATTTAAAATGCGAGCCATGATATTTTGTACTATCAACGACTTCCCAGCATATAGGAACTTGTCAGGGTATAGTGTAAAAGGCCATAAAGCATGTCTGGTTTGTGAAGAAGGCACATGCTACCATCAACTTCAACATGGAAGAAAGATGGTTTATCTTGAACATAGGAGATTTCTTAGACGGGGCCACCCATATCATTGATTAAAGAAAGCCTTTTTTGGTAGCCAAGAGTATGAAGATGCTCCGGTGGCATTAACTAGGGAGCAAGTTTATGAAAAGGTGAAAAATATCAATGTCATCTTCTAAGTAAGACGCAAAGAGTAGAAAAGAAACAAATATATGGAAAAAGAGCTTTGTATTCTTCGATCTTCCCTATTGGCGCAATCTTGATGTGAGATACTATATTGATGTCATGCATGTGGAGAAAAACGTATGTGATAGTATTGTTGGCACACTTCTCAACATACAAGGTAGTTCCAAGGATGGTGTAAAGGCAAGATTGGATTTGCAAGCAATGGGAAACGCGAAGACTTACATCCAAGGCCATATGGGAAGATAAATTATTGTCCCCCGGCTTCTCATACTTTGTCTAAGGATGAGAAACGAAGTTTTTGTGAGTGTTTACATGGCACAAAAGTTCCCTCGGGGTATTCTTCAAATTTTAAGAGGCTTGTATCGATGGAGGACTTGAAATTAGTAGGCCAAAAGTCTCATGATTGTCATGTCTTGATGCAACAGCTACTCTTAATAGCTATTCGAGGCATCGCTGAATATGATCTTCAGGTCGTTTTGACTAGACTTTGTGTCTTCTTCAATGCGACTTATAGTAAAGTTTTCGAGATTGAAAAGTTGGATGAATTGGAGAATGAAGGATATCTTATCTTGAGAAGCTTTTCGTTCCTATATTTTTTGACATCATGGTTCATCTAATTGTTCATCTAGTGAGGGAGATAAAGTTGTGCGGCCCTATCGAATTACGGTGGATGTACCCAATTGAAAGATCTATGAAATTCCTAAAAAGGTATGTAAAGAACGCATACCGGCCAGAAGCATCGATTGTTCAGAAATATGTTTCTGAAGAAGCCATGGAATTTTGTCAAAATTATTTGGCCAAAGTAAGACATATTGGGCTTCCAAAACGTCAACATTTGAAGGGGGTAGATGAGGGGCTTCGTAAAGAGTGTGGATCGATGAATTGTCACAAGTCCACTTATACATCGTCAATAATGTTGATGAAGTTCAAGCCAAAGCATAGTTGCACATAAAGAAGCTTTGTAAGGAAAGAAAATCATTGAATATTTGAATAAAGGTTGATTAGGGAGCATAATAGAACTTTTGCAAATTGGTTCAAACAAAAGGTCGAGGGAGAGGAATGTGTTTCTGATACAATCAAATGGTTAGCACGTGGTCCTGAGGTTGATGTCATAAGTTGAACTTCATATGTGATCAATAGTTATACATTGTACACGAAGTCCCTAGATGATACTGAGCACGAGTCGAATAGTAGTGTTATGTTAGATTTGAATCTATGCACTTTCTCAGTTTGAAAGACAAGAGGCCTTTATTGGCGAGTCATGCCATATTATGGGGTTATTGAAGAGATTTGGGAGGTGGGCTATGAGAAAATTAGATTTCCCATTTTCAAATGCAAGTGGGTTAATGTCAATAATGGTGTTCAGATCAATCGGCTAGGATTTACATTAGTCGATGTCAATGGTAGAAGTTTTAGAGATGAACCTTTTATTATGGCAAACCAGGCGAAACAAGTGTTCTATATCACTAATCAAGAAAATAAAATGTGGTCTGTAGCTCTCCAAGGAAAAAGGGTCATTGATATTGATGAGGAAAGTCATTCAAATTATGGTCTTTCTCGAGTACTCCTTTTTCAAGGGTCTCTAGGACATGAACGAAGAAGATGAAGTGGATAATGAACCCGGCGTAAGAAATGATCATCAAGAAGGGATATGGGAGGATATCACTTTATAAAAAAGTCAATTCATAAGGTAATATTCATATGCAGAATTCTTTGAAAACTTTAAGGTTTTAACTATATTATATTCCTATGTTCATAAACAATGTCACTGACTATGAAGTTTGTTCTTATTTTATTTTTGTGGCAAGATCTGATCCAAAGAGGCATGTTATAAAAGAGGATGTTACGTTGTTGGGTGGGAATCAGATGAAGGCATGGTGAATATTATTTTGGGCATGTTTGTTGTATTTGTAAGTAAGTTATCTTATTGTATGAATTAATTTAGGTGTTGTAGTCATAGTATAATCATTAATTAAGAGGCCACATAACTCATGGTGAATAATATTTGTATTCTTTTTGCCAATTCAATTTATTCAAATAATAATTGTTCATAGTTTGTAGCTTAAAGTATCCACTTTTATATGCTGGATTGGGTGGTGGATTTGTGTATATATAATCAGGAAGAAGCGAACGAGGGAAAAATTTGAGAAAATTTAGATCAGAAATAAAAACGCCGGTCTTAAATGTTCAATTTGTTAAAGACCGGATGTATTTATATGTCTGGTCTTAAAGGTCAGGTGTATAACATTTGATATTAAGCCTGGTCTTAAAAGTTAGTCTTTTAAGACTGGTAAATTTATAAGTCCAGTCTAAAATCAAATTTTTAAGACCGGATGTATTTAACATCCAGTCTTGAAAGTCAGTCTTTTAAGACCACGTATAATTAGTCGTCTGGTCTTAGAATTTCAATCTTTTAAGAGCGACCTAGTTGTTGGCTGGTCTTAAAAGTTGAGTTTTAGGACCAAACAAAAGTTACTTCAGGTTTATTTAGTACGACTTTTAAGACCCAATGTTTTAAATGTCCAGTCTAAAAGAGTTTCTTTAAGACCGGTTCAAGTCCGGTCTTAAATGTTAGACTTTTAATACCGGCTGGAAGAAGACCGGTCACGGGTCCGGTCTTACGATGCCTCTTTTGTCCAGTCTTAAAAGCCTTTTTTGCGCTAGTGTAACATATGCTAGCAGACATAACATCCATACTATACACATGACCATTGAATGTCTTGGGTCGTAATCCCTTTGTTAAGGGATTAGCTATCATAAGATTGGTGCTAGCATGTTCTATTTGAAAGTGAAGGAAATCACCAAGAGGGGGGGTGAATTGGGGATTTTAAAATTCTTTTCAGATCACCCACACAACTGATAATATCAAGGCAAAGTGGAGATAGAGAAGAAGAGCTTGACATAGAAGATTTATACTGGTTCGGTCTAACTCCTTGACCTACGTCCGGTCCCAGTCACTCTAGGATTTTCCACTATCACTCAAGAACAATTACACACTCGTAAACGAAGGATGCTCCTCACTCTAGGACTCACTCCCCTTACAAGCTGTAATTGCTTACAACGGATACACACTCGTAAACGAAGGATGCTCCCAACCTAGGACACACTCCCCCCTTACAAGCTGTACTCGTAATCGAGATACCCGCTCTGTAAACGAAGGATGCTCCTCAACCTAGGACACACTCCCCTTACAAGTTGTACTCGATTTTCCCAATCTCAAGTCACCGACTTGAGATTATTACGATGAATGATATACAAGGAAATAAACTCTCTCTAAGAGTAGATATGATAAAGCATGAAGCTCAATGTATCAAAGATACAATCAAATGATAAAAAGAGAGAAACCGATGTAATTCGTGTAAGCTTTACGTATGTGTCTTCTCTCTGTCCAACTTCAAATCTTCATGTATTTATAGTGATTTGAAGCTTGTGAACGTTATAGATCCGTTGAGGCTTCAACCCATTCGAAAATATAGCTGTTATGGGTGTTGCTTCATGAATCTAAGCTGTTGCATAAGTTTTTGTTTGAATATAGTTTGTTGGAGACTTTTGCAGCTTTGAATTCTTCAGTTGGGAATATAATATTCAGATATTTGGCTCCTCAAATTCGTCCCATGTTGCTGAAGATTTGCTTTAGCTGGTAGAGACTTTAGTTGTTTGTATTAGGTGAGAAATCTGCCCACAACTCCAGCTGTCTTCCATTGCTTTTTGTCTTTGAGGATAAGTTAAAATAATTCAAATGTTAAACATTCAAATCCTCTGAAAACTCATAAGCAAACTTGTTAAGATTGGTTAGAAATATAGATAAGAATCATATAAAACATTTGTAACCAATTCGCAACTTAAAACTTGAAGCATTAATCAAAATTTGTAATTTTAAGTTGAAATTTGCGTTTTTTAGTCACGATGATCAAAACTCGAGTTTTCACCAAAACTCGAGTTTTCATCTTCCGAGAGATGAAAATCACGATTTATGCTTCAAAAGGGAGTTTTGATGTAAAACTTCAAAACTCGAGTTTTGACCCCAAAACTCGAGTTTTGGACTATTGATGTGAAAATGTAGTTTTAGTCCAAAACATCAAAACTGGAAGTTTTCATTCAAAATAGGAGGTTTTCAAGTTGAAAAATCTTGATGCTCTCGGGTTGCCCAAAACTCGAGTTTTGCTTCTCAAAACTCGAGTTTTCACTTAAAACATGAAAACTCGAAAACCCGTGAACATATCAAAAAGCGCGGTGTTCAACCAAAGCGCGGTTTTGAACTTGTGAAAACTTGAATGCTCTGCACGACCAAAACTCGAGTTTTGCTCCCAAAACTCGAGTTTTCATATGTTCAATGAAAAGTCAATGAAAACGTGTAAAATGAAAATGGCTGGAGGTTTTGACCCAAAACTCGGCGGTTTTCATATGTTGTAAATCGGTGCACGACCAACGGACCAAAACTCGAGTTTTGACCCCAAAACTCGAGTTTTGAACTATTTCGAGGAAAAATGAAGTTTTCTTTGAAATGTTCAAAAGCTGGCGGTGCTCTTTGAAACTGGAGGTTTTGTGATTTGAAAATTACGAAACCTCTCGGCCAAACCAAAACTCGAGTTTTGCTCCCAAAACTCGAGTTTTCATATGTTCATGAAAAACTCAAAAAGCGCGGTAATGTTTCTTGATCGGTTTTTCTTCGACAAGCCAAAACTCGAGTTTTGACCCGAAACTCGAGTTTTCATGTTTTTCATGGCGAAAACTTGCGGTTTTAACAAAAGCGCGTTTTGCTTTGTTCGGATTTTCTCGAAAACTCAAAGCTGGAGTTTTACTTCAAAAGCTGGAGTTTTCTCTTGACAGCAAAGTTTATCAAATTTGCAAGAGAAAACTTCTCATTTTGTTTACAATTGTTAAAACATCATCAAAACACATGTAGAACTAACACTATTGACACTTTATGTTTCTAAACCTCTTCTTTAACAATAAAGTATTTCCATTCTATATGCTTAGCACCCCTTGAATACTTGTCATTTTTAGAAAAGAAGATTGTTGCGGAATTATCACAATAAATTTTTAGCGACTTGGCTATAATGTCGACTAATCCAAGCCCTGAAATAACATTCCGTAGCCATTTAGCTTGAAGCGTGGCCTTAAAGCATGCCACAAATTCAGCGTCCATAATGTATACAACAATTACCGACTGCTTATCCAATCACTTCAAGGTTGCTAGACCTCCTATAAGTAAGATGTAACCTTTAGTTCCTTGCAAATCTTGTTCCCACTGATCTTCAGATATATACACCGATCAACAGTGTTTGCTTTAAATCCAAAGGAAACAACAATATCATTGAACTTAAGGTACCATTGTCTTGAAGCTTGCTTAAATCCGTATATTGATTTCTTTAATTTGCACACCATGTGTTCCTTTCCTTTTTCTTTTAAAAACACTCATTAAAAATAATCTCATCATAAGTAGTGGGATCATTCATTTGTTGTTCTCCATTATTATTAATTAGTTCAATAACACGAGGAACAACAACTTAACATTAATGCTTCAAGTCATACATATCACATACTAATAAGCTTCACAAATTCAGACATAATTCATTGATCAATTCATATCAATGTTCACCTTTGGGGACCAGTCGATATACAACATTCAATCATAATAATATAAAGATTTCACATAATTTGCGATAATTCATATTTCAACTAGAAATATTTATCATCTTTGGATGTCTAAATAAAACTATAAGTATATGGATAATACCAACATTTATGTTTTATTATTATAAAGACAAATAATCAACCTTTGGGTTGATCCATAACCGCCCCATAATAATAAATTGCAATTTGCCCACAATATAAACATAATTTCATAGTATCATGATTATGGGTAATTTGAAATATCACAACAATAATTAGAATTAAAATAAGTCATAAGGATTTGGCCAATTTGGTAACTAACAAATCCACCATACTTAATTCTAAAACTTAAATGTTTAACATTCTTACAATTTTTATTTACAACATTTAAGTAATTTAATATTAGATCAATATGTAGAGGCTTTAACAAAAATAATTTGTTCCTTTTCTAAGCCATCTATAATAGATCCAAAAAAAACTAGAGCCCAGAACACCTCTTTTTTTTTCCTTCCAATACTTCATATATCGTATATATTGTTGCAAACAATTTTAAAGGCAACATGACTAATCGAGAAACTTAATCGAGAAGAAAAGAAACAATATATACATATGAAAACATGGTCATCGGAAAAAATCAAATACACATTTATAGCTATTGAAAAACCAAACCGATGTGCAGCAAAAATTTAAATTGCTACACATTTCAAGATTTGCGTTTACTGGCAATATAAACATTCCAGTGTAGAAACAATGAAAAACGCATATACCATGTGTATGGCCAATATAATAATTTTGAACAAAAAAACGCATATACCATGTGTATGGCCAATATAATAATTTTGAACACAGATTCATAATTGGAAAATCATAGATTCTAAAACCAAAAGCTCGATATCACATATAAGTTTTTCTATAATTTCATGCTCAAACATCAAGTAATAAGAACATGAACAAGGACCTTAAGAACTCATGATTTTCACAATACTATAGGTTTAAGTCAAGATGCACTAACCTCTATCCATAATTGCGGAATCGATACTTCATAATATGTGACTTCCAACACGATAATTGGAACCTTTATCATTCTCTTTACCCTTTATTACACACTCTCTCTTCTTGATGGAAAACTAGCCTCTATAATGGTCAGAGAGCGAACAGACTAGTTTCTATCCCTTAAATAACTTATATATCCAAAAGACATGTACGTCTTATGGATATGACTCCGCTCCCATCAAGCAGCCAAGAAACCTCTTCCCAAAAGTCATTTAGCCCCTTCATTAATTATTAAATCATATATATTTCTCATAGCCACAAGAGACATTTCTTACAAATATTTGATCTTCGACTTAATTAAGATGTAATGTAATTAAAAACAATTGATCTCCTTAGCATTGTTAATGGAAAATCTCCATGAAAAAAATTTCCTTTGCAAGATAAATCCAAAAGTTTCTCAATAACTATCCAAATTAAATAAAAACTTAACATTATTTTTTTCCTGGTTCGAAACCTCTATAGCTATCATTGTTTTTGTTGAAGAAATTATTTGTTCGAAAGCAACTATAACTAAGTACTCCTTTCTTCACACTTAAAGATGTTCACGTCAATGATGCAATCTCTTTTCAATTTGATAACAAACGATCAACACAACTTTATTTTTCTCTACTTCTCATTTTTTGAATCATCTCTCAGAAATGAAAAAGTTAGCATGGTCTCTGTTTTAATTACAACATTAAATAAGCTTAAGGCCACTAATATTTCTCAAGTTTTCACATTCCCTGTACAATCATGGGTATAACCATACAATTACACTACTAAAAAATATATTTAACGACTCCCATATAACGACCGATTAAATGAAAACAGACATAGAAAACGAGGCGGTGACATTTTTGAAATTTTGGCAAGAATATTCAATGATTGTTTCACACAAAATGGACGTTAAAACATAGGTGGTGGCATTATTGTAATTTTCTGCTTACTTTTAACGTCTGTTTTTAAAAACAAATGTTAAATGTTTTGATACAACCACTGTTATAATAAAAACAGTCATTGTATCTTAGATACCATTTATTTTATTTTGTGAAACCATTTAACTTCCTTTTGCGAAAAATTAGTGCTACTTATAAAATCTTCAAGATTATATGACCATTGTGATTTTATCTTATATTTATAGTTATTTCCTAGTATGTAGCTTAGAATTTAGATAATTAAGAGAAGAAATCAATCGTTTTTTCATTTAGTTAGTTCCTAATAATTAAATTTAATAAATTAAACAATATATCTCTTATATATATATGTGTGTGTGTGTGTGTGTGTGTGTGTGTGTGTGTGATTTTATCCCATGTTTATAGCTATTTCCTAGTATGTAGCCTAGAATTTCGATAGTTATGAGAAGAAATCTAATCATTTTCAGATTGTTCTTCGGCAACTAGGCAAACATTTGCTACTCCTTCCTCATTACTTTCTTCATCGAAGAATCATCTCCCATAAGGCAGATATATAAGCTTTCTTCTTGAGGTGGTTGAATCTTGCCTTTCTCTCCTTTTCTTGACTTTCAGTGAGGGCATTCGAGCTTGATATGACCGGCTTTCCACACTCGTAGCAAATGATTTGATCTTGTTCGTTGCTTGAAGTTGCTCTCTGAAATCTGTCTCTAAAGGCTTGATCTCTCTTATAGAATTTTTTGAATTTTCGCACAAGCATAGCCATCTCTTCATCATCTTCATCTTCCTCATTGGGTTTCTCTTTCACAGCATTCAAAACAATACCTTTGTTTCTATTGTCATGAATTTCATTCAGGCCCTTCTTGAATTTGAGCTTGCCTTCATATTCAGATAAGCTTAGAATAGAGCAGCCTACGATTGCATTGATTCTCCACGGGCTTCTTCGATTGCTGTGACTTTGGCTTCCCAATCTTTAGTGAGGATATTCAGAATTTTCCTCACTTGGACAGATTGATCATAAACTTTGCCCAAGGCAACAAGTTGGTTGACTAGATGAGTGAATCTGAGCTGGAACTCACCGATGGATTCTTCAGACTTCATACGAAATAAATCATATTCAGTCATGAGAGTGTTTATTCGATTTTCCTTGACTGCGGCTGTTCCTTCATGAGCTATTTCAAGAGCTTCCCACATAGCTTTAGCAGATGGCAAAGTGCAAATTCGAAAATACTCTTGTTGGCTTAGAGCACTTTGCGGCATGTGGATGGCTTTCATGTTGAGAGTGACTTGCCATCGTCATTCTCATTAAACTCTTCTTCTAGCTTAGGAGTTCTAACACCATCTTCAAGCGAGGATGGAACATAATTTCCTCTTTCAAATACTCTCCACAAACCATATTCGATGCCATTATATAGACTCGAACTTTGCCTTCCAAGAGGAGTAATATTCTCCATTGAAACCTGGTGGTCATTGATTATGACTCCTTCGGGTAGAATTCCTTCCATTGGATCTTTGATCTAGGATGTTAATCCTTCAAATAGATAACCAATGCTCGATACCAAATGAAAGTGAAGGAAATCACCAAGAGGGGGGGTGAATTGGGATTTTAAAATTCTTTTATGATCACCCACACAACAGATAATATCAAAGGCAAAGTGGAGATAGAGAAGAAGAGCTTGACACAGAAGATTTATACTGGTTCGGTCTAAATCCTTGACCTACATCCAGTCCCCAGTCACTTTGGGATTTTCCACTATCACTCAATCACAATTACACACTCGTACTCGGGATGATCCTCTCCCTAGGACTCACTCCCCTTACAAGTCTGTAATTGTATACAATCGATACACACTCGTACTTAGGATGATCCTCTCCCTAGGACTCACTCCCCTTACAAGTTGTAATCGATTTTCCCAATCTCCAAGTCCACTTGACTTGAGATTATTACAATGAATGATATACAAGAAATAAACTCTCTCTAAGAGTAGATATGATAAGCACGAAGCTCAATGTATCAAAGATACAATCAAATGAATAAACAGAGAAAAACCGATGTAATTCGTGTAAGCTTTCGTGTATGTCTTCTCTGCTGTCCAACTTCAAATCTTCATGTATTTATAGTGATTTGAAGCTTGTGAACGTTATAGATCCGTTGAGGCTTCAACCCATTCAAAAATATAGCTGTTATGGGTGTTGCTTCATGAATCTAGCTGTTATACAAGTTCTTTGTTTGAAATGTTACGGTGGAGACAATTTGATTTGAATATTTGAAGTTTGGCTCTTCAATGTTGTCTCATGTGGTCTTGTTTGAAGAATGATGATGTTCAGCTTTAGTTGGTAGTGGCCATGTTGTATCGCATTGAGAAATGGCTGTCCAACTTTCCAGGCTGTCATCAACTTGCTTTGTTTGAGAAGAGATATTAAAATAATACAAGTGGCTCATGGAGTTGCTTTATTTGACTTTAAAGCAAATTCAAAACTTCTCAAATCTGTAGTTAAGGATATTGAACATTTGAATCCATTGAACAACATTACCATTGAGCATTCAACTTTGTTTCTTCAAGTTTCACGTTGAATTCGATCTTCTTTGTTGTTTCGAAAATATGCAAGCAACTTCATCTTCAAGCTTATGATGATTTTGGTTTTGTCAAGTTTGATGTAATCTCAAACTTTAATCCGAAACTTATACACAAATGATATAAATGATGTTAAGAAGTAGTGTAAATCATTTGAGTAATCAACTAGATGTTCTTGATGAGATATGATGTTTGAGTCATGGTGATTTTTCCGATTGAGGTGTAAACTCGAGTCCGTAGTTGATAGGCTCGAGTTTGTTCTTCATCCAGTTCGAAGTTTTGCCTGCTGGACCAAACCCGAGGTTTGCGTGGTAAACCGAGGTTTGTAACATTTGAATAGTACCAAACCGAGGTTTGCATTTTAGGCTCGAGTTTGACACTATTCATGTCAAACCATCGGGAATTCAGTTTGAAACATATTTTGAATAAAAACATGAACTCGAGTTCGTAAGTGATGAACTCGAGTTTGTCACTATTCATGTCAAAAATCAGTTTAAGCTTTCAAAACACAAACCGGAGGTTTCCAATGCAAAGCGGAGGTTCATGGCGCAAACCGGAGGTTTAAAGTGCAAACCGAGGTTTCAAGACAAACCGAGGTTTAGTGTGCAAACGAGGTTTCCAAGACAAACCCGAGGTTTAGTGTGCAAACCCGAGGTTTCAGTACAAACCCGAGGTTTAGTCTCAAGTTCTCATTTGAAAAATTCTTCCCGCCACGCGAACTCGAGTTTGTAACTTGTAGACTCGAGTTTGGATCTGTCTTGAATGACCCGGATGCTCTTCGTAACCCGCAAACTTGAGTTTGCTACTTATAGGCTCGAGTTTGGATGTTTTCCAGGACCTGGTTGCTCTCATCTCGAGGTAAACTCAAGTTCGTTCACTTATAGGCTCGAGTTTGCCTTTTTCCAAATGTTCATTTCTCCTCGGAACTCTCGAGCTCGAGTTCGTAATCTGTGAACTCGAGTTTGCAACCTGCACTTGTGACTTTGTTGCTTCGACTTGGTCGGCTCGAGTTTGCAACTCCATCAACTTCCAAAGGCCATATCTCCCTCGTCTGAACTCCGTTTTAGTCCGTTAAACTCTTGTTGGAAAGCTCTGTGTGTCTAATTTCCAATGGCACCAATTGTAGCTCAATTGGAGTTTTATTTTGTGAGATACAACCAAAACATTGAAGCTTGGTTCTGACTATGACGGTGATATTTGTGGCAACTTCTAGAATTCATAGCTCTTTCATCTGAACACCTTTTGACTTCATTTATATATCAAAATGACGCTTTGGATGTCTAGTTTCAGATGCCACTGGTTTCGTCTCAATCCGAGTTTTGGTTTGTAAGATATCGAAATACGAGAGGTCGCCGTCTTGAACTTGAGACGGTGTGGAGCTGAAAAGCCGATGACCGCCGTGAACTCGAGTTTGTACTTACGGGCTCGAGTTCGTGTTGTCCGAGAGACACCAGAAATGCTGAAGACACTTATTGGCTCGAGTTTGTGATTCCCGTGTCAGGTTTGAAGTTCTGAACTCGAGTTTGGAGTCCGAACTCGAGTTTGCTCTTCCAAAGCTGATTTTTGCTTGATCTTAACTCGAATTCAGCTATTCCAATTTCCATTTGATCATGGAGACTTCAGAATCAATCTTAGAACTTGAATAATGATATCTTCATTCCATTCAGCAAGTTCTTCATTATTCCATCTCCCAACTTGATCTTTCTTCATCATTTAGCTTGGACTCACCATTCTATGCAAGTTCTACCTTCTTCAATAACTCTTCTTCTTCTTGAACTTGACATTTTGTCCAATTTCCTCTTTCGTAATCTCTTATCTCCTTCTTGATCTATAATCAAACTTGGACTAATCTACATTAAATATAGTAGTTAGTCAATGTATGAGATAACTATATTACTCAATCTTTTTGCTATTAACAATGACATTTGTATAAGACATCATCAAAACTAATCATAACTAACAATTCAATCAGGAAAATAATGCACCTGAGAGACTTAAAAGTAATTGTATATGCATTCCATTTCCAGAAGCTTCTTTCCCATCATGGAAATTCCACTTGGAGCTACTACCCGAGGATCATCAAAACCATCACTAGGGTGTTTTCGACGAAGATTTCGCAACATGATCGCTAGGTTCAAACCTTGATTGCTTCATCCATCTCTTTAATTAAATATTTGGTGATCACGTTTGGGACCCCAAAAATGTTTATTTATATAAATGAGAGAAAACTTTCATATAGTAATTTATTTTCATCTTGGTTTGTTTACTACTAGCTTTCCCAAACTAAGCATAAAATGTCAATGTAACACCCAAAGGCAAAAGCCAAAACTCAACCTGTTCGATCCTTTGAATAAAAAGAATAAAAGATTCATAAAGAACTTTGTTCAATTTACCGCCAAAATCTTGAAGTTATCCCTTAAATCGCCAAGCTTTCCAGTTGCAATGGTGTTAACTTGTTAAAAGTACCTTGAAGAATAAATTCAATAGAAACAGAATTTATTAGATGATTACATTATAAGGCAAGGCATTCTTATAATTCTTGTGGCATTCTAAATTCTGAAATCTCAAGTGTAAAAGGCTCGAAGAATCATTAATTGTGCATAAAAGCAAACAAACATAAAAAACAAGCAATTCTACCCGATTCTTCAAATGGTGGTTCTTTGGTCAAGATATGCAACACTGCATTACAAAACAATATTATAAACATGGGTGTTATTCTAGCATGATAAAGTTTATGTGATTGACATCCGAGAAAACATGCAATGTGTTACTTGGACTTATTAGCATGATGTAATGAAAAGATAATCAGTTTTCTAAGACTGAAGGAGAGATATCTTGATATAATAAAAGTAAAGAGAACACCTGATAAATGTTTTCATTGTATAGGCAAGGGCAAAAAGGAAAATCTGAAAAATATTCAGTTAAGACATGGAAATGCCCACAAGAGCAACATAAGCATAAAAAGATTATTTAACATGTAAGATATTTCATTGCTTGCTTGTCCTGGGAAAGTTTTCAATTACTATAAGAACAAAGAACAAGGTTAGAAAAAGTGCATCAGGAATGAGAGCGTCCCATGTTTCTTCTTTCACTCCTTGACAAAAATAGAGAACAAGGTTAGAATTAAGAAACATCCACACAAATATGCAAAGAGGGAAGCGAGTGATGGTTTGCCGCCATTGATATCAATAAACTGGATAGCCTCTTCGTGTACTAGGGAATCAAATTGTAAACAAGAATCAGCAAATTAAATCGGGAAAATTTTTATATATAGTTCAGGTACCAAGAATGATATCACATTCGTATCACAAACGCAGAGCCGAAAAATATATAGCCGATTTCAATTCATTTATGAAATGATCACAAGCACATAAAAAATTATTCATCCACCTTCAATTCATTTAGGAATTTGAGAGATTTTAATGCCCTAACTCGCGAAGAAGCCAAAGCAATAAGACAACAACGTATGCTTTGAAACCTAAAAATCAATCTTTTTCGACGACGTCGGCGAGTGGTGTGTTGTGTGGCAACTGGATCTGCCTAATCGGGGAAGTTCGGGCTTACCGATTAAACATTGGGGGAAGTGTTGGGGGTTACCGCATGTATCTAAATTCTAAAACCATACTTTGCATTTCCATGAATCGACGGTGGAAAAAAAAACCGTAATTGAAAGGCCAAAAGGGAAGGGATCGGCAAGCACCTTGGGTAAGAGTGGGCCAGTAGGGAGACTGAGGTTGATTCGACGGCGGAGTGGCGGGGACTAAGTTGATTCGACGGCGGAGGCGGATTCGCGAACCGCGAGTGGGTGAGAGTTGAGATCGAGATTTGAGGAGAGTTGAGAACTTGATGACGGTCGACGGAGTAGGTGAAGGTGGTCGGTGAGACGGTGTCACGGCCACTGGTCACACGGTGAGAGCCGAGACGCTGAGAGGTGAGAGACGCCGACGGTGTTAACTGTTGAACGATTTTAAGATCGGGGTGGATTGAAGCCCTAATTGGGAAGATGAAGCCCTCTTTTGCGAGGGAAAATCCCGTCCTCGCAAAAATAAGTAATTTTACGAGGGAATAAATCTTCCGTTGCAAAAATCACCTTAAAATATCACCTTTTTTTTTTTGCGAGGGAACCTTAGTTCCCTCGCAAAATTCATTTTTATCACGCCATTTTGCGAGGGAACAAGAGTTCCCTCGCAAAAATAACCTATTTTGCGGGAACTAACTTTCCCTCACAAAAAGGTCATTTTGCGAGGGAAAATTTTTTCCCGCAAAATTGATCATTTTGTGAGGGAAACTTAGTTCCCTCGCAAATTTGCGACGGAATTTTTTTTCCCTCGCAAATTATGTATTTTCTAGTAGTGACCTATGTAGGCATCAAGCGTAGAATCATATGTGCCCTTGTCCCATTATATTTGGTTGGGGTGAGTTGCCTAAAACTCTATGTACTAAGCTGTGTAAAAAAAATTGAGCTGTTACGTGTTAGAATTTTAGGTATTTGCAGTTTGTAAATCTTATATGGGATCGTAATTGAATTTTTATAGTGAGAAAATATCTTGAGTATTTTTCAAGAGGATTGAATATAGGTCGAGACTGAACCAGAATAATTCTTGTGGTGCTTAATTTGCCTTCTATTGGTTCTAATTTATCAAATAACTTTAATTACACATTTCATCTTATAACACAATTTCATAGTGTTTTAAATTGAATATAATAAGATCATAATATGAAACTTCAACTAAACTGTGGCAAAATAAATAAATAAACAGGAAAACTTAAAAATAACCTATATCATTCTTTAAAAATAAAAAAAATAAAAAATAAAAACTCTTTATTGCGGCTTGCCAACTAAAAACGAACTTAATACTTTTTTTTTTTTTTTTTTTGGCTAGGTAAAACAAAGTTTATTCAAATGCAAATGAAGTGATATTATCTCTATTATCTATTATCGGCTTTACATTCTCATATCTTCTATTGCCATTATTGTGATTTTCTGGGGAAAAAACTTTATTGTGATTTATTTCATGCACCTCATTTTACCAATTTGCGAAAAGCTCATGTCCACATCAATAAGATTTTTTTTTTTTCTTTTTTTTTAATCCAGAGTTTAAACTTTAATTGATTAAAAATTAAAGGTTGTAACTTACAAAGGTTTGAATAGCATCCTTAGAATTTCAAGTCCTCTCCCATAAATACATTAAATTAAAAACATTTTTCCTCAAACTATTTTTTCAAAAAAATATATATTTGAAAAACAAATATTGCATTGTTCGTTGGGCTGTTAGCCTTAAGTCAAGTTTGACTCATAAAAAATTTTTTGGACCAAAATCACTTATATGGCAGCCGTGGCATACTCAACTCTCCACCTCATCATCACACTCCACGTCATCATCCCACCTTTTCTCTCTCTCCCTCTCATTCACTCTTTTCTCCATTAGCTTCCCAGTTCCCACGTTCCTGAACAAAACCCAGAATCCTATAAGCAACAGTTAATCAATTAATCGAAGCAGCATCAATCACAATAACAATGAATCACATTGTGGATTTCACTTCTGTGCACAAGCCACTGCGTCGGACTCAAAAAACTCCATCCCCTTCTCTTTTTCACTCTTCTGATTCTCCAGTGCCGCCGGTGACGAACACTTTTCCATCCATACTCTTCACACAGTCTTCACCGACCAACAGACCGCGATTGCTTGGATAATCTAGCAGCGCCGCCTCTGTGGGAGAGTCGAGAAACGAAGAATATGTGGAAGAGGATGGCGAAGAGGAGATGGTGGCGGCAGAGAAGGAATAGCAGCGGTTGTTGGCGCAGTTAGGGTAGAGAATAGCGAGGCGGTTGCGAAGACAGGTAAAACCCAAATTTACTTATTGGCATGATCTCTCTCAGACTTCATCCAAGAAAAAAATTGGCTGCGATTTCTGTCATCGATTAAGACCTCTGAAATTATCCTAAAATTTAAAACCCTTCCTAGTTAATATTTTCGCATTCAATAATATCACGAAAAGATAATGCTGGAAAAATGAATGGTTGTTGGGTAGTCTCTTCAATAGTTTCATGAATGAACAAAGAAGTTAATGTGGATGGCCTACCATATTGAAAAATACATGCGCTTCTTATCTTCCTTGCATTTATCCTCCTTTTCCTTTTTTATTGTTTGGTCTCTCTCTTTCACGCCCCAACGCAGTTCTATATATTCCAATCAAACGTCTCGATCAGGACCTGATATTTTTTATTTATAAATGCATTCAAATATATCACAATTAAGGACCATGCATGTTTAATCAACCAAACAGTCCAGGGAAAAAATTAATGTTTTACTCCAACTTAAGAATTGATGGTTAAACGTAAACTTATGAATCTGGTTCAGCAAATTCATATTAGTTTTTGAAAGCTCTCTTTCTAAACCCAAGAATAATGTGAGATTGCTGAGTATAAACCAGGGAATTGTCCTTACGTTTCCTTAGCTCCCAAAACCATTATCTAGCACTTTAACCCACAACAAATATAGAATTCTAATTTATAGGAAATTATTTTAGAATTTGAAACCTTCCATGATAAATAGTTAATACTCTCTCCAATTCTAAATAATTAAGTATACCAGTTAATCAAATGTAAGGCCACTCAAAAAATAAATAAAAAGTAAGGCCCCAATTTACTTATCTTCTGAATTTATAATTTTTTCTCCAAGACATCTCTATTTTCTTTTTGCTAACTCCAAGACATCTCTATTAATTGCATGTATTAAGAAAGGTTTTCGTTAGGAGTAGTTTCCAAGGATTAAATGAGGGTATTTTAGGCTGGCAAAAAATGAGGTGTTTTAGGAAAAGTAACACACTTTTTTTATAAATAATTAAGTTAATTAATATCTTTAATATTTGTAAATTAGTTATTCAACTCCTACATTTAGAAGCACATAAAATGTTTTTAATTCAATCATACTGCTAGAAGAATGTACAATAAAGGGTATTTTTATAACCAAAACAATAAGGAAACATGATTCTTAGGGTTATCTAATGGACAAAATAATTTGGGACATTAAAAGTTGAAAATAACGATTAAAAATAAATACTACAGGAAAATGAATTACTGTTGCTGTGGATGGCCTTCCTTATTGGAGATACACGTCCTTCTTATCTTCCTTATAGTTGCCCTCTGATGTCATTTTCAGAAGCATATTGGATTCATGTAATTATGATATCTCTTCATGGATATTTCCCAGCATATTGTGAGGCACAAAGTGGTCAAAACTCAAAAGTCATTTAACTTCTTCGTTGAATGGTTCTCTCAATCAATTTATACCAGCTTCATTCTATCGCTTCCTATAACTCTATTCACTCTCTTTATCTCATCCATTATCTGTGCAATACCTTTGAGTTAATATACGAAAAGAAGGCATGGCTGCAGCAGTTGTGGGACAAGCATTGCTCTCTGCTTCTTTGCAGACCTTACTAGATAGGATTACCTCAAGCGAGTTTCGAGATTTCATGAAAAACAGAAAGTTGAATGTATCTCTCTTGGATGAGTTGAAGATAACTTTGTTGATGCTTGATGTTGTCCTCAATGATGCAGAACAGAAGCAGATCACAAACGGTGCAATCAAAGAATGGCTTGAAGAGTTGAAAGATGCTGTCTATGATGCAGAGGATTTAGTGGATGAAATCAACACCGAGTCTCTAAGATGCAAGGAGGATAAAGATTCTCAAAACCTTGCTAACAAGGTGAGTTCCTTCTTTTCTTCTTCTTTTGGTCAATTTTACTCAGAGATGAACTCTAAGATAGAAACAACCACCCGAAGGCTTGAACACTTTGCCAAACAAATGGATGTCCTTGGTTTGCAAAGTGTTAGCTTGAGAGCCCATAAAGGAGCTACGACATCATTGGTAAATGAATCTGTTGTGGTTGGTAGAGATGATGATAAGGAGAAATTATTGAAAATGCTTTTGTGTGATGAAGATCCAAAGGGTAATGCTATAGGAGTGGTCACTATCTGGGGTATGGGAGGCTTGGGTAAAACTACGCTTGCACAACTCCTTTACAATGATAAGAAGGTCCAAGAGAATTTTGATTTGAAAGCTTGGGCATGTATTTCAGATGATTTTAACATTTTTGAGGTGACCAAGAATCTTGTTGAGTCTATCACTTCAAAAGTCTATAATAGTACAAATATAGACTTTCTTCGTGTTGAATTAAGAAATAGCCTGAGCAATAAAAAGTTTTTGATTGTGTTAGATGACCTATGGAATGAAAAATATAGCGATTGGGATGATCTCATAACTCCTTTTCACAATGGAAGAAGGGGAAGCAAGGTCATTGTAACAACTCGCCAACAAAGAGTTGTTGAAATCACACATACATTTCCTGTACATAAATTAAGATGTCTCTCAGATGATAGTTGTTGGCTTTTACTCTCCAAGCATGCTTTTGCAAATGAAGATCCATTCAAATATCCAGAGCTAGAAGAAATTGGAAGGCAAATTGCAAGAAAATGTGGTGGCCTCCGATTGCTGCTAAAACAATTGGAGGTCTTTTGCGTTCAAAAGTGGATGCAATGGAATGGAATAAAATTCTAAGTGACTACCAGTGGGACATACTAAAAGATGATGTTCTACCTGCTTTGCGTCTAAGTTATCTCTATCTTCCATCACATTTGAAGAAATGTTTTGCTTATTGCTCTATTTTTCCAAAAGATCTTTTGTTGGAGAAGAAGAAGTTGGTGTTGTTGTGGATGGCTGAAGGCTTTGTACATCAACACTCCCATGGGATGAAATCATTGGAGACAAAAGCAAATGATTGCATCAATGAATTATTGTCCAGGTCATTCATTCAACAATATGAAGGTGATCCAAGAAAGTTTGTCATGCATGATCTCATCAATGATTTAGCCAAAGTTGTATCGGGAAAGAGTTGTCTATGGTTTGAAGGCAATGAAATTCCAAAAACTCTTCGTCATTTATCATATGCAAGACAAAGGTATCATGGCTCTAAAGTGTTTGAGAATTTTTATCAATTAAATTGTTTGAGGACTTTTTTACCACAATGTAAGTATAGTTGGACGATATCATCTTATATGACCCAAAAGGTGACACATGATCTGTTGCCCAAACTAAAGCGTTTAAGAGTACTATCTTTGTCTGGTTATCACAATGTCAATGAGTTGCCTGATTCAATTGGTGGCTTGCTGCATTTACGATATCTTGACCTTTCCTACACTCCAATTGAAAGGTTGCCTGATGCACTTTTTACACATCACAATTTGCAGACCTTGCTTTTATCATATTGCAGGAATTTCATTGAATTACCAGAAAAGATAAAAAATCTTGTTAATCTACGTCACCTGGATATTAGTGGCACTGCTTTGGAGGAGATGCCCATACAAATTACAAAACTACAAAATCTTCAAAGTTTGAGTAGCTTTGTGGTGGGCAAACTGCCCAATGGATTAGGAATTAAAGAGTTAAACAAGCTCCCTCATCTACAAGGTAAACTTTCTATCTTGAAGCTACAAAATGTCATGGATTCAAAGGATGCTTTAGAGGCAAACTTGAGGAGGAGAGAGAAAATTGAGGAGTTAGTGTTAAAATGGGATGGTGATACTCAAGATTCACAAATTGCGAAAAGTTTACTTGACATGCTACAACCTTCAACAAATTTACAAAGACTGACAATTGACTGTTATGGTGGCACTAGCTTTCCAAAGTGGGTTGGAGATTCTTCATTTATGAATATTTCCTTTTTATGTGTCAGTAATTGCAAGTATTGCTATTCACTCCCACCATTTGGACAATTACCCTCCCTCAAAGAGCTCTTTATTAGAGGAATAGGATTAGTACAAATAGTTGGACGTGAGTTCTATTGTGGCAATGCACAGTCCTCTTCATTTCAGCCATTTCCATCCTTGGAAATTCTGGAATTTGAAAGTATGCCAGTTTGGGAGGAATGGATACCATTTGAAGGTGATGCTGCCAAATTCCCTTTTCCTTGTCTCAAACAATTGTGTTTATCTTATTGTCCTATGTTGAGGGGAGACATGCCTGTCAAACTTCCATCACTGACAAAGGTTTATATATCAAATTGTGAACAGTTGGAGGCCGAATCATTAGCTTTGCAATGGATTGCATCCATTGAAGAATTAAAAATTTTACAAGGGGAACAAGGTTTATTGAGAGCCCTTGATAATTATTCTCTCAACTCTCTAAAACGTCTAACAATTCAAAGGTGTTACAATTTGCAATCTCTGCCAAGAATGATAGTGAGTTGCCATTATCTACAAGAGTTGTTTCTCATAGGTATCCCATCAACCTTGTTCTTCCCAATTGACAGTTTACCCACTTCTTTACAGCGACTTCAAATTCAAGACTCTGAAAAATTAGAGTTCATGCCTCAGGAATCTTGGAGAATCCATACATCACTTGAAGAATTGACTATTGATAATAGTTGCCATTCCTTGACATCCTTTCCATTAGGCTGTTTTCCTAAGCTTAAAAAACTTCTGGTTTGTCGTTGTCATGATTTGGAGACCTTTACACATGATGGGAGGTCCGATCTTTCACTGGAAATCTTCTGGGTCCTCCATTGCCAAAAACTTAGATCAATGTCAGAAGTCCATGTTAATTCCCTTACCAGCCTTCAAGTCTTTATTATTTATTGGCTTCCAGATTTGGAATCACTACCTCAATGTGGCTTGCCTTCTAACTTGCGAACATTGATCGTTCGTGGCTGCAAGGGACTATCTTCTATACCTATTGATAATTGGGGTTTTCATCGGCTGACTTCTCTGTCAGAATTTGAGGTTGAAGGTGGTGGAATTGAAAGTATTCTCCAGAATTTACTAGAGAATCAAATGCTTCCCACTTCTCTTTTGCATATGGTCATCTCTCATGTCCATGATCTTAAATTGTTAGATGGAAAAGGGCTGCAATGTCTTACTTCTCTGGAGCAACTCTCCATTTATGGCTGTCCAAACCTTGAATGCTTGCCTGAACATTCCCTGCCATCCTCTGTTTTGTTTCTGGATATTTGGAGCTGTCCTAAATTAGAGGCAAGATATCATTTTCAAGGAGGCAAACACTTGCCCAAGATCACTCACATTCCCACCATAAAAATTAATGGTGAATACTATGATCCTTGGTGCATTGCTTCAAAAGGTAAGCTCTCAATTTCCAAAAACAATCAAGCATTTCACTATTTTTTTCACAAATACTTTCTCATTTCCACAACGATAAAACTGATCTGTCTTCCCTTTATGATCATGGCATCCATCAATATCATAGAAAACATCGTTCCTGCATCATGCATCCATCATGCAATTTTTCTTATCTTGAAAAACTTCTAATCCTCTGAAGCATGTGCTTTAAATTGATGTACTATACTTTCTTATCAAATTAATAAAAACATCACCTTTTTTTTTATGATTTAATAGCTAGCAACTTTCACCTTTTTATCTTTCTTTTTTTCCTGGTTCTACCAAATTTATATTGTAGATTTTCGTTTGAATAAGCATTTTGTTATGCTATTTTTGCACATCTAAAGAATAAGAGAATAATCCATGAGGTCATTTATGGTTTGAAATGGTCAATTAATCATCAAGTGATACTAATGATATGAGTTAATTGTGAAATTTGAAAAGATTCAGAACATTTCCTTCATTATTTGGCTCTAATATGTATGCTTGATAAGATATGCATGAATGAAGTGTGATTTGAACCATACATGTATACCTGTCACATAGAGGGATTCGTTTTGTTCCGGATGGGTTTCTATATATAGTTTGTTCTGCTTTCTCCGATTTTATAAGATTTATTATGTTTTGGTAAACCAGGTTAGAAAAGATGAGGAAGCAGTAAAAATTATGTGCTTAAATAAAATCGAGAGAGATATGATATGCAAGGAAGTCAGGCAAGAAGCTAACCCGGTTGTTGAGACTAAGTAATAGTTCTTTTTTTCCCCTACTCTTTAATGATTTTTTCTTATAAATACATCTAAAAGCATTTAATTTCAATGGATCTGAGTCTTAGTTTTGATATTATCAGGTTAGACAATATGAAAGGAGCTCAAGAAGAATTGCTCTGCTTTCGGTGGGGATTGAGCCAAGAGCTGCTAAGAGATTAACTAATCCTCTCTTCATATTCTTGAAGTTCTGAATTGATAATATATATATATATCTATATGTGTATAGACACAAACACACAATATACTTTCTGATGGGGTTTTAGATTTTCAGATCTATTTTGTTAAAAAAGTTTCATTCCCTTATATTTTGTTTGGAATGAATTAAATATTTGGAGACTTCCACTTATATACCTTTTTCCTTGAGGTAAAGGATTTCTTTTCTTTTTATCATTTTTTCACTAGCTAGTATATCTCCTTATTTATATAATATCAATCCGAAAATGAACATAAATGTGATGTTTTTAGCAATATATATGACTTCCACATTATTAGTTAAACAATCTGATAGGGTTAAAAAAGCATTCCATGGATCTTTGTTGTATGTTTTGGATAGAACATGTTTTATTTCTGGTGTTTTGCTTCTTCAGCTTTCACAATTGTCAAGGGGCAGAATTGAATTTCCTCCTCAATTTCTATTTTACTTCAGCAACAATAGGGACAGCAAATTTAGGTCTCATATCTAGTTTTAGTATTAAGATACGTAGCTCACTTTATTAAGATTAGTGTCTTCTTTAATTTACCTGAGGATCACTTAGTATATTGAATAATTCTCAACTTGCAATTTTTTGATCTTAGATGTTCATTTTAAGATTTTTAAGATGGTGTCTTAAAATGAATCTGATATTTTTGTTTCCATAAATCATATCAAAAACATCAGTGAAAGCACTAACAACTTGTTCCTTGGAGTAACCCATGCTTGTAAACTACAAAAGGGGATCAGTAGATTCATATAAATTATTAAACTAAGCAGCAATAATTGTCCGCAAGTAACATGCATGACTTGACAAGAAAATCACTAACATCAACTAATATACAGACACACAAAAATCAAAGATTAGCTGTTGGAATGAAGGCAGGTAACTGGGCCTCAAGTAACTTTGAAATTGTAATCTTGTCTCTTTTACCAGAAGTTTAGGCATAGAAATGCTAAGAGGTCAACCAACTTAACATGTATGAACTAAAAAATTAATATATATGGAAGATAAAACCATGTTTAGGGTAAAAAACATATTACTGTCTAAGGTTTGCACCAACTTACTTTTCAGAAACCATGGAAAAGAGAGATAATAGCAAAGTTATTGTCAAGATATCTAATGAAATTATTTCATGATACAACATCAAATGATATGATGGAACAGAAGATGACTTTACACTTAATCCCATATAAATCAGTGTAAAGAAACATTTGAGCATTTTCCAAGAGAGAAGGGGCCAAGATGAGCAGATGCTGTTCATGGTTGCATAACAAAATTAAAGAAGCAAAAATAGAGATAATACTCCTACAGATCAATGGTTCTGAGATAAAGAAAAGCTTTAACTGATAGCCAAAATAATATACCCTCTCTTGGAAATGAACATTCATTAGCTTCTTTTGGTGGGTTGGTGGTGATATCACCTTAGTATCCCCATGATCACTGTGTTCAATGTCTAAAGTGTTCTACTTATCCATACCAGAACATTCTATGGTAACTGAGTTCTCTTCGGAATCTTCAATTCCAGATCTTCTGACACATTCACGTGCTGCTTCCTTACCTTCTTTCGTTAGCACATACCTGAAAAAGGAATAAAGGCAAAAATAATCCATATAGATATGAAGTATTTCAACTTAAAAAAATCTAGTATTAGAACCTAATACCAAAAACCTGGAGACCATATCAAATAACAGCTCAATACCACAATAACTATATCTATGGTAAAAAATGGTATGATAGAATTTAAACTAATTGCTTGGTCAAAACCACTTGATATGTCGGATTCTAAATAATAAGATGATTGATTTAAGAATAATTATCAATTCAGTTCATACAAGGAGTATCCACTTCAGCAATACATTTAACAATAAAAATCATAGAAAACCTTAGGAGATTTTTATGAACAAAGCTAAATAGAACGCACATAGTTTGAAAGAACACATGCCAAAGGGAAACCATACGTTTCTGGACGGCTGAATTTTACAACTAAACCCTTTGTAATCATTGTCTTCATGCAACTCCATCCACTATACCAATTCCTCGGTGTGCTTCCAAACTTCCCATGCTTTCCTCTACCTTTTTCTGGCCCGAACATTGAGGATCAGTTTGTCATAACTCCAAAGGACAGATGACCTTGCGGTACCGCTTTTTGACATCATCATGTGATGAATTAAACGAAAAGTTTAGATGCCACTCAAAGAAATTGAGAATGAATTTACCATTATTACATGGTCAACCTATTTAAATGTATATAACAATGGAGATTACTTTTTATCACGAGCTAACATCATATGATGATGAAATTTAATCCACCAATTAAAATATTTGGAAGCCATAACATTGAGTGTTAGATTGAGGCCCTAATGCGTGTGGGTAAGTTTTCTTCTCCATTTTCATTTTTTTTTTTTTTTGTGCAGGCGATTCAAAATCATCAATAGCCCAAAAGGACAATCTATAAAAGAAAACATTGTGCCGTTCACAATTCCAATTCAAGTAGCACCAAATTGTCTTACCATATATTATCAAAAAAAAAAAAAAAAAAAAAAAAAAAAAAAAAAAAAATTTGTCTTACCATAAATTTCCAAAGCAAATACCTAATAACTACATTCTTGGCTGATCTTGCGAAGATTTTCACAGCAAGATTCCTATGAGACGACCAAAGCTAAATTTGATTTCGGGATTTCATTTCACTCAAAAGAAGATTGTGCTAAATTTTATCTAAGGTTGGAGATGAGATTCGGAAAAGTGATTTTAAAAGTATCACCTTCTCAAGATTTAATATTTTATAAAAATTTTATTTTAAACATAAATAAGTAAACTTAAATAGTTAAAACATTATCTACACAATCCATAACTACATATCTTGTAGAATTGTTCTAGCAAATAATTTGAGCTCACTTGTTCATCTCACCCTACAATGACAAAGTGGCATAATGTATACACCATTTAGATGGATTACCACATGCAATCCACAGGCTGTTTAATTAAAAATTAGTCTAAAAATGATTTGTGAATTTGGGAAAAAAAATTAGTCAGTAATTATAAATGGTCCAATAGATGATAGAAAAGATTATGTGGTATAAGTTAATAAAAGCCAGTTAGGGATTAGTTGAGAAGGTGGTGGGCACGGTCAAACTAAAAAAGCACAATGGGAGTTGTGAGTACTATTTGGGAAGGCACCAGTGATATCTTGGCAAGTGTGACATCTTGCTTTTGACATAAAACCCATGACAATGCTGAAGCTGAAATCTGTTGCTTTGGACCTGTTTGGAATAGTAGTGGTAGAAGTGGGTTTTTTTTTTTTTTTTTTTTTTTTGGACTTTTCCTGATAGACTTTTTTCTTATTGGATTTTTCTCGATGTGATTTGTGTTTGAGATAGGGCGGTAGAAGTGACCCTTTTTTTTTTTTTTTTTCTAATAGGCACTTGTTTGGCATAGCGCTTGAAAGTTAGTTAAGATGGAAAATAACTAAAAATGACATGAATAAATATAAATATGTTAAAAAAATAGTAAAATTACCATTAAATAATATTGAAGTACTTAATTAAATATACTTGATGAGTAAAATCATATACAAATTAGAATTACAAATTTTTTTTATCATTCAAGACAACTTAATTTATATATATAAAAGTTCAATATATATAATTTATAAAAAAAATCGGATAATATCATTTTTCTTTCTAGTCCGCAACTATTGATCCACCAACGATGTCTTTGGCGTGGCTCAGTAGCGACCCTCACGAATCAAGACGGTGAGCTAAGGGTTCGCGGACACAAGCGACAAAGTGAAATAAAATATGGCAAGTAATTTAAAGGACTTGTCCGAGCTCATTAGCAACTGTCTCGCCATATACGCCGTAGCGATGCACTCGTAACGACTTCTTAGGGGTTTCGATTCAGAATAGGAGAAGACTACTGGGAGAAGGCGAATTCTAGGCCTGGTTAAGAAAAACAGACAGAAGATTGTTGGCCACTTCGGCACCGGCGATTCAAGTTGATATCGTCGTGTCGCGGACAAAATCTAAGGTTGGCCATGGCTGAGGTTTGGAGTTTGAGAACAAAGGCGAGAAATGCACAACCAGAGGCGACAAATGTGAAGGACAGGAAGGTAAAATTTTAAATTGCATTTCATGTTTTCTGCCATGATGCCATATGAAGTAGCTATTTGTAGCTTTTGTTTTGAAGCTGCTTTTAGGTTAAAAGCCCATCAATCTGTGATGCTACCCCAAACACTAATAAATGTGACTAGGCTTCCAATGGACTTTTTTAACGTTTAACGCTTTGCCAAATAGGCTCTTTTACGGTGGGTGCATCATGGTGAGATTGGAAAATGGTTATAGGGCCCTCATCATGCCTCCTCCTCTCTTGTCCCACCCATCATGTCCCCACCCCTTTGTCTAATTTTTTTGGGAAAAATTTTAATAAAATACCATTTGAATTTATGAAATCCCAAAAAGTCGTGAACATTTGTAAATGACAGAAATTTGATATGGTAGGAATATGAAATTTTGAAGTTTGTGTAATTTTACCAAAATGCCTCTAATATTTTAAATTTTAAAAAGCGAAAGAAGAAAGGTACCCTCGCAAAACACCATCAATCGCCGCTAGAGCTTTAATATAGGTGGCTCATCGGAACACCACCGACCGACCACAAGAGCTCTAATCTTGGTGGCCTAAACCCTATGACCACTGGAGCTTGGGGTGGCTGCTTTTTTCGGGGAAGGAGATTAAATTATATTCTAAAAAACGTGTAGCCAAGTGGTGGAGTTGGGATTTGAACCCACCCTATCTTGGTTGGTTCCAAAAGCCTTAACCATTGGCCGTTTTTATGTTCATTTGTCTTATTCTAACTAAGGAGTCCCTTGCTGTAAAAAGGCAAGAGATATAAAATATTTTAGTAAACAAACATTGTAAAACTTGGTGTTTAAAAAATATTTGTCGGCCCAAAAATGATGGTAAGAAAATTAATTCTAATTTTAGTAATATAATATTATTTAGTTAAAAAAATCATGATTCTTGTTATTTTAATTTATATAACTTTTTTTCTATTAAACAATATCTAATTAAGTGTTTTTAGTATTTATAATTTTTCTCAATATATATATATATATATATATATAAACTCATATCTTTTTCAATAATAGGAGTGAATTTGCTATAATTGCTGTTTATTTTTCTCTAAACTTATTTTTTAGACAATTATCCAAATAAGTTTCTATTTGAAAAAAAATTACTTATACCATCACCAATCTAAATATAAATCAAATTTACTATGATGTTGTCATCGGGGGTAATATTGATGTTGCCTTTTATCCAATTTTAAGTTTGTCAAAGTTATATTTATTTGTGGATGTCCATGTCTCCCATTATTTCCTAAAATCTCTATTATCATCCATCAATCACTATGATTATGGAATCACATTAATTGTAGATTAGATGTGCCCTATAAATGACATTACTCTGTATTATTCTCTATTCTCTTGTTCTTGTTCTCTATATATTATCATATATGAAATTTATAACAGGTTGAGTTCACAAGTTTGATGATTTTAATAATTTAATCACATTATTTAATTATATGTTTATTTTATCTATAAAATAATTTTGACATTATATGGAATTAAACCTGAATTTTATTTTGTTTTATATACATGGGGTTTCATGGCTAAGATTGGAGATTATTACTATTTGTATATTTTATTTTCAACCTTCCTTTATAAGTTATTTTATATTATTGATTTTGTTTTTTAATGAAAAGAATGCGAATTTAATTATATAGACTTGAAGTCATAATATAACTATTACAGAAGATGAAAGTCTTTTTTTCCTCCTTTGAGATTATATGACTTCAAGGTCATATACATTTGACCAAAAGAAAAATGAGAAGCCATATTCCTTTGATTCCTATTTTTATATTATATGACTAGAAGCCATATTCATTTGATTCACTATTATATAACTTGAAGTCATATACTTTTTCATCTTTATTTTATTGAATGACTAGAATCATATATTTAATTTTTATCTATCTTGAAGATAAAAGGCCAGAAGCCATATAATTATAAATTCTCATCATTGGCCCGGAGCCATAACACTTTGATATTATATGACCAAAAGTCATATTTCTTTTACTTTATTTTGATATTATATGGTCAGAAGTCATATAGCTTTCATCTTCTTATTATATGGTTGGAAGCCATAATGTTCAACTTTATTTATCTTGAAGATAAATGGCTTAAAACCATAAAATTTTGATATTATATGGTTAGAAGCCATACAGTTTTCATTGTTGGAAGCCATAATGTTCAACTTTTATTTATCATGAAGATAAATGGCCTGAAGCCATTAGAACTGAATGGCCTAAGGCCATAAATTTTTAATTTCGTTGTAATATTATAATTTATGGATTATTTATTGTCTTTATGAATCTATTATTATGTTATTATATTGTGTTTTATATCTCATAAATTTCTTTTTATTGTATAATAAAATTTAAATTTGTGGTTCATAAAGCATCAAAATTGTATATTTGGCCTTATAAAACCCTCTTGTTCTTTAGAACAAATTAAATGAATTGTATTGCCACCAAAAGATGGACGGTTGTTCTTCCAAAAACTGATTGTAAATGGATGCTTCCAATTTGCTCTTGCAGTAGCAATATTGTGAAAGAAGTCTTAAGAAATATATTGAATTAATTTCTTGACCCCATAAGGCTAAACAAAACAATAAGTTTTTGTTGCAAGAATTATGAATCTCATCCAACAGGCTCAATCCATTCCCAGAAGTGAATGAAATAACGAAGGTATTGTGGTCACTAATATAGGTGTAAATGTGGCTATAGCCTTGAGCATAGCCATGGTTATAACCGTGGTAGTTCAAATTCCCACTTGAAATGGAGAAAAATTATTGATAAGAACCACAAAAAGGAAACTAGTGGGCATAATAAACATGCTAAAAAAAATTTCATATTCTCGCTGTGGTGGCAAGGGTCATTAGTCTTGTATCTATCATACGCTAAGACACATTGGTAAAAGGTCAAATATTGAAATAAATTATGTTGATAATAGCACTTAATTTCTAGTGTTTGTGAATATTTATTTAATATTGCTCATGTATTGGTGTTTTCTCTCCCATTATCCTTACTTGATATTATATTCATATTTTTGATTTTATCATTTAAAGTTTAAATTTTATTCTTATATATGTTTATATGGCTCACACTTGAGGGGAAGATTGTTAGAAAACAAGTTTGAGTTCAAATACAAGTATGAGTTAATAACTAAAAAGTTATATACTTCTCACATAAAGCCTAATAGATCTCCCAAAATGGATGTCAGATTATGATCAAAAGTTTATAATTGATTGAGACATATGTCACAGTAAACCAAAAGTTTACTGATCCCAATAAATTTATTGTTGGCATGACTTGTTTGATCATCGAGTCATATAATGCAAATAAGATTATGTATTGACATCCATTGAAGAGCTAGAAGATTCTTCATGAATAACCAACATATTATTTATGAATCATGTGCTGCATGTTCTAAAAAACAAATTGTTTGTGAGAATATCATTGATCATGATTTGTAATAGATCTCAGTATTTCTAAAAATATATCAAACAAAATTATATGGGCCCATTGAAATAACATATACACCGTATAAATTTGAAAGATGCATCGATAAGATGGTTACATGCGAGATTATTATCTTGCAACCTGAAGTCTGTAAGAATGTTTTGCAACCTGAAGTTTGCAATAATGTTTGAATAAATTAAGCACACAATTTCCAGATTATACAATCAAGAAATCATGAATTAAAGCCTCCAAAATAGCTAGATCAATTCTTATGAGAACAAAATTACCCCCACCTATTTTTTATGTTGGTACATTTGGTTCTATATTTACGAATAAAATGCTTAGCTAATTCCATATCAAAAGCCAACAAAATTTCTGCTGGTAAAATTGGCTTTTGTCCCATGCCAATTTTAACCCATGACAAATTCCATCCGAAAAGGTTTGAGTTTGCAATGAACTTATAAATCCATCTCGAATCACATCCAGATGGATATAGAGAATGAAAGTTGAGATAAATGTTGGGTAAGAACATTCTTTTTCTTGTTTGTTTCTATATGGAACAAAATAATGTTTCTAAAGGAAACAAATGGATTTAGAAGACTTATACTACATGATTAGTCGATTGTCATTTAACATTGTTTTCCTAACATGAGGGGGAGAAATTGAATAGCTAGAAAAGAGAACATATAGAATGCATTATTACTATTAAATATCCTTGAATATAAAAGTATGAACCAGAAGTTCATCAAACTATGCATTCATGAAATACTATAAAGTATTTGTATCATGGAATTATTGACCTAAATGAGATTTGTGAAATCTCATATTTTAGCTAAAAATGCTCCAAATACAAGTAAGACATGCTTGAAGTATGAAAAACTATTTGGTTCCAAATATAAATATTATGGATAAATTGGAGCATATGATTAAGATGATCATATTAAGGAGGCAGGTACTCCAGAAGAGTACTGAGACATAACTAATTGTAAAACCTCAAAAGAGGTTTAGGTACCTAAAGAATAATATAGATCTTGTTAAGTTGTCACAATTGGAAAATGGAACCAAAAAGATAAAATTGTCGACATGAATTTTGAAATTGATATCACGTAATCAAATGAGGATATTATATAAAGATATGTCACAAGAAGTAGACCTAAAGAAGATTAGCCAAAAAGAAAAGTGAAATTGAAAAGGACGCAAATATGATTATATTATGATAGTTAATGACCTAAAGTCCAATTTGAAATATATGACTATTTATGTGAAAATAAAGATTTTCACAAAGTTTAATATAATTATAATGAGATATATGATTTTGTGGTGGTTACAATAATTTTATATATATTATTAGTCAAAAGGTTATGAAAGAAAAATTGTGCTATTGGATATCTATTTGATATTGTTATATATATAGCCTATGCATATAACTTGCTAAATTATGAAGAGTGCATAAGAATCTTCAAATGATCCAAAAGTGCCATGAGCACATGTCTCGGAAGGACTTAAAGTGTGCTACGTGTCCTGAAGGACTTAACGGGAGCACTTGTCCCGAAGGACTCAAGATGCTAGAAGCACTTGTCCCAATTCAAGATTGAAGGACTCAAGATGTCGAAGCATTTAATTCAAGTTCTCAAGAACAATACTCAGTTAAATTACATAAGTCTCTATACAACTTGAAGCAATTACAGCGCATGTGATATAATCGTTTCAAGGAATATCTGTGAAAAGAAGGGTACAAAAATGACCTAATATGCCCATTCATCTTTATGAAAAGATATAGAAGTGAATTTACTATAATTGCTGTTTATGTTGATAATATCATTGGAACTCCTGAAGAGCTTGAAAAGGAATTTAATTGTTTAAAGCAAGAAGTTGAAGAAGAAGTACTTGGTTCAGAAGTACCATGGCCATATCTTAGTACTATTGGAGCACTAATGTATCTTGCATAGTAGCAAAATATAGTTCTTCACCAACACGAAGACATTGGAAGTAATGTTGTCATCAGGGGTAATATTGATGTTGTCAAAAAGGAGAATCGATACACGTTATACTCTTTTTCCCTTATCTAGATTTTGTTCCACTGGGTTTTCCTAGAAAGGTTTTTAATGAGGCATGTAGCATTGGAAAGTGTATCAATGGATGATGTACTCCTTTTTTTTTACTAGGTTTTTATCCCACTGGTTTTTTCCTAGTTAAAGTTTTTAATGAGGCACATTCATAATGGACATCCAAGGGGAGTGTTATAAATATTATATTTGTGGATATCCATATCTCCTATTATTTCATGTTCTCCATAGTTTCCTATTATCACCGATCAATCACTATGATTATGGAATCACATTAATTAATTGTAGATTAGAGAGTTGTGAATAGAAGGCATATGTTATATATTCAAGACACATAATGGAATAAGAATTACTCTCCTCTTTCTCTCTTCTCTATTCTCTTATTCTTGTTCTCTATATATTATCTCGAGATATATCGTTATATTTATTACAAGATATTAAATATAACATATTTTAATCATATTAATAAAGAAAGTATTTCCAATAGGTGTTTATGATTGAGCTTGAAATGGAAATCCATAACAGTTGGGTGGTTATGATTGAAAATGGCTTCGGAAATGTCATAGTGACCAACAAAGATTATTTCTCCATATACAATGTTAAAAATAAATAAATAAATAAAAAATCTGTGGTTTGAAAAAATGAATACATAAAAGGAAAGATTAAAAAATAAACAGTGATTTAAACCAAGTGGTATAAGGTGAAAAATAAAACCTACGGTCCTTATCATCTTCACAAACATTTTGGGTGCCATTGAAGCAAACCAACATTGAGACAGAGAACGTACCTTTGAATCAGAAAGAACAACATTGTATGTAATAGGACAACACATATTTGTGTATAGGATGTCTTAAACGTTAGTTACTACCTTCGAAGTAATACACCAGGTGTTGGTTGTACCATTGACGGCAAGGAATGATAGAACATTTTCCGTTGTGATGTTAGTCGGAAATGCCATTTTGTTGACGAGGATCAGAGGTTACAATTTTTGCATCTGACTGTGAAACTATGAAGACGAAATGAATATATAGCACCCAACTTTCGCAGTGATTACTTGGAAATGATAAAACATAAAGAACGATGTTAAATGTAGGTGGCCAGTCCATTCAGCCAATTAGGATATAATACTGCAAAATAATAATGCGTCGAAGCATTTCAAGGCATTGGAAAAATGCATACACTACTACAAAAATGTGATATTACTTCCCCCAGAGACGTCCTAAATAAGAAATAGGTAGTAACAAATGAGGCCAATGGCAATCTTGTAATTATATACAAGGAAAATGAGCCTTCAACATCCTGAATAATTGTTCAGGACTTCTAAAATTAATTTTTGACATCCTAAATTTTTTTAAGGACGCTTTAATTGCCTTTGGCGCCATGGTATGTACTTTTTTTTTGAAAAAAAATCAATTTTGGCGACCTGATAATTTTTCAAGACGCCTGAAATCTGCTAAAAAATTTGGCGCGCCAGGGAAATATGGAAGAATATTTTGTTTGCGTGCCATATGTGTAAAAAGTAGGACAATAGGCGACTGAAAACATGTTTTCAGTCGCCTATATATCTATTACAAAGAAGAAAATTGCCTTAAACCGTAGACGAAAGACATTGAAGGGACATAGGGTTTTTTTTTATAAAAAAAATTGTTAAAAAATTGTCTAAAATAGGCGACCTCGATAATGTTTCAAGACGATCGAAATCGCCAAAAAATTTGGCGCCAGAGGGATATTTTGTTTGCGCGCGGAAAATTACCAAGCATTGAAAAAAATAGGCAACCTGAACAATAATTAGGTCACCATTTTCCAAAAACAAGCGACCTAATACAATTTCAGGTCGCTTATATATGTGCCAATTAAAAAAAAAAAATTTGTCATAAACCAAAACCGAGCATTGAAGGGACATGTTGTTTTTTTAAAAAAAAAAATTTAAAAATTGTCAAAAATAGGCGACCGAATGGGCTTCAAGTTGCCTATATTTGAAAAACAAATTGATTCGATCCATTTTCGTGTCGCTTATTTTTGAAAAAATAGCGACGATCCATTTGGATCAAGTCGCTTATTCAATATGAAAAATAGGCGATATTGGATAATAAAAACCGAGATCAAGTTGTTTTTTTTAAAAAAAAATTTTTTCAAATATAGGCGACTGAATGGGTTTCAGTCGCCTATATTTGGAAAAAAAAAAAAAAAGCCCATTCGATCCATTTTCGTCGCCTATTATTGGATTGATTCGCCTATTTTCAAATATAGGCGATTTTAAAGCCCAATCAGGTCGCCTAAAATCTCCCATAACCCTTATTTTGCCAACCCGCGAAGGTATTCTCTTTTATTTTCGAAGTTTCGACTCCTCTGCTTCCCTCGTCGCCGTCAAAAACCCAGTTGATATCTAGGCTATTTCCGTCATCTTCCCTCATCGCCGGCGAACCCTATCGACTCGTCGTGGATTGTCCGTCGTTTCTCCGTCTTCTCTCTTCTCGGCGTCCGTCGGCATTGTCGACCTCGTTTCCAAGCGTCTGCCCCACCTTCTCACGATGATCTCTACGGTACGCTCGTAATTCTTTTCTTTTCTTTTTTTATTTTTGTCCGTTGAACATCTAAAACATGGGATAAGGAGGATCACTATGACTATAGCTCTTGGTAAATTTACCAAAGATGAAAATGATTTATTTGATATTATGGATGATTTGGTTACAAAGGAACCGTTTCGTTTTGTACGAAGGGACCGACCGACTATCCCTTGGAGTCGATCGTGGCTCGCCTTTAGGTAAATATCGTTTGAAAGGTTAGGTAGGAATAGATCGGAAAAAGCCGTTCTAGAGCCGGAATTCATTTTTCGACCGGAAGCCGAATCAAAGACAAAATAATAATTTAGATGGACAAACAAAATCGTATTCCTCACTATTTGATATGCTTAGTTAAGTGTTTTGTCGACTTTCGAACTCGACCTTGCCGGAACCGAAACTAAAATCTAGATCTCGGTTGTAGATAGGGAATGCGTGTTTTGCAGAGACTTCCCATGTTTTCGTCTTTCAAGTTTGTGCTTATTTGGAATTAAGTTAAGATCCCCAAAAGTACTTATTCAAGTAAATTGACACTAAACTTATTTCATTTATTCACTTTCTATATTGTAAATCACAATTAAAAAGATACTTTTTTTTTTTTTGTGAAGTATGTGCAAGCCGAGGCTTGAGAAATAGAGGGAAAAAGACTATGAGAGTCTAGCCCCTAATTACGTAAAGAAAATCAAAAACTAGGAGTTACAGATGAACCGGTTACTGAGACCATTGGTCATGTAAATACATGTGAAGACAACCACCATCTTTTTTTATGACGTGCATGTGGTGTGTATGATTATTGTGAATTTAAATGTCTATTTGTTATAAGGATTCCAAGTTATAGTGCTTCATGGATGTTTGAAGCCCGTCGTGATCCCATTTGATGAAGTGAATTTGGAATTTTTTTTTTTTTTTTTTAATGATATGTGGTGTGTATGATTAATGCATGATAGTCAAACCAATGCTGTTGCTGGAAGATTTGAATTGTGGCTCTATGTGGTGGATTTCCCTGGACCAAGAGGATTATGTTTTTTGACATGTGTCAAGTGTGTCATTCTCCACAAATTCTTAGAATAAAAATCTCACATTGTGATAGTACCGAAAAAGGAAAAAGGACTGAATTCATTCACGAAAAACATGCAATGGTCACATTACAAAGTATGTATAATTCCCCGCCTATGCCACGTCACTACTAATTTCTCTTTCTTCTAACTAACTCGAGCAATTCCCTACTATTATTTACTAGAAAGCCCCTCGTAGAGATTACATATATCACATGGCGTAGAAGCTATAAAGCAGCAAAGAAAAGAGGATTTTGATGGTGCATTCTTGTATTGTTGCAATTACATTAAATCTTCCCTCTTTTTCAAAACACACCAATTTTTCTTAAAAATAAAAAGGGTCTATGAGTCTTGCAAAATTAGGGTAAGTCTACATAGTATTTAGTTTTATTTGTGTTCATGTTGCTTTTAGTTTCAAAACACACCACTTTAATTTGGTAGACTTGTTACTTCAATAATAGACTTGTTACTTCCTCACCATGCCATATCCATGCTTTCTTCTCATGCTTTTGTAATGGTTGTTTTATTGCTAGGAAATGGAACAAATCAGTGTTGGGGGATTTAGTTGATAAATATTGATCTTATACCGACTACTTGTTTGTGACTTGGCCACGACAACAACCCACAAGAGCTTGAGGGGTCCTAGGGTAGGTATTTTTAATCATGTTGCTTTTGTCATACAATTATTCCCTCTCATATGTTATATCCTAAGTTCAATGTTAGTTTGAATAATTCTAATGTTGTCTTTATTGTTGTTGTCTTTAGGTTGACTAGAGCAAATAAATTTCAAGGAGAGGAATTTAAAGTTGAGGTAATTATAGTTAAATATTGTTTTGTTGTTGATGTGCATTGAACTAGGTAATCTTTGTAGTATGGATAATGATGCTTTGATGTCCAAAATTTATAGTTTATGACTTAGACAACTTAGATATATTTTAGTTTTTTGTATTGATGAAATTATTGGATTTAATAGCTGATATTTTCTAAATTGCCTTAGTTAGTAAGTTTTGTTGAATTAAGTTGAAATGGTTTGTTGTTGAAATTTTGGGATGTCTCACTGTTGAGGGGAAATGCTGCCGAATTTTTTTTTACAAGATTGAGAAAAAACCATGTCGTTATTGAAATTGTTATGAACTTGACTGTTGTTGGAAATGTCTTAGGTGATAAGAAAATGGGTCATAGTTGGATGAATGCTTTGAGAACTAGTGAAGAATATGAGAATGGGGTGGAAGAGTTTATTGAATTTGCTAGAAGGAATGTGGCTACAAAAAATGGGATGTACTATTGTCCATGTGTTAATTGTTTAAATGGGGTTCGAAGGGATATTGCCGATATAAGGGACCACCTAATTTGTGATGGAATAAACCTTCGATACACAACGTGGATATGGCATGGTGAGGAGGTAACTCCCAAAGGCATCCTACGAAAATGAAGTTGAGGTAGATGATGATGGAATGGAGAGAATGATTCATGATGTTGAGGTCGAATCCTTTGCACAACCGCATGAATATGATAGCGTGCGGAGTGATGCAGAGACACCTTTGTTCCCCGGGTGTACTAAGTATACACGGTTGATCGGGACCTTACATTTGGTCAACTTAAAGGCAACATATGGGTGGACCGATAGCAGCTTTCACGTCGTTGCTTGAATTGTTGTGTGATATGTTGCCGGATAATAATGTACTTCCAAATCGTATGTATGAGGCCAAGAAAATCTTATCTACGATGGGTATGGAGTATAAAAAGATACACAGTTGCCCTAATGACGCATATTGTACAGTAAATGAGTATGAAGGCCTTAGTAATTGTCCGAAGTGTAAAACTTCACGATACAAAGTGAAGAAAGGTGGTGGTTCGGGAGATCACACAAAAAAAGGCAACCTTTGAAGGCCTTGTGGTATCTTCCCATAATTCCTCGGTTTAAGCGTCGTTTACTAGTGAAGCAACATCAAAGAAGTTGAGATGGCATTCGATGAGAGAATATCCGATGGAAAATATCTACGGCACCTACCGACTCTCTCCAATGGAAGAAAATAGACGAAATGTTCCCGCAATTTGGCATTGAGCCAAGAAACCTTCGGGCCGGGGCTTTGTACAGATGGCTTCAATCCGTATCGAACTCTTAGCAACACTCCATAGTGCATGGCCGGTTCTCCTTGTAATATACAACTTACCTCCCGGCTATGTATGAAACGCAAGTATGTGATGCTTTCTATGATGATTTTCGGACCAAAACAACTCGGGTAACAATATCGATGTGTACTTGGCGCCTTTGGTTGAGGATTTGAAGAAGTTGTGGGAGGAAGGCATAGATGTGTTTGATGCATATAAGAAGGAGTCCTTCAAGTTGCGTGCAATGATTTTTACCACGATCAACGACTTTCCCGCATACGGAAATTTGTCCGGGTACAAAGTGTGAAGGGGCATAAAGCATGTCCAATATGTGAAGTCGACACAAACTTCCAGCAATTAAAGCATGGAAAAAAATGGTCTACCTCGGTCATAGGAGGTTTCTTGATCGGTTCCACCCATATCGTAAGTTAAGAAAGCGTTTTAACGGCTTACCGGAGCATAGAACGGCTCCAAAGGCATTAACCGGAGAGGAAGTCTATAGTCGGGTGATGCATATCAATGTCACATTGGGTAAAATGTAAAAGGATTGCGGGTGAGAAGAATATATGGAAGAAGAGATCAATTTTCTTTGATCTTCCATATTGGCGTAGTCTTGATGTGAGACACAGCCTTGATGTGATGCATGTGGAAAAAAATGTTTGCGATAGCCTTGTCAAGACTCTTTTGCACATACCAGGGAAGACTAAGGATGGAATTAGTGCGAGACTAGACCTAGTTGATATGGGAATAAGAGAACAGTTACATCCACGAGTAACGGAAGATGGTAAGAGGGCATACATGGAGCCAGCAGCTCATATACTATCAAAAGCGGAGAAAAACGTTTGTGTGGGTGTCCATATGACATTAAGGTTCCACAAGGATATTCTTCAAATTTGAGAAGGTGTGTTTCAATGGACATTTGAAGTTAGTAGGAATGAAGTCTCATGATTATTATGTGTTGATGCAACAACTATTAGCAGTAGCTATTAGGGGCATTACGAAAGATGAAGTGCGGACCACTATAGCAAAATTGTGTATTTTCTTTAATGCTATATGTAACAAAGTCATTGACATTGAAAAGTTGGATGAATTGGAAAATGAGGGTTATATTATTTTGTCCCAACTAGAGATGCATTTTCCTCCCGCATTTTTCGATATAATGGTGCACCCGATACAAGCACTTGGTAAGGGAGGTAAGGCTCATGTCCCGCTTTACCTAAGGTGGATGTACCCTTTCGAGCGATACATGAAGATCTTAAAAGGGTATTCTAAAAATCCTTATCGACCGGAAGCCTCAATCGTTGAGAGATATGTAGTGGAAGAGGCTATGGAGTTCTCAAAGATTATCTATCGGGCGACGTTACAATCTCAAAGCATGATAAGGGGATAAGTGAGGGAACTCGAGGAATCAAACCGAAGAATATGCTTCGTGCAGAGGTGTTGCAAGCACACCCGTACATCTTGAATAATACGAAAGAAGTTCAACCATACATTGATGAACACAAAGAGTTTGAAGAATATGAATCCAAGGAAGAATGACATGCAGATAGCTAATGAGCAAAAGAAGACATTTATAAAGTGGTTCCAGGAGAAGGTATTGCACGAGACCGGTGTGTCGGCTACAATCGAGTGGTTAGCCGGGGGCCTTCTTATCGGTCATCACTTGGACAAAGTTATGATATCAACGGATATTCTTTCTACACAAAAGACCAAGATGACAGGAGTTCTCAGGCAAAAACAAGTGGGGTGATGGTTGAAGCCGAATCCATGCACTTTTCGAGTTCGAAAGACAAAAACCCGGTGTTAGCATCTATGGCCTATTATGGAGTTATTGAAGAAATATGGGAGATGAGCTACACCAAGTTCAAAGTTGCTTTATTTAAATGTAAGTGGGTTAACAATAATGTTGTTGTAATAGATCCTAAATTTGGATTTGTCTCGTTGATCTTCAAAGACTTGGTCATGAGACGAGCCATTCATTCTAGCAAGCCAGCGAAACAAGTGTTTTATGTTACGTGCACCGCAAATAACAAAATGTCCATTGTACTTCAAAGTAAAAAACAGACGTATGGTGAAGAATCCTTGAACCCGGACGATACACTCCCTTTCACAACAAATCCACCGACAACACGTGAAGTAGAATTGGTAGATGATGAAGAATATGCTCCAAGGAAGGATCATTTCAAGGAATATGGGAAACCATATAAAGTAAGATCTTAAGTTATGAGAAAGTCCTATGTTATTTTTGTACAGGTTTAACATGTTAGTTCATTTTATTCATTCGTTTATTATTTAATAATAACCCTATCTAACATTATTCATTTGTCTTTGATGAACAGAATATGTCTAGCTCGACGAGTCATCGAGTGATGGTGGGAATGATGTACCGGTGGTGAGAAGGGGTAGAGGTAGCACACATATGGGTGCGTTAATTGCACGTCGTGGCGGCGTAGAAAAAGAGGCTGCATGTGGAGTTCGATGCCAATATGAATCCAATTGGTCCAGAGGAAGACAATTTCATTAGCTATGTAGGCTATCTGGCTCGAAGCAAAGTTCGCATTGTATTCTCTCATTGGAAGTTGGTTCCTCCTAAAACGAAGGAGTTGATCTGGGCACAACTTTTGGTATCTCACTTTCGATATCTTATGCATTTGTATCTTTAGTTTTATCACTTGATTTCTTTCATATCTTCTCTTTTACCTTGCAAAGAAACGTATGATGTGCCTAACAATAAGGCCATGAACAAGCATTGGATGGGCGAGGTTCGTATACGTTGGAAAGACTTTAAGAACAAGCTCACTAGAAAGTATATTCGAGGGGCAAAGAGGGACAAGGACCCATGTCGACTATGATTACATTAGTCCGAGGACGGAGGGAGTTTGTGGCGTCACGCCGTAATCCCGAATTTCTTGTAAAATTTCTTTCATATCTTATCTTTTAGTTGAATCTATTTGACATCGAAGGCTCAGTTTTATTTGTTTTCGTGTCACAGAAAAAAGTCGCCAATAGAGAGAGGCAAGCGAGAAATAAGTATCCGCATTGCATGTCTAGGGGTGGCTATAAGAAGCTTGAACGGAGGCCGATGGAAGAAGAGTTGCGTAAAATGAAGGAAGCCGCTCAATCCGATCCTTCCACCGTTATCCGTGCCCTCGAGCGTCCTCCTCGCCACAAAAAATGGATAGTCGCGAGGATGAAGGGCGAGAAATACATAAATGAAGATGTGGCCGAGGTTGCTTCAAAGATTGTAAGTAGTTAAATTAGAAGTATTAAATAGCTTCAGCTTGTTTCATATTTTTAGAGTTTAATTAGTTAATATTTATGAAAAATCCTATGATACAGATGTGCTTGAAAAGCAAAGCAAAGCCCAAGGTTCATTCACGCCGGTACACGGATGGACATTTTGTCCACGGCGATGGGAAGCCCGATTACCTTGATGCTGTTCGTGGGGAGCCGAGGGGAGTTAGTGTCGTGAAATACTTTGGACGGCGTTCGAGTTGTTCGCATGACGATGACAACCCTAGTCCTCGCCTTGTAGCCAAAATTCGAGCGTCCCTCGTAGATGAGGTTATGGCACAACTACGGGGTGAAATGAGGGAGATGATACAAGGGAAGGTAAATACGCAACCTTCAAACGAGGAATCCCCGCCTTCCCAAGCAAAGAAGGAAAGTTTTCACGCTCCGAGATGTACCTATTGGCGAACCTTCTCATCACTCTCCGATGTACTTATTGACGAGCCCGGCGAGCCTTCTCACACTCCACGGGGGACAACCCCGCCGCCTATATTTGGATGACCCACACCGGCGTATTGTTGCAGATGGTCTTGTTTACCCGTAACAAACCACACACCACAATATGCAAATTCCACAAGACCAACGTAGGGTGACTCGACAAGTGTGCAGAGAGGGGAAGAAAAGACAGCCATCCCGATTGTTGATGAGGAGGTTCCCACGCTAGACGCCGCCACCACATCGTTCATCCTTTGGCCGCATCATCTTATTGAGGTGGGGACGACACCTCCAATGGTAAGAAATACATTACCGATTGACGATGAGTAGGGTTTAAGATTGATTTTCATTGCTAACCCACTCATAATTTGTTTATTATGTTTTCATAGCATGAACAAGTCGCGGCAGATTTCCATACTTATCAACGCCGCGAGAGCTCTACCAGACATCGTCTCTATCGGCTTGCGAGATGCCTCCGGCATTGTCTGCAAGTGCATAAGACATATCCGATATCAATTGACAGAAAGATTTGACAGAGTTTATGCATATGGACCGTTTAGATATACAAAGTGGCTTCAACTTGCAATCTTGTAAGTTTTTTTTACCCTTTAATTATGTCAATACTCTTTTTTTGTTTAATATATTCAACAACACTTATCATTTTATTTCGATCGTAGTGTCTCGCCACGACATCCGCAAAAAGGGAGACCTATTGGATTCGTATGGATTCTTATGTCCCGGATCCACAGCTCTTCGGCTCGCAATATCTTAGCCAGGAGGGCCATTTATGTTGGTTTAACAATGGGCGACATAAAATCGTCTTGTTATCTAGCGCCAATACATGAAGGGTGCGTATTTTTTTTGTCTATATAAGATTTTTAAGGAAAAAATGCTTTTTTATCTTAGTTTAATATTAATATGTATATGTTGTAGTGCTCATTGGACCCCGTGCGTTGTTTGTCCCGCCAAGAACGCATGTTATTGGTTCGATTCCATAGGTGGCGTGCCAACCGAGGATATCAAAAACATGTTTGCCGAGTAAGTAAATTTTTGTCTAAATCATCGATTCTTTTTTTAAATGAATTGTTTTCATGTCTCGTTAATTTCCATTTTAATGATAGTGGTCTTAGGACATATAGACAGATTGCCGGAGCACGAGAGCAGTGGTGGACCGAAGTGGTTTTATCCGAAGGTAAGTAGTTTCAATTCAAGTTTTTTCTCGAGACACAAGAGCTTTCTCGTTTAACAATTTGTTTTTTATTTATAGTGCCATCACCAACCAGGGAACACCGAGCGGATACTACGTTATCAATTGGATGCAATCTATCGTTTTCACGGACGTACTACCGCTTGCAAAACGTACGTAATGCTCCGTGATCCTCAAATGATGATATTTTTTGTTGTGGTACTTCGCTTGTTAATTATACCTTGTTTTCCAATTTACGCTTTTTTCGTACTGAGGATCCGTACTCACAGGATGACATCGATTCGATTCGAGACATGATGGCTAGATATCTTCTTGAACATGGCTCAATGTGAATATATAGGCAAGTCATTACTTGTTAGGGTGATTGTCATTGTGAAACTTATTAAGTCGTGGTCGACATCGGTTTTCGTAAATTATTGGTGCTGCTCTTGAATTTGCCACTTTAATCGTGAATATGAGGTTAGATCACTTGTTTAATTCTCGAAATAGATCACGTCATATGAGGTTTGATTTTGCCATTATACCTTACATCGCATTTGATTTTCCAATAACCAAGACTTGAGAATTTTGTTGAATCATACCATCATAACCGATTTGTGAAAGTTTTATGTGTGCTTCTTGCTTGGGAGGTGTTTGATTTGCTTGTGTGGTACCGTGATTATTACTAGGTGGCTCTCATTCACTTTAGCATTAGAGTTGAGCTAAATTTCGTATGCCGAAACCTTGAAATTCTGTTAAGCTTCGTGTTCAAAAGTCATTTCGCTATATATATTTGCCTCTTGTCGCATATCGGTGTTATTTGCCAATTGAAGGGAATGTTGATGCTATCTAATTGCCGCATTAAATTGTGAAAGCCGTTGTGAAATTTTGGAGATTAATTGCCTCCAAATGTGAGAAAAATTTGTTGTCATAGTGGTGCTTTGTTTGTTGTTTTGGTCTAGTTTTAGTAACCAAAATCTAGGTCATACATTCTTTCTTTTCGTTGTTGAAGTTGCCGAAAGTTTCGATCGCCTTCTTAGGTGACTTTCCCGAACTTGCCTTCTTAGGCTCGCATGTTGAAGTTTTCTCTTTGGAGTTGTTGATATTCTTGCATCCTCATGGTTATGTTGGAAGCTAAGTTGTGAATTTGATTGATTTTGTTGACCCGATTAGAACATATATATTGTCATTCTCTTGTATGATCTTGTATGTGTAGCCAATTCTTTTGTTGAAGTCACTTTTACAATTTTCTTATTGAACCACCGTATTCATTGTTATTTCACCTTCTTTTGATGGAATGCACATACATATAATTCATACGGTCATAATATATTATAGTCGATATGCGCTTAATTATTTTGTGAAGCATTTGCAAAGCAAATTGGCCAAACAAAAAAAAGAAGCACATTTTTTTTTTTTTAAAAAAAAAAAATACTTTTAAGGCGAATTCGAAAACAATTCGGGCGTCTTTGGATCATAAGAGACGACCGGAATAGATAATAAGGTCGCCTAAAATGAAAAATAGGCGACCTGAAACCATTTCAGGTCGCCTCATATGAGGCAATGAGGCGACCTGAACACATTTCATGTCGCCTCATATGAGGCGACCTGAAACCATATGAGGCGACCTGAACCCATTTCAGGTCGCCTCATATGGAAATATACTACTACGCTCTCCCCAACGTCCCTAAGAATAAGGACGTTAATTGGGTCTTTTTTAGGTCGTCTTTTAAGTATTTTGTAGTAGTGATAACTAAGTATATACAATATTTGATTAATTTAATAATTTATTTAATTTGTTTAATTTCTAAAAAAAAAAATCTCTATCTTATATTATAAAAACCAATTAATTAATATTTTGAAAGATGTGTACAGATTTTACCCAAAGTAATTATATAACTTTCTCAAAAATCAACTAAAAAAAAAAGTGTTACTTAGCTTCCTCCTTCACCAACATCGTTCATTCTTTGTCTCCCTCACGCAAAATAACCTCTTATATTCACAAAGCTCGTGCTTTCTTTGCGGACCTTAATCAACTCGGAGGTTCAAGATAAAGCTCATCGGTGGCTCTTTTGAATCCGTTGGAGACCAATATTCTCAAAGATCCAAAACACTATTTGGGAATGGGTGGAATCGGAAAACTCAACCCTAAAATGTAATTCTGTATTTTGCTTATTATCGATGGCAAAAATTATTAATTCCACACAAAAATCTTAAAAAGAGATTTCTGGATATTATTTTTAATCCGGTGCTTTTCTAAGATTAATCCCTTATTTGCAAATATTATTCTTAAGGCATATGTAAATTGTTTTGTTGTTGTCGCATGAAACTCTTGTGGGTGGGAGTTCTCAAGCCAAGAGTTACAATTATCTATTGCAAGCTAAATATCTTTGCATTGTCGGCTATTGAAAAGCCCTCTCTCTCTCTCTCTCTCTCTCTCTATATATATATATATATCTAGTCTTGTAAAACCCTAAAATTCCTATTTATCATAAATATTATATTTTGATAAATAATACATATAAAATGAAGGTGAATATGTGTCTCAAAATTCTTGTAAACTATTGATTAAAATTTTAGGAAAATTTCCCTTGGAATTAAATAAACAAAGGGTCAATTTTGAGACTATATATAAGGACTATAAAATATAATATAATTATCATATTAAATCATGGTCTTTTATAACTAAAAGGAACAAGTAAAGATTATGAAAACACTTAAATAAAATAAAGCAAATTAGCAAATACTAATTGACAATTAAGCTTGTATAATAAAGTGATAATAACTATGATTAGCAAATGCCTTGTGTACCAGAACATGTAGTGGAAGAACGGAAGCAAGATGGGTGCCAGTAAAAGAAAGCTGTGGAAAAAGTAGTAGAAGCTAGGGTAATGTAGTATTGTTTGTGGTGTGTAATAACACTTCTCTAAAAACCCTGAGAGGTTGTAAAATACCCAATATACTTTCCTGATCCTGAACACCATTCTGCACCTATAAATGATCCTGAACTCGAGTATCATCCGAGACCAGAGTATCCCTACAAGCCCATATATGGCCCAGAACCTATTTATGTTGAACCCCTGAATATAGTACCTCCAGGGGAAGGACCTATTTAGATGTCCCACACCGGGGTATTGTTGCCGATGCTCTTGTTTACAGAGAACAAACCATCCACCATAATAAGCAAATTCCTGAACATCAACGTAGGGTGCCTGTGAAATGTGTTAGAGAGGGGGGAGAAAATATAGACATCCTGATTCATGATGAGGAGGTTACCACGCTAGGCAAGGCCATAAGATCGTATCCTTTGGCCTAATCATCTTATTCAGATGGTGACGACACCTCCAATGGTAGGAAATACATTACTAGAACTTGATTTTCCTTGGTAACCCACTTATAATCTATTTTTTATGTTTTCATAGAATGAACAAGCTACAAGCAGATTTCCCTTCTTAGCACGACTGTGAGAGCTATACAGGGACATCAACTATATCTCCTTGTAAATGCGTGCGGGCATAGTTGGCGTAGATAAATCATATCCCTTAACAATTGACAAGAAAGATCTGCAACAGCTTATACATATAGAGGATTTAGATATAAGATTTCTTCAACTTATATCTAAGGTTGGACATCTTCTTCAACACATAGATATATAAGGTTTATTTCACATTTTTTTGGCTAGATTAGGTGATCATCTGTTTTATGTAAATCTTTTGATAGACAAATACTTCTTGAGATTCTTCGGAACTATGATGGTGGCATTTATATTGCATGTCTATTAAGTAAATTAGGTGTTGCATTACTATGTATTTGGTAATAGTTGGTTTGTTATCAAGTTGCAATACAGGTTTAAGGCAATCATTTTCTCTGTTTTTTTCTAATTGCTTACAATGTTTCTAACAATAGAAATCAAGCTCTGAAACATTATATGCATAGATGATGGGAAAATTATAGGTCATAATCATAATCTCGGATCAACAGTAACAGAGCATAATTTTTTTATAGCAATAGGATTTTTCTTCAAGATTTTCTGACTATGGTGATGTATAAAATTTCCTAACACATGTATTCGCACATTGATAGTTATTTGTTGAAGCTTTTGTGATTCAAAATACGTGCTTTATTAATCCATTTTGTCTATCAATTACCAAGGAAACCTGGAAATCTGTAATGTGCATGACATGTTAGTTTGAACCTGCTTGTATAGTGGTATTTCTGGGTTTATATATGTTGTTTACTAAGGTGCCCTTGGCATAACTTTTATATTAGTAGGATTCTATATCAGAAAAAGCATATTGCTGATATACAATAAAACATTTTTTTGCCTTTTGCTTTGAGTGACTAAGTTGGTGTGTGTGTGGGAACTGCTTAAGTATTGCTTTTTTAGTATTGTAATATTGTTGCTTACTAACAGATGGTGAAAAGGTCTAGAAGCTAAGGAAGCGAAGCAAATGTTGTTTGTTCATTGAAAATTGATGTTCGATTAAATTTATGCTACTAAAACTTTGTTTGTTGTTGTACTTTGAAAGGGCAGTGAAAAATATGTAGCAGGTAATTCAAAAAAAAAAAATCACATATGGCGTCCTAAAATAACTTTTAGGATGTCTTAAAAAAGGGCAAATTACGTACAGATCCTAAGGAACAAAAATAATTACAAAAAAGTCTCTTGAAATCACCAAATTACACAAAAGTCCCAAGAGACTTTTTTGATATTATTTGTATGGGGAAAAAATCCAAGTTTTTAAATGTTGTTGTAAATATAGCTTTTTTTTGTTGTAAATATGGATTTTTCTGTTGTAAATAGTAAGAGTTTAAATTGTTGTAAATATAACATTTCCGTTGTAACTATAGCCTTTTTCTCGTTGTAAATAACTTTTCTACGTTCAAAATTTAGGTGTTTAAATGTTGTAAATATGGCTTTTTTGTCGTAAATATGACTTTTCTGTTGTAAATGGCCGATTTTAAATTTTATTGTAAATATAGTGTTTCTGTTATAAATATAGTCTTTTTTTTCGTTGTAAATGACATTTCTACGTTCAAAATCCAGGTGTTTAAATGTTGTTATAAATATGGCTTTTGTTTAAATGGTCAAGTGTTTAAATATTGTTATAAATATGACATTTTGTTGTAAATATAGCATTTCTGTTGCTTTGTTGCTCATACTATTTCTTCGGTTTCAACGCTAAGGACATTGTGGGTATTATGCAATTAACAATTGTCATGGGGCGTAATTGAATTTTCTCCTCAATTGCTATTTTACTTCATCAACAATAAGGACAACAAATTAAGGATAGATTTAGCATTAAATTAATCTCAATTTATTGAGATTAGTTTTTTTAATTAAAAAAAAATCACACTTTAATTTTTTTACATCACTATATATTGAATAATTTGCCACTTACAAACTTTAGATGCTCATTTTAGTATATTTAGATAGTGACTTAAAATTTATATAATTAATATGATATTTTCTTTTCATAACTCAATTCAAATGATGGATTTGTAGTGTCTTTGTTGAGTTGAGCTAAGGTTTGGTAAGAAAGTAAGAAACTATAATGAATCATCGTTGTTCATATAGAGTAGTCTTGTAATTTTGAACTGAGAATGTTTTCTTACATGTTCCACTATTAATATATTCTTTACCTACTTCTACTGATATAAAATTTGTACTTGAAGATTTTTGTGACGTAAATACCTTGCAAATTTGGTTTACGTGAGTCTCATTATTTAATTTACTAATTCCCATGAATTAAGAATCAAATATCTTAATGTTAGCCTATTGGTTATTATTAATTTTGATGATAACGAATTACTTAAAATAATTTCAAATGATCATTGATTTGTTTTTGAAAATGAATCCTTATTAATTATATTCATGTTTCTTTATTGCAGAATCAAGGAACAAATAAAGTATGTTGAGAAATATTGATTTGCAAGTTCATTTTAGCTTAATTGTGTGTACTTCCTCAATGTCATTGTTGAAATTTTAGTATTTTGAGTGCTTAGAGCGTTCTTACTACCTAGCCATTCAAGAGCAATATATATTGCTAAAATACTTTTTACATATATTCTGTATTAGTTTGGGGTGAACTGTGTAAAATTCTAGGTACTAATTATGAGTAGGTTGTGTAAAAGTGTTAGACTTGTAACTACCGACTTTGTACTTGGAACCATCAGCAGCAATATATTTCGTGCTTGTTCCCCCAAATAAGAATATGAATATATATTCCACCTTCATCTATCTATGCTTTTTTTTTTTTTTTTTTTTGGCTGTTTGAAAATTAACAACCAATGAGATTGGATGACATATCGAATATCACCCGGAGGCAGTGATTGGCGCTCTCTAAGATGTTTGGAGTTTGTCTGTATTTAATTAATTTAAGATGAATTTAATGTACACAGCTTTTAGAAAAGATTTATCAAATTGGTTTAAGCTATTTTGATGGAAGACAAACTTAAATATATATATATATATATATATATATAATTTTTACTAAACTCTAATTTTAATATGGTATTAAGAGCTATTTTAAGACATGATATAAGACATCCCAAATCAACTAATAGAAAAATTAAGGATAAAGTATATATTTAGTCCTTTAAATTTGCATGAAGGTTTAATTTAGTCTATTGATAACATTAACTCTCACTTTAGCATTAACTCAACAATTAAATATTGACAAAACATGCTTAAATTTTATTTTTTTTAATATAATAATTTTTATATTTTAAGATTAAAGTAATAAACTAAAGCCAGAAACTGAAAATGCCTCCCTCCTCTCCCAATATTTTCATTCTTCTTTCACTCATCAATCCCGAATATCGCCAACCTCAAAACCCCAAAACACTTTGGAACTGATATCTAATCAAAATCCACAGGAATCCTCCCAAATCATTCAAAAGCTCAAACAAAGGCCCCAAATTCGATCGGATTGCTGTGCATTCAAATAATTAATTATATCTCTACCTGCATATTTGCCAGGAACTATATTTCGTGCTTGTTCCCCCAAATACCAATAATGAAGATTCCACCTTGATCAATGTAACTTCCACTGTTTTGAATACTACTTTGATTCTTAATATAAGAGCTCGTATACGATTGAATTTGGTCCTAAGTATATATCACTAATTCACTTTGTCTCTCAAATTAATAATTTTTTTTCCTCAAAGTATCCATATCAATTGGGCACATTAAGGAGTTTCTATCTAAGGATAGTTATTATGAAAGATGGCATTTTAAGAAAACCAACATTTGTTATGAATAACTAATATAACTTACTTGCTTAATTTACCTAAATTAGCCAACTAGCTTTTAAATTAAGCATCGGCAGCCAACTAGCTTTTAAATTAAGGATTGGAGGTAGTATCAGCCTACGTTAGGGAATGCAGGGATTGGTGATCTCTAACATGTTTGGAGTTTGTCAGAATTAGAATATAGTCCCACATCAACGAATTAAAAATTGTATTAAAGGTCAATTACAAAAAAAAAATAATTTAAGGTATTTATAGCTTTGAATAAAGTCTTATTGAATTGGTTTAAACTATTTTGATTGAACACAAATTGAACGTATATCTAATTTATTACTAAATGCTAACTTTTATTATGGTATTAAGAGCTATTTTAAGAAACAGTATAAAAATATAGTCCCATATCGACTAATTGAAAAATGAATTAAGAATATATAGTCCAAATTCTATCAATTAGCTTAAACTATTTTGATTGAAGACAAGGCATATAATTTTCACTGTGATTTCTAGCTCTCATTGATCAAGGCCTGTGGAATTATCTTCAATAATATTTTTGCATTTAAGTTTCGACAATATCATGAAATTATTTGACTGAAATTCTCTTAAATTTATTTTCTATGGAGAATGACTCAAAACGTTCATGAAAGGAAATTAATTATAATCAAGAACCATGAATTTCATCAAAAATAAAAACGAAAAAATGCTTTTGGAAAAAAAAGAATGGTTGTCGGGTAGTGTATTTCATGTAAGAACAAAGAAGTTATTGTAAATGCCCTACCATAATGAAAAATACTTGTCCTTATTCTTATCCTCCTTGCATTTATCCTCTCTTGTCCTTTTGATGGTTTGGTCTCTCTCTTTCCACGCCCCAAAACAGTTCTAATCCAACCACAGGATTATGACTTGTTTAATTTACAAATGCATTTAAATATAATACTTTTTTGAGATAAAGACCAATTTTGTCATGATTAGGGATCAAAGTTAGGAAGTTATTTGGGTATCATTTTTCTATTTCGGAAGTTTACAAACATGTGCAATTTTACCCATCGGTTGATCTTGACCATTGGATTGATATCATTTTTGTCCTAGAAGTTTACAAAAATTTGCTCCTAAACAAAACTTTCATGGCAAATTTGCTCCAAAAAAAACTTAGGAGCATATTTGCTCCATTTTTTAAACTTAGGGCAAAAATGATACCAGAAAAACTTTCGAGGTCTTTGGATGCTCCCTACCAATACTTCCGTGGTAAAATTGGTATTTATCCCTACTTTTTTATAAAAAGGAAATTTTATTCCAATAAAACTGAGAAAGTAGGATTAACGTAAACACACACACATTCCACAACTTGAGAAAATAGTGTGCTCTATGTTTTAAATACAACATTAATTGAATCAGAGCTTCAAGCCACTATATTTCCTTAAAGTTTCCACATTCCCTCTAGGACTATATTTTTAAGGGACGCAAAATAATTTAGGGCATCAAATTTTGAAAATAACAATTAAAAAAAATATATCAGAAAATTGGTGATTGTTTCGTTGCGTAGACTCTTTTTCCACGAAAGAACAGATGTTGCAGTGCATGCCCTACCATATTGAAAATACACTTCCTTCTTGTCTTCCTCGCAATTTGACTAATAGTTTTTTTTTTTTTTTTTTTTTTTTAATTGATGTTGCTATTTTTCTTCCTTTTCAGTGACTTGATCTAAAATTTCAAAAGCAAAATGTTATTGGCTTCCAATAAGCATGATAGGAATCTAAAGGATAACTTGGTCAATTTTGCTAGGTGTCTCACATGGAATTCAACTTTCAAGATGTGCATGTGGAGCAAAACAATTGAGCTCGCAATTAAATTAATTTTTTCCTATGCAATTTTATTATTTAAAAAGTCATTTTTGTATTTCCTAGATTATTAGGAGGATTTGATATATCTTTTAGATATTTCTAATTATCCCAAGAATCTTTTAAATTTATTAGTACTTATCTTTTTTGGATATTATTCTAGATATATGATTTGTCAAATAGGGATTTCAAGGATATTATTTAATGTCTTTGATTTAATTATTCTTATATGGTATCTTATCCTCAATATCTTAAAATATCTTTTTTTTTTTTAAATCTTTGAGTCGTATTAAGGTTTAGAAAGTTTCTCTATTTACGGGTTGAGATGTACTCAGTTATTTTCAGATTTTGGAATAAGCATTTATTTTGTAAGTAGAGTTACTTGTGAGATTGTATTCTTTTTTTGATACTTGTGAGATTGTATTCGGGATAGAATACGATGCGGTTTTAAGAGTCTGATCACCGTACGTGGTCCACAATATAAAGTGGGTGGAGCCATACGACTGGGTCTTATACTCCATCCAAATTTATTTATAAGAGACTCTTTTTTTTTTTAATATGTCCTTATTTAGTTATTTATGATGAGTAATTAAGAGAGAAAAATAAAATAAAATAAATATATTAGATATTACTAACTTTTAATTAATACAATATAACATTACTGATGGAAAAAAAAAAAAAAAAAAAAAAAAAAAAAAAAAAAAAAACTCATTACATGATCAGAGACATTTTGAATTGGGACAATCCCATATAAAGACACTTAAAATATGAAATTTCTAAATCAGATTGGTAAATTCAACAAATCCCTAATTGAGTCATTAACCCAATTTAAGATTTCAAAATGGGGTAAGATTACTTTTAATGACCTCTCCTCTCATTAAAGAGTTTCGTTTACTTTGTAAATATATATATATAAATAATAAAACAAAATATCATCCATCTATAGTTTACATATATTAACCATAATAGTAAGAGAAAAACGTGCAGCAAGGAGTTCATTTTATTCTCACGAATGAATTTTTTTTTCAAGAAAAATTTTAATATATGTCAATATAATTTTTTTAATAAATATATTAGGTATAAATTTTACTATATCTGTTTCATATATAAATTTTTTTCCAAAGTTCTATATTGCAATATGCAATATGCAAAGCATTTTATGAAATTTTTAGTATATTTAATATCTTCTTATCTAACATATCCTTAGAAGTATATCAAATTTCCAGGCCTCGATTATAAAAAAATAATTAATATTAATGATTTGTATTAAAGAATGAAAAAGATAAAACATTGAAATCTTAACTAAATTATTTTTCTTAAAAAACACACATTTATGTGTGAGGAAAAATTATTCGAGTTTGTTTAAATTAATGTTGGTAAAAGTGACTTTTATTTTAGGAGTTCAAACTTCTCATGTTGCATGAGAAGAAAAAGATTCCTACACATACATGAAATAGTAGGACCCACATATATATATAATGCTAATTATATATATATATGTGGATCCCACCATTTTATGTGTGTGTGACATGAGAAAACACTTCTCATGCAACATGAGAAGTGTTTTTCCCTAAAAATAATTATATTATTTTTTAAGAAACTCACATTTATTTATTTATTTTTATTTTGTATCATTAGTATCAATTAATTGATTTTTCAATTAAATCATCTAATTGATATCAATGATACTATCATGGCATGTGTCATGCTGCTTCTTCTTGTTTTCTTCTTTTCACTTGAATTATTCTTGATGACTCTCTTAGAATATTAAAAAAAATCCTTTGATTTAGTAAATCATATTTTATTTTATTATATGTTGGTGTTGATATGTAAAGTAATAAAGTCATAGAGTAATAAAACTCTTTTAAGAGGGGAGAGAAGAAATGAGAGGGCATTAAAGTAGTTTTACACACATTTTAAAATTCTAAATTGAGTTAATAACACAATCAAGGATTTTTTGAATTTACCAACCTAATTTAAAATTTTCCTATTTCAAGTAGCTTTATATGGGATTTTCCTTTTTAAATTTTTATATAAAAAAAAGTGAAGTAATTTATAAATCCCACCTAAAAGCCTAAAACTACACCTACTAGGTAAGGTCATTCAAGATGCCTTGCCCTTTTTTTCAAAAAACCACAAAAAATGAAAAAAAAAAAAAAAAAAAAAAAACAAAGCGAGTTAAAAGTGAAAACATTAAGCCCGCCTAAAAGTCTAAAATTACACCTACTTAAGCAAAAGGGGCCCGTTAACACCCACTTAAGCAAAATGGTTTCGAAGCCGACCTAAAATTCCAAAATTAAAGGCCCATGCCTCGTCAACAAATGAAAAACCAAGTAAAGCAAAATGTATAAGATGAACTTATAGGAAACATATTATCAAAAAAACTTATAGGAAACACATCTTGGGTTAGACAAAAGAGATTGAGATTCATTTCCTCTATGATGTAATGCTTTGTGTTAGTTTTGTTACTTCTAGCCCTTTCTTCGTTAGGCAAAAAAAAAAAAAAAAAAAAAAAAAAAACTTATAGAAAACACAGGTTCCTGTTAACACCCCAAAAGGGCCCCATTATTTGGTAAGCTATAAACCAAAGCTAGAGAACAAGAATTGGTTATTGAATTGTGTGGGATATACTAGGGATATCTAAGGATCGGGCCAGGCCGGGTTGGAGGTCAACCCGAGGTCCGGCCCGATATGACCTCGGCTGGAAAAATCGGCTCGAGTGCAGTACCGAGCTTGACTTGGACGAGCCGTTGAACCGCTACTGGACCAGTCAGGCGGTCCATTTTTTTCACTTTTTTTTCAATTTTTTTCCTTTTTGTTTTTTTTACCTTTTTGGGATACAATATTTTAGTTTTGGTTTCACCTAATTTCCCAAAGTAATAAAGAATGACATAGTGAAAAGTGATTCTTATAAATTAAAAAGCACATTAGGGTGTCCAGACTTCAATGAGCGGGTCAATGTAGTGGTGATTTACCAATAAAAAAAAAGGACCTCGAGTCAGACCGAACCAATCCAGGGGGTCTAAACCCCTAAACTGAAGTCCAATCCAACCCGAGCAATTTGGTCCGGTTTGGTCCGGTCAAATTGTCTTGGACCAGTTTTTTTTAATCCTAGATTGGGCGGTTAGACCGGACCAATTAAACCTCGGGTTTTTTGGACAACCCTGGGATATACAATGTGGGACAAGTGAGGTAACCAAACTGTGATTGATTGAATTGGAGAGATTGACCTCTCGAAAGATATAGCTCAGTGTTTTTTCCATTTTTCTTCTTTGTAGTTCATATGCTTAGACCTATAATCTAGCAAATTTCTCTTACTTGAGTTCATATAAAGCCGAGTTCCATCGTTATAATCAGTTAACACATACAATTACATATAATCCATACGTGCAAACAAATTCTGATCCCCAAGAAGGATTATGTACCAAAAGTCTTAGTTTTTTATCCTTATAGCGGTTATCCCAACATTCAAAGGGACGATAAAGAATAAAGGAAAATGCACGCCTCACTCTCACCGTATACTTATGAGAAAAGTCCTTTAAGTTTTGCAAATCATTGCTATATTGATAAGCAAATTTACCAAATAATTGAAGTTATTGATAATAACTTTGAATGCAGTCAATGCAATGGTGACATTTAATTTGAGACATTTATACTGTGAAATTTAAAATATGAATGCAATGTCGAAAAAGTTTCTGACTGATGCACTACAACAGAATACTGCTAATTTTATCCCAAAATCCCATCAAATTAAGGATCTCTACAGTATAGGAACTAGATCCATTTCAAGGTAACAGATAAAACTGTACCGATGATGAACAAGCCCTCAAGGCAAAAGATGTATTAGGAGATCCCAAGCTCGGTATATTCCCATAAGAAGCACCAACAGATCTGCTCTCATTCCAGTGAGATCAATCGAACCTGGACATTATAAAATGGTTTACTGTTATAAAATGTTTATTAATCTCATTGATGAACTGAGTGAAAAATGAGAAAAAAAATACCGCTTGGGACGGCAATAGAACTTGTCACACGGAAATTATTTATCATGGTTTGAGATTCTGCCTGCAAACCATAGACTTTCCCCTCTCTAAGATGACATAAAACTGCGAGCCACAAAGATGAAACATCCTTATCTGGGTGACTTTTAGAAACATCAGTGAATTGCACTAACAACTTGTTCCTTGGGTCAACCCATGCTTGTATACTACAAAAGGGGATCATATCAGTAGATGCATATAAATTATTAAACTAAACAACAATGATTGTTCGCAAGTAACATGACTTGACCAGAAAATCACAAACATCAACTAATATTCAGTTACACAAAAATGAAAGATTAAATGTTGGGATGAAGGCAGGTAAGTGGGCCTCAAGGAACTTTGATTGTTTAATGGTTTTTTTTTTTTTTTTTGGGGTGAGTCCCAGGTAACCTCCTATTAGAGGCAATCTTGTTCGAGATATTGTTAGGTATTAAAAGTGTATTTGGTCCAAAGGGAGGGGAGACATAGAAAAACTTAATTATTAATATCTAAGTTTAAACCTCTCCCCTCCTCTCCCCTCAAACTAAACACACTTTAAATGTAGACACCTTTGTTCCACACATTGTGAGGGACTAGCCTATTTTACTATGTTTAATGGAAGTTGCATATGGATAATTATGCTTAACTGGCCCTTATAATCTTTCATATCCATAATACAATATTAGAAAGGGATATAATGCAAAAATAAGATAAATCATATGCCATGTTTGTTTGTGAAGTGTTAGAGAGAGTGAGAGACAAATTACCTCAAATAATTTTTTTTTTGGCGGCAATTGTTTGAAATGTGTTAGAAGGAGCAGGACTTGGTAACCATGTCTGTTCTATTACTATTTGTCTAATAATATAAATAATATTTAGACAGTCACTCTTTTTAATTATAACATGTAAGATATTGTTTCTATGCATTCGAGTCATTTTATTAGGATATGTGGATAAAAGTTTTTTATCATTTTTTTATTTTTTTATCTTACATATTCTTTTTATTAAAGTTTTATAACTGTACTTATCTATTTCATTTAAACTGAACTCATTAAAATTGCCTTCGTACCAAAGTTTAAAGATGCCTATCAATATTTTGGGTCCTGTGCCTAAGCAGGCATATCTTATATTCCCAAATCATAAATTTTATTCATACATAATCTGCTGGAGAACACACACACACACAAATATTTGCAAGACACTTTGTTGTTTCAAGTGCTTTTATCATAATTTTTGACACGATGTAATAATTAATGGCTTATAAATTATTGGAAAAATGACATTAATATATAAATTAAAAGAAATAACATTAGAAAAGTTTCATGGCTTGTGAATGATAGATGAAAGAGCAACAATTAATAAGTGGAATAATTATTATTAACAAATTTTGAGATTTTTTTAATATTATTTTTTTAATTGAGATTTTAATGTCATTTATTCTAAATTATAAGTTTAAGGCTTACACATGATATAAATAATTTTTATTTAAATACATTGGAAAAAAACTCCAAAATTCAAAGCTCCCCGTGCCCGGACGCTCGTTCTTTCTGAATAAGCGTTCTCACGCTCTCTGCCAGTCATTCCCCAAACCCTACGGCGGCGACAACTCCTTCCTCACTAACAAATTGATTCGTCTTCCTCACCACAAAATCTGTTTCGGTTCCTATTTCTTCTCTATATCTCTTTCTGCGATCTGTGCTCCGACTAGCTTTCAAGGTACATTTTTTAAAAAAAGACAAGTGGTTTTGTTTCATGTCGCTATAGCCTTCGCACGAAGCTTTCGGTGAATCTGGGAATGGATCTACTGTTAGTTATGGATTTTCTGTTGCTTTTGGTCTTGTCTTTATCGTTCAACTGATTTATGCTAAAATTACAAAATAAATTGCTCTGTTTCAATTTTGGGGTGTGGGTTGTGGAAACATTTTGAGAATTGGGTTTTGGGGTTTGGATTTGGGAAGTCTCTCTAACTTTTAATTGTGTTCCTTTATGAGGTTCTTTTTCTTTCCTCTCTCGTAATACTTGCATTCATCCAAAGGAAGAATATTTGGTCAGCTATAGGTTTGTGGGTTATAATTCCTTACTGATGTTTTGATTTGTTGAGAAATTGTCTTCACTATTATAATATGTTCCCTTCGACAGAGGAGGCTTTGCTTTGTTAATTGGAAAACTGATTTATGTTTTTGGGTATGCTACTAAGATCTTGCCATTTCGTGCAGTAAGTTCTCGTTTTTTGTGTGGAATTATTGAAGAAAGGGCAGTGAAGTTTTGATGGATCTATTTTTTTTATTTTTTCCTGGTATACGCCTCTCAATACTCACTCCTCTCCCAAATATATAAACATAAGATAGAGATCCTAGCTATAAGATATACGCCTCTCAGTAGTTTTAAAAGACATGTACAGATTTTACACAGTAAGTATATAACTTTCTCAAATATCAACAAAAAAAATAAGAGATATTTGACTTCCTCCTTTGCCAACATCGTTCATTCTTAGTTTTCCTCACTCAAAATAACTCTTTCTGTGCAGACCTTAATCACCTTAAGAAAGGTTTGAGATAAAGTTCATCAATGCTTCTTTCGAATCAGTTGGAGATCAATCTTATCAATGAAGATCCAAAGCACTATCTGGGAATGGGTAGCATCGGAAAATTCAACTCTTCAAGGTAATCGTGTATTTTGTTTATTATTATTTTTGCTATATTTAACTTATGATGATGGTAAAAATAATTAACTCCACACAAAAATCTTAAAAAGGTGAATAAGAGGTTTCTGGAGATTAATTTCAATTTGTGTGCTTTTCTAAGATTAATCCCTTATCTTCAAACATTATTCTTGAGACATGTGTAACATGCTTTGTTATTGCTTCATGAAACTCTATGTCGTGGCCCGTGGGACTCTTAGGCCGAGTTACAAAAATCCATTGCAAGCCAAATACTTTTGTGATGTTCGGTTATTGAAAAGCCCTCTCTTTATCTCTCTCTAGTCTTAGTTTCGGTCTCTCTCATTAGAAGTTTTACCTAACATGATACCGGATTAGAAATGCCGGTATTGCGACTTCGATTTAAACTTACCCTTACCAGTTTTTCCACAGGTTTACGGCGAACCTTATAATCCAGACATCCCTCATCTATTTAATATGACACTTGGACTTGATCATGTACCTTTGAATGATTCTGAGAATGTTCCACTTATGGTAGAACCCCTTGCCATTGTGCACCCAGTGCCTGAGGCGGAGCAAGGAATAGGAGAGAACGTAGTAGAAGGCGCTGGAGGTAATAACAGATCGCCACACTCGTCGCTTGGAGATTCCGAAGTTCCTACGGTATTGCCACGGCAAAGACCCTTTCTTTGGGTAATGAAGGAGCCTCTGATAACGACGAACTACCGTTGATCACCTATTTGGTGGACATTAAACCGAGTCTAGTAGAGATGGCTTATATTGAGTATCAATTAGCCTGTGCAAATATGCAAACTCTTAGGAGCCGATTCCGTTACTTTATGAGGAGCATGAAGGGATTGTATGATGATCGGATGTTGAACGGAATGGTGGGGTACACTCGCGCGGTGGAAACGGCCGTACTTTATTTCTTTCAGAGAACTTACATCATGAGGGGTCTACTCAATAGGAAAATGGCGCATTCGCGTAGACAAGCACTCGACTTTACAAATTTCCCTAAGTATGTTAAGTCGCATGTTGTATCCAGAATGTAGTTCAGGGTTGAGTAAAGATGTGAGGGGGAAGTTTGTTGTATAATAACTATGAATGTAATATAGTTGTGTTGTAACATAAACTAGGGATATAGACGCACTATGACTTGTGATTTGTAATGTAGCCGTATGCGAGGTAGCATGTTTTGTACGTAAAATAACAAGGCATCACGTATGTAAACTTTTATGTGAATAATGTAAGTATGGTTGTGTAAACTTTGATATTTTTGATTACTTACTCATTTTCTTATGATGTAGTAAACTGATTAAGATGGCTAGGGGCCGACCGCGAGCTGAAAGGGAGCCAGAACCGGAACAGAATCCATCGGCACCCAATCACACCGAACTAATAATGAAAATGGTACAGGAAGAAGGGCAGATGATGCAACGGATGCAGGACGAAATTAATGAATTAAGGGCCCGTCAAGATAGAGCTGAGATAGAGAATGAGGATGATGATGAGAATGAAAATGATGATAATTATGATCAGGAGGAAATTCCTCTTCAGCCACCAATGAACAGAGATGCAAAAACTCCTCTGTACTGGGTATCCTTCCTCCTCTGTACTGGGTATCCTTCCTCGGTTGTTCCCCAAAGACATGTCTGTCTGCGGTCCGTACAACAAGCGCCAATTTTTCCCCTCCCACATCAACGTCTCCTCTCTCTTACTCGGCAACTAACACATCGAATCTTGAGCCAGAGGTTTGTTGAGAATCATCTGCTCCTTTCACCTCGTTCTCTTCTTTTCCTGCGCCTGGTTTTATCAACAATATGCCAAACATCAAAATCATTGTTCTTCTTTTCTAGAGAAACCTTAGACCCCATCACATTTCCTTCCTCTTTGTTTCCCTGCTCAGTAGTAGTTTTCTCACCACTATTGTCAGACTTGCAGTTTTCTGCATGATGTCTGTAAATCCCACAAGAAGTACATAACCAATGCTAAGTGCGACATATCTACTAGGGGGTGTGTGTGCTGTTGGGATAAGCTTGTTTGTATGCTCATATCGTCTATGTTGTATATATAAACATGAGGTTAGATTACCGAGGTTGATGGGCATTGAACCTCGGCTCTTAACATAGCGTCGTCGGTCGGGAGGACCAGGATCGAGGAGAAAGGCAAGCGGCACGCATAGGGACTCGGGTGAAGACTTTCCTCTTTTGTTATTTACTTTTGAAAACACTCGGTATAACGTCGCCTCATGTCGCCCGGACTTACGACATTTTGAATATAAATATCGATTACTCAATCGCTCCGATGCTCTACTCTGATGAAAAAAAAAATATACTGCTTTTGAAAATGGGATGTTACAGTTCTCATTTTCGGGTCCAAGAGTGGGGTTCAGGGAGAAGTTGGAGTGGCTAGGAGTGAAGGTTCTGAGGGTGTATAATGCTCACGAGTCACGATATTGTGCCCAGTTTACCTGGGTTTCTATTCAACGAGTAGGTGCCGTCGGTGTTGATGTTGGCCGAGGCTTTGCCATGGAGCTATAAGCTATTCACATCTTGGGGTGGGGTTCCAGCTGGACCACCACAACTCGCCGTTTCTGAAGCCCACCGACGATCCTGTTTGTGCCCACAACTTAGAGGCTCTCCTGCATTTGCTTGACGGATCAGTATTTAACTATTTATTCAATCATAAATATTGCGTCTTTTTTTTGGGTCAGAATATATATTGCGTCTTTAATTTCCATCAAGGACTAGTTTTCTTGCACGCTTACAAACGTAAACACTACTAATCCTCAGCCATATTAGGACTAAGGATTTGATTCATTTTAAGTAACCCGATCCTAAGGAAATACATGAACAGATTCAATTTAAGGTAGTGCCTTATGTATGTGGTAATTCTAATTCTGGCATTGTTCTAAAGTTGAAAACCAAGTTAGATAATGGATACTCATCATTGATATCTTTTGATTTTATCTTCATATTAAACCTTATAAAAGAAATTATGGGTATTGAAGTCCTTTTATAATCTCGCCCCCCTCGTCTACAAATCCGGCTCCATACGATTGTGTGGGATATACGATTGTGAGACAAATGAGGTAACCAAACTGTGATTGATTGAAGACATATGGGAGATAAGCTACACCAAGTTAAGAGTTCTTGTATTCAAATGTAAGTGGGTTAACAATAATGCTGTTGAAATAGATCAATCTGGATTTACCTTAGCTGACTTTTATAAAGTTGATTATAAAGATGAACCATTTATTCTAGCGAGTTAGACGAAAAAAGTGTTTTATGTCACTGATCCCGCAAATAAAAAATTGTCCATTGTATTTCAAAGTAAAAAACAGAAGGATGGTGATCCAATTTTAAATATTGATAGCACATAACCTTTCACTACAAATCCACCTACACCAAGTGAAGTAGAATTGATAGATGACAAAAAATATGCAACTAGAAATGATAATTGTGATGGAATATGGGAAACCACATAAAGTAATATTTTAAAAAATAAAATAAGACTGTATGATTTTCTTACATTTTAGTTTGTTTATTTTATTAATTTAATTTCAATTTACTTATCCTATCTCAACTTAATTTCTTAGAAGGTGTAACATCCTAATTTTTTTAGAATTTAATTACAAATAAGGAAATTTAATTAACCATGATATATGAATTTATTGTGATTTTCAAAATAAAGGGTTGTATATAAAATATCATTTATGGGAGCAAAATAAATTAGTGGAACAAGGGTGTGTAAATAATAAGTTGTTGTTGTTAAAAAAAGAAGAAGCAAGAACGTGCAGAAGTTCAAAGAAAAAAAATGGATTAAATAATAATAGATTAATATTTATTTTAATTAAAATATAATAATATATTATATTGTGTACGGTGGAGGGAAGTAATAATTATCTTCCACGGGCACCGCCTTTCTTTTTATTTGATCAAATCCTAATCCACCGCCTTTATTAGTGTTATACATGTGTGTGCGTTGTGTGTTGAGAGGCGGAGAGAGCAGCAGAATAAAAAGAGAGAGAGAAGAAAGTGAGACGAGAAAAAGAAGGAAATAAAGGAGAAAAGAAGAGTCCAGAAGATATTTTAAAGTATGTTATTTATTTTATAATATCATTTAGGTAGTTGAACTAATCCCTTTTCAATTAGTTTTCTTATGAAAGTTATTCTACACATTTTTCTCTTTCTAATGAGAGTAATATAGTACTTGATTAGTGAAAATTTTAAGGTTGAAATTATGATAAAGTTTTTGGGTTTTGATTATAAATGATTTGTATATATCAAGAACATGATTAATAAGTTATTTTAATCGGTTTAAATTTATTACTTGGTAGTTGTGAGAATTTAAATTTAATTTTCTATCTAAAAGAATTTAGGATTTATGCTTTATAAGATATTTTTACCGATTAAATAAAGTCTAAGGTATTTATTTGGATTACTAGAAGTATTATTATTGGTTTAATCGGTTTAGTTTTGTTGAATCTTGAATAGTATAAAATTATGAGTTGGAATTTGAAATTTAAATTTGAGTTTGATACGATTTTGATTATATGAAGATCTGAAGATTTGTTAAATAAGTTGGGTTATGCTTATATAAATTAATATTAGGTTAGAAAATTGAGATTTGTGATAATAGGTCTTTTATATTTAAATTTATAATTCATTTTTAATTTATTGGAGGTTATATTGAGAATTTGGTGTATTAGATTTGAGGTTTATAAATGAATGTGAATATTTGAATTTTTAGGCGAAGCTTTTATTGTAGAAAATTAGGTATTTTGGTTAAATTGAGGATATGATGATATTTTGATAATTCCAATTAGTAAGAAAATAATTTATTAGAGAGGAATTGAGATTGTAACGATAATTTGAGGAATAAATAAATTCTCACCTCTTCTAAGAAAATCTAAAATGAGACAATTATAGTTTAATTAATTATTTATTATTATATGAGTTGGTATTGTTGTTAATTCTATTAATGTGTAATTATATATTCATTTTTAGAGTGGACTTGGTATCTCTCAAGTTTAGTTTTGTGTCAAGAACTAGAGGTAATCACTTTCCGCTCATTGTACTTGTTTGTATGATGTTTGTGAGTGATTTTTAATCTAAGAAAACTATGTTTTTAATGAAGTTGCCTTGTGAGATTTTATTTTAGAATGTGATCAGTGAGATTGTATTATTGATTTAATATATCAATAAGTACTTTGAAACGGTTATTGAGACAGAAAATTATGATATTCCATATTTAGGATAATGCAGTTCTGTTATGATTTTGTAAGTTGCAATAGTATTGTTATCTTAATAATTATTGAAACGATGTATTATTTTATAAATCATGGTTGGAATCTTATATATACATGCCAAGAATGTGATGATGTGGAGCGGTGATGGTTGGGGAGTGATGATGTGAGTTATTGTGTATATAATACCACATGGTATGCCACCACTCGGTGCACAGTGGATGACTTTGATATTTTCAGGGCCCTTGGTATCACCCTTTTCCTTTGGTCGGGTTAAGGGTCAGCCCTTGGGACAGTGACACATTTCCATATTTGAAGAAAAAGGAACCTATGGTCCGATATGAGTTATGTAGTCTTTGACACGGCTAAACCTCATCATTGGAGAGCTTGGTGCGATCTTGTCATAGAGACTAAACCTATTACGTTATAGCCCATGGTTCTGTCAGCGGAAATAAGGGTGGGGGGTGATAAGGATGGTCAGGGTATCGACCTATTGCTTGGCATGTTATATATGTGATTCGTGATATGAAATTTGATTTAGAAATTGTGACACAGAAATTGCGATCTCGATAATTTTGTAAATTTGATATATATAGTATTTTGTTATTTAAAATGTTCCACTTGGCACCTCACGAGCACGTATTAGCATTTACAATGATTTGAATTGATGGTTACAAATATTTTCGGGTGATAGTTTTCGTGTGGGTCAATCGGGAAGGCTTAGAAGCTTAAGTTACTTTTGCTAGGTAGTGCTTCCACATTTTTTGGTACATGTTAAATTATTGTATATTGCCACGTCACTAGAGCTCACTTGACATATTCTAGTATATTTTGGATATTCGGCAAATTCTAAAGGAATATTTAATTTTAAGATATGGGTCTAGTAAAATCCAAAGTTTAAATGTTTGTATAAAATATTTTAATGAATAGTTTAGTTCAGTTAATAATTAATAAATTGTCCTTTAAAATGGAGGATATTACTGCAGGAACATGATAAGTTCAAATCAGGGGAACTCAAGTAACTCACTTGTTAAAAAAAGGCTATAGAGTAAGCACAAAGCTGAGAGTGTTGGGTGCACGTCATGAGGAATAAAGGGAGAAGGTGCCTGTAACAACCCTAAAAATAAAATAGTATAATTATTTCATTCATGGTTAATATTTAATTTCTATGGTATTTATATGTGTAATAGCCTCAAATGATATATACATGCACACACATATATAGGTAGAACACAATTCCCTGTGATATATTTGAAGCTCAAATGCCGTATAAGTGAGAAAATTACCTCAAAAGTGAATTTTAAAGAATTATTAGAATTTTGGTTAATTAAAGGATAGTTAGCCAAATTTAATTATGAAAAATATTAGGACGCCTCAAATAATTGGGAAAAAAATAAGGAAATTTTATTTTAAGGTTAAGTTGTCTATATAAAAATAGTTTCATGCCCTAAAATGAAAATTTTATCTTTAAGAACATTTTATGGGCATTTTATCCAAGAATAAGGCAATTTCTTAAAAAATTATGGGAAAACTATTTAAGGACCAAAGTTGGGCTGGCGAAAAATTAGGAGATTACTTCCTAATAAATGTAAATTATTGGCGGTGCTAAATTGGTTATGAGATCAATGAATCTTTAAAAATAAACATTTGATGAAGATTAGTCCCATATTAATTGTAAAATTTTAAATGTAATGGTACAATTAGGCTTTTGGACGAGCAATCCATTACCTTCTAAAGGACATAGGTGACGTATGGAATGGATGAGAGAAGGAAAGAAGAATTTGAGCCATTTGATCTTCTACAGCCATTAAATTAATATTTTCTAAAGGAAATGGAATTCAAACAATTTTCCAATTGTGTTAATGATTGGATTAAAGTCATCAAAAGTCCCTAAAGGACATGAGGAGTGAGGGCACGGATCCTCCCATGATCTCACTTTTTTCCTCACCTCTCCTCATCTCTCATAACTCCATCTACATTATTGATTTACTTAATTTTCACTGTCTATTTTATATTCTTAAAACTTATTTCCAATCTCTCAAATACTTCGACTCACCGACTCATATTAAAAAGATATTTTATGATATTAATTGGTATTGCAAAAAATATTTCATGATCTTGAAAATTTATTTTAGGATATTGAAAAAATATTTTAGGGTACTGATTGAGACTAAAAAGATACTTTAGGATACTTGACGATCAAGATCGAAAAAAATACTTCATGATCTTAAAAAATTATTTTAGGATATTCAAAAAATATTTCGTGATCTTGAATTATACTAAAATATGTTGATTGGGCTAAAAAAAATACCTCATGATCTTGAAAAATTATTTTATGATCTTAAAAAAAAATATTTTAGGATACTGCCTGGTATACTTTAGGATACTGACTAGTACTAAAAAAAATACTTTATGATCTTGAAAAATTATTTTAGGATCTTGAAAAAATATTTTAGAGTACTGAATGGTGCATTTCAGGATATTTTTTAAGATCCTAAAATAATTTTTCAAGATCATGAATTAGTTTTTAGTATTAGTCGATATCCTGAAGTACATTTTTAACACAATTCAGGATTTTTTTAAGATCATAAAATAATTTTTCAAAATCATGAATTATTTTTTAAGTATCCTGAGGCATATTTTTAACACCATTCAGTACCTTGACACATTTTTGCAAGATCCTAAAATAATTTTTCAATAGGTAGTCAATATCATGAAGTATCCTTTTAGCACTATTCAAGACCATCAAATATTTTTTTAAGATCCTTAAATAATTTTTCAAGATCATAAAATATTTTTTCAGCACCAATTAGTATCCCGTTAATACCCCGAATGTTTTTAAGATCTCAAAAATAATTTTCAAGATTATAAAGTATTTTTTTCAAGTACCATTTAGTACCCCGAATTTTTTTTTAAAGATTCTAAAATAATTTTCAAGATCATGAAGTATTTTTTTGATAGTAAGTTAGTATCCTAAAGTATCTTTTTAGTACCATTTGAGAGGTTGGAAATGAGGTTTAAGAATATAAAATGGACGGCCAAGATTAAGTGAAAATCAATGGTATGGATTAGTCTACAAGGGATAAGAAAGGATGAGGAGAAAATGGGATCATATCCCATGAGAGAGGATCCGTCCAAGGAGTGGGGGTTCGGCTGAAACTCTGGAAAACTCTCTCTCTCACAAAGATCCATTCGGGTTTGGTTTCTCTACTTGGTGGAACTCTCCTCATCCTCCTTATCTCTTATATTTTGGTACCAATCAGATTCTAGAATATATTTTTAGTATCGATTAGTATCCTAAAATATTTTTTTAAGATCCTAACATAATTTTTTAAGATCATAAAATATTTTTTTAGTATCGGTCAAGTATCTTGAAATAATTTTTTAGTACCAGTCAGTATTTTGAAGTATTTTTTTAGTATCAGTCAGTACAGTGAAATATTTTATCGAGATCCATCTTGAAAAAATATTTCAAAATATTGACTGATATTAAAAGACACTTCAAGAGGGACAGTTAAGATTAATTTAAATCAATGGTATAGATTGATTGAGGAGAGAAATTAAGAATTGAGATTTGATGGGGAGGGATGAGGAGAAGAGTGATATGGAGAGGATCCTCTCCCCATCCACACTCTCAAGGTTGTAGTTGGCGGGTTTCGATTTCATTTGGATCTCTTCCTCCTTGCCGGTGGTGTTCTGCAATATCAATCAGTTTCTACCACCTTGATTCAATGCATCCAGTTATAAGTGAGCTGAGCCTTGCCTCTTCTACTTCCCTTCTTGCTAAACATCGGTCTCCCCTACTTCGATCTATGCTACAGCAATAATTGAGGTTCTCTTCTTCTTCCTTCTTGTTTGTCTTGGCGTGGGTGGCGGGTTGGGTGCCATTCAATTTAGCGTTCTTATATCCTTTGATTTTTCTGTATGAATGATTGTGTGAGATAGCTGTTAATTGTTCTTTTCTTCTTCAATGATTTATGTTCTCTCTTCCTAATATCTTGCTCATTGTGTGCTTGTGAGGCTATGATCTTGCTGTCCTATTCTGGCGTCTTCATGTCTGTTGGATGGCTCTTTGGTATAGCTTATTTTGGGTGCTTTGGGGGTCTAAAACAAGGGAGAAAGAAACATAAGGTTTTGGCCCAAAAAAAATGCAGAAAATAATACATCTTCTTATTCGATTTTCAGTTGGTATCTCCTTGACTTTTTGTTGTAATGCTTTTCATTTTATTCTTTATTATGATATTGACAAATTGGGTAACTATGATGACCTTTGGTTTTGGTGGTTATATGAAAACCGATTTATAAATTGGAATATGTGAAGATTTGGTGGCTGCAATAGAAAGATGAATATTCCTTCAGCAAGCTAGATTGAGTGCACATAAAGGGTTTGATAAAATGCTAGGAAGATAGTTGTGATGAGGATGGTAATTGTTATACTTGGAAGCATGCGAGTGTTTTATGTAATAAAGTAGTTGGGATGAGTTAATTTCACTTCACAAGTTCATTAATAAATAATCAAGCTATATGTTTGTATGTAAGATTTACGGTAGGGCTTGCTATGAGTAAATTGTCTTTGTGCCGTCTCTCACTATATTGATGCTATATGTAAGCGCATCATCATCAATATCAATCATCATCATTCTGAGCAAAAAAAATATCAATCATCATCATCAATATCTTTTTTTTTTTTTTTTTGTCCAATCATCAATATCAATATATCTATAAAAACGCATCCCTAATCCTAAGCCACGCTTATCATCGGCTCCTCTTGTAATATCCCGTTTAAACATTTCCTTCTAGTCATATATGGACAAAGCACTCATATCATATCTTCTCACATATTATCCTTTCTTTCACATTTCAATGAATGGGACTATTTGCTTCTTTATTATATCCATTAAGAACTCCACTAGTCTCACCATAATTGTTAAACAAATACCTACTCAATATTTTAATCTTCTTCTCTCAATTATACGGATGGCTAATATGATGGTTCCTTCTCATTTCCTATCTTTGAATATTCAATGCATAGGAGGAAATAATGGAATCCGATTGACAAGAAGATTTTCCTTATTATAATCTAAATAAAATGCCAACTCACACTCCACTCCATTATGTTTCATCGGATACCACTCATTTTTTAATCATTTTCCACAATCATTCAAATAACTTTACTTACTCCATTGACTTCCTTACTCAAATTGTTGAATATGTTGAACCAACCATGCGAATGATTCAACAATTTGAGTAAGGAAGTCAATGGAGCAAGTAAAGTTATTTGAATGATTGTGGAAAATGATTAAAAAAAATGAGTGGTATCCGATGAAACATAATGGAGTGGAGTGTGAGTTGGCATTTTATTTAGATTATAATAAGGAAAATCTTCTTGTCAATCGGATCCCATTATTTCCTCCTATGCATTGAATATTCAAAGATAGGAAATGAGAAGGAACCATCATATTAGCCATCCGTATAATTGAGAGAAGAAGATTAAAATATTGAGTAGGTATTTGTTTAACAATTATGGTGAGACTAGTGGAGTTCTTCATGGATATAATAAAGAAGCAAATAGTCCCATTCATTGAAATGTGAAAGAAAGGATAATATGTGAATGTACTAAGAGTCACATCTCACATGTAAGGAAACATTTGGGAAGATGTGATATGAGTGCTTTGTCCATATATGATTAGAAGGAAATATAATGTTTAAACGGGATATTACATGCAACGTAAGAGTGCCATATGGGAGTTCTAGTCAAAGAAAACGGTCAAACTTAACCTCTGTTACCTTGCAACATTGCTATGTTTTTATACTTCCAAGGCAACATTGCTTCAAAAAAACTTCTAGGGTAAAATTGGTATACTTGAACAAAGTTGGTACTTAACCCTTTCATTATAATATTAGAGAATCAACTTGGCTCCTCTCTCTTTTTTATTTTTTTTTCCTCCTCTTTCATCATTCCAACCAACCCCTTCCTCTGTCTCCCCCCTTTTCCTGGAAACTTTTCTTCATCCCTCCATATTTCAATTCAAATTCAAATTTTAAATCTAAATATTCCAGTATATCAACACCAAAATACATTAGCCTAAAATCAAATTTCATCCCTCCATTGCTCAAGCTCGCTCGTCGCCTTTCTTCCATCTCTCGAATCCGATCGCTGTTGTCTTCATCTTCTCAGATCCTGTTGCTGCCGTCTTCATCTTGTGCTACCAGGCTTCCACCTCTCGGATCTCAGACTTTTCAAGTTTGCACTTTTTCATTCATAATCCCTTTTTTTTTCCATTCTTCTTCATCTATATCCACTATTTGTCTTCTCATATCTCACAAGAAGTTGATTCAAAACCTCCAACGAAGAAGCAATGTCCAGCATGCATGGGCCTCTTATCAAGTTTGAAATTCAAATCTAACTTCTCAGCTTCCCAGCTTCAGTTATTTCATCATTCGCAGAAAAGGTATTCCCAGCTTCCCTTCTTTGATCTCTCCCATTCCTTACTTTTCAGCACATTCTCCATGATTTTTAGGTTTTTCTTCCTGGGATTATTTTTCCATTTGTTTTATATCTCTCTCGCTCTGCAGGTGTTTCTCTTACTGCTTAAGAAATGGCGTCATTGCCTCCTGGAAATACAAACTCCTACCCCCTAACATCGGATTTGTTTTTCTTTCCTTCTGTTTTCCTTTGTTTCTTGCAAACTTGAGGTTCCCTCCTGTTGTTTCCTTCTCTTCTCAATTTATCAAGGGATGGACCATGGACAATTATTCCAACTTCTTCCTTCTGTATGAAGACAAGTGGGTCATTTTCTTTCACTTGTATGAAAACAAACATGTTCAACCATCCCCGTGCCGTGAGGAATCTCGACCTCCATGGATAACTCCTCTCTACAATTGTATGAAGACAAAAATGTTCAACCGGTTGCAGCACCGACAGCTGAAGATCTCCACTCCGGGTCCGAGCAAGTCAAAGAAGAAGAAGGAGATTATGGGAGAGAAGCACAATTACTATTACTTCCACTCAACTTTAATCCTTCCTTTTCTTTTGATCAATATAATATTATTGTTTGACGTGCTAGACAAGTTCACCTTCTGCTTCTTTAAATTCCTTTTTTTGTAATATTATACTGCCTTTTTGAATCGGCCATGAATTAAGATAATTATCAATTATTATCATCAATATAATAAAAAGAAACAGAGAGACTCAAAATATAAAGGATTTCAGAATAAGTAGAAAAGGGAATCCAAAGCAGCATCGTGGTTTAAAACATATGGGCAGTATTATCGTATCAAAATTATATGTTCTGATATAAAACGGGAATAATTATGGAAAGTGTACAATTACAAGTGTTGTTTATGTGAGATATTATGAGTTCATATTACTTATAGGATTTTCTTTACAAATGTTTAGCAAAATAATCCAGATACTCATGATTTCCGTATGCCTATCCTTTATTCAATTTAATCAAACTTCATCATTCTTTTGTCTCCCACTAACTATTATAAATATATATTAGACATTGTTCACTTTTTTTTCAACTTTGTCTTAGCCATCACGTCATATCACCACACTTGGGCAGTTGCATGATTGTTGATTATATTTAAGGCCCAACATGACAAAACTATATATTATTCATTGTGAGCTTTTTTTTCAACTTTTTTTTTATACGTTTTTTTTTCAACTTTTGTGCATGTGAGTCGGAAAGTTAAATGAGAGATGAATGAAACAACAGTCTCCAATTGTTAAATGAGAAATTTCGGGCCAAAAAAAAAAAAAATGTTAAATGAGAAATGAATGAAACAACAGTCTCCAATTTGTCACCTTGTGTAATTTTGCTCGATCACCTTGTAGTGAGTTGGTGGCCTCCCCCCTCCCCCTCAGGGGTTCGACCCCTGCCAGTTGTAATAAAAAAAAATAATAAAGGTGAGTGGAAATTAGGTACGTGTTTGGAAAAAAAATGCGATTATATCTTTTTTTTGTTTGTTACAAAGCGATTATATCTTATTTTATTACGTAGGGTATATATATATATATAACACAACATTTTGTTTTAATCTAAGATGTTAAATTAAAACATTAACTCACCAACCCATATGTATAACACGCACACCTGTTAAGACAAATGTGAATTGAAGATATTTTTTAAGATCTACCCAGAGAAAATTATTGAAGCAATTAGGTAATGAGTTAATTGTTTAAAGCGAGTCTGATCTTTTTTAATTAACTTTTTTCTTAACCTTCATTTTTTCTTCTCTGGCCAGAAACTTTTTCTATTCAAACAAGATTTGATAAATTTACAAAATGCTCTAGAATAATTGCCAGAATACCTAAAGGCATCAATTCTAATGCAAAAGTAATTACTAAACTAAAGGCGTGAGGGAGCAACTCTGAGTTATTAAACTGATGTTTTTTTTTTTTATATAAATTTGTAATGCCTTATTAATATTTGTTATACATATATTAACAATGTCATGTCGTTTGCCTCTTAATCGAGCTACCAAAATGTTGTATCATATTTTTTTTTTTTAATTAAACTGAAATCCATTAATAGCTCAAAGAGCAAAATGAAACAAGAATCCTATTTGTCTGGATCATTGTTTTGCCTCACATGTGTTATTGATTAATATATATAATATTAAAATAAAATAGGTGCAAAATTTTGAAAAAGTTTGTCCATGGGTCATACATAGATTTGGGAATCGGGGGCGAGATAAGGAAAACATCTGTTTTTTCAAAGCCCTACCGATAGTACCAGGGCAGGGCCCGAAAAATTACTATTCCAAATTTTAACTATTTTTTCTCGGGTTTTTTCCAAAGAAATATAACTAGTAAATTGCAACCATTAAAGTTCTAATCTATCAAATAAATATTATCAACATTAATATCTAAACAATACAAATCATCCAACAAATAAACACATTCAGATTGAGTGAGCGACCGCCGACGGTGAGTAGCAACTAGAGCGACCGAGCGAGGGAGGAAGCTAATCTGATTCAGTGAGCGACTGAGCAGTGCTAGCGGGTGAGCTTGCGAATCTGAGATTCAGATTTTTGAAGGAAACACAAGCAATAAAGACTAAAGAGAACGAGATGGTGAGAATAGATATGAAATTAGGGTTAACTGGTTAAGTGCCTCCTAGCCTCTTCCTCTTAGCACTCTTTGACTAAATTTAAAAAAAAATGAAAATACTATAGTAACAGAGCCTAACGGGCCGGCCCGAAGCCCTGCAGGGCCAGTCGGATTAAGCCCGAGGCCCTACAGGGCTAATTTTAAATTTCAGGCCTATTTTTTAAGCCCGAGCCCTACAGGGCCATGGCTTAAAAGGTGACGGCCTGACGGGCTCGGCCCCGATTTTCCGGCTCTAGTCATACATCTTTTATATGTTTTATTATTATTACTATTTATATAGTAATGACAAATTAATTCCAAAATTTATGAGAGGAAGAAAATCTATACTCAAAAGCGTATGACGGAGCTGCGTTTAAGATGAGAGGAAGCTTTAGACTGATGTACAAAATAATTTTTACCGTGAATCATTATTTTATTAAAAAAATTAAACAAAAAGGGAGTCTGAAATTGTTCACGGGACAACGTAATCTCGAAATCGTTCCTCCTCTTTTCTCTTCATCCTCGATCTCATAGCTTCTCATGTCTATAGCGTTTCAAAATTTGAATACCTTTTCCTCCTTCAATCACTCACTCTCTCTCTCTCTCAACATCCCCGCACCTTCGCACCGTCTAATTAAAATTCAAAATTCAAAATCTTCCTCCTTCTAGAGATATGACGACGGGAAGAATCAACGAAAAATATGATGAAGCATATCACAAGAGCTCTGACTTCTCTGTCTCGTCGAGATCTAAAAGAAGTAAAAGCCATGGCAAGTTTTCTGCACTCCTACCTGATCTGGGCGAGAGGAGGTAGAAGATTTATTCGTAGACTACGAATCAAGTTTTACAACGCCTTCTCTCGCACTCTCACAGATCTGGTTGCCAGACTGTGCTTTCTCGATTCCCCTTCTCTCCCTTCACTTCAATAAGGTGTGCTCTTCCTCAAATAACCCATGCCTCCGCTTCTCCCTCTTTTAATTTCCACACAGAGTCGATGAAGTTGTGCTGGTACTTTTTCTTTCCAGTCGACCCATCTTTCTTGTGTTGCCCCTAAAAATCATGTAGAAGGAAGTGCAGGGAATCAGCGAAAGGGATCAATAGGAAAAGCTTGAGATGATGAAGAAAGACAGTGAAGAGAATCTGAATCTTCTTATGTTTTGTCATTGATATCTCTCTTTTCTCTGCAACTTTACAATCTATTGTTGAATCTTTTTTTTTGGGGTCAAATATTGTTGAATTGAATCGACTATAATGCAAGAGAGTGGTGTTTTTAGCAAGAAAATAGAAAAAAAACATGTGGGGCCGTGGATAAAGTTACATTCATTTTTTTTAATTACATATGGCAAGCCTAAGCTTGAAACTCGAACAAACTATCGTCTAACACAAAGTACTAGAATCATCACTAACATGAGTGATATCAAGCATGAATTGAGCCCTGCACCTTGGGTGCACCTGTGGAATAAGCCTTAACTGCATATCATCTGCATGAGCCTCATTAGCTAAAATATCTGCACACTCGATCGTCTCCCTACTTGAATGGGACAAAATGACACGCCAATCAACGTACATAAGTTGTCGTGTAGCCTCAACTTCGCTTTGAACGGGTGATCCAACGTGCTATCTCGGAACAAAATATTTAATGCCTCTAATGAGTCGGAGAAAACCTATATACTTCGGAGATTGTAGAGTTGACAAACCTCAAGTCCTGTCTTAATGGCCAATACCTCTGCAATCGCCATCGGAAAGGTTCCAATAGCCTTTATAAAACCTGTAACTTATCTTCCCCTATCGTCTCTGATCAAACCACCAACTGCTGCTTAGTTATGATCTCTTACTGAAGCATCCACATCCAAACGGACAAATCCTGTTGTTGGCTTCCTCCATTGGGTACCTGTTTGTGTTGACCCCCCAAATAGTTGGTGTTTAAGTCTGCCTGCTACAACTTCTTCCATTAGATGATGCTGACACTGAAAGACCACCTCCTTTGGAGTAGCTGCTTTGCCATCAAATAATTGAACACATCTTGCCTTCCACAATAGCCAACAGACATGTGCAAAAATTTTGGTCCATGCGCACTTCCTGAAACGAGCCTTCCCTGGGTTTCTTGTTGCATTCCATCGAAGCCAGTCCTACAAACCATGTGAGAAAAAACTAATAGATTTATTAGGATTAATCAATTCCTTCCATACTTTTTTTGCTCTCTCACAATCTCTTAATATATGCAATACTGTTTCCTCACATTGACAGCCCAAAGGACACTCTGTTGTATGTGAGGTGCCAATTCGCGCTCTCATGGAATTTGTCATTAATCTTTCATGGGTTACTTGCCAAAGAAAAAATTTAATCTTTTCAGGCACCTGCCACCGCCAAAATCTCCATGAATCGACAGATGACTCAAAAACTTCTTGTGAAGATAAGAATTTATAGGCTGATTTGACTGTGAAGGTTCCATAAGGTGAATTACGCTAGATGACTGTATCCGGTTGGGATCCAGCAGGGGGATGTATCATAACTATCTTCCTTATGATCCAGTCTGGAAGATGTTCCTTTAACCTTTGGACATCCCAAGTACCACTTGGTGTAGTAAGATTGACAACCATTTCATCCGGGTTTATTCGATCTAGATTAGAAATGACATACTTCACCAAAGGTCTATCAAGAGATGCCTAAGGATCCCACCAAAATCTCGTGGCTCTGCCATCATTAACTTTCCTGCCTACTCCTTGTAGAAACTTCTCCCATACATCAGTGATGGCTTGCCAAGTAAGAGAATTACATTTCCTCTTCTCCACCCTGGGTACATAGTCACTCCACACTCATATTTTGCTCTTAGACACTGAACCCATAAAGCGTTTGGCTTGGTAATCAGTCCCCAACATAGTTTCATAATAAAAGCTTTATTCTGGAGTTCTAAATTTTTAACTCCCAAACCACCTAGCTTTTTGCTTCTCAAGATTTTCTGCCATGCTATTAAGTGCATTTTCTTGGCATTTTCATCTTGGCACCATAAGAAGTTTCTGCTTATTTTCTCTATATCTCGAATCACCGCCCTTGGCAAAAGAGCAGATTGCATTTGATATGAAGGTAATGCTGAAATAACAGCCTTGATAAGCACAGCACGACCTGCAATAGTTAAGTATTTACCCTTCCAGGAAGATAAGCGAGACTTAACCCTCTGCGTAATATGCCCAAATGTCTCCTTAGTAACTCTAGAATGGATTAAAGGCACCCCAAATATCGTCCCAAATCATCAGTTACCCCAATACCTAACTTATTACTAAGAGCAATCTCTCTATTAAAATGTACATTTCTAGAGAAGAAAGCCTTAGATTTGTTAGGGTTGATTCTATGACCTGAAACAAGGCAGAACCTCTTCATAGTTTCCTTCATAACCTCCATCTGTCTTGATGATGCCTCAGTAAAAAGTAAAAGATCATCTGCAAAAAATAGATAGGGAATATCAGGACCATGTACTAACATCTTCAATGGCTTCCAACGTCCCCTTGTGCACTCCCTCTTGATGAAATGTCCAAGTCTCTCCATACATAAAACGAAGAGATATGGACTCAATGGATCTCCTTGTCTGACGCCTCTAGATGGTGAGAAAGGTTGACCTTCAATACCATCCCAAACGACTTTCATGGATGCTGAGCTAATACATTCCATAATAACTTGAAGCAATTCATGTCTAATACCAATTGCCTGCAATGTGCTCTCAAGAAACCGCCAATCCAATATGTCATAAGCTTTTTCCATGTCCACTTTTACTACCACGTAACTCTTCCTTCCAGGTTTAGTAAGCATGAAGTGGATGGCTTCTTGAGCAATGATGATATTATCACAGCTAGATCTAGAGGGAATGAAACTACATTGTTCTGCTCCAACCAGGTAATTCATAATCCCTTTAAATCTATTTGCCAATATTTTAGTAATCACCTTGAAACTCACATTACACAGAAAGATAGGCCTCATATCTTTTAGACACACAGGATTGTTCGTCTTCGGTATAAGTACTATATTAGTTTGATTAATAGTACCTATAGAAGAAGGATTACGAAAAGCCTCTTTAATAGTGTCACATAATTTGTTCCCAACTATATCCCATTGAGTTTGAAAGAAATGAGCAGTAAGTCCATCAGGACCTGGTGCCTTAAATGCTCCTATTGAAAAAGCAGCATTTTTAATTTCCACATCCGTAACTTGCCTATGCAGGATGTCAACGTGTTCAGCTTGTAAAGGTAGGAAATCGTTTGGCCAATCCTCCATAGGTTGAACAACCTCATCCCGAGTATATAGTTTCCTATAATACTCACTTGCCATGTGATTAAGATCTTGTGGATTGTTGACCCATATACCATCCTCATCTTGTCATGCTAATATACTTCTTCTTTGACGTTTGATTACTACAGATGCATGGAAGTATCTTGTGTTTTTATCCCCCCATTGGAGCCATTGACAACGGGACTTTTGATACCATATTAACTCCTCCTGTAGTAACAATCTATTATACTCATCCCACAATTTCTTCTCGATTCTATAAAGCCCGTTCCTTGGCTGACTCCTTTTGTATCTTTCAATTCCCTCTAGTCTACTGAGAATGGCTTTCCTTTTATTTGAAATATTTCCAACTCTTCTTTTATTCCATTCGGTTGCCATATTTCGAAAATTTAACATCCCTTGATTCCAATCATTTTCTTTCCATGCCTCCTCCACTAAGTTAGAAAAGTCCTCTTCCAAAAGCCATGCCGATTGAAACTGGAACCTATTCATCCTTGGTTTTGTCTCAATCTAGAATCAAAGGACAAAACAACTACTTTGTGATCAGATTTGTATTTTAGATCATGATAAACCCTTGAATTTGGAAATCTTGTTTCCCAAGCCAAATTACCAAAGACTCAATCAAGTTTCTCTTTTACTTCATCTTTTTCCCATGTGAATTTGTCTAGAGGATCAGAAATTTCCAATAATCCTGAATCTAAGATACAATCTTCAAAATCTTTCATTAAGAGGGCATTTGGCGCAGACCCTCCTTCTTTATCACCAGGTCTTCGAAATGCATTAAAGTCACCCATTAATATCCATTCTTCATTCATCATTTCTGCTATAACCTTTATTGATTGCCAAAGATTTTTTCGCTTCATGTACGTTAACGTTGTTTCCCCATACACAAACATAGCAAAAAAACTTCGACTGACAACTTTATGATTAATACGACAGAACAAAAATTGATCAGAAGAAGTAACATATTCAATTTCATATTCCTGATCGTTCCACAACACCCATATACCCCCAGCAAATCCTGTGGCTTCAACTCTTATCCAATTTGTAAAACCCAATCTAGATACAACCTTGTCTGCTTTATTTCCACTCACACGAGGTTCAATAAGACATAATATGCCAACGTCATTTTTCTTAATAATTTCCTTTATCGAGATATGGAAGGCACGTCCCCCTAGCCCCCCGACAATTCCAGCTAGCTATATTCATAATGTAAAAATTCCTCAGAAGACGTAAAACAAGGATCACAGAACTTACCTGTTCTCCAGTGTTGCTGGAACATAATCTGAGTCATCTGTCTGTTCAATATCCAGACTTGGCTCTTCCCCCTCCCATCTACCAGTTTCGGCATTAAGAACATTAGCAACATCTGGTGGCTTGATATTCAAACTTTCTTCTGGGAGTGTTCTATGCAAAAAGATTCCCTGCTGATTCTCCCTTTTCCTTGCGCAGAGGAATTAGGAAAATTCACTAATGTCAAATTATTATTTCTATTCTTGGATTCACTTTCACTTTCTTGTTTTTTCCTTGCAAAAATGTGGGCCACGCAACCACTCACAACTTTATGACTTCTTTGTTTGCCATTTTTAGACCTTACGGGACAATTATCATCCACCTTGACTATACTATTTGAAGGACCCACCTCCTTTTGTCTTCTTTGCTCTCCCGTCCTATTAGCAATGATCTCTTTCATTTTTTTTTTGATACATGATCTCTTTCATTTTTTATTTCTCCTTTTCAACTACTTTTCTTCCATTTTCAAATTTTTCGGTAGAATGTCCCCCACCTTTGCTTTTCAAATCCTTATAATTCAACTCTTGTTCTGTATCTTCTTCAGCCGCTAGCACAGTAAGAGCCTCAAACCTTGACTTGTTTACCTTTATACCATCCCTTCTGTCAGTTTTCACGTGGTCATTAATGCTAGCTGGTCCATCTTTCTTGGCAATTCTCCTTGGAGCACGAGCCGTCCGTCCTTTGGAAACAAACATCCATGGGCCAAATGGGTTGGACGGTGGTGATACTTCCTTTTCCGGCACCATCGCCGGTTGAGCTTCCTTTTGATTCCTCAAACCTTCACCAAAATGCCAAGAAAAAGAAGTTAATGCCTTGCCTTGTCAACTTTTTTTTTTTTTTAAAAAAATGTAAGTTTTCAACGTAGTGTTGAATCAGCTATATAATGGAAGAAAAAGAAGAAAGTGGGGCCGTTGATACAATTATATTGATCGGATCTAATCCAAAGTCTCTGTTTTTGCTGCAACTTTTGACAATTAAATCAAATGATATGGGGACACAATTGTTTCAACTTCTTCACGTGGCCTTATATTAAGAGTGGTGTTGTGCCAAAAACAAAAAAACAAAAAAAATAGGGGTTCTTTATAACTCAGTAAAAATATTATGCTTATTGTTCATACACTGCGACGGAAAAAACTCCATAACAGACGCACCCTCTGTTGCAGGTTGGCTTTCAGGTTTTTCAGAAAATTCACGATCAAGCCTGTCGTTACTACCTTATCAAAAATGAGGTTTCTACTTCCACACCACTGATGTTGTTCAGAATACATGTGCGACAGTGATGAAGTTGCAGGTACTCTCTTTTCCTTGTGAGTGGCCGACAAGGTGGACCGATAAATTTCAAATATAATAAGTGAATGATTAAAAAAAATTGGAAGGATTATAGAGGAAGAAAACGTTTGTATCAAAAAAAAAAAAAAAAAGAGAGAGAGAGAGGGGAAGAAAACGCGTAAGGAGATAGGAGTGTTGATATTTAATATGCATGTGGGTCCGCCGTTTTTAATAGTAATTGGAAAAAAAGGATCATTAATTATAAGACACAAATCACGGATTTAATTGATAGTGTTTGGCATAATGTCTGTGTGTTTGTTTTTATTTTATTTTTTTGCTCAAAATGTCTGTGTGTTTGTTAAATATGTATTTTGGCCGCTGCATGATTTTCTCTACAAAATAGAAACATTATGCAACAATGGCTAAATCATTCAAAGTGCGATCATACGTGAACTATAACTTTTTCTGTACAGAACAATATATGAGTTACTCTTACTTTGTTACAGGTGTTAATTATTAATTAATATTATTATTTATAATAGAAAGAGACACGGGGAAGAAGACTCATCTAGATACAAATGTTTAATAGTAACTAAACAAAGATTTTATAGGCTGCAACTGGGGAAGAAAACTCATCTACATACTAATCCTTCTTCCATCACCTAAATCTATTTAATCAAGAATGTCATTGTTTGATAGTCACTATATATTTTTCTTCTGTGACGCATTGAAGTTTTATGTGAGGATATTTTCGAATGATTTGGAATATTTCTAATGATAAAGCCAAGAAGAGTTTTAAGAAGCCCTGTCTCCTAGAGTATCAGCTTATTTGATTAAGTGGCAAAAGGGAAGAGACATAAAAATAAATTATACATATGCTTATTTAAAAATAGTAACATGTATTAATATATTTATGTGGCAAAAGGAAGAGACATAAAAATAAATTATACATATGCTTATTTAAAAATAATAACATGTATTAATATATTTATCTCCCTATTTACCTTCGCTAATGTGTTTTGTAATTAAAATATTTTTAGTTATAAAGAAAGTTCTTTGCATTTAGATAGAAGAGTGTTTGTACAAAGGGCAATTGGAGAGAGAGAAAATTTGGAAAAAATGTGTGATTATCTTCATTAAAGGTTATCTTTTGTGATTGGGAATCTTCTTTCTAATAATAGCTAATAAGTTTTTAAAACCTACATCTCCAAAGGCAAGAAATGTAGACATAACAAGTAATTGGTGGTAATTATTGTGCGTCATCTATCTTCATTTGCGGGAAGCAGGTAGCAGTTGTACTCATGCAAGTGTCATGAGAGAACTTTGCAAGCTGATCAATACAGTCCGTGTGGAAGCATACTCAACAAGCAAGTCATTGTCTTCCACTTGTATGAAGACGAGTGGGATATATGAACATACTAAGATATTGTTTATAATATGACCTTATAATTTATGGGAAAATATTGTTTTTATCATTGTTGAAGTTTCATTTCTAATATGTAGCTATTCATTGATGTTCATAAAAGGCAAGAAAGTAGAATCACTTAAGAAGCAAAATATGTTTGAATATATTTTTTATTTTAAAGAAAGCTTGGAGTTGTATTAATGTTGGATAGATCAATTGATGTACGACATTATGCCAAATATAGCTAATTTTTACGCACTTGAATGAGATTGATGTCATAGAAAGCGATACTTCTCGAGCGGTTTTCATTGTCGTTTATCATTGTTGATGTTTCATTTCTAATATGATGTTTTCATGTTCCTTAAAGACAATAAGGTTGCTTCACTTAGATAGCAAAAAATGTTTAAGTAACCTGTGAAATTTTTTCATCCCATGCAACGCACGGGAAGTAAAAGCTCGTTCGAATAGCAAGGAGGATTGGCTTAAACTATTGAATAATTAAGTATCTTTTTGGACTTAATTTGGTGGTCACTTATCTTGATTTTCACAATTACGAATACTTGATGTACATTGCTTAGGTTCATGCCCACTTGAAACGAGATTTTATTTTGTGGATGAATATGTTTGAGATGCATGGAGTTATCATAAAAGTTAATATCTAATCATTCTAATTGAAATCTAAATTTAGTTTCTTTCATTGATTTGTGTGTGTGTATAACGCCTTTCAAAGGAAGTTGAAAGCATGGTTTTAAAATGTTCTATGAAATTTATTCATATATTTTATTAGAGCAAATTTTCAAAAGAAATGATTTCTTATAAGATTGTTAATATTTTTATTAGAGGAACTTGACACAGAGCGCTTGATATTTATGGGTCTTGAACCTACGCTTGTTTTCGTGGTTTCAAGCCATACTTGGTTATTTACCCTTGTAGACTGTGTGTGCACACTTGTTTTCGTGGCTAGCTTTTAGCCGTGCTTGGCTATTCACCTTCGTGGACTGTGTGTCCACGCTTGTTTTGTGGCCTTTGTGTTGCGCTTGTATTCATGGCCTTCACGCTATGCTTGTATTGTATTTATGAGCCTTTCTTATTAGGATATGGATGCCGCTATTCAAAACATATATCTAGATCACCCTAGTCGTGTTAGAGGGGAGCCAAGGGAAATTGGTCTCAACATATTTTGGACGAACTTCACAACATTATGGACAAAATGAACCTAGTAAAAAGCTTAAGGTCAAGGCTTGAGAGGAAGTTTGAGAAGAGTTCGAGGTGCAAATTCATCAATCATTTCGAGAAGAGCTGCGTTGTGAGATGAGATCGATATTGTTGTCTAGCATTAAAATCGGGATGAGTTAAGAGGAAATAGATCCCATATGTTTGTAAATAATTTCAATTAAGATAACATTGAGTTTTGCTTTAAGCTAGTCTAATTAATTTTTTTAATCCTCTTACCCTGGAATCCCCAGCCTTTCCCAGCACTAAAGGTAGTTGCAATCCACTAGAGTTATGGTACTATACTTATCGTACTGTACTTATGAACCTTTCTTAAGCAATGTATAGAGAATATTAGATATGAGCATTATGAGGCTTCCCGTGCGTTGTCATAGCATTATGGTATTGTCTCTATAACATACTTGTAAGACATATATGATCAGTCTTTATCCAATCTAAATAGTCCTATATCCCTTTATTATCTATGTAATCATTTCATGGTTAAGATAACATTATGGGGCTCCTTTATGAAACTTAAGCTGGAAAAAATCTATTGTCATAGCTTTTGAAAGAGCATACCGATAAAAAGGTCACAATTTTTAATTGTGGCCTCTATTGTATTAAAAAATTTCTTGTGTAGGTTTATCCTTGATACATAGAAATGACCATTTATTCACAGATTTGAAGGATCCTTGAATTGCAACGGTGCATCCCTTATAAACAAGTTGGCCTCATTTTCATGCTCTTCACATTGTGAAACTAGTTTTGTAACAGTAATTGTTTATCTTTTAGGTTTATAATTATGGTGTTATGCATATCTAAAGTACAAGTTGATGGGGGCAATTTTCCTAATAGGAAAACGATTGAGTAAATCCAAATGTTATCTTTCTTATTTTGGAGAATATTTAGTTAATGAGCAGTGGTACAAGTGTCATAAATGAAAGACCTGGCTATCAACCAAAAGGGGGTGAATTGGGTGTTTGATAAAACTTTAGAAACTTTGAAAAACTTTTCACAAATTATTGAAATCAGTTTGAATGACAATAATAATTGATAAAGCAATAGTCAGTCATTCAAACATGTATGGACATTCAGATATATATGCTGGAAATATAAGAGATTAGGGAAGAGAATATGCAAACTGATTTATGCGGTTCGGCCCAATCCTTGACCTACGTCCAGTCCCCAAGCTCCACTTGAGCTTTTCAATCCACTATCTTCTTTCAACTTGATTACACGTTTTCAAGTAATCCTCTCACTAGGATTCACTCCCCCTTACAAACTGTAATCAATACACTTGCTTGATTACACACTCTGTACTCGAAGTAATCCTCTCCCTAGGATTCACTCCCCTTACAAGCTGTAATCAACACAATGTGTTTCCCACTCAAGATCACCCAATCTTGAGTAACTCACAGATAAAATGATAGAATGATTACAATGAATCTTCTCTCTTAGAAGTAAATAAATAAACACTGAAGTACAACACAAATCATTTCACTCTCTATGATGTAAACATTAAGAAGCGAGAGTAAATGATATGAAATCAGTATTAGCATTTCGAAAATGTGAGCTTGTGTCTCTACGTTTTTCTCGCTCTATGTTCTGTATGGAGTCTTCAAATCTTCAGGTATTTATGCTAGTGAATCTTGTGAACGTTGCAGATCCGTCGAGACTTGAATCCATTCGAAAATCTAGCTGTTATGACCATAGCTATTGAATATAGCTATTGGAACATTTGCTGATTTGAATATTTGAATATTGGCTCTTCCAGAATGTGTCCAATGTGGTCTTGTTTGAGAAATGATGATGTACTGACTTTGGTTGGTGGAATCCTTATGCGTATTAAAGAATGGTTGGTCTTCTTTCAGTGTCATCCACTTGCTTTGTTTGAGAAGAGATATTAAAATAATACAAGTGGCTCATAGAGTTGCTTTATTTGACTTTAAAGCAAATTCAAATCTTCTCAAATCTGTAGTTAAGGATATTGAACATTTGAATCCATTGAACAACATTACCGTTGAGCATTCAACTTTGTTTCTTCAAGTTTCACGTTCAATTCAACCTTCTTTGTTGTTTCTGAAAATCTGCAGCAACCTTTATCTTCATGCTTATGACAGATTTTAATTTCTGTCAAGTTTGATGTAGTCTCAAACTTTAATCACCTGAAACTTATACACAAATGATATAAATGATGTTAAGAAGTAGTATAAATCATTTGAGTAATCATCTGGATGTTCTTGATGAGATATGATGTTTCAGTCATGGTGATTTTTCTGAAGCAGAGGTGTAAACTCGAGTTTGTAATTAATAGACTCGAGTTTCCTTTTTTTGTTGAAGGTTGGATTTCTCTCTGGCTGAGTCAAACTCGAGTTTGTAACTTATAGACTCGAGTTTGATATCCTTCACTTAGAAGATGGTTTTGATCGAAGGAAAATTGAAGCGCGAGAACTTGGAAAATCTGCAAACTCGAATTTGCAACTTATAGACTCGAGTTTTGGATCTGTCTTGAATAGCTCGGATGCTCTGTCTGGTCTAAACTCGAGTTTCCAACTAATAGACTCGAGTTTGGTTCTCTTCAAAACCAATGTTTGCTCTCTCGTAACCCGCAAACTCGAGTTTGTTACTTATAGGCTCGAGTTTGGATGTTCTTCGGGACTGGTTGCTCTCATCACGAGCTAAAATCGAGTTTGTTCACTTATAGGCTCGAGTTTGGCTTTTTCCAAATGTTCATTTCTCCTCTGGCTCTCTCGAGCTTGAGTTTGTGGCTAGTAAACTCGAGTTTGCATGTTGTCTTGTGATTTGGTTGCTTGACTTGGCCTGGCTCGAGTTTGCAACTTTGTCAACTTTCAAAGGCCATATCTCCCTGGTTAGAACTCCATTTTGGTCCGTTAAAATCTTGATAGAAAGCCCTTTGAGTTTACTTTCATTTACCACTAATTTCAGCTCAATTAGATTTGTAGATTGTGAGTTACACTCAAAACATTGAAGCTTGGTTTGCTGTGTGACGTGGATTTCTCTGTCAACTTCCACAATTCATATCTCCTTGATCTGAACTCCTTTGGGCTTGCATTATATATAAAAATGACGCATTGGGAATCTAGTTTCATACAAAATTGGTTTCACCTCAATCATATTTCTGGTTGGAGAGATATCATTGAATTACCGGACGTCGCCTGAAACGAGTTGAGTGAAGTCTTTGAATACCATTGTAAACTCGAGTTTGCAACTTATAAACTCGAGTTTGCCTAGTCCGAGACACCGAAATGCTTGAAGACACTTATTGGCTCGAGTTTGTGATTCCTTTCTCGAGTTTGAAGTCCTAAACTCGAGTTTGGGGTTGAACTTCGAGTTTGTTCATGTCAGAGAGGCAAAATATTGCCGCAAGGTGGTAAACTCGAGGGTAATACTTGGGGACTCGAGTTTGCTTATCCAGAAGCTGATTTTTGCTAACTTTAACTTTGAATTGAGCCATTCCAATTTCCATTTGATCGTGGAGACTTCCAGAATCAATCTTAGAACTTGAATAATGATATCTTCATTCCATTCAACAAGCTCTTCCTTCTTCCATCTCCCAACTTGATCATTCTTCACCATTCAACTTGGGCTCTTTATTCTTTGTAGCTTCTACTTGGATTAATCTTCTTCAATATCTCCTTCTTGATTAATCTCTATAATTCAACTTGGATTAATCTACATTAAATACAACAATTAGTCAATGTAGGAGATAACTATATTACTCAATCTTTTTGCTTTTAACAATGATATCTATATAAGACATTATCAAAACTAATCATATCCAACAATAAAATGCTTAATCCAATATAAAAAAATTTAAATACCTAAAGGAATGCAAGGGGTGCCACTTTAAAGAATTACCATATGTAAATATGGATCTTTGGTTCTTTTCGGCCTACCATCCACTCTGTAGTCTTTCTTCTTTAATATTGTGTTGTTTTGAAATATATCTAATCTCTCTCTTTTTTTTCTTTTCTTTTTTTAAAATATTCACCATACTAAAAAGAAACTTCAGGATATTGAGCAATACTGAAAAAATACTTCATGATTTTGAAATTTTTTTCAAGATCATGAAGTATTTTTTTAGTAAAACCCAAGATATCCCCATGTATCTGAAGTATCTTTTTTTAGCACTGTCGATACCCTAAAATATTTTTTCAACGTTCTAAAATAATTTTTCAAGATCATGAAGTACCTATCGGTGTTTTTCGTGCAGCTTAATATCTGAAGTATCTTTTTAGTAGTGTGAATATTTTTTTTTAAAAAGGGGGGATCAAGTATATTTTGCATCAAAACGACGTAGTATTAAAGAAGAGGACGACAATGGATGGCAAGCCGAAGAGGACCTAAGCCAGATCCATGTAATTATGCAAGTTAGACATGGAGCACATCAGAATTGATTTTCCTCCTCCCAGGAGAGTACAAGTATAATGAATATATTCTCAATCTAGGCATATAATAACTGATTTTCCTCTTTAAATCCAAGCTAAACCTAACAAGTGGACATGTTTATATCTTCGATGAATGTTAGTGGAGGATATCTTGGGCGAACTTATGGCTTATTGTTTAATGGATTTTTTTTTTTCTTGTGAATCACATGTATTTTCCTATTGAAGGCAATCATGTTCAATGCATTGAGAGACACTAAATTTGGACATCTTTTCCAACGAGGACTCGAACTTTGCTCGCCACGTTTTAAGAGACTAACCCTTTTGCTATGTTTAATGGAAGTTGCATAAGGATAATTATGCTTCACATGCCCCTATAATTTTTCATGTCCATAAACAATAATACAAATATTACAAAGGGGATAATACAAAAATAAGATAAATCATATGCCATGTTTGTTTGAGAAGTGTTAGAAAGTGTGAAAGATAGATTACCTCAAATAATTTTTTGTTGGCAGCAATTGTTTGAGAAGTGTTAGAACTTAGAAGGAGCAAGATTGGATAACCAGGTTTGTTTAATTTAATAAATAATATTTAGTTAGTCACTTTTTTCAATATAATATGAAAGATATTGTTTCTATGTATCAATTTATTTTATTAGGGCAAAGCTTTTAATCGATCATTTCTTTTATTTTTTATCTTACACAGTTACACATTCTTTTTATTAAAATTTTATAAATCTACTTATCTATTTCGTTTAAAACCAAACTCATTGAAGTTTCTTAACAAGCGTTCTCACTTCTCAACCTTCCCTGCCTGTCCTTATTTATTCTTCCTACTCCTCTCCGCGCGACAGCCAAATCCCTGAACCCTACGGCGGCGACACCTCCACCCTCACTAACAAATCGATTCGTCTTCCTTACTTGGATTTAGAAGAAGAAAGGCTAGCTTGCTTACTGTTCCGGAGAATCCAACAGAGCAAAAAGTCCAAATTCCTCACTACAACATATGTTTCGGTTCCTATTTCTCCTCTCTATCTCTTTCTGTGATCTGTGCTCGGGTTGGCTTTCAAGGTACGATTTATTTTCCAAAAGAAAAAAAATGGTTTTGTTTCATGTCGCTATACACTTCGCGCGAAGCTTTCAGTGAATCTGGGAATAGATCTACTCATAGTTATGGGTTTTCTGTTCTTGTCATCTTTTATCTTTCGATTTATTGTTCAACGGATATATGCAAAAATTACAAAATAAATTGCTCTGTTTTAAAGTTTTGGGGTGTGGGTTGTGGAAACATTTTGAGAATTGGGTTTTGGGGTTTGGATTTGGAAAGTCTCTCTAACTTTTAATTGGGTTCCTTTATGAGGTTCTTTTTCTTTCCTCTCGTAATACTTGCATTCATCCAAAGGAAAAATATTTGGTCAGCTACGGGTTTGTGGGTTATAATTCCTTACTGATGTTTTGATTTGTTGAGAAATTGTCTTCACTATTATAAAATGTTCCCTTCGACAGAGGAGGCTTTGCTTTGTTAATTAGAAAACTTCTTGTTGAATTCTTGTTTTTGGGTATGCTATTTAGATCTTGCCATTTCGTGCAGTAAATTCTTGTTTTTTGGGTGGGATTGTTGAAGAAAGGGCAGTGAAGTTATGATTTGGATCTGTTTTGTTTTTTGTTTTATCTGTATACGCTTCTGTATACTCGTTCGGGTCGTAAATATATAACTGCTTGTTTGGCTAATTCGCAACAATGTTATCAAACTACTCTTAAATGCTTATTTTGTAATAGTATCTTAAATACGAACTTTAAATATAAGACAGATTCTAGATATAGTAAGGAAATTAATTACATTATTTTAATATATTTATATTAGTTATTTTTTTCCTGATATATAATATAAGTATATGCAATATTTGATTAATTTAATAATTTATTTAATTTGTATAATTTCTCTGGAAAAAAAAAAATTAACTCTATCTTATATTATATAAGAACTAATTAATTAATATTTTGAAAGATATGTACGGATCTTACCCAAAGTAATTATATACTTTCTCAGAAATCAACCAAAGAAAAAAAAAAAAAAAAAGTTACTTAGCTTCCTCCTTCACCAACATCGTTCATTCTTCGTCTCCCTCGCGCAAAATAACCTCTCATATTCACAAAGCTTTGTGCTTTCTTTGCAGACCTTAATCGACTCTAGAGGTTCAAGATAAAGCTCATCAGTGTCTCTTTTGAATCCGTTGGAGACCAATATTCTCAACAAAGATCCAAAACACTATTTGGGAATGGGTGGAATCGGAAAACTCAACCCTAAAAAGGTAATTGTGTATTTTGCTTATTATTATTTTTGCTATCCTTAACTTATCATCTGTTTGCAAAAATTATTAATTCCACACAAAAATCTTAAAAAGGTTAAAAAGAGATTTCTGGATATTATTTTTAATCCAGGTGCTTTTCTAAGATTAATCCCTTATTTGCAAACATTATTCTTAAGGCATATGTAAATTGCTTTGTTGTTGCTGCATGGAAACTCTTGTATGTGGGAGTTCTCAAGCCAGAGTTACAATTATCCATTGCAAGCTAAATACCTTTGCATTGTCCAGCTATTGAGAAGCCCTCTCTCTATATACACATCTCTCTCTTTCTAGTCTCAGTCCCTCTCATTACCTCTAAATTGACAAATGACAATGGTAACACTCCGACAATACAACATACACTAGCACATTAATGCGCAACGCAGCACATTAAATCATTTGGGCAAAGTATATACACTACTAGAAAATTGTAAAATAGCGACGGAATTTGTGACGGAAAAAAATCCGTCGCAAATTGCGACGGAATTTGCGATGGAAAAAATTCCGTCGCAATTTGCGGATTTCTAGGTCCGTCGCAAAATTTTGCGACGAGAAAACGAAATCCGTCGCAAATTGCGACGGATTATTTTCCGTCGCAAAACTAAAAAAAAAATCGGTTTCTTGGTGGGAATAAGCCCACTGTTTGCGACGGAAAATAATTTTGCGACGGAAAACGAAATCCGTCGCAATTTGCGACGAATTTTTTTCCATCGCAAAACTACAAAAAAAATTGGTTTTTTGGTGGGAAAAAGCCCGCCGATTTGCGACGGAAAATGGAATCCGTCGCAATTTGCGGCATTTTTTTTTCCGTCACAAAACTAAAAAAACAAAAATTGTTTTTTGGTGGGAATAAGCCGCCGGTTTGCGACGGATTTTGATTTCCGTCGCAAAATTTTGTGACGGAAATTGCGACGGATTTTTTTCCGTCGCAAAACTCAAAATACAGACAGATTTAAGTCCATTTCAAGTCCGATCGTTGTCTTCTTCGCGCGTCTCACACGTATACGCTTCTTTTTTAAAAAACCATAACCTTTAGTTCCATCTTTGTTCTTTCGGCCGCTCAGTCTCAGTCTCAGACGAGCGAATCCTCCCCAATCTCGTCAGCGTCGCTCAACCCTTAGCACTTCCGTCTCTCCTCCTCCTCCTCAATCTCGTCGGACCTGGTAGTATTATTATTGTTGTTGGGGAATTAGAGGAGATTAGCGAAGAAGAGATGAGATCGATAGTCAATGGGAGAGTACTGATTTGGCGAGGGCACAATCGAAGGAGAAAATATCAAGTAAGAAGAGAGTAGAGGTCAAAAAAGAAGGCGAATATTGGGTATGTGAGAGGAAATCGAAGAAGAAAGCTCAACAAAGGTATTAGAGTGCGATTTGATTTTCGTTTTCGCTCTCTCTTTCTCTCTTTGTCCATTTTTATTTCTCTGTTCATAACATAAGCATTTCCTTGGAACATTTGTTTCTTCTCTTCTAATCTTATATAAATAATAAGTATATATTTTCTTGTTCAAAAAGCACATTTATTGTCTTGCCTCTGCTGATTGGTTCGAAATTTTTTCAAAATGGATGGATAGAACAAGAATCTATGAACACAAAAAAGCTTATTTCGAAATTTTAAAAACTATCAAGAAGAAGAAAATAAATACCTATTTTGAAATAAGAAGCAGATTCTAGTTTTATTCTTTAGCTGTGATCAGAAATCAGAGCGTTTGGATCTTCTCCTGTCGGCAATGTTTTAAAAACACAGGTTCACTGCTGATTTTTTCAGCCTTCCTATCCAGACTTGGATGCGCCACATTATTCTATCTGATTCTTTAGACGTTTCTGGAAGATAGGTATATGTCTCTCCTGCTGGATGCTTTGGGAAGTCCGCAATAGGAGAATTTTTGCTGATGAAAATTTTTGTATAGAATGAATCATAGCTCAGGTTAAATCCATGGTCGTACATACTCGGAATTGCTTTGCCAAGTTTAGCTCCCTTTTTTAGTTTTATAGTTTTCCTTTGATTTTCATGTACACCTTCTGATTATCAATAGATTTCCATTTCATTCAAAAAAAAAAAAAACACACAGGCTTCTTAACAGGCCACGGGCTGGTCGGGCTGTTACGAGGCCAGGCTCGGGCGGAAAAATATGTGAACGTAACGGTGTATACTATGAGGACCATTTTATACCCATTTTCTGTTGCTCCACATGTGAATTCTCTTCAGAAAGACTATAATGGTGACAAACTTAATTTATTATTAGCGAGAGAGGAAATTATAATAACTATTTTTTATTATATTATATTTGCTTATATGCGGCGGATATTAAATTTGTGTATAATGTATAATCTTGGTAGTTAGAGATATTTTAGGATCTAATCGGATTATGGAATTCAAATTTTGTAATTGCTTTTTTGTTTTATAATTCCTAGATATTAGAATCTTCTTTTTATAAATCTTAGATATTAGGATTTACCTTTTATAATTTTTAAATATTAGAATATGCCTTTTATAATCCTAGATATTAGGATCGGCCAAAATCAATCAATAGATTATAGAATTTGAATTTTGTAATAGCTTTTATGTTTTATAATTCCTAGATATTAGGATATGTCTTTTATAATTCCTAGATATTAGGATTTGCAATGGGAATAAGCATTTTTAAAAAAATTATTTTTTTAAAAAATGAAAATTAGCGACGGAATTAAAAATCCGTCGCTAATATAAAAAACCGAAAATATAAAAAAAAATTAAAAATAATGATTTGCGACGGAAAAATATTCCGTCGCAAATTTGAAATTTGCGACGGAATATTATCCGTCGCAAATTGTGACGGAAAAATATCCGTCGCAAATTTGCGACGGAATGTTATTTCCGTCGCAATTTGAGACGAATTTCGTTTTCCGTCGCAATTGTGACGACCTTTTTCGCGACGGACGAATTCCGTCGCTAATTCCGTCGCAAATACATTTTTGCGACGGAAATACCCTTTTTTTATGACGGATTTTTTCGTCGCAAAAAACTGATTTTTTTGTAGTGATATATATATATATATATTTCAAACAACCACCAAATTTTGTATAGACTACCAAAATATTTAAGTCTATACATCAAACAACTAAATTCAAACCACCAATTCCTCCAGCAACCTTTAGTGACCAATTTTGTACCACCTTGCCTCTTGAACCTTGATTACTACTCGCCCACGTCCTAAACTTTTGGAAGGTTTTGGGATTCAAATGAATCTTAGAGTAACAAGGTAATCTCACAAAAATAACTAAATGCGGTAGGCCTTGTCTAGCTATCGGGAAGTTGGCCCCATGGTCGGCCCTTCCGACCAAACGGCTCACGATGGTGTTGGCCTCATATAGGCAAGACTCGCAAATATGGTTTAAACAAGCATATACAGTTATATGCAAGCATATAATCATAAATTTCATTGTGAACTATAATTCATGAATGGGAAATTACGTTTTCCCACACATATATGCTGTGTCAGTGGATCTAAGACCCTAGAAATTATTGTTTTCTTAAAGACAATTTCAAAAGTTTACTTTTTTATATGATAATGATTTGATTAAGGATGTACAACTCTAGTGAATAAGTGATTAAGGAGATCAAACATCTTCAATTTTAATTTGTATTTCAAAATTTTATGAACATATGAATTACAAATAAAATAATTTAAAGGATCCAAGAAATTGTTGTTGTTTTAAAGATAATTGGAAAAGCTTAATTTTGTATATGATAATAATTTGATTAAGGATGTCAAACATCTTCAATATGAATGTTATGAAAGTTAATGATTTGATTATAACGTTTTTCCACATGCATATGAATGTTATGAAAGTTATACCGATCTTACAAAATGAATTTTTTGTAAATTATATTTCTACACTGATAAGCCGATGAATAACTCTGTGACAGATAATCAACATACAAGATCATATCAGCATCTTCTTAATCCTATAACATCAATTTTGTGGACTATTAGGTGGTTATACTTTCTTCTAGCCTTGATTTCAGAGAACGCAGAACCAGAGTCACTAAAAACAAGTTTAGGGTTATACTTTCTTCTAGCCTTGATTTCAGAGAACGCAAAACCAGAGTCACTAAAACACAGGTTTAGGATTTTGTCATAACAAAGTAGAGCGACCCAAACCACACACTAAACGAAGCCCCTGATTCGCTCAATACAAAACTGAGAAATCCAACCTCATGCAACTTCGAATACCAAGATTTAATTACTCTGCTCACTCCCAAGCTAACCCCAATAACAGAAACTAATGATGGGAGGAGATTTAAGAGCCTCACCTTACTTAGTTTCTGGGATTGCATGCAACGATCGGCCTCTTCCCTTCTCCGATGATAGCTCGGTATCTCTCTACTCGCTCGCTCTCTTGCCCTCTGTTTCTTTAGGTGTCTGGGCCGAATGGGAATAATGAAATGGGTGGAGTGTGTGTGTAAGGATTAGGCCGAATGGGAATATTGAAATGGGAGAGGTGAATGGCTGAATGAGAAATGGAAAATGAGAGTGTTTGAAGGGGTGGGTGTATGTGGCGTAAGAGGGAGGAGGGAGGTGTGAGGTGTCTGGTGTCTGAAAATGAGAGAGGGAGATGAGTGAGGTGGTGTGCTTGCAAAGAGGAAGAGAGGAGTGTGAGAGGTTGACTCACTAAAATACACATTTGACACCTTTTGAAGCTTTTGTTTGCAACTTAGTCCTTTTCTCATTTAATTGCAAACATTAGATAGGTGTTTGAAATTAATCCTTAATCTCATATAAGGATTTTTCTTCCTCACCTAGCTTCTCTACACAAAGAATATTGACTCTAAAATTTCTAAGTAAAAAATTATCACTTAATTATTTTCCCTTGAATTTTTGGGAAAATAGGATCTACCTTCCAAGTATTAGTTTTACAATTATTAAGGCCAAATTTTTAACAATTAATTCCCTTCTAATATTTCTAATAATCTAATCGCAAAAGTTGGGATGTTAAAATCTCACTTAGTATCCCCATGATCACATTGTTCCATAGCTAAAGTGTTTTGCTTATCCATATCAAAACATTCTATAGTAACTGAGTTCTCCTAGGAATCTTCAATTCCAGATCTTATGAGACATTCACGTGTTGCTTCCTTACATTCTTCAGTTAGCATGTACCTGAAAAAGGAATAAAAGCAAAAATAATCCATATTGATATGAAGTATTTCAATTTAAGAAAGTCTAGTACTAGAACTTAACACCAGAAACCTGGAGACCATATCAAATCAAATAATAGCTCAATATCACAATAACTGTGTGATAGAATTTAAACTTTCTTAGGCAGAACCACTTGACATGCCAGATTCTAAATAATAATAAACAAAAAAAGATGATTGATTTGAGAATAATTATCAATTCAGTTCATACAAGGAGGATCCACTTCAACAATACATTTAACAATAAAAATCATAGAAATCCTTAGGAGATATTTTATGAACAAAGCTAAATAGAATGCACATAGTTTGAAAGAACACATGCTAAAGAGAAACCATACTTTGCTGGACGGTTGGATTTTACAACCAAACTCTTCATGATCAGTGTCTTCATGCAACTTCATCCACTATACCAATTCCTCGTTAAGCTTCCAAATTGCCCATGCTTTTTTCTCTTCCTTTTTCTGGCCTCAACATTAAGGATCAGTTTGTCATACCTCCAAAGGCTTTTTTTGCTTGCGGATGCTTGCATTTTTCAAGGTGAACCATCAATGACAACTGCAAAGAATTAGCATAAATATGTTATAAGAGGATAATAGAACATATAAGCCAGCAATTAGATGGAGGACATGTGACCTTGCGGTACTGCTTTTTAACATCATCAAGTGATGAATGAATTAATGAAATGGAAGGTTTTGATGCCACTCAAAGAAATTGAGAATGAAATTACCATTATTAATGAAATGGAAGGTTTAGATGCCACTCAAGCAAATATCCCTCGTTGATCTCCATAGTCATCAATTTGCACAACCAAGTTATGACTTGATTGTTTCTAGCAAACCAAGTGTCAAAATTGGGGTCATTGGGGGCTGGTTGAGGGGCTACCCCATTTATATATTTCTCCTTTCTCTTCCCACAAATATACCTCAGCACGCTTTGTGATTACTGGAGATAGTTGTGACCATTAAACTTATGGTTAATAACCATAATGTGATTTTCTGAGAAATCTGGTGGCATCTCTGTGGTTTTGGTTGGTACTGTAGTATTGATAGTGGAGGAAGAAGATGAAGAACTTTGGGTTTGAGAACTTGTGGGACATAAAGCGGTGGGAATTATTCCGGTTGGTTTTCGAGAATTGATCCGAACAAGGAAGGAAATTGAGAGGAATCCATCTTACTGGTAAAATCAACATCACCAGAGTTCACTATTCACGGCGCATGGGTGTCACGCGTTGGGAATTTGGTGGCGCGTGTTGGTCATGCACTGGTCATTTCGCCGTCGCTCCTCTAGGATCTGCCGATCGGCAGGTGTTGATGTCGTCTGAGGTAGAGGTGTGGTCCCACGCGTTCTCCTTCAGGTAGATCTGGAGGTCGTCGTAGGGGACGTTTTCCTCTCTCTCTCTCTCTCTCTCTCTCTCTCTTAGTAATCACGACTTTTGGCCAGACAGAGGGGGTCAACTGACTTATGAGTGGCAGCAGATGGTGGTGGTGTGTGATAACCTTGGAATTTATGATGTTTTAATTGCAAAAAGGACTTAAAAACTTTGATTGTCATGGTTTAATGGATCAAATCAGTTAAATATGTAGTTTCATCTTCATAATTAGTTTAAACTTCATTTGTATTTGATCTTGGTCAGATTTGGAATTTGGTTGAAAATTGGGCTTAAATCACATATCTTTTACAATTGGGTAATGAACATTGTTCGGTATTTTTATCATAACTCGATTTCTAGACCTCCAATTGATCTGCACTTTATCTTTTAGGAAAGCTGAAAGACAGCCTTACAACTTCTTTGAAGAGCTCAGAAGCTAAATCAGATGTTTAGAGGACCAAATTGGGCTTGGAGTACGAGACAAGGGGCTGTGACGGACTCTGGAACAACATGCAGTGTTTGATCCATAACCGGAGGTACAGACATTCAAATGAGGTTTGGTTTGTGTGACTGGAAAGCTGACATCCAGGGCTACATTTCATATGAACACAACTTGGCCCAACTCCACCGAATTCAGGTGTAAAACCGGCTATAAATTTAACGCATTTTTGGAGTACAAAAGTCAAGAATTGTGGCTCAATAGTTCTTCCAAGTTTCCTATAAATACATGTATGTTTAGAAGATGAAGACACACTTGGAGAAGACCAAGATCTCTCCATTTTAGGTTCTTTCTTTCTTGTTCTTTGCCTCCTATATGGAAGTGCTTAGATCATTTTTATAACTTTCATGCATTTTCTTCCATTGCTTTCCCTTTTGTTCATTGCTTCCTATATGGCAGTGCAATGCTACTAGGGCATTATTTAACCCTCCTTTCACGAGAGGTTAAAAATTTGATTGAAAGGTATATATATATATATATTCTTTTTTGAATATAGTGACACATCTTCATTTATTTCTCCATTACCTCAAAAAGTATTTTATGTAGTGCAAAGGATGAAAATTCCCCTGTCATGGTTGCACTCTCTCAAACCATGACTTCACGGCTATCTCAGAATTCGAACGTGGCTTCTTTACACAATCAGACCAAAATCAATATCTCTCAAATACCTGAAAAAGAAATGGCATGTAATAATCCATAAATTAGTTTTTTATACAGAAACTTGGAATATAATTGATCATTTTTGGTTTCTCCATGTCTTACAGGGATATTCATTTGTAATCAGCTGTCATATTCAAAAGCTTGAAACAAGATACGGCTGGAATTATGATGGATGCTCAAATTGTGGGTCAAAGGCCAAATTAGATTATCCTTCATCAATTTGTCCCCTTTACAAGAAAATACCTGAGTCAATAGTCCCAAAGTAAAAAAGGTCTATTGCAAGCACTAAAAATTGTCTCCGTATTACATTACTCTCATTTGGTTCTCATTTTCCACATGTGTTATAGGATGAAGATTCATTACCTTGTGAAAGACAAAAGTGGCTCAGCTTCTGTTGTTTTCTGGGATAAACTTGATGTTCAGTTAGTTAAGAAGATAACATCTGAACTTCAGAATTTACTAAAGGAGGTTACCACTTGTGACAAACTATTTTCATATTTTTCCTGTCATTGTTTCAATTGAACAAATAGTTAAAGCTAGATAATTTCATGTAATATGATGTTTTCTCGTATTCCACCTTCAAGATCATCAAATATCATTAATGGGGTCCATTTGTTATTAACAGGAATATCGTGAGTTTGACTTTCCTGATGAGTTAGACCTTCTAGTTGGCAAGAATGTTCTGCTCAAACTGAAGATGAATGAATATAACAAAAAGCATCCCACTTGTAGCATTAGTGTTAGCCAATTCACCATATGCGAAGATCTTTTATCCCAATTCAATGAAGCAAATGTAGAGGTTATGGACTTCTCAACTATTGAGTGTCATATCTTTATCGAAAATGAGTTCAATTAGTTCTAAATAATTTAAATATTTATTAACACATTTACATTTTTGGTTGATTAAAAAAAGACTCATTCCGAAGGAAGTTCTGAAGTGCAGGGAAATGTGGATCCTGTGGTTGAAGGTGTTATTCCACTCGTAACACTTCTTGAAGATAGCACGATATCTGTCCTTCCTCAACATGTTACCCCTACTACTGTTACTTTTAGAGGGAAAAGAAGGATAACCAATAAGAGGCATGTTGTTAAGGATGACTTAACAACTACTACTCATGTGCCTTCTGCTGGTCCTGTTGAGGAAAGAATTTCAAAAGTGATAAAACAAGAGAAGTAGTTTGTCTGTATCTGGTTGTTGTCATGTAGTTTTGGTCTGATTGTATGTTATGGGTAGAAGTGTTTCAAACACAATATGTTTTCCTTGGTCAAGAATATATTGCTTTTGTGTTGGTCCATGGTCAACACTCAGCAATATGATTAACCATACGTCTCAGACGTCGTCAATTATGCCTTGCAGTGTTTCCTGTAAGACCTTCAATTATTACTCTTCTTTTCAATATGCGGTATCTTATAATTGGTTTTCATTCTCAGAATTTGCCACAAATCTTTGCTTCTTATTATATGTTCTTAATATGGTTTTGTCGTTCGTTTGGTCAAGGAGAACGAAGACATCGAGCAAAAAATAAATAAAGGAGAACGAAGACGAAATGCTTATATCATATATCATATATGATATTTTAATAAAAAGCAAAACAATAAAAAGAATATATGACCCTTTTAGTCGGTAGAGTTGGTATCCATAATAAAAATATTGCAGAAGGAGCTACAATAATCATGTCATCATTGTTTAAAATGCACTCTATTTCTTCCAATCATTGATTGAAATAAATAATTGAAAAGAAAAAAAAAAGACTACATGATTAAACAATATCAGTTCTCATCTTCTTAATTCCCTCCGCTACTGTTCACCTGAATGAATCAACTATCCAATCTTTTACAATTAAATGAGTTACAAAGAAGTTGAGTCTAACTGAAAGAGCTTATCCTTTACAATTAATTAATGTGGCGAACCAAGGATCCAATTTTGGAGGGGTGTCTATATTTATTAATTAGCAGTGTCTGAAACATGATCAATATATATATATATATATATATATAAAGACATCCCTAAATCACTGTTCTTATGCCAACTCGCACAAAAACGAGTCCACATATGGTGCTTATAGCTTATGTACTTATTACATGCTTATATCTCAATTTGAGGTTTAAGCATGTAATTTATTATTATTTTTTTATTTATATTTAAATTATATCTTTGCTTTTTGATTTTTGATTTTTGATTTTTTGCATCCGGTATATCAAATTAATTAGTTTCAAGATCTTGCATTAAAAAATATTTGTTTGTAATACCAAGTATCATAGGAAACTAATTAATTTAAGATCTTGGATACAAAAAAACTCCATAAAACAGCACATAATTTAAATATAAATAAATACAATATATAAAAGAATAAAATATTATAAGTACATAAGCTATTAGCACTATATGTGGACTCCACAAAAACAACGCACTGATTCACACACAAAGTAAAACATTGAGCGGCGGCGGGATCCAAATTTTAAATCCCTTCTTCTCACTCCTCTCTCTTATACTCATTTCATAGACTAAAACTTTCAATCCCATCATATTTCTTCTTCAATCCCATCTGATCCGAACTGAAGCTTCATGATATCTGCCGTCGCCATCGATGCTATGAAGGTTTGCACTCTTGCACCATTCTTCCCTTCTACTTTTCGTTTTACATTATTGATGATGCTGAATCGAAAAGGCAAATCTGCGCAAACCAAACAGACACGAGTTCAAGAAGCTAGTTTTCGTTTGTATTACAAGTGTACTACTTTTCAGCCTAACAAGATTTCCGCTATCAATCTCGATCTGGTTTGATTTCCTTTCCTTTTATTTTCCTTTCTTTCTTGGAAACTTTCGGTTGCCTCCTGTTGTTCTTCTTGGTCTATTTTTGGCTTTAATGGTTCCAAAGTTTAAGAATTTGGTGCTTCTTAATATCCACTCCTGCAAAAGAACGATGAGTGAGGGGTTTTTTTTTTTTTTTTTTTTTTTTTTTTTTTTTATTAAAAAAAAACATAAGTTCAGAAGTATCTGCTTATTTAAGCATAGAACTATAGAAGCACGAAGGAGTCTCACATGCATATACATCTCTCCTTGTCAATTATTTGGCCAACATGCATGTCCCCTACTGCTTTCTTTTAATGCGCTATGACACACCTCATTGTATTATGGACCACATATTTTACTCCTTTCACCAACAACGAAGACACACACAACATATTATTATTATTATTATTTTTTAGTTTACATGACATATAATATTTTAACGGAAGTGGCAGGCAGGCGCAAATTTTCCAACCTAATTGTAGAAAGTTTTAATTTTCATTGCATCCAGTTGTTACATATGCTTTTATTCCATTATGGGTTGTATCAATTATTTATTATTATTTCTTGTCCGAATCACCCTATTGCTGTCAAATTGTTTAAATCTGAATTTTTCTTGAAGTTGGATAAGGCGTGAATGAGTTTTTAACGCAACCCCACCAAAAAGACAATTATGTGTTGTATCAATTAATTAATATTATTCCTTGTCCGAATCACCCTATTGCTGTCAAATTGTTAAAATCTGAAATTTGAAAATTTCAGATATTGAAGCATTATAGAGTGTTGGATAAGGCGTGAATGAGTTTTCAACGCAACCCCACCAAATAGACAAATTTGTTCATTTTACTTTAATGGAATGATACTCACATGCCAGAGGAGAGACAGACGACTTAGGTACAGTTACATTCACCCGGGAAAAGTAGGGAACTATGTCTTCGTCTCACTCAACTCGTACTACTCCATGTAAGGAGTTTTATCTATAATAATCTTTCCATTTTATTGCAAAATGAGCTACAATAATCATGTCATATTTGTTTAAAATGCACTCTATTTAAGTAAATCCGTTTATTATCATTTAGAAAAGATATAACATTTCTCACCCGTAAAAAAGCTATTAAAATTTGGACACTTACATTTGGCCATTTAGTTATAAGCAGGTAATCCAAAATATACTAAATTACCATTAATTTTATCTTTTCATTTCTCCAGATATAAAATTGGTTGTAAATGAAGAGACCACTACACAGCCAAGTGCAGTCTTTACCCCTCAAATCTTGGAAAACACTGAGAATAGGGGGAGAAAAAGAATTGCTTTACAAGATATAACAAATGTTGCTTCCAACTTAGAGAATCGCTTTGCAAATGGTACCTATCCATTTAACTCATACTAAAACTGTAATAATCTTTCCATTTGGGTTATGCCTATGTTTATCATAAGAAGTTTGTTCTGTGTGTTATTGGTTGAGAGACTCACCATGACCACCTTATATTATGTTTGCTAGAAGATTCAGTACAACAAAAAGGGAAGCAACCATCCAAACGTATAACTGGTAGGTTGAGATCTATACAAAATCATAACTTCAGTTACAATGACAAGACAAAATGCACCAGTAAGAGCATCCACCAAAGTGCATATAAAGGTTAGTTATTCATGATATAGTTATGCCAAAAGGACTAAAAAATTTTAGTGTAAACATTGCAGTATTCATTTCCATGATAAACTTGTGTTTATTTGTCAAATAGGAAAGATATAGATCAGATTCTAAATTTATTCAATACCTAAATAAATTTTTGAAAAAATATATCATTTCAATTTGTGGGTAAAATTACTTCATTATCCTCTCTGAGTATCCTATCTTAACAAAGAGGGTTTCATTGCTTCCTGTCAAGAAAATGGACCCTCAGTTTCGAGAGAAAAAATCTTTTTGTATATTCCTGATGAATAATCTGATATGTACAATAGTGGGTTCTCTCCACACTTATATATATTGTAACAAAACACAATCACAACTAACTAACAATTATACCTATGCAAATTACTAAAATATTACACTCCCCCTCAAGTTGGAGGTGTAAAAATATTTACAACGAGACAACTTGACTAACGACCTTTGTTGAATTTCCTTTCCCTTGACCTTAGTCGGTAAATCTGCTTCTTGATCCTCAAGACCTAACATGCCGTAAATCAATCAATCCCTTCGTCAACTTTTCTCGACAAAGTGACAATCCACTTCAATATGTTTGGTTCTTTCATGAAATATAGGATTGTTTGCTATATGAATGGTGGCATATTATCACGATGTAGACTCTAACGGGATTATGATGACTTATATTTAAGTCTCTAACCATTCCCAATGTCCACACAATTTCGAAACTTGACCATGCCCAAGGCTCGATATTACGCTCTCTGCGAAGACGTTGACACCGTAGCTTGCTTTTTAGTCTTCCAAAACACCAGAGATCCTCCAAATTTTATTAGATAACCACTCACTAATCTTCTTGTAGTGACACACACAGCCCAATCAGAGTCATAGAAGCACTCAAGTGCAAGATCTCCTTTTGAACTCAAGCAAAGACTCCAAGTCCAAGAGTCCCTTTCAAATATCGCAGAACATTTAAAGCAGCAGCCATATGTTCTTTGGTTGGCATTTGCATGAATTGACTTAAGAGCTGCACACAAAAGGATATGTCAGGACGTGTCCTGGTTAAGTAAATCAACTTACCATCTAATTTTCTATAACGCTCGGATTACGCAACAAATCATCCACCTCGTTTTTTCCTTCCTCAAAAGGATGGAGTTTGATTTTGTGCCAATGGAACTCAAGTGGTTTACACCCACTCATGCCTGTTTGACCAAAATATCCAAAACATATTTTCTTTGACACAAGACAATCCCTTTATGTGATCTAGCAACTTCTATCCCTAGAAATTATTTCATAAAACCAAGTTCTTTGATTTTAAAGCTGTTATGCAGAAATGACTTGGCTTCATTTATCCCCTTTACACTACTACCAGTAACCAATAAGTCATCAACATAAACAAGAACTAGGACAACACCATCTTCACAATTTTTAATAAAAAGGGAATAGTCATGCTTACTTTGATTGAATCCAGCATGAATCAAAGCCTTTGACAACTTATGATTCCATTATCTTGAAGCTTGTTTTAGGCCATACAAGGATTTATTCAACTTACATACCATTTGCTCCCCCTTACGTTCAAAGCCTTGGGGAATTTTCATGTATAATTCCTCATCTAAATCTCCTTGCAAAAAAGCATTACATACATCCATTTGATGTAACTCCCATTCATACATAGCTGCTAGTTTAAGAACAAGTCTAACAGTTAACATTTTAATAACAGGAGAAAACGTTTCATGATAATCTATGCCTTCTCTTTGACTATATCCTTTAGCAACTAGTCTAGCCTTAAATTTATCGATTGTTCCATTCGAGTGGTATTTAATCTTATATACCCACTTACATCCTATAGCCCTTTTATCTTTAGGTAAAGGAACAATTGTCCAAGTAGCATTATCTTCTAAAGCCTTAATCTCATTATTCATAGCCTCTATCCAACGATGATCTTTTATAGCATCTTCATAAAATTCAGGTTCATGCATAGAATCAATTGAAGACAAAAGACACATATGAGATGGAGATATATGATCATAAGAAACATATTTATGGATACTATAAAGACATCTATCATGTTCAGCCCGTACTAGAGAACAGACATAGTCTTTGGACCAAATTGGTGCTTGTCTTTCTCTAGTGGGTCTGCCTACTACCTCATTGTGCGAACCATCAAGGATGGTGGGTGGTTTCGGCCTTGAAGTTGGCATGGTAGTAGACTGGAAATTCACATCAGCTGGATGGTCATGACCGTCCGTTGCAAACACATGATCAAACCAGAACATCTGCTGAAATTCCCTGTAATCTGTACTTAGATCATATGGGTTAGTTTCTTTGAAAGGAAATTTATTTTCAAGGAAACTCACATGCCGACTAACAAAAATATTTTTGTTTTTCAAGTCAAGTAATAGGTACCCTTTTGATTGTCAGGGAAACCGAGAAAAACACATGGAATAGATTTGGCTTTCAGCTTATCATTACTCTTTAGGTCTGTGGCAAAGGCCAAAGATCCAAAAGTTTTCAAATTAGCAAGGTCTGGGGGTCTCCCATATACAATCTCAAAATGGGTCTTATAACCTAAGATTCTAGATGGCAACCTATTAATCAAATAAGTGGCCATTCTAATGCATTCCCCTAGTATTTAATTGGTATACCAGATTGTAATATGAGACCTCTAGCAACCTGAATTATTGTTCTATGCTTTCTCTCTACTACTCCATTTTTTCCGGAGTATAAGGACATGAAGTCTGGTGAACAATACATTTACCCTTGAGATAATGTTTTAATTCAGTGTTTGTAAACTCTGTGCCATTGTCACTTCTAAGCATCTTAACTGAAACTGAAAATTGAGTCAAGATATAAGTAATGAAGTGTTGGATACAAGTGGTAACTTCAGTTTTATTTCGATCAATAGAGTCCAAGTTGCTCTAGAAAAATCATCAACAATGGTTAAAAAATAGGAATATCCTTGATGTGTTGGAGTCCGATATGGATCCCGGACATCAAGATGCAATAGTTCAAAGCAACGAACACTTTTAATACAACTTGGAGCAAAAGAAAATTTTGTCTGTTTCGACTGAACACATACTTCACATTTATTATTCATAATATCCTTGTCACTACACTCAAAACTAAGGTATTTCATTACAGAAAGAGGGGCATGCCCGAGTCTATTGTGCCACATGCACATTCCATTCCTATCAAGATTCAAAAGACTACTTTGAACTGAATTAATCACATTACATGTTCTGTCAGGATTTTTCAAAATGTATAAACCTTCAACCAGCTTACCAGTCACCATCATGTTGCCATCCTGAAGGCCCTGCAGTAAACAATAGTGAGGAAAAAACAGAACATTACATTGTTGTTCCTAGGTTAATCTAGCCACAGATAGGAGGTTAAATTCCAAACATGGAGCATATAAAATCCCATTTATAGTGAGATTATCATTTATACGCGCACTACCTGTATGTGTTATAGGTACTCTTGTTCCATCAAGCAATCGAATTGATTTTATGGGACCTTCATATTTTTCATATTTATTAAAAAGGCTCAAGTTCCCAACCATATGAGTAGTTGCCCCAGAATCAATAACCCAACAAGAATAAGAGTTAGAATAAGAAGAGGGAACAACCAAACCTGTACCGGCCAGAGCATGGATGGTAGGCTCAGAACCCTTTCGAGGAGCTCCGATAGACGTTGGTGCGGTCATTGGTAAAAGATGGTCTTTGCGGTATTGTTTGGGTGGGTAGGTGCATCTTCATGATGAATTAACTCAGTGGATGCTTGATTGACAGAAGAATCATTTTCTTGTTTTGGTTTGTTTCCTCGGAAGCTTGGTGGGTAACCCACAATTTGGAAGCATTGTTCCTTAAGATGCCCCTTTTTGCCACAATGAGAGCATTCCAGATTAGGATTGCCGCGGCCACGTTCTCCACTACGTCCTCCACCACGTCCTCGTCCTCTAGCAACCATGGCTATCCCTTCAGTGACTGAAGTCTGCGCAAGTGTTGCAATGGAACGTTGAGCTTCATCCTCTAAAATCATCCCAAAGGCTTGTCCAACAGAAGGTAGGGGTATCATAAGCAAAATTTGACTACGGGCTTGACTATAGCACTCATTTAACCCCATTAGGAATTGTAATAGCTTCTGTTGTTGGATTAAGTTGGCATATGCAAGGGAAGTGGCACATTTACAGGAAGGGATATTAACAAGAATAGACTGTTCTTCCCAGAGTTCCTTTAACTTGGAAAAATAGCTAGAAATAGAGAGGGGGCCTTGCTTGAGAAGACCGATTTCACGGTGTAGGGCAAAAATCCGGGAGCCAGTTTTCTTATCAAAGAGCTCCTGTAGGTCACTCCATACACGATGAGCCTCCTCATGAAACATGAGACCACTTGCTAAATCCTTTGAGACAGAATTGAACAGCCAAGAAAGTACTACGACGTTGCAACGTTCCCACTGGTCCTTCAAAGCATCAGCTTGGTCGGCCTTCGTATAAGAGCCATCAATAAAATCAACCTTATGTTTACCCTTCAGTGCAATCTTCATTGAGCGACTCCAGATCACGTAATTATCAGCTCCAGTCAAAACTTGTGGAATGATTGTGGCACCTTGAGTCTCTGATGGGTGCAGGAATAAGGGGTGAGAAAAGGGAAAATTTGTCGGATCGACAGGTTTCTCCGACGCCATGGCAAATGTTTATTTCTCAGGTCAGAAATCACAACGGGCAAAGAGGAAAGAGACTGGACCTTTTCTCAGTACAGAAATCACAAGGGGCGAAGAAGAAAAAACTGGAATCTCAAAATGCCTTATCGTGGTTGAGAGCGCCGTCGCAGATCTGCAACGGCGCGAGACAAACCGCGTTGGAGCGTGCATTTCTTGCGGATCGTGGTTTAGAGCGCAGGGGCGTGGCTGCCTTTCGTGTGTCTGGCCGTTCACAGTGGAGGTGGTGGCGAATCTTGGTTCTTCCGGAGATCGCAGGGTAAAACTGCCTTTCGTGCTTCTTGATCTTGATTCTCGACTTAGCAGGGGCGTAGGCTTGCGGATCTTGGTTCAGAGCATACGCCTTTCGTGCTTCTGGTTCTTGCCGAAGATCGCAGATCTTAGAGCAGATCGCAGGGGCGAGGAGGAAAAACGTCAAATCGCCTTTCGTGCGTCGTGCTTGGGTAAGTCGTTCTTGGTTCTCGGTGCAAATAGCAGGGGCATAGGTATATTAATTGCCTTTCGTGCGTTTGCAGAGGAGAAAGGTCAAATAGTCTTCTCTCTGGAGTGGTGGGGTCCAGCAAGTAAATGAATCTTGAAAAACCATCAGCTCATGATACCATGTCAAGAAAATGGACCCTCAGTTTCGAGAGAAAAAATCTTTTCTATATTCCTGAAGAATAATCTGATCTGTACAATAGTGGGTTTGTTATAAATATTTTATTTGTGGATGTCCATATCTCCCATTATTTCCTATTCTCCCATAGTTACCTATGCTCACCCATTAATCACTATGATTATGGAATCACATTAATTGTAGATTAGAGAGTTGTGCCTATAAATAGAAGGCATATGTTATGTATTTGAGACACATTGGAATACAATGGAATAAGAATTACTCTCCTCTTTCTCTCTTCTCTATTCTCTTGTTCTTGTTCTTTATCTCTTATCTCAGATATATCGTTATATTTATAACACGTTATCAACGACGAAGCTCGAACGAAGGTATAATCGCTTCTTTAACGATTTCATCTACTTTCTTAAATTATATGTTTCTTTTATCTATCGGGATAATCTAAGCCACTATATGGAATTAATGAGATATTTTTACCGATTGTTCTTAACATCGGTTTTTACCGATTGTTCTTAACATTGGATTCCACGGCTAAGATTGGAGATTATTATTGTTTTTATATATTATTTTTATTTCATTTACGAGTTATTATATATTTTGTTATTTTTGTATGGCTAGAAGCCATACACCTTTAATTTCATATTCTGAAATTATATGACCAGAAGTCATATTGTTCTAATTTCCTATTACATGGCCAGAAGCCATAGTCTTTTTATTCCTACTTCGTTTTATTATTATTGTTAATTTGACTCCTACATGGAAGGTTCTACCTCCTACATGGAAGTCTAGATTTAAGCTTTCATTTTTATTATCTTAATTTGACTCCTACATGGAAGGTTCTACCTCCTACATGGAAGTCTAGATTTAAACTTTCCTTTTTTTTGTTTTAATTTGACTCATACATGGAAGGTTTTACCTCCTACATGGAAGTCTAGATTTAAGTTTTCTTTTTCATGGCAAGAAGCCATACGCCTCTAATTTCTTATTATGAAATTATATGACCAGATGTCATATCACTATAATTTCTTATTTTTTGGCTAGAAGCCATATAAATTTAAATTCTCATTATGAGTACTAAATGGCCGGAAGCCATAAAGTTTTAATTTTTATATCTTTAATTTTTATTGTTTTTATTTTCATATTCTTTGATTCATTGTTATATATATGGCTTCCAGATGCCATATATACAATTTAATTTATCATGAAGATAAATGGTGGAAGCCATATTGATTTAATTTCTCATGAAACAAATTTACTGAAGCCATGAGAAGAGACAAATTGACTTAGTTCTATCGGGAGACACAAATTCGCATGCAAAGCAAAGTTATAAATATATGAAGCCATAAAATTTTGATATTATATATGGCCGATGTTCAACTTTTATTTATAGCTTCCATCCGTAAAATTTTGATATTATATGGCTAAAAGTCATATAGTTTTCATCTTCTATCTTTTTGTATGGTGGAAGCCATAATGTTCAACTTATATTTATCCTGAGATAAATGGCACGAAGCCATATGATTGTGATATAGGCTTTAAGAAATTTATGATGTCTTGTTCCCTGTCATATACATATTTTAATATATTGTGATTTGGTTTTATATGATTATATGGTTTATAAGGTTTTTCAGATCTGATATAAAATGCAGAAATGCAGGGCTCTATTTACATAATAATTACTATTTTACTATTTGTGAAGTACAACAATTCATGAGATATTTGGTCCTTTAGGCTTCTATACCCACGAAAGAGGTATAGCGACTTGTTCACACTTTGATATGAAGGGTGAACAAGAAAGTGGCATTGGATTGTTATTAATGTTAAGGCCCTGAAGGTTTAATGTATCAAATATTGAATGATACAAAGTGTTTTTAGTTATTGTCCTGAAGAAAAATAACTTGTAGAGAGTCATGCCACTCAATAGTAATAATTCTAAAGGCTAATAGTCTTGAGGACTAATTAGCATATTTTGCCCAACTTATAATGCAAGAGGCCAATGTTTAAACTATATTTGGTAGTATAAATTTGATTAAAGGCTCCAGAAGAGCTAATATTTTGTTACCTGAAGGAACACAATTATACATTGATAATGCTTTTTATCCTACCAAGTATAAAAGAAACTTATTGAGTTTTAAAGATATCTACGAAAATGGATATCATATAGTAAACACATGTTATTGTAAATCGAAGTTTACACATAGTAATATAAATCACAAGTTTGTCAATGCAAACCAAATGTTTGCCAACGTAAACTAGAAGTTTACTGTCAATAAGATATTAAAGAGGCAATGAGCTGTAGATAAATATATCCATATTTATTTTAAAGCCAAGGCCCAAGAGAAATAAATAAGCCCGAGGAAGGTAACATGATGCTTACTTTTTGTTGTTATTATTTAAATTTATGTGATCTTATATCATAAATTTGTTTTATGAGAATTTTTCTAATGGAAAATTTTCACATGTGTAATTCCAAATCTGTGTGATTCTAAGTTATTTTGATCATGATTATCTTTATATGTGGTGAACTGTATATATATTTTGCATATATAAGTAAATTGAAGTATATTATTAATGTTTAATGAGATTATCTAGTGATGTAATATTATATGTTTGTTCCGAAGAATCAACATAGATTTTTATTTTGAGCTTTAAAGGTTTTAAAGTGATTTTGAAATACATATATAAAGAAAGTATGTTTATATGACTCACACTTGAGGGGAGATTGTTAGAAAACAAGTGTGAGTTAGAATATAAGTATGAGCTAATTTTTGAAAAGTTATATACTTCTCACAAAAAGTTTAATAGATCTCCCAAAAATGGATGTCAAAATATTGAAATGTTTATTACATATGTTACGAAGAAACCAGAAGTTTCTGATCCAAACAAATTTATTGTTGGCATGACTTGTTTGATCATCCGAGTCATAAATATAATGTAAATAAGATTACGTATTGACATCCGTTGAAGAACCAGAAGATTCTTCATGAATAACCAACATATTATTTATGAATTATGTGCTGTCTGTTCTCAAAAACAAATTGTTTGCAAGACTATCATTGATCATGATTAGTACTGGATTTCAGTATTTCTGGAAATATATCAAACAAAATTATATGGGCCCATTGAAATAGCATGTAAACCATATAAACTTGAAAGATGCATCTATGAGATGGTTACATGCGAGATTATTATCTTGCAACCTGAAGTTTGTAAGAATGTTTGCAACCCGAAGTTTGCAATAATGTTTGAATGAATTAAGTGCACAATTTCTAGATTATACGATTAAGAAATCATGAATTAAAGCCTCCATAAATAGTTAGATCAATTTTTATGAGAACAAAATTTTTATGTTGGTATATTTGATCTTACATATTGCAGCACTTATATAAGCCAACAAAATTCTCCCAATATAATTGGCTTTAGGTCAGGAGCCAGACAAATTTCCATCTTAAAAGGGTTGAATGTGCAATAATTATTAATCCACCACAATGCACATAGATGGATTTAAAGAGAAAGTTGAGATAAAAGTTTTGTGAAGATCTCCTTTTAATTGTTTGTTTCTAGATGAAACAAAATGATGTTTCTAAAGGAAACACATGGAGACTTATATTAGTCAATTGATATTTGACATAGTTTTCTCAACATGAGGGGGAGAAATTGAATAGCTGGAAAAGAGAATACATGGAATGCATTATTATAGCAAAGTATATATCCTCAAATAAAGAAGTATGAACCGAGAAGTTCATCGAGGTTATGCATTCATGATATATTTGCCGGATAGAATTATTGACCTAAATGAGATTTATTAAATCTCATATTCCGCCTAAAAATGCTCCAATTAGTAACATGCCACGAAGCATAAGTAACTATTCGGTTCCAAAGATAAACATCATGGATGAATTGGAGCAATAATTAAGATGATCATATTAAGGAGGTAGATACTCCAGAAGAATATCAAGACATAACTTATTGCAAAACCTCAAGAGAGGTTCAGGTACCTGAGTAATATTGATATTGTTATGTCGAATTGGAAAAATAGAACCGAAAAGATAAAGTTGTCGACAACAATTTTGATGATGATATCACGTGATCAAATGAGGATATTATATAAAGATTATTGGCCAAGAGGATAAGTGAAATTGAGAATGATGCAAATATAATCATATTGTGATAGTTATGGACTGAAGTCCAAATTTGGATATATGATTTTGTGGTGGATACGATAAACTGGGAAGTTTATGAATGATAAATTATGCGTCTATTAGATATTATTATATAGCATATGCATATGGCTTACTCAAGGTGCCCGAAGCACAAGTCGAAGGACCCAGGTGCGAAGCACATGTCCCCGAAGGATTTGAATGTGCGGAAGCACAAGTCCCTGGAGGACCCGAGGTGCCGAAGCACATGTCTCGAAGGGCCTGAATGTGCCAGAAGCACAAGTCCCTGAAGGACCCGAGGTGCCAGAAGCACATGTCCCTGAAGGGCTGAATGTGCCAGAAGCACAAGTCCCTAGAGGACCCGAGGTGCCAGAAGCACATGTCCCGAAGGCACGAAGCACAAGTCCCCGAAGGACTCGAGGTGCCGAAGCACATGTCCCCGAAGGACCGAATGTGCCGAAGCACAAGTCCCGAAGGACCCGAGGTGCCGAAGCACATGTCCCTGAAGGACTTAATGTGCCAGAAGCACAAGTCCCTGAAGGACCCAAGGTGCTAGAAGCACATGTCCCTGAAAGACTCAATGTGCCAGAAGCACAAGTCCATGAAGGACTTAATGTGCCAGAAGCACAAGTCCCCAAAGGACTTAATGTGCCAGAAGCACAAGTCCCTGAAGGACTCAAGGTGCCTAGAAGCACATGTCCCCGAAGGACTCAATGTGCCGAAGCACAAGTCCATGAAGGATTAAGGTGCCGAAGCACATGTCCTTGAAGGAGTTAATGTGCCAGAAGCAAAAGTCCCTGAAGGATTCAAGGTGCCGAAGCACATGTCCCCGAAGGACTCAAGATGTCGAAGGATTCAAGATGCCAGAAGTACATGTCCTTGAAGGACTCAAGATGTCAGAAGCATCTAATTCTAGGTTCTCGAGAACAATACTTAATAAGTTTTGTATGACTTAAAGCTATTAGAGCATGTATGATATAATCATTTTAAAGAATATCTGTTGATATGCATATAGATATATCTTATAAGAATGCTTAGAAATCATGCCACTATTATTGTGATTTTGCTGGAAATATTTAGTTCTTGCAGGTACACAATAGAATGTTTGATGACCAAAAAGAAGATATGCTCAAAAGACATTGAAAGTAATGTAGTCATCAGGGGGAGCAAATCTGATGTAATTAAGAGGGGGAGATGATACACGTTGTACTCTTTTTCCCTTATCTAGGTTTTGTCCCACTGGGTTTTCCTAGAAAGGTTTTTAATGAGGCAACATTAGAAAATGTATCAATGGATGATGTACTCTTTTCTTTGACTAGATTTTTATCCCACTGGGTTTTCCTAGTTAAAGTTTTTAATGAGGCATATTCATAATGGACATCCAAGGGGGAGTGTTATAAATATTTTATTTGTGGATGTCCATATCTCCCATTATTTTCTATTCTCCCATAGTTTCCTATTCTCACCCATTAATCACTATGATTATGGAATCACATTAATTGTAGATTAGAGAGTTGTGCCTATAAATAGAAGGCATATGTTATGTATACATTGGAATACATTGGAATAAGAATTACTCTCTTCTTTCTCTCTTCTCTATTCTCTTGTTCTTGTTCTTTATCTCTTATCTCGAGATATATCGTTATATTTATAACAGGGTTCTCTCCACATATATATATTGTAACAAAATACAATCACAACTAACTAACAATTATACCTATGCAAATTACTAAAATATCCTTTACAACAAATCTGTTTTACACTTCCTAACTTCTTTTTTTTTTTTTTTTTAAAAAAAATCGCCTCTTATATATCAAACAATATGTAACAAATTTTCATTACCAAATTATAAAAAGAGAGGCATTAGTAAAAACTTAGTAAATTATACATCACACAATTCTTATAAAATTATTGCGAATAATGTAGTTTCATTTAATTTTTTCTGAAACAAAAAAAAAAGTATACACAACATTAGTGTATGGAACTTCGTCTTATTCAAATCGTTCTACTCCATGTAACTATATTAATTTGTAAATTAAAATTTTCACCTCCAAAAAAAAAAAGGACCCATGTTCCAATTCATACGATACTGTTTCTGTTTTGATGAATCTTGCATCTTTTCAATATGAAGTTACATCCATATTTATCAGGGCTGCTCAACAAGTTAATGGTTGATTTTATTGCAAAATAAGCAGGTCATAATTGTATAAAATACACTCTAAGTATCACCGACATAAATATGCAAAGGATGCGTAATACACAAGATTTAATTCCATTACTTTATTGGGCCAATTGCTTATAAGTAGGTAATCCAAAATATACTGAGTTATCATTAATTTTATCTTTTGATTTCTCCAGATATAAGATTGGTTGTAAATGATGAAACCACTACACAACCAAGTGCAATCTTTCCCCCTCAAATCTTGGAAAAGACTGAGAATCGAGGGAGAAAAAGAAATGTTTCACAAGATATAACAAATGATGCTTCAAACTTAGAAAATCGCGTTGCAAATAGTACCTATCCATTTAACTCTTACTATAACTAATAATATTTCCATTTGGGTTATGCCTATGTTTTTTATAAGTTTTTTTCTGTGCGTTATTGGTTGTGAGCCTCAACATGATAACCTTATAAGTTGTTTCCTAGAAGATTCAGTACGACAAAAAGGGAAACAACCATCCACACGTGTAAGTGGTAGGTTGAGATCTATACAAAATCAAAACTTCAGTTACAATGACAAGACAAAATGCACCAGCAAGAGCATCCACCAAAGTGCATGTAAAGGTTAGTTATTCATGATATAGTTGTGTCATAAGGACTCAAAATGAAGTGTCGTACCACGGGCCTAGTAGCCCAGTGGTATATCTTCTCCCCATAGTTGGGGAGGTCGCGGGTTCGATCCCGCCTTTGTACTTCGGACATTAGTCCGCCATTGTAATGAAAAAAAAAAAAAAATGAAGTGTCGTAGATATTGCAGTATTCATTTCCATGATAAACTTGTAATTATTGTTATTATTATTTGGAACAATCCATATTTTTTTTGGGAACAATCCATATAAAGTTGTCTTACATAGTATTTTGTAAAAATTTGTTGCTAAATTTATGACTTTCGTGTTTACAATAACGCAACCATTATGCTTTACCGTTGCATTCATTATTTACAATTATATTTGTGTGTTTGTAATGATGCAATAAAGTTAAAATTATAATTAACCAATTTTTTCTCCTTAAAACAAAAGATTGTAAATCTTCTATTTAATGTCCACCACAAGAAATATACTATAGAAACATTGAGTTTCAATACAATTGTTACGATACAGATGATGACAATGAAGTTCAAAATGTTCCCCCGGATGCATTTGAAGGTAAAGACCTTCACATCCAACATTACCTTATATCAATTTGTATTCTTTATTTCTTATTATAATTGATGTTCCACATGATAAATTCCACACACATCATTTTGATCCCACTACAATTACTAACGACATTGATGAATTTGAAGGTAACTAATACCCCTTTACAAAGTTCATCTAATCATATAAGCAAATGTGTGTGATACGAAAGTTTACTACAAAAATTTAATCTCTATCAACATTGTCACAGGATATATAGATGAAGGAGACCCTATATATGAATGCAAATGTTGTGGGGCATTGCTTTGATTTAATGAACAGAGTGTAAAGGACAGGAAGTGAAATACTGCCAGTTCACACTCTCTATGTTGTTTGAAAGGCAAGGTTGTCTTTCCAGCTATGAAAATGCCTCCTCCATTATTTGAGGGCTTATTTTTTGAAAAAGAATCCGCCCATTCAAGGAACTTCTATGAGAATATAAGGCAATACAACAACATGTTCTCATTTACATCAATGGGAGGAAACATAGATCATTCAAAAAATAATGGTGGTGGATTGTACTCATTTGTCATGTCTGGGATGAATTATCACAACGTTGATAGCTTATTACCACCAGAAGGTTCAAGACCCGTGTATTCACAACTATGCATATTTGACACTGAGAATGAAGTGCCAAACAGAATTTGTGCAGTTAGGTATGCGACCATAAGTTATACTTAACATTACATTTAATGCAATTTAATGTAGTAACATATATTATTGTTACATTGTTGTAGCAAATTCCAACAACAATCAACAATTGATGCTACCATAGTTGACCAAATTAAACAACAATTGGAAGAAGTCAACCCATTTGTTCAGCAATATCATCTTGCGTCAACAATGCTCAATCATCTAAACCCTCCCACATTGAAAATGTGCTTGATCAGCAACAAACAGAATGATGGCTATACTTACAATATGCCAAATGCTTTTGAAGTTGCAGCATTAGTTGTTTGGGATATAGATATGTCATTCAATGTCAGGGACATCATTGTAGAGAAACATTCAGGTAAACCACGACAAATAAATGAATTGCACGCATCTTACCTTCCACTTCAATATCCTATACTTTTTCCATTTGGTGAAGATGGTTATCGAGATGATATTGAGCACAAGGATGAGACACTTAGCGCCACAAAGACCAAAAAAAGGCCAAGTATGTGGGAGTTTTTCAGCTATAGACTAATGACCAGATTACATGAAATATCTACACTGTTGCATTCATCAAGGTTACTACAGTAGTTCATCGTGGATGGGTACACTATGATTGAATCTCAAAGATTACTTTGGGTTAGAACACACCAAAAGGAACTCAGGGTTGATTTATATCAAGGATTAGCTGATGCAGTTATAAGTGGAGACACAAATGCTGCAATCATTGGTAAAAGGATTGTTTTGCCCTCATTATTCATAGGAGGAGCAAGATATATGATGCAAAATTATCAGGATTCTATGGCAATTTGTAGATCAGAAGGTTATCCAGATCTTTTCTTAACTTTCACATGTAATCCTGCTTGGCTTGAAATTCAAAGATTTTGTCACAAACATTCTGTAAAGCCATGTGATCGGCCTGACATGTTGTCTTGAATATTCAAAATCAAGTTAGATCACTTGATGAAAAGTATAAAGGAGGAAAAAAATATTTGGTACCATTCTCACAGGTTAGCTAATCTTTTTATCACCATGTTTAAATTTATATCCAAATAGGTTCTTCATACGCTTTGATGAAGTCCATATATGTTCCATGATTTCTTTACAGTTCCTATTTGATAATTTCTACCCTCTTTCTTTTGCTCAAACATATACACTATAGAGTTTCAAAAAAGAGGACTTCCTCATGCCCACCTAGTGTTGTTCCTTGATCCAAAGGATAAGATAAAAGATCTAGAATCAATCAACAACTTCATCTCTTCAGAAATACCTGACAGTAACAATTCTCCTCTAATGTTTAAGTTGGTTAGTCAATTTATGCTTCATGGACCCTGCGGTAGAAGTAACGTAAAGGCAACATGCATGAAGAATCAAAAGTGCAGTAAGTATTTTCCAAAGAAGTTCAATGAAAATACAACCATTGATGAAGATGGCTATCCAACGTACAGGCGTAGGGATAATGGCAGAACAATTAAAGTGAAAGGTATCCCTTTAGATAATAGATATGTTGTCCCATATAATCTATTGTTGTTACAGAAGTTTCATGCACATATCAATATTGAGAAATGCAATCAGTCAATTGTTATAAAAATACCTATTCAAGTATATTAGCAAAGGTAATGATAGAGTTGTGGCTGTAATTTTCAATGGTTCCACTAATGAGCATGGTGAAGCCACTGTTGATGAGATTAAACAATATTATAATTGTAGATACATATCTGCATGTGAGGGTTCATAGCGTATATTTGGATATAACATTTATCATAGAAATCCATCTGTTGAAAGATTGAGTTTCCATATTCCAAATCAACAATATGTCATTTATTCCAATCATGATGATATTGCTGAATTTTTGGATAAACCTAGAGTCTGTGAATCATAATTTCTTGCTTAGATGGAAAAGAACAAGACAGATGAATTTGCTAAAACTTTGACTTATATTGAAATCCCAAAACACTACGTCTATCAAAGGAACAACGGGGCTTGGAAACGAAGAAAAAAAGGCTCTTCTGTTGGCAGAATAACAAACGTGTCACCATCATCAGGGGAACTATATTACTTACGTGTGTTGCTCACAAAGGTCAGAGGTCCACGCAGGGGCGGAGCCAGAGGGGGGCTAGGGTGGGCCCCCGCTCCCCTCCCCACCCAAAAAAAAAACCTTCAAAGGAAAAAAAAACATATGAGAAAGATTGCGTTGTATAATTATATATCGAGTGTGAGGAAGATTGTGTGTGAGGTTCTGGAATTGTTGCTTGAAGTAATGAAGATTCAGCCCAGGAATGTGTGGAGCAAGAAGGTGATGAATGAACAAAGTGAATGTTTTCATGTTGAATCATTATCCTCGATGCCCGAGCTTGTGGGATCCAACAATGGCGAAACATTGTGGGCTTTGGTAAGCACTGAGACCTACGATTATCTCGTGTTGAGATCTAATAACGCCGCAGGACTTCAAATATGTCTCAGAGATGGAACTTGGGTTTCTGTGCCACCTGATCAATCCTCCTTCTTTATCAATGTCGGTGATTCTCTTCAGGTACTGTAGATTCAGATACGTTTCTGATAACAAAAGCATGCTAGTTGTTCAATGGTTTGTTTGTTTGTTCATTTATTTCTTTTTGGACTGAAATGGTTTATGTTTTATTTGATAAGATGTAATACAAGAAGTTTTGACTAATATGAAATTAGACTTCTTGAGATTCTCGAAGAAGAGCAAGTGACTTCCAATATGTTAAATAAGATTTTCCTAGTGGCTTATGTATGTTCAACTTTTTTTTAAGAATTTTCCTTCTTCTAAATAACAATTACTCCCTTCAAAGTTAAGTATAAGGGTTAAATAAAAGACTATTTTCTTGATGATTATTTGATTACATACACTGAAAAAGAAGAAAAAGAAATTGTTTTGAGTTTTAGGACAGATTCAATTATAGATGAGTATGAAAATACGTAAAGTAAGAGTCAAATAAAGCGATCTTAATGTTTGTAATAGATTTCTTTTAATTTTTTGTATATTAAGTTTGTATTGTATTTTAAGTACTTTTATTTATGATATGATATTTTTTATTTTCGCCCCCATCCTTAAAATTCCTGGCTCCGCCACTTTGGGTCCACGGTCATTCGATGAAATCAAAACAGATGATGGTTATATCCACAATACTTTCAAAAAAGCATGTTTTGCAAGGGGGTTATTGGATGATGATCAAGAATACATTTCAACCATTAAAGAAGCATCTAATTGGGCATCAGGTCATTCATTAAGGAAACTATTTACTAGCATGTTACTTTGTTTCTCTCTACAACGCCTTGATTTTGTATGGAAGGAGACGTCAAAACTACTTTGTGAAGATGTACTATACATCCATCGCAATGATCCCATGTTTTCAAGTAAGTAACTTACCTTTTACTATTGTCACTTTTCATAAAACATTTTGGATACTAATTTATATTTTCTAAATTACGGTGTCTATATATCGAATATGATAAAGAACAGGTCGCATTAAAAGAATTAGATTCATTGTTGTGGCAAAATGGTAAGAGTCTTCTTGACTTTCCCTCTGTGCCATTACCTGCAGAATTGCCTCCAATTGATCTCTCAAACCAACTTATATTACAAGAGTTGAACTATGATAAACATGGCTTACAAGTAGAAGCAAACAACTTTCAAAACTCACTAAATTTGGAGCAAAAAAAAAAAATCAATAATGTCATGTCACGTTTACAAAAGATCAAGGTGGTTTCTTATTCATATATGGTTGTGGTGGAACTGGGAAGACATTCTCGTGGAATGCATTGACATCAACACTTCGTGCAAAAGGACAAATTGTGCTCACAGTTGCATCAAGTGGAATTGCTGCAACATTATTACCATCTGGTAGAACAACTCATTTTAGGTTTGCAATTCCTATTCAAATTACTGACTCCTCAATATGTTCAATAAAACAAAATTCCCCTTTAGCAAATCTCATAACATCACAAAACTTATTATATGAGATAAGGCACCAATGGTGCAGCGTTTTTGTGTTGAGGCATTTGATAGAACCTTAAGGGATATCATGCACTGTGATAGACCTTTTGGTGGTAAGTGTGTAATTATGGGGGGTGATTTCCGTCAGCTATTACCAATCATACCAAAAGGAACAAGAGGCACAATTGTCAATGCATGCATCAATTCTTCTTACCTATGGGATCACAGCATGATTTTCCAATTGACAAAGAATATGCGGTTGAATTCATCTACTTCAGGGAATAATCATGATAAGTTGGTATGGTTCTCAAGATGGTTATTAGATGTTGGTGATGGCAAATTAGAGGAGCCACATGACGGTGTTGAGGAAATTGAGATACCAAGTGATTTGTTAATTTCAGGCTACCAAGATCCAATTCGTGCGGTTGTGGAATCAACATATATGAATCTCTTGGAAAATCTCAACTCTAATGAATACTTCAATGATAGAGCAATACTAGCTCCAACTATTGAAATGATTAATTGTATAAATGAGCACATGTGTTCCATGTTACTTGGAGAGGCATTTGAATTCCTAAGTTGTGACTCAGTTTGTAAGTCAAGTGAAGATAGTGATAGTTTTGACAACATGTATACCATAGAATTTCTCAACACTATTTGTTGCTCCGGTTTGCCCCCACATAAGCTAACATTGAAAGTTGGAGCACCAATAATGTTGTTGAGGAATATTAATCAATCCTACGGATTAGCTTAGAAAGACTGTCATTGAGGCGATCACATTAAATGGTTCACATCCAAATCAAAGAGTCCTCATTCATAGGATGGACATGAATCCTTCTGAAAGCAGATGGCCTTTTCAAATGAAACGGAGATATTTCCCTATCATCCTTTCGTTTGCTATGACTATCAACAAAAGTCAAGGACAATCTCTTCGTCAAGTTGGTTTATATCTTTGCAACCCAGTTTTTTACACATGGCCAATTATATGTTGCATTATCCAGGGTTAAAAGCATGGATGGTCTCAAGATTGTTGTGGATGATAATGGTTGTGGCAACAAGAACACACCAAGGAATGTTGTGTATAAAGAGATATTTAGGAATGTTAATTGAATAGAAGACATTATAGTTTAACATTGTTGAGATTTTATTTTTAATATTTATTATAAGTCAATTAAACGATATTGTTGTTTACTATTGTTGATGTTTCATTTCTAATATGTAGGTATTCAATGGTAATAATGTTTTCATGTTCGTTAAATACAATAAAGTAGTTTCACTTACATAGCAAAATATGTTTATGTTACCTCTTAAATACTTTCATCCCGTGCAACGCACGGGGAATTACTAGCTCGTTTTATAAATACTTGGATAAGTTTGACATATTAGACGTCTTTTTATTTTTTTTGGACACAGAAAATGTCCTTATGGCGTCTAATTTTTTTATTTAAATGCTGTAGGTATAGTTTTTAGCATCTAATTAAAAACATTAGACGTCGTAGGTATAGTTTTTGGTGTCTAAGTAAAAACATTAGACGCCTTAGGGAATTCTCGGCTCAAGAGTGTCATCGTATCCTTTTACAATTAACAAAACAGATCTTAGGTAGTTTATTCATTTAGAGGAGCTAGATATATGTTGGCTTAAACTTGCAGTCTTGTAGGTAAATTTTTTGCCCTTCAATTAATCATGTGATTTTTTTGTTTTATATATTCAACAGTTCATTTATCATTTTAATTCTATCATAGTTTCTTCCACAACATGTGCATACAAATCGGAAGAAATGAGTCATATGGATTGTTATATCCATCAAACATAGCAAGGAGTCACAGTACCTTGGAATTAAGGACATCTTATATGGGTTATACAGTGGGAGAGTTGAAATTGCCTTATTATCTAGCACCAATTCATGAAGGGTACGTATTTTAGTTTTGTCTACTTAAGATGTTTAAGAATAAATTGCCTTCATATCTTAATAATAATTTACATGTGTTGTTGTAGTTATCATTGGACTTTTTGTGTTGTTTGTCCACTTTAACACCATCTATTGGTTCAATTTCTTGGGTAAGAGGTCACACAGAGAAATATGTTCAGCAAGTAAGTAAATTTTTTAAAATCATTGATATTCTTGAATTAAATTAATTGTTATAATGTCTATTTATTTTCATTTTAATGATAGTGCACGAAGGCATATAGATTGATTTTTGGGCTTAAAGGGAGTCCAAGTAGAGAACCGACATGGGTTTATCGAAATTAAATAGTTTGTTTCAATTCAAGTTATTTCATTGACAATAGAATTCGATATGCCTTTATTCATTAAAGAGGAATTCAAATAACCATTTGCTTTTGATTTATAGTGTCCTCGACAACCAGGGGCACCGAGTATGGATACTATATTATGCTCTACATGTATTCCGTCTTTCAGAGCGGACTTACTTCAGATTTTGATGAGGTAATTGCTCCTTTATTCTCAAATGATAATATTTTTTAAAGTTGTACTTTAGTTGTTTAATTAATTCATTCACTTGATTGATTTATTTTATACCTTGTTTTCCATTTTACAAATTTTTGGTACCGAGGATGCCTACTCGGAGGAAGATATCGATTTGATTTGAAACCTATTGGTGGACATCTTCAACACATAGATGAATTTAGTTTTTATATTGTATAATTAGTAGGAGATAGCTAGACAACTTTTTGACACTTTTTGTGGTGATTGTTGTACATAAAAGTAGTAGTAGTTATCACTTGAATTAGTTAGAGAAAATTGGTCAAGGTGATTTGAAGTTAGCTACTTATACTTTGTTGTTATACTTTCGAGCCAAAAATATAAGGTTAGCTGAGCTAACCTTTTAGCACATAGATGTTGTTTATTTTATCACATTGTGATGATTGTTGTCTGCTGATATGTAAGAAGGTTTTTGTAAAGGATTGTGGACAGTAAATATATGAAGCAAATATTTTTAAAAGAATAACACTTAAGGCGTTTAATTATCGGTACCATTTGTCAAGCATACCTCAAAATAAACAATAGTACCTCATTGTTTAAAGGACGCGAATTCACCACATCGTACGGCCCCACCGATTTTCTATCATGTTCATACGAGAGAACCCGAACGCATCATGCATATCAACAATGAGACAGAGCCTCGGGCAAAGGTAGAAGAAAGAATAAGTACATCGCAATTACAATGCATGATTTACAATTTTAAAATGGTTCGGAGCAATTTTTGGTGAAAAGTGTTTATTGAGGGGTAAATTTTAGGGAAAATTACACATAGGTCCCAAGGAACAGAGATATTTACATTTAGGTCCCTTAAAATGACAACATTACTCAGAAGTCCCAAGGGACTTCGAGTAATTATTTCGAACGTAAAATTACTTTGTCGCCCATAGTGCATATTTCACACGAGCGATTAACAACGAAAAAGCATAAATTAACAACATAAAATGTATGTATTAACAACATAAAATGCATATATTAACAACAACTTTTGAAAACCCCGAATTTTTCTTCTTTCACTTCCGTAAGCGATTAACAAGAAAAAGTATAAATTAACAAAGAAAATGCATGTATTAACAACAACTTTATTTATTAACAAAATTCAGGGTTTTCAAAATTTGTTTTTAATACATGCATTTTTCGTTGTTAGTTTATGCTTTTTTCGTTGTTAATCGCTTCTAGAAGTGAGAGAAGAAAAATTCAGGGTTTTCAAAAGTTATTGTTAATACATACATTTTCTGTTGTTAATTTATGCTTTTTTCGTTGTTAATCGCTTCGTGTGAAATATGCACTATGGGCAAGAAAGTAATTTTACGTTCGAAATAGTTACACATTTAAGTCCCAAGGACTTCGAGTAATTTTGTCATTTCAAGGGACCTAAATATAAATATCTCTGTTCCTTGGGACCTCTGTGTAATTTTCCCTAAATTTTATTTATGAAATTTTTTTAAAGGTAACTTTGTAAATGCAGCTATATACCCAAGAGGGGGGGTGAATTGGGTATTTTAAAACTTTTAGAAATATGCTCTGTTTTGAAGAAATGAAACCAGAGATAGACAGAGGAGAAAGAGAAGGAAAGCTTGCACAATGGAAATTATCCTGGTTCAGTCTTATCTTTGACCTACATCCGGTCCCAAGCCACACTTGGGATTTTCAATCCACTATACTCACAAACCGATTACACACACTGTACTCAAGAGTAGTTCTCTCTCTAGAACCCACTCCCCCTTACAAGTTGTAATCAATACACCCAACCACTAAGTCCCCCGACTTATGGTTATCTCAATCAATAAATGATTTAGATAGAACTCTCTCTCGGAAAGCGGATAAAATGATCATGAAGTGCAAGTATCGATTGATACAATATAGATGTAAGCTGAACACAATAAATGACAATCAATGAATTTTCGCTCTTAGTAAGTGTGTCGGCTTGAGAAGAAGTTAATGCACTCTATTTATAGGTAGAGAACATTAAATGACCGTTGAATGGTGAATCCAACCGTTGTAGGTGATTAGCATTAAGTCCGGTCATCTTTCTCTCTAACCTCCAACTAATCCAGGTGCTAATATGGTCCGAGGTGGAACTCGAGGATTTGTCCGTTGGAGAAGATTTTACTTGATGAAGAAAGCATTCTTGACCGTTGAGAATGCGTGCTCGGAAGTGGGTTAGCCAAAAGAAGGTTGATTTGCGAGAAGTGCATTTAATGCTCGCACACTTTTTGCTTTATGGCTTTGACCTTCAATAATCTTCATCTGTGCTAACCGAAATTCACTCAATAAACTTGTTAAACATATCCGGGAACATAAGTGAGTGATTCATGAAAGCAATTAGATCAAACAAGAGTGTTATGCAAATTCGTGAAATTCAAAAGCTGGTTTCGGCGTTGTTTACTCGAGTATGTTCTTGGTTACTCGAGTAAGTCATCGTGTGAAAAAGTCTTTACTTGCAAGTATCCAAAAGGATACTCGAGTAAGCGACTTCCGAAGCAAACCATCGAGACTTGAACTTTTGAAACCAAGGTCTTTACTCGAGTAAGTTAATAGTGTACTCGAGTAAGCAACTATTTGCTTGAAATCTCTAAGTGAAAAATCCTCTTTACTCGAGTAAGCAAATTCATACCGGAGTAAGCACGAGCATGAGTTAAGTTGAAAATCATTTTAAAAGTTCTTTACTCGAGTATGGAAACTCTTACTCGAGTAAGCACGAGTTTGTAAAACTTTGGGAACTTTCTGTAAGACCCTTTACTCGAGTAAGCCAATTGTTTACTCGAGTATACACTCAAGTCCAAAAGTTCATTTGCTCTCGGTAAGTCCAATACTCGAGTATGTATTTCTATACTCCAGTATTGATTTATCTTTAAAAGGTTGATTGCTCTGGATGGCCTTTACTCGAGTATACAAACCTTTACTCGAGTAAGCCTTAATTTGAAAAACACATTTGCTCTCGGGTTGACATTTACTCGAGTATGTGATCCTTTACTCGAGTAAATACCTTCGAAAAATGCATTTGCTTTACGGGACGACCTTTACTCGAGTATATTTTCTCCTTACTCGAGTAAGTGCGTGTAAAACTCAATTGGGCAATCCTTTAACGAGTCCTTTACTCGAGTAAGCTTTCCTTTACTCGAGTAAGCAATCGATAAATGGTTTTTCACGAGATGTTGCGAAGCTTCAACATATGTTTACAATTGTTGTTAATCATCAAAACACATTGAGAACTAACAAACTTTACCTTGAAAGTTTAAAAAAAATAGTAAGTTTTTTTTAAACCGTTATCTTATTTAATTTTGACATGTAATTGATTAAATATACTAAGTTGACTATCTAAATGTTATCAATGTCACTTTTGTTGAGAATCAAATTTATCTCAAAAATCCATATATCATCTACTTTATTTTTTAAAAAGTTATATTTAAGATTTTTGAGATAAATTTAACAACCAAGTTTTAGTATGGGGTACTTGGCAAGTTGGCATAACAATATTTAGGTTAAAAAAGAACAATCATTTCTGTAATTAAAATCGCCACTCCATTTGATAAAGTATTTAGGGAAATTCATATGGGGGCCCAAATAACAAAGAAAAACCTAAAAAAGGCCTAAAGATTCTAAAAATCCTAGAAAAGGCCCCATGGTCTTTTCTGATCTAAATTCATTAAAACGTTAGTTGTTAACGGGGCCAATATAATTGTTAACAGGTATTGATATAGTTGTTAATGGTACTGATTTAGTTGTTAGGATATTGTTGTTAATGATACTGATTTAGTTGTTAATGACCTACCCATTAACAACTATATTAGCCCCGTTAACAACTTATGTTTTATTGAATGTAACCACAAAAGGCCCTTGGGCTTTTTTTGGAATTTTCAGAATCTGGGACCTTTTTTAGTTTTTCTTTATTATTTGGGCCTCCATATGGATTTTCCCAAGTATTTATCATTAGTGCTCCTTTTTCTTTTGATAAAGTGCTCTTCTTTTGGTTGTATCCACCATGTACCATGAAATTATTTTGTTTGGAGGATACCTATAGTCTTTATCATTTTCTCCACCAACTCTCTCACTCCATTTAATAAAGTAGTCTCTGTGATTCTTATTATAAGACACAAACTAACAATTCTCACAAACCAAGAAAAAATAATTAAAATCAATAAAGTTGTTGCGGATTCACATATTGGGCTTCGGCCTAACATGGCCCAATCAGAGCCCATTTAGGTAAAGGACCGGTTAAAGTAGACAAAACGTTAATTGCTCTTTAAACAGGGCATTAATATCGGCTGTACAGATAGTGGAGTAGGAAATGTCAGGTAGTGGAGCAGGCATTTAGTGGACGTGGAGCTGCATGCGAATCAGAGGGCGGAAGCCCAGCCTTCAGAACAAAACCCTAGGTAACCCCTATAAATAGGAGGTTACCCTCAAGTACACATCTCAGATCCATACCCCTCCATTCATGTTCACACACCCCCCACCTCTTGGCTAAACGACATTTCTGTGTAGCACAGCGATCATCTGATATTCTGTGGTGTCTTCCTTATAGACATCATAGAACTATCTTATCTCTGGGATTCCTACTTCTTAACCTAGAGAGAACCATCGATCCTAAATCAATCCTACACTAACCCTTTGAGGTTAGACATTTATGTTCCTAGAATCGAACAAAAGTTGTCCTAGAATTACGTAATTTCTTTGCCTTTATTAATTGTACTAAACTCTAATATCATATTAATTGTTACTCTCGCCGGCTACTCCTATTAATTATGGTCATACATGAAAAAAGATAATTAATGCTCCTTGGGAACAAGCAAGTACTTTATTAAAAGGATAAAGATGTAAAAATACATATGTGCTTTACCCTCGGGAGCATCCAGCATCATATGCTTTTTTGGGAGTAAATATACACATATGTCTACATTTTAAGAGTAAAAGTCACACTCTCCGTTATCTAAAACTAACTCCGTTAGCTAGCCATTCTCATTGAACCATAATCATCGATATTACGTGTTACCCCTTCGCGTTCTGAGCCGGCTTCCAACGCCTGGGAATTTTCTTATCTCTGCTTTCTACTTCTTCGAGACCACATTCCTCCACAACAACCTCATGATTACTCTACTTCAAATGTCCAAACTTCTCCACAGCTACATCACCATTGTCCTATGCTCTAGCACCTTCTTCATTTTTTTTGTCTTTTTACGACCTCTCCCATGTTTCCTTTTTCTACATTCATCTTCATCGTCGTGAAAGTAAACAAGACAACGATTTCTGCGATACTCTAGCGCTACGCCTCATCGCCTCTACCGAAACCTCATTCCCGAGGCCTCCATCTCTGACTTACGCTTTTTGTCATGTATTTTCTTGACAATTTCATACTAGTTATGGCTTTGGGGTGGTATAAAATGAAAGTAATATGTGAAACTTACTTATTCGACTTTGTAAGTGGGCATGGTGCTGAATACACGGTTTGCCCAAGTAGGAATAGAACATCCTCATCTTCACTAGACTTGTTTCCCACTTTTGGCATCCACGGCTTCCCTCTTTTTATCTCAACTTGATTCTGAATTACTCCTTTTTCTCAACGGTCAACAATTATACATCATAAGCTTCATCTCAAATCTCATCTAATCTTTAGTTCCATTGGATGAGATATATTGAGAACAATGACTATGTAATCAGAATATCAGATTCCATCAAATCTCCTTTTTAAAAAATCATCGCAAGGGGCGTCCAAAGGAGTCCAAGAGCTAAGGAACAGTAGGGCTTAAAATGTGGAATCATCACTGTTCTGATATATTTTATAGATGCCAGTTTCTTTTTCAGTGTACATATACCAAGCAACAGGGCTGGATCATGGTTGGAGATCTATTCCTTCCAAAGGAGAACAAGGCACACGTTTGCCACTTCACCTTTTGATTCTGGCCATATTTTGTGCTCTCACGGCGGGCATTATCGGTGGCCTTCTCGGTGTAGGTAGTGGATTTGTCATGGGTCCTTTATTTATGGAATTGGGAATTGCCCCTCAGGTGATGAGTTTGATTGAAACTTTAGACATTATTGAATTTGAATGTGTTAGTAAAGGACATCACATGGGAATTCACGAAGTGTTGCACCAGGTAGTAAGTGCCACAGCCACATTGGGAATGTCATTCTCTGCGTCTTTGTCTGTTGTACAGTATATCCTCTTGAGCAGCTTTGAATTTGTTTCAGGTTCCTCAGCAGATTGATTCACCTGGTTGATTCATTCACAGTTGCCTCTGATGACCAAAACGGAGGAGAAGAAAACACTTGGCTCATCCATTCACAGTCGCCGGCATCAGTGACCAGGGCGGAGGAGAAGAAGTGCACGTTGATCGATACACAGTGCCGTCGTGGTCAAAGCGGAGTATATTTATTTCTCTATTTTTTTCCTCCAGCTGCTGCCAAGTCACCCTCCAAATCAGCATGGTTAGTCAAAATCCTATTTGTTAACAATCAACATTTTCATGTTAGTAGAGAGTGTGACTTTTGCTCCTAAAATGTAACCACATGTGTATTTTTGCTTCTAAAAAAAGCATATGGTGCTGGACGCTCATGAGGGTAAAGCACATATGCATTTTTGCATCTTTACCCTTATAAAAATGATCAAATACACTTGCTAAGTGGTGCCTTATAATAAGGATCTGAGGAATATTCATTATTAGTACCCTTCTTCGTTTCTTTACCTACTTTCTCCATTAGATCGATTATTGTCGCCCTACCCCATGACTTTAAATTTTTGGAAAATTACCTTTAAAAAAATTTTAAAATTACAAAATATTAAAATAGATTTGTTAATAAAACTTGATTAGGAATCATGAAGGTACATAGGTTGGCGGGGTTTACTCAAATCTTGGGTATGTGTGATGCATATGAGGCTGAAGAATGGGCAGCCCTTTATGGTCTTCAATTGGCATGGGATGAAGGTATTAAGTTCCTAGAGGTGGAGTCTGACTCTAAAATCCTTGCTGATAAAGTTAACTCTGGTAGGGATGAGGATTCCTGTAGTCTGGTTTTTCTACAGATTCGGGATATGCTTCAGTGGGACTGGCAAGTTCAACTCGAGATATATCCCACGATAGCAAAATGTTATTGCTGATCTTTTAGCTAAGGAAGGAATCACTTCTTCTGATATTTTGCTTTCCTGTCCTAGTTATCTTAGGACTTTTGTTAACAATGATTGTATGGGACCGATCCCCTTTTAGTTATCCCCTTAATTTAATTGGCTGAGGCCTCTCTTTTACCAAAAAAAAAAAAAAAAAATATTTGGTTCTCTGTATGCCTTCGTCTAACACCATTACACCATGATGATTCGCTCACAGAGGGTGACACAAGTATCAGGAATGAGGTCTTTAGAGAATGAGCCCACCTTCTTCAGCATCCTCTTTGACGTATAGACTCGCTCACAAACAAAGATGTCATCAGAACTCTTCTCCCTTCCCCTCGAACTTTTTAGCCTTTGCTCTTCGGCGTGCCATTTTTTCACTCTAAAAGGTTGTCCTGCAATGACGACCGGGATTGCAGCCCCCAATAGAAACCACCACACTTCCACCATCACTGATATGCAAGTTAAGCTGCTCTTCTACCCTATCGTATATGCTGTACACTGAAAGAGACGGACGGCAGTAGGGTCGGACGGTGACAGCGAGTTTGATGGAGACGTGCGTCGAGCAAGAGGGAAGGCCAGGGAGTGAGAAACGGGAAGAACTGCAGAGGTTCTCTATGTCCTTTGCTTAATGCACCGTTCTGTGGGAAATGGAGCTTTACAAGTGGAGTTTTAATATGGAAGAAATGGAAGAAGGAACGGAAAGATATATATATATATACCTATTGAGGGATGGAGTACCAATCTCCGATGAGAAGAGATAAATCATCAGCAGGGTCAGGGAAAGGGACAGGAATTTTTGGTCTACTAAGGACTTTGATAGCACCAAGGGCACCAGCAGCTTTTTGAAAGCCAAGAGAAGGGAAATAGAAGTAACTTCCAATCTGATCTTTGACTTGAAGTGTGTAGGTGAAATTCTTCCCGGGAGGGATGGGACACGTGGTTCCATATACTCCATCTTGATAAAAGTTTCTCCTTTCTTGAACATTTGTTCTGTTCAATCAATATATTAAAGTGGTAAGAAAATGATATGATAGTAATTGATGAGGTTGGCGTGTGAGGTGGTTTGGTGGTGTTGGGTAGGTTTATTTCGTTGGCGACGGTGGAAGAAACTCTGTTTTATAATTAAATAATTCATGTTTTGTCCCTTTTTTCTCTTTCGGTGCATATAAGTTAAACCCACCCTTTCTATTGTGATCGAATTCAATAACGTAAGACTGTCATGCCAACGACCAGAGAAAGAAAAGGAAGAAGAGAAAGCTGGCAATCCGCACTCCAATTCAGATTCGACCAACATTTTTTTCTCAAAACAATAAAGAAACAAAAATGCAGATCAGTTTCACACTCACTATTTCTATATGAATTCTGTATGACGATGCATTTCTATGATCACACTCATGTTGGAATGGATTATGAATATAACTACAAGAGAGAAGAATTATTATATAAGAAAAGAGGTGCATAAGTGCTTGTTAAAGCGAGGTGTGATTGGTTGATCAATTATTATGCCACACAATAAAAAATAGTGTGTTAATATGGCTCAATTATATTGATAGAGGCCATGGAAGGCAAGTCAAGCAAAATGAAGCAGTATTTCAGGAGCATATATATATATATATTATAATCATGAGTGGGTTTTCGGCAAGGTAAAAAGATTAAGAAAGAGAGAGAGTAAAGACCAGGAAAGGAGGAAAGGATTAGGCAGGTTATTGAAGACATTAATGATGAGGTTTCCATTGGTAACAGAGTAGATTTCAGGTCCAGGGAATTGACCATTGATGAGAATGCCCTGCATTATCATGAGCAATGAACAAAATGAACATCATCTGAGGAGTAACTCAATAATATATATTGATAAGAAATGAGAAGGAGAAGAAGAAGAAGGAGAAGGAAAAAGACTTGTTGTTTAAAACCAAGGGGGTAGATATCGCCGTAGGAGATGTTCCAGGTGAAGAATCACTAAGGGTCCTCGGCAGCATCCAGAGGAAGAAGCAATAGCAGCCATGGAAAGCAAAAGCGAACCAAATATTAACGCACTGTTCACGTCTCACTCTCCATCCAAAAAAAAAAAAATTAATGAAACGACGTCTTTTTTAGGGGAGCGGATTATCTCAGTAGCAAAATTCTCCTCTTCCCTCAGTATCCTATAATTCTGTCCGTTCACACCATCCAAGCGTCAATAAGAGCTACACGTCGTGGGGGGTAAAAATATGGTCAGAAAAGAAAATGGGTTAAAAACAAATACATCCCAACCACCCATTCCAATTTAATCCTAACTGTCCATTATTCACATATCCCATCCGCTCCTACCAGACCTGATTCATTCTTGCGAACTCTAGCGTTTTCCAGACACAGACGCTCTTTTAGGCTTTTACCTTCCCTCTTGCTTTTTCATAGCAGAATTGCTCCGGTGACTACATTCAAGGCCTTAGCCATTGTTTTCGCCGTCATTCTCTTCTCCGTTGCTTTGGCTCAAAAGTCCAGCCTTTCACTGCTCCGGCTACGCGGCCGGTGCGGGCCGGATCTGTCTCCGCCTCTTTGGCCGTGATCGGTGCTTCGATCGTCATGTCTATGGTGGCCTTCTTGAAGCGGTAGATGTAGATCTGAGGGTGGAGCAGTAGTCCATTCATTTTCTCGAGATCTAGATTGTTTTGATTGAGTGAGTGGATCTACGGATACTTAGATTGAGCGAGTTTGTCCTCTGTTGCCAGTTTGTTTCCATATATTATATATATGTGTGTATTTAATATTTGATGATTATATGGTTGGTGGTTTTTATAAAATCATCATTGCTCCTAATCATCATTTGCTCGCTTTGTTCATCTCTATCCCTAACCGAATAACAAAGCAACCCGACGCTCCGTCCACAAGGAACCCGCCCGAATTCTCGAGTCGGACCTTAACCGTTAGCGCGATCTTCCTCGTCGCCGCCTTCTCCGACGAGTCAACACACCAAACTTCTCGCCCCCATTCCTTCCGTCGAGACTCTGGTCCTACCAATGAACCCATTGGTATTTTTGGGTGTTGAGGTTATAGCCAATGTGCCTTTGTTTTTGTTTTTTTTTTTTGGCGTTTAGTTTAGAACATTTGTACCTTTGGTTTTTTTTTTGGGTGTTTCGGTTAAAACCACTTGTGCCTTTGGTTTTTAAGGTTGATTGGTTTAGAGCCACTATTCCTTTGGTTTTTTTTGGCGTTTAGTTTAGAACGACTGTACCTTTGGTTGTTTTTTTTTTGGTGTTTCGGTTAGAACCACTGTTGCCTTTGGTTTTTAAGGTTGATTAGTTTAGAGCCACTGTTCCTTTGGTATTTTTAGGTGTTTAGTTGAGAGCCATTGTGCCTTTGGTTTTTGAGGGTGATTATTTTAGAGTCACTGTTCCTTTGGTATTTTTGGGTGTTTAGTTTAGAGAATCTATTCCATTGGTAATTTTGGATGTTTAGTTTAGTTTAGTTTAGAGAAACTGATATGTAAAAGCTGATACATATGTAAATGCTGATAGCCTGATACATTGCATTTACATTAAAATCTGATATGTAAATGCTGATACATTGCATTTACATTAAAATCATTTATCAACTCCAAATGCTGATACATTGCAATTGTTGCTGCCAAAAACCAAGTTACTGATACATTGCATTGTTATTGCAGGTGTTGTTTGCGAAATCCTTTATGCTGATTAAACATTGTTGATTCACCTACGAACTGATGGGACATTGATGAAGTTGTTGTAGAAGTTTGACCTTCACCTAAGAAGCAAGAAGCAAGAGCAATGTAGATATTAGTACATGGTCATAAAAAGTTGTAATACAGTAAATTTGATATAGTACAATGTGTATTAGCAAATGAAATTTGTATTTGGTATCTTGATGTAGTATACACATTAATTTAAATAAAAGTGACATTTTCCCCTTAACTTGCGTGCATTTCTTTTTTTTTTTTTTCTTTTTTTGTGGTACCTGACAACAAAACTTCTTGTTCAAATGCTTCCAATGATGGTGTTGGACAATGAAGAGTAGCATTAATAAGGTAAGCATATTATTAACATGAAAATTTTTTAACACACACATTAACAAAACAAATCAGTCAAATTAATTTTAGATAAACAAAACTCACCAACATCATACTAGTAAATGACTGAACTTGAGGTAGTGCTTGTAATGTCGTAGGTGCAGAACATGAAATTGGAGCATCTAATTCCTCCATTCTTAACTTAGCTTGGGACCTACTTTTCTTTCCCAAACGATCAGGCCAAGCCTCAAATCTTTTCCATCTCTTTGTTCCATGTCTCTTTTTAATACCCTTGGGTAGTTTATCTTGTAACCCATCCATCTTCTTGGTTTCTTGGTTGCCACATTTTTCCTTACTTCCATCTTCCTTGTTCTCATCATTATTTGAATACCTTAGCCTTGAACGGAAGTCTCTTGCTTCATTATGAAGTTGTATTATAGAGTTGTGGATAAAGGCAGAAGTCTCTGGACAATTAGACATTTCAGCTGCTAATGTTATCATCATATGACATAAGTGTCGATATGTTTGTGTGCTCCGAAGCTTTGGATCCACTTATATTTCACTTCCTTTAATATCATGTATTACACCATCTCTAGCATCTTTGGTCCATCTTTTTAAAATATATTTTTCTGGAAGTTTCCTTACTTCATTTGCCTCATATATTTTTAAAGCATGACAACGCAATATCCCAATAGATTCAAAATGCCTACAACTGCACCATACGAATAATCATTTCGATCAAATGTCAATGTCCACTTTTTTCTTCATTAACCATGGTACCAGTATATGTGAATAATGGACCTTTCTCATCCCGAGAGGAGATACATGTGGCAAAAAAGAGATCAAGTTGCTCTTGGAACAACTCCAACACTGAGGCGGTGTAAATCTCAGCAACTTGACATAAGATAGGTGAACTTTGGACTATCAATCTTGGCCTTTTCTCCCTTGCTTCATATTCACATTTCATCTCGTTGTACCTCTTATCTTCAACAACCCGCTCAAGACTTTTGAAGAATTCTCCCATACTAACACTTGGGTTTGTAATACTTTTGATATTTGCATTAACACTTTTACTTATCTGTGTGCTACGCATACCAAGAGTTGTATTGTGCTTCATATAACACCACGCCCATTTCTCTTTGATTTCATATATAGACTTCAGCCATGAGTTGTCCTCCAAATTGAATGATGATATTAGAGAAGTCCATGTTTCTTCAAATTGGAACTTGTCATCAATCGCAAACATGCACTTATTGAAGTCACGCAAAAAATGTGAACCGCCCTTCATTTTATTTCCCAGGTGTTTTATTCCATTTTGCTCAATATGCCATGTGCATAATGCATGCTTCACTTCAGGGATAACTTCATGTAGTGCTCTTGTCATTGCTTGATCTTGGTCAGTAAAAATCGTTGCAGGTTTCTTTTGCTTGTTTGCTTTCAAGAAAGTTTCCAACAACCACTTGAATGATTCTATAGTTTCATCGTATAACAAAGCCGCACCTAAAATTATAATTCCTCTAAAATGATTGAGTCCTGAAAATATTGCAAGAGGCCTATGATTATTGTTTGTGCAGTATGTGGTATCCAATGAAATTACGTCTCCAAAATAAGCATAATCTACAAGCATTCGAGCGTCTGCCCAAAAAATATTTGTAATTTTATCCTTCATATCAAGCTGGTATGAATGGTAAAATGAAGGGTTCTATGTAATATGTTCTTCAAAATAATTCAATAAGCATCGAACTTCCCCATCCACCAAACTTCTTCGTCGTTTAGTCATCAAATAATTTTTCATATCCACTCTAGTGAAACCAAGATTACCTCGCCCACCTACTTGCTTACTCATAAGGTCAAAACTTGCTTTTTGTTGAAGTCCAGCATCCCTGGCCAAATCAATCTCATCAACCTGTGCATCACTAGTTTTCCTTTGAGACCTCATCATATGCACTGTTTCTTGAAGATGTAATGGGTGGTTGTGTTTTTCTATAAAGTTGATGATCTTGAATTTACCTTCCACTAATTTAACTGTCATTCCAGCCTGACAATCAGTCCTGGTCTCAGAACGATGGTTGGTAGTTGGAGTGCACCTTTTATCTGGTCTTCTTTTACCCTCTTTTGAACATACATATCGTAGCTAATAATTGTCTTCTTATCTTTCTTACTTTTTGTCAATCCATTTTTCTTTGCACTTTGAAGCCTACTTTACAAGCATAGGGCCCGTTTGGGAATCTTTGTGGGAAAAGTGGCTTTTGTTTCGATGGACTTTTCTTAATTGACTTTTCTCGATGGACTTTTTCGATGTGATTTGTGTTTGGGATAGCAGTAGCAGAAGTGGCTTTTGTTTGTAATGGGAACTTGTTTGGCATAGCTTAAAAAAAGATAGATGAGATGGAAAATGACTGAAAAGGGCATGATTCAAATTCTCACACACACACACACATATGTGCCGTATAAAATGTAATAATTTGGGATAAAAAATCAAAAATAAATATAAATGTACCAAATAAAATGGTAAAATTCCATTAAATAAATTACAACACAATAAAGTGCTTAATCAAACCTAGTCCCTACAAGTTCATTTCGATTTCATCACGAAGATCATTTGATGAGGATGCTTCATCAAGTGGATCATCATTATCAAGTGGATCATCATTATCTTCATCACCTATATTTCCTTCTTCAGCTTGATCAAATTCCACATCATTTTGGGAATATCTCCGGATAAAATTATGTATCCCCATTGTTGCGCAAACTATGCGGACTTGTGTTCGAAATTTATATGGGGGCATATTTTGCAAGATGCGAAACCTATTCTTCCAGACTCCAAATGTCCTTTCTATCGTACACTGAAACTGGAATGATAAAAATTGAAGTACTCATTGGGATTTCGAAATCCCGATTGTCGCCTAAATTCGGAAGGTGATACCGCTCACGTTTATATGGACCAATATATCCAACTGGTGTTGGATAGCCAGCGTCGACCAAGTAATATTTCCCTGATAAATGTTGAACACAAGTACAACATTGTTAAATTATAGGAAATGTGAAATAAAGACTAAATTAAATGTAATTGAAGTAGGGATGTTAGAGATATACCTTGAGGTGGATGAGGGAAGTTCATAGTTGAAGACTCGGCTTGATCCGGAAGACACGAGCATCATGTGCGTACCTCCCATCCCGCCAACACAAAAGTAAAGCACATATCCCAATCACAGATGACCATGATATTCGTGTTGGATATCCCTTTCTTCCAATATATTTGTCTTGTTTGGATTGGCTTACCACACACACGATGTGAGTTCCATCAATTGCTCCTATGCAATCTTTGAAAAATGGGTGATATCGTGGATCACTTGGGCTATTTTTGTGTGACAACGACGAAACTCCGGATCAAGTGGTTTGATATTTTTTGTTGCAAGCTTGTAAGCAACTTTTAAAACCTTGTGGAAAATCCTACTAACGTTTCGCTTTGAATGTTGAAATCGTTCTTGGACTATTCGATTTCCTTGTCCATGCCCAATTTGTATATAAAAATATGGCAACCATTTCTTCAACGCCGATTTCCCGAGTGGATCGTAATCCATGTTCCCTCAAGTTAGAACATAAGTGAATGAATACTTGTTTTTCAACTCGGAAATTTTCCTGACATACTACATCATGGCCTTGCAAAACCTCCTGTAGCCACATTGCCCCTGTTTGCTTACTAGTTCTACGTGGTTGTTTGTAAAAAGAATGTGCGGCATACCGAGCCATCAAGTTACCAATTTGTGCATATTTTGTCATTTTTTTCGTTTATAATAGCAAGTTGTAGGGACCTTCTTTCTTCATAAGACAATTCTTCTTCCTACGAACCGTCCGAAATATCCTCATCGCTCGAACTTGCCATGGAAATATAATGAAACTGTGTGAATGCCAAGACTTAACCAAATCATCACCAATAATAAGTTTCATTAAATTTGGAAATAAATAAGTGTCATACAATATATAAAATTACTAATGTAAATAAATAAATATGCATCATACAATATTTAAAAGTACTAATGTAAATAATTTTTTTAATGGTTGGGGCCGGTTGCCAATGTGGGCTATTGTAGGCATGCTCACGCAACCAATCCATCAAGGCACATTTCTCTCCTTTTAGGCCTAAAAACATGTTCTGAGGCGTTCGGTGCATCATCATATTACAACATCGCCTTCGAAAATCACTGTCACTGACAATCTCCGGAATGGTAAGTAATTCAGCTACAATGGCACTCATTCGATCATCACATTCATTCAACTTTTTGAGGACAACTGTGCTATCCTTAGATGCGTCAGCTATCACACTTACAGCATCAACTAATGTTTTTTTCTTTTTTGTTCCACTTGTCCCTTCACCCCTCTTTCTCTTCCCAATGCTTGCTGAACCACTAGGTTGGCTAGGTTGGGTGTTGGATGTCAAGTTCATGCACTCTAAATCTACTGGCACCTGCACACTACCTCCATTATTAGTGCCTTGAAGCTCTTCCTCACTATCACCTGAACCTTCTTGTAGGTCCATTTGTGGTCGGTACACATCTTCTTCATCATCACCAAGTGACACTCGTCTAGTTGCCGATGGACAGTCCATATCCTCTCCCGATGCTAAAACATCCCGAATATTATTCGCAATTCTACGGCAAAGTTCAATCCTTTATACCTATATTTTCCATATGCCTTATTCTCCGCATGCAAAAAATTAAGCGATCCAGATTTTTCCACATAAACCGTCAGTCATGAGGAATAAGCATTTCGAAAGGCATCCGAGTACACTAATCTCTTGAGAAGCAGATAGGCAAGGGAATAATATTTGATAATTGTTGCAGTAGTGTACTCATAAATAGCCGAAACCAAGGTTTAATAGGTAATCAAATAGAGAAATATGGATTCCCGTGAAAGAATTTTCTAAATAATACAGGTTGAAAGCGTTAGCGACCTAAACAAAAGAAAAGCTTAGAAGAACAAGGTCATGGGATGAACTAATTCTATGACCTCATAACTTATCCTCAAAGGTTTAATCACACATTTAATTTGCACCTCCTCACTAATTAATATTCACAAACATTTAAATGAATTTTCTTGGTCATCAAATCAGTAGATACTTTGTGAGCTTTTTGAAACTAATTTCACTCACTCAAAATTCTTTTATAATACTCAATCAAAACTTAAGTGCTAATAAATTGCAAGGTGTTGATATCATTGCCGGCTACTAATTAATTAAAGAATTTGGGTCAATTACCCTATAACTTGATGTTCAATCCTTTAATACACTATCCAAAGACTTTGTACCAGAGCAATCAAAGGAAAGATATCTTAACAACAACCACCAACATCATTCACAAGATTGTTGTAATTGACAAAAAATTGATAAGGACTCAAATAAGCCAGAATGAAACAGTAAGCTTATAAAAGTCATTCAATAACAAGAGCATGGTGAAATCGATAAACTACAAGTGCTAAACAGTAAGCTATAAAAGTCATTATATCAGTAACAAGAGCATCAAAAAGAAATCCCCAGAATGAGAGTTTTGGAAAGAAAACAGGCACAACTTCATTATATCAGTAAACTATAAAAGTCACCAAGTCACAATATCTTGAACAAAGTAGAACTACAAGCGCTAAACAGTAAGCTATAATTTACTCAAAACAGGGCTAAACATTTTGAACAAAGTAGAACTGCAAAAGGCACAATATCTGCAAACCTGATAAAAAATTGGAAACTACAAGCGCTTAGCATCTGCAAACAAAGATCCGGCGAGATCAACGGTGACAGCGGTGTAGAAGAAGAAACAGATCGATTTCGTGGAATTGAAGCTCAAAGAAGAACTGAATTGAAGAGGAGACGAGGTAGGTCCTTTAATAAAGAATAGGAGGTAGTTCAACAATGAATGGAAGGTCGGTCGAATTAATGTCTGGAACAGATGCGAGGTAGCATGAATAGGAGGTAGGTCGGATAATTCTCTGCTCTCCATCGCCATCTCCATTAATTGCTGAGCTTTCGAATTAATGGCGAGAACGGTGATGAGACCAGCGAAGAATTAATGGCGAACGGGCGTGCGACCGGGCGAAGAAGAGAACGAGACCATTAGAAGAGAACGAGACGGGCGAAGGATGAGAGCGGCGAAGTAAATGGGATTAGAAAAGCGAATACGAGGTTGCTCGAAGAATTGAAGATGAGGACGGGCGAAGTAATTCTTTGAGGAGATGAGAGGTAGGTCGGACGATTGAAGAGGAGAGGATGGGAGAGACCGAGAGACCGAGAGACCGAGAGAGAGAAGGCACACGACTTTTTGGGGCAAAATGGTCAAAAAGAAAAGGCTGGCTTTCAATGGACTTCTAATGGGATGATAAGCAACCCAATGGGAGCTTCAAAAAAAAAAAAGTCCATTACCCATCAAAGTCCATCAATTTTTTAGGGTTCCCAAACAGTCTTTTTTTTTTTATGGACTTATTATCCCATCTAATGGGATAATAAGTCCATTTGGGGTGTTCCCAAACAGGCCCATATTCATTCCAACATTTCCATGCCTCCTCTAGATCATCAAATTCTTTTCCTAATCTAGGACCCAAATGACTTTCCATATTATTGAAACCACGAAAAGGTAAATTTATGCAGCAGATAAGAAAATTTCATTAGAAAATGATAAATTACAAAATCTTTTTTTTTTTAGACAAATGAGAAATTACAAAATAAAACACTACTTTTGTGGTCATTTGAAGTGAAGTTATTTGAAAATCTTACAAAATCCTCACATAGTGCTGTATAAAAAACATGGTCAAATAAAATATGCTTTTATTTATTTATTGGGAAAATGCTATTTTCTGGTCAAATAAAACGTGCTTATTGGTAGTGTGTTGAATCAATTCTTGAAGCTGGTTTATGACATACACGCCAGAGCAATAAATAAATAAATATATATATATATATATATATATATATATATATATATATATAAAGTGTGTTGTGTGTGTGTTTTTAATTACAGGCTCTTGTACAGGCATTTATTTATTCTATCTACTATGTACAATGGATCTCCAACACATGAATACATATAAGGTATAAATCTAATAATTTTCTTTGAGAATCGCATGGGTGAAGCATTAAATAACAATTATAATTCATAGCAAATAGAAAATTAGACAGAGCATTTGAATACCCTTTTGATCACCGTCTTCCCCAACTACGCCGTCGTCCTCCTCCTCCCCCTTAGTGACGGCAGAACCACTTCTTTCCCAACTCGCATGGTAACTGATTTTTCAGTTCGAGCCCTTTGTCTGTGTGCGTTTCAAATGGAGCCTTTGTCCGCGTTCTTGGTTTTTGAGGAAAATGGTGATTGTGGAAAATTTCCCGCCACTGTCGGTGATGATTTTCGCAGAAAAGAATCTGGTTTAGTATTTAAATGTATGGACGGTCGGGATTAAATTGGAATGGGTGGTTGGGATGTATTTGTTTTTAACCCATTTTCTTTTCTCACCATATTTTTACCCCCCACGACGTGTAGCTCTTATTGACGCTTGGATGGTGTGAACGGATAGAAATATAGGATATTGAGGGAAGAGGAGAATATTGTTACTGAGACAATCCGCTCCCCTTTTTTAGTTTGCTGCAGAAAAGTTTTCTGTAGTTGAAGCAGAAATGATTTCCTCTATATATATAGCCCAAAAGCGAACATTTCAACTAGTTCCTACATTTAAGATCGTATTTGGTATGGAAGATCTCAAAATTCTAAAGTAATTTCCTATGAATTAGAATTTTATATTTTTTATGGGTTTTGTGTGAGATAATAAGACAAAAAAAGGGTAAATGCAAGAAAGATAATAATTTCTTTTGTTCTTTCATGGAAGAGACCACCAAATAAAGTACGAACATTTATTTTTACAAAAGTATCTTTTCGTGCTGTTGAATATAATGCAAAAATATTAACTATGAAGGGTTTTACATTTTAAGATATATTTTCAGAAGCCTTAATAGATAAGAAAAATAACCACCCTACGACTTTTGTTCGAGTCATCATCCAACCTCATCAGATGTTATTTTGCAAACGGCAGAAATTACAATATATGTATGTGTATATATACTTACTAAACAGTTATCTTATAATCAACATTGTAAAATATCAATAGTCTCCACAAAACTTAATTTATTAGATGCAGTTAAATTTCATATTCATTTGAGTGTTGACTAAAATAAAATTAATTGTGGGGTTAAGGGAAAATTTTCCAATTAATTATAATTATTTGGATGCCATATGTATATTTATCAAAAAAGACAAAATAGAGTAATTTGCTAGGACGGGAAAAAGGACATGGATTTTCAATATGGTAAGTCATCCACTGTTACCTATCTTCTATTTACCTTTGCCCGCTCTGTCTCATTCTTACGTCGGTCAAGTTTAGAGTTGGAAAATCAGATTGAGTATATCAGGCCGGCCCATTTGAGTCCTAACCATTTAAAAGTCGAGTTTAAAATTGGAGATGCTAAATGAAGTTGGCCTTACAGGGTCGAGGGCTTAAAAGGGCTTCCCGTTAGACCCTTTAATTTTTTTTTTCATTAACTTGAATTGAGGCTTCATTAAATTGACAACCCATCATTCTTCTCGGACTTTTTTTTTTTTTTTTTATCGGAATTCTTCTCAGACTTCAAGACTTCACTAACCGCCTTTGATGATGCATTTGATGTACGTTTTAATTTCAAAGTGCCAATCGTGTTTGTTGGATGTCGACTAATATTTACTTAAATGTTTTACAATGACATAAGATTATCAAGATATTTATGTAAGTATAGATTATTCTTCTATGAATAAGTCCGAATTGGAAACTTATTTGAAAAACCAATACCGAAAGACTAATAATTGGAAAGAATTGGATGTCTTGAACTGGTGGAAGAACAATTATCAACGATTTCCGATTCTTTCAAACATGACAACTAATATTCGAGCATTCCAATTACTACGGTAGCTTGTGAATCGGCTTTCGTATTGGTTCACGTGTTCTAACAAAATATAGAAGTTTCATTCTTCCATGTAATTTTCAAGCTCTTATTTGTACTCACAATTTGGATGCATAGATTCACATATAATGATAATTTAATAATTTGTATGTATTTTATATTTGTTATAAAGTTATGTATCCATTTAAGTACATCACATAATAACTCTACTCTAATTTTATGATTTGGTTTATTATTTGTTGCAGATAAAGATTATGGATGTATTCATGATACGAGAAACAAAATTCTTAATATTTTTACCCATGAAATAGAGCCTACTACTCAAAGTGAAACACAATCAAATGCCTTGTTGTAATTTATTAATTATATTTCGTTAAAAAAATTGAGAAAAAATAGTTAAAATTTGGAATAATAATTTAAATTTACGTAGGGCCGGCCACGGTCCTGGTGTTCTTAGGTCTGACTTTAAAAAACAGATATTTTTCTTACCTCGGGCTTAAAAAAGTCAGCCCTTTAGACTCTAACCCTTCAAAACCGGACCTGTAAGGCTGGACTGGTCTTGATTCCGTCAGTTCACATGCATGTGTTGTTATTCATGATGCTTTCGGGTTTATTATACATGACAGAAAAGTTGTGGAGCCGATTGATGGGGAACCATGTTCCTAATGCTGACATTCTTTTGGTTAAAAATTTAGGTTAAAAAAGAACAATAATGACAATTTCTACCATTAAAATCGCCACTCCATTGGATAAAGTATTCATCGTTAGGGTAGTGAGAGAGTTGGTGGCAGTGGCGGAGCCACACTAGTACCAATGTGGCTAAGTGTAGACACAAAAATTTGAAAAAATATATATAATTTGAAAGAATTTGATGACAACATGTATAGATAGTATAGTTGGTTAATACTTTACACCCTTAGTCACAAGTCGCTAGTTTGAGCCTCCCATCTTCCTTTATCCTCATTTTCCCCCCATTTTCATCTTCACGCCCCGCTCTCGTCTCCAAGTCTCACTCTCAATCCCCATTTTCATCTTCATCGTTCTCTCACCACTCTCACTTTCCATCGATCTCTCCATTCTCTCACTCTCCATCGATCTCTCTGTTCTCTCACTCTGTTCTCGTTTGCAAATCGTCCACCGTCACTCTTCGTCCTCTTCGCTCTCGTCCACCGTCGGTCTCCGTTGTAGTATCCCAACTCTCTAAATCGTGCAACCACGCCTCGCTCTCGTCCACCGTCGGTCTCTGTTCCAGATCCCCCTCTCAATGGCTCAACCGTCGCACAACAAGGCCGGGTCAATCGATTTTGTCTCGAGGTAATTTTCCAGATTCCCCCTCTCAACGGTAATTTTCCAAATCCCCCCTCTTAATCAATTCTGATCAATATCACAGTATCTGTTAGTGCCACTCATTACGGGGATTCAGAGACTACGGTGGTTCATGGGTCTGAATTAGAGGAATATGTCGACCAAAAGGTTGGCCAATGTCGAGCAACGTGGCTCTGCAAGAGCAAATCTAGTATCTACGATGGATGCTGTTCATGAAGTGGCCATTTACTTTCATAGGTTTTATAATCTAGACTTTTTCGAACAAGGGTAAGCTCTAGTTTCAGCAGAACTGATGAATTCTGGTGAATGTTGTTTCATATATTTTATGTATTCCTTTTGATTTTTCAATGTTAGTTATGTAATGTAGATGGTACAAAATCGAGGTTACTTTGTGATGGGAGGACGATGATGATTCCTATCCTGGGATTCCAACCAGAGTAGTTCAGTATGAAGGTGAATGTATTTACAATCTTTTGAGACATTGGTGATTCATTTCAGCTATTTCTCTATAGTTGGACATAATTAATTCATAGAGCTACAAGGTTAGGTTCACTGAGAATTTATGCCTATTTGATTAGCGTGTTTGTCCATGTAATTTTGTTCCTAGGTCCAACAACATATGATGAACAAGTTCTTTTTATTATCAAGTAGTTAGCTAAAAGCTTGAAGCTTACAATGCGCTTGCCAATCAATTTTTCTTAACAGATAAGGCTTAAGGAGTGAATTGCTTTGCTTTTTAATTCTCGCAATGCAGGTGAAATCTGAGAATCCATCTTGATCTTTTGTTGCAGCTCCTAAAGTGGGTTACGGCAATTTATGTACAGTTTGGAAAATAGATGATACAGACAACAGTTTTTTGACACCACCATTTCGAATCAAATATGCAAGGCAGGATTTGAATCTTTCCATTATGATCTCATTCTACCTTTCTTTTGCTGGATATGAGGTCTGTAATTGTCTTATCCCATGATAGTTTGATACGACCTATAATATATATATATATATATATATATATAGAGGGTTTCTTTATGTTGAATAAATCAACCACGTAGCTGACACACCCAAAAACAGATAAAATGGAGAAAAGCTTGTTGAAAGCATGATTTTTTTTTTTTTTTTTTTTTTTTTTTTTTCATATGATGTGATGACTTCCTATTTTTAATTGATTTGAAATATATTTTGATATATTTAGGAAGTCACCAATGCTAAATTAAAGAGATTTTGTTAAGATTTTAAGGGATATCAATCAGGATGCATTATTAGTTGATTTCAATTTAAAATAGAAGCTTTTGAGTTTAGGAAATAAATAATAGTAATAGGAAGTTTTCTAATAGAATAAAAATTCAGTTTTTATTATTGTTATTATATAACTTCCTTTTCTTGTTCACAATCAAAAGCACCAGGGGCGATTATTTCCAATTTGTTGCTTTGCAATGTTGAAGAATTGAATAGACAAATGGGCCCCACAAATTGAATGGACTTGAAGACCTAAATTGAAGAGAAAAAGAAAGCACGATTAGAGGAAAGTAAAACTGGAGGTGTCTGGTGGTTATAAAAAGAGGATTATTCATCATCATAAGGGATATACCACGCACGACACAATAAAGAGAAGGAGATCAGGGAGACGCTGAACGAGAAGGAACGAAGAAGCAGAGGCTTAGCGTTTCAGTTCTCTTCATCATTTCCACGGAAAGACGAAAGGACTGTGGAGGCGACGGAGAAATTTTCTTTCCTCTCTCTCTCTTTATTCTTTGAACACGAGTTTCATTTTTGTTATGGATTTGAATAAAGCCATGTGTGGCTAGTTGGTTTTGCAATCTAGAGAACCTATGAACTTGTTTGAGTTTTAGAGATTATTCCCATGATTGGTTTTGCTTAATTTTATTCAGTTTATTTAATCCTGTGTTTATTGCTATTGCTTAGTGAGTGGCCACCATTGAGCATGTTATGGGGATTTAGGGTTGGACTTGAAAGAGAGAATCCTAAATTGACCTTGGGAATAAATAATGTGGAATTAGGTTTAAATTTAACGTGAAGTTAGGTTTTAATCTAATTTGCGTCTAGGATAAACATATACCTAGAAGCTCGCATAGTCAAATTAGAGTGAGCCCGATTTGAATTGCACCTTAATTAATTTGTGAGACATTGCATAATTAATTGCATAATTATTTGAGGTAGGTGTATAAGTGGACCGACAGACACTTATAAACATTAATACTCTAGATTAGCTGATCAAGTTAAGTCAAAATTAATTTGGTGGGAATAAAATCTAAGAATCAAATAAGGGATTAGTGACTCTAGGTTGCTCGTTATTAGTGTGTGGTTAGTTTGTTTTAATTTTAGTTTCAATTTCTTTTCTCTAATTAAATTAAATTTGGTTTTCTCAACTTAAACGAAATTGTGAAATTAATCTTAACTAAAGTTGTGATACTAAGTCGCCGTGGGAGCGATACTTTTCTTATCACTTTTTTACTTGATACGGCCCGTATACTTGCGGAGTTTATAGGCTTTAAAATTTTGCCCTATCATGATGTTTTCATGTTGGCTTGGCCTTTTGGGGTTTTACAACAAGGCGGACTGAAAGCCCTAAAAATGTCCCGAGTTATTATAAATTCGATGTAGTAATATAGTATGACAGTTAACTAAATATTGAAATTCTTGAAAGAAGTGGAAAAGGCCCCTTAGCATGTACAATATAATGAAAACATAAATAATGCACAGAGCAAAAAGAACTTGGGAAAGAAAACAAACCAAACAAACATGAACTTTGGGCAATAAACAAGCAATTACGGTAGTACATCATAATTATGTGTCAAAATCAGTTTATAAAAGTGTATCAATTCCAATTATGCTCGCTGATGTTTCTTTAAAATTGTTGAATGTATGGACATGACTATTTTCTGATTAAAACTTTCTTTAAAAAAAGAAAAGAATTCGGGCCGAATCCTGCTACTGTGCATCTACCAACATTAAATCCTAACTTTACCATTGGTTGGTGGAGAAGACAATAAGACTAAAAGGTGTCCTCGAAACAAAATAATTACATGACACATGGTGGAGACAATCAAAAGAAGAGCACTTTATCAAAGAGAAAAAGGAGCACTAATGGAGTGGCGATTTTAATGGTAGAAATTTTCATTATTGTTCTTTTTTAACCTAAATTTTTAACCAAAAGCACACCAGCATTAGGAACACGTTTCCCCATCATTCGGCTCCACAACTTTTCTGTCATGTACAGTAAACCGGAAAGCATCATGAATAACAGCGCATGCATGTGAACCTAACCAATGAAGGAGACATAACACCGAGCAAAAAAAAAAAAAATGAAGGAGACATAACAATGAGACAATGGTAAAAGGAAGAACAGTACACTGCAATTACAATAGATGACTTAGCATATTGAAAAGGGAAAATCTCATATAAATATCATATAAATTTGAAAACCCCCAAATGTTTGTTGAATTTGTTAAAGGACTTAAATGTACTAAAGACCATATGAGAATTTACAAATTTGGGTGATATTACTCTTTTGCCTTTAGTTTTAAATAAATTAAAAAAAATTAAAAAAGCCGAGAAGGGCCGTGACGGCTAGTGCGATGGTTTCTTTTTAGGGGTGGGGTTTTTTGTTTTGTTTTTTGTTTTTTTAAAAAAACATTCATTGAAAGTGTGGGAGGTGGGGTTCAAACCCCCCACCCCCCACGCATCCATGGGGCCAAGTGGCCCAGGTGGCACTTGGTTCCTTTAATATATATATATATATATGCGTTAACAAATATATATATTCTTCTTAACATTTTTCAACGGTAGTTACATTTCTTTCAATGGCATTTACAAAATTTTCAACGGCAATTTTTACAACTTTTTTTTTTTTTAGGTTTACCTTTTTTTTGCCTCTCGAGGGAAAACAAAAAACTAATACATTATCACAAATCTTTCAACGACATTTACAAATCTTTCAATGGCGTTTACAACTTTTTTTTGAGGTTTACCTTTTTTGCCTCCGAGGCAAAAAAAAAAAAAAAAGCATTATCACAAATCTTTCAACGGTAGTTACAAATCTTTCAATAGCATTTACAAAATTTTCAACGGCATTTACAACTTTTATTTAGGTTTACATTTTTTGCCTCTGACGAAAAAAAAAATGCATTTTCATAAATCTTTCAACGATAGTTACAAATCTTTCAATGACATTTACAAATGTTTCAACGGCATTTACAACTTTTTTGAGGTTTACCTTTTTTTGCCTCCGAGGGGAAAAAAAAAAAATGCATTATCACAATTCTTTCAACGGTAGTTACAAATTTTTCAATGGCATTTACAAAATTTTTAACGGCATTTACAACTTTTTTTCGAGGTCTACCTTTTTTTCCGAGGGAAAAACAAACCAAAAAAGTCGTAAACGCCGTTGAAAATTTTGTAAATTCCATTGAAAGATTTGTAACTACTATTGAAAAATTTGTGATAATGCATTAATTTTTTGTTTTTCTTTCAGAGGCAAAAAAAGGTCAACCTTAAAAAAAGTTGTAAATACCATTGAAAATTTTGTAAATGCCGCTGAAATATTTATAACTCGGCCGATCCAAAAAATGTGAAGAAGAATATATATATTTATTAAGGGATTATCGTTTGTTATGTTACTTAACATAAATTATATCAAGTCACCCCAAAACTACATCGTTTTGGGGTTAGAAGAATTAATGAACTCTCAAAACGATGTAGTTTTGGGGTTAGGGGAATTAATAAAGGATCTTTTAGTAAAATTCATATAATAAATATAAAAAAAAAATACCAAAACATCCTTTATTAATTCCCTTAACTCTCAAAATGATGTAATTTTGGGGTGACTGACATAATCTTATATTAAGTGACATAACAAATGATAAACCCATTTATTAATGCATATATATATATATATATATATATATATATATAAAAGAAACCAAGTGGCGCAGTGGTTGGGCCACTTGGCCCCATATGGATATGTGGGGGGTGGGGGGTTTGAACCACCTCCCACACTTTCAATGAATTTCTTTTTTTTTTTTTTAAAAAAAAAAACCATCGCCGATGCCGTATGGGCTTTTCCGCGAGGGTCATTTTTATTTTTAAAATTTATTTAAAACTAAAGGCGAAAAGGTAATTTCACCCGAATTTGTAAATCCTCATATGATCCTTAGTACCTTTAAGTCCTTTAGCAAATTCAACAAATATTTGAGGATTTTACAAATTCATATGGTATTCATATGAGATTTTTCCTATTGAAAATCCATGTCCTTTCCCTTCCCAAAAATTACTCTCGTCTTTTTGGATAAATATATATGGCATTCAAATAATTATAATTAATTGGGAAAATTTCCCTTAACCCCACGATGAATTTTATTTTAGTTAACCTTTAAATCAATATGAAATTTAACTTCATCTCATAAATAAAAATAAAATTAAGTTTTGTGGACTGTACTATTGATATTTTACAATGTTGATTATAAGATAATTAGTTACTAAGTAACACATACATACATATATTGTAATTTCTGCCATTTGAAAATTAACATCTGATGAGGTTGGATGACTCCAACAAAAAATCTTGGAGTGGTCATTTTTCTTATCAATTAAAGCTTCTGAAAATATCTTAAAATGTAAAACCCTTCATGGTTAATATTTTTGCATTATATTCAACACCACGGAAGGTACTTTTGGCAAAATAAATGTTTGTACTTTGTTTGGTGGTCTCTTTCACGAAAGAACAAAAGAAATTATTATCTTCCTTGCATTTACCCTTCATAGTTATTAGTTAATGTTTGCTCCGTTGTGATGAATTACGCATTAAAAAATTAAAAACAAAACATACCAGAATGTTAATCAACAACATCCTAAATATCATAACCAGATATGGACTTTTGTGCTTATCACTGTGCTAGAGATATGCTTTGTCTAAATACAATTTCAGTTATCTAGATTTAAAATTTTTAGCTAATACTTTTTATATAATAGAACATTTTGAAAAAAGTAACAATTAAAATATTAACTTTTTTTTATAGATTTGGTATACTCCAAAATAATTCTAGCTAAAAAAAAGTACACATCAAAATAAATTTCCATGTATAAATAATAGTGAAACAAAATTTGAATCTTAACCGTTCATATTAGATCTAGACATGTGAGATTTCAATGCTCATTACTGTTAGGATGTGTTTGGTTTGAAAGAAATGGAGGGGAGTTTCCCTCCCTCCTTAGTTGAAAAGTCAGATATATCCATAAATTACATAATTTTTCACATCATTTTTTGTACAACCATTTCACATTATGGTCATATTTGACTTTTTATACCAACAAGGGAGGGACTCCCTCTTAGCCCTTCAAACCAAACACACCCTAATATGAGCAGCAAAGCGAAACTCAACTCCAAACATGGACTATAAAATGCGCATTACTATTAAAAAAAAAAAGATTTTTAGACCGCCTCATTTAGACCAGATTATAGAGAACCATGTTTAAAAAGTGTAACGATGGTAGTTTCGTAAATATAAAGAACTTTTTTAGACCAGATTATAGAAGATCCGATTTGAAAAGTATGACCTGATGTGGATTGGGCGTAAATATAAAGAACACTTTTTAGACTAGATTATAAGAATCTGTTCTAAAAAGTATGACTGGTGGCAATTTCGTAAATATAAAGAACTTTTTTTAGACTGGATTATAGAGGATGAGGTTTAAAAAATATGATCGGTAGCAGTTTTGTAAATATAAAGAACACTTTTTAGATCGAATTATAGAGAATCAGGTCTAAAAGCTAAAAAAATATCTATTATTTTTAAGACGGTTTGTTATAAACAACCAATTTAAAAGATGAAACCTTTTACACCTTATATTATTTATAACCGGTCTAAAAGATAAATTTTTACCAAAAATTGAATTTCTCATCCAAGGGACTCTTGATTTTTTGTCTTGTGGTCTTGCTCGTTGCCAAAGGCCAAGCATCTCGTGAATGCTCCTTTTGTATTGTTGTATCCTTTTAAACCGATCGCTTAGATTTGTATTATGTTAGTCGAGACATTTTTTTTCTTTCTGTGATTTTGGATCTGTTCACATGTATCGACTTTTTTCCTTCCTCGTTTGTGCTTGTCGCTGGTTAATTGGTGATCGAATGGGCTTAACATTTCTGCAGCTGTGGCAGAAAAAGAAATCTACAGCAAGATAAAACGGCGACGTCTTTTCCTCTTTTCTAATACACTTAGGACATTAAAAAACTCTCCACCCACGCTAAAGAACAGAGGAGAAACACTGAGAGCAAGGGAGAGAGGATCTAAGCAGGATGACGCGGGGGAAGCAGAAGATCGAGGCACAGAGAAGAAGCGCTGAGAAGAATCAGAAACCGAAGGGGTCACAGCTTGAGGCCTGAGCTGTAGGGCTAAAAGTCGTCTATCCCATTTGCAAAGGCGTGAGCAATTAGAGCTAATTCAGTTCAAAGGCTCAACAACTAGAGCAACTCTGCTGAATGTAATGTGTTAGCCATTGGGTTTCCCAGAATCACCAAGTGTCAGCTTTACTGCTAGAGACTTGATAAGGGGTTTGCTTGTGAAAGAGCCACTTCATCATCTTGCTTATAGAGATGGAGCCATTGAGAGACAAGAGGCAGTTGAGAGCTAAGAAAAATGCTGAGAGCGTGAGATGGAGAGGGTAAGTCCGAGAGAGAAACGAGAGACCGAGACGAGACTGAGAACACAAAAAACTATAGAAAATGAAGCAAAGCAACTTTTAAAAGTCAAATAAAGTGGCTATAAAAAATTCATCAAAGAAGACTATAGAAAATGATAGAAGGCTCCTGATGTTTAATCACAAAGAAAGTTACTATGTAGGTATGAAGCTACGGAAGAAATAGGAAGAAGAAAGGTATGATGAAGTTGAGAAAAGTCAATAAAAGTGGCTAAGGAATAAAGTAGAAGCAGCTGGAAAAAGCTACGCGAATAGGAGCAAATTCCACGAAATATACAATGATAGTATTAGATAAAATAATATAAGAGCAAATTCCATGAAATATACCCAGCGAGACAAAGGCTATGGTTCAATTATTATTATATACAGAACCATAACCTATGCATGCAACGTTAGGCTTCAAAAGTTCTCTATTTTGGGACCCAAAAACAGAGCACATTATGCAGAAATGAACCACTATCATCTTAAGCACATTGGAGGTTGGAGTCTTCTTTGCTTCAGAACATGGGTCTTGCTTCTCATAAATGTCCAGATTATTCAAAGACAGACTCAATCACTTGCATAGCAGATATCTCATAAATGTCCAGGAAATGTTCACGCAAAGCTGCAGGCTTTATCAGCGCAAGAACTCGCTTCAGCATGGCCACTAGTTTGGCCAATTCATCGTTTGTCTGAAGCTGAGGAAGCCACCAAAATTCACCATATTCTAGAGAAAAAGCGGCAAGAGTCAGAATGGCCTGTACTACCTTTTCAATGACCTATACTACTACCAGGTTCAACCAAGAAATTTTGCAGCAACTCTAAGCAAGAATAGAAAAATACGTCAATGAAGAAGAAGATCCCCTACCTAGAAATCGTGAATCTAGCTTCACCTTGCAAAGATGCAATTTCCATAAGCAGAACTAGAAATCGATGATGAACCAGAAGCTCAAATGATGACTTGAACGCTATCGTTTGGTATGAAGGCGTTGCCCAGAAACACGAGGGTGAAGGAGGCCAATGGAGATGGAGTTAGGGTGAGTCTGGATCTAGAAAAATTTGGAAGTTGCTGTGATTCTTGACAGACAGCGAAATCAATCTTTGAAGCAAGCTTCGGTGGTGCACAATCTCTCTATGATAGGGAGAACGACAAGGACGTGAAACAGGGTGTGCCGCTTTTGTTCTTGCGAAGCACTTCTAGCAACGCAAACTGCTGAGCGTGCGTTTGAAAGGATCTATCGGAGATCTCCAACACAATTTAGGATTTTGGCAGTGGTTGTATCTTCTCTTTTGGCCATGAATAACTTGTGAAGAATCTAGGTTTAGGGTTTGTACAAAGCTTCAACTCCTGCCAAAGAGAATCGGTGTGGAAGTGGTGGTGAAGGTTGTCGATCATGAGGCGAAGGAGGGCATATGTTTTAAAAAAATAAAAGGAAACGGCGCCGTTTTACCTTTGCTGCAGATAAGTTTTTCTGTAGTTGAAGCAGAAATGATATTCCCTATATATATATATATAGTGGCACAATCTAAGTCTTTACATATAACATTTTTACGTAAGTGAGAGAGAGGGGGAGAGAGAGTCGTGAGGGGATAGAACCTAAGAAAGAAAGTTCGGTCATCATTAAACCTGAAAGAGGAGGCTTGTTTAAGGGCCCGAAGGAACAAAAGAGAATGATATAAATAATCATGTTTAATTTTAAGAAAGAAAGTTCGGTCTTCATTGATTTTCACGCTGAAAATAATCATGTTTTATTTTTAATTTTAATGAATTTTATTTATAATTTTGTCATCGTATTTTTCATTTTGTTTTTCACAAATATTTGTTCTATGTATATTCCCACAAGATGCACCAACATATACGCTATGATTTCCAATTAGATCAATTGAACTTGGACATTATAAAGTGGTTTACTACTATGAAATGTTTATTAATCTCATTGATGGACCGAGTGAAAAAGGAAAAAAGAAATACCGCTTGGGACGGCAGTAGAACTTGTCACACGGAAATTATTTCTCGTGGTTTGAGATTTTGCCTGCTAACCATGGACTTGCCCCTCTCTAATAAGATGACATAAAACAGTGAGCCACAAAGATGAAGCATCCTTATCTGGTTGACTTCTAGAAACATCAGTGAATTGCAATAACAACTTGTTCCTTGGAGTAGCCCATCGTCATGGTCTCACCGTGACGAGTCCCACATCAGGCAGGATGAGGGAAGTTTCTGGGGCATAAATAATATGGAGTGCGCCTCTGCTATCAGCTTAAGCTTTTGGCATGGTGGTTAGCGCTCCTCACAGTTAAGCGTGCTCAGCCTAGGAAAATCTCAGGATAGGTGACCCCCTGGGAAGTTCCTGTACTGGTGTGCTTCCGGGCGTAACAAGTGGTATCAGAGCCAACCTCGCCTCACCCGCTATGGTGGCCCCTCCGTGGATGGCATGGAAGTGGACCCTCACTCGATGATGGGCAGTGGTGGTGGGCTCCTCCCGTGCGATAAGGGGTGGGCCCCGTGGTAGGTCCCCCCTGTATGGTAGGGGTGGTCCACCTTCCCCGTGGATGGGGGACCCCTACTGGGTGATGGGGGCATCACCGGGATGGGTGGGGGAGCTTGTCACGATCTCACCGTGACGAGTCCCATATCGGGCAGGATGAGGGAAGTTCACGGGAGGAGGCCCCGTGGTAGGTCCCCCTGTATGGTAGGGTGGTCCACCTTCCCGTGGATGGGGGACCCCTCTTGGGTGATGGGGGCATCACGGGATGGGTGGGGAGCTTGTCACGATCTCACCGTGACGAGTCCACATCGGGCGGGATGAGGGAAGTTTCTGGGGCATAAATAATATGGAGTGCGCCTGTGCTATCAGCTTAAGCCTTTGGCATGGTGGTTAGTGCTCCTCACAGTTAAGTGTGCTCAACCCAGGAAAATCTCAGGATGAGTGACCCCTGGGAAGTTCCTATGCTGGTGTGCTTTCGGGCGTAACACCATGCTTGTAAACTACAAAAGCAGATCAAATCACAAACATCAACTAATATTCAGACACACAAAAACCAAAGATTAACTGTTTGGATGAAGGCAGGTAAGTGGGCCTCAAGGAAAGGAACTTTGAAATTGTAATCTTGTCTCTTTTACTAGAAGTTTAGGCATATAAATGCTAAGAGGTCAACCAACTTAACCATGTATGAACTAAAAAATCAATATAGATAGAAGATGAAACCATGTTTAGTGTAAAGCACATATCACTTTCTAAGGTTTGCACCAACTTACTTCTTAGAAACCATGGAAAAGAGAGATAATAACAAAGTTATTGTTAAGACAGCTAATGAAATTATTTCATGACACAGCATCAAATGAAACGATGGAATAGAAGATAACTTTACACATAATACCATATAAATCAGTGTATGTAAAGAAACATTTGAGCATTTTCTAAGAGAGAAGGGGGCCAAGATGAGTAGATGCTGTTCATGGTTGCATAACAAAATTAAAGAAGCAAAAATAAAGATAATACTCCTAAAGATCAATGGTTCTGAGATAAAGAAAAGGTTTAACTGATAGCCAAAATAATATATTCTCTTTAGGAAATCAAGAGGAACATTCGTTAGCTTCTTTTGCTGGGTTAGTGGTGATATCACTTAGTATCCCTATGATCACTGGGTTCCGTATCTAAAATATTGTGCTTATCCATATCAGAACATTTTATAGTAACTGAGTTCTCTTGGGAATCTTCAATTCCAGATCTTCTGAGACATTCACGTGCTACATCATTACCTTCTTCAGTTAGCATGTACCTAAAAAAGGAATAAAACCAAAAATAATCTATATAGATATGAAGTATTTCAACTTAAGAAAATCCAGTACTAGAACCTAACACTAGAAACTTGAAGACCATATCAAATAACAGCTCAATGCCACAATAATTGTATCTATGGTGAGAATGGTATGATAGAATTTAAACTTGCTTAGTCAAAACCACTTGACATGCCGGATTCTAAATAATAAGATGATTGATTTGAGAATAATTATCAATTCAATTCATACAAAGAGTATCCACTTGAGCAATACACTTAACAATAAAATCATAGAAAACCTTGAGAGTTTTTTATGAACAAAGCTAAATAGAACGCACATAGATTGAAAGAACACGTGCCAAAAGGGAAACCATATGTTTCTAGACGGCTGGATTTTACAACTAAACTCTTTTGATTAGTGTTTTCATGCAGCTTTATCCACTATACCAATTCCTCAGCATGCTTCCAAACTTCCCATGCTTTCCTCTTCCTTTTCTGGCCTGAACATTGAGGATCAGTTTGTCATAACTCCAAAGGCTTCCTTTGCTTGTGGTTGCTTGTATAACATCCTAATTTTTACTTTTAAGAATTAATTATATCAAATAATTATATGTGATTCTTGTAATTAAATTGTAATTGTGAGAGAGAAAAAAAATAATTAAAAAAACAAGGTTTGGGCTCTTGTGGCAACTTTGCCCACTCAAAAAAAAAATAGAGGGAAGCTACGTGGGGAAGAAGAAAGAAAAGAAATATATATATATATATATATATATATATGTATATATAATTGAAGTGGGCAGCACGCAATCCGTAGAAATTGTAGGGAGGGGTAATCATTACCCCAATTACCCCCTCCCCCTTTTTTCTATATATATAAAGGTGTGTGTGTGTAATCATTACCCCAATTACCCCCTCCCCCTTTTTTCTATATATATAAAGGTGTGTGTGTGTGTAATCATTACCCCAATTACCCCCTCCCCTTTTTTCTATATATATAAAGGTGTGTGTGTGTGTGTTTCAATAAACTTTCTTCATAAAAGTTGTTCCAAATATTTTTCTCTTTTCAATGAAGGTAATATCATATTGATTAGTGAAAATTTTGAAGTTAAGATTTTGGAAAAGTTTTGAGTTTTGACAATAGAAGACTGTATATATGTATAGAGCAATTAATAACGAGTTTTCATCGGTTTAGTTTTATTGAATTGTTGATGTAGGAATTTAAATTAATTTTCCTATTTAAGTAGAAAAATTTAGGATTTACATCTTACCTCATATTTCTACCAATTAAAAGTTGTATAAATAATTTATTTTGGGTTAAGGGAGATATTATTGAAGTTTTAACCGGTTTGATTTTAAAAGTTGAAGAATAAAACTGTTATTTTCAGTTTCTACTACAATAATATATTATTATTATAATTTGTGAATTTTGAGTTACATAAGTTATACTTGTAATAATGTAGAGTTTACTTGTGACCGGTGATTATTCACATTTTACTCCTCAAGATAAGGTTTAGCTTGGAGTTGAGGTAACCAGGGTTAATTTATTTTATATGCTTGTTTTAGATTGTAAGGTGTTTACAAAACCTTATTTTTATATATACTATTGACATGTGTTTTGAAAATTATGTGTATATTTGAATATATAGTTGTTTCAGTGAAGCAGTGTATTTTCTATTCTACATGTATGTATGAGTGAATCTTGATATGGAAATTGTTGTTGTGGTGGCCGATGTGATAATTGTTGTGAGTTGTTGTATATGGAGTAATATATTATACTATGTTTAGAAAATTATAGTAATCGTGACATTTTGATATCTTGTTTTGAAATATGTTGGGTTGTGTGGAAGAGATTCAAGGTGAAATTGTGCCCATCGCTCTCTCATTTTTGGCCGGAATCGAGTTGAGTGTTTTGGGCGGACACCTCCACCTATTACGGTATATCGGTGGTGACACGAGAGGGGACGAGTATTTTTGAAGTGACTAGCTAACCTTGGCCAGGTATACTAGCACTGATAGGCTATACCACCTACAGAAGATAGAAGGGGGAGTAGGATGGACGAGTGGGGATGATTCTAATTATTATTAATTATTTTGTATTATGGAATTAATGTTGATATCATAATTATGTTAATAAACTTGCTTCTCGACTTGCAATCTTTTCTGCGTATTTGATAAATTAATTTTGGTTCTTTGGAACTTTATGTCTCACCCCGTTATTATCAATATTTTTTTTTTTCGAGACGAGACCTCTACTCCTTCTAGAAGCCAAGGAAAGCAGCCAGAGGCATAATAGTTAGGATCTTCGTAAGCCTCTTTTAGTAATGGTGTTATATAGATTTATATATTGCCATTTTAGGGCCCTTATGTTTTGGAAATATTATATTTCTTGGATGATTGTTTATCCTTTGTAAGTGAATATTTTATTTTATACACTATAATATTTTGGTGAATTCATAATCAAAACTTGTGTGGAAGATGTTCGGGTGTGGACCCCTTTGTTGTGAATTTGGTGTTGTAAAACTTGTGGGCTGTGTATTCTTCTGCTCAACAATTGTGCCGAGAGTTTTGGATTTTGTTATGATGAGTTTCTGGGCAAAATTTGTGCCATGAACTTCATTGTGCTTACTATTGTAAGAAAAGAGTTTTCTTTAATCTCTTGTTAATCTAGTTTAATGATTATATTATGGTTAATTATTGTTAAGTAAGGAAAGGTCTTTTCAGCTTGCATTTATCAGGGTGAACCATCAATGACAACTGCAAAGAATTAGCATAAATATGTTATAAGAGGATAATAGAACATATAAGCCATAAATTAGATGGAGGACAGATGACCTTGCAGTATTGCTTTTTGACATCATCAAGTGATGAATCAAATGGAAGGTTTAGATGCCATTCAAAGGAATTGAGAATGAATTTTCCATTATTACATAGTTAACCCATTTAAATGCAGGAAAATACATTTCTCATGTTGTAAGAGAAGTGTATCCTCAAGTTATAGACACTTCAATTTCCATGCTTGTGTTTTTTTTTTACAAGATGTGGGTCCTACCATTTCATGTATGTGAAGGAATATTCTTCTTCTCATGCAACATGAGAAGTTTAAACCCCTTAAATGCAAAAAAAAAAAAAAATGAAGATTACTTTTATTAACTAGCTAACATCATATGATGATGAACTTCAACACCAATTAAAATATTTGGAACTATATGGAAGCCATAACATTAAGTATTAGAATAAGGCCCTAATGTGTGTGGGTAAGTTTTCTTCTCTGTTTGCATTTTTTATTTTTTTGGTGTAGGGGGTTCAAAATCATCAATAGCCCACAAGGACAATCTGTAAAAGAAAACATTGTACTTGTGTTAAAAGTTTATTGAATTTGCTAAAATGAATGAGCTTAGTAAAAATGAGAAGCATTTTTGCATTTGTGTGAAGTGTTTAAATGAGAATCAAATGGATATTGATGATATAAGAGATCACTTACTTTGTGATAGAAAAAATCTTCAGTATACAAAGTTGATATGGCATGGTGAGGAAGTAACTGTTTGTGCATCTCACGAGAATGAAGTTTTTGATATCGTAGATGATGATAGAATAGAGAAAATGATTCATGATGTTAAGGTAAAATCTTTTATACAATCACGTGCATATGACAACATGTGGAGTAATGCAAATACGCTTTTGTACCTTGGGTGTACTAAGTATACACGCTTGTCAGGTATTTTGCATTTGATCAACTTAAAGGCAGCTTGTGAGTGGACCAATTGTTGTTGCATATTGTTACTTGAATTTTTGTGTGATATGTTTATAGAGTATAATGTACTTCCAAATCCAAGAAAATCTTGTCTATGATGGGTATGGAGTATAAAAAGAGGTTGTCTTAATGATTACGTATTATACAAAAAAGGAGTATTAATGAGTGTTTGAAATGTTAAACTTCACGATACAAAATGAAGAAATATGTTAGTTGTGGTGATGACACAAGTAAAAGGCAATCTTTAAAGGTTTTGTGGTATCTTTTAATTAAACAACAGTTTAACCGAATGTTTGCTAATGCAAAAGAAGTAAAGAAGTTGAGATGACATTCTGATGAGAGAAAATGCGATGAAAAATACCTTTGGCACCCAGCTGACTCTCCACAATAGAAGATAATAAATGAAAAATTTCCTAGATTTGGCAGCGAGCCAAGAAACCTTTGGTTTGGCCTTTGCAGAGATGGAATCAATCCTTACAGTACTCTTAGTAGTATACATAGTGCATGGCTAATTCTCTTGGTGATTTACAGCTTATCTCCCTAGTTGTGTACAGAATGCAAGTATATGATGCTTTCTATATGATTTCGGGACCAAAATAGTCAGGAAACAATATTGATGTCTACTTGTCACCTTTGAGAGAGAACTTAAAGAATTTGTGGGAAGATGGTATATTTTATTGATGTATATAAGTAGGAATCCTTTAAACTACGTGCAATTGTTTTCACCATGATAGATGACTTTCTTGTATACAAAAACTTGTCAATGTATAGTGTAAAGGGTCATAAAATATGTCCAATATATGAAGCAGACACACACATTTCCATCAACTTAAGTTTAAAGAAAAATGGTCTACTTGGTCATAGGCGAGTTCTTTCTCAGTTCTACCCGTACCATAGGCTAAAAAAAAACTTTCAACAATTTTTCAGAGAATGGAATGGCTTTAAAGGAATTAACTGGAGAGAAGGTTTAGGTCGGGTAGAAAGAATCAATGTCACTTCGGTAAGAATCAAAGGATTTGTAGGTGAGAAGAAAATATAAAAGAACAGGTCAATTTTCTTTAATCTTCCATATTGGTGTAGTTTTGATGTGAGACATAGTATTGATGTGATGCATGTGGAGAAAAATGTATGTGATAGCCTTGTTAGTATGTTTTTGCACATACGAGGGGAAATAAAGATAAAATTAGTGTGAGACTAGACTTGGTTAAAATGGGAATAAGAGAACAACTACATCCACAATTAAGAAATGTTGGTAAAAGAGCGTATATAGAGCTAGCAGCGTGTACATTGTCAAAAGATGAGAAAAAAAAGTTTGTGTGGGTCTTTGCATAGCATTAAGGTGCCATAATGGTATTCTTCTAATTGAAGGCTTGCCTCAACTGAATATTTGAAGTTAGTAGGAATGAAGTCTCATGATTGCCATGTACTGATACAACAACTATTACCAGTAGTTATTAGAGACATTATAAAAGATTATGTGTGAAGCACGATAAAGAGATTGTGTATTTTCTTTAATTATGTTTGTAGTAAAGTTGTTGACATTGAAAAATTGGATGAATTACAAAATGAGGGTTATATTATTCTATCATAACTAGAGATGCATTTTACTCTTGCATTTTTCAATATAATGTGCATTTAATAGTTTATTTGGTAAGGGAGATAAGATTATGTGGCTTAGTTTATCTAAGGTGGATGTACTATTTTGATATATGAAGAACTTAAAAGAGTATTCTAAAAATCCTTTTCGACCTGAAGCCTCAATTGTTAAGAGATATGTGGTTGAAGAGGCTATGGAGTTTAGCAAAAAATATCTATCAATGTCAAAGGCGGAATTTCATCATGAAAACGATACAAGCCAGGGAACAAGAGAGCTCAAAGTGAAGAGTATGTATTGTGAAAAGATGTTGTAAGCACACTTGTATATCTTGAATAATATGGAAAAAGTTCATCCGTACTCAGATGAATATAGAAAGAATTTAAAGCATATCTATCTGAGAAAAAATGACATACAGATAGCAAATGAGTAAAACAAGACATTCATAAGGTGGTTCAAGGAAAAGGTTTCACACGAGACTAGTGTGTGCGAGATAACCAAATGGTTAGCTTGTGCCTTCTTTTGAGATTTTCACTTAGAGCGATTATGATATAAGCGGGTATTCTTTTTACATAAAAGCTTAGGATGATAGAAGTACTACGCAAAATAGTGGGATGATGGTGGTAGCTAAAGCAATGCACTTTTCTAATTCGAAAGATAAAAACCCCATATTGACATTCATAACCTATTATGGAGTTATTGAAGACATATGGGATATAAGCTACACCAAGTTAAAAGTTCTTGTATTCAAATGTAAGTGGGTTAACAATAATGTTGTTGAAATATATCAATTTGGATTTACCTCGGTTGATCTTCATAAACTTGAATATAAAGATGAGCCATTTATTCTAGCAAGTTAGATGAAAAAAGTGGTTTACGTCGCTGATCCTACAAATAAAAAGTTGTGCATTGTATTCCAAAGTAAAAAAATAGAAGGAGGGTGATCCAATTTTGATTCTTGATTACAAATCACCTTTCACTACAAATCCACCTATACCAAGTGAAGTAGAATTGATAGATGATAGTGAATATGCAACTAGAAATGATCATTGTGATGGAATATCGGAAAATACATAAAGCAAGTTTTTAAAAATAACTAAGACTGTGTGATTTTCTTACATTTTACTTTGTTTATTTTATTCATTTAATTTCAATTTAGTTATCCTATCTCAACTTGATTTCTAAGCAGGAACATAGCAAGTTCAAATGAGAGGAACTCAAGTGGCTCACATATTATGAAAAAAGCTAGGATAAGCACAAAGCTAAGACTGTTGGTTGCACATCTTGAGGAAAAAGGGAGAAGGTGCAAGTAACAATCCTAAAAATAAAATAGCATAATTATTTCTTTCATGGTTAATATTTAATTTCTATGTTATTTATAGTAATACCCTCAAATGATATATACAGGCACACATATATAAAGGTAGAACATAATTCCCTGTGATATATTTTAGGCTCAATTGAGGTATAAGGGAGAAAATTACCTTAAAAGTGAATTTTAAAGAATTATTAAAAATTTTTTTAATTAAAGGATAGTTAGCCAAATTTAATTATTAAAAATATTAGGACTCCTCAAATAATTGGGAAAAAAATAAGGAACTTTTATTTACGGTTAAGTTGTCTTTATAAAAATAGTTTCATGCCCTATAAATGAAAATTTTATCTCTAAGAACATTTTATGGATATTTTATCCAAGAACAAGGCAATTTTTTAAAACATTATGGGAAAGGGAATATCCATCTCGAGGCCCATATTAGCAAAAACAAAAGTCAAAAATAGCCTTAAAAAAATCATATGTCAAAAAAGGTCTCGGGGCCTTTTACGGGTATTTTTTCTCATAAAGAGTTAGTTGTTAACGCCTATTGGTACTAATTTAGTTGTTAATGAGATTGATTTAGTTGTTAATGGTTATCAAACAATATCGAGAAAAGGCCCGAGGCTTTTTTTGATATGTGACTTTATATTAGGCTTTTTTGACTTTTTTTTTTTTTTTTTTTTTTTTTTTTTTTTTTTTTTTTTTTTTTTTTTTTTTTTTTGCTAATATAGGCCCTGAGATGGATTTTCCCTATGAGAACTATTTAAGGACCAAATTTGAGCTAGCGAAAAATTAGGAGATTACTTCTAATAAATGTAAATAATTTTTCAAGATTATGAATTATTTTTTTAGTATCCTCAAGTATTTTTTTAATACTATTCAAGTACCACGACATATTTTTTGAGATCCTAAAATAATTTTTAAGATTATGAAATATTTTTAGTACCCGGTCGGTATCCTGAAATATCATTTTAGTACCATTCGGTACCATCAAATATTTTTTCAAGATCCTTAAATAATATTTTTCAGTACCAATCAATATCTAAAGAATACCAATTAGTACTCTTAAATATTTTTTAAGATCGAAAAATAATTTTTCAAGATTATATAGTATTTTTTCAGTACGCTAAATTTTTTTTTCAAGATCTTAAAATAATTTTTCAAGACTATGAAGTACTTTTTTAGTATCACTTTGTATCCTAAAGTATCTTGGGAAAATTAAAAGAAATTACCTAGAGAAAATAATATTTATTATAAAGGACTATAAATATTGTAGTTACTTAGAAGGACTAAACACCATAATTTAAAAGTACTAAATTGCCCATATTCAAACCTCCGGTATTATCTCTTGTATTCATAATAAAAAAAATAAATAAAATCAAAACTAAAAATGCCCATCATGATATATGATCATATCTTTTTTTCAATATATTATTTAATTAATAATGGTTACACTTATATTTTTTAATTTTACTTTTCACCAATTTATATCATTTAGTTGCTCAATTTATATTATCAATGTTGATATTAGTTAAGCTATTTTTATAAAAATAAAAACTTGACTTCTTTCATATTTTTTAGGATATAATATGTTAATTATATTTTTTAATTTTATAAACATTACATGAATTTTTTAAACCACTTAAATTGCTTCTAAAACAAAAAATAAATCATACAAACTTTCTTGGTTTAACATATATGATATATTATAAAAGACATTGACTTTTATTACAATTATATAATTCCATTTTTAATTAAAATTTGTGTTGATTTTTAAAAAATTATAATTTTTACAAATTGAAGAATGAGTATTTTTTTCCATAGATATATATTCAACTTTTGAAAAATGAAAATTGAGAAAACTGTTATTAATTTAACAAAACTTAGAATTTTGTATTAGTTTTAAAAATAGAATGTGGAAGAGAATATAGCGGGGAATGCAGAAGAATTTGTTATGGGCATTTTAATACTTTTAGTTTTATATTTTTATATTTGATCCTTATAAATAATTACAATTTTTATGATTCTTCTCTATAAATTTTTTTCCCTCTAGGTCCTTCATTCTAATTTTCCTAAGTATCTTTTTAGTACCATTTGAAAGGTTGGAAATGAGTTTTAAGAATATAAAATGGATAGCCAATACTAAGTGAAATTAATGAGAAGAAAATGAGATTATGAGAGAGGATCGAGGAGTGGGGGTTCGGCTAAAACAGGCTCTCTCATCTCATCCACACTTTGAAGGTTGTGGGTGGTGGGATTCCGATTTCATTCGAATCTCTTCCTCCTTGCTAGCGGTGTTCTGCAATATCAATATGTTTCTACCACCTTTATTCAATGCATCCAGTTATGAGTGAGCTGAGCCCTGCCTCTTCTACTTCCCTTCTTGCTAAACATCGGTCTCCCCTACTTCGATCTATGCTACAACAATAATTGAGGTTCTCTTCTTCTTCGTCTTGTTTGTCTTGGCGTGGGTGGTGGGTTGGGTGCCATTCAATTTAGCCTTCTTATATCCTTTGATTTTTCTGTATGAATGATTGTGTGAGATAGCTGTTAATTGTTCTTTTCTTCTTCAATGAGTTATGTTCTCTCTTCCTAATATCTTGCTCATTGTGTGCTTGTGAGGCTATGATCTTGCCGTCCTATTCTGGCGTCTTCATGTCTGTTGGATTGCTTATTTTGGGTGCTCTGGAAGTCTAAAACAGGGGAGAAAGAAACAGTAAGGTTTTGGCCCCCAAAAAAATGCCGAAATAATACATGTTATTCAATTTTCAGTTGGTATCTCCTTGACTTTTTTGTTGTAATGCTTTCATTTTATTCTTTATTATGATATTGACAAACTGGGTAACTATGATGACCTTTGGTTTTGGTGGTTACATGAAAACCGATTTATAAATTGGAATATGTGAAGATTTGGTGGTTGCAATAGAAAGATGAATATTCCTTCAGCAAGCTAGATTGAGTGCACATAAAGTGTTTGATAAAATGCTAGAAAGATAGTTGTGATGAGGACGGTAATTGTTATATTTGGAAGCATGTGAGTGTTTTATGTAATAAAGTAGTTGTGATGAGTTAATTTCACTTCACAAGTTCATTGATAAATAATCAAGCTATATGTTTGTATGTAAGATTTAGGCGTAGGGCTTGCTATGAGTAAATTGTATTTGTGCCCTCTCTCACTACATAGATGCTATATGTAAGCGCATTCTGAATAGCAAGGAGGATTGGCTTAAACTATTGAATAATTAAGTATCATTTTGGACTTAAATTGGTGGTCACTTATCTTGATTTTTACAATTACCTGAATACTTGACGTACATTGCTCAGGTTCATGCCCAATTGAAACGATATTTTATTTTGTGGATAAATATGTTTGAGATGCATGGAGTTATCATAAAAGTTAATATCTAATCATTCTAATTGAAATCTAAATTTTGTTTCTTTCATTGATTTGTGTGTGTATATATAACGCCATTCAAAGGAAGTTGAAAGCATGGTTTTAAAATGCTTTATGAAAATTATTCTTGATACATAGAAATGACTATTTATTCAGAGATTTGAAGGATCCTTCCGTTGCAATGGTGCATCCCTTATAAACAAGTTGGCCTATTTTCATGCTCTTTAGATTGTGAAACTAGCTTTGTAACAGTAATTGTTTATTTTTAAGGTTCATAATTCTGGTGTTATGCATGTCTAAAGTACAAGTTGATGAGGGCAATTTTCCTAATAGGCAAATGATTGAGTAAATCCAAATGCTATCTGTTACGGACCGGCCCAAAAGCCTCCAATTCCTTAGCAAGGCCCAAGCGGAAGGCGTAATCCGCCAATCATGGCAGGAGAGCCGGAAATCCCGGTTAGGCAGGATCCGCCCCAATCATATCAATCTACCGAGATACTCGTCCCATTTAGGGAATATCTCGGATATCGAGATACTCGTCCCATTTAGGGAATATCTCGGATATCGCCCATTAATGACACGTTTCATTAAGGGGATATCGTCCAATATCCGCCCCATTAATGGCCCCATTAATGGCGTGCCCGGATATCGCGCCGACGCCTCTATAAATATAGAAGGCGGGTAACAAGGTGCACACACCCTAAACCTAGACTATTTACATACAGTCTCACTGTGCACACACAGCACCCCTTTTGTTGTGTACGGTGATCCCAGGCTCTCCTGGTTATCTCCTTCATAGATATCCAGGCCAGCCCATATATCCTAGAGCAATCTACCAGCCCTTGGCTGGACATCTGTGTTCTATATCAGAACATTGGCGCCGTCCGTGGGGACCATAAATTTCTATCCCCGTGACCATCAATGGCTCACACCAGAAGCCACACGCAAAACCAGCAATTGGACCGGCCAAACGAGGAAAGCATGGTACCCCCAAATCAACCTCAGGCCTGCCCGAGTCGACCGCAAAATATAGTCCCTCCAAATCAACCTCAGACCAGGCCAAGTCGGTCACAGACTCATGATCAACCATCCCGAGGAAAAACTCCGGAAGGATACGTTACCGACTCAGAAACCACCTCGCCTTCCCTAGACAAATCTCTGCATGAGGAATCCCCAAAAGATCAGCCCCAGACAGACCCGATTTCGGATGCTCAGGCACTAGACACCGACGTCCGCATATTGAGGAGAACCCAAGAGGCGATGATTCAGAGATTCGAAAACAAGGAAAAGTTCGATCACCTCCAAAGCGGGAGGATTTTCAGGCTCGGAACTAATGATAGAGGAAAAGCTTGAAAACCTTTTTCAACGCGGAACCCCGAGAAGCCCACGTAGGAGGAAGGAGGTTGTACGCCTGGATAGCAATAGTCCGCGTACCAGCCCAGAGACGAATCAACATCCCCGTGGCAGGAAAGAGGGGGACGGCAGAAGGGAGCGAGATCGCCAACCAACCCCCAAAGGGCACCAAGAGGCACCTTTGCGGATCCGGGATAGGGAAGGCCGGAGGCGAGCAGACCACCATGATGACGATAGGGAACCGGAGAACCGAGATCGGGATCAGGACTCGGACGAACTACACGAGGCGACCAATACGCCTCGGACACGAGGATCGCCGCGGCAGTATAAGATGAAATACTTGGCCGGCGCGGGGGGGACTCCATTCTCACGAGCTACGGCCACGGCTCCTTACCCGAAGAATTTTGACCTAGCCGATCTCCCCAAATATGATGGGACCCAGGATCCACGTCATCACCTCGAGTTATTTGAGAAGTTAATGTGGGTAAGATCAATAGAAGGTCTGGTGATACTGAGACTCTTCTCGGCCATGTTAATCGGGCCAGCCCACAAATGGTTGAGTTCGCTACCCAATAATTCCATTCGGAATTTTGAAGACCTCGGTCGTAAGTTTGAATTACACTTTGCCACCAGCAAGAAACAACCGAAATCTCAATTCACGCTGAGTAAAGTGAAGCAAAAGAAGGGCGAAACATTGCAAAAGTATCTGGATCGGTTCGGAGATACGGCAATACAGTACGATCCTTATCCGAGGAGGTCCATACACTTTGCCTCGTCAACGGATTTGGACCCGATGACACGCCCGGCCCGACATCTATGTAAGAATCGAGTATATTCCTTGACGGAATTCTATCGAAGCAAATAAATATCTAGACGTCGAGCAAATGGAAATCGCCAATGCAGATGAGCCTGAGAAGGCAAGGAATTCATCACCGGAAAGAAGAGACCTGATCGACAAACACAAGGCGGAACCTCGCAGACGTGGCAGAGAGAGCCGGCCCAGACCGGAGCGAACGGACAATAAGGGGAAGTACGGAAACTATACCCCCTTGAATGTCCCGCGATCCCAGCTGTGGAAGGAGGTTGCGCAGACCGAGATGAGGAAGGTGACCAAGCCAAAGCCTCTCAGAAACCGGTCCAATACAGGCCGGGGAAGTTTTGCGGCTTCCACGACTGTTCGGCCACACCACCGACGAATGCTACGAACTCGGGGATGCTATTGAAAAATTTGTAAGAGAAGGGAAACTACGCCAATACGTCATCAAAACTCAAGGGAAATCGGCAAGCGGAATGGTAGCCGCGAAGCGGGAGTCCGATCACGAACGCCGGATTCGAAAAAAGCGGAGAACCGGACCTCCGAGGGCTACCCGGACGCCGATCTCCAATGCACTGGGATCAGTGGCGGCTTCGGAGGAGGTGGAGATACAATAAGTCAACGCAAGAAATACCTGCGAGAGGTGTTAACGGTAAAAGAGGTGCCGAGGTTCAAGGGTACGGCATCAAAACCGAAACCACCCTTGGTCTTCACCGACGAGGAGCTCAAGGAGGTTATTCCCGGCCACCAAGACGGATTGGTCATCACCGGATCGTCGTAACCGCTAGCCGGGTCAAACGGATATTTGTCGACGCGCGGGTAGTTCGGCCGACATAATAAGCAGGATGCATACCGGAGAATGCACCTCGATGTCGAAGACTTAAAGCCATGCAAATCTACCCTCATCGGGTTCAATGGAGAGCGTTCCTTCCCAAAAGGATATGTCGACCTCGAGGCCGACCTTGGGAACTAAGGAAGCCTTCAAATCGGGACGGGTAAGGTTTGTAGTGGCGATTTCCGCTCCCCTTATAACATTATACTAGGCCGACCCACTATACACAGTTGGGATATCCTGGCATCCACCAAACACGAGAAATTGAAAATGATCAATGATCGAATCGGGTGGTTGAAGTGTCCGGTGACGAAAGCGTCGCGGCAATGTTACTTCGAAGCCCTCCGGTGTAGAGGAGGAAAAGACGTCATCCCGCCACGGCTCCAAACCAACGAGGTAATGACTAATGACGAGAAAGAGGGCGACCTCGGCAATCGGTTAACATGGTAGAGCTGGACCTCCGTGAACGAGAAAACCCACGCCCGTAGCCGGAAGGGGAGTGGAGGAATTAATCCTCGGGACGAATCCCTCCAAGACAACGAAAGTCGGCAGAGACATGGACCCGGATATAAAAGCGCGCCTGATCAAGTTCTTAAGACAAAACCGGGACGTCTTCGCCGGACGTCGGAAATACCGGGATCGACCCACACTTTTTTTGTCGTCACAGCCGGCCATATGGCCGGGTCGAAACCGTGGCCCGAAAAAGAAGGAATATCTCGACGACGGCGAGAAAGCCCTTGAGAGTCACATTGAAGAGCTCCTTCTTTGCCGGATTCATCGAGAGGTACAATACACGACCGGCTCTCTAACGTGGTCATGGTGTTAAAACCAACGGTAAATGGAGGGTGTGCACCGACTACACCAATCCGAATAAAGCATGCCCAAAAGACTCTTATCCTATGCCCGATTGACCGGTTAGTGGATAACTCGGCCGGATACCAGCTGCTTTCTTTTATGGATGCCTACTCCGGATACAATCAGATTGCTATGCACCCCGACGATCAAGAGAGGACCGCCTTCATGACGGATAAGGCAAACTATTGCTATAACGTTATGCCATTCGGATTGAAGAATGCTGGGGCTACATACCAGCGAATGATGAATCGAGTCTTTGAGGATCAAATCGGACATAATGTGGAGGTATATATAGACGACATGATCGTGAAGTCAAAGCAGCCGGAGGAGCATATCCGGGATCTAGAGCAAACGTTTGACAAGCTAAGACAATACCGAATCAAAGTTGAACCCGCTAAATGTGCTTTTGGGGTGCACGCGGGAAAATTCCTAGGTTTTATGCTGACCAACCGAGGGATTGAGGCCAATCCGGATAAATGTAAGGCCGTGCTGGACATGCAAGTTCCCAACTCCAAAAAAGAGGTGCAGCAATTAACAGGTCGCTTGGCGGCCCTAACGAGATTCTTACCGAGGTCAGCCGAGAAAGCTTTACCTTTCTTTAAATTATTGAAGAAAGAAACCCAGGGAGGTGGAATACGGACTGCGAGGCGGCCTTTGGAGAAATTAAGAAATGCTTGGCAACCCCGCCGGTACTAACGGCGGATCGGGGGAGACCTTATTCCTATACCTCTCGGTAGGCGATGAAGCGGTAAGCGCGCCTTGGTAAGGGAAACCGAGGCCGGACAGGACTCTATCTACTTTGTGAGCAAGGCGTTACAAAGCGCCGAGCTCAGATATCAGAAACTGGAGAAAATGGCATTCGCATTACTAACGACGGCAAGACGGCTCCGCCCATACTTCCAGGGACATCGGATTGTAGTCCGGACCAATCGGCCAATCCGGCGGTCCGCACAAGCCGGATTTGGCGGGACGAATGACAAGCTGGGCGATTGAATTATCCGAGTTCGACATCACTTTTGAGGCCCGACAGGCAATCAAATCACAAGCATTGGCGGACTTCGTCAGGGAACTGACTCCAGTCGTGACAAATGAGGAATTCTGGAGGGTATTTGTTGACGGATCTTCCAACACAAAAGGCAGCGGAGCAGGAGTCATTGTGGAAAGCCCAGAGGGAATCGCTGCGAGCATTCCTCCACTGGAATTCCCGACCTCCAACAATCAAGCCGAGTACGAGGCCCTCTTAGCCGGATTGACTCAAGCTAGAGAAAGCGGAGCCAGACGGGTTAAGGTGTTCACCGATTCACAACTCGTCGCCGCACAGATCGATGGCAGCTATCAAGCGAAAGGCCCCTTGTTGGCCAAGTACTTAAATAGAGCAAAAGAGGCAATAACGGGATTCGAAGAAGTCATTGTCTCTCACATCCCAAGAGAAGAGAACGCCCGGGCCGACATCCTCTCCAAACTCGCAAGTACCAAAGGTCCAGGAGTCATAGAAACATCATCCAACGAGAATTTGGCGGAGCCCACATGCATCATGACTATCTCGTCCGCCTCGGACCGGAGAAAACCAATTGAAGATTACCCGGAAAGAGGGATCATTCCGACGACTCTACCGAAGCCAAAAAGCGATGAGAGAAGCCGCCATTTACACTATGGTCGATGATCACTATCCAGGAAAGGAGTACACCGCCCCATGATGCGATGCCTCGGCGAGTCCGAGTCAAGGTATGTATTGGCCGAGATACATGAGGGATGCAACGGCCAACACATGGGCGGCAAGGCGTTGGCAAGGAAGGCATTGCGCGCGGGCTATTATTGGCCCACCATGATGCACGACGCCATGGAAGCCGCCAAGCGGTGTGGACGGACCCCGAAACACGGCGGGATCTTATGGCCGCCGCCCGGAGTTAAAAGGGATGTCGGCTCCCCGGCCCTTCTATAAGTGGGGAATGGATATTCTTGGACCATTTAAACCGCACCGGAAAGCTCAAATGGCTCATTGTCGCCGTTGACTACTTCACCAAATGGATTGAAGCGGAGGCATTAACCACAATCACGTCGTCCGGGATTATGAAATTCGTTCGTCACAATATCTTCGCTCGGTTCGGGATACCCTTTGAAGTCGTCACCGATAATGGAACCCAGTTCACGGACCAAAGATTCCGTGCCTTAATGTCCAACCTCGACATCAAACAACACTTCTCCTCCGTCGAACATCCGCAGCCTAATGGCGTGCCGAGTCCGCCAATAAGATCATTCTCGACGGATTGAAGAAACGCATGTTAAAGGCCAACTCTAGTTGGACCGAACAACTCCACAGTGTTCTATGGGGATACAGGACGAGTGTGCAGTCCTCGACCCAAGAGACTCCCTTCCGGCTAACATATGGATGCGAGGCAATGATTCCGGTGGAAATCGGGCACCCATCATGGAGAAAGATCAGAGCCGGACAGGAAGGACCGACATTGAACGACGACGCCTTAAGGACAGATCTGGACCTCATAGACGAGATCCGTGTCACAGCTCATTGCCGGGAACTCGCCGCCAAACAGTTGCTTGCGGCCAAGTATAATCGTAAGGTTTGACCACGATCCTTCAACCGGGGTAACTTGGTACTTAGAAGGGCCGATATTGGTAATAAGAACTCCCGAGACGGAAAACTCGCAGCAAACTGGGAGGGACCATATCGTGTTAAAGAAAAGCTTGACGCTGGGGCATACGTTCTCGAAACCTTGGCAAGGAAGCCGGTTAGAAGGACATGGAATGCCGACAAGTTAAAGATCTATTACAGCTAGGCCAAGGCTACGGCTCGGTCATTTTTTACTTTCTTTCGTGTTTTTGCATTTGCTTTCCAACTTTCCCTTGCTTTGCATTTGAATAAATTATGACCATTTGTACGCTCTCTAGAGCTGCTTTGTTTAATGAAGGAATCCCTCAAGGAAAGGCGTCAATGTGCACAAGTCATTTGCTTAAGCTTAATGCCGAGGCCACCAAGCCCGGCAAAAACCTGACTCTGAGGTACTTATACCCGGTCACAAACATAAAAACATCTAGATGTATGACACCGGCCGTTGTACTCCGACGCGCATTGGTAAGAGCTCGGCGAAAACGCCATACGTGGCCTTCGCGAAATTGACGCGTCAACGCCGCCCGATTTAAGAAAGCGGCCGCCATCCCGACCTTGATCAAGTCAAAATGTCGATCAAAGGTACTAGACACCTCGATCGACATGTGATGCCTCGCCTCGCCCTTAAGTCGGTTCCTACCATCTTTTCGGCCATTTAAGCGGGATGAGGCGATGCGGTTAAGTTAACACCCCCGGAGGGTAAAACAAACAACTCTGTCCCACTCTCCCACACCACAGTGTTGGTCGAGTACACGACTTGTATCTAATGCAGTCAATAAATTTCAAGGGTGGAATCTAAGAAAATGGCAGAAGGACGAATAAATAAATTCCTCCATAAGTCATACAAAGTTACGGCACAAAAGCCGGGAATCAACAAAGTACAAAGGCATAGACGCCCACTAAAATCAAAGATTAAGCTTAACTAGAAGGATCGGCCTCAGGAGACTCCTTGGTCGCCTCACTCTCCGCATCCGACTCTCCCCCTCCGGATACGTTGGCGGAAGGAGGTTGATACGGAACTAACGCTCCGTCTTCCACAAAGGCCCGGAAGTCGTAGCCGTCCAAGTTAAGCTCCGTCTTCGGATTCGAAGTCGGATCTGCTCCGGTGCATTCTCAAAGCAATCGGCGGCCCCTTGCTTTAGAAGTTCGTCGACTCTAAGCGCTCCGCCGCGATACGGCGAGCCTCCTCGACGGCTTTAACCTTATCAAACGAATCACGCTGTTTTGCGTGGTTTTCACCACATCCATACTTTCGCTCAGCGCTTTCTGGGCCCGGACGCATTCAGAGGCTGACTTCTCCGCCCCGTCACGCGCCTGTTGCAAATCTGACTCCACCTTCACGAATGCTTCCTTGGCAGAATCCCGTTCAAGCCGGGCAGCATCCCGCTCCTCCTCCATAAGGCGCAGCTTGGCCTCAGCATCGGTTAAAGCCTTCTTTATGGTTGCTGTCTCAGCCAGTGCCTTTTGTTTGGCTTCAACCTCCGCCCAAGACGCCTTTAGTCGTCTGACCTCCGCATCCGCCAGTAGGTACTTTTCCCTCACAATCACATAGGCCTGCAGGAAACCTATGGACTTACACAAGTACCGTTCCGTGGCTTGCACTTCCTCAGCACTAGGAGGGGACAGGGTCCGGTTATCCATGAATTCCCAGGGAGGGAGGAACGCTACATCCAGCTCCGGTGTCACCCCCTTTTCAAAAACAAAACTCCGAGGAAGAACGGAAGAAGGACGTGTGGGCCCGGTTGAAGGAGGAGGAGGAGGCAGAACGGTCGAGGACACCGGAAGAACCGAGGCAGAAGGAACGGTCGCGGCCCCAGTAGCTGCAACTTCACCCTCCGAGACGACAACCTGCTTCCCTTTGGAAATTTCAGGAAAGACTGCCTGAGGGGATCCGGACGGCACGGACGGAGTCGATTCCTCGGCCCCGGAGACCTTGGCCTGCTTAGCCACATTAAGGGCATCAACCTCGGGCGCGGAAGTCTTGACAGGGGCGGCCCATTTTCGAGATCGACTACTCGAAGATGCGGCGGCCGGATTCACCTTTTTCAGATAACCAGGAAGGGCCTTCATGTCTTGAGCTGAAAAGAACAGGTGAAGGGAAATTAGCAATAAGCACAGAGTATGACTACAATATACATAACACAAGAATAAGAAACAATGCAAAAAAGGACTCCTACAAGACGAGGGAATTGGCCTAGATCCCTCCCCATATATGAAAAAGTCCGCGCTCAGGATGCCATACTGCTCCACGAAGGCATCCAACCTGGGGACGTGAGGGGCCACCTCGGGTAGGAGCTCATCTTGCGAGATTTGGAAGGACGAGGCGCTGGCCTTATGATGATTCTCCACCCAATATAAAGGGAAGCGCCATTCTACGTCGGTGGCCTCGATCCCCTTCAGAAACCAAGCCGCCTTACCAGGCACGGCAACAACTTTGAAAAAGGCATCCTTAAACCGTTTAAAAGACTCGGAGAAGGGCTTCATAAGCTTCCGGTCGGGGTTAACGCGGAGAGACACCAGTCCTTTCAACTTGTCACCTTCCTTAGGAGAGCCGGGGGTAAAAGGGCCAAAGTAGTAAAAGAAAAGATTGGTCGAGCAGGGAATGGGAACCGGGTACGAGCGACACAATTGTTCGAACGCTACGAAATAAGCCCACCCGTTCGGATGAAGTTGGGACGGGGCGAGTCTCAGATGCATTAGGGCAAGCATTTGAAAACGGGTGAAAGGAAAGCGGACGCCAACCCGTGTAAGGCAATCCCGGTAAAAATGAAAGAAATTGGGGCTACCCACTTCCCGGTCAGCACAAACAGGCTCATCGGCTTCCGGGCTGCGTAGGACGCATCCCTCCATCGCGGGTAGGTCCAATCGGGCAATGTCCGTATCCGACATAACGGACCGGGTCTTCAAGACTTCATAGGACACCCAGGGGTATCTACGGCGTAGGGCCTCGGGTGGACTAGAAGAATCCGATGTCTCGACCTCGGCCCTTTTCTTTGAAGGCAAAGATTTCGGAGCCATTAACCTATATGCAACATAAAAGGAAATTAGCAGAGTTGGAAATACCTGGTAAAACAAGGTTAGAAGGCAAAACAGATGGCGGACTCGGATGAAAGGGCACGCCAGGCGAAGGGCCCGCAGAGCGGAGATGACGGCAAGATCCGAGAACCGAAGAAGCTCTGGAATCCTCGCCTTGCGCAATAAGGTAGGAACTCTCTGCCAAGCAGTCCCAGCAGGGGCCGAGATAATCTCTGGGATATTGATCCGGGACCACAGAGGGTAGGTCCTCACAAAGTTGAATGGCCGGGCCCGCAAGGCTGAGCCGGCTAAGGATCCGGTCCCGGTCGCCACGAAGGACGAAGTCGGAACGTTATATGTGGGAGTTCGCACAGGAAAAGGCGACTGGGGCCTAGCAGCCACAGGTTGGGGCCCGATTCGGCCAGAAGAACCATTCCCACCTCGATGTAAAGGGTCTAACCTCGCCGTTTCCGGAGGATCAAGCCCAAGAAGCCAATAAGAAGCCCGCGGATAACGAGTACGAAAGAACTCCATTTCTTCAGGGGTAAGCATTGCTCTAGGGTGGGGGAAACGCCTATCCATCGGAGAGATACTAAAACCTAGAAACTAAAGGCTTAAACGTCGAAATGAGGATTTGAGTATGGTAAAAGGCGAATGGTAGGAGAACGGAACTCAGAAAACCAGAGGAACGAGAAAGTAGATAAAAGAACAGGATGACTAAACGGTACACAATATACTGTAAAAGAGCAAGAGGGATGAAGAATACCTGTGTAAGTATGAAGAGGGGGACTCTAACAAACAAGATGGAGAGCAATGAAGTTGACTCGAAAGAAACTCAGAGCAAAACTCTCAACCAGAGCTGTAGACGGAAAATAAGGAAAAACGTAGCAAAACACCTTATATAAGAAGAAGGAGAGGAAACGCCGGGGGCAGGTTGGTCTTTAAACTCTGGCACGATGAAAAGACAAGAGATGACGCGAAGCATTAAATACGCACGCGAATCGGCGCTCAAAACGGCGCGACGGCTACTAACCCCATCCAATCAGGACATGCCAGGCGTAATAATGCAATGATGGCGCCTACGGAAAGAAGACCAAGCGGTTCACCCACGAGTAGGGGACTTACCATGCAAATCCGAGGTCGCCCAGCACGCCCCGGTCAGCCATGACCCATGGCACCACCAAGAGCGACATCATAGAGGTAAGCCGCGGCACAAGAAGCCGGGCCGAATAAAGCATCCACTTTGACCCCACTCCGGACCAGGAGAATCATACACCTCGGCTATCCAGAAGCCTAAACAACCGAGCTGGGGGGCAACTGTTACGGACCGGCCCAAAAGCCTCCAATTCCTTAGCAAGGCCCAAGCGGAAGGCGTAATCCGCCAATCATGGCAGGAGAGCCGGAAATCCCGGTTAGGCAGGATCCGCCCCAATCATATCAATCTACCGAGATACTCGTCCCATTTAGGGAATATCTCGGATATACCGAGATACTCGTCCCATTTAGGGAATATCTCGGATATCCGCCCCATTAATGACACGTTTCATTAAGGGGATATCGTCCAATATCCGCCCCATTAATGGCCCCCATTAATGGCGTGCCCCGGATATCGTGCCCGACGCCTCTATAAATATAGAAGGCAGGTAACAAGGTGCACACACCCTAAACCTAGACTATTTACATACAGTCTCACTGTGCACACACAGCACCCCTTTTGTTGTGTACGGTGATCCCAGGCTCTCCTGGTTATCTCCTTCATAGATATCCAGGCCAGCCCATATATCCTAGAGCAATCTACCAGCCCTTGGCTGGACATCTGTGTTCTATATCAGAACACTATCTTTCTTATTTTGGAAAATATTTAGTTAATGAGCAATGGCACAAGTGTCATAAAATGCTTAATCCAATATAAAAAAATTTAAATACCTAAAGGAATGCAAAGGGTGCCACTTTAAAGAATTACCATATGCAACTATGCAAGTTAGACATAGAGCACATTAGAATTGATTTTCCTCCTCCTAGGAGAGTACAAGTATAATGAATATATTCTCAATCTGGGCATACAAGAATTGATTTTTATCTTTAAATCCAAGCTAAAACTCACAAGTGGGCATGTTCATATCTTTGATAAAGGTTAGTGGAGGATATCTTAGGTGAACTTATGGCTTATTGTTTAATGGATTTTTTTTTTCCTTGCGAGCCACATGTATTTTCCTATTGAAGGTAATCATGTCAATGCATTGTCAGGTACTAAATGTGGGCATCTTTTCCAACGAGGATTCGAACTTTGCTCGTCACGTTTTAAGAGACTAAACCTTTTGCTATGTTTAATGGAAGTTGCACATGGATAATTATGCTTAACATGCCCCTATAATCTTTCATATCCATAATACAAATATTACAAAGGGGGTTAATACAAAAATAAGATAAATCATATGCCATGTTTGTTCAAGAAGTGTTAGGGAGTGTGAAAGACAGATTACCGCTAATAATTTTTTCTTGGTAGCAATTGTTTGAGAAGTGTTAGAAGGAGCAAGACTGGATAACCAAGTTTGTTCTATTAATATTTGTTTGTGTTCTGGGGTAGAACACAGATGTCCAGCTAAGGGCTGGTATTTTGATCTTGGATAGCTAGGCTCGCACGAATATCTATGGAGGAGATAATCGGGAGAGCGTGGGATCACTGTATACGACAAAGGGGTGATGTGTGTGCACAGTGAGACTGTATGTAAATAGTCTGAGTTAGAATCTGTGCACCTGGTTACCTGACCTTTGTATTTATAGAGGTGTCAGGGGCGGATATCTCGGCCTGGCGCGCCATATCCGGGCTGCGCTATCTCGGGGCGAGGGTCTCGGAATGCCGTTACGATATGGGTAGATTGTGCCTAGCCAAGATTCCGGATCTCACCCCATGATTTGCGGATCATACCTCCTGGTTCCGTTTAGGCAGCGCCATGGACTTGGGCTTTTGGGTCGGTCCGTAATAGTTGTCCCCCAGCTTGGTTGTTCAGGCTTTTGGGCGGCCGAGGTGTTCAATGCCCCCGGCCCCTGTTGAAGTCTGGGGCCTGTGCTTCATCCGGACCGGCTTCTAACGTCATGGCTTGTTCCCGTCGTAATGGTGTCCTGGGTCGTGCCTGACCGGGGCGTCTCGAACGGCCTCGGACTTACATAATTAGCCCCCTGTTCGTGAGTGAATCGCTTGGCATTCTTTCCGTAGGCGCCATCATTGCTGCTTTACACATGGCTTGCCCTGATTGGAAAGAGTGCGATCGTCGCGCCCCCTCCGTGTGCCGATTTGCGTGCACATTTAATGCTCTTACGTCGTTCGTGCATTTCCATCGTGTCTAGGTTCAAAGACCGAATTACCCCCTGCGTTCCATTTCCCTATCATACCTATGAAGTAATTTTTTTGCGTTTGGCTCCTCACTTTTTCCCGCTACAATCTTTCTCTGGTTTTGCTCTGGGTTTGTAGAATCATCTCCTCTGCCAAAACTCCACTGTTCTCCATTTCTATCGTTCGAGTTTCCCTCTTCTTACTCATACAGGTATTTTCCTTATTCTTCTTTAATTTTTTACGGCATAACGTACTTCTTACCGATTATATATCCTTTTGTCCATTATCTTCATTCCTACTCCTCCTCCATTCTGGTTTTCTGAGTAAGCTTTTGGGACCATTTTCTGGGTTTTGCTTGCTTTTGACACATCCGCGTCTGTACTTGCCTCTCTTTCGACATAAGATCTCTAGTTCTTAGGTTCTTAGCTCCTTTCTTATGGATAGAGATAGGCACTTTCCTAAACCCGGATCAATGTTAACCCTCGAGGAAGAGGAGTTTCTTCGCACTCGCTTCCCATGAGCTTCTTATTGGGTTCTTGGAACCGAGCTTTCGGAGCGGAGAGGTCAGCCCCTTTACTCCGAGGTGGGGTCGGTCAATCAAGTCGAGTCGGGCCCCAACGTACTGCTGTTAGAGCTCTGTCTCCTTCTCCTGCCCGAGCTTCTGCACAACGTTCCTATCTTATCGCCGTACGGGCCGGGTCGGTTCCGTCGCGGCTCGGCCGGGTCTCCGGCCTTATTGGCCCAACCGCTCAACTTCGTGAGGGTCCACCTTCTGTGAGCTCGGATCCTTATCCCAAGGATTACCTCGGCCCCTGCTGGGACTGCTTGGTCGAGGGTGCCTTCCACATTGCGCATGGCGGAGACTCCAGAGCCTCCTCGATTCTTGGTTCTTACCGGCATCGGCAACCTTCGGGCCTTTCTTCTAGCGTACCCTTTCGTCCAAGTCCGCCATCTGTTTTGCCTTCTAACATGCTTTTACCAGGTATTTCCAACTCTGCTAATTTCATTTTATTTTGCATATAGGCTAATGGCTCCCAAATCTCTGCCCTCCAAGCAAAGGACCGAGGCTGAGGAATCGGACTCTTCTAGTCCTCCCGAAGCTTTGTGTCGTAGATTTCCCTTCCCATGAGGTCTTGAAGACCCGGTCATCGATGTCGGATACCGACATTGCACGTTTGGATCTACCCGTCATGGAGGGGTGCGTTATACGCCGCCCGGAGGCCGACGAGCCTATTTGTGCGGAATGGGAAGTAGGCAGTCCCAATTTCTTTTTCTTTTACCGGGATTACCTTACTCAGGTCGGTGTTTGCTTCCCTTTCACCTAGTTCCAGATAATGGCCCCACTGCACCTAAGACTTGCCCCGTCTCAACTTCATCCGAACGGGTGGGCTTATCTTGTTGCGTTCGAGCAACTGTGTCGCTCCTTCCCGGTTCCGATTCCCTACTCGACCAACCTTTTCTTCTATTACTTCGGCCCCTTTACCCCTGGCTCTCCCAAAGAAAGCGACAAGCTAAATGGGTTGGTATCTCTCCGCTGCAATCCAGATCGGAAACTTATGAAGCCCTTCTCCGAGTCGTTTAAGCGGTTTAAAAATGCGTTCTTCAAGGTTTTCGCCGTGCTTGGTAAACAAACCTGGTTTTTGAAGGGGGTTGAGGCCGCCGACGTAGAGTGGCGTTTTTCTCTATATTGGATGGTGAGTCATCTTAAAGCTGCTCCCTCATCCTTCCAAATTTCCAAAGATGACCTCCTGCCGAAGACAGCCCCTTTCGTGCCTAGGTTGGACGCCTACGTGGAGGAGTATGGGGTCCAGAGTGCGGCCTTTTTCATTTTCGGGGAGGGATCTACGCCAGTCCCCTCTACTTGTAAGAGTCCCTCCTTTGCAATGTTGTTTGTCTTTCCGTGAAATTTGGTATCCTGTTGTAGTAATTTGTGTTTATTCCTGACTTCCTTTATTTGTCCTTTCAGCTCAAGACATGAGGGCTCTTCCAGGTTACTTGGTGAAGGTGAATCCAGCTGCGGCGTCGCCGAGTCGTCAGACTCGAAAACGGGTCGTCCCTGTCGAAGGTGTTGCGCCCGAGGCCGCTACTACCTCTGTTGTTACAAAGAAAACTAAGGTTGGGCGGCGAAGGGTCGGTTCCATCCATCCCCTCCGGACCTTCTCAGGAAGTTGGTTCCCAAGCTCCGAAGGGGAAACAGGTCGTTGTGTCCGTGGATGAATCTGTGTCTGTGGTTATCGCGACTACTCCTTCGGTTTTGGTGCTCCCGAGATCTCTGCCACCTCCGCCTCCTCCACCTCCTTCTAGCGGGTTGTCTCGTCCTTCTTCAGTGCTTCCTCGCGGCTTCATATGGGATAAGGGGGTGATCAAGGAACTGGACGTTGCGTTCCTTCCTCCCCGGGAATTTATGGAGAGCCAGCCCCTGTTTCCGCCTAACGTTGATGAGGTGTATACAGCGCAACAGTATTTATGTAAATCGTTGTTGGGCTGCTTCAAGCCTATATTCTCATGAGGGAGAAGTATTCCATGTCCGATCAGAGAATAAACGCTCGAGAGCGTCTCGGGAAGAGGTGGCGATCAAGCAAAAGGCTCTGGAGGAGGCCGAGTCAACAAAAAAGGCCTTGGCTGAGTCTGAGGCCAGGGTGCAGATTTTGCAAGAGGAGCAGGATGCCGCCTGGACCGAGCGGGATGCCTCTAAGGTCGCGGTCGTTAAGATGGATAAAGAACTTCTACTTGCGCGGGAGGGGGCGTCGAAGTCGGCCTCAGAGTGTTCCCGGGCCTAGAAAGAGCTGGGCGAGAGTCTTGAGGCGGTGAAAGCCCTTTAGAAACAGCGTGATCTGCTGTCTTCTAAGCTTAAAACAACTGAGGAGGCCCTCGCCGCGGCACAGCAGGCGCGCTTGGAGTCTGATGAGCTCTTAAAGCAGACTGCCAAAGATTGCTTTGACAATGCCTTGGAGCAGATCCGGTTCTTGAATCCGATGGCTAAGCTTAACACAGACGGCTATGATTTTCGCGCCTTTGTCGAGGACGGAGTCTTAGTTCGTACCAATCTCCTACCGCCAATGCGTCCGTCTGAAGAAGAGGGAGGAGAGTCGGATGCGGAGAGTGAGGCAACAAAGGGAGCTTCGAGGCCGGTCCGTCTAGTTAATTTTTATTTTTCTACTTCGTTCTTACCGGGCGTCTCGTACCCCTCTATTTTGAACATTTCGGCCTTTGTGCCATTTTGTACAAATTTTTATGATAATGGATGAATTATTTCTTCACCCTTCGCCATCTTGTAAATTCCAAAGCATTGAAATCTATTGATTGTAGTAGATACGAGTCTCTTTTACTCGACCAACACCGACGTGTGGGAGGGTGGGGGTGGTCGTATGCTTTAACCTCTGGGGGTGTTAACTTAACCGTACTACCTCGTTCCAGCTTGCCTAGTCGGAAAAGTTGATAGTAACCGAATTAAGGGCGAGGCCGTCACATGTCAACCGAGGTGTCTATCACCTCTAATCTAACATTTTGACTTGATCGGTCGAAATGATGACCGCTTTCTTAAATCGGGCGAGCGTTGACGTGTCAATTTCGCGAAGGCCACGTATGGCATTTTCGCCGAGCTCTTACCAATGCATGTCGGAGTACAACGGCCGGTGTCATACATCTAGATGTTTTTTGTTTTTGTTAATAACTGGGTGTAAGTACCTCGGTGTCAGGTTTTGGACCGGGCTTAATGGCCTCGGTTTCTTGCTTAAGCAAGTAATTGTGCACATTGATGAATTTCCTTGATGGAATCCTTCATTAAATAAAACAGCTCTAAAGAGCTTACAAATGATCATGAATTATTCAGATGAAAAATAAAGAACAATTGAAGTTTGGAGAAACATAAGGAAATGTAAGAAATAACCGAACAGTAGCCTTGGTGTCTACGGGGCCGAGCCTAGACCTAGCTGTAATAGATCTTTAGCTTGTCGGCGTTCCATGTTCTCTTAACCGGCTTCCTTGCCAGGGTTTCGAGAACATATGCCCCACCATTGAGTTTTTCTTTAATCTGATAGGGGCCTTCCCAATTTGCCGCCAGTTTTCCGTCTCGGGCATTCTTGTTTCCGATGTCGGCCTGCCGAAGTACAAGGTTCCCTCGGTTAAAGGATCGTGGTTGAACCTTCCGATTATACTTTGCCGCGAGGAGTTGCATGGCGGCAAGTTCCGGCAATGCGCCGTGACTCGGATCTCATCAATTAGGTCCAGTCTGTCTTTAGGGCGTCGTCATTTGGCCCGCCCATCTGTCCGCTCGATCTTTCTCCATGATGGCTGCTTTGATTTCGACCAGGGATCATTGCTTCACAACCGTAGGTCGTAGGAATGGGGTTTCTGGGTCGAGGACCGCACACTCGTCTGTAACCCCATAGAACTTTTGTGGAGCTGTTCGGTCCAGTAGTGTCGGCCTTTAACATGCGTTTCTTTAATCCGTCCGGAATGATTTTATTAGCCGACTCGGCACGGCGTTAGATTGCGGGTGTTCGACGGAGGAGAAGTGTTTTGGATGTCCAAGTTGGACATTAAGGCCTGGAATCTATGGTCCGTGAACTGGGTCCTATTATCAGTGACGACTTCAGCATGTATCCCGAATCGAGCAAAGATGTTATGACAAACGAATCTCATAATTCGAGACGAGGTGATCGTAGTCAATGCCTCCGCTTCAATCCACTTGGTGAAATAGTCTATGGCGACTATGAGCCATTTCAGCTGTCCAGGTGCCGGCTTGAATGGTCCGAGGATGTCCATTCCCCATTTATAGAAGGGCCAGGGGGCCGACATACCTTTTAACTCCGTCGGTGGTGGCCATAGGATCCCGGCGTGTTTCTGGCAACTGTCGCACCTCTTGGCGGCTTCCATGGCGTCATGCTTCATGGTGGGCCAATAATAACCTGCGCGTAACGCCTTCCTTGCCAAAGCCTTGCCCCCCATGTGTTGGCCGTTGCATCCCTCATGTATCTCGGTCAACATGTACCTCGCTTCGAACTCACCAGGCATCGCATCATCGGGCAGTGCACTCCTTTTCTATATAGCTGATCATCGACCATGGTGTAGATGGCGGCTTCTCTGATCAGCTTCTTTGCTTCAGTGGAATCTGTTGGGATGATCCCCCTTTCCAGGTAATCTTTGATTGGCTTTCTCCAGTCCGTGGCGGACGAGATAGTCATGACGCAGGTGGGCTCGGCCAGATTCTGTTGGATCACAGTTCTATGACTCCACGGACCTTTGGTGCTTGCTAGCTTGGAGAGGATATCGGCCCTGATATTCTCTTCTCTCGGGATATGAGCAACAATTACTTCTTCGAACTCGGTCATTACTTCTTTTGCTCTGTTCAAGTACTTAGCCAACAGGGGGCCTTTTGCTTGATAGTTGCCATCGATACGTGCGGCAACAAGTTGTGAGTCGGTGAACACCTTAACTCGCCGCGCTCCGTTTTCTTTTGCTTGAAACAATCCGGCTAGGAGGGCCTCGTACTCAGCCTGGTTATTGGAGGTCGGGAATTCCAACTGGAGGAATGCTCAGTAGCGTCCCCCTCGGGGCTCTCAACGATGACTCCTGCTCCACTGCCTTTTGGATTGGAAGATCCATCTATGAATGCCTTCCAGGATTCCTCGCTAGCCATAATCAGAGTCAACTCTCTGATGAAATCGGCTAATGCTTGTGATTTGATCGCATGCCGGGCTTCAAAAGTGATGTCGAACTCGGATAGCTCAATCGCCCGGCTTGTCATTCGTCCCCCAGTCGGGTTTGTGCAATATCTCGGTCGGATTATTTGGTTCGGACTACTATCCGGTGTCCTTGAAAGTATGGCCGAAGCCGTCTCGCAGTCATCAGTAATGCGAACGCCATCTTTTCCAGCTTCTGATATCTGAGTTCAGTGTTTTGTAAAGCTTTGCTCACAAAGTAGATGGGTGTCTGTCCGGCCTCGGTTTCTCTTACCAAGGAGGCACTTACCGCCTCGTCTCCCACAGACAGATACAAGAACAAGGTTTCCCCTTGCTCCGGCTTCATTAGTACTGGAGGGGTTGCCAAACATCGCTTAATTTCTTCAAACGCTGCTTCACAATCTGAATTCCATCCTCCATGAGTTTCTTTCTTCAATAATTTAAAGAAAGGTAACGCCTTCTCAGCCGATCTTGGTAAGAATCTTGTCAGGGCAGCCAAGTGACCTGTTAATTGCTGAACTTTTTTTTTAGAGTTCGGGGCTTGCATGTCTAGGACGGCCTTGCATTTTTCGGGTTAGCCTTAATCCCTCGATTGGTCAAAGCATAAAACCTAGGAATTTCCGCAGAACTCCGAAAGCACATTTGGCGGGTTCAACCCGATTCGATGTCGTCTTAATTTTTCAAACGTCTTTCTAGGTCCGGATATGCTCCTCTGGTTGTTTTGACTTCACGATCATGTCGTCTATATACACCTCCACATTTCGCCTGATTTGGTCCTCAATTCGTTGGTATGTAGCTCCGGCATTCTTCAATCCATACGGCATGACGTTGTAGCAATAGTTAGCCTTGTCGTGTTAGTTCTATATGTGTTTTGATGATGTTTTAACAATTGTAAACAAAATGAGAAGTTTTCTCTTGCAAATCGAAAAACTTTGCATCGAGGAAAACTCCGAGTTTTGAGTTTTCCGAGAAAATCTGAATAAAGCAAACGCCGTTTTTCGTTAAAACCGCCGTTTTCAGTTTTCATGAAAAACATAAAAACTCGAGTTTTGGGGTCAAAACTCGAGTTTTGGCTTGTGTGAGGAAAATCGATCAAAAAGCAAAAAAGCGCGATTTTAGGCAAAGCGCCGTTTTGAGTTTTCATGAAACATATGAAAACTCGAGTTTTGGGAGCAAAACTCGAGTTTTAGTTTGGCCGAGAGCCTTTGAAGTTTCCAAGTTTCAAAACCCTCAATTTTCAAAGAGCACCGCGTTTTGAACCATTCAAAGAAATTCTCACATTTTGTGAAATAGTTCAAAACTCGAGTTTTGGGGTCAAAACTCGAGTTTTGGGGTCAAAACTCGAGTTTTGGGGTCAAAACTCGAGTTTTGATATGTTACTCAAAGAGATGATTTTTCAACATATGAACACCGCCGGTGTTGGGCCAAAACCTCCGGTTTTCAGTTTTCACTAAGTTTTCATTGAACATGTGAAAACTCGAGTTTTGGGAGCAAAACTTGAGTTTTGGTCCGGCGAGAGAGCACTCACGTTTTCACAATTGCAAAACCGCCGGTTTGATATGTTCACGGAGTTTTCAGAGTTTTCATGTTTTAAGTGAAAACTCGAGTTTTGGGCAACCCGAGAGCATCAAGTACTTTTCAACATTTGAAAACCGCCGGTTTTTCGATGAAAACCTCCGTTTTGATGTCCTACGAGTTCAAAACTCCAGTTTTGGTCGTCTAGCATTTTAAAAACGCAACTGAGCTTAAAATTACACATTTTGATTAATGCTTCAAGTTTTAAGTTGCGAATTGAACCCATATGATTTAAATACTTCCTATCATTATTCCTAACCTGTTTTAACAAGTTTGCTTATGAGTTTTCGAGGATTTGAATCTTACAACATTTGAATTATTTTAACTTATCCTCAAAGACAAAAAGCAATGGAAGACAGCTGGAATTGTGGGCAGAACTTTTACTTCTTCTCAATGCAGACAACAAGCATTCACCTAACAAAGCTAAACATCATCATGGGATGAATTTGAAGAGCCAAAACCTGAATATTATATTCCCAACTGAAGAATTCAAATGCGCAAAAGTTCCCTGACTATATTCTAACAGCTAGTTGTCACAGCAGATAGATTCATGGAGAGACACCCATAACAGCTATATTTTTGAATGGGATGAAGTCTCAACGGATCTATAACGTTCACAAGCTTCAAATCACTATAAATACATGAAGATTTGAAGTTGGACAGCAGAGATGACAGTCATAGAAAGCCTACACGAAAATATTAGTCTTTTTCTGTTTATTCATTTGATTGTATCTTTGATACATTGTACTTCAGTGTTTATCATATCTACTCTTAGAGAGAGTTATTTCCCGTATATCATTCATTGTAATAATCTCGAGGTGACTTGGAGATTGGGAAAATCGAGTACAACTTGTAAGGGGGAGTGTGTCCTAGGTTGAGGAGCATCCTTCGTTTACGAGTAGGTATCGATTGTAAACAGTACAACTTGTAAGGGGGAGTGTGTCCTAGGTTGAGGAGCATCCTTCGTTTACAAAGTGTGTATACGTTGTAAGCAATTACTGACTTGTAAGGGGAGTGAGTCCTAGAGTGAGGAGCATCCTTCGTTTCTGATTGTAATTGTTCTTGAGTGATAGTGGAAAATCCCAGAGATACTCGGGACTGGACGTAGGTCAAGAAATTGGACCGAACCAGTATAAATCTTCTGTGTCAAGCTCTTCTTCTCTATCTCCACTTTGCCTTGATATTGTTTGTTGTGTGGGTGATCCGAAAAGAATTTTGAAATCCCCAATTCACCCCCCCTCTTGGTGATTTCCTTCACTTTCATGTCGGTCATGAAGGCGGTCTTTTCTTGGTCGTCTGGGTGCATGGAAATCTGATTATAGCCGGAGTAGGCATCCATGAAAGAAAGCAACTGGTACCCGACCGAGTTATCAACGAGTTGATCAATGTTAGGCATAGGGTAGGAGTCCTTCGGGCATGCTTTATTCAGATTGGTGTAGTCGTGCACACCCTCTATTTGCCGTTAGTTTTAACACCATGACCACATTCGAGAGCCCGGGTTGTATATTGTACCTCTCTGATGAATCCAGCGGCAAGGAGCTCTTCAATGTGATTTTCAAGGGCTTTCTGTTTGTCTTCTGTGATATTCCTCTTCTTTTGGGCCACTGGCTTCGACCCCGGCCATATGGCGAGTTTGTGGCAGCAAAAGTGTGGGTCGATCCCGGGTATTTCGGTTGACGTCCAGGCGAAGACGTCCTGATTTTGTCTTAAAAACTTGATCAGTCGCGCTTTTAAGTCTGCGTTCATATCTCTGCCGACTTTAGTTGTCTTGGAGGGATCCATCCCGGGGTCAACTCCTCCGGCTCCCCTTCCGGCTCGGGCGTGGATTTTACGGTTCACGAGAGATCCAGTTCTACCATATTAACCGATCGCCGAGGCTGCCTATCATTTCTGACTTCGGCCATAACTTCGTTGGTCCGAAGCCGTGGCGGGGATGAAGGTCCTTCTTCCTTGACTCGGAGAGTCTCAAAGTAGCATTGTCGTGACTCCTTCTGGTCCCCGGACACTTCGACCACCTGATTTTTATCGTTGATCATCTTCAGTTTCTGGTGCTTAGTGGATGCTAGCATGTCCCAATTGTGTATAGTGGGTCGTCCCAATATAATATTGTAGGGAGAGCGGAAGTCGGCCACTACGAACCTTACACGTTCGCCTTGAAAGCTTCCTTGGTTCCTAGCGTCGGTCGAGGTCTATATACCCTTTTGGGAAGGAACGCTCTCCATTGAACCCCATAAGGGTTGACTTGCACGGCTTTAAGTCCTCAACATCGAGGTACATCCTCTGGTATGCGTCCCAGCTTATGATGTCGGCCGAACTCCCTGCATCCACGAAGATCCGTTTGACTCGGCAATTTACTAGGATTCCGGTGATAACCAGTCCGTCCTGGTGGCCGGGAATAACATCCTTTAGCTCTTCGTCGGTGAAGACTAATGGAGGTGGCTTCGGTTTCGATGAGCCGCCTTTGAATTTTGGTATATCTCTCATTGTCAACACCTCCCGCAGGTATTTCTTGCGCGGCTTATCGTATCTCCACCTCCTCCGAACCCGCCACCGATGGCATTGCATTGGAAATCGTCTGCGGGAAACCGTCGACGGGGCCGGTTTTCCGTTTCTTCTCTGGTTTCCGAGTGTCCGTAGCCAGACTCCTGCTTCGGCGCCATTATTTCGCCTGCTTGTTTTCCCTTGAGTTTTGATGATGTATTGGCGAAGTTTTCCTTCTCTCACGAACTTTTCAATAGCATCCCTGAGTTCATAACACTCGTCGGTTGTATGACCGGAGCAGTCGTGGAAAGTGCAAAATTTTCCCCGATCTGTAGTGGACCGATTTCTGATAGGCTTTGGCTTGGCAACCCTTTTCATCTCGGTCTGAGCTACCTCCTTCCATAACTGCGATCGCGAAACATTTAGGGGGTGTAGTTGTCGTACTTCGCCTTATTATCCGTCCTCTCTTGTCGGGGTCGGCTCTCTCTGTCGCGTCTACGGGGTTCCGCCTTCTGCTTGTCCGTCGGATCCCTTCTTTCGGGCGATGAATTCCTGGCCTTCTCAGGTTCGTTTGCATTGGCGATTTCCATCTGCTCGACATCCAGGTACTTCTTCGCTTCGGTGTAGAATTCAATCAGTGAATAGACTCTATTCTTGCATAGATGTCTGGCCAGGCGTGTTGTTGGGTCCAGACCATTGATGAGACAATGTACGTGGACCTCTTCGATAATGAGCGTACTGCATTGCCGTGTCTACGAACCGATCCAGGTACTTCGCAGCGTTTCTCCCTTCTTTTGTTTTACCTTACTCAAAGTGAACCGAGATTTAGGTTGTTTCTTCTTTGGTGGCAAAGTGCAATTCAAACTTGCGCCGAGGTCTTCGAAGTTCCGAATGGATATATTGAGTAACGAACTCAACCATTTGTGGGCCGGTCCATCAATGTGGCCGAGAAGAGCCGTAAGATGACCGGACCCTCTATCGACCGACCCACATCGGCTTTTCGAATATCTCAAGGTGGTGGCGTGGATCCCGGGTCCCATCGTACTTGGGAAGATCGGCTAGGTCAAAATTCTTCGAGTAGGGGGTCGTGGCCGTTGCTCTAGAGAATGGGGTCCCACCAGAGCCTGCCAAGTACTTCATCTTATATTGCTGCGGTGACCCACGTGTCCGAGGCGCCGTGATTACCTCTCGAAACTCGTCCGAGTCCTAATCCACGTCGAGGTCTCGGTCTTCATAACTATCACAGCTTCGGTCTTTATGACCGTCATGGCGATCTTCTCGGCCTCGGTCTTCAGCATCCCGGATCCGTAATTGCCTCTCCTTTTCCCGTGTGGAGGTCGACTGGCGTTCTCGCTCCCTTCTCGCTTCCCCCTTTTTCCTACCGCGGGCCCGTCGACTTGACTCTGGGCTACTACGCGGACTACTGCTATCCGGACGTATAACCTCCTTTCCCTTCCGAGAACTTCTCTGAGTTCCGCGTTGGAACATGTTTTCGAGCTTTTCCTCGATCATTAACTCCAGAGCGTGAAAATCCTCTTGTCGTTGGAGGTGATCTCGTTTTTCCTTGTTTTCGAACCTCTGAAGCATCGACTCCTGCATTGAAGGAGATGTGCTTGCCGTGTCAGTAACGTGACCCTCCGGAGTCTTTTCTCGTGGAGGTTGATCATGATTCTGCGGTTGACTCGGTCCGTCCTGAGGTTGATTCGGTGGTAAATTGCTTTCATCCTGCGGCCGGTCTAACTGCTAGCTTTGCCTGTGGCTTCTGGTGTTTGCCATTAGTGGTCACGGGGATAGAAATTTAAGGATCCCCACGGACGGCGCCAATGTTCTGGGGTAGAACATAGATGTCCAGTTAAGGGCTGGTATTTTGATCTTGGATAGCTAGGCTCTGCCTGAATATCTATGGAGGAGATAATCAGGAGAGCGTGGGATCACCGTACACGACAAAGGGGTGATGTGTGTGCACAAAGTGAGACCGTATGTAAATAGTCCGAGTTAGAATCAGTGCACCTAGTTACCCGACCTCTCGTATTTATAGAGGTGTCGGGGGCGGATATCTCGGCTCGATGCGACATCCGGGCGCGCTATATCCGGGTGCGCTATCTGCGGGGCGAGGGTCTCGGAATGCCGTTACGATATGGGTAGATCGTGCCTAACCAAGATTTAGGATCTCACCCCATGATTTGCGGATCATACCTCCCGGTTCCGTTTGGACCGCGCCATAGACTTGGGCTTTGGGCGGTTCGTAATGTTTGATAATTTAATTTAATAAATAATATTTAGTTAGTCACTTTTTTCAATATAATATGAAAGATATTGTTTCTATGTATCAATTCATTTTATTAGGGCATGCGGTAAAAGCTTTTAATCGATCATTTCTTTTATTTTTTATCTTACATATTTTTTTTATTAAATTTTTTTATAAATCTACTTATCTATTTCGTTTAAACTAAACTCATTGAAATTTCCCTAACCACCATTCCCTTCGTGCCAAACCCTAAATATGTTTTTCAATATTTTGCTTCCGTGCCTACGAGGGTATATTTTATATCAACAAATCATTCATACATAATTGACGGAGAGTGTATATATATCTAGAGTCAAAAACGGGCCACCCGGCGTGCGGGCTAGGGCCAAAAAGCCCGCATATTAAACAGCCCACACGGGCCAAAAAATTATATAACCTTAATGGTTAGGGCTAGCCTGCAGGCCAAAAATTATTTTAGAATAATCAACTTAGGCTTGAATAATCAAAAAGAAAAATCATTATATGGAAAGAATGAAAAAAATTAGTATTAATAATAATAAAAAAATCCTATTTTGTGATGTTTGTTTAAACTTTACTACCATTTAAAAAAAAGAAGTTTTCCGATTATTTTGGATAGCTTCTAAAAATAATCGGAAAGTTCAATAATAAAAAAATTGCAAGAGAAAATATAATAAAAAGTCAAAAAAAATACAAAAGCGTGATAAGATTTTAAATTAACCAAATAATAAATTATTCTTGATGAGCAGAGATACACGAAAATATCATAAAGTCTAATAATAAAAAAATAGTAATAAGTTTTTATTGTTGTAACCAAACACAAAATAATTCTGTTTTTATTTTTTTTTTTTTTTTAAATGTCTAAATTAGTTTAGCATCTTTAAAAAGCTGCACAATATGATGTGGGTGTTTAGGATTCTGAGAATCGAGAAATCGCCCGTAAATGGGCACGCGTGTGTCTCTATTTATTTTATGCAAAGCAAGAGATTCAGACAAGCATCTCCACTCTCTTCTCATGTTCTTGTTTTTTTTAACCAACACAGTCAAAGAAGAAATTAGAATTGAGCTTGAGTTGGCCCTATCTTAACCCAAGAGAAGTGGGGGTTATATTGGGTAGGGTTAAAAATAACCCCATCATATAGGTAAAAATGGGGTCAACTGGCTGGCCCACAGGACCCAACCCATTTTGACAGCTCTGAATATATCTACACACAAATATTTGTAAGACAATTTCGCTGTTTCAAATGCATTTATCATAATTTTCGACAATGGCTTATAAATTATAAGCATAAAAGAAACAAAAGAACTCCAAAATTGCAACGTCCCCGTAGAGCCACGCACGGACGAAGCACGTGCTCGTCCTTTCTTAATAAACGTTCTCACTTCTCAAGCTTCCCTGCCTGTCCTTATTTATTCTTCCCACTCCTCTCCGCGCGACAGCCAATCCCTAAACCCTACGGCCGCGACACCTCCACCCTCACAAACAAATCGATTCGTCTTCCTTACTTGGATTTAGAAGAAGAAAGGCTTAGCTTACTTACTGTTCCGAAGAATCCAACAGAGCAAAAAGTCCAAATTAATTCCTGACGGCAACATCTGTTTCGGTTCCTATTTCTTCTCTCTATCTCTTTCTGTGATCTGTGCTCAGACCGGCTTTCAAGGTACTTTTTCTTTTTCTTTTTTCAAAATGAAAAAAATGGTTTAGTTTCATGTCGCTATAACCTTCGCGCGAATCTTTCGGTGAATCTGGGAATAGATCTACTCATAATTATGGGTTTTCTGTTGGCTTTTGGTCTTGTCATCTTTTATCTTTCAATTTATTGTTCAACGGATATATGCTAAAATTACAAAATAAATTGCTCTGTTTCAAAGTTTTGGGTGTGGGTTGTGGAAACATTTTGAGAATTGGGTTTTGGGGTTTGGATTTGGGAAGTCTCTCTAACTTTTAATTGTGTTCCTTTATGAGGTTCTTTTTCTTTCCTCTCTCGTAATATTTGCATTCATCCAAAGGAAAAATATTTGATCAGCTACAGGATTGTGGGTTTAATTCCTTACTGATGTTTTGATTTGTTGAGAAACTGTCTTCACTATCATAATATGTTCCCTTCGACAGAGGAGGATTTGCTTCGTTAATTAGAAAACTTCTTGTTTTTGGGCATGCTATTTAGATCATGCCATTTCGTGCAGTAAATTCTTGTTTTTTTGGGTGGAATTATTGAAGAAAGGGCAGTGAAGTCATGATTTGGATCTGTTTTGTTTTGTTTTTGTTTTTTTAAAATCTGGATAGGCTTCTTTATACTCCTTCTGGTCGTAAATATATAACTGCTTGTTTGGCTAATTCGCAACAATGTTATCAAACTACTCTTAAATGCTTATTTGGTAAAATTATCTTAAATAGGAACTTTAAATATATTCCCTTCGGTCCTAACTAGAAGAACACGTTTCAGGGTTGGTTTTGGTCCCAAGAGCAAGTTTTAACTTTTTGTTAATTTTTTCCTATAATACCCCTATTTATATTATATAAAGTAAATAATTTGTGCAACTCCATATACATCTTAATTATACTTTTTTATATAAAATAATTTTGAGTAATTTTTGTCATATTTTTCCTATATCATCCCTACTAATACTTCCTCCACAATAATTAATTTAACAATATATTTATATTGTATAAAGTGAGAGATTCTATTCTATTTTTATTTTAAAATAAAATAATTTTAATATTTCTTTAAAAATATTATTTAAAGGCTTTTATTTTGGCTTCCTCTCAGGACTAATGTAGTTGTAAATATACGATGGCTTTTATTCTAATAATTATTCTTACCTTTCGTTGTAAAACCTATTCTTATTAATGGAATGGAGAAATAAAGAATATCAGTCAACTAATTTTGCCTTGATGTAATTTTCAATTTTAGGTAGGGGTATTTTTAAAAAATAATTATAATGAACTAATTTAACTTCTCTTCTTAATCTCTTTAAATTCTAGTAAATAATTCCTATAATTAGGACCGTAAGCAGATTCTTTAAATATGAACTTTAATTAAATTATTTTAATATATTTATATTAGTTATTTTTTTCCGATATATAATATAAGTATATTCAATATTTGATTAATTTAATAATTTACTTAATTTGTTTAATTTCTCAACGACAAAAAAATTAACTCTATCTTATATAATAAAAAATAATTAATTAATATTTTGAAAGATATGTACAGATTTTACCCAAAGTAATCATATAACTTTCTCAAAAATCAACCCAAAAAAAAAAAGTTACTTGGCTTCCTCCTTCACCAACATCGTTGATTCTTCGTCTCCCTCGCGCAAAATAACCTCTTATATTCACAAAGCTTTGTGCTCTTTTTTTTTGCGAGACCTTAATCAACTCTAGGGAGGTTCAAGATAAAGCTCATCAGTGTCTCTCTTGGATCCATTGGAGACCAGTATTCTCAACAAAGATCCAAAATACTATTTGGGAATGGGTGGAATCGGAAAACTCAACACTAAAAAGGTAATTAAGTATTGCGCTTATTATTATTTTTGCTATCCTTAACTTATCTTTAGCTTGGGATGTTGGATCCTCTGGAGTTCTAGATGCAAATCCCTATTCCAAGGCGAAATCATACATACCAGGGAGTTGATTCACTTGTGTAATTATTTACTGTTGGAAAGTAGTGTTAATTATAATCTAAATCATCAAATTTTCCAACTTCATAGGAATGAGGAAAAGTCTTGGACTCCTCCTCCGAGGAACGTCGTCCATATAAATGTTGATGGATCGGTTCGACAACAATTTCAAGCGGCATGCGGTGGAGTAATCAGAGATTCCCGAGGAAATTGGCTGATGGGATTCCACAAGGCCCTAGGTCTACAGACGGTTATCGAGGCGGAAATTTATGCTATTGAGTTAGGGCTAACAATGGCTCACAGGTTGGGGCTTCAGCAGATACTACTCTATTCGGATTCCCTGGACGCGATTAATATTCTCATGAGAGACGGTGCCTATGCTGACCATCCACTGAGGGACATCATTGGTAACATCAGAGATCTCCTCTTCATGGATTGGGACGTGAAGCTATTCTATACCTCAAGGGACAACATTGCATGTCTTGATTATTTGGTTAAGGAAGGACATAATGTTCCGGTGATGCGGATGTGACTCTTATCCCAACCTTCCCGTGGGTGCCGTGATATGGTTTTGAGAGACCAATTGGTCTCGCTAGGTCTTAGTATTGTACCTTTTGCGTTGTATTTGGGCTTAGACCTTTATGGTCTAGCTCCTATCTTATCATTTCAAGCTTCGGCTTGCCTTTGTTATGCAAAAAAAAAAAAAAAAAAAAAAGCTTATCACCCGATGATGACAAAAATTATTAATTCCACACAAAAATCTTAAAAAGGTTAAAAAGAGATTTCTGGATAATATTTTTAATCCGAGTGCTTTTCTAAGATTAATCCCTTATTTGCAAACATTATTCTTAAGGCATATGTGTTGCTTTGTTGTTGCTACATGAAACTCGTGTGTGGGAGTTCTCAAGCCAAAGTTACAATTACCGATTGCAAGCTAAATACTTTTGCATTGTCCGGCTATTGAAAAGCCCTCTCTATATCTCTCTCTAGTCTCAGTCTCAGTCTCTCTCATTACCTCTAAATTGACAAATGACAATGGTAATACTCCTCCGACAATACAACATACACCAGCACATTAATGCGCAATGCAGCACATAAAATCATTTGGGCAAAGTATATTGAAGTTAGTATATAATTCTTGGTTATCCATCAGCTGCTACTCCAATATTGTATATTACAGTCATCTAAACAACTAAATTCAAACAACGTAAGTCGTTAGCAAGATTGATCTATTTTCTATCATAAAGCAGTATATTACATTAGCTAAACAACTAAATTCAAACAACGTAAGTCGTTAGCAAGATTGATCTATTTTCTATCATAAAGCAGTATATCATAAAGCATTTCTAACATTTAATATGGTATTCTTACAATTATTACTAGCCACTAGGTTCACTCCTGTTGTTTGTACTGTTCGGCAAATCCTTCCTCTTATTCAAGCAAAATTTGAGTATCCATGTCATAGTTGGAAAGTTACTCCTGCCAGTTATAAGCAAATGTGGTTTGAAGGCTGGGCGGTATATCTAATCTCTTGTATTATATTTAATTGTTTCCTCATGATGTTTTTATTTTTTTTTAACTTTTTTATTTCTCAATTATGTAGAGAAAATATAAATGGCTGCCCCAATATGAAGATGACGTGAAGAGAATTTGGAATACAAAATGCCAAGAAATCTTAAGAGGAACAATGCAGAGAATCAGAAATGACTTGTGTGGATTCCTCACGAAGTGATGAATGAGTTAGAGAGAGTATGGATATCACTAGAATATTTGAGAATTTGTGAGGTAGGAAAGGCCAATCGAGCGTCTAGTAAGGGTAGGACTCAACATAAAGGGGGGAGCATTTCTAATTCTGAGCATAAAAGGAGGATGGTTAGATTTTATTCTCAATTTATTCAATCATTATTTATTCAAGGCTTCATATAATACATCTTTAAATACCTACAAATTTGAACATTTGGGAAGGAGCTTCGGTCTTTGAATTATTCAAAAAGACTCATTATAGTGAGAAAATCGGAGAATTTTTGCGGACCATGCGTGCGGCTGCAACTCATGTCAGCATATGTTTCATTTAGACATTTTTTTAAAAAAGTAACTTGTGAGCTTGTAGTGATTTGGAATAGTGATGATTGCAACAAATCTTGTTTGTTGTGAGTTTATTTTCTAATATTAGTGAAAGTTGGAATATTTGGTATTGTTCCTGCGGGTTTGGCTCACCTTTGATGATCAGTCATGCCTCATAGGAATTTTGTTCATGCTAAATTTGTTTTCATTTTTCCATAATATACATTCATAGGGTCTTTGGCGAGAGTCTTTTAAACTCAACTGCTCGTTAGTTATAATTATAATGAGTAGCCCAGTATGAGGTTTGTGTGTGTGCGTGTGTGGGTGGTATTGCAATTACATTGAATGTAATTGGATGATTATACAAATACTCATTCAACACCCTCTAGTTGTATTATTTTTCCATACAGATAATATGTAACTTTTCATAGTGAGGGTGTGTGTATTCCCAAATTTAGTTTGGCTAATGGAATGAAAGTGTGTGTGTGTGAGGTGTAAATGCACAAGGGCCTGTCAATGGGTGTCTTTGTGACAGAGAGAATCTGAGATTCTGTGTCGTGGAAACTGGAAAATAGGGAAACGAATTTTGCGAAGTGGTATATTTATGCAGTGGTCCACCCAAAAAAGTGGTATATTCATTCATGAGATTCAATCATACATTTCCTATGCAGAATGCATGGTCGGGGGGATACATCGCAGGGACCACTATTGGGAGACTAGCCCACCCAATTTTGGACCATCCTGCTTGATTCTGGTTGCTGAGCCCTGTCTCTTGCATCTGGACGCTTGGCCTCACCCCTTAATAATTTTTGTTCCTCATGTACTTCTTAAATAAAATACTATGTATTTATTTTTGTGGCCCAAGCAGATTTATACTTTATCTGATTTATTTTGTTGATTTTCACTAGTTCTGTTTGGACGCCAATATTTTACTGGTAGGGCCTGAGGAGCCTTCATGTTGTCTGATGTTGAGTGTACTTAACCATCTTCAGTGGATGAATTAAAAACAAGAGCATGCATATATTTATTTATTTTTGGATAATTCGGAAGCTACTCCAAATTATTAAGAATTATATTTAGTTTCATTAGAGTCCTTGTTGAATTATAAAAGCACATGAATTCCTCCAAAGCCTGTCAAGCAATGCTACTAATTAGTTTGCTTATGAATTGACGTGTAGTTTAATTCAATTTTGATGGACAATAATATGTTGTGTATGCTTTTGAAGATAGGAATATGTTTATAAATGGGTTAAATACCAAATTTACCCCGGAAGTTTTGATAAGGGGGCGCTCAACACCCGGAAGTTTTTTTGGTACCAAATTTGCCCCGGAAGTATTAAAAAGGTATCAAATTTGCCCAAAAATAACGGACGTCCACGTAGACCGTTAAAATGTGAGGTGGCATCGGTTTGAACACGGTGGAAGTCCAGTGAGATGCCACATCGTGTAGCACGTATAATCAACGTCGGACAAGTTAAAAGGCTGGCTGAAATCGCGACAAGGAGAAGAGAGAAAGGAAAGTGAAATCGCGACAAGGAGAACTAGGGCACGAAATGGAAATGGCGACAACCAGAAATTGAGCAGAGGGATTGAAAGAGACCGGAAGGTGAAATCGCGAGTTGGCCGGGATTGTGAAATCGTGAGTTGGGTGGAGAAATCAGTGGAAGAGAGTGAAATTGCAGATTCCAAAAGTTAGGGCACAGCGATTCAAAGCAAGAGAATAGTGACATTCTCAGTGCGTAGCAGAGATTCGTCCTCGATTTTCAGGTATGGAATCTTGCTTTTGGTTGCTTTATGCATTTTCATAGTGGAGTCTTGTAGGTCGTTATCTTTGTTTGCCTTTGTCGCTTTGTGGTTTTTTTTTTTTTTTTTTTTTTTTTGCTCAGAGTCGCTTTGTGGTTTGTCTGTTGCGTAATGTTTGTTGTGAAAATTTAATGTAGGGTAAATGGCATTAAAGGGGTCTAGTGGTCCAAAGGGGGGTGGAAAGGGTAGTCGAGAGGGTGGGACCAATGAGCTGTCGGATAGAGATGTTAACAGAGGTGATGAGCCGTTGGAAGAATTAGGGCACGATAATGGAGATAACCCTCTGATCCCAAGCGAAGGTGAGGATGAAGGTGAGGGAGAAGATGAAGAGGATTCTGATGGTAACAGTGACGGTGATGATGAAGAGGATCCTGATTTCGATGATGGTACGCCCAGTTTCAGATTAGATGAGACGTTTGCAAACAAGAAGGAGCTAGTTGCAGCCATAGATAACTATCTTTGTCCGTGTTGGAGTGAAGTTGAAAATTGTTAGGAGTGAGCCTTCGAGAGTTCTGATACGGTGTCAAAATTCATGCCCATTTGTCTTGTATGCCTCCAAAGATGGACCACATCCGGGGCTGAAAATCAAGACCCTGCTGCTGGAACATAGTTGCAGCCGGGTGTTTAAGAATCCCAGGGCCTCTGTGAAGTTTCTAGCTGAGTATTTCAAGTACAAGCTGCGAGACATGTGCCAAATTACGTAGTAAAAGACATGAAGAAGGATGCAGAAGAGGAGTTGATGGTTAGTGTTAGTTTATTTAAGTGTAAAAGAGCGAGGAGGCTAATTGTGGAGGGAATGGAAGGAAGTTACGTTGATGAGTTCAACCACTTGGAAAGTTACTGCAATGAGTTGAAGAGATCCAATCCTGGTTCAGATGTGTCGCTTGAACTAAGTAGAGAAGCTCTTGAAAATGGCAATAGGGTGTTCAGCCGGTTGTATGTCTGTTTCAATGCTGCAAAGGTAATTGATGACATTATGTTGTGATTTATTTTTAGTTTTGGCATGGTTTAGGAATCTAGCATGATTAAAATGATTGATTAATCTCGGTTTTTCTTTGTTGCGGTACGGGGTGGAATTTGGATGTAGGCGAATCATTGGTCTTGATGGTACATTCCTCAAGGGAAATGCACGAGGCATCATGCTAACCGCCATGGTCTTGATGCAAATGATAGTCTATATCCCATTGCTATTGGGATAACACGAGTAAAGAGAACACTATCAAACGGAAATGGTTTTGTCAATGGTTGAAGAGGTCATTAGAGATAGAAGAAGGAGATAATATCACTATCATGTCGATATGCGAAGGTAACAGTTTAGGGTTTAATTCATATGGATTAGCTACAATGACAAAGTTGCTGATGTTTGTTATACTTTTTCAGGGTTTACTTCTTGCTGTATCTGAGGTGCTACCCATGGTAGAGCATAGACTGTGTGCTAGGCACATATATGCTAATTGGAGCAAAAAGTGGGGGGGTGGTGAGTTGAAGAAAAAGTTCTTCACTTGTGCTTGGAGCACATTTGAAGAACAATTTATGGATAACCTCAAACAGCTTTCTGCACTTAGTGAGGGAGCAGAAAGGCAGCGGTATCGTATCCGGTAACAGCATGGGTAAGGGCTTACTTTAGATGTACATCTCATCGTCCGGATTGTAGACAACAATCTAAGTGAAAGCTTCAATGCCTGGATAGATGACTTTAGGTACTTACCAATAATTAGGATGATAGATGGGATTAGAATTAAGCTTATGACTAAGTGGGCTGACGCTGAAAAAAATGTGTCTAAGTGGACCGGTAATTTTAGTCCTAAGTGTCTATCTTTGTTTGAGGATAACAAGAAGTTGTCTATGAGATGTAGAGTTCACTACAATGGGGACGATGGGTATGAAGTGACTGAAGGGGATGATAAGCATAATGTGTTTATAGCTGGGAAGAGGTGTTCATGTAGGGCTTGGGACTTGACTGGTGTCCCTTGCCAACATGCAATTTGCGCCCTTTTTCATGCCAACATAGACCCAGTTAGTCAAATTTCTAGGTTCTACCATAGGGATGCATATATTGCAAGCTATAGAAATAAGTTCCAACTTTGTGAGAGGAGGTCATTTTGGGGAACTCATCGTTGTGAGCCATTAGCACCACCACCAGTGATTTCAATGCCTGGCCGCCCTACAAAAAGGAGAATTAGAACAGAAGAAGGTGAAAGGAGAAGGAAATCTGTCAATGGACAACAACAGACACCTCATGGGCCACAAACAACTCCTGATTTGCCAACTCCACGTTTGAAAAGTCCAAAGAAAAAGGTAGTAGTTCAAAATGCAGTATATGTCATCGGAGGGCCACAATAGAGCCAAATGTAAAGATGTGAGTATGATTTCAGCACTTGTCTCTTCGGTGCCACTGTTTCATATACAACTGACCACTAATTTCTGTTTTTCCTTGTTGCAGCGACCAAGCACAAGCTCAAAACGACAGAGGTGTACTAGTGTTGACTCCTCAGGCGCTAGAGACTCTCAGTCCTCACAAGTCAGTTCATGCCAGTCTCGGGTGACACCGCGTGGTGGAAGAGCCTTCTACAGGAGCAGAATGGAGAGTGGCATGGGAGTCCGTATAGATGAGGATACTGGGAAGACTGAATATAATGTAAGTTATTTAATGAAATGGGCATAGTAGTGCTATTCATGAGATCATATTACTTATTATTACAATCTGGAGCAAATTAAGGCTGATCTGACTATTTGTAATGCTCTGAGTATTTCTGAGTGGCGCATACTGGTTGAATTGGAAATTCAAATTATGCTCCTAATGTATATTCTATTTTCTGATGAACTCCTGCATTCTTGTTTGTTCTGTTTGTCAGTTGTATATTCTGTTTTCTCATGAACCCCTGCATTTCTGTTTGTTCTGTTGGTAGCCTGGAATGAATTCCAGCCGTGTCATTTATGAGGGGACACCAAATGAGTCCATACAACAACCTAAAGACTTGGAGACCAGATTTCCTATCCCAAACAATAGTGGAATTATGACAAGGAGCATGTCCAAGTCTACCACCAATCAAGCTTATCGGACTGTCAAAATTCGTGGAGATGGTTCAACACCACCGACCCCAACTAATCTCCCTGTCACACCTCCAGGACTTATGTGGCGAGGAGCACCAGCGATGCCAACATCTCGCCTTCTAGCTCATAGGGACCAGGACGATGATTGCTTCAAAGCAGTAGGAACAAATTTCCATCCACGAGAGGCAGGGGCAGGGGTCTGAAATAGTTACTAGCTGTGTTATGTTTTATTTTGTAAAGGGCTGCCATTATTGTATTTTGGTTGTAAAGGGTTGCCATTATATTGTATTTTGGTTGTAAAGGGCTGCCATTATATTGGCCAAATTCAGTGCTATGTTGTATTGGCCATTTTTTTTGTATTTCCTTTAGACATGTGGATGAATGTTTGGTTAATGGTAATTAATATTTATCTTACCTCCATCAATCGGGTGTTTCTTTTTGTTTGGTGATTGTTGGAATGCTGTACATTGTTGTATTTTGGTGCCATGTTGTATTTTGGCATGCTTTTTGTTGTACTGCTAGTATAGGAATAACACTGGTTTTATGTTGGTATTTTCTTGCCAATTGCTCAGATCACTCTGATCTATGTTGCTATCTACTTGCAAATGGTTCATCCATCAATGCTTTCTTTGTTATACTTGCTTTGTGAATATTTTCATTCCTCAAATAACTACTAGCTTGTATGGCTCCTCCTTTTTAATGTGATTCATTGCTCAAATACCTACTAGCAAGTATAAGAATACCGCATTCATATACACCACACGGTTCTTCATGCTTAATTTGCAACTTTTTCTTTTTTGGTTATGAATTTCCATAGTATTAATAGCACCACAGTCCCATTTTCCTGTACTTGACAGTATACAAAATGTTCATACTTTATTATTGAAAGTGCAAAATACTCATACTCAATACTACATTCATATACACCTTCTTGTCCATTAACTCAGAAACAGTTGCCATACTTTCCTGTCCATTAACTCAGAAACAGTTGCCATTAAAATGGCTCTTACTTTACAACTTACAAAATTGGCTTGCACAAAGTATTTGGCTTACAATATACACCTTCCTAAAGATGCAACTTACATTCCACATACAAATACAACTAATACACTTACATTGCACATTACAAATGGCCTTTAAAGACCTTCAAAACCATTTAAGACAAAATATATACAACAATCAACACCCAAGTCAAAACCAATCCACAAATTGTAAGTCCCAATCTACCATCAATCTTCCTCAATCTGCTATCAAGCTTGTCCATAACCAAATGCATGTCTGAAAGTTTTTCATCGACAATTCTATCTCGCTTGGTTATCGGCTCCTCTCCCCGCATTACATTGTCATCATACAATCTATCAACATGGCCAAGAAGCTCATTTATCACCTCGTCGATCTCTCACCCATTTGACCATCATGCCATTGGAAGAACCCACATGACCATTTCCCTACACATCACTCTACATCAGCAATCACCATTAACAATATACAATGAATTAACTTCCAACAATTAAATAAATACTACCATACTTGCTGATAGTTTCGACAGCCAAAGAATCTTCTCCCCGGGTTTTGTTCCGTCCATGAAGTGCACAAGGAGCCGCGATTCCACAATGACAGATCCTCATTGGTCCTTCGGATTGCAACTCTCGCGATCCTCGTCTTAACCGTGCAACTCTTCGCCTGCTCCCACTAATAGAACTTGCCGTCGAATCACCCATGCCTTCTCTTCTCTATAAGACCACCTCTGGTTCGGATTTTTGCCGTCCACACCTCCGATCGAACCAGACCCCTCTTTCTTTCTTAACAAAATGCCCTAGCCTTTTCATTTTAACCCGAAAACGTTGAAACCTCCGTGTCACTAATATCCACTAATATACACCAAAAAAATTGGAATCAAATAAACATTTCCGACGTGGCTAACGTCCGTCCGTCGTTCATCAGTTTTGGGTAAATATGATACCTTTTTATACTTCCGGGGTAAATTTGATACCTTTTTAATACTTCCGGGGCAAATTTGGTACCAAAAAAACTTCCGGGTGTTGAGCGCCCCTTATCAAAACTTCCGGAGTAAATTTGGTATTTAACCCTTTATAAATCACTGCATCTGCATTTAGAAAGTGATATTATTTTTACATTGATATTCTACATTTGAATGTTGTTAGTCTTTTGGAGTAGATTATTTTTTAAACATATCCACAAATGTAAACTTCTATAATATTTCATATGTTCAATTTGATGAGTAGTTTCATTGTAAATCCATTTGTTGTAGTTTCGCAGGTTGTAATGGTTGGTTGGGTCTTCTATAATCTCTATATGTTGTGTTTATTTTATTGTTTTACGAAATGTTATTTTACTTTGCTGTGTTCGTTTCTCATATTTTCATGACATTTTCATGTCATGAATGAATGGTATATTCATTCAGTTTTTATCAGTTCATTACTTTGCTGTGTTCGGTGTTATATTTACGAAATGTAAATCCATTTGTTGTAGTTTCTGCAGGTTTTAACATTTTTTTTATCAGTTTGTCATTCTATTTTTAACTTGGTGATTTTTTATCTGTTTTTTAATCTTTCTTTTTTTGGTACTTATTTTATGTATCTTGTTTTGCGGGGACTAATTTTTGAGACGAAAGGCATCAATCAATTCGAGGGAGGCGTGTCCAATCTAATGAAGATAAACTCAATTTATGGTTAGAAGTTACTGGTGGTAAGAACAAGAAAGGCCAAATCTATGGCCTTGGGTCTGAAACTCAACATATTGTCTCTTCTGCCTCAACTCCTTCCATCAATTCTTCGGGGGGTTTTAACGTTGAAGAAATGCAAATGAAGATGACACAAATGTCAGGAAATTATGAACACCTGAAACAAGAGAATGCATAACTTGAACAAGCAACCGACCTAATTCAACGGTCATTTAATGCTCTCTTGATATAAATAGAGTTGTATTCAAGTCTTCTCAATAACCAATCTGTTGGAAAATGAAAATTATTCAAATTCTCAACTACTCTTTAAGTTTTCTTGAGCAAAGTGTCTTCTGATACAACTTGTACTTCAGTGTTCATATATATTCACTCTTAGAGAGAGTTCATTTATTGTAAATCATTCATTGTATGAATCTCAAGTCAGGGGACTTGGAGATTGGGTTATTGATTGCAACTTGTAAGGGGGAATAAGTTCTAGTGAAAGAATCACTCTTGAGTTACAGAGTGTGTAATCAATTGAGATAGTGAAATCCTAGAGAGTTTGGGGACTGGACGTAGGTCAAGAGATTGGATCGAATCAGTATGAATTTCGTGTGTCTTGCTTTTTTTCCTTATACTGTTCAGCTCTAATTTTAGTGTCCAAAAACAGAGTAATTCAAAAAGTTTTTAAAATCTCTAATTCACCCCCTCTCTTGGTGATTTAGCTCCACTTTCATTGTTGTGGTTGTACTACATAGTAGCAGAAGTTATCACTTTTATTAGCTAGAGTTGGATGTTTCTTTATGATTGTTGTAAGCTTCGATTGAAAATGAATTAAATAAAAAACGCATCAGCTTCCTAACAAGCAATTATCATTTCTAGATTCTAAAATAAACACAAATCGTAGAAATTTGATTGAAGAGAAATAGAGTCACAGAGAGGGAGAAAAATACCTAAAGTCTGAAGAGCCAGAGCCCAAAAATCGACGACAATGCAGGTCAGACGGTGGTCACTGGTCGGACGGTGGTCGTTGGTCAGGTAGTTGTGAGACGGTAGTTGCTGGTTGGATGTCGCCATGTCGAAGACTTGGAGCCTTGGAGGAAGAGGGAGGCGAGGATGGAGAACACTTAGGCCCCGTTTGGTTCAAAGAACTTGGAGGGAGGGAAGGGAACTTAATACAATTCCCATGCAAAAAGACTGTTTGGTTGCCCAAGTGCCTGGAACCCAACTTCTCGGGCCCACCACTTTTCCCTCATATGTGGGAACTTGAGATCCCACCAAAATTGGTGGGATCTCAAGTTCCCTGGACACTATTCACATTTTTGGACAGATTTACCCATGAAATTCAAACTTGGCGGGAAAGTTCAAACTTGGCAGGAAAGTTTGAACTTTGCGAAAATTTTTTGGGTCACAAGTTCGAACGTAACAGGGACATTTTTTAAAAAATATATATTTTAGCAAAAAAAAAATATTTTTCTTTTTATTTTGAATTAATTTCTTTTGAGGGTAAAATAGACATTTCATAATTCTTTACCAACTACCACCCCTTCATTTTCTTCCTACCAAACAACTTATGGCCATCTTCCCTCATCTTTTAAATCTTCCCTTCCCTCCCTTTAAGTTCCTTTCCCTCCCCCAAATTTGATTGAAGAGAAATAGAGTCACAAAGAGGGAGAAAAATACCTAAAGTCCGAAGAGCCGAGCCCAAAAATCGACGACAATGCGGGTCGACGGTGGTCACCGGGTCGGACGGTAGTCGTTGGTCGTAGTTGTGAGACGGTGGTTCTTTGGTTGGATGTCGCCATGTCGAAGACTTGGAGCCTTGGAGGAAGAGGAGACCGAGGATGGAGAAGACTTATAGCACCGAGAGAGCGGTGGAGTCAACCGGCCGATTGGAACTCGAACGTCGAGACTCGTCGACTCGAGGAAGAGGGAGACTAAGAGTGGAGTCCTGGAGAGCAAAACTTAGAGTCAAAGCGGAGAGCGAGTGAGACGTGGAGGAAGAAGAGGAAGCCTAGAAGTGTGAAGGAGTCGAAGGACTGAATTGGCGTAGTGACGTTGGCGTGTGGAGAAAGTTAGAGACGAGGGAAAAATGCAAAAACAAAAGGAGAAAAAAGAGAGGGAGAGAGTGAAATTATGGAGAAAATAAGAGAGTAATTAGACCAAATTATTGGCCATAATAAAATATTATATAATGAATACATATATTTTAAAAAAATTTAGAAGGCTAGTTGGGGCTTGATAAGAGATTAATGGGGCCTAATTAGTAGTCAAAATAAAATATTATTTTAAATACATATATTTTAACAAATTTTAGAAGATGGCAATAAGCTAGTCTTGCCACTACTTTCAACGTCTCTACAATAAAAATGAATGCGGTATGGTGGTTATATTCCACTTACAGCGTCTTAATTGTAAAAAAGGGAAGCCGTAAATGATACTTACGACGTCCTAAATTAAAAATAGGGATACTGTAAGTTGTACTTAAGGCGTCCCTTTTTTATATTTGGGACGCCGTAAGTACCACTTACGACTTTTCTCTTATTTCTGAGCACACTATAAGTCTGACTTACTATGTCCCCTAATAGGCGTCCCCTTGAAAAGGGCATAGAATGTGAAAAAAAAAAAAAAAAAAACAAGAACGTTAAAAGGATACTTTGTAGTAGTGTACCTAATAACTACATTCTTGACTGATCTTACAAAGATTTTCAATGAGACGACTAAAGCTAAATTTGATTTTGGGGATTTCATTGCACTCAAAAGAAGATTGTGCTAAATTTTTCTAAGGTTGAAATGAGATTCGAAAAAAAAAAAGAGAAAAATGATTTTGAGAGTATCATCTTCTCAAGATTTAATATTTTATAAAAAAATTATTTTAAACATAAATAAGTAAACTTAAATAGTTAAAACATTATCTACACAATTCATAACTGCGTATCATGTAGAATTGTTTTGACAAATAATTTCAGCTCACTTGTTCATCTCACCCTAAAATGACAAAGTAGCACAATGCATACACCATTTAGACATAGTACTCCATACAATGCACGGGTTGTTTAATTAAAAAGTAGTGTAAAGATTTGTGAATTGCAAAAAAAAAAAATGTTCAGTAATTATAAATGGTCAAATATATGATAGAAAAGATTATGTGGTATAAGTTAATAAAAGCAAGAAGCAAGATATCACTATTGCTTTTCCAAATAGTACTTACAACTCCCGTTGTGCTTTTTTCGGTGGGTGCATGATGGTGAGATTGGAAAATGGTCATGGGTCTCATATCATGCCTCCGCCACTCTCCTCCCACCCCATAATGTCCCCACCCCTTTGTCTAAACTTTTTTTGGGGGAAATTTTAGTAAAATATCATTTAAATTTGTGAAACCTCAAAAGCCCGTTAACACTAGAACTCGACATCGGTAGTTGCTTTTTTTTTTTGGGGAGAGGATTAATTTATTTTCTACAAAAATTGTGTAGACAAGTGGTGGAGTTGGGATTTGAACCCACCCTATCTTGGTTCCAAAAGCCTTAACCATTGGGTCACCAAGTTGCTAATTGATATATATATGTCTAAAAATATATGTGTATAATATATATAAAGATGTAATGGTATTTGAGAAGAATAATGTTATTAACTTAAGGCGTAAATATATTAGCTAAATGAGTAATAATACTAATTAAAAATGTAAACATATTGACTAAAGGCGTAATAATATCGACTAAAGTTGTAATGATATAAATTAAATTAGTAATGATATCAACTAAAGGCGTAATGGTATTGACTAAATGCACAAAGATATTAACTAAATGAGTAATGATATTAATTAATGGCTTATACATATTGACCAAAGATGTAATGGTATTGACTGAAGGTGTAATAGTATTAATTAAATGAGTATGATATTAACTAGAGGCCTAAACATATTGATTAAATGAGTAATGATATTGACTACATGCGTAATGATATTAACTAAATGAGTAATGATATTAATTAAATGAGTCAATATATTGACTAAACTTGCAATAATAATGACTAAATGAGTAATGATATTGACGAAAAACATAATAATATTGACTAAATAAATAATGACATTGACAAAAAGAGTAAAGGTTGCCTTTAGTCAATACCATTACGCCTCTAGTCATTTCTATTACACTTTTAGTAAATATTATTATGTCTTTAGTTAATATCATTACTCTTAATTTAGTTTATACCATTACAACTGTAGTCAATACCATTACACTTTTAGTTAATATGATTATTGACTTAGTTAATATATTTAGGGAAAATTCCATTTAAATACCAACTGAATTTGCAAAACCCCCAGAAGTCCTCTGAATTTGTAAAAAGACTCAGAGGTGATAAGGACTTTTGTGGGTTATGCAATTTCGTGGGAAATTACTACAATGCCCTCCTATCTTCTCTCTTTCCTCTCTCCTCCTCCTCCTCCTGTTGAACGAACCAGAACCAAGTCCACCAGATCCGTCCGCCGTGACTGCGCCACCGTCTACCTCCACCATCGACGTCGACGCCAACGCCGCACCCACCGCCACCTACTGCCACCTACGCTGGCGGCATCGTGAAAAAGAAAAAAAAATGAGGCGTTCGCGTTCGGGAGAGATCGAGAGAGATTGGAAGAAATTGGAAGAAGAAGCCTTTGGGAAGGAGGGAAGGAAGGAAGGAAGGAAGGAAGAGGAAGAAAGGAAGAAGAAGGAAGAAGAAGAGAAGGAGAGTGAACAGTGAACACTGGAAGTGTGCACTTCCAGTGTCACTCGAGTGTTTTAAAACACTTGAAGTGTGTTTTAAAACACTCGAGTGTTTTTTTTTTTACTCTCCTTGCATGAAATGGTAAATGGCGTTTGTGAAATGGTAAATGACGTTTGTGAAATGGTAAATGGCGTTTGTGGAATGGTTAAAGTCTCATTTTTTTTGAAAGAGTAACAAATGGCACCTGGGAAAACAATGGTAATTGGCGTTTTTGGAATGGTAATTGGTGTTTATGGAATGGTAATTGGCGCTTGTGGAATGGTTAAAGTCTCATTTTTTTTTAAAGAGTAATGAATGGCACCTGGGAAAATAATGGTAAATGGCGTTTGTGGAATGGTAATTGGCGTTTGTGGAATGGTAAATGGCGTTTTACAAAACATTCATCAAAGGAACCCTGAAGAAAGCAATGGTAATTTGCGCTTTCGGACTTGTAAATCGCGCTTTTGGACTTGTAATAATGCTTTTTTTTTTTTTTTTTTTTTTTTTACAAAACATGCATCAAAGGAACCCTGAAGAAAGCAATGGTAATTTGCGCTTTTGGACTTGTAAATCACGCTTTTGGACTTGTAAATCGCGCTTTTGGACTTGTAATAATATATTTTTTTTATACAAAACATGCATCAAAGGAACCCGAAGAAAGTAATGGTAATTTACGCTTTTGGACTTGTAAATCACGCTTTTGGACTTGCAAATCGCGCTTTTGGACTTGTAATAATGCTTTTTTTTATTATACAAAACATGCATCAAAGGAACCGAAGAAAGCAATGGTAATTTGCGCTTTTGGACTTGTAAATCACGCTTTTGGACTTGTAATAATGCTTTTTTTACCATTGCTTTTTTTACAAGTCCAAAAGCGCGATTTACAAGTCCGAAAGCGTAAATTACCATTGCTTTCTTCAGTGGTTCCTTTGATGCATGTTTTGTATTAAAAAAAAAAAATATATTATTACAAGTCCAAAAGCGCGATTTACAAGTCCAAAAGCGTGATTTACAAGTCCAAAAGCACAAATTACTATTGCTTTCTTCAGTGGTTCCTTTGATACATGTTTTGTAAAAAAAAAAAAAAAAAAAAAAAAAAAAAAAAAAAAAGCATTATTACAAGTCCAAAAGCGCGATTTACAAGTCCAAAAGCGCGATTTACAAGTCCGAAAGCGTAAATTACCATTGCTTTCTTCAGGGTTCCTTTGATGAATGTTTTGTAAAACGCCATTTACCATTCCACAAACGCCATTTACCATTCCACAAACGCCATTTGCCATTCCAGAAACGCCAATTACCATTGTTTTCCCAGGTGCCATTTTTTACTCTTTCAAAAAAAAAAAAGAGACTTTAACCATTCCACAAACGCTAATTACCATTCCACAAATGCCATTTACCATTCCACAAACGCCAATTACCATTGGCTATTTTTTACTCACTGGAGTGTGAAGTGAGTGTGGAATTTTCACTCACGCCATTTACCATTCCACAAACGCCATTTACCATTTCACAAACGCCATTTACCATTCCAGAAACGCCAATTACCATTGTTTTCCCAGGTGCCATTTTTTACTCTTTCAAAAAAAAAAAAAACCATTCCACAAACGCCATTTACCATTCCACAAATGCCATTTACCATTCCAGAAACGCCAATTACCATTGTTTCCCAGGTGCCATTTTTTACTCTTTCCAAAAAAAAGAGACTTTAACCATTCCACAAGCGCTAATTACCATTCCACAAACGCCATTTACCATTCCACAAACGCCAATTACCATTGGCTATTTTTTACTCACTGGAGTGTGAAGTGAGTGTGGAATTTTCACTCACGCCATTTACCATTCCACAAACGCCATTTACCATTCCACAAACGCCAATTACCATTCCACAAACGCCATTTACCATTGTTTTCCCAGGTGCCATTCATTACTCTTTAAAAAAAATGAGACTTTAACCATTCCACAAGCGCCAATTACCATTCCATAAACACCAATTACCATTCCAAAAACGCCAATTACCATTGTTTTCCTGTGTGCCATTTGTTACTCTTTCAAAAAAAAAATGAGACTTTAACCATTCCACAAACGCCATTTACCATTTCACAAACGTCATTTACCATTTCACAAACGTCATTTACCATTTCATGCAAGGAGAGTAAAAAAAAAACACTCGAGTGTTTTAAAACACACTCCAAGTGTTTTAAAACACTCGAGTGACACTGGAAGTGCACACTTCCAGTGTTCACTGTTCACTCTCCTTCTCTTCTTCTTCCTTCTTCTTCCTTTCTTCCTCTTCCTTCCTTCCTTCCTTCCCTCCTTCCCAAAGGCTTCTTCTTCCAATTTCTTCCAATCTCTCTTGATCTCTCCCGAACGCGAACGCCCATTTTTTTTTTTTTTTCACGATGCCGCCGGCGTAGGTGGCGAGGTGGCGGTGGGTGCGGCGTTGGCGTCGACGTCGATGGTGGAGGTAGACGGTGGCGCAGTCACGGCGGACGGATCTGGTGGACCTGGTTCTGGTTCGTTCAACAGGAGGAGGAGGAGGAGGAGAGAGGAAAGAGAGAAGATAGGAGGGCATTGTAGTAATTTCCCACGAAATTGCATAACCCACAAAAGTCCTTATCACCTCTGAGTCTTTTTACAAATTCAGAGGACTTCTGGGGGTTTTGCAAATTCAGTTGGTATTTAAATGGAATTTTCCCATATATTTATTCTTATACTTAATACCATTACGCCTCCGTCATTCCCATTATTCTTTTAGTGAAACACCATTACACCTTTGTATTATCATACATTTATGTTCTTGTGTGTGTGTGTGTGTGAAATTATAGCTTGGTGACCCAATGGTCAAAATTTCTTGGAACTAACCAAGGTGTGGTCCACCCCTTGGCTCCATAGCTTTTTAAGAAAAAAAAATTAATCCCCCTCCCCCCAAAAAGCAACCACTGTCACAGTGTGGCCTGAGAGTCGGTCGCCCGCACCGAAGCTCGCGGCCGATGGTTGGAGGGTGTCGATTGGCCTTTGCTAGAGCTCTAGCTATGTGTTCCAACAAGGGTGCCCTTTTTCTTTTTAATTAAAATATTATGGCATTCGGTAAAAATGTACAAACTTCAAAATTTTATATTCTTAATATGTCACCTTTTTTGTCATTCACAAGTGTTAATAGACTTTTTAGAGTTTCGTAAATTCAAATGGTATTTTATTAAAATTTTCCTTTTTTGTGGGTCCTTTGTCTTATTCTAACTAAGGAGTCCCTTGATGTAAAAAGGAAAGAGATATATAATATTTTAGTATACATATATTGTTAAACTTTAGGTTGCTAAAAAATATTTGATGGTAAAAAAATTAGTTCTAATAAAAATACTTAAGATTCTTGTTATTTGTAATTTATATAAATTTTTATCTATTAAACAATCTTTGATTAATTGTTTCTTAATTAGTATTTACAATTTTTTTACAATAATATATCAATTATTAGATTATATATAAACTCATGTCTTTTTCAGAAAATTTTTATCTAAACTTGCTTTTCAAATAATCATTCAAACAAGTTTCGAGTTTGAAAAAAAGATACTTTTATCACCGATCAATTTAAACATAAATTATATTTACAATATGATTTTTATCCAATCTTAAGTTTGTCAAAATCAGATTGGAAAAAAGTTATTTATGTCATTGCTAATCCAAAAAGGCTTTTAATGTATGTATTTGCACCTGGCAATCATATATGAAATAATCAAGGTTGAGTTCACAAGTTTGATGATTATAAATGGTGAATACATTGTTAAAATTCTTAAAAGGGTTAAGGTGCAGATTTGCCAATGAATTATTACCCGAGGAGCATCTAGCACAAACATTAATTGAGGGTATCAAAATTACCAATCTACAATTAAAAAGTGAAAAAAAGTATCAAATAACTATTAAAAAAAAACAACTATCACAATTACGTTAAAAGATGGGGCACTAGCGTAGGACGGTGGCGAAGACGTTGGAGAAAAGAGCGGCTAAGCCTTCTTATTGGATAAGGCAAACACCAACAGAGATGGGACCCATGCGAGAAGGCGTTGTGGGAGCGGCGAGCTACGCTTGTGGCATTGGAGGGATGGAACCAGGGACGTGCGTGCAAGGCGTGTGTCGGCCAAAAGTCGTGGATTTCTTGGATTTGGTTTCGGTGAGTGATTCTCGCCCTAAAGCCGCATACGACCTTGATGAGTTCAAGAGGGTGAATGGAACACCCAACAACAATGGAAACTTTGAAGACGCCGACGTCGTTGACACTATGATCCAATGGAGGACGGAGACACCAAGTCGGTGAAGGGGTAATAGTTCGTTGGCCACGTAACTCGTACCTTAATTGTATTTTTTTTCAATTTTTAATTGTTTGGTAATTTTGGTATCCTCAATTAATGTTTGTGCCGATCTCCTCGGGTAATAATTCGTTGGTAAATTTTCACTTTAACCCTTCTTAAAATCATGAAGCTATGTGTATAAAAATATTCTTTGAAATTTATTAAATATAAACCTGAATTGTATTTTGTTTATATATAAGTGGGGTTGACTGACCTTATCCCTTTACAAGTATATTTTTCCTTTTCAACCTTCCGCTTATAAGTAAGTGTCTTTTTTATGAAAAGGATGCTAATTTAAAATATAGATATTAGATATAGCTGATTTTAATCATAGTAATAAAGAAAATATTTCCGGTATATAGGTCCTATTACAAAAGATGTTTATTATTCGATATCATAATAAAAAAAATATTAACTATCAAAATAAGTTATAAAAGACAATACATTTTTCATCCCTCCAAGTAGTAGAGAATCATTATTAAATTTATTACATGTCTAGCAAAATATCCTTTCAGTTTTGAGGAATGAATTCAAAGACATCCCCCCCCCCCCCCAAAAAAAAAAAAAAAAAAAAAAAAAAAAAAAAAAAAAAAAAAAAAAAAAAAAAAGAAAGAAAGAAAGAAAAAACCCCAAGGAAAAACTGTTTTGCAGTTTCTGAATTTCTAAATCTATCTATCAATCTTTGCATTGATAAATTTCTTTTCAACATTTTTTTAATAAATCATGCAATTCATATTGTGTACTCACTCCATTTCAAATATCTAAATGCTTTAAATTTGACACAAGGCTTAAGGGCTTCAGATTTCATGACTTTCAACGCTTCATAATCTTTATAAACTATACGATCACAAGCAAATAATGACAAAATGTTAAGGAGAAACACATAATATATGAACTTCTATTGCAGAACAAGTACATCTAAAATCACATGTGTCCCCGATTGATTTGTAAACTTATACCACTGCCAATTATGGAACTTATCATTTCTCTAGATTTTCCATGGAAACAGCATGGAGCTTTGTTTTAAGAACCAAACAACAATAATAAGCAGCACTATAGCAATAACAAAAGTCCATTTAAAATTTATAAAAAAAAGTGAAATGAACTAAAACTACCTTATTCACTTGGAATGCATGATGATGTGTTTGTTTCCACATTCTCAAGTACACACTGCATGTGACAATGAAAGGAGAAAAGTTCTTTGTTTTTCATGTTTCCTTTCTTAACTTCCAAAACAACCAAACACCTGTTATTGTGTGGAGAAAAATTGAATGGAGAGATCGATGAATCCCACCAGAACTTGGGGAAATAATAAAGGTGACAGCAAAAACCGAGGTTATGAAGGGAGAACATGATGTGAAGATTTTTACAAAGCTTAAATCATAGAGAAATCAATGAAATATCAACAACTAGTATGTAGCATTGATACAGCTCTTAGACACACCTATTTCCGTCAAAGAGAACCAAGCTCGAAAAAGATGAAGAAGGAAAGAAAAAATATACACAGCGTAAATCGCAGCCAAAACAACTTATATACATGAAAAAACTTGAAGATATAATAAAAACGCCTAACCCAATTATAAGCTTTGCTCCCTTCATTTCAGAGCCAACGGTTATGTTCAGAGTATAAATACAAACCACTGATAATTGGAAGAATGGAAGAACAAAATAAAAAACTTACATAAACATAGATAAAGGGCATAGAATCACAGTAAACTAATCCAATGTTTGACGTGCAATATGTTCAATTCTTATTTAAATCCACTAACAACCCTGAAATAATCAGGGCCTAAATAATAAGTAGTGCTCACTATCATGATTAGGATAAAAACCCTGTGCGTTGTATGGATCTAAGAAGACCAAGATGTAAATATTTCTTTTAAATATGAAAAGCTAATGATGCAAGATGAACAATTCAGCTCACCCGCAATATGATATATGCACTTGCTTGTTAGATTTTAATACTGAAGACTAACAGGAGAAATAATATAATGAAACGCCCGAGATTTTGTATGCATAAGCAAGTTTTAAACTATATATAACTCAATTAAAAAAAAAAGTCTCCATAACTCAAAAATATTAGCTTTCATAATCTCACTAGTCAAAACAGAATAATACTATGAGTTCTTGCTGTTGGATCATCTATTTCTGTTTGAAAGATGGATCCACAGCCCCTGTAATTAATAAAACAATTAGATAAGAGATAAAGTGAATATATCAGTTTTCATGAATTTTTCTTAATTTTTGGCTATCACTGGAAACTTTCTTTTACAAATGGAGTCGCAAGAACTTTGTTTGTATATACTTTTGTTCCACCAGGGTGAGAAGGAATTACCCACTTCATAGAAATTAAAAACGAATGCAAGTGAACTGGACATCAGTTAATAATTCAGCAATCATATATAGAAATCACAACGTTAAGTTGAGATCACTGTATGATGAGAAATAGTAATGACTAATAGAATGAAAAATACAACTTTGATCTCAAAATGTAAAACATCAACAACAATAGAAAACATAACTATAATTTGACATCATCACTATAGGATAAAAAAAATAATATCAGTGTTTAACATAAACAGTGCAATGAACTGGATATAATTTAACCACAATAAAAACAAAGCACAGAATTCAACAGCCCGATTATGTCATTCAAGAGGCTAAAAAACTTTACAAAATGGACTAATGAAATATTAAGGTTATTTAAAAATAAAAATAAAAATCAATTTGAGAGGATAACAAGAGAGTGATTCAGTCCTGGAGAAATGGCGCTCTCGTTGCTCTCTCCTTCGCAAGTTCCTCTGTCGACGGAGGAAAATGATTTAATCAACCGAAGTACAAAGAAGATTTAGAATAGCGAAGTGGATTCTCATGGTGAAGAATGGCCCAAGCTGGGCTCAGAATGGAACAATCAAATAGCTACAGGAGCAACGTTTGCAGAAAAACTCAAAGGGACAAACCAGGAAGAAAAGATGGAAGAGGACCCTGTGACTGATATCGGATTGTCCGATGACAGCTTATCAGATAAAGATGACAATGAACCCATCTGTGTAATCAAGGAGGATCCAAAGAGAAATTTCCCCACATTTTCGTTTTCAGGAAAAATGAAAAAACATTTATGTAAAGCATGGAAACAAGCCGTGATTGTTAAGCTACTAGGAAGAAATATTGGTTACAAGCTCATTTTGTCGATTGCTCAGAAGCTTTGGGCCAAGAAGGGAGTTCTTAGTTTAATCAACATTGGGAGTGGTTTTTGTGTGGTCAAACTCACTAATAAAGAGGATTACCTCAATGCCTTAACAGGAGGTCCCTAGATGCTCTTTGACCACTATCTCACAGTCAGGCCGTGGGAGCCCCAGTTTCAATCCAAGACAGCATCCATTAACAAAGTGGCTGTTTGGGTTCGTTTACCAAATGTGCCGCTAGAGTATTACAACAGAGAGGCCCTGACTTGGATTGGGGACAGAATAGGAGAGACCATAAAGATTGATATCAATACTTCTAGTCATCTTAGGGGCCACTTTGCTCGAATTTGTGTGCTTGTGGACCTAACTAAGCAGTTAATGTCAGGTTTCTTCCTAGATGGCGAAGAGCATTACCTGGAGTATGAAGGATTACATTGGCTCTGTATTGGGTGTGGGCTGTATGGACATAAAATTGAAGATTGCAAATCCATTGCAAAGAATTCGGATCCTGGGTCAAATGCTGGGGTTGGCAGCACCGGGCATTCTAAGGAGCAAGTGATGGGTGTTCCTGTGACTATTGTGGGCAAGGAGGTTGGATCTACCGCTGAGGAGTGGAAAGTTGTGCAACGACCTCGCCGGCAGAAAAAACCCAGTAAGGAGGCAAAACAGGGGGAGGTCCGGCAGCAGGAGGAGGGGTCAAGGTTAGGCATTCTTGCCGAGGAGAGCAACGGCGGTGTAGACGAGCAAACAGCGACTGGTCAGGTAGCCGTACATGACGCTGTAGTCGAGGCCAATCTCCCGAGGAAACCTACGTCGGCGCAACAAAGCTGAGTTAAAAAAGCTGAGACAAAAAAGAAAGTTAGGAAGGAGCATTTGCAGGTGGCGGAGAGGGGTATGCAAAAGAAAAGTAAACATATATTTTTTTTTTTTTGTTTACAAGAAAAGTAAACATATTTTGAGGAAAGAAAAAAAAAAGGGTGAGAGACTTGATGCAAGGTGAAGACAAAAAGAAGGAAGTCATGATGTTGACATTTAATGAGGGAGGTGCGATGCCAGAGGAAAGGAACGTTGTGTCTGCGAGGGATAAGAAGGAAGAGGGTGAAAGGACAGATGTGGGTCAACAGGCTGATAGTGGTCCTGATCCGGAATTGGACCATGTCACTGCTGGGCCAATAGAAACTAGTGGAGTCGCATTGCTTGATGGGCCTGTAGGTAAGTTCTGGGCCAATTCATTAACTGATGAAACGGACTTGGACATGGATATGACTAATTCTGGCAGTGATAATATGGGTACTATGGTACCAGAAGCTCAATTTTGAGTTTTTATTTGGGCCTCCTCCAGGTGCATCGTAGCTCATTTATTTGAGTTTTATTTTTATCAGTTTATTGATGGATAAAAATATTGTTGATTGGAATGTAAGGGGGTCGTGTGGTCCTAAATTACTTCAAAATGTTCGATTGGCATGTGCTAAAAATAACCCTTGTTTAGTGTTCTTGACTGAAACTAAGTGTAAGAAGATTGAGAAGTTGCAATGTGTAAGTAAGCTAGGTTTTGATGGAGCGGTTTGTGTGCCTAGTGTAGGGAGGTCTGGCAGGCTATTTGCAGCATGGAAGTCGAATGGAATCAAAGTGGAAATTATTCATTAGGGAAGATAGTTGTTCCATTTCCGTTGTTGTTTCCCTGGGGAATGTATTTTCTTTGTGACTGCAGTTTATGCAATTCCTGATTATCATCATAAGCATTTGTTGTGGTTTGAACCACGTAATTTTGCATCTTCAATGGTGGATCCATGGGCGGTTATTGGTGATTTCAATGACATAGCTTTTTCGACAAAGAGAACGGGTGGTTTGAGTTCTCAATTAGCTCGGTGTGCTCTCTTTTCTAATAGGATGCAACAATGTAACTTGGTCAACCTTGGAGCAGCGGGACCCAAATTCACCTAGAAGGGCCCTAAGTTAAGGGGTCAGGGTAGGTTGTTCGAACGACTGGATCGAGTTATTGCTAATGAGGAGTTTATCTCAGCTTTCTCGGACTGTTCGAGTAGGTATTACCTCGTTCTAGGTTTTCTGACCATAATCCAATTTGTTTTAAATTTGTGGACTGTTCTAATAGCAGGGGAGCCAGTAGACTATGTGGATATGGCACGATGACTTTTCAGATTTCTAACGTAATGCTTGGGCATCTAATGAGAATATTAGTTATTCTCTGGAAGTATTGCAACCTCTTCTTAGCTCATGGAATAAGGAGGTATTTGGCATGATTGAACAAAAAAAGCAAAGCATTTTGAATAGACTAGGTGGTATTCAAAAGGCTTCTGGAGATCCCCACTTTGAGTTTCTTTGTAACTTAGAATTTGAGTTGCAAACGGAATTGGAAGGCTCTTGAAGTTAGAATAGATCAAATGGTTTCAAAATTCTAGGAGTGAGTGGATTGCTAAAGGTAATAGGAATACTAGGTACTACCATCTGAAAGCCAAAATGTGAAGCAGGCGGAATAAGATCCTAATGTTGAAAGATGAGCATGGGTTGTGGGTGAACAACAAGGAAGAGCTAAAGTCGTTAGTTCTACACTATTTTAAGAATATCTATTATTCAGAACCTCAGGATGTTGTTGATCTTGCTACTAGATCCCTTTTTCCTGTCATTGACCAGCAGCACATGCAGGATCTCTCGGCTATCCCTTTGGATGATGAGATCAAAGCGGCTTTATTCTCTATGGGGAGTTATAAGGCGCTGGGAATAGATGGTTTTCCTCCGTTGTTTTATAGGTCTAACTGGTCTACGGTGGGATCTACTTTATATGAATTTGTCAAGAAGGTATTCAAACGAGAAGTTTCTCTTAACGAGGCTAATCAGACACTCATCTCTCTCATCCCTAAAAGAGATAGTGTTGAATTAATGTCTCATTTTAGACCTATTTCGTTATGTACTGTGCATTATAAATGTGTTACGAAGGTGTTAGCTATGAGATTGAGAGGTGTTATGAATGACCTAATCTCCCCCTTCCAATCTAGCTTTATCAAAGGAAGATCTATTCAGGACAATATTGTCGTGGGCCAAGAGATCCTTCATATTATGGGGAAAAATAGGAGTAAGAAGGGTCTTATGGCTATGAAGATTGATTTAGAGAAGGCTTATGATAGGATCAGCTGGGTGTTTTTGAAACAGGTGCTATATGATGCTGGTCTTGGAAGAGATTTGGTGGATATTATTATTGATTGTGTATCCTCGGTATCGTACAATATGCTATGGAACGGAACTAGAACTAAATTCTTTTCTCTTCTGAGGGGGATTAGGCGAGGGGATCCACTTTGACCCCTTCTCTTTGTTTTGTGTATGGATAGGTTATCTTACTTAATATGTGATGCAGTGGAAGATGGTAGGTGGGAACCTATTTATGTTATGCGAGGTGGACCTAAAGTGTCTCACTTAATGTTTGCGGACGATTTACTTATGTTTGGGGTGGCTTCTGAGAGTCAAGCTGCATGCATGTTGAATTGTCTTCAGGAGTTTATGAGTGCCTCAGGAGAAAGGGTCAATGTTGCGAAGTCATCTATGTTTTTCTCCCCCAGAGTGTGATAATTGAATATTGTTACACTTATTTATATCTCTTGGTGAATAAATTTAGGATTGTTTAGTCATTAAATAATGGATTTTATTTCTTAATCGAGCTTTGAGCTTTAAATTGGATTGAATTCATTTTTATGATTAAATTCCAGATTTACAGTGATTTAGTATTTTCGCCATAACTTTTGATCTAGATATCCGATTAGCCCGATTCTTCTTTCCTTTTTAGATGATTCAGAGAGCTACAATTGTTACGAAGAGAAGGCTGATTCGGACAAGAAGATGGAGGAAATTGGAGCTAAAAACAGACCCATTTTTCTGGATTTTTAGTTTGCTCGAATTTTGTAATAAAAGACCATTTATTATAGGTTTCCTATTCTTAGAGGTTTCCTATTTATTAGAGGTTTCCTATTTTTGGGCCAATCTTGTAGCCCTAGTGTTTCCTATTTATAGATTAGATTAGATGGCTAAAAACATATTCTCAATTACGTTGTATGGGATTTTTGGATTAAATTAGAAGCTTATTATTTTTTCCGAATCGTTCATCATGTTCTTCACGTTCTTCTTCATCTTTTATTTTGCATTTTGCCTCGCCATGCTTGGCTAAGCTTCTTTGATTGACTTATGGATTGAAGATTCCATGAATCCAGAGGACCCACGCTTCAATCGGTAGCATAATTCGTTTCTGTTTATTTTAATCGGATACGATTATAATTGCAAATTAGGTATTAGATTTAATACCTAGATTGATATCCCAAGGACATAGGTCAGACCAGGTTCTAAGAGAGCGTTGTGCGATCGCACAGCGAGCTCGCGACGTGTTCGATCAAATGCTAGGCGATCATCTAGTCGAGGGAGTACTTGGACAAATGCAAAGATTTCGGTTTGTCCAGAATCAATCACGAGTTTGATTATTATCTTTTTGTCCGATGAAGGTTATGGAATTCCAATTCTGGGTTCATCATTTTTAATCTAATTAATCTCATTTTCTTATATTCTATTTTATATTTGCTTCATTTAAATTACATTTCTATTTTAGTTTATTAATTTAAAAATCCAAAACCCAATCCCCCTTGTTTTCATTGCATTTGCATGAGTACTTAAGATTCAATAAAAGGCTCCTCGAAAAGAGATAATGGTCCTAGGTTTGCCTATACGCAATCCTTGGTTAATTGTTGATTGTGGACCCCAAGGCTAATGACAAAAGGTCTCCATCAGAGTGCCTTTGCACACCAAGATACAGATTAAAGCAATGACACATATGCATATATCTAGTGAGATTGGGAGATATCTTGGTTTTCCCTTATCTCGGAATAGAATACCTAGAGAGAAATTTCAGTATATTATTGACAGAGTTAAAGCAAAGTTGAGTGTATGGAAGGCAAATTGCCTCTCTATGGCAGGAAGAATCACTCTAGCAAAGTCGGTTATTAGCACTATCCCTATGTATTCTATGTTAGTTGCTAGATTACCGATAAGTGTTTGCAAGGAAATTGAGTGTCTGCAAAGGAATTTCATATGGGGGCACAATAGTGATGGCAAGCATTTCCATTCTATTGGTTGGGAGCTAATCACTAGACCCAAGGAATATGGTGGTTTGGATTTTAGAAGACTTAGCTCGGTTAATCAAGCTTGTGGTGCTAAGCTTGCATGGAATTTAATTCAGGGAATGAAGGGGTTATGGGCTGAGGTACTCTCTAGTCGATACATGTTGAGGGATTCGGAGTCTCTTTTAGCTTATCACACTGGAGATTCCAAACTATGGAAATTTATTTGTGATCAACGGAGGTGGTTGATCAAGGCTCAAAATGGTTTGTTCGGAACGGTCTAGTCGCTAACTTCTTTCATGACTGTTGGGTGGGGGATAACATTAAGCTTGCTGATTTTTATCTTCGGCCTTTATCTGCAGAAGAGGAGGATTCTGTGGTGTCTGATTGGGTGGAAGAAGGAGTGTGGGATGTTGGCAAAATCACCTCTGTTATTAATGCTGATGGTCTAAGGAGAGTCTTGACCATTCTACCTCCTAGGATTGATGCAGATTTTCATGTCTTAGCTTGGGGCGCATCCGGAGGTGGCCAATTTTCTATTAGAAGTGCATACTTCCTTATTGAAACTAATCCTCCTTCTCTTCCGAATAAAGTTTTCGAAGATATATGGAAGTAGAATGGAGTTGAGAGAATCAGGCTTTTTATGTGGAAGGTGGCATTGAATAAATTGCCCACTAATCTCTGGCGAAGCTCATGGTCGAACAACTCCCATGCTTGTGGTATGTGCAATTCTGGGCCGGAGGATATTTTACACATTTCTCGTGATTGTTATTATGCTAAGAATATGTGGTCTACTTTGATCAAACCTGTGTATATTTCTTCATTTTTCTCTTGTGGTTTGAGAGGCGGTTAGTCTTAAATCTTAATAACCAGGTAGGGTGTAAGTGGGAAGGAAGCTGAAACCTTTTCTTTGGGGTGGCTATATGGAAATTCTGGGATTGGAGGAATCAATGTATTTTTTATTGTAATTTTATTAAGCCATGTAATCCGGGTTTGGTTATTTCTTCTCTTTGGACCAAATATGTATCTGTTAATGGTCCCTCGAACCTTTTGAATCTGCGATGTGATGGTCAGACTACTAGTTAGGAGAAACCGCCTTCTGGGTGGTTGAAATTAAATGTTGATGGGGCGAGTGCGCTCCAGACAGCTAATACAGGGTGCGAAGGAGTGATATGAGATTGTTTGGCTAACTGGATGGTGGCATTTAATAGATCCATTGGTGATTGTAACGCCACCTCTGCGGAGGAAAGGGCTATGGTTGAAGGTTTACAGCTGACTTGGGATTTGGGCTTCAAGAAGATTATTTTGGAGTCGGATGCTGATTGCGTTATTAATATGCTTCTTGACTTGTCTTATACTGCCTGTAGTAGCGTAGTTTTGAAAGCCAGAGAGCTATTGGGTTTGAGGTGGCAGGTGGATATTAGAGTTATTTCTAGGGAGAGTAATAGAATAGTGGATGCCTTGGCCAAAAGGGGTATTTCTAATTCTGTTCTTCTTGATGAGTGTCCTGTTAGCTTAAGGGCCTGGGTAGACCAAGAGTGTTTGGGATTAAATTCCCCTTTAGTGTAATTTTGATAACTCCCCATATTTTGTATATTTAAAATACATTTTGAAGATATTTGGAGAGTTATCTAAGCAATTTTAGGAGATTTCTATGAGACTATATTATTTTAAGAGAAATCAAAGTGGTGCATTATTTAGGGGATTTCATTGTAAATACCATAGTTTTCAAATTTAAATAGAAATAGTTTAGTTTAAATAAAATAATAACAAGTTAGTAAAATGAAATAAAAGAAAAAAAAGGTTTTTGTTTATTATTACTAGTATATTATTATTATTATTATATTTCTTTTCTTCTTTCATGGACAAAGACTTGTTTTGGAGTTGAATGTGGTAATTGATTAAAAGGAACTATGGTGCAGCCACATCGTTTTTTTTTTTTTTTTTTTTTTGCTCGTGAAAGATATTTATATTAATACTAAGAACCGATACAATACATAAGAACACACTGAAAATAAAACAAATCAGATACAACCAAACAAACCAAATACAACAAAGGCCAATAGCCACACATTAAAGAGATAAGAGTAAAAGTAGATTCATAGAAAACATAGGCCTCCTGGGTACCCAAGGTTAGAAGTAACAAGGAAGAAGGTGATGGTTGCAAAACCCACCCTATCGGGCACACCTCCTTATAAGGATAAGCTGCATCTGAGGCAGCTACACAGACACCCCGTTTTGGGGTAAAGAACAAAGACAACCCAACCTTAGGAAAAAGAAGGCCCATGAAATCCTGAAGACATCTCTTGCTCTTCCATTCAAGCAAAACTGGTGACATCGACCGTACACCAAATAACACCTCTTGAGATCTTCCCCCAAGAACGCAGATCCGAGACACTAAGCGATAATCGGAACTGATAACGTTCGAACCACCATCCAACCAAGAGGATTTATACTCAGATCTGACAGATCTGTTTATTCCCTGAAAAAACAAAAACACCACCACAAAAATCAAGATCACGTAAAAGAAAAGAAAGAAAGAAAACTCCCACCGCCGCAGATCAGATCTGAAGAAGGAGAGGAACGGGCTCGCCCCAAGGACGAGAGAAGGCCACATCCGATAGAACTCAGAGAGAGAAGACCACAGATCCTAGATCTGGACTCTACACTACCTCTCTGACTCATATGTGCCTCAAAAAATGGTGCTCGCCGGGGGCTTGTGTGTAAAGCACAAGCCGCCGGCGAGGGGCTTACAGTGAGGAAGAGGAAGTGCAGAAAAGAGAGGTTGGAGTCTTCTCTCTTCTAAAACGCATGACGATTCACGATCAGCGTTTGTTAACACTAATTCAGCCACAGCGTTTTGAGAGAATGGGAATTATTGATCCAAGTATCCAACAATTAAAAAGCCCAAGGGAGCAACGACAACGTTTTGGGGGGGAAATCAATTGATTCAATTAAAACCTAGTGAGCACGATTTGAAACAAGGAGATGAGGAGAGTCATATTTGGCGGAACAGAGCATTAGCACCGCGGCAACACAAGCTCGACCTTCATGCTCTCATTACCTCACCATCACTTCTCCGTCACCGGCGACCTCTACCGTCACCTCCATCGTCGCCAGCGACCCCACAACCTCACTATCCACCAGCACCTCGATTCATCCACCTCCTCAGCATCGCCGGAAAGCTTCAGGAACAAACCAGATCTGGTAAACAGAGGAGGCGAGGCGATGCGCAGAGGGGATTGATCTTCAATGTGCCGATTCTATTTTCTTGGTTTTGTTCACTTTTCCAGTATCTTATTCTTTTCCAGTGTGTTTGTGAAATCTGATTTTGTGTTACTGTGATATGGATTAAAGCCATGTTTGGCTAATTTTCTCTTTGCAACCTAGAGGAACTTTGAACTTATAGGTGTGGATTAGATTTTGTTTCTATTGTTTAGTTATAATTAATATTAATTTTGGTTATTTAATCTTGTTAAGTTTTATCTATTTAATGATTGACCATCATTGAATATGATTTTAAGCATTAGGATTTACCTTGACAAAGGGGATTTTAATTAGGCTCTAAGATTAAGTAATATGAGATTAGATTGCGATTTAATTTGCGATTAGGATAGACATATACCTAATTGCCCCATATAATTGTTGAAGAGTGTATCGAGTTATGTTGCCTCTTGAGTAATTATGTTAGACATAACAAATTATACTCAAGAGAGGTTGTAAGTGGACCGATTGGCACTTATAGCTATTTATACTCGAGATTAACAAAATTGATATTAAAGCTAATTAAATTAGTGAAAACAAGGTTTATAAAGCTAATAAGGGATTAGTGGCTCTGGGTTGCTCAGTTGATTATTGTCGTAGTTTGTTTATTTTGATTTCATTTTTTTATTTTCTTTTTCTTTAATTAAATTTAATTTGGTTTGCTCAACTTAAACGAAAGTGTAAAATTAATGCTTAACTGAAGTTTATGATACAAAGTCCTCGTGGGAATGATACTTTTCTTATCACTTTATTACTTGGTACGGCCCGTACACTTGCGGGGTTATAGACTATAAAGTTTTGCCCTATCAAATTTATTTTCTTTCCTTGTAGACTTTTATGCCATCTTTTTTAGCAAATATATATATATATATATATATATTAAGGTAAGTAAAATATTAAAATCAAAGAAAAATGGGGAAAAAAATCTTGTGTAGTGTTAGAAGAGAAACATCCTATAGAATCAACATTAATAGAAGGAGTATTAAGGATAACACTAATAAGTAAAAGATTAATAGAAAAATAAAATATATAAATTACCATTTAAAGATGAAGTCAAAGAAATATATATTGCAGAAGTTCAATTATTAAAAAAAGCCTATTTTAAAGAAAGAATAGACTCTCACATTAGAATTATTAATAACATATGGAAAAATAATAAGTAGTGTATAAGATAGTATACTAGGAATATTAACATGAAATTTAATATAGGGTAAAGGTGCAAAAATACATATGTGTTTTTTCCCGAGTAGCGGCCAACATCAAGTACGTTTTTTAGGTGTAAAAATACACATGTAATTAAAAAATTGATGCAAAAGTCACAGCGTTTAACGGTGTTAATTTTGGGGGTGGGACCTACACTATTTTCATAAAAATACCAAAATGCCCCTAATTAAAAAAACGAGATCCCCCAACACGAAAGCTCGATCTCCTTACCCCTTCCCCCCCCCAAAAAAAAAAAAAAAAAAAAAAAAAAAGAAAGAGAACAAAGGAAAAAACATAGTACTAGCTTACATAACATGCACGAAAGAGTTTCCAGGGGTCACCTATCAATACATTACTTTAAGATTAGCACGCTTAACCTAAGCACATTAAAATAAAACATAGTACTAGCTTACATCTACAACTCAACATCGGCACCTCCTACCACCGCCTGACTTAAGATGTCGCGCCACACATCTCTAACGCCAAAATACTAAACACAGATTGTCTACTGGGACGTATACATATACCTATCCACATACTGTTCATTTGGTCCTCTTTCCATCCTATCATTTTTCTTTCGAACCCAAAATGTAGTGTCCGGAAAGAAGTACAAGGTAGTACGTACCCAGGTGTCAGCTGGAAAGTGCAGACCATTAGTTCTCCGATGCTGATACAACACCTTTACTTCTTTCAAATACTGGGTATATTGGGGTATCAATGTCTCCTCATTTACAGTATCTTGCTCATATACGGTCTGTATAGCATCCCATAAACCCTTATTTGGCCACAGATTATGTCTCACGACTTCATTTCCAGCTTCAAAACCAGAAGCAACCTCTGAAATTGATGGTATTAGCGGATTTCACTATCTCCTATAGTAAAGGTTTCAGACTGTGCCAGTCGAGGGTGAGGTCTATATACCAGCGATGATATCACTCGTTTCTTAAGCGGTATAATTTATCCTTACCGTAGCACTTCGCAGTGAATGGAGTTGTACCATCCGGTGCTCTCTAGGTAAAGGCCGATTAACTGATTCAGGCGGTTCACTCCTTTGATATCGCCTTCCTCTCATATCTCCTGTTAACACAACAAATATCACATTGATATACTATTCTGATATTGCCTAAATCTTGCTATGATACCACACTGTCACACACTCCAATAACATGTCATACATCAGCTCAATATGGCACAATATAGTGAGCAAAATGGAATGGACATAGTATAGTGATAATAAATTACAATCAATAAAATGTCATCCATCTGCTCAATATGGCACAGTATAGTGAGCAAAATGGAATGGACATAGTATAGTGATAATAAATTACAATCCTTTGATGACCGTATTATGAACCCTGTGGGGTAACTTCTGGTATGTAATTCTTGTTAAAATTTACATTTGTTTGGTGTAGTTTATAAAAAGAGGGAGATGGAGTAATCAATAAGTATGACTGGAGAAGGTAGTTTATTAATTGGAAAAAGGTTTTTGGAACGCATTTTGTGAAGGAATTTATTTTTTTACTTAGCGGAATAATTGAATTGAATAAGACAACATATTGTGTGGCGAATCCAAAATTAGAAGAGTGGAAATAATAATAAACATATTTATATATATTTTAAATCTATTTTAATCATTATTAATATTGATTATTATTTTTAAAAATTTTATTTGACCCAAAGTCTCAAAGACATATTTTTAAAAATAATATGTTCTACTATCTCCAAAGTCCTAATTATAAGAACTAGTTGACTTTCTTTAGAGAGATTAAGAAAGCTAAATAAGTTACTTAATCATTTTATATGTTGTGTATCCTTAGATTATATATTAATTTATTAGTTAACCTAATTAATTTAAAGAAAAAAATAAAAATAAAAATATTCTAAAGTAATTTAATTAGTTTCCTTAATTTCTCTAAAAAAAAGTCAACTAGGTCTTATATTTAGGACCAGGAGGAAGTATAACATTTCTTAAAGAATTTGAAAGTTGATTGGCATATATACACACACTGCGTATATATCCACGCCATCCATTATGTGTTGTCATGAAAATGTTAACAAAAACAAAAATGGCTAATTTTCCAACTAGTTTTCTTCTTGAAGTATACCCATGTTCTTGTGATATATCATGCTAGACACATTTATTTTGTATTTCAATCTTATGTTTTATCTCTTATTTTCCAATTTACAAATTTTTGGTCATGACGAAACCTACTTGGAAGAAGATATTAATTTGATTCGAAATCTGTTGGCTGGAAATCTCCTTCAACATATAGATGAATAAAGCTTACTTTTATATTACTTAGTAACTATGCAGACAATTTTTTGACACTTTGTTGTGATTGTTGTACATAGTAGTAGTTACTACTTTTATTATCTAGAGATGAATGTTTCCTTACGATTGTTGTACATAGATATAATGGTATTGACTACAGGCATAATGGTATTAACTAAATGAGTAATGATATTAATTAAAGGCGTAAATGTTGTCTCTAGTCAATACCACTATGCTTGTAGTCATTTCTATTACACATTTACTAAACATCATTATGCTTTTAGTTAATATTATTACTCTTAATTTAATTTATGCCATTATAACTTTAGTCAATACCATTACGCTTTTAGTTAATATTATTACCGACTTAGTTAACATATTTATTCCTCTAGTTAATATCATTATGCAATTAGTGATTTCAACTACTCTTAAAGAGATCTGATGATAACCTTTAAGGGCTGTGACCCTTTTAGGTCACCTACCAAGTCCCTACGAGGCTCCTAGCTGTCTACTCCTACATGTCTACTTCCATTATCTCCACTCATCTACCAGGCTGTCTCTACTCATCTTCCAGCCTACGTCCATTAATGTTTGTGTGTGTATTTCCTATTATGACCTTCCAGTTTGGTGTATAAGTAGGTGTTGTATTAGACCATTTGATATATCAATGAGAATACATTTCTTCTCTCATATTGTTTCCACATGGTATCGAGCTTTGGTGAGAATAAGCAATCATGCTATTGGTTTTTCCTGGCAGTGACTCGTCGCATCCCGAGTCCTCTTCTTTGCTCCACCACCCGAGTAAGGTGAGTATTTTGTGCATAGAATTGAGACAGTTGGATATGCAGCGAGACAACAGCACCGGGAGACATTGAGAAGAAATTAATCAAACCTTCATCATCCTTCCATCCTCATCCTTCCTTTTTTGGTAGAATAAAGGCACCACGAGTTCACCACTAGAACCTTCGGTGACCTTTCACAGAGAGAGAGAGAGAGAGAGAGAGATTTGCCAAAATTCGTGGTAAACAGCGAAGTCTGAACCATTTTTCAGATTGGGTCGTAGAAGGTAGAACCGACAGTACAGACCTTGAGTCATAGAAGTGTGCTGAGGACTTTCTATGTCCAGAATTCAAATCAAATGGAGGCGGAAACCAGAATGCTTCAACCCAATGAGTAAAATGGTCATTAGTGACTAAGATATCTACTAGGATATTATTTTTGAATTAATAAATGCGATATTACCATTATAGGATAAGCGTGACCACAGTCCGATCAACGAACGTACCAAAATCATCGACGAATGTACGAACACGTACTGTAACACTAACTCTGATGCTTATTGTACCTTTATATGTGATAGATGTATTCGTAGATTAAGACTCTATCTTAAAGTTTTTCATACACATTCAGCTATACACGGGTTATGGTTTTGATAATACCGTTCAGCCTTTCCTAGCTACCGAGGACACGATAGGCCATCGTGGCACCGGTGAATAGTGCGAGACTAGAGATAACGGACATATGCGTGGGTCGTACCGTTATCCGCACAAATCTGTTATGAGTTTTTATGTTGATTATTGCTTTGTAATGTCATGAATATCGTCATACATAACTGTTACATAAGCATGAGGTTAACCGTTACCCGAGGTTCAATGGTAATTGAACCTCGGCCCTCACTATAGCTTCAGGGTCCGGAGGAACCAGGACCGAGGACAAGGGTAAACAGCAGGCATGAGGACACGGGCGGAGAAGACTGTTATGGATTATTGTATCACCGTATTATTAAATATTCGAATAATTGTACCACTGTAATAGCAACCAGACACACCAGCAGTGAAGGTTTATCAGATACTCGCTCTTTTAAATTATTTCGATGCCCTACTCTGATCAAACTATTTTGAAAACACTTTAGAAAATTGGGATGTTACGGTGGCGAGCCTTCTTTTTTAGATCGAACCCTAGCAGAGGATCAATTTTTTTATCTCTTACTAATTCGATTTTCCATTCTTTTATTTGTTGAAAGTGAAGGAAATCACCAAGAGGGGGTGAATTGGGGATTTTAAAATTCTTTTGCGCAAATCACCCACACAATGAGATAAATATGAGAGTAAAGTGAAGCTAGAGAAGAAGAGCTTGACACAGAATATTTATACTTGGTTCGGTCTTAACTCTTGACCTACGTCCGGTCCCGGACTCTCGGGTTTTTCTACTATCACTCAAATCGAGTTACACACTCGCACTCAAGAGTTATCATCTCTCTAGGATACACTCCCCCTTACAAGTTGTAATCTGATAACCCAACCTCAAAGTCCCACAACTTTGAGATTCTTACAATGAATGATTTACAGAAATGAACTCTCTCTAAGAGTGAATAAGAATGAGCACTGAAGCACAATGTATCAAAGATACAAGTGAAAGTAATATAGCAGTAAAAGACTGATGTTCTTGTGTGCGTTTTTCTGTGTATGTCTTCTCTGCTTCCAGACTTCAAATCTTCATGCATTTATAGTGATTTGAAGTGGATGAACGTTATAGATCCGTTGTGAAACAAACCCATTCGAAAATATAGTCATGTTATGGGTGTTTCTTCATGAATCTAGTTGTTGTAGTTGTTCCCATTTGAATATTACATTTGGAGACAATTTGATTTGAATATATTGAAGTTTGGCTCTTCAATGTTGTCTCCCATATTGTCTTGTTGGTAGAATGATGAAGTTCAGCTTTAGTTGGTGGAGGCTATGTTGTCGCATTGAGAAATGGTCGCCCATCTTGCCACTGTCTTCCATTTGCTTTTGTCTTTGAAGTATATGTTAAAATATTGCAACTTGCATATTGCTTTCTTGACTTTCAAATTAAATTCATATCTTCGAAATCTCACAAGCAACCGGTAAACAATGGTTAGGAATAATGATAAGAATCATATTAAACATATGCAACCATTTTGCGATTAATGCCTAAGTGAAAATCATGATCGAACTTTTAAGCAAAACTGCGTTCATCGATTCGAAGCCACGAACTCGAGTTCGCATAGCTAGGCTCGAGTTTGCTCTTCATTTAGTTCAAAAGATTTGTCTCGTAAGGCATGAACGGAGGTTTACGAGAATATGTCTGAGGTTTGAAATCTTTCTTCATGACCGAACTCGAGCTTGCATGTCTGAACTCGAGTTCAGACTATTATCGAGGAAACCATCGGGGGTTCACTAGAAAATATAGTTTGCTTAAGACATAGGCTCGAGTCTATAAGTGAGCATGCTCGAGTTTAACACTGTTCATGACAAAATAAGTTGTAACTTTTAATTCATGAACCGGAGGTTCTCTGGGCAAACTCTAGAGTTCACTTGTATTGGAAAATCATTTTGCTCTCCGTAAGGCATGAACTCGAGTTCTTAGGTGTGAACTCGAGTTCACCTACTTAAGTGAACTTTAGGAAAGCTTTTGGTCAGAAGCAAACTGGAGCTTTATGAAATGTGTCTCAGGTTTGCTCTCTTTGAAAAATATTGAAGCTCTCGGTCAAGGATGAACTCGAGTCTGTCAATGTGAACTCGAGTTCTCGTGCTTTGTAAAACTCAAACAATGTAAAGTTGCATTTGAAGAGTAATAGTGTAGTTTTATAAAAGTCTTTCAATTTGAAAAATTCTTCGCGCCAGAGGTAAACTCAGTTCATCATTACGAGCTCGAGTTCACAAGTTTATAAACTCATTGAAGATTTCCTCCGAGTGGTGTGAACTTGAGGTTTGGAAAATGAAGTCACGAGTTCAAAAATATTTTCAACTCTAAATGCTCTCTGTCTCGTAGAACTCGAGTTCATACTTGTAAGCTCGAGTTCATCCAAAACCTTTAAGATCAAACTTTGGGTCATGTCTCAGGTTCAAAGGTTAAACTAGCAAGTTTGGCTTCTCTGAGATCAGCGAACTCGAGTTCTCCTGTCTAGGCTCGAGTTCGACACTTACGAATATGTTTGAAATGAAATTTGCAAGTTTCAAAACTTATTTTAACTTGCCAAAAATATTCAAACTTGTTTGCAATTGTCGTTATCATCAAAACACATAGAGAACTAACATTCTCCCCCTTTTTGATGATGACAACACTTGCAAACAATCATTTTCCTTAAGAATATGATTTTGTTCATTTGAGCACTGAGAAACCTGAAAAAGAGCTGACTCTTGATTTGTTCCTTTTTCAAAAACGTAGTTGGTTATTTCTTTCAATGAGTCACTTTTGAAACTAGATTTCTTAGTCCCAAAAAGTCTGATTTCTTTTTAAAAAAAAATTCCTGATTCTGAGTTAAAGCTTTGACATTGCAATCAGAATTTGAGCAATGCAATTTGAAGGCACAAAGCAATCCTGAGAAGCTGAAATAATAAGGAGTTCAACTTGTGCAAAACATCTCAGTAGATCGAAATACAATAAAACACATAGATACTGCAGAACTTAAGAACATTCATTAAGATTGAAACAAGTATATCAGAATGTTAGAAAGAGTTTCAAAAGCAAATATGAAAAACAAGAGTTTCGAAAGAAAATAAACAACTAAACAAAATAAGCTAAAAGAAAATCTGCAAACTGAACAAACTGAACAAAATATTTGATTGCTCCCTCATTCATGCTTCTCCCCCTTTGTCATCAGCAAACAAGGGTGTAGGCTAAGTGGATTCAGGCTGAGGTTCAGAAGGCTGAGAGGAGTCAGGTGCAGGTTCAGGTTCAGGTCCAATGGTGGTTATTGGGATAGCTCGAAGAGGTTCGAGATATGGAGGCCTGGTTGAGAACTTGTGATGGGTTCGAGGCGGTGCGCGGGGAGCAGGCGAGGTTGTTTCGGGAGGCAGAAGAGTGCCCAAACCACCCGATTGATTCTTGAGAAAGCGATCCATTTTATCATTGAGACTCATCATTGAAACCGAGAAGAGTGGAGATGCTCACTGAATGTTCTCCAATTTGACCACTGAGATCTTGGACTTTCTTCTCCAGCTTCTTCTGTCCTTTCTTGAGCTCTTCCTGGCCAATGTTGAAACCTTCCTGGGTGTCTACCAGATTGTTGTGACCTTCAGTTACTTCAACCACCAACCTATTAACTTCAGCTTCCACCTTGTCAGTCAACTCAGTGACTGCTTTATCCACAATGTCCTTTACCCTAGCATCAAAATCAATAGGTAAAGAGGACTGAGGAGGAGGTGCACTCTGAGCTTCCTGTACTCGAGAGTAAGTGCCTCCGGATCTTTCTTTGGTCCGAATCTAGGTGGAGCTCTTGATTGACCAGATCCTTCTTCTAGGTCAATTCCCATCAAATTTAGGATATGTCCGCAAATTCTTGTGGTTTTCCTAGTATCTCATTGGCAGGCACAGGCCAAATCTTTTCATGGAACAGAATGATGGAAATAAGGGTTGGAAAAGGAATTTGAGAAGTTTGTCTTGAAGAAAAGGCAAACTTGAACATCTCTTGGAAAATCCAGTACCCTACATTATACTCTTTCTCATCCAAGATTGAAGCAAAGATAGGATAATCCTTCTTTGCAATGTGGGTAAAGTTTCCACCTTTCTGCAAGAGGTTCCTAGTGTAGATATACCAAATAGCTCGATTTCTAGGAGGCATAGAGGCAGGTGTGAAGTCTAGGATATTCATTTTGTCGGATTGGCTCATTGGGTTTCAGCAAGGCATAAATTTCCTGCTGAGTATAGCTCAGTTGTGGCTGAGAAGGAGGAGGATTGGCAATTTGTAAGATGGAATTGAGGTAGGATGGGGATATTGTGATTTTCTGACCCCTTACCTTAGTAGTTATCCCTCTTCCACTAGCTTACCGCAAAGATCCGAATATTGTCGATTGCATATAAAAGTAGAAAACTTTCACAAGTGAAGGGTCGTAAGGTACTCTAATGGATATCAAGGATTCAAATTGTTTGAGTGGGGAAAGGTCTATATTGCAATCTTCCTTGACTTTGGCCAAATCAACCCAAACTACTGGACAGAAAGCTTTCTCATCGAATTTCTCCTTAAATCTCTTACTTTCTTCACTAGACATCCTACAAGGATCTTCACAAAAACCCTTAGGCATTTTGTTGTGTTTATATATTTCTAAGATAGCAGGAGTGTCTGTGGATACCTCAGGTTCTGAGTTCTCTGGTACATGTGAGGCTGAAGGAATTTCTGGTGGATTTTCTGGTTCTGGTGGAGAGACATGAGGCTGTTGGGATTTCTTCTTCTTTTTGGATTGAGGAGTTTCAGTTGCTTCTTGAGAAACTGATGGACTTGCTTGAGTGGCTCTCTTCATTCTAGGCTTGTGTCTTGGTCTAGGAGAATCAGATTCCTCAGGTGACCTTCCTTGTGTGGCTCTTTTCATCCTAGGCTTGTGTTTTGGTCTAGGAGACTCGGTTTCTTCAGTGAACTTGCTTGCTTTCTGGTGTAGAAGCGAGAATCTTTGGGCAGATTTCTTTGATTTCTTCTTGTTTCCCCACGAAGGCTCGTAACCTCGGGTTCTTTCCTTTTCCCCGCTCTTGGTCCTTTGTACGCTTGGGTACCTCGGGTTCCTTTCCAATTTCAATTCCCTTCGCTTAGATGGAGCTGCATTCTTCTTGAGAGCTTCTTTGCGTCGTTTATACTCCATTTCTTTCCGTTTAAGCAAGGTAGTCGGTTGATTCGAAGCAACACCAGGAATTTCTTTGTCAATTCCAAATCTGAACCGGTCAGGGCGACTTTTAGTTCTCACAGGTCGACCTAGTTGATTCTGAGGAGAGGATTGGATATGAGATTGGTCGGATTCTTGAGTGATTGATGTTGCAGATTGTTTTGGGGGCATTTTCTGAGGGTTTCGTCGAGAGAGATGAGAGAACTTGAAGGGAAATAGGGTTATGCTCGAGGATTGTGGGAGGTGAAGAGGTGCAATCGGGTTTTAATTACAAATGAAATCGCGATGAACTCGAGTCTACAAGTGTATGCTCGAGCTCGTGTAAAATTTGTACTAACCTGGACTTCAAGAGTGTATGCGTAAACCCTTGAAACACATTGATGAACTCGAGCTTAATACTTACAGGCTCGAGTTCGTGAAATCCTCTGAGCTTGGTTCCTCTCGTATCCCGTGAACTCGAGTGTGTTAATTGTAGGCTCGAGTTCTTGATTGTTGGAAATACTAGGATTCCTTTCGTAGAAATTTGAACTCGAGGTTGTTCACTAATGGGCTCGAGTTTGGATTTCCTCAGTCACATTTCTTCTCTGGTCGTCTCGAGCTCGAGTTCATAAACTCGGGCTCGAGTTCGTACTTCTTGACAGCAAACTTCAGTTGAACAACAAGATAATCATCCTGCAAAAATTATATCTAGATACTCCGATGCTTAAGTCAGTAAACAATCATCACAAAACACATAACTAACATTAAGTGGAGGCTACTTACAACTCGTTGGGATTTACCATTCCCAATTCTCTTCTTATGAAGTTAAATTGCTCCTTCGCCAATGGTTTGGTGAAAATATCAGCTAGTTGAAGATGAGTTGGGATAAACATAACCTTGACATCTTTCTTGGACATGATCCCTTATGAAGTGATGTCTCACATCAATATGCTTGGTTCTAGTGTCTTTCATCTTGGATTCTTGGCCAAGCTTATTGTGCTTGTATTGTCACACAATATTGGGATCTCCTTCATATAAACACCCAAGTCTGATAGTTGCTGCTTGAGCCATAGAACTTGTGCACAACAACTTGAGGCAGCTACATATTCAGCTTCAGTTGAGGATACAGCTACACTTGTCTGCTTTTTACTAAACCAAGAAACAAGTGATTTGCCAAAGAATTCACATTGGCCACTTGTGCTTTTTCTATCTGTTTTGTATCCAGCATGATCTGAGTCTGAATATGCTACCAGATGTTCAGGTTGACCTTTGGGAAACCATAATCCAAGAGTTTTTGTGTCGCAAGATATCCGAAGATTCTCTTCACATGTTCCGCATGAGATTCCTTAGGAGCAGATTGAAATCTTGCACACATCCCTACACCGAATTGAATGTCCGGACGACTTGATAGATAGAGTAATGATCCTATCATTCCTCTATATTTTGTAATGTTGAAATCCTTTCCTTCTTCATCAAGCATCTAATGAAGCAGTTGAACTCATTGGAGTGTCGGCTCCATTGCATTGATCCATGCCAAATTTTTTCAACGAGATCATTAAGATACTTGGTCGTGATATGAAGATACCATCTTTCTTTTGCTTGATTTGCAGCCCAAGGAAATAGTTTAATTCTCCCATCATGGACATCTCAAATTCTCCCGCATACTCTTAGCAAATTCTTCACACAAAGCATTATTAGAAGCACCAAATATAATGTCATCAACATATATTTAAACAATTAGGATTTCACCTAGCTTATTATTTTTTATGAAGAGGGTTGTATCTGCTTTTCCTCTAACAAAACCTTGATCAAGAAGAAACTTGCTTAATCACTTATACCAAGCTCTTGGAGCTTGCTTAAGACCATATAAGGCTTTCTTGAGACGATAAACATGATCAGGATGGTGTTCATTTTGAAAACCAGGAGGTTGTTCTACATAAACTTCTTCCGAATAAAACCATTTAGAAATGCACTTTTCACATCCATTTGATAAAGCTTGATTCTTTTGACACAAGCAAAGGCTAGAAGAACTCTTATGGCTTCCAATCTTGCTCTTTGGAGCATAAGTTTCTTCATAATCAATTCCTTCTTCTTGATTATAGCCTTTAGCAACCAATCTTGCCTTGTTACGGACAATGATTCTTTGATTCATCTCGTTTGTTCTTGAATACCCATTTAGTACCAATGACTGGATGGTCCTTTGGCCTAGGTACCAAATCCCAAACTTGATTTCTATCAAATTGATGCAATTCCTCTTGCATTGCTATCACCCAATCATTATCTCGAGAGGGCTTCATCAATCTTAGAGGGTTCAATATGTGATATGAATGCGAGAAAATGTTACCTCATTTAAAGTGCCTTTTCTCGGTCCTTACTCCTTGATTAACATCACCTATTACTTGGTCCAAAGGATGATTCCTAATGAACTTCCAAGCTCTAGGCTGAGATTGATCATCATGTTCTAAATTGTTTTGAGTTTCAAAAGAATCTTCAGGATTTTCTAAAGAAGCGAGGAGTAGACTTTGAAAAGAATTGATTTTTTGAAACTTCTTCCTCATCATCATCCGAGTTTTGTTAGATTTGAGTTCACGAATACAACATGTATGGATTCTTCTACAATACGAGTACGTGTATTAAAAATTCTATAAGCTTTACTTCTATTAGAATAGCCAAGAAATATTCCTTCATCTGTCTTGGCATCAAACTTACCTAAGTTATCCTTACCATTATTGTGAATGAAACACTTACATCCAAACACATGCAGATGAGCTATGTTGGGCTTTCTTCCTTTGTACAGCTCATAGGGAGTTTTATTCAATTTCTTCCAGAGATATGCCCGATTTGAGATATAGCAAGTTTGTACTCATTGCATCACCCGAGAATACTTGAGAAGTGTTGTTTTCATTCAAAGCATTGCCCTTGCCATCTCAGTCAAGACTCTATTCTTTCTTTCAACAACACCATTTTGTTGTGGAGTCCTTGGAGCTGAGAAATTGTGATCAATTCCCATGCTATCACAGAATTCAGTGAAAGCATGATTGTCAAATTCTCCTCCATGATCTGTACGAATTCCTGCAATAGATAATCCTTTCTCGTTTTGGACCTTCTTGGAAAACATCACAAATTGATCAAATGTTTCATCCTTTGAAGACAGAAATATGGTCCATGCAAATCTAGAGAAATCATCAACTATAACCAAGGTATAAAGATTGCCACCAAGACTTTTAACTCTATTTGGTCCAACTAAATCCATATGAAGTAGTTGAAGAGGTCTATTAGTTGAAATTTCATTTTTGGATGTAAAAGAAGATTTAGTTTGCTTACCTCTTTGGCATGCATCACAAATCAAGTCATTTTTAAAATTTAATTTTGGTAAACCAATAACTAAATCCTTTTTCAGTAATTTGTCAAGTTGGAACATATTAACATGAGCTAAGCGCTTATGCCATAACCAACTTTCATCCAAGTTACTAGCAAAACATTTTTCTGAAAATAAAGGTCATTAGACAAATTAAGGGTGTAGCGGTTCCCTTCCCTAGAGCTCGAATAAAGCTTTAGATTTAATGTTATCTAAGGAAATAATATCTTTACTTACAATCAAGCATTCTTGAGAATCAAAGATAACTAAGTTACCTTTATCTCAAAGAACAGGATCCTACTCTTACACTTTCAAATATCCCAGTTGATCCATCCTTGTTTGCTGATGACAAAGGGGGAGAAGTTTGTGAAGGATATCAATCAATGCTTTCGAAATCATATTGCATATTTTCTTTCGAAACTCTAATGATATTCTGCAATTTACTTAACATTCTGTTTCTAATTGATTAATACATGATGAATGTTTAAGTTATGCGATTTATTGCATTTTGATATCTATTTGAACTCGATAACTCGATATTTGCTCATCGAACTCTATGGTTTAATTTTCAATGTTTATGAGTATATCAATGAGTTATATTATTTTGGTATCTGGCTATCATGACTGTTCTTAATTGATAAAATGAAATTGTCATGAGTTTTTATTTGCTTAACTTTGATGAAATGAATTGTGTTTATTAAAATCTCAAAGTTTGCAAATGTTTTTGACCAAACTTGCTTTCTCATTGTTTAAATGATTAAATTCAATTTTTGAAAGCAATTGATTGTTTACAAGTGTTGTCATCATCAAAAAGGGGAGAATGTTAGTTCTACATGTGTTTTGATGATGTTTTAACAATTGTAAACAAAATGAGAAGTTTTCTCTTGCAAATTTAATAAACTTTCTTTGTCAAGGGAAAACTCCAGTTTTGAAGTAAAACTCAAGTTTTGAGGTTTTCGAGAAAATCCGAACAAAGCAAAAGCGCCAGTTTTTGTTAAAACCGCAAGTTTTCGGTTTTCATGAAAAACATGAAAACTCGAGTTTTGGGGTCAAAACTCGAGTTTTGGCTTGTCGAGGCAAATCGATCACGAAGCACACGCGCAGTTTTGAGTTTTCATGAACATATGAAAACTCGAGTTTTGGGGGGGCAAAACTCAAGTTTTGGTTTGGCCGAGAGCCTTTGGATTTTCGAAGTTTCAAAACCTCCGAGTTTTCATGATGCACCGCCGTTTTGAACTATTCAAAGAAATTCTAACATTTTGTGAAATAGTTCAAAACTCGAGTTTTGGGATCAAAACTCGAGTTTTGGTCTGTTGGTCGTGCACTGATTTACAACATATGAAAACCGCCGAGTTTTGGGTCAAAACCTCCAGTTTTCATTTTACACCTTTGGTTTTCATTGAGTTTTCATTAAACATATGAAAACCCGAGTTTTGGAAGCAAAACTCGAGTTTTGGTCAGCAGAAGAGCAACCAAGTTTTCAAAGTTCAAAACCGCCGTTTTGGTTGAACACCGCCGTTTTGATATGTTCACGGGTTTTCAAAGTTTTCACATGTTAAGTGAAAACTCGAGTTTTGAGAAGCAAAACTCGAGTTTTGGGCAACCCGAGAGCATCAAAGTATTTTCCAACTTGAAAACCTCCGGTTTTGATTGAAAACCTCCAGTTTTGATGTTTTGGACTAAAACTACATTTTCACATCAATAGTCCAAAACTCGAGTTTTGGGTCAAAACTCGAGTTTTGAAGTTTTACATCAAAACTCCCTTTTGAAGCATAGATCGCGATTCTCATCTTTGGAAGATGAAAACTCGAGTTTTGGTGAAAACTCGAGTTTTGATCATCAGGACGGAAAAACGCAGTTGAACTTAAAATTACACATTTTGATTAATGCTTCAAGTTTTAAGTTGCGGATTGGTTACATATGTTTCGTATGATTCTTATCTATATTTCTAACCAATCTTAACAAGTTTGCTTATGAGTTTTCAGAGGATTTGAATTTTAACATTTGAATTATTTTAACTTATCCTCAAAGACAAAATAGCAAATGGAAGACAGCTGGAGTTGTGGGCAGATTTCTCACCTAATACAAAACAGCTAAGCCTCCACTAGCTAAAGCAGATCTTCAGCAACATGGGACGAATTTGAGGAGCCAAATACCTGAAGACTTTATTCCCAACTGAAGAATTCAAATCTGCAAAAGTCTCCAATGACTATATTTCAAACAGCAACTTGTATAACAGCTAGATTCATGAAGCAACACCCATAACTTGACTATATTTTCGAATGGGTTGAAGCCTCAACGGATCTATAACGTTCACAAGCTTCAAATCACTATAAATACATGAAGATTTGAAGTTGGACAGCAGAGAAGACATACACAGAAAGCTTACACGAATTATATCAGTTTCTCTCTATTTATTCATTTGATTGTATCTTTGATACATTGAGCTTCAGTGCTTATCATATCTACTCTTAGAGAGAGTTTATTTCCGTGTAAATCATTCATTGTAATAATCTCAAGTCGGGTGACTTGGAGATTGGGAAAATCGAGTACAACTTGTGGGGGAGTGTGTCCTAGGTTGAGGAGCATCCTTCGTTTACGAGTGGGTATCGATTACAGAGTACTGCTTGTAAGGGGAGTGTGTCCTAGGTTGGGAGCATCCTTCGTTTACGAGTGTGTATACGTTTAGCAATTACTGACTTGTAAGGGGGAGTGAGTCCTAGAGTGAGGAGCATCCTTCGTTTACGAGTGTGTAATTGTTCTTGAGTGATAGTGGAAAATCCCAGTGGAGGGACTGGACGTAGGTCAAGGAGTTAGACCGAACCAGTATAAATCTTACGTGTCAAGCTCTTCTTCTCTATCTCCACTTTGCCTTGATATTATCGTTGTGTGGGTGATCCGAAAAGAATTTTAAAATCCCCAATTCACCCCCTCTTGGTGATTTCCTTCACTTTCATTTGGTATCGAGCATTGGTTATCTACTTGAAGGATTAACATCCTAGATCAAAGATCCAATGGAAGGAATTCTACCCGAAGGAGCTGCAATCAACAGAGACCACCGGTTTCAATGGAAATTATTACTCCTCTTTGGAAGGCAAAGTTCGAGTCTATATAATGGCATCTGAATATGGTTTGTGGAGAGTATTCGAAAGAGGAAATTATGTTCCATCCTCAGTTGAAGATGGAGTTAGAACTCCTAAGCTTGAAGAAGAATTTAATGAGAATGACAGATGGCAAGTCACTCTCAACATGAAAGCCATCCACATGCTGCAAAGTGCTCTTAGCCAACAAGAGTATTTTCGAATTTGCACTTTGTCATCTGCTAAGGCTATGTGGGAAGCTCTTGAAATAGCCTATGAAGGAACAATTTGGAGTCAAAGAAAATCGAATTAACACTCTCATGACTGAATATGATTTATTTCGTATGAAGTTTGGAGAATCCATTGGCGAATTCCAGCTAAGGTTTACTCATTTGGTCAACCAACTTGCAGCCTTGGGCAAAATTTATGATCAATCTGTCCAAGTGAGGAAAATTCTAAATATCCTCACTAAAGATTGGGAAGCCAAAGTCACAGCAATCGAAGAAGCCCATGGAGAATCAATGCAATCGGTGTTGCTTTATTCGGAAGCTTATCGAATATGAAGGCAAGCTCAAATTCAAGAAGGGCCTAAATGAAATTCATGACAATAGAAACAAAGGTATTGTTTTGAATCTTGTGAAAGAGAAACCCAATGAGAAAGATGAAGATGATGAAGAGATGGCTATGCTTGTGCGAAAATTCAAAAAATTCTATAAGAGAGATCAAGCCTTTAGAGACAGATTTCAGAGAGCAACTTCAAGCAACGAACAGGATCAAATCTTTTGCTACGAGTGTGGAAAGCCAGGTCATATCAAGCACGAATGCCCTCGGTGAAAGCGAAGAAAAGGAGAGAAAGGCAAGATCCAACCACCTCAAGAAGAAAGCTTATATATCTGCCATATGGGGAGATGATTCTTCAGATGAAGAAAGAGATGAGGAAGTAGCAAATTTTTGCCTAGTTCTTTGAAGAACAACTCGAAAATAACAATGAGGTAATTGTTTCGAACCTTCCTATGATGAATTATTTTCGAATACAATGAACTATATTCTGAATTTGAAAAACTTGCAAAAGAGTTCATTGCATCCAAGAAGAAAATAAAATTGTTGGAAAAACAAGTTGGAGAATGTTTCTTCTTTGGTTTTACATTTACGAAAATATTTAGAAAACATTCGAAAATGATTGCAAAAAGATTTGAAAAGATTTGTGACAATTCTTTGTGTTTTAGAGAAAAGAAATTTATATCTTACAAAAACTCTTGAGAAATTCACTAGAGGTAGTGAAATGCTCAAAGTAATTTTAAAAAACAAAGGTTTACAAATGACAAATCGAGGATTGGTTATAAACCCGATTTTGATAAGAAGAAAGGGAAGAAGAAACATGGACAAAAATCTTATTTGAATTATTTTCGAAATACATTCATACTTCAAATCCCTTTGCACATTGTAACTATTGTAACCGTAAAGGTCACAATACTTCATCATGCTTTCATAGGAGAGATAAGCCTGCTGGAAATTATCAATGGGTACCAAAGGGAACATATGTTTTCCCTAAGGTTCAAACTAACCCAGAAGGACCCAAGCATAAATGGGTACCAAAATGTCCATCTGTTGGTTTGTTTGTGCGGTCGATTCTAAGAGAAATGGACATAAAGGGATTAAGAATCGAGAGAATCCCTTATGTGCCAAAAGGAGAGCCTCTCAAGTATCAAATGGGAGATACTTGAAAACGTATCTTTTGTGAAGACTTTGCGGACACCTAAGAGACAATGGGTATGCAAAGCCAATCCTCCAAGTACCTAAGGTAAAAGGTACACAATGGTAAAACCTCTGTCTTGCTATTAGTAACAATCTTTAAGGTTTTACGCATTGGATATTAGGAATGAACATTGAAAACGATTTTTGAAATTGAAAATCTATTTGACAGATTTATTTATATATTGTTTACAATGTTCAGTAGCTTAACTCCTTATGCATGCATAATGATTTGAAAAATTTATTTTTCTTTGCATAAAGCTATGTTTATTTCATTATGCTCAATTATCATAATCTGAATGTATTCTTGGAGCATGTGAATATTGTTCCTACAAGCTAACAACGATTGGATCCAAACGAGATTGGATACCAAGAGAGAAAAAGGTCATATACGAGCATTGTAGGATCAAGAACAGCTTATCAAGAGAACAACTATATAGCAAAATATTTCGACTCTTGAGGAAGCTGAAGAAGCAATGCTTGTTGATGAATGTCAAAGCAGAAGTTATCTGCATCAATTCATCTCAGCAAGTTTCTACAAGGACAAGGGAAATTACGGCGATATCTAACCTTACCCTATATTGTGATTATGTGAAATTCATATTTGGGTATTGAATACTTGTCCAAAGATGCATTCCATTAAGCAATCAATCATTTATGTTTTTCAAAATGTTTTTCAGATTGCTAATGGATCACAAGTGAATGTGTGCATAATTTTCTGATTTTAAAGTTTCTGAAATGCACAATTCAAAAACTTATTTTTGAATTACAATTCATTCTATGTTTGGAAAATGCATTCCAATGTTTTTGAAAATATGCATGTTTTGATTACATTCAAATGATATTTCAAATTGGAATTTAATATGCATTGATTTTCGAACATAACTTCAAAGATGAGTTTTTCATATCAACATCTCAATTTTATAAAGCATTATCTTGATTTGAAAGAAAATTTGAGATATTGAAAACTATTTGCATAGTTTATGAAAAGCTCATATCAATGACATACTTTCCTACATGAATATATTTACAAATTGTCATTGAAAGATGATTTTATTGGTATCACTTATTTGCTTATCTGTATGTTTAGTGTTATGAATCAATTAGATAAGATTATTTGTGATACACTCCTTGCTTGGAGATAACATACTCATCTAGAAGCAATTCAGTTTTATAAGAAGAAAATTTGGGAATGGCCAATCCCAAAGAATTGTGAATTGCCTCCACTTAATGTTAGTTATGTGTTTTGATGATTAGCTAATCACTAACTTAAGCATTGGAGAATCTAGATGTGATTTTATGCAGGATGATTATCTTGTTTAAATTCTCTGAAATCCTGCTGAAGTTTTGCTGTCAAGAAGAGCAAACTCGAGCCTGCCAGGATGAACTCGAGCTCGCGACAATCAGAAAGAATCCTGACTTGTGCAGCAGAAGAGAACTCGAAGCCTGAGATTTAACATTCGAGTTTTTGCGACAAAGAGCGAAAACTCGAGTTTTGAGACAAAAACTCGAGTTTTGGGAATTGCGATATCGGGGTCAGAAAATGAGCAAAGTTTTCAAACAGATGAAAACTCGAGTTTTGGGTGAAAACTCGAGTTTTGCACTCAAAAGGTCAAAGGTTCTCATTACATCTTTGACATCCAGGTTAGCTTATTGCAATTAAAATATTTTTGAAAACCTGATTGATTCTCTTCACTTCATTCTACCCTTGAGTCTAAACCTTAATCCTCTCAAGTTCTCTCATCCTCTCCAACAAAACCACGAGGATAATGGTTCGCAACCTCCAACACTCAAGAGGAAGAAAATGGAGTTTGAGAAGCAAGCGAGAAAGAAGCTTCCACTCCAACTTGAGAAGCAACCTGAGTTTTCCAAGGAGATAGTCAAGCAAGAATAAGCTTCTAGAAAGTAAAAAGAAAGGTTCCAGGTTCTTGAAACTCCTGGGGAAAGAAATGTAGAAATCGAAGAAATCTTCTCGCATTACTCCGTTCCTATTTCGGATAAGCTAGTCCACTTGTTCCTTATGCAAATCTTCTACTTGTACCTCAACCGAGTTATACTAAACGGGAGATATATGCCTTCCGAGACCCAATGAACCAATTTGGTATATACATACTCTAGGGATCTCTTGCAAAAAGGAAGAAACTTCACCCATTTGGTAAAGAAGGATTTCCCTATCTTTACTTCTTTCATTGACCAGAAACCACACAACATTGGTAACTGGATATCTCAAGAAATGGCCAAGTTTCTCTTCTCTTCCAGAAAGACATCACATATTCCTTTTTCAAGCCTGATTTCTGTTATTCCATTCCATGAAAAGATTTGATATTTTCTGCCAATGAACCACCAGTAAAACCACAAGAATTTGGCAAACATATCCTAAATCTTATAGGAATTAATCGGAAGAAGGGTCGATCGTCAAGAGCTCCTCATTCTTCAAGGCCAACAAGATCAAGAGACATATACTCTCAAGGCCAGGAATGCTCTTCCTCCTCCTCATGTTTCTATACCTTATGATTTTGATGCAAGGATCAAGGAAATTGTTGACAAAGCAATTTCTGAGTTATTTGATAAGGTAGAAGAAGAAGTTGGGAGATTAGTGACAGAGGTTACTAAAGGACATGGCAATGTGGTGGAGATCGGGAAGGATTCGAGTTGAGCAAGAAGCAATGAAGAATCAGATTGGAAACCACAAAAATAGCATTTCAACTCTTATGGTAACCATGATGAGCCTGAGTGATAAATTGGACACATTTCTGCAAAATCAGTCCATGATTGCTTCTGCTTCTAGTTTGGATGACTTCTACTGCGCTGGACCAAGCTCTGATAAAGCCTATCATCTTTTCTAAACCAGCCATTACCATTAAACTTGAGCCATCCATTCATACCACTCAGATGAACCCTCCATCTCAGCAACAGGATCCTACTCTTACACTTTCAAATATCCCAGTTGATCCATCCTTGTTTGCTGATGACAAAGGGGGAGAAGTTTGTGAAGGATATCAATCAATGCTTTCGAAATCATATTGCATATTTTCTTTCGAAACTCTAATGATATTCTGCAATTTACTTAACATTCTGTTTCTAATTGATTAATACATGATGAATGTTTAAGTTATGCAGTTTATTGCATTTTGATATCTGCTGAACTCTGATAACTCTGATATTTGCTCATCTGAACTCTATGGTTTAATTTTCAATGTTTATGAGTATATCAATGAGTTATATTATTTTGGTATCTGGCTATCATGACTGTTCTTAATTGATAAAATGAAATTGTCATGAGTTTTTATTTGCTTAACTTTGATGAAATGAATTGTGTTTATTAAAATCTCAAAGTTTGCAAATGTTTTTGACCAAACTTGCTTTCTCATTGTTTAAATGATTAAATTCAATTTTTGAAAGCAATTGATTGTTTACAAGTGTTGTCATCATCAAAAAGGGGGAGAATGTTAGTTCTACATGTGTTTTGATGATGTTTTAACAATTGTAAACAAAATGAGAAGTTTTCTCTTGCAAATTTAATAAACTTTCTTTGTCAAGGGAAAACTCAGTTTTGAAGTAAAACTCAAGTTTTGAGGTTTCGAGAAAATCGAACAAAGCAAAACGCAGTTTTTGTTAAAACCGCAAGTTTTCGTTTTCATGAAAAACATGAAAACTCGAGTTTTGGGGTCAAAACTCGAGTTTTGGCTTGTCCGAGGCAAATCGATCACGAAGCATTACCGCGGTTTTGAGTTTTCATGAACATATGAAAACTCGAGTTTTGGGGGGCAAAACTCGAGTTTTGGTTTGGCCGAGAGCCTTTGGATTTTCGAAGTTTCAAAACCTCCAGTTTTTCATGATGCACCGCCGTTTTGAACTATTCAAAGAAATTCTAACATTTTGTGAAATAGTTCAAAACTCGAGTTTTGGGATCAAAACTCGAGTTTTGGTCGGTTGGTCGTGCACACGATTTACAACATATGAAAACCGCGAGTTTTGGGTCAAAACCTCCAGTTTTCATTTTACTTTTTGGTTTTCATTGAGTTTTCATTAAACATATGAAAACCCGAGTTTTGGAAGCAAAACTCGAGTTTTGGTCAGCAGAGAGCAACCAAGTTTTCAAAGTTCAAACCGCCGAGTTTTTGGTTGAACACCGCCGGTTTTTGATATGTTCACGGAGTTTTCAAAGTTTTCACATGTTAAGTGAAAACTCGAGTTTTGAAGCAAAACTCGAGTTTTGGGCAACCCGAGAGCATCAAGTATTTTCCAACTTGAAAACCTCCGGTTTTGATTGAAAACCTCCAGTTTTGATGTTTTGGACTAAAACTACATTTTCACATCAATAGTCCAAAACTCGAGTTTTGGGTCAAAACTCGAGTTTTGAAGTTTTACATCAAAACTCCCTTTTGAAGCATAGATCGCGATTCTCATCTTTGGAAGATGAAAACTCGAGTTTTGGTGAAAACTCGAGTTTTGATCATCGAGACGGAAAACGCAGTTGAACTTAAAATTACACATTTTGATTAATGCTTCAAGTTTTAAGTTGCGGATTGGTTACATATGTTTCGTATGATTCTTATCTATATTTCTAACCAATCTTAACAAGTTTGCTTATGAGTTTTCGGAGGATTTGAATTTTAACATTTGAATTATTTTAACTTATCCTCAAAGACAAAATAGCAAATGGAAGACATGTTTTGGAGTTGTGGGCGATTTCTCACCTAATACAAAACAGCTAAGCCTCCACTAGCTAAAGCAGATCTTGGCAACATGGGACCAATTTGAGGAGCCAAATACACGAAGACTTTATTCCCAATGAAGAATTCAAATCGCAAAAGTCTCCAACAGCTATATTTCAAACAAAGCAACTTGTATAACAATGACTAGATTCATGAAGCAACACCCATAACATGACTATATTTTCGAATGGGTTGAAGCCTCAACGGATCTATAACGTTCACAAGCTTCAAATCACTATAAATACATGAAGATTTGAAGTTGGACAGCGAGAGAAGACATACACGAAAGCTTACACGAATTATATCGGTTTCTCTCTATTTATTCATTTGATTGTATCTTTGATACATTGAGCTTCGGTGCTTATCATATCTACTCTTAGAGAGAGTTTATTTCCGTGTAAATCATTCATTGTAATAATCTCAAGTCGGGTGACTTGGAGATTGGGAAAATCGAGTACAACTTGTAAGGGGAGTGTGTCCTAGGTTGAGGAGCATCCTTCGTTTACGAGTGGGTATCGATTACAGAGTACGGCTTGTAAGGGGGAGTGTGTCCTAGGTTGGGAGCATCCTTCGTTTACAGAGTGTGTATCTGTTTAGCAATTACAGCTTGTAAGGGGGAGTGAGTCCTAGAGTGAGGAGCATCCTTCGTTTACAGAGTGTGTAATTGTTCTTGAGTGATAGTGGAAAATCCCGAGTGGCCTGGGGATTTGGACGTAGGTCAAGGAGTTAGACCGAACAGTATAAATCTTTCGTGTCAAGCTCTTCTTCTCTATCTCCACTTTGCCTTGATATTATCTGTTGTGTGGGTGATCCGAAAAGAATTTTAAAATCCCCAATTCACCCCCCTCTTGGTGATTTCCTTCACTTTCAGCAAAAAATTTTTACAAACAGAATTAAGTTATCCAAAAGTGGTCATTTGTGACGGAATTAAATTACGTTGCAAATGTGAAATATAATTAAATCTCTTGCTTTTTGATCTATTTGCCCTAGCCACATGAACTATCTCGGCCTCTCCTCTCATTCCTTCTCTTTCTCTCGCTCGAGCTCATTCTCCTCTCGTTCCTTACCTGAGTTGCCTCACCCCTTCTAGTCGCTCGCTCCAATAACTCTCTTTGTGTTGCCTGCTGACTGAATATCACCCAGAAGGCCAATTCATGAGGTTATTATTTTCTTGTTCTAGGCTTTGAAACTACCTGTGACGACACTGCCACCACCATTGTAAGTTTTTTGAGTTTTTTCTTCTTTGGGTAATCTGTATTTGCTACCTCTAACTAAGCCCTAATCACTCAAATTTGTTCTTTTCTAGGGCAAGGGTGTCGATCGAAGGATCTACCTATGTAAGTTGCCTTTATTTTCTTATTGTTGTCAAATACGACTAATTATTAAGACCATGTTATATTGTCTATCAAGTGGCATATTTTTTTGGAAACTTGTTATACCCATTGTGAGTATGCTTTTGCAGAAGCGGCATATTTTATTTATTTCATATTAGTTTGTACAATAAGGGGATGATAGTATTTGTCATCCCACGAAGAGTCTCTTTCCGTATTAGGATGTGGTATTGATGATTTTCCATTTTGTGACTGAAATTATGTTGTTATCAGGTTCCACAATTTTGTTATCTAATATATGGATTCTTAGTAGGATACTGCTGGTTCAATGAATTAATTGTGGGAGATTACTAGATGAAAGTGGAGCTAAATCATCAAGAGGGGGGTGAATTGAGGATTTTAAAAACTTTTCGAATTGCTCTATTTTTGGACACTAAAAACAAAGCTGAACAAAGTATAAGGAAGAAGAGCAAAACACACAAAATTTATACTAGTTTGGTCCAACTTCTTGACCTACGTCCAGTCCCCAGACACTCTGGGATTTCACTATATCAATTGATTACACACTCTGTAACTCAAGAGTGATTCTCTCACTAGAACTTACTCCCCCTTACAAGTTGCAATCAATAACTCAATCTCCAAGTCCCCTAACTTGAGATTCTTACAATGAACGATTTATAATAAATGAACTCTCTCTAAGAGTGGATAAGAATAAACACTGAAGCTCAATGTATCAACAGATACGTTTCAAGTAAAAACTGAAAGAGTAGTTGGTAAACTTGAATGCAATTTGTTTTCAGCAGATTCGTTAGTTGAGAAGAATTGAATGCAGCTCTATTTATACTAAGAGAGCATTAAATGACTGTTATAATCTTCAATATAACTGTTGCCTTCATTAGACAAGGATTAGGTTAAGCTTTGGTCTTCTTCTCTCTCTGCTCTTTGCTTAATCTAGTTGCACAAAATTTTATGGTTGACTTCTTGAATATTAATCCGTTGGAAGAGTAGCTACTGGATGTGGAAAGGAAACATTAATCCCTTTGCAATGTGTGTCAAATGATTGTCCAAAAGGATGCAAGTTTTATGGACTTTGCATTTAATGTGCTGACGTCACTTTTTGCTTTTGCTGTTAACCTTCAATTAACATCCTCTAAATCATCTGAAACTCACTAACAAAGTGGTCAAACATAGCTAGGAATATTAATGAATGATGATAGGAGGTATTAAGATCAAACAAGAAGGTTTCACAAATTCGTCAAATTTGAATTTCAAACTCTGCGACACAAACTCGAGTTTGTTCACCAAAATTGGAGTTTGTCACTGTGCACTTATAGTAAACTCGAGTTTCCATATCTAAACTCGAGTTTACTCCTTCCAGAGAGGAAAGTCACGATTTGAGCTTTGGACCATATTTTTGAATGAAACTCAAAACTCGAGTTTCCATTTCCAAACTCGAGTTTTGAACTTTTAACATAAAGTATGAATTTTAGTCCAAAACATCAAAACTGGAGTTTTCATTCTAAATTGGAGTTTTCAAAACATTGAAAAAGTGCAAAGCTCTCGACTTGGCCAAAACTCGAGTTTCCAAAACTAAACTCGAGTTTTTCATTTAAGTATGAAAACTTTGAGAAATCTATGCCAAGTCAAAACTAGAGTTTTGTATGAAAACTGGAGTTTTCAATAAGTTCAAAATATTGGAGACTCTCTGTAAGGCCTTCCAAATGAAAACTGGAGTTTTGTCTTCATCGAAAATATTGGAAAGTATGCGTACGATGCAAACTTGAGTTTGTAAACCTAAAATCGAGTTTGTCTCAAAGTGAAAAACTTGAGTGCTCTACGTAAGGCTAAAACTCGAGTTTTCCTATGAAAACTTGAGTTTTGCTTTGGTCATTGAAATTGAGCTACTCTGTTAAAACCAAAACTCGAGTTTTGAAACCAAAACTTGAGTTTGCCTTTAACGATAAGTTTTTCAACTTACCAAAGACAAACTTCACATTATGTTTACAATTTTCGGTTATCATCAAAACACATAGAGAATTAACACTAAAGGTCATGTGATTGAAGATTATGGGACTGGAATTTTTCAACAGTTCTTGGTTCGAAAAAGCGAGTCATTGGTACCGGAGCTCTAGTGGTCAATGGTCAAAGGGTGCGGTCGGTAGTGGAGGTGCTCCGGCAAGGTGCCTTTTTTCTTTTCTTTTTAATTAAAATATTAGGGGTATTTTGGTAAAAACACATAAACTTTAAAATTCAAATTTCTACCATGTTATCTTTTCGTCATTTACAAATGCTAACAGACTTTTTGGGGTTTCATAAGTTCAAATGGTGTTTTATTGGTATTTTTGCTTTTTTGTGTGGTTCCTTTGTCTTATTCTAACTAAGCAGTCCTTTAGTGTAAAAGGGAAAAAGATATATATATATATATATATATATATATATATATGTTAGTAAACATATATTGTTAAACTTTAGGTTGCTAAAAAAATATTTGCTAGCAAAAAAATAATAGTAAGAAAATTAAGGAAAAATTATAATAAAGGACCTAAGAAAAATAATATTTATTAAGAAGGACCATAAAAATAGAAATTATTTTAAAGGACCAGAAATTAAAACATTAAAATATGAAGACTAAATTGCCCTTAGTCAAATTTTATATATTCTCTCGATTAAATCATTGGAGTGATTGATGGAGCTTAGATAAATACTCGGGGAAAATGGAAATGAATTGGTTATCATCAAATCTAGGAGAAATCACGAGCCCTCAATTGATGAACCATTCCTCCCTCCAAAACATGGAAAATAACATGCACAACCGTCAGATTTCGGGCCTGGATGAGGAAGCCTCGTACCCATCAAAGAGGTATCGAGCTCATCCTGCAGTTTCCTAATAACAATACCAATCATCAACTCGACAGCCCCACAATGGAACTTCCCCCTCAGCGTCATTTGTTGAACCATCGATTACTCACGGGTCCTCGTCTTTGTTTTCGGGGATAAATCCAAACACTTCGTAAAAAAAAGTATTTTTTTAGGAGGGGAGATAAGTAAAATATCCAGAAGCCGAGCTCACAGGGCAGCGCATGCATATCATCTGATCTATATCCGATCATTACGTATCGATCAGCACGACAAAAAAAAAAAAGAAGAAGTTAGGTCCCTTTTTTCTCTTTTTCTCTTGTGGCCTGGGAATTAATTAGAATGGACAGGAGAACGAGAACTGTTCTATTGAAAAGGCATTTCAAAGGGAAGGTTGTGATGGCGTCAATAGTGAAGAAACTATTGACGGATGAAAAATGATTCAGTGTACAAAATTAATGAATGACAATGTTAATTTGTAAGGGTTGTGTTGGCATAGGGAATCAGGCTTCATTAAGGTACCTGTAGAAAAGGGGACTATTGCGGTGATTGTGAAGCTGTGATGATATGCCATTGTTTTCTTTTTCCCGGAGAAAGTCTTTACGGTTTCTAACTCTGTATTTCAGAATTTGATTCGTTAATCTAGTCATATATAATTCGTAATTAATGACTCATTCTAAAAGCTGTGCCGTCGTCTTTTATTCCCCTATTACCCTATTTGTTTTGCCTTTTGTCAGGTAGCTAGATGAATCCATGAGGGTGAATTAGAAATTTTAAATTAAAAAACCCAACTATAAAGAACATGTGTTTTGCAAGACTGGAGGAAAAAAAGGAGGGCGAGGAGGAATGTGGGAATTGGGGTGTCGCTCGTGCATTGAGAAAGGAGTTTCGGAGTTATTAAGTTTATTGTATGAATGAAACGAACAATTGAGGCTCCAATGTTGGACGACCCCGGCGAGATTCCTCCTAAATTTGATGATAACCAATTCATTTCCATGTTTGACTATTTATCGGGCTCCATCAATCACTCCGGTGATTTAATTAGAGAGAATATAGAAAATTTGACTTAGGGTAAATTAGTCTTTTTATTTTAATATTTTAATTTTTAGTCCTTTAAAATAATTACTATTTTTATGGCCCTTCTTAATAAATGTTATTTTTCTTGGATCCTTTATTATAATTTTCCCAAAAATTAATTCTAATTTTAGTAATACAATATTATTTAGTTAAAAAACTTAAGATTTTTGTCATTTATAATTTATATAAATTTTTATCTATGAAACAATCTCTAATTATGTGTTTCTTAGTATTTAAAATTTTTCCTCAATAATATATCAATTATATATATATATATATATATATATAAACTCATGTCATTTTCATTAATTTTTATCTAAACTTGCTTTTCATATAATCATCTAAGCAAGTTTCATTTTTTAAAAAAATTACTTATATCGCCATCAATCTAAACATAATTTACATTTACAATCTAACTTTTATCTAATCTTAATGTATGTATTAGCACCTGGCAATTATATGTGAAAGAATTAAGGTTGATTTCATAAGTTTGATGATTATAAACGGTGAATACATTGTTACAATTCTTAAAATCATGAAGATATGTGTATAAAAAGATGCTTTAACATTCATAAAAGATAAACCTGAATTGTATTTTGTTTATATATACATGGGGTTGACTGACTTTATCCCATTACAAGTAAATTTTCCTTTTCAACCTTCCACTTATAAGTAAGTGGTTTTTTATGAAAAGGATGCTAATTTAAAATATTGATATTAAATATAGCTTATTTTAATCGTATTAATAAAGAAAGTATTTCCCATATATATATCTTATAACAAAAGGTGTTTACTATTCGATATCATAATAAAAAATATAAACTATATATATATAGAAAAAAAAGACATAAAAAACAATATATTTTTCATCCCTTCATGTTGTAGAAAAGAATGATTAAATTTACTACACTCCAAGCAAAAAATCCTTTCATGTTTTGTGGAATAAATTCAAAGACCCCCCCCCAAAGGAAAAAAAAGAAGAAAAAATTGTTTTGCAGTTTCTAAATTTCTAATTTCTAAATCTATCTATCAATATTTGCATTGATAAATTGTATGGCTACGAATCAATGTGGAAGGGGTATCTCAAGTAGGCCCTCTATTATAATTAGAGCCGGGAAATCGAGTCAAGCCCGTCGGGCCGACCTTTTAAGCCCCGACTCTTCAAGGGCCCGGTTGTAAATTGAAGCTTCTAAATTAAGTTGGTTTTGTAGAGCCGAGGGACTAAAAGAGCCGCCCATTACACCCTTTAAATATTTTTTTTTTTCATTAACTTGACTTGTCCATTTAATTTACTAATTTATATGTATTTTGTATTTGTTATAGAGTTATCTATCCATTTAATTATAAATACATAATAATTATACTTTAATTTTATGATTTGGTTTAATATTTGTTGCAAATAAAGATTATGGATGTATTCATGATGTGAAAGAAGACATTCTTGATATTTTTACCCATGAAACAGAGTCTACTATTCGAAGTGAAGTACAATCAAATGTTTTTGAAATTGATTATAGTAGTGAGAAGATAAAAATGATAGTTATCGTACTCATATTGATTAATGATAAGCTTGTTATGCTTTGTGTGAGTTACTATGGGTAAAGGGCAATCGTGGCCCGTGAACATATCCGTAATCTTTATTTGCAACAAATAATAAACCAAATCATAAAATTAGAGTGTAGTTATTATATAATTGTAATTAAATGGATAAATAACTTTATAACAAAGACAAAATATATATAAATTAATAAATTTTAAAAGGAAAAAAAGAAAAAGCTACAGTGAAAAAGGCCTGTAAGGCGCCCGTGGCCCTCAAGGTTGACCTGTTTAAACCCGAGGCCCTTTAGGGCTGGCCCTCTAGGGCCAATTTCAAATATTTCGTCTATTTTTCAAGCTCGGCCCTTGACGGGCCAGGGCTTAAATGGGCCGACCCGATGGACTCGGCCCGTTTTGCCGGCTCTACTTATGGGCAATAATTTACTCTTAATTATGAATTAATGCCTGCATTTGTTTATTGCATTAAGTGTGTTGTGAACATTAATATTGACAACATTTATTTGATAAATTAGAACTTTAATTGTTGTAATTTATTAATTGTATTTCTTTAAAAAAAACGGAGGAAAAATAGTTAAAAGTTGAAATAATAATTTTCGGGCATGGTTATCGAACTCAAACCGGACCGACTAGTTCAAACCAAAAATCGACAAACTGGCCATGAAACCGATCCAGAAAATGATAAAAACCAAGGTCATTAGCCAGTATTTTTTTTTTTAAGTGAAAGATGCAGAGGAGCTACACTATGCAAGACTTTATGCTTTCTGATTCGCTTTCTCCACCATATCGTTAACAATTAGAGTGTTTTGATCTGTGTTTACTCTTGCTAATTCGCTTTCTCTTCCGATTTCTCGGCTCTCTCTCTTTCTTGCTCTTCGCTATTTCCCTTTCTCGACATGAAGAAAGGATGAAGAGTGAAGAATTCCAAGGAAATATATTTTATTCTCTTGTACACGCATTTGACCTTTGGGTTTTGGGGGTGATGGGTCTTGTCACTAAAGTACTAAACACACATGTGATTTCTCTTTTGTCATACTTTTGTATATTTTATTAATTATTATAAATTTTAAAATCCTTTTAGTAATAAATTTTTGTATCAATTCCAAGGAACATTGCCCCATTAAATTGACCTTTGGGTCTTTGGGTCTTGCCAATCACCATTACTATGGAGTCCTTTCGTTTGAAATTTGAACCTCCCTTCTTTATCCTCTCATTTATTTTAATTTTTTTATAATTTTAGGATTATAAAAAAAATCCTAAAATTTTCACTTTCTCATAGGTTTGGTCTCGGTTTAGCTCCGCTCTAACCCACTAACCCTTGACTTAGTACCCCGACTAGTTCAATGACTTGGTCCAATTTTAATTAATAACCTTGCTTTCGGATCTGTAGAGCCGACATTAGCGTTGGTGCTCTTGGTGGGCTTTGAAAAACATATGTTTTTCTTACCTAAGGCGCTATAGGGCCGGCTACGTTAGGCCTTGGCCTTCAAGGGCCGCTCGGATTCCTAACTCTAATTATAACCAACGGTTTACGGAGAATTAGTTACCTCTCACATGAAAACAAATTGATTGCAAACAATTGATTATATAGAGCAATATTAGCACATTAATATTTTGGAAGCCACAATCAAATAATTTGGCAAGGTCATTTCAAAAGGATTGTAGCTTAAGAATAAATAAATTAGAAATCTATTAATTTTTCAAATATTAATTATTTGTCAATAAATGAAAAAAAAAATCATCAATGACGCAATTTTAATATAGCTTAATTAAAAAAAGAATGATAAATTTATTAATTTTTAAATACAAAATATTTGTAAATAATGGCATAATCTTTTATTTCATTGAAAGGATACCATCAATGTCACAATTCTATAAAAAAAAGTTTAAATCTTATAGGGGCAACCATTTCTTTTTTTAATTTGAGGAAAATTAGATAAAAAATTCAAAATATCTAATTTCAAACCGTCTAACTAGCATGATATAAAATTTAGGGGTTAATATAATGTAAAGAAAAGCACGGAAAACATGTTGGTAATTCAGAATAAACATGAAAGCAGAATATTAAAATAATGTTAATAACTTTTCGGTACATTTTAGGCGGGGTGCCTAATGCACACCTCCGCTACCTAAAAATAGGGCCTTCCCAATTCTTTTTTAATTTCTTTTTATGATTAGTTTCTATATAAAATGAGTAACATTTTGATAATTTATGAACAACAAAAAAAGTAGTTTTCAATTTTTTATAATTTTTTTAAATATTTAATACTTCAATTAAAAGAGAAACTACACACTTTTAGAGTATTAAAAGGAAAATCCTTTTAAGGTCCTAAGAGACTAAGAAAATGTCAAAAAGGTCCTATAGAAAATTCGATGTCAAAAAAGTTCTAAAAGGTTGTTAAAACTTTCAAATGGAGTTGTCAATGACCTATTGAAGGAGTTGTCAATGAAACCTTTATGACATCCAAATTTTCTGTGGGATTTTTTTGACATTTTCTTGGTCTCTTAGGACTTTAAAATGATTTTCTCAAATATTAAATCTTTGAAAAATCATAAAAAGTTAAAAAAAAATTATTTTTAAGTGAAATCAAAATATCACACATTTTATATATAATGAATCTGTTCATAAAAAGAAACAAAAAAAAATTGGGAGGCCCCCATTTTTGGGGGCAGCAGGGTGTGCATTAGGTAACCTTTCCATATTAAATATTCACAAGGTTGTTATTTTTGAAAAAAAAAACATGTATATTTTATGCTTTTTTTAATAATATTGAAATGAAATGAAACATATTGAAATAAATTTCTCTTTTAACAGTTTTTTTAATAAATCATGCAATTCATATTGTGTCCTCCCTCCATTTCAAATATCTAAATGCTTTAAATTTGAACCATTGATTTGAAATTGATACCACTGCCCATTATTGAACTTGTTTTAAGAACCAAACAACAATATAAGCACTACAACAATAATAGAAGACCATTTAAAATTTATAGAAAAGTGGAATGAGCTAAAACTACCTCATTCACTTGGAATACAATGATGATGTTTTTGTTTCCACCAAGCAGACCAATACGAATTTAGCAAATCTTGTCATTTCCTCATTCTCAAGTACAAATATTAATCGCTGCATGTGACAATGAAAGGAGAAATCGTAACTTTCGAAACAATGAAGCACCTGTTACTATACTGAGAGAAAAATTGAAAGGAGAGATTGGTGAATCCCATGAAAACTTGGGGAAATAATAAAGGTGACAGCAAAAACTGAGGTTATGAAGGGAGAACATGTGAAGATTTATACAAAGCTTAGATCATAGAGAAATCAATGACATATTAACAACAATTAGTATGTACCATTTATACCGCTCTTAGACACACCTATTTCCGTCAAAGAGAACCAAGCTCGAAAAAGATGAAAGAAGGAAAGCAAATAAAGAAAGAAAAAAAATATACGTGGTGTAAATCACAGTCAAAACAGCCTATATACATGAAAAAACTTGGGCATATTTTATATCAACAAATCATGATTTTTTTTTTTATATAAAACAAATCAAGAATTTTATTCATACATAGTCTACTGGAGAATAAATATATACACATACATACAAATATTTGTTAGAAAAGTTGTTGTTTCAAATGCATTTATCATAATTTTCGATGCAATGTAATAATCAATGGCTTATAAATTATAAGTTTAAAGCTTACCTATAATATAAATAACTTTTACTTAAATATATGGAAAAAGAGAAGAACTCCAAAATTACAAGCTAAGGACACGCTCGTCCTTTCTTAATTAGGGTTCTCACGCGCTCCCTGCCTGTCCTTATTTATTCTTCCCCATGCTCAGTGCGACAGTCATTCCCTAAACCCTACGGCGGCGACACCTCCACCCTGATTAACAAATATATTCGTCTTCCTTACTTGGATTTAGGAGAAGAAAGATTGCTGTTCCGGAGAATCCAACGGAGCAAAAAGCCCAAATTGTTCTTTCAAGGTACTTTTTTTTTTTTTTTTTTTTTTTCAAAAAAGAAAAAAAAAAGGTTTTGTTTCCTGTTGCTATAGCTTTCGCGCGAAGCTTTTGGTGAATCTGGGAGTGGATCTACTCGTAGTTATGGGTTTTCTGTTGGCTTTTGGTCTTTTCATCTTTTATCTTTCGATTAATCGTTCAAGATACATGCTAAAATTACAAAATAAATTGCTCTGTTTCAAAGTTTTGGGGGTGTGGGTTGTGGAAACATTTTGAGAATTGGGTTTTTGGGTTTGATTTGGAAAGTCTCTCTCACTTTTAATTGGGTTCCTTTATGAAATTCTTTTTCTTTCGTCTCTCGTAATACTTGCATTCATCCAAAAGAAAAATATTTGGTCAGTTACAGGTTTCTGGTTTATAATTCCTTATTGATGTTTTGATTGGTTGAGAAACTGTCTTCACTGGAGGAGGCTTTGCTTTGTTAATTGGAAAACTAATTCTAATTTTTGGGTATGCTACTAATATTTGCCATTTCGTCTAGTAAGTTCTTGTTTTTTGGGTGGAATTATTGAAGAAAGGGCAGTGAAGTTTTGATGCATCTGTTTTTTATACGCTTCTCAATGCTCACTCGGCTCCTAAATATATAAATATAAGATAGAGATCCTAACTATGAGGATATATAAGATTGATTTTATTTAAGATATCAAGAAACTAATTAAATTATTATAAAATGTTAATTTTATTATTTTTAATAAGCTATCTTGCTTGCTGCCTCGATATGTAATTTAAGGGTATATAACATTTGATATCATTAATTAACTTTTTTAATTTCTTAAAAAAATCTAACTCTATCTTATGTTATAAAAAGTAATCTCCATCTTAAATTATAAAAAGTAAGTAATTAATATTTTTAAAGATATGTACAGATTTTACATAGTAATTATATAACTTTTTCTAATATCAACAAAAAAAAAAAAAAAAAGAAGAAGAGATATTTAACTTCCTCCTTTGCCAACATCGTTCATTCTTTGTTCCCTCACTCAAAATAACTCTCTTTCTGTGCAGACCTTAATCACCTCAAGAAAAGTTTGAAATAAAGCTCATCAATGTTTCTCTCAAATCAATTGGAGAACAATCTTCTCAATGAAGATTCAAATCATTGTTTGGTGGGAATGTGTGGCATCGGAAAATTCAACTCTATAAGGTCGGTGAGTATTTTGTTTATTATTATTTTTGCTATATTTAACTTATGATGATAGTAAAAATAATTAATACCACACAAAAATCTTAAAAATGTGAATAATGTTATGAATACATTAATTATGTGGATGTACTCTAAAATCTTCAATATTGATTATATGGTATTGTTCATGTATGGTACTGATCACATGCACGGTTGCTATTTATGTATACGGTTACTGTTCATGTGGGATCCACAGTTACTGTTTATACACGTTTTCACCTTTCGGTGCAGCTGGCAAAAGCGTTAAATATATTTGGGAAAAGGGAAAAATTACTTCAAAAGACCCAGAGAGAAATTAGACTTAAGGACCCATGTTCTTTCTATGAATAGACGTCTTCTGTAAACATTCGAACACACTTGAATGAAGAAGTTCTCTCTTCTTTCTCTCTCTAGAATCTCTCTACTTTAATTCCTCTTCATTTACTTTGAGTTTCTTTATTTTCATAATACGTTATCGCACGAAGCTCTAACCAAAGTATTATATTCTCATCATTTGTGAAGGATTTCTTTATATATTCATTATATTGATCTGGGATTATCTTAGCTATTATATGGAATTAAAAATATATATTTTACCGAATATTTTAAACATCGGGTTCCATGGCTAAGATTAGAGATTATTTATTTAAATAGTATTTTACTATTCATCCTTGATTTAATCATTTCCTTATGATTACATAATGTTTTATTCTTGTGCATAAGATATATATTGATGCTAACACATCATTTACTTTTATTATTTCTAATATAATATTTATTTCATTTACCTCCTACATGGGATGGTTCTACTTCCAAAGTTAAATTTTGTATATTGTTTATTATTGATTCGCTTTTTTTATTACTAACTCTAACATAACATTTTATTGTTATTGTTATATCATTTACCTCCTACATGGGATGGTTCTACTTCGGAAGTTTAATTTTTATTTATTATTGATTCGCTTTTGTTATTACTAACTTTAACATAACATTTTATTGTTATTGTTATTGTTATTGTTATTACTAACTCTAACATAACATTTTACCGTTATTATTGCTAACTTTTAATGTTATGTTAATTTAGTACAATCTCTTTATGTTATATAGTTACAGGCTAGAAGCCATACACTTCTGTTTTTCTATTCTAATGTTATATGACCAGAAGTTATAAAATTTTAATTCCTTTTAGACTTTATTGTCTTTCCGAATTTCTTATTACTATCATTAATATTTCTGTATTAATAACTCTTGTTTATTTCTTTAATTAGCACGAACCATGACAAACACAACAATCACAAGCCTTGCCAAACTTGAATTTGTGGCCCTTGATATTTAGGAAAGAATTACTTATCTGGATCTTGGATCTTTGAAATTCATGTAAATGCCCTTGGTCTAGAAGACACAATTAAAGTGGGAAACTGAGCATCTAATCAGAATAAAGCCAGATCCATGATTTTCTTACGCCACCATTTACATGAAAATTTAAAAATAGAATATTTGACGGTGAAAGACCCAGTAGTTCTTTGGAACAATCTAAAAGAAAGGTATGATCACGAGAAGATGGTCATCCTCCCAAAAGCTCGTCATGATTTGGATACAAGCTGCGTTTACAAGATTTTAAATACGTGAGTGAATATAAGTCGACCATGTTTAGAATTACTTCTCGGTTGAAATTATGTGGAGATAAAATTACGATGAAGACATGTTAGAAAAAACATTCTCCACATTTCATGCCACCAATTTGCTCTGTGCGGCAATACGTGAAAAAGGATTCAAGAAATATTTGAATTAATTTCTTGTCTCCTCGTGGCCGAGCAAAATAATGAGCTTTTATTGCTAAACCATGAATCTCGTCCAACAGGCTCAGCTCCATTCCCAGAAGTGAATGCAGTAACCAATGAAAATTTAAGAAGCCGAGGACGGGGACGTAAAGGTGGCTAAGACCGAGGAGGTGGTCGTGGTTCAAATCGCGGTGGATCTAATTTTTGTTCTAAGGGAGGAAGGATTGAAAAGAACCCTAGAAGGGAAACTGGTGGGAATAACAAGCATACTGAAAATGCATGTTATCGTTGTGGTGGTAAAGGTCACTGGTACCAATACCAAAAAATTTTGGGGGCAAGGCAAGAAATTTTGGTGGAATTTAGGAGTCCCTCTCACACATACGTCCGAGCCCTAGTTACTTTACAGCAGCATTTTGATTGCAACAGCACCAACCTATTATTTCCATTTTATTGCTTCCTTATCTGGAAAACTCATCCACCCACTTCTCGACGAAAAAACTCCAGATCCATGTGGCGTTTGCCCTTAGAGACCTTGGATCCGAGTTTGATTCCAGTCCTTTGCTCTATCTTTGCTCGCCATCTCTACCGGGTGACTGTTTGCTCGCTCCGAGTATAGTCTTTCAACTTGTCGAACTAAGGTAAAAAAATTAATTTGCTTATTTGGACCATAGGATTCAAGTCAATTCTTTGTGTTGCATGGGATATTAATGATGCGTGACGGCAGAATATGGTCACTTCATTTATTCATACTCTAGACAACAGATGTTTTCTTGATATGCCAATGGTTTACTTCTTCAAATTCGAAGTTTAGTTAGCAAGTAGTCCTTAGCATATTATTTACATTTTGGACATAAGAACAGATGGTTGAAAGAGAATGGGTTATTAGATATTATGAGTCTAGACTTAAAGATGTTAAGATTGAAGTTGAGGTGAAGTGAACTAAAGGCAGCATTTGAAATACTTGTTTAAACCTTAGAGATGCTTCTTTCAATGCTTATTTTTTGCTACATCCTTCTAACAATCTGTGGGTTCAATTTCTTCTCTCTTCCTATTTCAGTCATGCTATAATAATGAAATTTCTTGAAATAGTTATGAAATTCTTGTTTCTCTGTGTGTATGTAAGCTTATTGTTTTGCCAAAATTTATTGTTATGTTGCTTGGTGTACTAGGAATTATCAATTGTAATGCTTGTTAACAATAATATAGATACTTATAGATATAGTTGATTTTTAATGTATTTGATGTTATTGTTAGTGTTCTGGCTTGTATCAGGGAGGATGAGAATGAATTAAATGAAATGGCTCTTTCCAAAGGGAAAAAACTTAATTTGCTTGCTGTTCCTTAATAAAATTTCTTCTCATTAAAATATGAGAAGAAAGCTGTTAATTCCACTTTTTATGTGCAGTTCTCGTTTACTGAAATATCTTTCAGCGTATGAATCCATGCTTTTTATATTTTGATGGATGAATGCATTCCTTTCCCATGCAATTGTTTCACGTGGTCAAATAGAAGTTTTTGATCTATGGTTTTACAAGACAGGAATTTTCCCCCCTGCATTTTATCCATGTCGTTATATGCCTTCAATTGCTTCTAAGTTAATTATAAGTTCTAACATTGGGTAGAGAATGTTCAAAAATGATTTGGAACAAAAGACTTGTCTATATAGATGCAACCAATAGCTTTTCTTATCTCTTCCTTCTCAAAAGGTCTCTCCAACCAAGCCTCGGTTATCTTATTGGGGCCCAGTCCAAACCTTCAAGGTTAACTAAGTCTCTTTGTTAGAGAATAGATCCACAAAATCTTAGTTTTCCAATTATCCGTGTTGTTTTAACATGAGTCCATCATCAAATGCCGATTCTATTATCAATTTTGTCCTTTTTGTGATAGTTGTCTCTCTTTGAAACAAATATGTGTTTAGATCCCTGTTCTTGGATCATTTGTTCCTAGATTATTGCCTCCAACTTATCTTATTTAAAGAGCTTGACATTTATTCTACAAAAGGGTCTTCCTCTCGAATGACCTCGATGAAATATTGACAAGCTGTTCTTGGTGAAAGATCGGGGTATGTAAGAGGAAAAGGGTATGGAGCGAGCCATTGAGGAAGAGAAATTGCTCTCAATCCAATGATAATTCAGCTGTGGAGACTGTGCGTACCCAATAACTTGAGGAGTTATAAAAAATTTCAGGAGGAGCGTGAAAAGATAGAAGCAGAGCATGCTGAGGAACATGATAGGATGGAAGTAGAGCGTGCAGAAGAACGTGCAAGGATGAAAGCGGGCGTGCGAGAAGAACGTGCACAATTTGATGAGAAGATGAAACAAATGGACCAAAGGTTTCTAGTTGTCTTGATGCAATAGGGGTAAATAATACCTACTACTTCATCTACTCCTAGCCGCCTTGTCCCACCAGCTGATCGTTCTTTATAGTTTTATGTTTGATGTTTCCTTCCAATCAATGATGGATCTTGGGATAAATATTTCGACGGGCCAAATGTATACTCATTAATTAATTAAAATTTTTTATGAATATAACATGTTTAAAATATTGAGTTACAATAAAAATATTTTAACAATTCTAATCAAGGTTCAAAATTCTAATCGAAAGAAGGAAATAAAGAAAGAAACAAGAAAATAATCAACGAGATTTAGCGATTGACGATTACAAAACGTAAATATAGAGTTGAATCAGAGCAAAGAAATAAGATGAGAGAATTTACCTGTAGCATGTAAGAGCCGAAAAATCACGAATGAGTTATCAAAGGAGATTGGAGCTCTTCTCATTATTGATAACTTGATTTTAGAATATACATATTGTCGTGAAATTGTAAAGAGAAAACGATCATACTGTTTCGTTGGCTAGGGTTTTGGGTGTTTGATTGGTAAGTAAGTGAATTTTTTAAGAAACGTCATTGTGGGTCACTTGGGTCTAACCCATCTCATTCCACGATTAAGAAATAGCCCTCAATTGAACCCAAAAAAAACAAAAGACGGAGAAAAATGACAACTCATGATTTTATCTGGGAAAGGATATGGATGCTCTTGTGGACGGCTAGGTCGTATTTAATTGTTTCGTGTTGGGATTGATTTTGCTAAAAAGAGAGAATTTTGCACCTCAAGAAAACTACCAAGAATTTTTTTGTTGGGCCACATTGTCGGAATTTAAATAACGCGTCCCATCAACGATATTGTTCAAGTACTGTGAACTTTTCCCGAGGCTTGCATCACATACTAAAAAGTAAACACCACTAATATTTTTACTTTTCCGGGATAGAAAAAGAAACTTTATTTGATCCCTTACGTTGCGGCTGAAAATCGTGAGACCCATGAATAACTGTAGGAGAGAATTGAAAAAGGGGGAAAATGTTTTTAAAAAAAATTGGGGGCCCAAAACTTTTCGGTTTAAAAAAAAAAAAAAATGGGGGGGGGGGGCCCACGGCCCCGTCCCTATAAAAGATCCGCCGCTTCCAATGGACAATCTTTAGACTTTGTTTATAGAAAATTTAAATATTTCATGTTAATTTTGAACATTTATGTTAGTATCATTGTTAGTTAATATATTGTTAGTTTCAAGTTTCTTATGATCTTAATCAATGCGGTCTGATTTTGATTGTGGTACAATTTTTAATTTTATTAATTTACATTTAATTTTTTTTAAATGTTACTATTGGCGGCGACAAATGTCGTCGTTGAAAAAAATGTATTAGCGGCGATACATGGTCAGCGCAGAAGAGTGTGTCAGCAAAGGCTATTAGTGGCAACAGATGTGTCGCCGCTAAAAACCATATTCGCGGCGATAAGAAGTCGCCATGGAAACGCATATCCGCAGCAACTTCTTGTCGCCGCTAAAATAAGTATCCACTGCGACAATTTTATCGCCACCAAAAATAGTATAATTGTCGCCACCGAAACCCTACCTTCGGCGCGACACGGCTTTCGTGGCTTCGATGAACTTTTCAGCGAGTGATTGTCGCCATCGATACTCTACTTCCAACGGGGACATTGTATCAACGACAGCTAGTGGCAATTTTTTGTTGCCGCTAAAACACTTTCAGCGGCGACTTTAGTCGCCGCCGAAAGTCAATATTTTTGTATTGATACATTCACACTTATCACTACATACTATGTCCATCTTTATATTACATAACACAAGAGACTTCCAAGGGTTCACCTATCATTACATTACTTTAAGATTAGCACACTTAACCTAAGTACATTAAAATAAAACACGGTACCAGCTTACAGCTACAACTCAACATTTTTTTTTTTTTAAATTTGAGGAAAGTAAGATCAAAATATCTAATTTCAAACAGTCTAACTAACACAATATAAAATTTAGGGGTTAATATAATGTAAAGAAAAGTAGGGTAAACATGATGGTAATTAAAATTCATAATTAAAATGAAAGCTGAAATATTAAAATAATGTTAACAACATGCGGTACATTTCACGAAGGGGCGGATCTAGAAATTCATGGAAGGGGGGCACGATTGGTGTGGGGGTTCGGGGGCGCGCCCTGAATTTTTTTTTTCACTTGTCATTAAAAGCACAAAAAATAATACAGGATTTAGAAGGTTTTCACTTGTCATCAGTTGCAAGTTTGATCATTATCAATAAGAAAAAGAGCAAGTGTTAGCCATAAAATGCCCGTGGAAGAAAATTAGCAACCTACATGCTCCAAGTAATTTTTTGAGTTGGGAATATCCACCTAAAATACAGAAAAAAAAAGCAACAAAATACTAGGAAAGTATCTTTAAAAAAAAAAAAGCAAACACTCATTTTAGAAATGAACTTTACCTAATATCAATCAAGCCCAATCAGCATACCTGGTTGTATGGTCAAATCCCAGATTTCAAGAACAGAACTAAGAGACTTCTTTTCAAGTGCATAGAGAACAACTACAACGGATCCCACTATGCATAGAAGGCACCCCACCATGCCCATTTTCTTGCGGCTTCTCGTTCAACATGAAATGTGCTAAGGCGCACTATTCGAGTCGAAGCTCGGAGTTTTTTTCGGACCAAGAGACCACCTTCGTCACCTTCCTTCCTCCTCCACACCACCATTGATCGAACCATATTTTTATATGATTTTTCATCATTAAATTGGGATTCATAATGCATTTTATCATAGTTATTGAGCTTAAAATGTTTTTCTTACGATAAATTGAGATTAAGAATAAATATATTAAATTAGGGCTAAAAAGAGCAAAATTGTCAAAAAAAAATATAATTACTCTTAATCATCGATTTTTCTAAGAATATTTGATGTTAGATTAATTCTTGAAAAGATTAAATCAAATTTGAAAATGAAAGTTTGAACTCAAATTTTAAAAGTTTTAGTTTAGTCCCTCTACCAAGCTTTTTAAATTTTCACTTAAGTCCCTAGCTGCAACTGTTGCGTTTTGGCATTTTGATCAATTAGGTTTGGCTTTCATGGAGCATCAGCAGACCCGAGAAGCTAAAAGAAAGGACCCAACAGATTTAATAAACAGAGACGCAGTTGGGAGAATGGAATGAGGGAAGAGCGCCGCACACACAGACCTCACGCCTTGACACCTTCGATCTTCCTCCTCATTCCTTCCTTAATCTGTGTCGCCGGCGACGGAGGAGAAGAAGAGGACCATCCACTATTCACCTTCCTCTTTCACCGTCGGTCACCACACCACCTCTAGCCTCCACCCTTCCACAACCATCGAGACGCAACAAGAGAGAGAGAGAGAGAGCATCGGAGAAGAGTGACAGAGGCACCTGGAAGAGGAGGACGATGAAGATCGGACCTTCACCATTCTTCTTCTCTTCCTCCGATCAACTTCGCACCCGCCGGTGAAGCTTTAGAGAGTTCACTTGTCTCTTTTTTTTTTTTTTTTTTTTTTAAATCAAGGGGGGGGCACGTGCCCCCTTATCATATACGTGGATCCGCCTCGAGGGTGCTCGCACGATGCGCAGCTCCGCTACCCAAAAATAAGGGCCTTCCCAATTCTTTTTCAATTTCTTTTTATGATTAGTTTCTACATAAAATGAGTACAATTCTTGATATCTTGCCGGAATAAAATGGAGTAGATTTCAATTTTTTATAATTCTTAAAAGATTTAATACTTTAGTTAGAAGAAAAACAACACACTTTTAAAGTACTAAATCGTTGAAAAGTCATGAAAATTAAAAAGAACTCCATTTTTTTCCATGATAAATCAAAATAGCACACATTTTAGAAAGGTTCGATGCGTACGATCACATCGTCCGATAGCTAAATGGATGCTACTTGGCTTGGGCTAACCCGAATCTCTTCACTCCTCATCTCACTCACTCTATGTATGATATGTTCATAAAAAGAAACCAAATTTTTTGAAAGCCCCAAAGTAGGGGTGCACATCACCACCCCCCGCCATATGAAATGTAAATTTCACAAGGTCTTTATTTTTTTTTTTTTTTAAAAAAAAAACTGTATATTTTATATGGTTTTTAATAATATTAAAATGAAATGAAACAGATTTAAATAAATTTCGTTTTAACATTTTTTTAAATAAATCATGCAATTCATATTGTGTCCTCACTCCATTTCATATATCTATATGCTTTAAATTTGACACAAGGCTCAAGGGCTTCAGATTGCATGACTTCCAATGCTTCTTAATCCTTATAAACTATACAATCACAAGCAAATAGTGACAAAATGTTATAGAGAAACACATAATACATGAACTTTTAATGCATAACAAGTACATCTAAAATCATATGTCTCCCCATTTTGGAAATAAAATCAGAGAATGAACCATTGATTTGAAAACTTATACCACTGCCCATTATGGAACTTATCATTTCTCTAGATTTTCCATGGAAACAACATGGAGCTTTTTTTTAAGAACCAAACAACAATAATAAGCAGCACTATAGCAATAACAGAAGAAATTTAAAATTTATAAAGAAGTGAAATGAACTAAAACGACCTTATTCACTTGGAATGCATGATGATGTGTTTGTTTCCACCAAGCAGACCAATACGAATTTATCTTAGAAAATCTTGTCATTTCCTCATTCTCAAGTACACACTGCATGCGACAATGAAAGGAGAAAAGTTCTTTGTTTTTCATGTTGCATTTCTTAACTTCCAAAACAACGAAATGTACCTGTTATTGTGTGGAGAAAAATTGAAAGGAGAGATTGGTGAATCCCACGAGAACTTGGGGAAATAATAAAGGTGACAGCAAAAATTGAGGTTATGAAGGGAGAACGTGTGAAGATTTATACAAAGCTTAAATCATAGAGAAATCAATGAAATATCAACAACAATTAGTATGTAACATTTATACAGATCTTAGACACACCTATTTCAATCAAAGAGAACCGAGCTCAAAAAAGATGAAGAAGGAAAGCAAATAAAGAAAGGAAAAAAAATATACGTAGCGTAAATCATAGTCACAACAGCCTATATACATGAAAAAACTTGGGATATAATAAAAATGCCTAACCCAATTATAAGCTTTGCTCCCTTCATTTCAGAGCCAACGGTTATGTTCAGAGCATGAATACAAACCATTGATCATTGGAAGAATAAAAGAGCAAAATAAAAAACTTACATAGATAAAGGGTATAGAATCATAGTAAAGTAATCCAATGTTTAATGGGCGATATGTTCAATTCTTATTTAAATCCACTAACAACGATGAAATGAACAGGGCCTAAATATTGGCACATCTTCCACATCTCAACCAAATAATAATTAGTGCTCACTGTCATGATTAGGATAAAAACTCGTGCGTTGCATGGGTTTAAGAAGACCAAGATCTAAATATTTCTTTTACATTTGAAAAGCTAATGATGCAAGATGAGCAATTCAGCTCTCCTAATATGATAAATGCACTTGTTTGTTAGAATTTAACACTGAAGATTAATAGGAGAATGAATATAATGAAACGCCCTATATTTTGTTTGCATAAGCAAGTTTAAAACTATATATAACTCAATTAAGAAAAAGACTCCATAACTCAAAAATATTAGCTTTCATAATCTCCCAAGACAAAACAGAATAAAACTATGAGTTTTTGCCGCTGGATCATCTATTTCTGTTTGAAGGATGGATCCACAGCCCCTCTAATAAAACAATTAGATAAGAGATAAAGTGAATATATCAGTTTTCATGAAATTTTCTTTAGTTTTGTGTCACAACAGATGAAGGTCCAATGGGCCACGCAATAGAGGCTTTAACAGATACAGTGGAAATGGGTGAGAAAAGGCCCATTAGGAGGAGCAAACGGCTGAAGAGAAGATCCTGGAAGCTTAGAGAGATAGAGGAAGACCAATGAGAGTTGGCATAGATGGAAGGGATCCGTGACTAGGGCTAAATGGTCGTGGGTTCGATCCTCTCGCCGTCATCGGACTCCTTTGGTAGGCGATCTCGTAAGTCCCGTAAGTGCTCATAGAGCCCGAGCCGTGCCCTGGCCTAGGTGGGGGACTGATGTCGAACCCCTCCAAAACTTTTTTGTATAAAAAAAAAAAAAAAAAAGATAGAGGAATAGGGATTATAAATAAGGACAAATACGGTTAGGAGGAGGAAATGATTGTGGAATCTGTCTTCTTCCCTCTTTCTGTGATCCCCCTCTCTATTCTGTCACTTCCCCTTTTCTTCGTAGATTATTCTTCTGCTATACTATTTGATTCATTTTGCATTACTTTCCTACATGTAATGGCAGAGTGATTACCTTGAATGATTGCAATATATATCATAAGTAATACCTTCTGCGTTGATATTTTAGTGTGATCATACCATTTTGGCTATCACTGGAAACTTTCTTTCACAAATGGAGTCGTAAGAGCTTTGTTTGTATATACTTTTGTTCCACCAGGGCGAGAAGGAATTACCCACTTCGTAGAAATTAAAAACGAATCAAGTGAACTGGACAATATTTAAGATACCTCAATTCGCATTTTATATGCATCCCGCGTAATGCAAAAAAATAACAACTAATTATATATATATATGAGCCAGCGAGGGAATATAATTCTGAATCAACGAGCTTATATATATTAAGGCAATTAACCTGAGTTTTTGTCTGCATGTGTTTTTTTTTTTTTTTTTTGCTCAGGATGTCTGCACGTGTTTGAAAGCGAACAGCACGGCTTTACTCAAAGACTTTGATTATTGGTTATCAATCAAATGAAAAAAATTATAATAAAGTACAATATGTTCAATGGGATAGGTTATTCTGCCTACTCCTATTTTGCCTACCTCTGCCTACCTATCTCAATGCCGTTAAATTATGATCTCATCCAACGACAGAGATTTGAGGGATAAAACCCCATTGTTCACCGCTTGTCGTCTCTTTCCGAAAGAAGGTCTCTTGCTATCTAGCCAAATCTCCTCTCTTCGCTGCCTCCTACCGGCCAAAATTAGGTATGCGAATGCAAATCTCTCGCTATAACTCAATCTTTCTTCCTCATGGAACAATCTTTCTCTCGAGTGAGATAGATTTCGAATCCCCTTTTAGGGTTCAGCTTTTGATCTCACTCTTCTCTCGCTGAACTTTTTTTTTTTTGGCCCTTCGTCTTGCAGCGCACTATCCAAAAAATCCTGGTTTAAACAATCCTTAAATTTGTGAAAACACATAATAAAACCTAATATAAGAGTCACTACGATTAGCGGGTGAATCACTCACATAGCTGCCGCAAGTCGCCCCTCACACTGGAACACTGATATCATGGGTGTTTACTTATCGTGAACCTAGCTGTTTTGGAGCACGATCCATTGAATGGAATAAATTGAATTATGCTAAATATATTTGCTGAAAAATTGAAGGATAGAGATTGATGTGTGCGAGTTTCAACTCTTACATCGAGGTGTCATCTTATTGAATCAACAATGCTTGATGTAACTGCCTTAATATTTTCTTTATTCTTTTGTATTTAAACCTATATAAAATCAATGAAGTAGACCATTGGACTTGGAGAAAGTAAAAGTTTTCCAAAGGTTTAGGTGTTGATGCTGGGTTCTCTAGCTAGTATGAATCTTCAAAAAGAATTTGTTCTGTTCTCTAGCTAACCATATGAATAGATGAATCAATATCAAGAATAGACTTGTTTTAAACTACTGTGACAAACATCTCAGAATTTGATCAAACTTATAGTTCTTAGCTTTTCTTCATCAGAATGCCCTGAGCCACTACAAGCAGAAGCATTCTGCTGATCTAGCTGTTTCAATTTATTAAAGCATTATGCCCTGTTTAGTGTTCATAGGGTTACTTGTTAGCTCTCTTTAGGGTTGTGTTCTTGATTTTTTTTAATTTCAAATATAATTCTTTGCTATTCTTGTTTTATTTTCATTTGAACTCTTTTCTATAATTTAATGATATGGAATTTTTAGTATCTTATGTAACACAGATCAGAATTTTAATTGGGTAATCTGAGCTTGAAAAGGAAGAGGAGTGTAATTTGGTTATCAATCTCTTGGAAATAGAGTTCAAGTTTTTGGGCCTTTAGCATTTTCTACCTTTCTATCACAAATGCAACAATCTGTGTAACTCCTCTTCCTTGTTACATAAAATTTGCTGATTTAATTTTTTTTTCCCAGATGGATGATACAGGGAGCAATTTTAAACAACTTAGAGATATTGATGAGGAGCCAACAGATTGCATTGACTTTAGTGATGAGACTGAGTATGACATGCCTCATGAAATGGAAGAGCACTTGCAGAATGACTTAATTAATAGTATGCCGAATGACATTCCGTTGACACCGACAAAGAATATTGATATTTCAATTGAGGTTGGAATGGAATTTTCTGAAAGGAAAGATGTAATAGACTTGTACAAAGCATTTGGCATGACAAAGGGTTTCCGAGTCCGGGCACGGCAAACCAAGAAGAAATACATCAAGCTAACATGTGCTAGAGAAGGTTATCCAACACCGAAGACAATCAATGTTGGTGAAGTATGTGAAATCAAATCGAGGAATACGTCATCATCACTCATAGGGTGTAAAGCTTGTCTTAAGGCTTCTATCAATGGAAAAACAAGCATGTGGACAATTACATGCTTTGACGACAACCATAATCATGCTTTGGTTACTCCGAAGAGTGTTTCATATATAAGATCATATAGGCAAATGCCTAGTGTTGCTAGATCATTAGTTGAAAAATTCAGTGAGTCAGGCTTGCCCCTTTGGAAAGGTGGCCACCATCTTTAGAGGCCATGATTTATTGTTTGATAGTCGAGATTGTTATAATCATATGAAAAATGTTAGGAGGAAAATATATGACGCTGGAGATGCACAAGCTGTGGTACGTTATTGTAATAGACAACGATCAATGAATCCAAATTTCTTTTATTCGATCAAGTATGAAGATGATGATCGTATGGAAAGCTTTTTTTTGGATTGATGCAAGGTCCAGACATTCCTATGAGCTTTTTGGAGATGTCATCACTTTTGACACGACATATAGGACTAACAAATATGCATTTCCTTTTGGACCCTTTGTTGGTGCGAATAACCATTTGCAATCAATCTTGTTTGGTTGTGCTCTATTAAAAGATGAAACCGAGGATACTTTTGTGTGGCTATTTGAGGAATGGCTTCGAGCAATGAATGGAAAACATCCAGGCGCAATAATTACGACCGTGTATAATCAATCTAGTTCCATATTTTGAATTATTTCATATATTAGTGATAACATACTTACACATGTAGTTGAACTTGCGGGATAAGGCAATTACCAATGCAAGTATCCAAAGTTTTTCCAAACACCAAACATCGATTTTGTATGTGGCATATTATGAGAAAGTTTCAGAGAAGTTGTCCCATGTGTACCAAGACCATGGGTCTTTCAAGAAGGAATTTAATGATTGTATCTATAATTCCAATAGTATTCAAGAATTTGAAGATAACGGCATCGTCTTATTGTTGAGTATCGTCTTATTAGGAATGAGTGGATGCATTCACTTTATTCAATTAGATCCTCTTGGATACCAATATTTAACCGTTCCACTTTTTTGCAGGTATGCACACTACTCGCATAGTTGAAAGCATCAATGCATTCTTTGATGATTTTGTTACATCTCGGAACTACATTGAAGGAATTTGTGGAGAAATATAACCAAGTTTGTAGATGCTCGCTATGAGTCATTGAAAAAGCAAAATTTTGATTCCATGCACAAAGAAAGGCGCTTGCAATTCAATATGCTATTGGAGGAGCATGCGTCAAAAGTGTATACACGTGCAATTTATGTCAAGTTTGTTAATGAGCTCTCTCATATCCTAAGTTTCTCCAAGGAAAAACTTAAAATTGATGGTGAATGGGTTACTTATCGAGTTTTTAATAGAAGAGACATAAAAGATTCAACAACGGTTGAGATGAAGTTGGAAAGTAGAGAAGCTAAGTGTTCATGTCTTTATTTTGAGTTCATTGGAATCCTATGTCGGCATGTTCTTGCTATTTTTTTTGTTGAAAATGTTGAGCAGATACCGATACACTTCATTTTGCGACGTTGGTGCAAGGATGGAAATGATGTGCTAAGTAAAGACAAAGAAATGTGTTTATTTAATGGAGATGGATTGGTTCATGCCTTCATCTAAGCTCTAAATGTCAAAGACTTATTGAGCTTGCACAGAGGTCGATGAAGCATTAAAATTTATTTTCGATGGTCTTGATGCTCTTACTACATCTCGCAGAAAAATTTCCAACATATGGAGAGAGTACACAACTTGAGGATATTGACGTTCAAAGACTTGAATTCTCAACTCGAAGAGTCTTCTATCATGAACTTGAAGGATCCCAACATGTCCCGGCACGAAAGGCCGAAAAAGGATTCGTAGCGGAATTGAAGAAGCGTCAAAGCAAACCAATATTTGCGGACATTGCAAAAAACGAGGACATAATAAGCGCACCCGCAAAGAAATTAATATGCATTGATTATAGATTTTTTTGTTTGTTTGTGGATTTTAATACGCTTAAAATTTGTGTCATGGTTTCGTTATTTATTTATAGATTTTTTTGTTATGGTTAATACAAGAATACAATTATTGAAAGAAAATAATCAATTTTATTGATATGGCAATTGCTCGTTACAAGTCGGGATGATTACAACGAGATAGGTACATTGAACTAAAGGAAAATTACAAGTTATTCCAAGAACAAAAAGCGGATTTTACGGACTTATTAGTACTATCATTCTTCAAAGAGCACCTTTCAAAGACCTATACACAGGGCAGTTCCAAGCCTTGTAGAAGGAGACACGTGAAAGAGTTGTTGAATTGTCAGATGCAGCCTGCATACTAACATAACCACAGCTTTCAATGTTTGCACACCATCTCGCCCTCCCTCTCGAGTGCCCAACCGAACAATATTCTCTGGAACAAATGCTTCCCCCTGTTTTGAACATAGCAAGCCAAGAAGGTATATTCATTTAAGTATCAATTGCGTGCAAAACTTGGGTTAGTTCCCTAGAGGCATTTACTGAGGGTGAATTCTTACCTTTTCAATGTCACCCACTACATCACCCAATATAAATTTTATGCCATGCCTGATCAGTTCAAGCAATGATATTCAATCTTAAAAAAGGACTTGTATAAATAACTACAAAGATTGGTGATCAAGGTGTGATAACCAACCAAACAATGCATAACGTTATGCTCCTAGATCTTGCTTGTTGACTAATGAGGAAGAATGAAAAAAGTCTGTGCTACCTTCACCTCTTTAACTATACCAAGTGCAAAAAACACACTTGCTAGTTGTTAGAGGTAGGCATGAAATATGCTGATGACTTTTTTTTTTTGGGTACCAAATTTATCTTTAAGATTTAGCTCAATTTAATTTAAAATTTAAATCCATTCTAAAAGATATCATTCATGACCTGCGGCATTCCAATAGCAAGATATCCAACTACAACAACATAAGTTATTCATTCACAAGAAAAAACCAGTATTTGCAATCCTTTTTATGACAGCCAACATTTGCCATCTTATTATAGCATGTTCCAGCCAACAATTGACAATTGATAGAGAGCATAATCTTACTTCGAGAGGCCAGAACTGTGTATACCAACATATCCCGTGCAAAATAAAAAACAAAGAGACATATATGAGCTACCAATGGGGAAAATCAAATATGCATATCAAACTCTACCTTTAATGCACCAAGGAGAATTGACACACGAGTTGCATCTGATGCTGCAGAGTATCCTGCACTCTACCGAAATATGAGACTTCAGTGTTGTGACATTCTTAGGTCATGCCCCCTCTCTATCCTTTAATTTTTCAGCAAATATATTGAGTATACTAACCCCAATTTCAGGTACAGAATCTGAGCTTCGAATGACTTTAGGAACAAAGGCTAGAGGATTACGAGACTCAATCTGCTTGCGAGTTGGAAGAACAGTATCCTCATGAATAGGCTTGTTGAAGCAATCCTGGCAAGAGCAAGGTTCTATGCAGTAGACACCAGCGGCAAAGCACTCACAATAACTGATAAAAATTATAACAAGTGAATTAAAAGAGAGTTGTGATAGCTATAAAGTCATTTATTTTTCCTTTTTTCTCTATTTCTCGTTGTCATTGAAACATGTAGGTGCATGTATGCAAATAACACAAAAATTAGGAACAAAATTTGAAGGAAATTGACAGGACTCAGGACACAGGCCCATTGCAGAACCAGTAAAACTAAAAAACATAGCAAAAGCACAACATAGGATATATTTTTAGTTTTGAATTTATAAAAGCAATTACAAAATTTCTGTTCATAATCTGACAAAATTTTGAGGCGTTTTTGAAAGACACATGAATAATATTGTAGGAGAATTTCATGAGCAATAGTTTTCACAACTAGAAAGTTTCGTTTCAAATTTTTAAAACTAGATAACATTTCAAGACAAATAGTAAAACAACAGAACAAATTCTTTTTGAAGATTCATACCAGCTAGAGAACCCAGCATCAACACCTAAACCTTTGGAAAACTTTTACTTTGCAAAAAAAGTCCAATGGTCTACTTCATTGATTTCATATAGGTTTAAATACAAAAGAATAAAGAAAATATTAAGGCAGTTACATCAAGCATTGTTGATTCAATAAGATGACACCTCGAAAGAGTTGAAACTCGCACGCATCAATCTCTATCCTTCAATTTTTCAGCAAATATATTTAGCATAATTCAATTTATTCCATTCAATGGATCGTGCTCCAAAACAGCTAGGTTCACGATAAGTAAACACCCATGATATCGGTGTTCCAAAGTGTGAGGGGCGACTTGCGGCCTATGTGAGTGATTCACCCGCTAATCGTAGTGACTCTTATATTAGGTTTTATTATGTGTTTTCGCAAATTTAAGGATTGTTTAAACCAGGATTTTTTGGATAGTGCGCTGCAAGACGAAGGGCCAAAAAAAAAAAAAAGTTCAGCAGAGAAGAGTGAGATCAAAAGCTGAACCCTAAAAGGGGATTCAAATCTATCTCACTCAGAGAAAGATTGTTCCATGAGGAAGAAAGATTGAGTTATAGCAGAGATTTGCATTCGCATACCTAATTTTGGCCGGTAGGAGGCAGCGAAGAGAGGAGATTTGGCTAGATAGCAAGAGACCTTCTTTCGGAAAGAGACGACAAGCGGTGAACAATGGGGTTTTATCCCTCAAATCTCTGTCGTTGGATGAGTTCATAATCTAACGGCATTGAGATAGGTAGGCAGAGGTAGGCAAAATAGGAGTAGGCAGAATAACCTATCCCTATGTTCAATATAGTAAGAAGTATATATCACTCTGGTCTTATTTATAAGTTTTTTTAATTAAATTATACATACTAATGAGAGGTAGTTAGCACAATGATTATGTGTTAAATTTTCAACTTTACCCTTATTTATGAATGTGTATTTTTTAACTTTTTTTCCTATCTATTCTCATTTGTTCAACCAATATAGATAAAATTATCACAATCTTATTTATTATCCTAAAACTAAATTTATAAATAAGATTAGACGGTGATATATATATATATATATATATATAGAATTAGAAAGACAGGCACTCTGTAACACCCCAAATTTCATACTTCTTATTGTGTCTGTAGACACGTATTATTGCGGAAACGTATTAACGTATGGATGAAAAATGCCCATACATATACTGATATATTAAACAATCCCGAAGGAATATTCAAGTGATACACTTATCCAAAAACTTGTATAATTTAAAACTCTTTACAAAGTAATTATACAATCTTGAACCAAACCTTAATTGATCATGTGGCTCGGAACCTAATACAGTTAATCAAACCCATTGGCCAGGACGGATGTTAGTCTAGTGGAAGTCTCCCCGTCTCTCACGGTGACTTATGACTGAACCACATAGAATAACCCTTCCTTGGTTTAAGCACCAAATGGATTGAAATAACTCTATTAGATTCATGACAGAACTTGTCTCTGTTAAACTCCTTCCGGCATTCGTTCTGTCCGATGCCTCTACACGTATTCCGTCCATCGGTGCCTCTTCACGGCTCCGTTCACGACGTCTTCTCAAAATCTTGGTTCCTTCCCTGAACCTTTAGTCATGTCTAAGATTCAAAACAAATTGAATCTTAGGTAACAGTTAACCTCATATGAAAAGTATAAACAATATATGTATGACAGATATTCATCACATTACAGCAATAACCAATACATAGCACACAGCAAATGTAAGGTTACAACAATACATAAGCACACAGCAGATGTAATGTTAACAACACAACAATACATAGCACACATCACATGTAAAGTTATCCACGTTTGCACCACCAGTGCCACGACGGCCCATCGTGTCCTCAGCGCTAGGAAAACATCACTACGGCATTATCAAGACTATAACCCGCACAAAGTCGAATGTATATCAAGTGACCTAAGACATAGTCTTAGCCACGGTACATGATCCAAAACAAATTCTTGTCCATGACCAAATGAAATCATCAATTACATATAAGCATACAAGACATATCAGAGTTAAAGTTACTGTACGCGAACGTACCTTCCTTCCACATGAATAGTAATATGTCCGTCCATCGAATCCGACTTCGAACTTCTCGGATATCCTAACATATTACCATATCACTTAGAATAATATCTTAAGGGTTACCTTTGCCACTATTGACCTTTTTACCCTTGGTGGATTCATTATTCCAATTTTACCCTTACATTTCATAAAAAACGTATTGCTGGATTTTCTGGGCAGATTTTCTTAGAAACTTTGGAAAATCATAATTAATTCCACAAAAATCGAAACGAGGTTATGTAAAATTCCCCATGACCCTTGACATGTATAATTTCTAGGAAAAATAACGGAATCAACTCGAAATTCATGAGTCATTCCCAGATTTTATGTTTCCAAACACTGTTCCAATTAAAATCCAGAAAACATGGCTTATATTCAAAAATTCGTAATTACTTGTACAGAACTCAAAACGTAACATATTTTATATATTTAGAAAGCCCTACATGTCTAATTTAACCCTGTAAAATTTCATGATTTAAGGAATTCATTTGATATATAAAATAACGGTCACATTATTCTCTGCCAGTAAAAACTCAAAAACTGGAAATTTACTAACTTTCACAATCTTGCTCCATTAATCACAAAAATCATTTTCCACCTTCTTCTTCATCTATTTTGCGTTTTAAACATCATGGTAATATAAAAAATATGTAAATAAAATTATTTTACAATTTACTAGATTAAACCACAATTCTACCAATATCTAAAAACTAGAGCTCAAGAACTTGCCTCTTGAAGTTCTTACTCCTTTACCTTGCTCCTTAACTTACACCACTCTCACTCTCACTCTCACTACTCAATACTCAGCTACTTGGAGCTTAAGGTGTGAGGAATGAAGAGAAACTCTTCTCTATTTATAGGGAAATGCAAGCTCAATGTGCATCATAAAATAATCAAGTGTAAATGCATGTCTACGTAGGTGCTGAATATGATTTCCAAAATGTGAGTGGGTTGGTCTAATTAATGCTTAATGGAGGATTATAAAATATATGGAAGGTATAGTGGAGAATTAAAGTCACATATTTATGGATTTATTGAAGGAATGTGGTATTTGAGTCATCCTTACATTGTTTGTGTTTCCACCTTGTTGATGATTTGGAATAGAAAATAAGGCATAAAGGATTTCTTGAATATGTTATCATGATATCAAATAAATATGAGATGATTAGCATTAGGTGTCTGCATGTTCCACAAATAAATACTAGCTGGAACTATTTATTCTTTCCACTTCCCGTAAGACACATACATGAAGCAAAAGTGTATTCATATACAATTCTCATTCTTAATAATGAACACCCACTTCCTCACATATTATTTTATTGAATCACAAAGCAAGCTACGTGACCATACTCCTCCATTTCTCCACTTTGATTAAAATAACATATAACAATGCTCCACTACTACTTGGTTTAATTATAAAACACCCTCCATTTCAATTTACACGTACATACACCCACTGGCGCACACATGCACACACTTTTCATATATACATTTATTCATTATGAAGACAATATGAATACATATATTTATAAAATATGACATATTATAATAACGTATGTATGTGTGTGTATTTAAACAATTATTCATAGATAAAAACTCTTGGCTCTTACTGAATGATTGCCACTAAAATCAGAAATAGTGGAGTGTTTATTTATTACCACTAATAATTAAGTGAGTGGTTCATTGGGTTATTATACACTCATTAGTACAAAAAATTTCTTTTAACAACATTCATCAACGTCAGTTCTAAAAAAACAATGGTAAAGAAAAGGAGGTATGACATTTTTTAAAAGGATAATCTTGAAGTTTTCGTCAGAGTACTCAAAGACCGGAAGTTTTTTTTTTTTTTTTTTTTTTTTTTTTTTTTTTTTTTTTTTAGCAAAATTGTCCCGTAAGTTAACAAAATAGAGCCATTTTGCCCCAAAAGTTTTTTTTATGAGTAATTTTGGCCTGAAAATTTTTTGTAGGAACAATTTTGCCCTGGAAGCTTACAAATTGGAACAACAATTTAACGGTCAAGATTAACGGAAGGGTAAGATCGCTACATTTTTAAATTTTTGGGGCAGTTTTGCTCCAAAAAAACTTTTAAGTGCTGAGTGCTCCTAAACGAAAACTTTCAGAGCAAATAAGACCCTTATCTCCTTTTTAAATTTTGACTTATCTTCTAACCACTATTTCTAAAATCGTGTGAATAGGCACGTGGCCTGGCAGAAGAAGGGAGGTACACACGGAAAGGATGGGTGGGACTTGGGAGCATGGTTTAGGAACCCGGATCGGACCGGTCGGTTTGGACCAGAAAACCGGTGAACCGACCAGAAAACCGGTCCGAGTTAGGCATGACCCGGTTGACTCGCGTTGACTCCGGTTAACTCGGCCAACTCGGCTTGAACCGGCCGAGTTGAGGGTCACCGAGTCAATGTAAAAAAAAAAAGATCAAGAAGCAGAAGAAGATCGGGTTGCGACGGCGGCGTGGGAGCAAGTTTGAATGCAGACGCGGCGGCAACAAAGGCTAGAAGGAGGCCGCATTCGATAGATCAAGAAGGGGGAAGAAGAAGATGAAGATGTAGGATGTTCAAGTGCTCTTTCTCTTGCCTGATCTGATCGCCTCCTATGTTCTCAATAAAATGAATGAAGAAGACGATCTATCTATCCCTCCCTCTGCTCTAATCGTTCGCCTGTAAAGAGAAGAAGAAGATGAAGCAGTAGGAACTAGGATGTTGAATTTTTTTCTCTTGCTTGATAGCCTCTTTTTTTTTTTTTTTTTTTTTTTTTTTTTCCTTTTGCTGATTTAAACATGAGTATTTAGTAGTTATGTTCTCAAGATCTCTTGCTTCAAGGTACCGTGCACTGCTATTTCTCTGCCCTGCTTTTATTGTCACCGCCCACTTAACTTTCCCAAAATCTCTTGCTTCAAGACATTGTGCGCTGAAGATAGATGGAAATCACAATAATAAATAATAATAATAACAATATTCTGAAATATTCTAAATGTTTTGATTTTATTTTATTTCATTTGGAGAATCTCACATTATTATTATTATTACTACTATTATTATTTATTATCAATGTCGTGATTATATCCTGATCTTTGATATTTATAATGAAATCCCTCTAAACCCATATCTTATCAAAATCTCACTTAAATCCTTTTAGTTTATTAAAAATAACTTTCAAATATATTAAAATAAGTCTTAAAATCATCTAAAATTAGGGAATCATTAAAGGTGTGAGGTAGAACTGGTTCTTTTTTGTTTTCCTTTAAAAAATTGAAGTTTTTTAAATTCTCACCGGTTTGACTCCGGTCTGACCCACTGACCCTTAACTCAGTACCTCGACCGGTTTAGTTACCGGTCCAAGTTTAAGAACCTTACTTGGGAAGCCATTGTTGGGGCCCACACACATGGTCCTTGTTTACATTGTCAAGGTAGCAATCTCTGAGCAGGCGATAAGATGTCCCATGGCATCATTCGCATCAAAAGTACAATAATGCACAACATACAGTAACAAATCGGTAAAAAAATATAGGGCAAATTACATACTAGTCCCAAGGACAGAAATAATTACAAAAAAATTTCTTAAAATCACCAAATTACAATATTTAAGTCTCAAGAGACTTTTTTGATATTATTTGTATGAAGACAAAATCCAGATTTTTAAATTTTATTGTAAATATGACACTTCATGTTGTAAATATGGTTTTTTCTGTTGTAAATAGCCAAATTTTAAATTTTGATGTAAATATAACACTGTTGTAAATATAAACTTTTTCTCGTTATAAATGACCTCTCTAGATTCAAAATCTAGGTGTTTAAACGTTGTTGTAAATATGACACTTTCTGTTGTAAATATGGCTTTTCTATTGCAAATGATCAAATGTTTGAATGTTGTTGTAAATATGGCACTTACTGTTTTAAATATGGCATTTTATGTTGTTAATACAAATAATATCAAAAAAGTCCTTTGGGACTTCTGTGTAATTTGGTGATTTTAAGAGACTTTTTTGTATTTATTTCTAGTTCTTAGGACCTACACGTAATTTTCCTAAAACATATATATTGTAGGATTATAAAATAACATAAATAATTAAATATAGACATATTACATGTTCCTTTAAACATATGTTTATTTCAAAAATTTCTCAAATTTTTGAACAAAGTGTTAATTGCATAAGTAAAAATTACTTAAATTTTATCAATTAATAAATAGATAACTAATAAATATTAAAGGGTTAAGGTGCAATTTTACCAATGAACTATTGGTCTAGGAGCAGCCAACACAATAAACTATTATATGGATCTAAAATACCAACAAACTATTTAAAATGTTAAATTTACACAAAATCGTTACTCCCTCCTTAACGCCGTCAATTTGGCACCCGACACGTTATCAATCTCTCCTCTTGACGGTACTACTCGGACTTCCATTACGTTATTATTCGGGATGCTCAGGAGTTTGATAAATTTGATTTTAGTTTTTGAGGTTTGAAGATGCGGAGGTTGAAGACTGACTACCAAATGCTCGTAAAGAGAGAACGAGAGCAATTGGTTTTGTGCGATTATGCAGAGAAGTACGTTCCAACACCACCTAAGATGGCAAGCTCGTTCTTCGCAACGCCGCAAATGGTCCACTAGATAGTTGAGGTTAGTCTAATTTGGAGCCCCGCTTCAATTGTTAATTTCTCCGATGCCTCAAATAACTAATTTATCGCCATGATTGACATAATAGAGAACCCCTCTGTTTCTAATTGCCACTATTAAGCCGTGAATCATTTAATTTTCCCGATAGAAAGCGTTCGAATCGCTAGACAAATTAAAACGAGTGAAAAATAAATTTAAATATGTGTGAGAGACTAAATATTCTCTACACGTAGATTCTTTGAAGACCATCTCTTACTTCAAATTTCCAATGGTTAGATTGTTCTTAGGACGTCTGTATTCCGGCGTACTTTAATTTTGGTGAGTACACATAGAGTGTAGCCTGAGCCTAAACAAGCCAATCGCCGGAAACAACACCATGGTGAGCCACCCTTGTTTGATAGTAAGCAGAAATCACAGGGTTAGGGCCGTGGTTCTGAAAAGTATCGGCCATGGAAGTCCGAGTAGTATCGCCGGGAGGAGAGAATGATAACGTATCAGGTGCCAAATTGACGGCGTCAAGGAGGGAGTAACGATTTTGTGTAAATTTAACATTTTAAATAGTTTATTGGTATTTTAGGTCCATATAATAGTTTATTGTGTTGGCTGCTCTGGATCAATAGTTCATTGGTAAAATTGCACCTTAACCCAATATTAAACAAACTATAAAACTATATTAGAGATTTAGTTTGATGAGATGTAAATTAATTATGTATAAGGATTTAGTTTAATATAATTTTTAATATAGAATATTTTTTAATAGTGTTAATGATGATTTAAACTAAAATACATGTTTCAAAATAGAATACATATTTGCATAGAAGCTATTAACCTAGTCATCAAGGGTTGTGAACTTGTGATAGCCAAGTAGACCAAGTCATTCTTATAAGTAAGGGCGGAAAATCCCCCCCCCCCAAAAAAAAAAAAAAAAAAAATTATAGAATTAGATCTAAAAGCTTAGAAAATTATATTTTAGTCTTATAAAAGTTTCAATATTTTCACTTTAGTCTTTATTAACAGGTTTTATAGAGGGACTACAATGAAAATATTGAAATATTTCGAGGCTAAAATATAATTTCTTAAAATTTTGGGTCCAACTATGTAATTTTTGCCCCTAATTTCAAATGCTAACTCCACTGTATCCTATTCTGTAATTTTTGCCCTCCCCTAATTTCAAATCTTGGATCCATCCCTGCTTATAAGTGATGTTCCTGGGAAAAACTTGCCATGGTTAATTAGTTAGCTAACCTGTCATATAAACTTGAAGAAAGCTTTTGTATCATTGATCACCGTCGGCCTCTTAATCAAGATTTAGAACTTAGAAGCTATGAAGGAAGCTATACCTTCATCTAAAATCAAGAGTTAATAGAACTCAGTTTTCTTTTCTTTCTTTTTCTTAAAAAAAAGGTAGAAGAGTTGCCAACACATAAGCGTGGCAGTGGGACCCTTAAAATTATGGATGGGGGCACCATTAGTGGAGGGATTTGGGGTTCGGGGCAACGCCTAAAATTTTTTTTTTTAAGCAAAATTTTAAATGCATTAAAAAAACAAAAGAATATAAAGAGAAAATTTTAAATTTTAATGCTAACTTTACAAGTAAATAAATTAAAGGATACACAATATGTTTTTTGTTTTCAACCATTCTCTTGGTAAGATAGCTATTCCTTGCAAATTCAAAAAATTAGGATCAAGTTGCACGTCAACAATAATATTCAAGCATAGCAAAATCATTCAATTCAAAATTTGAAGGATAATAGCCAACAAATTCACATAACTTATTCTTGTCAAATGCTGAGAAAGATACTATCATACTATTATGAGATATAGCATCAACCAAAAACAAAATTGGATATTTCAAGGTTAAACTCATAACTCACATGTTTCTATTTTTTATTTTTATTTTTTCAAACACATCATTTAATTGGGGGGCACTTGCCCCCCCAACCTGTAACCTCGGTCCGCCTCTGCACATAAGGGTAATTGTTTTCATTGTTATGTGACATGACTACCAACATATGAGGGATCCGGATTGTTTCAGAAGCGCTTCTCTCAGTATCCCGCAGTATCTTTTCATCTGAGCTGTCTAAAAGTTGATCTAAGGATCCAGAATTATTAATGTCAAAACTACCGCATGCGGTAAATATAAAAATTTTAAAATTATCTCTTTAGATGTTAGATTCATTTTTGGACCACCCTGATTATAAATTGCGAGGAAAGAGGAGGGAAGAATACTAAGATAATATGCTTCCACACATGAGGGGCAACTTAAATAACCTTAATATAGGTGTAGTTTTAGGTTGAATTCATAAGCAAGAAACGGCCGCATTAAGAACACTTTTCCCACATTGAAGTCGCTTAATTATCGTTTCCATTTGTTAGGCATACCTCAAAATAAACAGTACCTCAAATTGTTTAATGGATGCGAATTCACCATATCATACGGCTCCACTAGTTTTCTATCATGTGCGTAGCATCATTCGGGCAAAAAAAAAAAAAAAAACTGAAAGCATCATGAATAGCAACGAATGCATGTGAACCTGACTATGAAGGGAACCACTTTCGGTGCCTATCTCAAGGATAGGCACCATCTACCTATCTGATCTGGACCGTCAGATCTGATCTGATGGACGTCCAGATTTGATTTTTTTAATTGTTTTTTTTTAAATAAAAAAAATTATTTTTAAAAAAATGTTAGTTGAGAGATTATCTTTATTTTTAGATCTCTACCTATTAAAATAATTTTTTTTCAAAAAATATAAAGTAAAAAAATCAGATCTGGGCATTCAGATGAGTTTTTTTCCCTCCCTATCCTTTGGATAGGGGGTAAGTGATTCCGACTATGAAGGAGACGTAACCATGAGACAGAGTCTCGGGCAAAGGTAAAAAGAAAAAACGGGTACACTGCAATTATGGTACATGACTTACCATATTGAAAAGGTTATGGGTAATTTTTTGTTGGAAGTTTTTATTAAGAGGTAATTTTAGTTATGAGATATTTTTTGAGACAATTTTTTTCTAAAAGTTTTGAAAAAAAGAGTAAGTTTGTTTTAACCGTTATCTTATTTAACTTTATTTATAAATTAATCAAATATACTAAATTAATCATCTAAATGTCATCACATCATTTTTATTAAGATACAAATTCACTTTAAAGATACTTTATTTTTTCCAAAGTTATATTAAGAATTTTGGAATAGATTTTTTTTTCCCCAAACTTTGGGAATGGGAACAGATTTGACAACAAAGTTTTAGTAAGGGGTACTTGGCATACCTGTAGTCTTTGTCACCTTTTCCACAAAAACTCTCACTTCATTTAATATTTTGTTTCGTATTATAAGATATCAATTAGTAGGAATATTTGATCTTTTTTATAAGATATTTACTTATTCCCAATAAGCTTTAATTATTTTTTATATGTTTGCCCATAATTACTAAGGACAATAGGTAAAAGTAATAATTAATATGATATTAGGGTTTAGTACAATAAATATGAATAACATTAGAAATTACTTAAATTTTAGGATAATTTTATTAATTTTAACTATTTTTAATAGTTTGTGAGAAATATTATTTGATATTTTATTATAATAAAATATCCATCATTAGCACCCTTGGTTTCTCTGCTTTCTTTCCATTGGATTCGTTTCGTGTAGCCCTACTTTCTCTTTCATGCAGTTTTACCAGCCCTATAGCATGAACTCACCTTTTTTCATCCTTGGTTGTCTTTTCATCCATCTGATTTTATTAAACGATTTTATCATCACTTTCTTTCTCATCTCAGTATTTTTTTCAATTTATCTTTTAACATATATTTCATCTCATTCTTATTATAAAACACCAACTAATAATTCTCACAATCAATAAAAAAATTAAAATCATTAAATTTTATTCTAAAATTTAAGTAATTTTCAATATTACATCTACTAATTGCACTAAACTATAATATCATATTAATTATTACTCTCACCTATTACTTTTATTAATTATGGGTATACATAAAAAAAAAAATACTTAATGCACCTTAGAAACAAACAAGTATCATATAAAAAAGATTAAATACAATTGTTAGTTGATGTTTTTTATAATAAGGACAAGAGGAGTAGACACATAAATATATTTTTTCAAATGTTTTTACATAAAAATATTTTGATAACAATTGTACACAATTTTGTTATAAATTATAATAGCATGACATATAATAAATGATTATGTAAAAGTATTATTGTTACTCATTTTATTTTATTTTATTTATATTTACAGAATTTTGTGAACAATAATATAAAAGTTTTAAGAGAAAATGACAGAAAAAGAATTATAAAATTATTAATAACTTATTTCCTAAAAAAATGAGTTGTAAATTATTTATAAAGTTTCATCATTCTGTAAACAAATTTTTTTTTTTTTTTTCGTTGTCCATCCAGATCCAAAGTTTCACTCGACTAACTGAATCCGACTTGAGTTGCGCACCTAGATATGGTGGGTGAGTCTCCCAATAGGGCTTTTTTGCATTCACAAGACTCGAACTCGAGACTTTACTTAAACGACACAAATCACTTAGGCCCTATTTGTTACGGGGAAGATATAAGGAAGGAAAGGAAGGGAATAGAAAGGAAAGGAAAGGAAGATTAAGAGGAACTTTAAAAAAAAAAAAAAAAAAAAAAAAAAAAGAGCTATTTGGTAAACATAAAAAAAGGGATGGAAGATGATAATTTTTAAAAATATAAATATAAAATATAAATTGTCTAAAATAACCCTTAACCTAAAAAAATTAATTAATTCCTCTCTTCTTTATCCTCACGGCTCTCGCTAGGCTGACAACCACAACCAAGAAACCCAAAAAAAAAAAAAAAAACAATTCCTCCTTCATCCTTCTCTCACTCGTCCCGAGATAGCTACTCCGTCCCTCTCGATCCCCGCTTCTTCATCCTCAAACCCGACAAAAAAAAAAAGTTTCAGATTTCTTTTTCATCCTTGTGACGTCGGCGTCAGATGAGTAATTTTTAACTAAAACTTTTGTTTATTTTAGCAAATTATAATTTTAACAAAATTGACGAATGAGTAATTTTTGTCCATAGATATCTATACAACTAGTTTTGAATAATGACAATTGAGAAAAAAAAATTTATTTAATTTAGTAAAATTTAGAATTTTGTGCTGGGCGCTCCTGGAGTAAAAGTTCGTTGTCCAATTTGAACCTTAGATATGACGTTAACTTTTTGCAAAAATGCGTTGTCTTTGGGCGCTCTTTTTAAAAGTTGGTTGATCTTGGGCGCTCATTTTTAAAAGTTTGTTAGTATTTTTTGGTCACTTAATAGTTAATTGTGTTGGACGCTCCTAAGCCAATAATTCATTGGCCAAATCGCACCTTAACCCTAAATTATAATAACATGACATATAATAAATGATTATGTAAAAGTATTATTGTTACTCATTTTATTTTATTTATATTTACAGAATTATGTGAACAATAATATAAAATTTTTAAGAGAAAATGACAAAAAAGGAATTATAAAATTATTAATAACGTATTTCCTTAAAAAATGAGTTGTAAATTATTTATTAAGTTTCATTATTCTCTCATCCGTATCTAAAATTTTGCTTCGATTAATCCGAATCCGACCTAAATCACGCACCTAACTATAGTAGGTGAATCGCCAATAAGACTTTTCTACATTTACAAAATTCAAATTTGAGACTTTACTTAAACAACACAAAGCCCACTTAAAAAGTTTAAAGTCTGGGGACAAACTCCAAACATAGCTTGAAGACGAGCGGGACCACATGTTGGGGAAATTATGACGTCAATGGAAGTAAAGGACAGTACAGGCTGTAAATAATAAATACTCCTACTTTTTTACCAGAAAAATAAGACACCTATTGTCCTTTTCCCCCCAATAATCTCCAACAGTCATACAGTTTTAATAATTGCATGCAGATGTATAAAGGTGACCACGGGCCTAGTAGCCCAGTGGTATGTCTTCTCCCCATAAGGTCGGCGGTCGGGGTTCGATCCCGCTTTGTACTTCGAGGACATTAGTCCCGCCCTTGTAATGCAAAAAAAGATGTATAAAGGTGAAAATTAAGGCCTGTGGCCCCGTATGCAAATCGCGTATGTCTGGAGAGGATTTTTTCATAATTTTGTTTCTCCTTTTTCCTCACTAGCCTATCTAGACCGTTGATTGGGAAAAAGAGAAAGAGGTTAAAGCAAATATTATGATTGATTAGATGAATATGATTTAAAGATGATAAGAGATAATGAGAAAAAGAGAGAAACCCAACAGTATGCCCCTCCAACAAAAAATATATTCATATTTCTATATGTTAAGAAATAAATTTAAAAAAATAGTGAGTTGAGAAAGAAAGTGATGATAAAAATCATTTAATAAAATCAGACAGATGAAAAGACAAAATAATTGCATGGCATGTGGTGGGGATGACCAAAAGAAGAGCACTTTATTAAAAGAAAAAGGAGCACGATGAAAACTTTATTAAATGGAGTGGCGATTTTAATTATAGAAATTTTCATGATTGTTCTTTTTCAACCTAAAGTTTTTAACAAATTATTAATTGTTTAAGCAAGATTACTAGTCCATAGGGATTGGAAGGAAGATTTTGTTTAATGGTGTTGGAAGAAAGTTTCTGTATCATTAAGGGCAATAGGAAGCTGATATAGATGAAGGAACCTATATCTTAAGGCCTGTTTAGTTTAAAGTAAGGAAATGAGAGGGAAGGGAATGAAAAAAGAAGATATTAATTAAATTGAAATTATATTCCTTTTTAAATATATATATATATATATATATTTTTTTTTTTTTTTAGAATATTGAAATGTTTTTATGAATTCTCTCTCTTCATCCACCATCCTTCCTTCAAACCAAAGAAGAGCAGTTAGTTAATAGACCTCAGTCTTCATTAAATGGTTAGAAGAGTTGTCAAATCTGTGTTATTAAGGCTACACTGCAGGGTAGTTGCTTTCACTCTTATGTGACCGCCAAAATCACATGAGAGACAACTTTTCAACCACGTCAAACCACAATTTTTTAATCATTATTTATAATATATATGATATGTATTTGAGAAAAAATCTTGAACACACTTTTAATAGTTGTAGTTTTGGAAGAGGATCTTCTCCTCATTTTTTTTTAAAGCCTATTTAGGCTGTTGATTGAAAAGAAAAAAAAAGAAAAGTTAAAATACTATTATGATTGATTACACGAAAATAATTTAGAGATTATAAAAAAATAATAATGAAGGAATGCTAACTTTATAGTTTCGGATTGAGTTTGTAAGTAAGAAACGCCAGCATTAGGAACACGTTTCCCCATCTTGCGGCTCCACAAGTTTTCTGTCATGTACGGTAAACCTGAAGGATTATGAATAGCAACGAATGCATGTGAACCTGACCATGAAGAGGACGTAACAATGAAACAGAGCCTCGGGCAAAGGTAAAAGAAAGAACATGTACACTGCAATTACAGTGGATGACCTTACCATATTGAAAATCCATGTCCTTATTCCCTTCCTACCAATTACTCTCTTTTGTCTTTTTTGATATATATATATATATATATATATACTAATATATATATATATATATATATATGCAATTGAAATAATTATAATTAATTAGAAGAATTTTCCTTAACCCTACAATTAATTTTATTTTAGTCAATCCTTAACTTAATATGAAATTTTACTGCATCTCATAAATAAAAATAAAATTAAGTTTTGTGGACTGTATTATTGATATTTTACAATTTTGATTATAAGATAATTGTTTACTTAGTAACACATACATACATATATTATAATTTCTGCCGTTTTGAAAATTAACATCTGATGAGGTTGGATGATGACTCGAAGAAAAATCTTAGGGTGGTCTTTTTTTTTCCATTAAGGCTTCTGAAATTATCTTAAAATGTAAAACCCTTCATATTTAATATTTTTGCATTATATTCGACATCACAAGAAGATACTTTTGGAAAAATAAAAGTTTGTACTTTGTTTGTTGGTCTCTTTCACGAAAGAACAAAAGAAATTATTATCTTTCTTGCATTTACCCTTTTTTGTCTTATTATCTCGCACTTTAACCCATAAAAAATATAAAATTCTAATTCATAGGAAATTATTTTAGAATTTTGAAATCTTCCATACTAAATCATTTTTCCGATCTAAAATGTGGAAACGAGTTGAAATGTTCACTTTAGGGTTATATATATAAGATCTCAATTTAATTTGTAGCAGCAATTTAGAAATTGTTTTTCCTTAAATTATCCCCTGCAAACTAAAAGGAGGGCTTCTAAGAGCTAATTTCTCAATGAAAATGGTTAAATGGGGTATTTTAAAAAGATCAATGATCATATTTATACAAATAACTAAATTAATTTTAGTAATTTCCTAATATCTGTACATTAATTTTTAACTTCTCCAATTAGATAAATGGTCTGTCAAATTGAATTTTGTGTAATTGTTTATCCCATTCATATTTGGTGTGGCTCTAACAGTTAGTGGAATAAAAATTTGTTGTTGTTATAGTAGTATAGTTAGCATTACTCAGTGGCTGGTCCATGAAATTAATCAGTGTTGTGCTGTGTTTCCTTCTTTTTCTTTTACCTTTGTTCATTTGGAAAATGGCTTTTTTCCCCAATAATTCTCTTCCTCCTCCTCCTTAAATTCCAAAGTGCTTAAGTTGTTTTTTAAAAACCAATGACATGAGGATGTGTTTTTTTTTTTAATTACAACATCAAATCAGCTTCAGGCCGCTATTTTTTTTTTTTTTTTTTTTTTTTTTTTTTTAAGTTTTCACATTTCCTATACAATCATCGGTATTTATAACCTAACAGTTAGGAAAAATGATATTTAGGATTAAGAAAAAATAATTTAGGACATTAAAATTTCTAAAATAACAATTAATAAAAATAAAAATGATTGGAGAATGAATTAGGGAAAATTCCATTTAAATACCAACTGAATTTGTAAAACTCTCAGAAGTCTTCCGAATTTGTAAAAAGACTCATAGGTGATATGGACCTTTCAGGGTTATGCAAATTCGTGACAAAAGGCCACACTGCCCCTTACTAACTTCTCTTTATTTCATTCTCAATCACAATCGACACTTCACTCTGATTGTCTTTCGAAGATTCGCTTGCCCTAGCGTCACGCCTGAATTGAACCACTATCGCGTCGCCGTCATTGTCATTTCTGCCATTGTCGTCGCCGTGTACGCCGTGCTCGCCACCGCCGTCAGGTATCTTCCTCATCTCATTAGTTTTGAGCCCTCATTCTTCCTCTCTGTTTTTGTTGTGTTGCATTTTCTCTGGTGTCGCCATTCTGATTTGTAGACTCCATCTCAAATTTGGGGCTCTCTCTGGCTTCAGTTTCTATTATGTTGCCTTACTTTGGAATCCAGAAAATTTGGGGCTCTCTCAAGTGTCGCCATTTTGATTTTTAGTAAGGGAAATTTTAGTTAAGTGCCTTCAAAAATGGAAAATCCGAAATAAGAGATTCAAATGTCGAAATTCTTTGTCTTGGAATGTGTGTTTGCATGATTTGCTTAATACAAAAACAGATAGAGTTGGTACTGCGAGCCACCACTAAAATTGAATTTAGAACGGTGATAAGCTCTCACTCTGAGAGGAGCGCATGAAATGATTCTTGGTATGCTAAAGATAATGAAAGATTGAATTTAGACTCTTTTAATACATAGAATATTTGATTAATTTTATGTATCATGTAGAGATGAATTGTTATGAGTACAATGCTACACATGTTTGAATGAAAGATGACGGTGATATATCTATTCGTATGTGCACTACATTACTTCTTGTATTACCAGCTTAGAAACCACATTTTCCTAGAGGTGAATTAACCACAAATAATTGAGTTTTTAAATAGTTTGTATTCTCCTAACATTATCACTAGAATTCAGGAAAGGGTTAGGGTCTTGAATTGTTCATGCTCATTCACCAGCAAAACTTTTTTCACATTCTGATTTACTTCCAAATATAGGAATAGTTGTGGTCAATCTAAAGCAGAGGCTTAGATTTTAGGATGTATTGTACTATTGCAAGTGAGGGTAGGATAAGGATTTGTTCCTTGAATGTTTGTTCCGTGTTCAAAATTTTGATATTTCAGATTACTTAGTGTAGCACGGGTCTACTTGGAGCAATTGCAGTAATTTATTTGGAATTTTTGGCAGGAAAGAGCATGCTTTGAAATGTTTTCATGTTCACTTATTTTGCTTATCTAAACATTGGTTGAATAATCACTTCTAGGATTGTCAAATGTTATAATCCATGAAATCTTGAAGGCATTCTTGCATCCGTTCATGCTAGTCGCCTTGTGAACTATTCTTTTTGTAATCGCTTAATTTGGAGGACTATTCTAACATTCCTTTAAAAGATTTAGAATAAGGAAGATTTAATTCTGTTCAATTTGAATTCATATTTCTACTATTATCGCCATCCCCTCCAAGAATGTGGTGACAGATTACTATTGTTTGGTTAAACTGCGTATAATTGGGGATTTCAAACCTATGTTGAGATAAACTTTTCTTCCAAGTTTACTTGTTTATGGCTTGACTCTGTTGCTAATTACCTCCTTCTTTTAACCATTTCACAAACTTTGGCATGTATCCCGTAAGTGTACATATTGCATACTCTAGGAGAATGATGTGTATTACTTTTCTTAATCATTACTACTTTAAGTATATCAAAGGACAAATCACCTACTTTTGCAACAAACTGTGCATTTGATTTATATGCTCTTAGAATATTACTTTGTCTTTTATTCTTTATTTAGATACACTCGGAAATTGGTTGCATTTCAAGCTGAACCACCTTTAGTGTAGTATAAATATATGACTCTATTCTTACAGTTCCATTTGCTGAAATATCAGAAAAATATCCTTTATACTTGTCAAAACCATCATTATGCTTTTTCATTATTATATCATCATAACTTTCTCAACCCCAAAGTAATTTTTTTTTCCTCACAATAAACTTATAGCCTTCAAGATGCTGGTTTATACAAATATTTTTGCTGTTATATGTGGTGCATGAACTCTCATAATTTTGTGTCGCCATTTCATTTTTTCAGGTTTACCAAAGCAAAAGTGTAGCAAAATGTCCACTACTAATGCGTACTTTATGTTTAGCAAGGAGTTTAAAAAAGAGAATAAAGTTCCGACTTTACCGACATGAGTAGAGGGAGTGCGCAAAAGCCTGGAGGGCTTTAAGTGTCGATGAGAGGAAAGTATACTTTGATAGAGCCAAAGAAGGAAGGCTCCAGAGCAAGAAGGGCACCTCCACCTCCTCCTCCACCACCCCTTTTCCATCACGATGCTCGTTGAACAAATTTTCCAAGCTTGTAGCATTTGTGAACTCCGATGAAACATTAAAAAAAGGTCCAGAAGTTAGGGTTTGGGCAATTGCTTAAAATTCAAAGTATGAGACTGCCCCGGGAAATGTTAGTCCCATAATGAGAGCTTATGATCCCCCGACCAATCAATTCCGAATAAGGGGGAAGACACATGAAATAGAAGCAAAAGATGTGGCTCGGTTGCAGGGTGCCACATAGTGGGAAGGAGGTAACAATAAAAGTGACTGACACAGATCCAATATATCTACAACTGAGAAATGACTATGGTAAAATGAAGTATGACGACATATTAAAAGTCATAACTTCAGGGAAATCAATTGAGCAGTTTGAAACCTTATTTATGATGCACATGTTGGGGACTTTTCTCGCTCCAACATCAAGCACAACTCCCAGTTTGCAGCTGCTGAAGGTATTAGCCTCGACCGGTAAAGGATTTGCCCGGTTCGACTGGGCCACATATGTTGCCAATGACCTTCGAAATGCGCTCTCTTATTATGTCAACGCAATAAGAGAAAACAAAGATTGCAACTCCTACGTCGGAGGGTGCATATATATGTTATTGGTAAGTATTATGATTGTCATTTGTGTTAACATATTTTTGACATAACATTTATGTGTTTAACCTTGTCGTTGTAGTTATATTTGGGGGAGCGGTTCCCATTGGGGAAGGCAGTTGATCACAAAGGAAAGAGTCTAATTGAGTTTTGGACCAAAGACAAGGTCAATGAGATGATTGACAAAGAGAAGAAGAGCGACAGCGGGATGTTGTATACCGCGAAGGAAAATTTGGTAAAGAGGCTAAGAAGGACAGGTTCGGAAACGGATTTTGGGGCCTCTTTAGACCCAGTAAGTGCTTCCACATATGACGTTTAATTCATGCTTGGCTATTATGTTATTGGCTATTATGTTAATGACCTGTGAAAAATTGTGTTAATTTTAGGTTTTAAAGGAGTTGTATGACAAGTTGATGGGTGTAATCAACGAAAATCACAAAAAAATTGTTGCTGTTGTCCAAGATGAGCTGCGAAAAGCACAAGTTAACATTATCCATACCGCATTGAACAAGAAGATGCACCACGGAGGTCACAGAGGCCGAAGAAGCCCAAAAACATGTCGACGTGGACTTTGACGAAGCCAATAAAGCGGCCTAGAGGGAAGGCAAAAGAACAGAGGGAATTATTCTTCGACATTATCTCGGATCTTTGCACCAAGGATGAGTCGATGAGTAAGTAATAAAAAAGTTAATTTTAATGACTATTCAATATTAAAACCAGTTTTGTGTGGATTTGGCATGTGTACGATGACATGATGACATTGTTTATCTTTTACGGGATTCTCATACAAATAAATGACGAGGACATAACCAGGGAGCACACTGCAAACACTAGGCCGGAGGAATAGATTAAGCAACCGGGTAGGTACTAAAAAAGCTAAAATGTCAACATTTTGAACCCCACTTATCAAACTGTTCGCACATGCAGGTTATGTCTATTGTATGTAAAACATTGATGAGAGATATGCGAAAAAACAGGCGAAATGAAGAGGCACATTTTTAGTGCTTGATCAAATGGTAAGCATTTATGGATCTTCATAATTTATTTCCCATTGACATAGGTATGTTTGACTTCAGTATTTGTGGATTATGCAGAATTTATTGGCCAGAAAACCGTCGGGATGGAAAGTTTCTCAGTGGAAGGAACAACTATTGCCTGAATATATAGATTACAACATTGGCGATTGTGAATTGATATGGGACCGTATTGGTTTATCGGCCTTTGGTTTTGCCTTCGCCATTGATCCAGCCACAAAGAATTTTTATGTCTTAGACTCAATGAAGACAAACATCGCCATGAGTATGAATGAGTCCGGTAAAAAGAAGAAAACTGCATGTGTTAATCCCCAGGCAACGGCGATTAAACAAATTGTATGTTACATGTATTCAAGTTTCATTTACCATTGAGTAGAGTAAACACTTATTTAATGCATGTGTGTTGTTTACAGAGGGATCGTTTTGAAGAGATTATACAACTTGTGAAACCAAATGACAAAGCCAAGATGCAAAGAATAGAAATTAGTTGGCCACCCGTTCCACAACAACCAAATTTGTGAGTGTCATTTTGTGATAGAAAGTCAAAAATGCTAGGCTATTGTAAATTTGTTAATTGGTGTATTCATGTGTTCTGTAGGCAAGACTGTGGCGTGCATGTCTTGATCTGGTTGCACAATTGGAAACCCAATGAAATTATTCAGTATGGTGATGACCAGCTGAACGAGTATAGGTGTAACCTCATGTGGTGGCTGGTCAACCATGTATTGAATATCGCCAAAGATGTTGCTTTGGGACTCCTGACTCCTCCAGCAACCCAAAAGAAGAGAAGTAAGACATGAGCATTAATTGTTAGATGCTGATTTCTTCAATTATTTTGACACTTTTGTTACTTAGGAGTCAATTCATTTTTTTTGATGTGATGTATGTTTGTAAATAACTTGTAAATACTGGAAGTGAGGATGACTGAAGGATATGGAATTAACACTAAATATATTATTTATAACATACTTTGTATGGCCATTTACAAGTGCTTGAAGGGCTTTGACAGGTGCCTTTAAGTGCATTTACAAGTGCTTCAGGGATTTTAAGTCATTTCCATTACTAGGGTTCACTTTTTTTACTTCTTCAATCATGTTTTATTAAAACCCAAAAAAATGAACTTTCACAAAACCAGAAGTAAGAATTACCATTTCCTAAGTGAGAATTACCATTTCAGAAGTGACAATTACCATTGTTTCTCCAGGAATCACTTTTTTTACATGAAGCATGTATTGTAAAAACTATAAAAAAAAGGACTTTTACAAAACCGAAGTGATAATTACCATTCGTGAAGTGACAATTACCATTGTTTCTCCAGGAATCACTTTTTTTACATGAAGCATGTCTTATAAAAACTATAAAAAAATGGACTTTTACAAAACCTGAAGTGAGAATTACCATTCGTGAAGTGACAATTACCATTTCAGAAGTGACAATTACCATTTCAGAAGTGACAATTACCATTGTTTCTCTAGGAATCACTTATTTTACATGAAGCATGTCTTGCAAAAACTCAAAAAAAATGAACTTTTACAAAACCTGAAGTGACAATTACTATTTCAGAAGTGACAATTACCATTCCTGAATGACAACAGATAGTCATTTACAAATCCTAACACAACATTTGATAATGATGATTCCCATAAATGTAACTACCATTACATAGTCTCCACCAACACATAGTCATTTTGTTGTTGATAGGTACACAATTACAAAAAGTTATAATGGGATGACAACATTTACAAAATAAAGTAAAATGACAAGAGAACATTACAATCCACATTGACGTAATGTTTCCGTGTCATTCTCATGGAAGAACATATTCTGTGCCATGTACACTAATTACATATTGAGTGATCATATAAGTATTATAGCCCTTCTACCCAAAAAGATGTAAAGGGATCCAAGTCAATGTATATATACCAAAAGATGACTTGTACAATATTTACCACACGACGATTATTACTGATCAGCAAGTTAAGTTGGGTTGGGATTTTTGCAGGTTCTTCTTGTGTGTCATTCTTCGTGGCATGAGCTGCAATGGTAAATCTTCTTGTTGAGAAATTGTGACTCTATCCTTTCAACTCTTGGCCTTCTAGGTGGACGGGTGGTCTTGGGAGGTGACAGGAACACTTGGCTTCTTAAGTCATATAGGCGGAAGTCATTTGGATTTGGCATGTCTATTGTGACAACAAGAGTCATGGTTCGACTATAAATCTTTTTTTTTTGTTAACGTAAGGCATTCATCAACATAATTGTACACATTACCATGCACACCCTTTATTGCTGCACACGCATGAGGACAAGGAATACGACATTTGCCATGCTTTACATGTGCATTCACGCAGTTCAACTTAACCTTTAGCGCCCACTTCTTTGTACGGACTGCACCCTTCCTCCTCCATAAACCCGAACATTCATGTATTCATCCCGTGCCATATTTTCTAGCACTTGTTGTTCGATGTTCGGGCCAACACCATTTTTCCACTTACTCATTGTCATGCTTGCTGCATACATCTTCTTTGCAACTTTGTCACAGTGCTCATGTATGAGCTGGGCAACATTATGATGTCTCTCCTTCACCATCCAAGCATTGAAGGACTCAGCCAGGTTTGTAGTAATTCTATCCCACAGTTGAAATGGGAACTTGCTCATGGCCCATCTGTTAATATCACCATGATGTATCAGCCACTCAAATGCTTCCTTATTGAAAAGCCTCATTTGTTCCATCGCAGATTCGAAATCACAATCAAGTCTCGCATATGCAATTGCATCAAGTAACTGAAGTGTGGTTTGCCTTTGTTGCCCACATATCTTCCTCTTTCCTTTATTCAATTTAATCATTTGGGCGCTAAAGTTCTCCTTAACGTGCCTATAACAGTATGCATGTCTCTCAGACCCAAAAACTCCGCGAACAGCAGCGATGATTGCATTGTGTCGGTCAGACACAATTGTAATCTGCAACCCTCCAAGTATCCTCCTCACCATTTCGAGGAACCATGTCTAGTATTCAATTGTCTCTCCATGGACAATAGCAAGGGCAAACGGCAATAAACTATTGTCTGCATCAAAGGCAGAAGCTGACAGGAGAGTCCCCCTATATGGTCCACTTAAGTGGCTTCCATCGATGTACAAAACAGGTCTGGCACAAGCAATGAACCCCTCTATACAACAACCATACGCTATAAATACACACTCAAAGGTGTTGCTCCCACTAGCCACCCATTCATCCACAGTCTTGTCATCAGTTTCCTTCAATCTATCACATATCCATGGTATCAACATGTATGTCTATTCATGTCTACTGTGAATTTCCTCCATGGCCTTCTCCTTTGCCTGATATGCTTGCTTATATGTCAAGTGCACACCGAACTCTCTTGCCAAACTGTTCTTTATATCATTCGGACGCTTGTCTGTGTGATTTCTAACCTCTTCAATAATAATTGTACTTGTCAAGGTAGCACTTCGAGCATGTGTCACTGAAGATTGTCTTGTGTTGTATGATCATGGTCTTCGGTGTATCTTCTCACACGTAAGAAATTATTGCCCTTCCCAATTGCCCTTGCAGTTATCCTCCACGGACAATCTTCAACCTTGCATTTAACATACACACAGTCCCTTGCATTCTTCACATATGTGTACTCAAATTTGTTGGCAATATTGAACTTGTGCAGCACCTTCTTGAACTCATCAGAATTTGCAAATGTTTGATTCACTCCTATGACCAAGTCCTTCCACTTCTTAGAGTTCATCTCTGGCATCGGTGTTGGTGCGCTTTGACTTGCACACGGAAGGCTCAAAAGAGGTATTCCACTGCACTCATTGTTTGCATAATCATCACTTGCTTCGTATGACATTGGCTCCTTAATGTAAGCCATTTGCTCTATAAGATCCACGAATTGATGAACCCTGCATAGATAATGACAACTTTTATCAAGATATTACAAACAACCCTATATGATATTATTATTGTTCTAACTAAACTAACTATGACATACCTTTCTTGATCATCCATCTCCCTTGTTTGATATCACTACCTTTACATCTTACATACACATGTGCACTCCTTTCATTATAACTAAACAGATTATCCATTTCATAATCATCAACCATGTCTACTAAAATCTTTTCATCAAAGCTTAAAGTTTATTTAATGTCACACCCATTACCATCTAAACCAAACCATTGTCCTATCATTACCCTCAATTCTTCAACTTTCATCCCCTCCTTTATCGATTTTACCCTCACACTCCCACCATTATATTTAACTTCACCTTCACCATTGGCTACGAACTCCCCCACAACATGGAAAAAACAAATTAGTGACTTTGAAGAAGGTGTTGCCGCCATATTTGTTGTCATCTTGCATTCCAACCGCAACAAACAACGAAGATAAGGAAGTAAAGTTGGATCGAAGGATATGGGATTAACACAAAATATATTATTTATAACATACTTTGTATTGGCATTTACAAGTGCTTCAAGGGATTTTACAAGTGCCTTTAAGTGCATTTACAAGTGCTTCAGGGATTTTAAGTCATTTCCATTACCATTACACATATGAAGTGAGAATTACCATTTCAGAAGTGAAAATTACCATTGTGAAGTCCAGGGTTCACTTTTTTTACATGAAGCATGTTTTGTAAAAACATAAAAAAAAAATGGAATTTTACAAAACCTGAAGTGAGAATTACCATCCGTAAAGTGAGAATTACCATTTCGAAGTGAAAATTACCATTGTGAAGTCCAGGGTTCACTTTTTTTTACATAAAGCATGTTTTGTAAAAACATAAAAAAATGGACTTTTACAAAACCTGAAGTGAGAATTACCATTCGTAAAGTGAGAATTACCATTTCAGAAGTGACAATTACCATTGTGAAGTCCAAGGTTCACTTTTTTTACATGAAGCATGTTTTGTAAAAACATAAAAAAATGGACTTTTACAAAACTTGAAGTGAGAATTACCATTCGTAAAGTGAGAATTACCATTTCGAAGTGACAATTGCCATTGTGAAGTCCTTGGTTCACTTTTTTTACATGAAGCATGTTTTGTAAAAACTATAAAAAAAAAATGAACATTCACAAAACCGAAGTGAGAATTACCATTTCCTAAGTGAGAATTACCATTTCGAAGTGACAATTACCATTGTGAAGTCCATGGTTCACTTTTTCACTTATTCAAACATGTTTTGTAAAACCCACAAAAAATGAACTTTCACAAAAGCCATATAAAAAGTTATGCAGCAATTATGCATATGGAGACAAGTTATGCAGCAATTATGCATATGGAGACAATGATAAAAAAGGTTCCAACAGTGAAAGCAAAAACCTAAATGCAGAGAAATGCAGTAAATGTGTTCCAGCAGGAGCAAATAATTACAATGAATGCACAGAGTTTAATTAATTTTAGTTGGTGCGTTGAATCTTTGGATGGATGAAAGCGGCCTTTATGATGCTTTGTACACAAAAAAAGATGCTTCATTTTTTTTTTTTAAAAAAAATACAAATCAAACAAATGCCTCTCAAAGCTTTATTTCATACCTAAGAGACAAAGGTGGGGCTCATACAATTCATGACCATTAATCAATTTTTAGAAAAAAAAATTTTGGGATCACTGACGAAGCATAAAAACGGAGGGAGAAAGCAAATGACTCCACTTTAGCAATTTAAAACCACTTTGACATTATTTGATATTGCAGTGCAGCTCTATCGAAAATTATTGCAGACTTACAAATCAAAGGGAAGTTAATAAATTGGGAACAGAGAGCTAAACGTGCTTTGTTCTTGTTTGTGCTTCAACGGCGGTTGGGTGGGTGGTCCACGGGGGAGTCAACGGCGGTGGATGGGCGGTCCACGACGGCGCGTCCTGACGACGCAGCAAGCTCCAGCAGTGGGGGTCAATTTTCTTGTCTGCCTTCGAATGAAAAGTGTCCTGCCAATGACTTTGGATAACCCATCTCCTCCTGAGCAAAAAGAATAACTTATCTCCTAACATATTAAGGGCAAGGGCAGTGTGGTCTTTTGTCATGAATTTGCATAACCCTGAAAGGTCCATATCACCTATGAGTCTTTTTACAAATTCGGAAGACTTCTGGGGGTTTTACAAATTCAGTTGGTATTTAAATGGAATTTTCCCAATGAATTATTGTTCCGTAGACTCTTTTTTTTTTTTAACATTACGTAGACTCTTCCAAGAAAGAACAAAGATGGCGCTGTACGGCCTATCACATTGAAAATACACATCCAAGTAATTATTATATTCCTTCCTCGGTATTTCCCTGAATATTCTGACGCACAAAGTGGTCATTTAACTTCCTCTTTTATTCGAGCAAAAAAAAATCCTCTTTTATTAGTTCTCTCTATCAATCTAAATTCCAATTTCACGTATTGCCTCCTATCAAACTCGTTCGATCACTCTCCGGGGTAACGAAGGCATGGGCTGCTGCATTGTGGGACAAGCCTTGCTCTCGCATACGTGCGAGACCTTACTTGATAGGATTACCTCAAACGAGTTTCGAGATTTCATGACAAATAGAAAGCTCAATGTCTCTCTGGATGAGTGAAGATAACTCGTTAATGCTTGGTCTTGTCCTTAATGATGCGAGAGGAGAAGCAAATCACCGATCCCCGAGTCAAGGAATGGCTTGAAGAGTTGAAAGATGCTGTCTATGATGCAGAGAATTTACTTGATGAAATCAACACCGATTCTCTGAGATGCAAGGTGAAGCAAAGTTCTGAAAACGTCGCTAACAAGGTGAGATCCTTCTTTTCTTCTTCTTTTGGTGAATCTTGCTGGAGGCTGAACTCCAAGCTAAAAGAAACATCCCGCGAGGCTTGAACACTTTGCCAAACAAAAGGATATCCTCGGTTTGCAAAGTGTTAGCTTAAAAGTGTATAAAACAGCCACAACATCGTTGGTAAATGAATCTGTTGTGGTTGGTAGAGAGGATGATAAGGAGAAACTGTTGCACATGCTCCGCTGTGATGAAGATCCAAAGGATAATGCTATAGGAGTGGTCACTATCTGGGGCATGGGGGGCCTCGGTAAAACTACCCTTGCTCAACTCCTTTACAATGATGTCAAGGTGCCAGAGCATTTTGATTTGAAGGCTTGGGCATGTGTGTCAGATGATTTTAATGTCCTTCAGGTGACCAAGAGTCTTGTTGAGTCTATTACTTCAAAAGTCTATGATACTAAGAATCTTGAAGTCTTGCGTGTGGAATTAAGAAATATCTTGAGCAATAAAAAGTTTTTGATTGTGTTAGATGACCTGTGGAATGAAAAATATAGTGATTGGGATGATCTCATAACTCCTTTTCATAGTGGAAGAAGGGGAAGTAAGATCATCGTAACAACTCGCCAATCAAGAGTTGTTGAAATCACTCATACATTTCCTGCACATAAATTGAGTGGTCTCTCACATGATAACTGTTGATTTTTACTCTCCAAGCATGCATTTGCAAACGAAGATCCAAACAAATATCCTGAGCTAGAAGTAATTGGAAGGAAAATTGCAAGAAAAGGTGGTGGCCTTCCGATTGCTGCTAAAACACTGGGAGGTCTTTTGCGCTCAAAAGTGAATGCAAAGGAATGGAATAAAATTCTTAATAGAAAACAGTGGGACATACCAAATGATGATGTTATGCCTCGCTTTGCGCTTGAGTTATCTCTATCTTCCATCACATTTGAAGAAATGTTTTGCTCATTGCTCAATTTTTCCAAAAGATTTTTTGTTGGACAAAAACAAATTGGTATTGTTATGGATGGCTGAAGGCATTGTGCAACAACCTTCCCATGTTGAGAAGACATTTGAGATAGAAGTAGAAGACTGTTTCAATGAATTACTATCTCGGTCATTCTTTCAACAATATGTCGGTAATCGAGAAAGTTTGTCATGCACGATCTCATCGGTGATTTAGCCAAAATTGTATCTAGTAGGAGTTTGTCTTCAATTTGAGGGAAATGAAGTCTCAAAATCTACATGACATTTGTCGTTTTCCCAAAAACAATATCGTAAATCTAAATATTTTGAGAGCTTTCTCCATCTAAATTGTTTGAGGACTCTTCCCGGAAGATGAATTCCAAGACTCGATATCTCCATATATTTTGACCAAAAAGGTGCTCATGACTTGTTCACAAAACTTAATTGTCTAAGAGTCTTGTCCTTATCAAGTTATATCGAAGTCACCGAGGTACCAAATTCAATTGGCAATTTGCAACATTTACGGTATCTCAACCTTTCCTATACTTCAATTAGAAGGTTGCACGATGAAGCCTTTACACTTTACAATTTGCAAACATTACTTTTATCATATTGTATGTTTTTTAATGAATTGTTAGAAAAAATAGAAAAGCTTACTAATTTGCATCATCTGGACATTAGCGAGCTGCTTTGAAGGAGATGCCCACACAAGTTACAAAGCTACGAGAACCTTTGGAAGTTTGAGTACCTTTGTGGTGGGAAAACAACCAGATGGATTGGGAATTAAAGAGTTGAAAAGGCTTCCCCATCTATAAGGCAAACTTTCCATTTCGAACTTACAAAATGTTGTTGATTCTATGGATGCTTTAGAGGCGAACTTGAAAAGGACAGAGAATATTGAGGAGTTAGTATTGAAATGGGATTGTGATGCTCAAGACTCACAAGCTGTGAAAAATATACTCAACATGTTGCAACCTTCAACAAATTTAAAGAGATTGACCATCAACCATTATGATGGCACTGAATTTCCTATTTGGGTGGGAGATTTGTCATTTATAAATATTACCTTTTTATGTTTGACTGATTGCAATAATTGTTTTTTCCTCCCACCATTTGGAGAACTACCTTCTCTCTCAGAGCTCTCGATTCAAGGAATGGCGTCCATACTTACACTTGGAGGTGAGTTCTATTGCAGCAAAGGAGAGCCCTCTTCATTTCAGCCATTTCCATCTTTGGAGATTCTTATATTTGAAAATATGCCTATTTGGGAGGAATGGACACTCTTTGAAGGTGAAGGTGAAAAGTTTCCTTTCCCTCGGCTCAAACATTTAAGTCTACATGATTGTCCTATGTTGAAGGGAGACATACCTGAAATCCTTCCATCCTTGACAAATGTTTCTATATCAAACTGCAGACAATTGGAAGTAAAATCAACAGCTTTACAATGGATCACATCTGTTGAAGAATTAAAAATTAAGCGAGGGGGACATGGGTTATTAGGAGCATTTGATCATTTCCCTCTGGACTCTTTGAAATCTCTAACAATTGAGAAGTGTGACAGCTTGCAGTGTTTGCCAAGAACAATAATGGGTAGCCATTGTCTTCAAATGTTGTCTCTCAAAGATATCCCATCAATCATGTCCTTCCCAATTGATGGTTTGCCCGCTTCTTTGCAACGCCTTGAAATTGGAAATTGTGAGAAATTAGAGTTCCTACCTCAGGATTCTTGGCAAAACTACACATCATCACTTGAAGCCTTGAGAATTACAAATAGTTGTCATTCCTTGAAATCTTTTCCATTAGGTTGTTTTCCCAAGCTTCAATGCCTTGACATTCACGATTGTCATAATCTGGAGAGCTTTGCACATGTTGGGGGGTCTGCTCTTTCCTTAAAATCACTTTCTTTTGAAAGGTGTGTAGAATTTACATCAATGTCAGAATTACACATTGACTCCCTTTCCAATCTTCAACACTTGTGTCTACATTTGGTTTCGAAGTTGGAATCACTGCCTCAAGGTGGTTTGCCTTCTAACTTGAGATCATTGACTATTTGGACCTACAGTGGGCTATCTTCTATACCAATTGAAGATTGGGGCTTTCAACGGCTGACCTCCCTCTCAACATTTTCTATTGCAAATGATGGAAGTGAAAGTATTTTGCATATTTTACTAAAGAATCAATTACTACCCACTTCTCTTGTGTATTTTAGCATCTATAATATCTTTAATCTTAAATTGTTAGAAGGAAAAGGGCTTCAACACCTTACTTCTCTTCAAGAGCTTTCCATTAGGTTTTGTCCAAACCTTGAATCCTTGCCAGAAGATGCATTTGTTACACCTGACTATCACCCAAGAGGGGGGTGAATTGGGTGTCAGATAAAATATTAGGAACTTTCAAAATCTTTTCGCAACTTCTAAATCAACAGTTAGATATTCAAATAATCATATATTGGAAATATAAGAGTTTAGGGAAGAGAATATGCAAAGCGTGATTTATTCTGTCGTTGGTCCAATCCACGATGACCTACGTCCAGTCCCCAGGCTCCTCCTGAGATTTTCAATCCACTATCTCCTTGTTTAACCGGGCACAAGAGAAAAGCCTTTACAATCTGATTACACGTTCTGTACTCGAAGTAATCCTCTCACTAGGATTCACTCCCCCTTACAACCGTAATCAATACACTGCTTGATTACACACACTGCACTTTCGAAGTAATCCTCTCCCTAGGATTCACTCCTTACAAGTTGTAATCAACACGGCGTGTTTCCCACTCAAGATCACCCAATCTTGAGTATCTCTCGAATAAGATGTTTACAAACAAATCTTCTCTCTCGAAGTGAATAAATAAACATTGAAGTACAATTCAAGATCATCTTACTCTCTACGGTAAACTATGTAAGCATTAAGAGAGAGTAAGTGAATATCGAGTATTGACATATTGAAGATGTAAGCTCGTGTCTCTGATTTTCTCCTATCTTTGAATGCTTCTCTATTTATACACATTCGTCTCTCGGCCGTTGTGTAATATTACCGTTGTGAATAGTAATCATTTTGAATATCGGTCCGTTGAGAGCATTTAAACATTCGCGCCTTCATTAAATGTGTTTGCCTACTTCTGCAGAATATGAGTCAGAATAATAGCTGGAATGTCTTCAACTGCTACACGCTTGCAATAAATGCTTCGACACATTGAAAAGCCTTTCGGTTGCATAATATCTTATTTCTTTAAAAAATAGAACCCTCCGAGGCTTTTCCCAAAATTACTTGCGGAGCTAGAAAGTATTGCTCGAGTAAGGTCCGAAAGTAATGTTGAAATAGTTCTTTGAAAATGAGTAAAATGACATTACTTGCGAAACGAGAGTGTGTTACTCGAGTAACTCCGGAAAGTAATGTTGAATAAATAAATTACTTGCGGAGATAAGAAGCCTTACTTGAGTAACATCTGAAAGTAATATGAATGAGCTTCATTTGAATATTCTCCATAGGCAACAGTATTTCTGACACGGTGATTCTTGAAGATGATGAACAGTGCTTCCTTTTCTTCAGCAGGTGTGTCAACTTCCAGAGGCCATATGTCTTGTAATTTAACTCCAAAATTAGAAAATTAAATATCCCTGGAAAGCTCTTCATGTCTTCTTTCCAATGAAAGAAGAATCACCTCAAAACACTTCATAGTTTCACCGTTATGATCTGATGAATGAAGACTGTTCTTGACCAGCATTTTCTGCAGCCTCCTGAACAGACTATCAACTTCAAAACATCATATCTCCTTCAATTGATCTCAGTTTTTTATATTCTTGATATTTTGGAAAAGGTATTTGAGTCTAGTTTCAAATGGCAGTTGTTTCAGCTCATTTGGATTTGTCTTTTGTGAGATACACTCAAAATACCAAAGCTTGGTCTGCTGTGTGACGTTGATTTCACTGTCATCTTCTAAAATTCATAGCTCCTTCATATGAACTCCTTTGGGCATAAATTTTATGTCAAAATGACGTGTTGTATGTCTAGTTTCATATGCCACTGGTTTCATCTCAATCCGATTCCTGGTTTGTGAGATATCATCGAAATACCAGAGCTCGCCCAAGTGAATCGTGAAACAGAGTCGAACAGAGTTGTTGGAACAGTAGCTTACTCGCATATCACATATTTTCTTACTCGAGTAATGCTATTTTCATATGCGAGAAAAAGAGGTAGAAGGTGAACTTCAACATAATTACGGTTTTGCCATTCAAAATGAATTTCAACGTAATTACAATTTTGCCATTAAAATGAATTTCAGCGTGGAGAGATCGGGAATGACTTGAGGCAATGTTTTTCTTGACTCGAGGCAACTCGAGAGGCAAGCAAATAACTGTAGCAGGCACATACAGATCCGTATGGCATTATTTATGTATACGTGGTACTATTCACGTATACGCTACTATTCATCTTGATGCTTCAAATAGCTTAATTTGACTCGAATTAAGCTATTCCAACTTTAAACTTGATCATAGAGACTTCCGAGTATCACAAGAACTTGAGTGTTGATATTCCCATTATATTGTGCAAGTTCTTCATTCTTTAGTCTCTTCTCTTCTTACGGATTATTCTTCATGATTCAACTTGGACTAATCTATATTAAACATGTTAGTTAGTCAATGTATATGATATAAACTTTTTGCTCTAGATAATGGCATCAATATAAGACATCATCAAAACTAATCATAACTAACAGCACTGCCATCCTCTCTCTTGTTGTTGGAAATCTGCAGATGTCCAAAATTAGAAGAGAGATATGATTATCAAAAAGGGAAACATTTGTCCAAGATCGCTCATATTCCCACCATCGAATTAATTGGAAAGACTATGATCGTTGATATGCTATGCATTCCTTCAAAAGGTGAGCTCTCTGCAAATTTCACAACAATTAAACATTTTTTAATATCTTTTAGTTTATACCTTTTTTTTTTTCCTTTTTCACAATGCACATGAAAATTATGATATATTCCCTTCCTGATCATCGAATTGATATCAACATTATAAGGCTACATCTTAACAACACATCAGTGCTTCTGCAACATTTTTCTAGGGGAAAAACTCTAAAAATTGTGAAACAAGTTGTTCAATTTTCCTTTGTATACAACAAAACATACGATTTATCAAAATAATAGTGGTACCATGATAATTGTTGTCTCAAAATTTAAAATTATAGCTTGCACATTAAATCTTTTGGCCAATATATACTTAAGATTTGAAATTATTTTTACTAAAAAAATAGAAAACATGTATTTTTCCACTGCCATACATACATGAGCACATGTTTGGTTGCAAAATGATATTTTCGTGTCACTTCGTAATTTTTTCAGATTCTTAGCTTTGTGGCAAAATTGGTACCGAAATCATTGAAACTCTGATTCTCTATTTTCAAAGTACATTCAAATCCATTCTCTATTTCATATTCGTGATTTTCTATTCTTGTGTTGCCGAGTTGATTTATGAAAGATTGAAAATCCATATATATATATATATATATATATATATATATTTTATAAAGGATTTCAAAGATTCCATAAACATTCTTTAGGTTGATAGTAAAGGTCATTGTCTTTTCTAAATTATTAATCACGATTTATAGTTCTTTTTAAAAAAATCTCTTGCTTTGTGCTCAAGAAGATATAAGATTCTAATTTGAACCTCAACCTCTATATTGGGGTCTAATTTTTCTACTCTTTAAGTGATCAGAAATATCCTATTTTTATATCCATTCATTTATTTACAAAAAGTAGAAGTTTGAATTAATTTTTTATATTTTTACGAATGCAGATTATTAAGATCTTTGTTCTTTGAAACTCTGGAATCACCAAAAAGCCTATTGAAGATGAACAAGACAAAGTACATTCAAATTAATCCTCGCTTCTCATTCACTGATTTGATTCATGAGAAGCTCATGTGAGTATCAACATTTTTCCTTAAAGCTTCAATAGGTTCATAAAAGTTTCATATACTTTTTAAGCTTCAGTTTCTTGTGTCTCCGTATCTCTTAGAAAATTTCTCTTTATTTGTACTTTGACGAGAGGATGTGTGAAATTTCTCTTTATTTGTACTGACGAGAGGATGTGTGATCTTATATTCCTACTCTCTCGGTTTCTCATTTTTAAACATATTGATTTTAATTATTTTTCCTGTTTGCCAATAGATTGAAAAGATTTAGAATTATTCGTTCTTCCTCTATATATATATATATATAGAACGATTCTTTCTTTATCTTACTCAATACCGGTCCACGATATAAAATCTAGTTAACAAATTTAGGTATAGTAAGGAAATTAGTTCTATTATTAGTTATTTATATGGTTGATTTTCCTAAAATACCATATTTATTATCTTTCTCCATGACTATCCTAAGAGAGAGACTCTTTAATGCTTACAATTAATAAGGATATTTTAGTAAAAAATTAAAAATTTGGAGTCAGTGTGTATTGATGTCTTATATTTAGGATCAAATCAAATTCCCAGCTAACTCATATATATATGTGTGTGTGTGTATATATATATATATTTTTTATGTAGGCATAATGACCCATGTAGGCATGAAGCCGTATGAATCATATGTACACTTGTCACATTTGTGGGTCTCCATTTTTATTACATGTCTTATTATTTGTTCATATTTCTTATAATTGTGTAAACAAGTATGATTAAAAAAAAAAAAAATCCCTTTTCGGTGACTTGATCTAAAATTTCAAAAAGGGAATGCCGTCGGCTTTGAATAAGCGAGCTTGGAGTATTTGAGTGCTTGGAGCATTTTAATTGCCTAGCTATTCAAAAGCAATTTATATAGCCAACTTATTTATTATTATTTTACACATTTCTTATTAGTTTGGGGTGATGAGTTGCCTAAAACTCCATGAAAAAATTTTAGAGCCGTGACTTGTTAGAATTTTAGGTATTTGCACGGTTTGTAAATTTTACATGGGATTGTAAATAAATTCTTATAATGGGAAAATTGCTTGAATATTTTTTTTAAGAGGACTGTATGTAGGTTAGGGGACCAAACTAGGATAATTCTTGTGGTGTTTAATTCTCTCTTCCTTTATCTCTAATTTATCAAATAACTTTTTTTTTTTTTGATACAAGAAGAGGAGGGAGGACCCTCAACCTAAGCCGTTAATGGAATCTACTTGCAACGTCTTGTCTTTATCCGAGAAAATCGGACAAGCAACCGAAGGAGGCATGGAAATAGTGATGACGGCCAAGCGCTTAGAGCTTGTTTCGCAACATAATTAGCAGCTAAATTCGCAGTTGTAGGAATCCAATGGAACTCAACCTCCCAATCCCTGAGTAACATACTCTTGATCTCAATTATGGCCGCAGCATCAGGATGGCTCAACTGGACAGGTTCTTGAATCAAAGTCACCACCGCCTCGGCATCAGTTTCAAGTACCACTCTCCTCTCTCCGGAGTCCCAACACAGCTTGAGACCAAATAAGACAACCCATAATTCAGCAAGGAGGCTATCAGCAGGTTTGTCAGCTTTAAACATGAATCCTTCCTTGAGGGCACATTGATCATCCCGAAGTACCCCACCACATGCCACTATGTGGTTCCGTGAGCAAGCCCCATCCATATTCATCTTTACCCAACCATGATGCGGAGGAGCCCATGCGGAAGAGTTAGGCTGAACAAAATTATCGTTCAAGTTAACGCCCTTCAGCATACTCCTGGCTTTTGACAAAGAGCTAAGAATTGAGTCAGCTTTAAATTTGATAGCCTCATTGCTAGAAGTGACGTTCTCAAAAATTCTAGCATTTTGTCGTTGCCGGAGAAGCCAACATACTTGTTGAAAAAAAAAAAATCCCTCCAACCCTCCTTTCCCCTGTTATGAAGAGTTCGAATGTTCTTTCTGAGCCAGGTTTCAATATCTAACTGGAAAAAGCTTGGCATAGAGGTTGGATCCACTACCTCCATCCATAGCTTCCTAGTCTCTGTGCAATCACGCAGAACATAGATCAAACTTTCAGATGCAGCTCCATAAAAGGAGCAACCACCATCAACCCCCAAACCTCTACGAACACGCACTTCATTAGTGAGAAGTTTATTATGGAGGGCGAGCGACATAATAGTTTTGCATCGTGGCAAAGTGTGTAGTTTCCAGATTCTTTGCCATGCTTGATCCTCCCCGATAGGGACCTGAGATAAAGATTGATATGCAGATCTGACAGTAAACTCCCCATGACGGTCATACTTCCACCATACACCGCCCGATGAAGAATCTAGAATGGTACCTGCAGCTACCTGAGGCCATGTCTTTTTAATACCCGACCAAGCATTGGACCCAAGACGATTGGGTTCAATATTAGGCATAAGGTCATCACCGCATCTATATTTACTTCGAACCACCCTCGCCCATAAATCATCACGTCGTTTGATAAGGTTCCACCCCAACTTCATCATGTACGCTTGATTCTGGCGGTGAAGATGCTTCAATCCAAGACCCCTATGCTTCTTAGGCTCACAAACGGTATCCCAAGACACAAGATGTGGCTTTCTTTTCTCAGGTGCTGATCCCCATAAAAAACTCCTATTCTGCTTTTCAATACCGTCACAAGTTGCTGTAGGTAAGGAAACGGTTTGCATAGTATATCCTGGAATGGCAGAAGTGACAGATGATACTAGTACGGACCTCCCAGCTAAGGATAATGAAGATGCTTTCCAACTAGACAGCCTGTTGCAAACTTTATCAACAAGGACTTGATAAGTGCGCGTAGTAACCCGCTCATGATGCAGAGGTACTCCAAGATACTTCCCAAGGTCAGGAGTCACTTGGAAACCCAAAATATTTCAAAGTTCGATCTTACGTAAATGGTTCACATTCTTGGAGAAGAAAACACGTGTCTTGGAAGCATTCACTTTTAAGCCTGATGCCATACAAAATGTATCAAGGCAATGCTTAACCTCCTCGGCTTGAAACACGAGATGGTTCAACAAATAACACAATGTCATCAGCAAAGAATAAATGTGATATTGGAGGGCCATTCTTACATAACTAGATAGGTCTCCAAGCTCCGTTTCCAATACTTTCTTGAATTAAGTGAGCCAATCGTTCCATACAGATAACAAAAAGATATGGTGAAAGAGGATCACCCTGTCGAACATCCCTAGTTGGGGTAAAAGATCCTGCTCTTTCCCCATTCCATAAAAGCTGCATAGTTGGAGTAGAAACACAACTAAAAATGACATTAATTAAAGAGCTAGGTAGGTTGAGATCGCTTAGATAGTCTCAAAGGAAAAACCAGTTTACGCTATCATAAGCTTTCTCCAAATCAATTTTAATAGCCATATAACCATGTTTCCCCCGTAGGTTTCGCATCGAATGAATAACCTCCTGGGCGACTATGATATTGTCTGAGCTGTGTCTTCCAGGGACAAAACTACATTGATGGGGACTAATGATTTTTGGCAACACCACTTTGATTCTGTTTGCAATGACTTTAGTAATAATCTTGAAAATCTCATTGCATAGGCTAATAGGCCTAAAATCCTGTACGACTTCCGGATTGTCTTTCTTTGGAATAAGCACAATTAACGTATCATTGATAGATTTAATTTGAGTTGGGGAAGACCATAGAGACTTAATAAATTCGCATATGGAGTTACCCACTACCTGCCATTGGTTCTGGTAGAACAAAGCATTCAAACCATCAGGCCCTGGCGCCTTTAAAGCTCCCATACTAAAGACGGCATCCTTTATCAAATAACTTTAGTTACAAATTTCATCTCATAACACAATTTCCTAATGTTTTAAATTGAATATAATAAGATCATAACATGAAACTCCAACTAAATAGAAAAATTACTTATAAATAACATATACTATGCTAACAAATTATTTAGGGTAAAGGTGCAAAAATGCACATGAATTCTCAAAATGGGTGCAAAAATACCATCCCATTAGATTCCTTTAACTACAATGTGAAAATACCAAAATGCCCCAACTGAAAAGGAAAATACCCTCCCATCTCAGAATCAAACCTAGAACCATAGAACCATGCCGGATTCAACGTACTTCACGGCAAACCAGTAAAAGATCAAGCACGGGATTGAATTTGCAGCAAAATAAGAGATGCAGTACAGGTGGAGACACTAGATTCCCTCCAATAAATTATGGTTCACTTTTTGCAAGAGATCGCTAAAATAAGAGATGGCGAAAAGATAAAGAAATGGATCCGACTTAACCGACCTATTACCATCCGAGTTCGTGGCGTTGGGATGCTATTTTTGGCCATCGATGTCACCGTTCCTGACGGATCAAGCTCCATGGGTGCTTGATCCATATCTTCATGCGTTGTCACCTTTTCTGGGTTTTGGTCATGCTTCTCCCATTTTTTTCCTAGATCTGGACTTTGCAGCCTTCCATTTTGAGCTCTTGTGTGCCCGTTTAAGCATTCTCTATGATTTGCCTATTTGCTTGCTCTTCCCTCTAATTCTTCTTCGTCCTACATTAGAATCTTGGGAGAAGGAGATAGAGTTGCACCGTCGCTACTGGTGGAGGGTGCGCCATCGCCGTTGGTGGAAGATCCCTCTGCCGTTGTCTGCATCACATCTGAGAAGGAAATGGGGTGAAGGGACGAAGGCAACTCCAGATTTCAGCAAGGGTAGTAAAGGAAATTAAAAAGACCTAGGCTTTTTTGTTTTTTTAATTGGGTGGGGCCCACCATAAAGATAACGGTAGTTACACTATTTTAACGGTGATGGTATTTTTGCTCTGGTTTGAAAGTTTTTGGGTATTTTTGCACTCAAAAAAAGTACTTGGTGTTGAGCGCTCCTCAAGATAAAGCACATGTGTATTTTAGCACATTAACCCAATTATTTATTGTGGCTTGCAAACTAAAAGTTAAAAAAATTAATTACACTAGTGCAAAAAAAGGCTTTAAGACCGCCTCATTTAGAGCGGACAATGGACACCCGGTCTTAAAGGAATGGCCGGTGGCGAGTTCCGTAAATATAAAGAACTTCTTGCACTTAGGACAAATTTTTCACCGCTCTTAAAAACATTATTGAGACCAACTAAAATACAACCGGTCTTAAAAATTGAACTGAAATTTCAATTACTTTCTAAATATATCTCATATAGTCGTACTTATATTTTACGCGGTAAAACATAATAAGGAAAAATTTAAATATAAAAAGTCTAAAGTTTTAAGACCGAACTTATCAAGAAGACGGTCTTAAAAGTTTTCTTTCAAAACCTAGGACATATGATACTTCCGGTACGAAAAAGTTCATTAATATTAAGACCGGCGTTTTAAAAGGAACGGTCTTAAAGGTTAAACTTTTAAGATCGGACGTTTAATATGGCCGGGATTAATGTAAATATTAAGACCGTCTCTTTTTCATCCGGTCTTAAAAATCCACGCAAGTTATACATTTCTTCGCGTGAAAGCTTTTGTTACTCTATGGAGAACCTCATTCACGTTCGAAACCCTTCTGTTGCATTACCTCTCTTCCTCGCCCACGTACCATCAGCCCCTGTTACTCTCTCATTTGCTCGGGCATTCCTCTCTTCTGTCTCAAAAATGGACGGTGAAAGCGAATCTATTCGTGTTCGGCAACGCCGTTCTGGTGTGGCGGGTGTGAGTGAGTGAACGAACCCTCTTCATCTCACAATGAGGCTCGTAATCGCCACACGCCGTGGTAGAAGAGGCACACGAATGATGGATGTGACCCTAAGTCGGACTACCGGGTCAAAGCTCGAGATTCGAGTTTAATGCAAGGTTGGAACTGTCGGTCCTAATAAAAGCAAATATAATAGTTTTGTCGGTTTGTCAGCATGACAAGGTTAGCATCTTGACGGATGAGTGGAAAAGTGTGGACTCTAAGAATGTAAAGGATCCTATTTGGGAGACTATCGGGTTACATCTGTTGTCACTTTACGTCGGAAGTTGAAAGACAAGACATTGTCTTATTGTGCTGATCGGTGGAGGAAGTTTAAGACCTTTCTCGCTAACACGTATATTTTCTCGAGGTTCCGCCTTTGCCAAACATCCTTGGGAAGTTTACACATTTATTGATGAACGAATTTGGCGACAATTTGTTCTTTGCGGACCACTCTGAAAGCTCGGTGAGTTTATATTTAGTTTTGTTTTCCCTTTTGTTTGCTTATTAACTTTTGTGCGGATATGTGAATGTTATTGTGTTCATGTAATCTGTTAGTTATAGAATGGTTCGGTGTGTGAATAGAAGTATACATTTCTGCCTTTGTCTATGCAAGTCGATATGTCAACCACGAAAAGGTAAATTACGATGAGAAGGTATTAATTGTGTAATGGTTTGTCTTGCAAAGGAGGAAATGAATAGTCTTAAAAGGGGGAAACTTTATATACCCAATTGTTACTATCTAATGGGCTGATCCCCTTTGGATGCCTTAAAAAGGATCAAGTTTGTATTACGTAAGCCTTTGTCTATGCAAGTCGATATGTCAACCACGAAAAGGTAAATTTCTTGATGAGAAGGTATTAATTGTGTAATGGTTTGTCTTGCAAAGGAGGAAATGAATAGTCTTAAAAGGGGAAACTTTATATCAAGTTACTATCTAATTGATCCCATTTGGATGCCTTAAAAAGGATCAAGTTTGTATTATTTGTAAGCATAATTCTCTTTTGTTTCTTAACCTATCTATCTAGCTAGCACTACAAAACATAGCTCCAATTTCTTATACAATTCTACATCTTCCTTAAATAAAATGTTGAAACTTGATGAAGTGAAGAATTTGACTCTTGTTTGATTGACGTTCATATGAAGCGAAGTTCTCTAATTTTTGTTAGTGACATGCATGGCTGGAATTCATAATTAATAGATGTTTTCAATCTGATTCACGAGAAAAGAAGGGAACAAGCACGGGAGATAGGTAGAAAGAATGATTGCCCTCATAGGGCTTCTCGCGGTGGATATCAAAAGGCCGAAAAAGATTTGATGGCGGCCAAGCGGAAGAGATTGGATGATGAAGCGAGAATCAATCCTTACGTGATACATGCTCCTCCATCTCCAATACGTCGCGAGGAGTTGTGGTTGCATATTCGGCAAAAGCCAAGCGGCGCCTACAAGAGTGAACAAACTCGTCTAGTTCTTTGAAAGAATTGTAAGTATCGTTATTGTTATTTTTAGTTACTAAACATGTTTCATTACTAAGCTTCTCGTTATCGTATCTTACGGGAAGATCTTAAAAAGAAAGAAGCGAGAGGGATCTTTTGTGTCGGACGGGAGGAATGATGTTCGGCCGTTGCGGCCGGAAAAGCCGGATCACCGGGGCGTGTAAGGGGGATTGGAGGACGGGTAGGCATAAAGCAAGTCTTTGGTACATCCAAATGCCATAGACAAAGTATGGTTACCGGGAGGAGATGGACCAGGCGGGCTGCTAATAAAGCTTCAATGGCTTGCAATGTTTCAATCCGAGATGAGCCGGATGAAGGAGGAGCTGAGTCGGTGAGGCTGCTTTTGAGCAATCATCCGAGAGACCGAGTGTTCCCTTCACACACTCACTGCAAGCGTAACGCGAGCACTAGAGGAGCTGCATTGTTGGACGATCGAGCAACCTTGTGACCTTTATGTGGAGGATCCGATCATCATGATGGACGATTATTGGTTGCAAAAGGGACATTCACAACTTGGGATCTTGTACACCACCAACAAATGCGATGATGAAGTCGAGTGTCGGTTGAAAAGGTGATCATTGATGCACGGCTCCTCTCCAAGCGATGAGATGAAGCTTGTGAGTGATGTCAAGGAACCTTCATCCCTTGGCCGGTGAAGCTTGTACATGTCTCTCTTGCTCTGAAGCTTCAACCCCTCCTCCTCAAGTTCCATCCCCTCGTCAAGCTCCATCCCCTCCTCAAGCTCTATCCCCTCTCAAGCTCTATCCCCTCTTGCTAAGTTGGCTTTGCCCGAGGGAAAAAATATCCGATTGATGAAGAGTGGATATTTTAAGGATAAAGCGTGGCTTGCTTGATGAAGTACTAGGCGTCCCTCATCCTATGCCCGTTCAAGTTGACACCGTTGATGTTGAGTCCTGCTTTGCTTCCTCGACGGGAGCTTGCGATGCGGTTGTTAGAATTTTTATGAAGTAAGTATCTTTGTCTATGAGTACATCATTTAAATGCATCGTTTAGACATACATACATATATACTAATTTTTGATCGATGTCATTATGGTAGGTTCTTGCATCATGAATTGGTTCAAAGGTGCGGGATCAACGATTTTGGATTCTTGTGCCCTGTCTATTCAAGTCAAACAACCATGAAGGAGAGAAAGAGTACATATCAAAGAGGTTGTGTGAAGTGAAAAGAAAGTTGTACTTTTATCCATTCTTCCACAGGTACATATCAAAAATCTTGTCCGCAATTCACTTAATTCTGCTACATATATCTTGAGTATAGTTTCTTGATGTGAATTTTCAGCCATTTTTGGCGATTGGTCCTCATGTGCATGGAGGAGCATAAAGTTATCTTCTTATGCTCCACTCACGTTGAGCCATTGCCTACGTTGGTGCGAGACCATCAACGAGTAAGCATGTCATTTTGATTCTCTTGTCGACATCTCTGTGTGAATTTTAAGTGAATCATTGATAAATTTGTGATTTTGATGATAGTGCCATGAGGACCTTCCAAAGAGTAGAAAAGAAAAGGCGTGGTACTCGGGACAAAGACCCCATATGGTACGGACCGAGGTTGGTACAATATTTGTAGCTTGCCTTGTGAACTTGGTCATTGAGCTATATATATATATGCTCTTATATATATTTCTTGTTCTTTTTAGACCCGTCGGCAACCACGAGCGTCCAACTTATGTGGCCGGTACATCATGAAACACATGTATGATATTACCACGAGGGGATACTAAATTAAGCGCAAAGGTAAATGTATTTGATGTTACATATTATGCAAGTTAATTCAGTTTAAAGCTACTTGTTACAAATGAAATATGCACGCAAGTTAATTCGATTCTTTGTCTTTGATGTTACGAGATGTTTCAATGCAAAACTCCCTTTTCGATGATGAAGCTGGAGCACATACGCAATGTGTTTTGTGAATATCTGTATGGTCGATCTTAGAGTCAGAAAAATGACAATAATTAATGTCCTAAATTCATTTGTAAGTATAATCGTAGCAACAATAATCGATCTTTGTAAATTTGTTTATTTTTTTGAACAATTCATTTGTAAATATACATAGGCAATGTAAAATTCAATAAATAAATTTAGTTAATTTTTCGAACAATTTTCTTGTGTCCATTTTGGGTTTCGAATGTATTATTGGATGGTGGATATAGCTATTTAATTTAGTGTTTGAAATCGAGACTTTTAGGACCGTTCATTAACGGCATGTCGGTCTTAAAGGTCGTAAAAATCTTCGGTGTAAAAAGTATGAGACTTTTAGGACCGTATATTGCTTTAGTGTCGCTCTAAAAGCTTAAAAAACCACATGAACTTTTAGGTCGGACGTATTATAAAAGGTCGGTCTTAAAAGTCGCCCGCTTAACTTTTAGGACCGTATTTTTATAAATAATCGGTCTTAAAAGTCCTTTGGTTACAAGTCTGCTTAACTTTTAGGACCGTATGTTGTTATTTGTGCGATCTTAAAAGTCAATCACCTTTAAATACCCCTTTTCAGACAAATTAAATGGATAGGGTTGAAGACAACCGAGGTTACGGCGTTACGCTCAAGCTAGGTCCTTCTTTATCATCGTTTTTACCTCTCCATGTGTAGAGCGCAGCATTATCGGTGTCCCTTTTATTTTGTCTTTTGTCTTTTTGTCGGAAAAAGAAGGAAGATAATGAAAAGGACACTTTGTTTCTAACATGGGGAGGTAAAACAAAGCGTCAACGAAGGTCCAACCTTGAGAAGAATAGTCACTTTGTTTGTTCTTATCCGAATAAGGTAAAAGCTCCTTTTTTTTGTATGTTCTTAACTGTATTCTGTGAATTTTTGTTGTTGGATTTACACGAGGACAATGTTTTGTTTGTTTCCTTTTTGTCGGAAAAAGAAAGACGATAATGAAAAGGACAAGAGGCAATCGGATATGGAAACCAAAGTGACAAAAATGGCGGTGTTTTTAGGACCGTCGATTTACTAACTAAAGTCTTCGTTCTTTTATTTTAGGTTTTTTAGTACTGCCATTATCCATCCTTCATAGTTGCCTTGTTTATTGCTTTCCGGGTTCGAGATAATGGGATAAAGTACTAAACTCGCACGAGAACAAAATTTAAAAATATTTTATTTACTAATTTTTTTACGCTGCCCTATAGGGGCAGCGATCACAAAAAAAAATCAAAATAAAAAAGCAACAAAAAAAAACTAATCCCTCTCGTAGTCGGAGAGGGAGGGGGCGTCGGAGTCGTCGGAGTTGTCGGAGTCGTCGGAGTCGTCTTCAGCGGGATCGTACTTCACGTCATTGGCGTGGAGTACCATGTTGGCTTGTTGTTCATGGTATGAGCAAGCTGAACCAATTGGCCCAAATGTCGATCGATTTGATCGACGCGGGCCTGATGGCACCAAGCGCTTCACGGTCGGATTTGGAGGAGGCGGTGGCGGAGGGGGCTGAGGTTGAAGAGGAGGAGGAGGAAACGGAGGACTGGGGGAGTAGCCATTACGGTGGGGGCTGAGGTTGAAGAGGAGGAGGAGGAAACGGAGGACAGGGGGGAGAAGAATGTGAAGAAAGTACGGTAACAACGGGTTTAAATAGAGAACCCATCTGAACAATGTGAAACGCGGAAACTTTAATGAGGAGACGCATTGTTCATCAGAATACGAGGAGACGCATTGTTCATCAGAATACGAGGAGACGCCTAGTTGGGAAGTTTATCTGGAAGCCGAAGAGACTCTGCATCATTCATTTGAGCAGTGTGTAAGTACTGGGTAAATGATAAAAGGTCGGTCTTAAAAGTAAGACTTTTAGGACCGGACTTATTATAAAAGATCGGTCTAAATAATAGAATTTTATACCGCATACCTATAAGTACCGGGTTAATGATAAAAGGTCGGTCTTAAAAGTAATTTAGACTTTTAGGACCGGATATTTTAAAAAATGTCGGTCTTAAAATAAAATGAATTGCAAAAATATTAAATAATGGAATTTTATACCGCGTACCTATAACTCCTTATTAATTCCTCACTACCTCGTAACTCCAAACTACGTACGTGGCTATCGAACGGCTCTACGCCTTTATTAATTAACTCCTCATACCTCTCCCCTTATTTGCTCAAACCATGGTTAGATTCAAGAGAACCGCTCGTAGGGGTGCTCTTAGTCGTGATGCTCGTGCCTTCCGTCGATCGTTATACGGTGCGCCTCCTCCATCGAGAGTCCGTCCTATTGTGACGAGAAGAGTCTCGGGTCGTTGGACCCATTGTTATTTCTTCGGATGATGAAGAGGTTCCCGCTCCCCCTCTCCAACCTCTTGGCCCCACCGCGACTACTACTGACCCCTCTCATCTTTCCTCTAATGAAGCATTGTGGCTGAATCGAGTAAGACAGAAACTTGCTGATCTCCGGCGGGAAATTAATGTTGTTCACGCCGAAATCGCCAAGGCTTTGGAGGATAATAAGCTTTAGGAGATGTTTAGTCAGATTCTTGTTTTTGATAATTTTCTGCTTGTTTTTCTTTTGTATTTTTTCTTGTGTACGTGCATATGCAAGTAATATATGTAATTAAAGAAACTCAGTTTTCCTTTAATTTTTATTCATTCGATTCTTTGCGCTCGCCAAATCCTTTTTAGAAATCACAAAAACGAGGAATTTTAGGACCGGAGTATTATAAAACGGCGGTCTTAAAAAATTTTATATATAGAACCGTCTCCTTTTAATGAACCGGTTTAATTGTCTCAATTTAGGTCGGAGTATTATAAAACTCCGGTCTTAATAAAATCCCAAATATAAAACATGTCTCGCTACGTCGCGCGGAATATTAAATTTCCCCTCTACGAACTTCTCTTGTCGCGCCTAAAGTGTTACTCGGGTTACGTCGCCACGTCGCGGTTCGCGTTGCTCTCTCGACAATCACTTTACGGTTCCTTAGCTAAACGTCTATAGACCAAAGTTTGTAAGAGGTGTTTCGGTTATATAACTTTATGATTTTCTGCTCATCGTTGGGTTTTTCTGGGTTGAGCGAAATCGATCAAATGTTCTTGTGGGTTTTGTGTTGTTAATGGATATTGTATTTTGAAGATTATAATTGCACTTTAGACCTACCCAACTGACCAATAAATGTTTTTAGGGTACTCTTTACATGCGCAACATCAACGTTCGTGGCGGGAGAAGAAAGACTAAGCAAACGCATTTGAATTTATATGATACGGTGAGTCCACAAGACCTTCACGCGATGCATTTAATTTCCTCGTCATGCATTTATTTTGGTTCTTGGATTCAACTGCGATACATTTATGACCAAAAGTGATTCTTCGTTCTGCATTTAATGAGCAAGTTTATCCGGAAAAAAAAAAAAAAAAAGACATAGACATTTGAGCATATATATGTATGTTAAATCTTTCCGTCTATATATATAGGAATTCTACTATGGATCACGGTTGGATAAATGCTAAACGGACGAGTGTTGAATATCGAGAATGGGGTGAGGGACTTTATAAAATTTGCTAAACAAAATGCCCATCTTTGAGGGTGGGAAGTTTTATTGCCCTTGTGTAAAATGTTTGAATGAGAGGCGACTAAGTCGAAGTTATACACACACATTTAATTTGTGAAGGAATTTGTAAGACTTATACGGTATGGGTATGGCATGGTGAAAAAATACCAAGTGGGTCTCAACATAGGGAAGTGGCCTTTGATGATAATGACACGGATATGGATGATCACATAGAGGACATTATCCGTGATGTAGGAGAAGAGGCTTTTCATCAATCACATGCATATGGTAATATGTGCGGTGATGCGAGACCCCTCTATCCGTGGGTGTAAAAAATACCAATTGTTGAACATTGTATTGAAATTGGTAAGCTTGAAGGCACGTCATGGATGGAGCGACAAGAGTTTTCAGAAATGCTTGAGGCTTTTAAGGACATGCTTCCGGATGATAATGTGTTGCCGCATCGATACTATGATGCTAAGAAAATACTTTGTCTTTGGGGATGGAGTACAAAAAGATCCATGCATGCCGAATGATTGCGTGTTGTATAGAAAAGAGTTTGAAGAGGAGGGAATTGTCGAAATGTGAAACCCCAAGGTACAAGTCAAATAAGGGGCACAAAAGTGTTGTGGTATCTTCCAATCATACCAAGGTTCAAGCGGTTGTTTGCGAATGAAAATGATGCAAAAAATTTGAGGTGGCATGCGAGATGAGAGGATTTCGATGGAAAGCTTCGACATCCGGCCGATTCTTCTCAATGGAAGAAAATCGATCAATTATTTCCGAACGGCGAAGAACCTAGGAACCTTAGGCTTGCCCTTAGCACGGATGGCATGAATCCATATGGAAGCCTTAGCGGCATACATAGTTCATGGCTGTACTACTGCGATTATTTACAACTTATCTCCAATGTTATGCATGAAACGAAAGTACATCATCTTGTCTATGTTGATTTCGGGACCGAAACAACCGGAAATGACATTGATGTTTACCTTGACCCTTGATCGAAGACTTGAAGGAGTTGTGGGCGGAAGGTGTTGATGTTTTTGACTCTTTCAAGAAGGAGGTGTTTAAAATGCGAGCCATGATATTTTGTACTATAAACGACTTCCCGGCATATGGGAACTTGTCGGGGTATAGTGTAAAAGGCCATAAAGCATGTCGGTTTGTGAAGAAGGCACACGCTACCATCAACTTCAACATGGAAGAAAGACGGTTTATCTTGGACATAGGAGATTTCTTAGACGGGGCCACCCATATCGTCGATTGAAGAAAGCCCTTTTTGGTGGCCAAGAGTATGAAGATGCTCGGTGGCATTGGTTGGGAGCAAGTTTATGAAAAGGTGAAAAATATCAATGTCGTATTCGGTAAGGCGCAAAGAGTAGAAAAGAAACAAATATATGGAAAAAGAGATCTGTATTCTTGATCTTCCATATTGGCGCAATCTTGATGTGAGACACGGTATTGATGTCATGCATGTGGAGAAAAACGTATGTGATAGTATTGTCGGCACGCTTCTCAACATACAAGGTAGTTCCAAGGATGGTGTGAAGGCAAGATTGGATCGATAGCAATGGGAATACGCGAAGAGTTACATCCAAGGCCAGATGGGAAGAGAACTTATTGTCCCCGGCTTCTCATACTTTGTCTAAGGATGAAAGCGAAGTTTTGTGAGTGTTTACATGGCACAAAAGTTCCCACGGGGTATTCTTCAAATTTGAAGAGGCTTGTATCGATGAAGGACTTGAAATTAGTAGGCCAAAAGTCTCATGATTGTCATGTCTTGATGCAACGACTACTCCCGATAGCTATTCGAGGCATCGCCGAATATGATCTTCGGGTCGTTTTGACTAGACTTTGTGTCTTCTTCAATGCGCTTTGTGGTAAAGTTTTCGAGATTGAAAAGTTGGATGAATTGGAGAATGAAGGATATCTTATCTTGTGCCACCTTGAGAAGCTTTTTGTTCCTACATTTTTTGACATCATGGTTCATCTAATTGTTCATCTAGTGAGGGAGATAAAGATGTGCGGCCCTATCCATTTACGGTGGATGTACCCAATTGAAAGATCTATGAAATTCCTAAAAGGGTACGTGAAGAACGCATACCGGCCGAAGCATCGATTGTTCATAAATATGTTTACGAAGAAGCCATGGAATTTTGTCAAGATTATTTGGCCAAAGTAAGACATATTGGGCTTCCAAAACGTCGGCATGCGATGGGGGTAGACGAGGGGCTTCCGTAAAGAGTGTGGATCGATGAATTGTCATAAGTCCACTTATACATCTTGAATAACGTCGATGAAGTTCAAGCCGGCATAGCTGCACATAAAGCATTTGTAAGGAAAGAAAATCATCGAATGGTGAACAAAGGTTGATTAGGGAGCATAACGAGAACTTTTGCAAAGCTGGTTCAAACAAAAGGTCGAGGGAGAGGAATGTGTTTACGATACAATCAAATGGTTAGCGAGGTGGTCACGAGGTTGATGTCATAAGTTGGAATTCGTATGTGATCAATGGTTATACATTTTACACGAAGTCCCTAGATGATACGAGCACGGTCGAACGGTGGTGTTATGTTAGAGGCTGAATCTATGCACTTCTCCGGTTCGAAAGACAAGAGCCCTTTATTGGCGGTCATGCCATATTATGGGGTTATTGAAGAGATTTGGGAGGTGGACTATGTGAAAATTAGATTTCCCATTTTCAAATGCAAGTGGGTTAATGTCAATAATGGTGTTCGGATCGATCGGCTAGGATTTACATTAGTCGATGTCAATGGTAGAAGTTTTGGAGATGAACCTTTTATTATGGCGGACCGAGGCAAAACAAGTGTTCTATATCACTTAGATCAAGAAAATAAAATGTGGTGCGTAGCCCTCCAAGGAAAGAGGGTCATTGATATTGATGAGGAAATGAATTCAAATTATGGTATTCACGAGAGTACTCCTTTTTCAAGGGTCTAGGACATGAGCGAAGAAGATGAAGCGGATAATGAACCCGGCATAAGAAGTGATCATCAAGAAGGGATATGGGAAGATATCACTTTATAAAAGAGTCAATTCATAAGGTAATATTCATATGCAGATTTCTTTGAAGACTTTAAGGCTTTAACTATATATATTATATTCCTTCTATCTATGTTCATAGTTAATGTCACTTTGACTATGAATTTTGTTCTTGTTTTATTTTTGTGGCGGGATCCGATCCAAATGGGCATGTTATATAAGAGGATGTTACGTTGTTGGGTGGGGGAATCGAGATGAAGGCATGGTGAATATTATTTTGGGCGCATGTATGTTGTACTTGTAACTTATTGTATTTGTAAGTAAGTTATCTTATTGTATGAATTAATTTAGGTGTTGTAGTCATAGTAATCATTAATTAAGAGGCCAAATAGCTCATGGTGAATAATATTTGTATTCTTTTTCCAATTCAATTTATTCAAATAATTGTTCATAGCTTGTAGCTTAAAGTATCGAATTTTATGTCTTTGGATTGGGTGGTGGATTGTGTGTATATATATATAATCGGGAAGAACGGCGGGGAAAAATTCGGGAAAATTTAGGCCGGAAATAATAAGCCGGTCTTAAATGTTCACTTATTAAGACCGGATGTAATTATATGACCGGTCTTAAAGGTCGGGACGACTTTTGAGTTTTGATATTAAACTAGGTCTTAAAAGTTGGTCTTTTAAGACGGTCTATTTAGACGTCCGGTCTTAAATCAAAATCTTTAAGACCGGATGTTTTTATCATCCACTCTTGAAAGTCGAGTCCTTTAAGACCGTGTGTAATTAGTCGTGTGGTCTTAGAAGCCGCTATTTTTCAGACCGTATGTGTCTTGTCGGTCTTATAATTACGATCTTTTAAGAGCGGCCTATTTTTTGTCGGTCTTAAAAGTTGAGCATTAGGATCGAACAAAAAATATTTCGGCTTCATTTAGTACAACTTTTTAAGACCCAAGTTTTTAAATGTCGGTCTTAAAAGAGTTTCTTTAAGACCGGTTGAGTGGTCTTAAATGGTCATTCAAAAAAAAAAAAAAAAAAAATCAAGGTAAGTCCCCAATCCACTTTATCTTCTAAATTTATAATTCTTACTCCAAGATATATCTATTTTCTTTTTACCAAGACTTTTTTGAATACTGTCCTTATTTTTTAGTGACTTGATCTAAAATTTCATTAAGCAGAATGTCATTGGCTTTCAATAAACAGAGCAATGACCGAGAGTCTATCGAAAATGTCATATGTCACGTAATACTTATAATTAAAACTAAAGAAAAAACTAACATGCATTTGAATCCGATGAAGTAATTTATCAACCCACGTGAAACAGAGTCACGGTCCAAAGTCCATTTATGTTATGCAGCAAATATTATGTTAAATTTTTGTTCAGCTTTCTTGAAATTTTGTATGATAAAAATTTTGCAGACTTTCACTGATCTGCCTTTTTCCTTGAGGGTTCTGTGGCCCCACCGTCTCAAGATTGGTATTTCGATTTGCTATCCTAGCTTGTATGAGGCTCCGTTGTTTTTATTAATTTCAACGTTTTTAATTTAATATAATCATCGTATGAAGCTTCAAGTGAACAGAAATATCTTATCTTTATATTTACAGATTACATATAAAGAACAAAGTTAAAATTTGACTGATTTTTTCCCCCTTCTCGGATGTTGCCTTTTTCTAAAAGGACTTGATATAAAATTTCATAAGTAGAATGTCACATTTTAGGTGTCAATAAGCAGAGCAATGACCAAATGCTTGTTGAAGATGTCACATTTTAGGTAATGCATTCTGATAGAACTGACCACTTTTTAACTACTGTGATTGAAAGCTTTAAGGTGTTGTTTGAATTTAATCTAATATTGTGTTTTAATGAACCATGTCAAAATAGGTGAGGGAACTTGTTGAATTGCTCTGTTTTGAAGAACAGAGTTATATGAGAAGCAGGGAAAGGCAGGTAAGAAAGCTAATTCAAGGGTCACTATTTTACTATTTTACCTCATCATTAATACTAGTACTAAATAAAATCTATAGGAACCACTTTAAGAGTTATAGGAAAAAATTATCAATGGCCACTATTTTTCTGTATGTTACCATAAAAGAAGCATTGCTTTGTTGCTCATACTATTTCTTCAGGTTTCAATGTTAACAATTGGCATGGGGCAGAACTGAATTCCCTCCTCAATTGCTATTTTACTTCAGCAACAATAAGAACAACAAATTAAGGTATGATAGATTTATCATTAAATTAAGCTCAATTATTGAGATTAGTTTTTTTTTTTAAAAAAATAACACTTTACTTTTTATGGACATCACTATGTATTGAATAATTCTCCTCTTGCAAATTTTAGATGCTCATTTTAGTATACTTAGATAGTGACTTCAAATGGATATGATATTTTGTTTTCATAACTCAATTCAAATGATGGATTTGCAGTGTTTTTCTTGAGTTGAGCTAAGGGTTGGTAAGAAACTATAAAGGACCCTCTCTGTTCATATAGATAGTCTTGTAATTTTGAATTCAGAATGTTTTCTTACATATTCCACTATCAATATATTTTTTACTGACTTCTACTGATATACAATTTGTACTTGAATATTTTTGTGAAATACCTTCCAAATTTTGGTATTTCAAGGTAAATCAACAAATTTGGTTTATGTGAGTCTCATTGTTTAATTTACTAATTCCCATGAATTAAGAATCAAATCTCTAAATGTTAGCCTATTGGTAATAATATTTGATGATAACAAATTACCTTAAAATTATTTCAAACGATAATTGATTTGTTTTTGGAAATGAATCCTGATTATTCATGTGTCTTTATTGCAAAATCAAGGAACAAATGACGTATGTTGAAGAATATTGATTTGCAAAATCAAGGAGGAGCATTTAATCAACGTTCATTTTAGGTTAATTGTGTACTTCCTCAATGTCGTTGTTGAAATTTTAGTGAGTGCTTAGACTGTTCTCACTACCTTGCCATTCAAGAGCAATATATATTGCTAAAATACTTTTTACGTATATGTTGTATTAGTTCAGGGTGAACTGTGTAAAATTCTAGGTACTAATTATGAGTAGGTTGTGTAAAAAATGTAGACTTGTAACTTGTTAGAGTTGTAGACGAGCTTACCGTTTTGGATGCGGCTTGCGTCCGATGCCTCATTTCCTCCGCTGCCGTCCTATACCTAAAGTGGCGTCGTTTTGGAGCAAAATAATGAGCAAGTCCCCCTCTTTAAAAAAAAAAAAAATCGGGATTATTTGAATAGTACTAAAAAGATATTTCAGAATTCTAAGCGCTTTAACTCTTTTGAAAAAATATTTCATGATCTTAAAAAATTATTTTAGTATCTTTAAAAAATATTTCATGGGGTTGATTGGTACTAACAAGATACTTTAGGATCTTGAATGGTGAAAAAAATACCTCATGAAATTGGAAAATTATTTTAGGATCTTCAAAAAAATTTACTCAATTATATTTTTAGTACCAAGCAAGACTGCGAAATATTTTTTGAAGATCCTAAAATAATTTTCCAATATCATAAGGTATTTTTTTTCAGTACCATTCAAAAGTATCTTAAAGTATCTTGTTCGTACCAATCGGTCCATGAAATATTTTTTAAAGATACTAAAATAATTTTTAAGATCATGAAATATTTTTTCAAAATAGAGTTAGAATTCTGAAATATCTTTTTGGTACTATTCGGTGTCTGATTTTTTTTTTTTTTTTTTTTTTTTTTTTTAGAGAGGGGGACTTGCTCATTATTTTGCTCCAAAACGACGCCACTTTAGGTATAGGACGGCGGAGGAAATGAGCATCGGACACAAGCCGCATCCTTATTGTTTTATAGGGATTGTAATTGAATTTTTATAATGGTAAAATCTCTTGAGCATTTTTCAAGATAACTGAACCAGCATATAACTTTGTTTAGTTCAATTTATCACTAATTTATCAACTAACTTTGTTTAGTTGCATGTTTCATCTCACGCTTCAAACAGTCTTATAGTATTTTGAATTCATTATAATAAATCATTACATGAAACTTCAGTTAAACAGAAATATTACTTATAAAAAAACTTATCTTATTCCAACAAAAAATTTCTTGAAAAACAGTCCATCCAGATTTAGTGAAATTATCTCTACTATTGACTTCTTTTTGAAACGCTCATGTCCATGTCAAAGGGATTTTTTCTTAGGATCTTGAGTTTGAAACTTAATTGGTTAAATTAAAGATGTTTTGGATAAACCGTAAAGACCCTGTCTTTGAGTTTTTATTTTTATTTTTTGATATTCGGGGCGGGATCGAGCCGCGACATGGGGAAGCCAGCTCTAGGAGCGCCGGGCGGGGAGCCGTCTTGCGCTACTAAGCGCAACCCCCTGTCTTTGAGTTTCATACTACCCGATTTCATATCAAGAAGATGGGCTTGGGCCCAAAATCTAAATGTAGACGAAGCCCAATCAAAATAGGCCCAATAAATATTTCCTAGAATATAAACAACTAGATAGGGTTAGTCCATTTTACTTTATTTTTGGGTTAAAGTGCAAATTGGTCAACCAAGTTCTACTCTAGGAGCATCCAACACAAAAAAGTTTTAAGTAAACTAAAAATATCAAAAAACTTTTAAAAATGTAAAGTTAGCACAACGCCATTAGGAAAAAAAAATCAACGTCGTTAAAAAATAAACTTTTAGGGGTTAAGGTGCAGATTGACCAACAAAGTTTTACTTCATGAACGCCTAGCACAAAGGTTTTACCTCAGGAGCGCCCGGCACAAAAAAGTCCATGTGTAATCTGTTAGTTCTCTACAGGTTTTGATGATAACTGCCATTTGTAAACACAAGATATGATTTTGTCTTTGGTAAGTTGAAATTCTTACTGTCAAGACAAAACTCGAGTATTGATCTCAATACTCGAGTATTGACTTGACAAAGAGTTGCTCAAATCAATTACACAAAGCAATACTCAAGTATTGGATACAATACTCGAGTATTGGACTTAAAGAGAGCACTCCAAGTTTTTCACCGAGCCAAACTCGAGTATTGACATGAATACTCGAGTATGGAACACACGATACAATTTCAACATTGACTTAAGATCTCAATACTCAAGTATTCAGCTGAATACTCAAGTATTGGTCATACAGAGAGTCATCAAGTCTTTCCATCGTATGGAAACTCGAGTATTGATTCTGCATACTCGAGTATTGGTTTTCACAAAGCTTTCATAGCTAACACTCATTTATGAAAACTCAAGTATTGACTTGACATCAATTTATCAAAGTTTTCAAGCATCTTGAATACTCGAGTATTGATACAAATACTCGAGTATTAGACTGACAGAAAGACTACAAGCTTTATGCACATATCGAATACTCAAGTATTCATTTCAATACTCAAGTATTGACCTGGGAAAGCCTTCACAAAGTTTTTCAAAATGAATATATACTCGAGTATTGAGTTCAAAACTCGAGTATTGGACATACAGAAAGCTTTTCCCTTTGTCAATGACTTGAACACTCAAGTATTGAAAACAATACTCAAGTATTGAGGTTTTGAACTTAAACTTATTTTCATATCAAAAGTTCAAAACTCGAGTATTGAGTTGGAAACTCAAGTATTGGACATACAGAGCTTTGGTCTTTATCAATGATTTGAACACTCAAGTATTGAAGACAATACTCAAGTATTGAAGACAATACTCAAGTATTGAGTTTTTGAACTTAAACTTATTTTCATATCAAAAGTTCAAAACTCGAGTATGGATTTAAATACTCGAGTATTGACCTTATAAGGTTCAAAGTCAAATCTCGATGATTCTTTCTCGTAAGAAGAATACTCAAGTATCGAATGAATACTCAAGTATAGACTTAAGTGCACAAAGTGACAAACTCAAGTATTGATACACATACTCGAGTATTGAACGCTAAGTTTGAAAATCAAATCGACGATTTTGCTATACCTTCTTGTTTGATCCTAATACTTCCTATGATTATTCTCTAATATTCCTAGACATGTTTAATCACTTTATTCTTTGAGTTTCGGACAGATTAGAGAATGTACATTGAAGGTTTAAAGCAAAAGCAAAAGTGATGTCAAGACATTAAATGCAAACCCGAGAAAGTTGCATTCTTTTGGGTAATCTATCTCGCACACGCCTACAAGGGATTAAAGAATGATTTCTACTTCTAGTAGCTGCCATTCCAACGGACTAATTTGCGAGAGAGTCAACCTTGATACTCTACCCATTTGGATTAGGTGCAGATTAGAGAGAAGAAGACCTTACCTTGCCCAGAACTTTGGTTAATCAAGGCAACGGTAATAATGAAGATTACAACGGTCATTTAATGCTCTCTTAGTATAAATAGAGATGCATTCAAGTCTTCTCAACAACTGAAAACGAAATACATTCAAGTCTAGCATTTATTCTTTCAGTTTTCAACTATATTGTATCTTTTGATACTTTGTACTTAAGTGATTATTCTTATCTACTCTTAAAGAGAGTTTCTACTTAAAAAACATTTATTGTAAAGAATCACAAGTCAGGGGACTTGGTGATTTGGGAGTTCATTGATTACAACTTGTAAGGGGAGTGAGTTCTAGAGAGAGAACTACTCTTTGTGTACGAGTGTGTAATCTTTGTGATAGTGGAAAATCCCGGAGAGTGCGGGATTTGGATGTAGGTCAAGTTGTTAAGATCGGAACCAAGTATAAATCTATGTGTCCATTTGTTCTTCCCTTTACTCGTTCATCTGTTTTTGTTGTCTAAAAACAGAGCAACTTACAAAAGTTTTTAAAATACCCAATTCACCCCCCTCTTGGGTATATAGCTCCACTTTCATAATCTACCCAAAATCTGACTGTTGTAAATCCTTACCCGAACTCCCAACCATGTACATTAGGATTACAAAAAAATACAAATATAATAAGTATATTTCATTTTGAGTAAGGGTGGTAAGTTTTCGAACTTGCCCGATGTAGTTGCGGTGTGATTTTTAAGTTGACCTAAAATATCTACTCATTACATTTGTGATTTTTTTGTTGCATTCAATCTTTCTAACCCCAATGCATATGGTTGGGGGGGTCGGGCAAGGATTTACAATAGTTGGATTTTGGGTGGATTGCACATGGACTTTTTTGTGTTGAACGCTTTTAGAGTAAAACTTTCTTATGCTGGCACTTCTAAAGTAAAACTGTGTTGGCCAATATGCACCTTAGTCCTTAAAAGTTTACATTTTAACAAATGTTGATTTTTTTTCCTAACGACGTTATGCTAATTTTACATTTTGAAAAGTTTTTGGTATCTTTGGTTCACTTACAACTATTTTTTTGGGCGCTTCTAGAGTAAAATTTGGTTGGCCAATCGCACCTTCAACGTCATTTTTTTTTTTAATGAAAGAGTATTAAGCAATACAAGATAAATAAAAAATAAAAAAATGCATAGAAGAATGTTTATCAAACATTTATCCATCATTTGGAGGGAGTAGAAACAGCTCTCCAGTCTCCACGAAGGGAAAATCAGCCCTCCTTGTATGTCCTTACGGAATACAAGGATTGTTGGCTCGATGACCTCTTTATCATATGTTTCTTCCTCCCTTTGCCCACTTTCCATGTTCCAAAATATTGACTCATATATATATATATATATATATATTTTGTACTTTCAACTCATATTAGCAGATATTTGAACAATGACTACTCTTGTTTTAGAGTTCATGACTTCTTCTCTCAATACAAGTGTCTTCCCTAGGATTCAAACTCAAGACCAACTTTGTGTTAGTCAACTCTTTTAGTTTTTGTTCTTGTATTAATGTTGTATTTTAACCTTAAGATTTTATAAAATTTTTCATTTTATTTAACAAAAAACCAAACATTATGGCATCCCATAATGCAAGTAACTAAACATGTAATTGACCGACTTTTGTGCTTGGAGACATCAGCAGGAATATATTTCGTGCTTGTACTCCCAAATAAGAATATGAATATATATTCCACCTTCATCTATGCAATTTCTTTTTGCCGTTTGAAAATTAACAACCAATGAAGTTTAATTTAGTCTTTTAAGTTTATAAAATATATTTTATGTTTTTCTATTGATACCGCGTTAACTGTCACGAACAGAAAATTTTGATTCAGCATTAACTCAACAATTAAATATTGATAAAAGATGCTTAAATTTTATTTTTAAAATATAATAATTTTTGTATTTTAAGATTAAAATAATAAACTAAAGCCAAAAACTGAAAATGCCTCCCTCCTCTCCCATTATTTTCATTCTTCTTTCACTTATCAATCCCGAATATTGCCAACCTCAAAACCCCAAAACACTTTGGAAGTGATATCTAATCAAAATCCACAGGAATCCTCCCCAAATCATTCAAAAAGCTCAAAAAAAGGCCCCAATTCGATCGGATTGCCGTACATTCAAATAATTAAATATATTTTGTGCTTGTTCCCCCAAATACGAATAATGAATATTCCACCTTGATTTGTGTAACTTCCCGTTTTGAATACTACTTATGATTCTTAATATAAGAGCTAGTATATGATTGAATTTGGTCCTAAATATATATCTTTGGGGGCAACTACGGTCCACTGCAGTGGATCGTTTACTCCCCCCCCCCAGGGCAGAGGTTCACTGCCTCTTTTTTTAATTTAAAAAAAAAAAAAAAAAAAAAAAGGCAGAGGTTCTTTTGCCTTGGTGGGGGCAATGAACATCCTTGTTGCCCCCTATATCTTTAATTCTTTTGGTCTCTCAAATTTATAATTTTTTTTAAAGTATCAATATCGATTGTACACATTAAGGAGTTTCTATCCAAGGGTAGTTATTATGAATGTGGCATTTTAAAAAAACCAACATTTGTTACGAATAACTAATATAAGTTATTTCCTTACTGTATTTAAATTAGCCAACTAGCTCTTAAATTAAGGATTGGAGGTAGTATTAGCCTACGTTCAGGAATGCAGGGATTGGTGATTTCCAACTTGTTTGGAGTTTGTCAGTATTAGAATATAGTCCCACATCAACTAATTAAAAAAAAGTATTTAAGGTCAATTACCAAAAAAAAAAAAAAAAATTAAGGTATATATAGCTTTGAGTAAAGTCTTATGGAATTGGTCTAAACTATTTTAAGTGAACACAAATTTAACGTATATCTAATTTATTACTAAATGCTAATTTTTAAAATGGTATTAAGAGCTATTTTAAGAAACGATATAAGAATATAGTCCCATATCGACTAATTGAAAAATGAATTAAGAATATATAGTCCAAATTCTATCAAATTAGCTTAAGTTGATGAAAGATAAGGCAGATAGTTTTTACTGTGATTTCTAGCTCTCATTGACCAAGGCCTCTGGAATTATTTTAAATAAATATTTTTGCATTCAAGTTTCAACAAGATCATGAAATTATTTGACTGAAATTCTCTTAAATTTATTTTCTAAGGAGAATGACTCAAAACGATCATGAAAGGAAATTAATTATTATCAAGAACCATGAATTTCATCAAAAATAAAAACGAAAAAAATACTTTTGGGAAAAAGGATGGATGTTGGGTAGTCTATTTCATGTAAGAACAAAGAAGTTATTGTAAATGCCCTACCATAATGAAAAATACTTGTCCTTATTCTTATCTTCCTTGCATTTATCCTCTCTTGTCCTTTTGATGGTTTGGTCTCTCTCTTTCCACGCCCCAAAGGCCAAAACAGTTCTAATCCAACCACAGGATTATGACTAATGGAAAATTTTATTCCAATAGAACTGAGCAAGTAGGATTAACGTAAACACACACACACACACATATTCCACAACTGGAGAAAATAATGTGCTCTATGTTTTAAATACAACATTAATTGAATCAGAGCTTCAAGCCACTATATTTCTTTAACGTTTCCACATTCCCTCTAGGACTATATTTTTAAGGGAGGCAAAATAATTTAGGGCATCAAATTTTGAAAATAACAATTAAAAAAAATATCAGATAATAAGTGATAGTTTCGTTGCGTTGACTCTTCTTCCACGAAAGAACAGATGTTGCAGTGCATGCCCTACCATATTGAAAATACACTTCCTTCTTGTCTTCCTTGCAATTTGACTAATAGTTTTTTTTTTTTTTTTTTTTTTTTTTTTAATGGATGTTGCTATTTTTCTTCCTTTTCAGTGACTTGATCTAAAATTCCAAAAGCAAAATGTTATTGGCTTCGAATAAGCATGATAGGAATCTAAAGGGTAACTTTGTCAATTTTGCTAGGTATCTCGTATGGAATTCAACTATCAAGATTTGCATGTGGAGCAATATAATTGAGCTCTCAATTAATACTCACTCCTCCGGCCCTAATTATAAATACTTTCGAAAGTGAAAATCGCACCGCAAAAGTGTTCCTATAATTAGGACCGGAATAATATTTTTTTCTTGTCCAATTTTATTATTTGAAAAGTCATGTTGTATTTCCTAGATTATTAGGAGGATTTGATATATTTTTAGATATTTCTAATTATCCCAAGAATATTTTAAATTTATCAATACTTTTCTTTTTAGGATATTATTCTAGATATATGAGTTGCCAAATAGGGATCTCAAGGATATTATTTAATATCTTTGATTTAATTTTTTTAGATGGTATCTTATCCTCAATATCTTAAAATATCTTTTTCTTTTTAATCTTTGAGTCTTGTTAGAGTTTAGAAAGTATTTAAGGGTTGATATCATGATATGTACTAAGTTATTTTCAGATTTTGGAATAAAAATTTATTTTGTAAGTAGAGTTACTTGTGAGATTGTATTCAGGATAGAATACGGTGAGGTTTTAAGAGTCTAATCACTGTACGTGGTCCACAATATAATGCTAGTGGAGCCATACAATTGGGTCTTATACGCCATCCAAATTTATTTATAAGAGACTCTTTTTTTTAAAAAAAAAAGTCCCTATTTAGTTATTTATGATGAGTAATTAAGAGAGAAAAATAAAATAAATATATTAGATATTACTAACTTTTAATTAATACAATATAACATTAATGTTGGAAAAAAATGAAAAATACTCATTACATGATCGGAGACATTTATCGGACTCTTATAAAAAAAATACCAAAATAATTTAAAATTTAAAATTTTATAAAAAAAAAAGTGGATTAATTTATAAATCCCACCTAAAAGTCTAAAACTACACATACTAATAGGGTTGTCCAAGGACCTACCCAGACTGGATTGGAGGTCAACCCGATGTCTGGCCCGATATGACGTCGAGCTGGAAAATTGAGCCCGAGGAGTGGTCCGTCCGGGTACCAGAAGCTCGGTCTGGACCCGGGACTGCACTGACTAGCGAACTTCCCGGACCCGTCCGCGGTTCGATTTTTTTTTAGTTTTTTTCCAGTTTTTTTTTTTTTTTTTTTTTTTTTTTGCCTTTTTGGGAGGCAATATTTTAGCTCCTGGTTTCATCTAAATTCCGAGAGTAATAAAAAGTGACTTAGTAAAAAGTGATTCCTTTAAATTAAAAACGCATTGAGATGTCCAAATTCCAAAGGTGAGCGGCTTAGTGTAGTGGTGATTTACGAAAAAAAAAAAAGACCTCGAGTCGACACTGCATCAGCCTAAGGGGTTTAAGCCCCTAGGACCGAAGTCCAAATCCAACCCGAATAGTTTGGTTTGGTCCGGTCAAATTGTCTTGAACCAATTTTTTTACCCAGATCGGGTCGGGTCGGACCGGACCAACTGCACCTCGGGTTTTTGGATAACCCTACATACTAAGTTTAAGGTCAGTCAAGATGTCTCATCCTTATTTTTGTAAAAAGAAGAAAGGAAAAAGGGCGAGTGAGAAATGAAAACATTAAGCCCACCTAAAAGTCTAAAATTACATGTACTTAAGCAAAATGGTTTCAGAAGCCCACCTGAAAGTCTAAAATTAAAGGCCTATGCCTCGTCAACAAATAAAAAAACCAGTAAAGCAAAATATATAAGATGAATTTATAGAAAACACAGGGCCCCTGTTAACACCCCAAAAGGCCCCCATTATTTGGTAAGCTATAAACCAAACAAGAATTGGTTATTGAACTGTGTGGGACAAGTGAGGTAACCAAACTGTGATTGATTAAAGACATATGGGAGATAAGCTACACCAAGTTAAAAGTTCTTGTATTCAAATGTAAGGGGCTTGACCAAAAAAAAAAAATGTAAGGGGACCTTTATAAAGTTGGTTATAAAGATGAACCCTTTATTCTAGTGAGTTAGACCAAAAAAAAGTGTTTTATGTCATTGATCCTGCAAATAAAAAATGGTCCATTGTATTCCAAAGTAAAAAACAGAAGGATGGTGATCCAATTTTGAATCTTGATAACACATCACCTTTCACTACAAATCCACCTATACCAAGTGAAGTAGAATTGATAGATGATGAAAAATATGAAACTAGAAATGATAATTGTGATGGAATATGGGAAATGATATAAAGTAATATTTTAAAAAATAAAATAAGACTGTATGATTTTCTTACATTTTAGTTTGTTTATTTTATTAATTTAATTTCAATTTATTTATCCTATCTCAACTTAATTTCTCAGCAGGAACATGATAAGTTCAAATGAGGGAAACTCAAGTGACTCACCTGTTAAGAAAAAGGCTAAAGTAAGCACAAAGCTGAGACTATTGGTTGCACATCATGAGGAATAAAGGGAGAAGGTGCATGTAACAACCCTAAAAATAAAATAGTACAATTATTTCATTCATGATTAATATTTAATTTCTATGGTATTTAGATGTGTAATAGCCTCAAATGATATATACACACATATATAAAGGTAGAACATAATTCCCTGTGATATATTTGAGGCTCAAATGCGGTATAAGTGAGAAAATTACCTCAAAAGTGAATTTTATAGAATTATTAGAATTTTGGTTAATTAAAGGATAGTTAGCCAAATTTAATTATGAAAAATATTAGGACGCCTCAAATAATTGGGGAAAAAAATAAGGAAATTTTATTTTAAGGTTAAGTTGTCTATATAAAAATAGTTTCACGCCCTAGAAATGAAAATTTTATCTTTAAGAACATTTTATGGGCATTTTATCCAAGAATAAGGCAATTTCTTAAAAAAATTATGGGAAAACTATTTAAGGACCAAATTTGGGCAGGCGAAAAATTAGGAGATTACTTAAGGTAAATAATTGGCGGTGCTAAATTGCTTATGACATCAATGAATCCTAAAAAAAACATTTGATGAAGATTAATCCCATATTAATTGTAAATTTTAAAATGTAATGGTACAATTAGGCTTTTGGACGAGCAATCCATTACCTTCTAAAGGACATAGGTGGCGTATAGATGAGAGAAGGAAAGAAGAATTTGAGCTATTTGATCTTCTGCAGCCATTAAATTAATATTTTCTGGAGGAAATGAAATTGAAACAATTTTCCAATTTTGTTAATAATTGATTAGAGTCATCAAAAGTCCCTAAAGCACATGATGAGTGGGGGAATGGATCTCTTAGTTTCTCCTCACCCTCCTCATCTCTCATAACTCCATCTACACTATTGATTTACTTAATCTTGACCGTCCATTTTATATTCTTAAAACTTATTTCCAATCTCTCAAATGCTTTGACTCACTTACTCGTATTAAAAAAAATATTTTATGATACTAACTGGTACTGAAAAAAATATTTTTTGATCTTGAAAATTTATTTTAGGATATTGAAAAAATATTTCAAGGTATTTGATTGGTACTAAAAAGATACTTTAGGATGTTGACCAAGTCTTAAAAAATACTTCATGATCTTAAAAAATTATTTTAGGATCTTCAAAAAATATTTTAGGGTACTGAATTGCACTAACAATATGCTGATTGGACTAAAAAAAAATACTTCATGATCTTGAAAAATTATTTTAGGATCTTAAAAAAATATTTTAGGATCTTGCTAAGATACTTTAGAATCTTGACTAAGTACAAAAAAATACTTTATGATCTTGAAAAATTATTTTAGGATCTTGAAAAATATTTTAGGGTACTTGAATGGTGCATTTCAGGATATTTTTTAAGATCCTAAAATAATTTTTCAAGATCATAAATTATTTTTTCAAGATATTAGTAAGATCCTAAAGTATATTTTTAGCACAATTCAGGATTTTTTTAAGATCCTAAAATAATTTTTCAAAATTATGAATTATTTTTTTAAGATCTTGAAGTATATTTTTAAGCACCATTCAAGACTTCGACATATTTTTCCAAGATCCTAAAATAATTTTTCAAGATTATGAAATATTTTTTCGGGGTTTTGAGTTAGTATCATGAAGTATCCTTTTAAGACTATTCAAGACCATCAAATATTTTTTAAGATCCTTAAATAATTTTTTAAGATTATGAAATATTTTTTTCAAGTCACTAATCAAGATCCTAAAGTATACCAGGTTAGTTAGACTCGAAATATTTTTTAAGATCCCAAAAATATTTTTTTCAAGATTATAAAATATTTTTTTAGTACCATTTAAGACTTCGAATTTTTTTAAAAGATCCTAAAATAATTTTTCAAGATCACAAGTATTTTTTCATTATTAGTTAGTATCATAAAGTATATTTCTAGTACCATTTGAGAGATAGGAAATGAGGTTTAAGAATATAAAATGGACGACCAAGATTAAGTGAGAATCAATGGTATAGATTAGGCTACCAGGGATGAGAAATGATGAGGAGAAAATGGGATCATGAGAGGATCCGATCCGTCCAAGGAGTCGGGGTTCGGGTGAAACTCTAGAAAACTCTCTCTCTCTCATAGCATCCACACTCTCCAGGTTGTTGGTGGCGGATTTCCGATTTCATTTGGACCTCTTCCTCCTTGCCGGTGGTGTTCTGCCATATCAATCTGTTTCTACCACCTTTATTCAATGCATCCAATTATGATTGAGCTGAGCCTTGCCTCTTCTACTTCCCTTCTTGCTAAACATCGGTCTCCCCTACTTCGATCTATGCTACATCAATAATTGAGGTTCTCTTCTTCTTCCTTCTTGTTTGTCTTGGCGTGGGTGGTGCCGTGGTGGGTTGGGTGCCATTCAATTTAGCCTTCTTATATCCTTTTTTCTGTATGAATGATTGTGTGAGATAGCTGTTAATTGTTCTTTTCTTCTTGAATGATTTATGTTCTCTCTTCCTAATATCTTGCTCATTGTGTGCTTGTGAGGCTATGATCTTGCCGTCCGATTCTGGCGTCTTCATGTCTGGTGGATGGCTCTTTGCTATAGCTTATTTTGGGTGCTTTGGGGGTCTAAAACAGGGGAGAAAGAAACAGTAAGGTTTTGGCCCCAAAAAAATGCAGAAATATATTCGATTTTCAGTTGGTATCTCCTTGACTTTTTGTTGTAATGCTTTCATTTTATTCTTGATTATGATATTGACAAAATGTGTAACTATGATGACCTTTGGGTTTGGTGGTTATATGAAAACCGATTTATAAATTGGAATATGTGAAGATTTGGTGGCTGTAATAGAAAGATGAATATTCCTTCAGCAAGCTAGATTGAGTGCACATAAAGTGTTTGATAAAATGCTAGAAAGATAGTTGTGATGAGGATGGTAATTATTATACTTGGAAGCATGCGAGTGTTTTATGTAATAAAGTAGTTGGGATGAGTGAATTTCACTTGACAAGTTCATTGATAAATAATCAAGCTATATGTTTGTATGTAAGATTTAGGCGTAGGGCTTGCTATGAGTAGATTGTATTTGTGCCCTCTCTCACTACATAGATGCTATATGTAAGCGCTGTCTGAATAGCAAGGAGGATTGGCTTAAACTATTGAATAATTAAGTATCATTTTGGACTTAAGTTTGTGGTCACTTATCTTGATTTTTACAATTACCTGAATACTTGATGTACATTGCTCAGGTTCATGCCCACTTGATGTTAGTTATGATTAGTTTTGATGATGTCTTATACAAATGTCATTGTTAATAGCAAAAAGATTGAGTAATATAGTTATCTCCTACATTGACTAACTACTATATTTAATGTAGATTAGTCCAAGTTTGATTATAGATCAAGAAGGAGATAAGAGATTACAGAAAGAGGAAATTGGACAAAATGTCAAGTTCAAGAAGAAGAAGAGTTATTGAAGAAGGTAGAACTTGCATAGAATGGTGAGTCCAAGCTAAATGATGAAGAAAGATCAAGTTGGGAGATGGAATAATGAAGAACTTGCTGATTCGGAAGTCTCCATGATCAAATGGAAATTGGAATAGCTGAATTCAGAGTTAAGATCAGCAAAAATCAGCTTCTGGAAGAGCAAACTCGAGTTCAGGACTCCAAACTCGAGTTCAGAACTTCAAACCTGACACAGGAATCGCAAACTCGAGCCAATAAGTGTCTTCAGCATTTCTGGTGTCTCTGGACAACACGAACTCGAGCCTGTAAGTACAAACTCGAGTTCACAGCGGTCATCAGCTTTTCAGCTCCACACTGTCTCAAGTTCAGCACGGGCGACCTCTGGTATTTCAATGATATCTCACAAATCAAAAATCGGATTGAGACGAAACCAGTGGCATCTGAAACTAGAAATCCAAAGCGTCATTTTGATATATAAATGAAGTCAAAAGGTGTTCAGATGAAAGAGCTATGAATTTTACAAGTAGCCACAAACATCACCGTCACAGTCAGAACCAAGCTTCATTGTTTTGGTTGTATCTCACAAAATACAACTCCAATTGAGCTACAATTGATGCCATTGGAAAGTAGACACACAGAGCTTTCCAACAAGAGTTGCATGGACTAAAAGGGAGTTCAGACGAGGGAGATATGGCCTTTGGAAGTTGACGGAGTTGCAAACTCGAGCCAGACCAAGTCAGAAGCAACCAAGTCACAAGTGCAGGTTGCAAACTCGAGTTCACAGTTACGAACTCGAGCTCGAGAGTTCCAGAGGAGAAATGAACATTTGGAAAAAGGCAAACTCGAGCCTATAAGTGAACGAACTCGAGTTTACCTCGACAGAGAGCAACCAGGTCTGGAAAACATCCAAACTCGAGCCAATAAGTAGCAAACTCGAGTTTGCGGGTTACGAGAGCATCCGGGTCATTCAAGACAGATCCAAACTCGAGTCTACAAGTTGCAAACTCGAGTTCGTGTGGCGGGAAGAATTTTTCAAATGAGAACTTGAGACTAAACCTCAGGTTTGTACTGGAAACCTCAGGTTTGCACTTTAAACCTCCAGTTTGCGCCATGAACCTCCAGTTTGCATTGGAAACCTCCGGTTTGTGTTTTGAAAGCTTAAACTAATTTTTGACATGAATAGTGACAAACTCGAGTTCATTACTTACGAACTCGAGTTCATGTTTTTATTCAAAATATGTTTCAAACTGAATTCCGATGGTTTGACATGAATAGTGTCAAACTCGAGCCTAAAATGCAAACCTCGGGTTTGGTACTATTCAAATGTTACAAACCTCGGGTTTACCACGCAAACCTCGAGGTTTGGTCCAGCAGAGGCAAAACTTCAGAACTGGATGAAGAACAAACTCGAGCCTCACATTATGAACTCGAGTTTGGACTTTCAGACAGTAAAAATGCAAAGTGAGTTCTAAATTATACATTTTGATTAATGCTTCAAGTTTTAATCTGCGAATTGGTTGTATATGTTTTATATGATTCTTATCTATATTTCTAACCATTCTTAACCAGTTTGCTTGTGAGATTTCAGAAGATTTGGATTTGCTTAAAAGTCAAATAAAGCAACTCATTGTGCAACTTGCAATATTTAAATATATTTTCTCTAACCAAGCAAATGGAAGACAGCCTGGAAAGGAAGACAGCCATTTCTCAATGCAGACAACTTGGCCACTACCAACTAAAGCTGAACATCATCATTCTTCAAACAAGACCACATGGGACACTTCTTGAAGAGCCAAAATTCAAATATTCAAATCTACAAAGTTCCCAACAATGACTATATTCGACTGACAAGTGGTCACTGACAAATAGATCCATGAAGAAACACCCATAATGACTATATTTTTGAATGGGTTGAAGCCTCAACGGATCTATAACGTTCACAAGCTTCAAATCACTATAAATACATGAAGATTTGAAGTTGGACAGCAGAGAAGACATACACAGAAAGCTTACACGAATTACATCAGTTTTTCTCTGTTTATTCATTTGATTGTATCTTTGATACATTGAGCTTCAGTGCTTATCATATCTACTCTTAGAGAGAGTTATTTCCTTGTATATCATTCATTGTAATAATCTCAAGTCAGGTGACTTGGAGATTGGGAAAATCGTAAAGTACAACTTGTAAGGGGAGTGTGTCCTAGGTTGAGGAGCATCCTTCGTTACGAGTCGGTATCGATTGTAATCGAAAGTACAACTTGTAAGGGGAGTTAGTCCTAGGGAGAGGATAACTCTTGAGTACGAGTGTGTATCGATTCTATACAATTACTTGTAAGGGGGAGTGAGTCCTAGGGAGAGGATCATCCCGAGTACGAGTGTGTAATTGTTCTTGAGTGATAGTGGAAAATCCAAGTGTGGACGGGGATTTGGACGTAGGTCAAGGAGTTAGACCGAAACCAGTATAAATCTTCGTGTCAAGCTCTTCTTCTCTATCTCCACTTTGCCTTTGATATTATCATTGTTGTGTGGGTGATCATAAAAGAATTTTAAAATCCCCAATTCACCCCCTCTTGGTGATTTCCTTCACTTTCACTTGAAACGAGATTTTATTTTGTGGATGAATATGTTTGAGATGCATGGAGTTATCATAAAAGTTAATATCTAATCTTTCTAATTGAAATCTAAATTTTGTGTCTTTCATTGATTTGTGTGTGTATATATAACGCCATTCAAAGGAAGTTGAAAGCCTAGATTGAAAATGTTTTATGAAATTTATTCATATATTTTATTAGAGCCAATTTTCAAAAGAAATGATTTCTTATAAGATTGTTAATATTTTTATGAGAAGAACTTGACACAAAGCGTTTGATATTCGTGGGTCTTGACCTGCGCTTGTTTTCGTGGCTTCAAGTCATGCTTGGTTATTTACCCTCGTGGACTTTATGTCCACGCTTGTTTTTGTGGCCTTTAACTGTGCTTGGCTATTCACCCTCGTGGACTGTGTGTCTGAAAGTGAAGGAAATCACCAAGAGGGAGGGTGAATTGGGGATTTCAAAATTTTTTTTTTTCGATCACCTACACAAATGAGATGCAAACCGAATAAAGTGGAGATAGAGAAGAAGAGCTTGACACGAGAGGATTTATCTTGGTTCGGTCTAACTCCTTGACCTACGTCCGCACCCGGACACTCGGGATTTTCCACTATCACTCAATTACAATTACACACTCGTACTCAGGATGATCCTCTCCCTAGGACTCACTCCCCCTTACAAGTTGTAATTGTATACAATCAGATACACACTCTGTACTCAAGAGTTATCCTCTCCCTAGGATACACTCCCCCTTACAAGTTGTACTCTGATTATCCCAATCTCCAAGTCCCACGACTTGAGATTCTTACAATGAATGATTCACACAAAATGAACTCTCTAAGAGTAGATAAAAGATAAACACCGAAGCTCGTGTAATATCCAAAGATATGTACAGAATACAAATTGAACAATTGAATACTTTATCTATGTATGCGCTGGTTCATTGTTTGAAGAATTCGATCCTTTGAGTATTTATAGTTGAAGATTGAAGACCGTTGAAGATTTGAATTTTCCCGCTTGAATATTTGAATTTGTCCGTTCGTATATTTGAATATGTCCGTTGAGAAATTTGAACGTCTGCACCTTCTGCTATCCTGTCTGCTTAGTTGGGTAGTTGGCGGAATTAAATGTAGTGAGCTTTTATAGCGTTCGCCATTAATGCCGAGAAGCTTTGTAAACTAGCCGTTGAGACTCTCCGTATCTTTCGTTAGGCACAGGTGTACTCCGTTTGTAAAAAGTCGACCGTTGCTTCATTAAATGCTTCGCCTACTTGTGTAGAGGATGAGTTAGCTGGAAAGTCTTCATGCTTTAATGTGTTATGCTTTTTCAGTGCATATAGCAGCTTTCTGACACAAATTGCTTTATTGCAATTTGTAGTTAATCCATGATATAACTATCTGAAACTCATTAGCAAATAGATTAAAAGCATTTGTGAATGTTAATGAGTGTAGTTATGGAGTAATGAAATCACAAGCTTAGTTTATGCAGACAGTGGTTTCGCAAAGTTAACTTGATATCCAGAAACAAGAAAAAGTTAACTTCTTATAAAGAGTTAACTCTTTCCGTAGAAAGTTATAAAGAGTTAACTCTTTCCGTAGAAAGTTAAAAAAGCGATGCTGAATCGAAATTGAGTGCCAACTTCCGAAGGCCATATCTCCCTGGCCTGAACTCCGTTTTGGCTGGTTCAAATCTTGATGGAAAGCATTTTGAGTCTACTTTCAAATGCCACCAGTTTCAGCTTAATTGGATATTTATTTTGTGAGATACACTCAAAATTTCCGAAGCTTGCTCTGCTGTGTGACGTTGATTTCACTGTCATCTTATAAAGTTCATATCTCCTTGGTCTGAACTCGTTTGGGCATGAATCTTATTTCAAAATGACTTGTTGGGAGTCTAATTTCCAACAAAAGTGGTTTCACCTCAATCCGATCTCTGGTTTATGAGATATCGTTGAATTACTAGACATCGCCCGAGTGAAACGTGAAACAGAGGTTGCTGAAGTGTTGCCTTGAGCTTGAGTCATGTGCTTGTAAACCTTACTCGAGTAATGTTAGAAAGTAATGCAATTACTTGCGAAGAAGAAAAAGCTTACTCGAGTAATTTCGAAAGTAATTTTGATCAAAAGCTATATTACTTGCAAAACTGAAAAGTGTTACTCGAGTAGCGAGGAAAGTAATGTAAAATATAAAGGAATTACTCGCGAAGAAAAACTTCATTACTCGAGTAATCTTGAAAGTAATGTCAATTACTTACGAAACTAAAGAACCTTACTCGAGTAACCTTTGAAAGTAATATCAATTAACTTGAAAGAATCGACTATTTGAAAATTACTTGCAGAGCAAAAGAATATTACTTGAGTAACCAAGAATGCCTTGCTCGAGTAATTAAGTTAACAACTTAATTAATATTTACTGATTCAAAAACACAAATTCTTTTCAACAAAAATCCTTTAATTAATTAAGTCTTGTTATCATTAAAGCTGAGAGCCAACATTCTCCCCTTTTTGATGATGACAACACTTGATAAATTTGAAACAATTTTTGAATCGTTTTTGAATCCAGTAAATCAAATGTAGCGCAAGAATGCAAAGAGAAATATGAGTCAGATAATAACATGTTTGCATTCATAGCTAAACAAAGTTATATATATCAAAACAGAAATTAAATACCGTTTCAAATCAGATCACTTTCTCTCCCCTTTATCATCATTCAAAAAGGAAGGAGTTTGGGAAAGAATGTGGGGTAGAAGATGCAATAGCAGGCTCAGATATATCAACCAAGGTAATCTCAAGATTTATATATTAAAGCACATAAAAAAAATTTGATATATTAAACCACAAAAAAATTATGCTAAATAATTAAGCCCACACAAAAAAGTGTTTTTAATTGCTGTCTTTACTCGAGTAAAATAATTAGTTGCTCGAGTAGCTTTCGGAAATAACGCACAGAGACAAAAAATAATAGACGCACTGAGCATGCATAGTTTGCCTTTTGAAATTGAAAGAACTTGTACTCAGTGGAGGAACTTGACGCCAAGTTGTGATAAGGATGCATTAATTGGATATATTAAGAATATATAAAGGAGAAAAAGGTCAAGTTTAGAATAGTAGAAAAGAAAGAATGAAGTTACGGATGGATGCAAATATGCAATGCACCTATTGACCCACAATTCACGAGGATTAGTTTATTAACATTTGTTAATGCTTTCCAACTCACACAACACACACCTTTTTTATTATTTATTATTTAATACTTTTCAATGAATAATAAAAACGCACATGAAGATGGAAAATGAAAGAAAAAATAATAATAATAACGCTACCTTTTTAAAAAAAAAAAAAATAGTGAAAAAAAAATAGATGCACATCAGTAAAAAAAATTATTTTGAAAATTATGCGATGGCAATTTTTTTTTTTTTTTTTTTTATTCAAAAGATATGTGTTTATTCAAAAGAAAATATTGCAGTTTTTGTTTTTGTTTTTTTTAAAAAATAAGTTGCGGAAAAAGAAATATTACATCAATTATAGCTGAAGTAGATGAGAAGAAGAGAACATGCTAATCAACTTTATTGGATGAACATGTTAGTGTTAAATATTTAATTAATGGAGTCGTTGACAACTTTATGCAATGTTTTTTTTTTTGTCAGAACAACTTTATGCAATGTTTTCTCCCATCGTGAGTTGATATGAATCAATAAGAATGAATCATTAAAAACATCATGGCCCCACATTGTTGAAAAAAAATGAGTCAATTTGAATGAATGTGTTGAATTTTAAACACATCTCGTGAGCAAAGAGAGGAAAAAGAATGTAAAGCATCAATATATTACTCGGACAATTGAGAAGAGAAAGGGTTACCGCCACAAGTATGAAAGCTGCTCGAGTAATAGATAATTTACTCAAGTAGGAAATGCCTCTGTTAGTCTCGTTAACCTCTGTTTTTGAAGCATGAACAGAGCATCGTTCATTGGGATTCACCATTCCCAATTCTCTTTGGATGAAATTGAATTGCTCTTGGTTGAGGTGGATTAATGTAGATGTCTTTTGCTTTGACATTCATCATCAACATCAAGCATTGCTTCTTCAGTTTCTTCAAGAGTCGAATTATTTTGCTATATAGTTGCTCTCTTGAGAAGTTTTCCTTGATCCTACAATACTTTTGTATAACATTTTTTCTCTCTTGGTATCCAACTTTGCTTGGATCCAATCATTGTTAGCTTGTAGGAACAAAATTATATGCTTTAAGAGTATAATCAGATCATGATAATTGAGCACAATGAATTAAACATGATTTTATGCATAAAAAATATATATACTTTTCTCTTCAAATCATCATGTATGCATAAGAAATTAAACTATTGAACAATGCAATCCCTTTATAGTTAAAACTATTAAATGAATTTTATGAAAGATTAATTTCAAAATGGTTTGCGTGTTCATTCAGATTGCAAAATATAAAACCTCAATGAATATTTCGGATCATGAGATAGGAGGTTTTACCATTGTGTACCTTAGCCTTAGGTACTTGGAGGATTGACTTTGCTTACCCACTGTCTCTTCGCATCACATTGATTCTTTATGGGTGTCTGCAAAGCTTTCTCAAAGGATATAGGCTTCAAGTATCTTCTGTTTGATACTTGAGAGACTCTCCTTTTCTGGTTCTCCTCAAGATAGTTGAATGATACTTTATGATAGTTCATTCTTGAGGTGGAACATACTCCTCTTGCTTGTGTCCATTGCTTCTTATGATTTGACCTCGTAGTTTCTGCAATGGGTGGTCTGAGAGTTCTCCTATTTGATGTCACTCTCCTTTTAGGCTCATGGGAAAATTTTGGATTCTTCTTTATTTTCTCAGTACCCTTATGTCCATTGTTTTTCAAATTAACCTGCACATACAAATCACTAGATGGACGTTTTGGTACCCATTTATACTTGGGTCCTTCCGGGTTAGTTTGAGCCTTAGGGAAAACATAACTTCCCTTTGGTACCCATTGATAATTACCTACAGGCTTGCTCTTTCTTTCCTTTTTATGAAAACAAGAAGAAGTAGTATGGCCTCTACGATTGCAATAGCCGCAATAAGCAAAAGGATTTGAAGAATGAATGATTTTTGAAAATGGTTCATATAAGATTTTTGTCCAAGTTTCTTCTTGTCTTTCTTCTTATCAAAATAAGGTTTATAACCAATCCTTGATTTGTCATTTGTGAACCTTTGCTGTTTTAAAATAACTTTGAGCATTTCACTACCTCTAGTGAATTTCTCAAGAGTTTTTGTAAGATGTAAATTTCTTTTCTCTAAAACACAAAGAATTGTCACAAACCTTTTCTCAAATCTTTTCGCAATTGTTTTGAAATATTTTCACAAAAAGTAGAAGACGAATTATTTTGAACTTGTTCTTCCAACAATTTAATTCTCTTTCTAGAAGACAAAAGTTCTTTTGCAATTTTCGAAATTTAGTGAAGAGAGAATTATATTCAAATAATAGTTCATCATAAGATGATTCGAGATCATTTACCTCTTCACTTTCTGATTCTTCCTCTTTGGCCACAGGATAGATGTTAGCTCTACCTTCTTCTTCAGCTTCATCTTCATGAGCTATTTTAATAGCATCCCACATTGCCGTAGCAGATGGCAAAGTAGAAATTCGAGAATATTCTTTTTGGCTTAAAGCACTTCGCAGACGTGGATTGCTTTCAAGTTGAGAGTGACTTGTCTTTTGTCATTCTCATCATACACTTCTTCTAGCTTAGGAGTTTTGACACCGTCTTTAATCGAAGATGGTTCATAGTTTCCTTTCTCGAACACCTTCCATAGGCCATACTCAGTTGCCATTATGTAAGTTCTGAACTTAGCCTTCCAGAAGGAATAATGTTCTTCATTGAAAACTGGTGGTCTGTTGATTGAAGCTCCGTCGGGTAGAATTCCTTCCATTGGATCTTTGATCTAGGATGTTAATCCTTATAACAGATAACCAGGCTCTGATACCAAATGAAAGTGAAGGAAATCATCAAGAGGGGGTGAATTGGGGATTTCAAAATTATTTTTTTTTCGATCACCTACACAACAGATGCAAACCAGAATAAAGTGGAGATAGAGAAGAAGAGCTTGACACGAGAGGATTTATAGTGGTTCGGTCTAACTCCTTGACCTACGTCCGCACCGGACACTCGGGATTTTCCACTATCACTCAATTACAATTACACACTCGTACTCGGGATGATCCTCTCCCTAGGACTCACTCCCCCTTACAAGTTGTAATTGTATACAATCAGATACACACTCTGTACTCAAGAGTTATCCTCTCCCTAGGATACACTCCCCCTTACAAGTTGTACTTTGATTATCCCAATCTCCAAGTCCCACGACTTGAGATTCTTACAATGAATGATTCACACAAAATGAACTCTCTCTAAGAGTAGATAAAAGATAAACACTGAAGCTTAGTAATATCCGAAGATATGTACAGAATACAAATTGAACAATTGAATACTTTATCTATGTATGCGCGGTTCATTGTTTGAAGAATTCGATCCTTTGAGTATTTATAGTTGAAGATTGAAGACCGTTGAAGATTTGAATTTTCCGCTTGAATATTTGAATTTGTCCGTTCGTATATTTGAATATGTCCGTTGAGAAATTTGAACGTCTCGCACCTTCGCTATCCCATGCGCTTAGTTGGGTAGTTGGCGGAATTAAATGTAGTGAGCTTTTATAGCATTCGCCATTAATGCCGAGAAGCTTTGCAAACTAGCCGTTGAGACTCTTCGTATCTTTCGTTAGGCACATGTGTACTCCGTTTGTAAAAAGTCGACCGTTGCTTCATTAAATGCTTCGCCTACTTGTGCAGAGGATGAGTTAGCTGGAAAGTCTTCACGCTTTAATGTGTTATGCTTTTTCAGTGCATATAGCAGCTTTCGACACAAATTGCTTTATTGCAATTTGTAGTTAATCCATGATATAACTATCTGAAACTCATTAGCAAATAGATTAAAAGCATTTGTGAATGTTAATGAGTGCAGTTATGGAGTAATGAAATCACAAGCTTAGTTTATGCAGACAATGGTTTCGCAAAGTTAACTTGATATCGAGAAACAAGAAAAAGTTAACTTCTTATAAAGAGTTAACTCTTTCTGTAGAAACTTTTAAAGAGTTAACTTCTTATAAAGAGTTAACTCTTTCCGTAGAAAGTTAAAAACTGATGCTGAACTGAAATTCAAGTACCAACTTCCGAAGGCCATATCTCCCTGGCCTGAACTCCATTTTGGCTGGTTCAAATCTTGATGGAAAGCATTTTGAGTCTACTTTCAAATGCCACCAGTTTCAGCTTAATTGGATATGTATTTTGTGAGATAGACTCAAAATACCAAAGCTTGCTCTGTGTGTGATGTTGATTTCACTGTCATTTTATAAAGTTCATATCTCCTTGGTCTGAATCCTTTGGGCATGAATCTTATGTCAAAATGACGTGTTGGGAGTCTAATTTCCAACAAAAGTGGTTTCACCTCAATCGATCTCTCGGTTTATGAGATATCATTGAATTACTAGACATCGCCCGAGTGAAACGTGAAACGAGAGGTTCTTTGAAGTGTTGCCTTGAGCTTGAGTCATGTGCTTGCAAACCTTACTCGAGTAATGTTAGAAAGTAATGCACTTACTTGCGAAAAAGAAAAAGCTTACTCGAGTAATTTCGAAAGTAATTTTGATCAAAAGCTATATTACTTGCAAAACTGAAAAGTGTTACTCGAGTAGCTTCAGAAAGTAATGTAAAATATAAAGGAATTACTCACGAAGAAAAACTTCATTACTCGAGTAATCTTGAAAGTACTGTCAATTACTTACGAAACTAAAGAACCTTACTCGAGTAACCTTTGAAAGTAATATCAATTAACTTGAAAGAATCGACTATTTGAAAATTACTTGCAGAGCAAAAGAATATTACTTGAGTAACCAAGAATGCCTTGCTCGAGTAATTAACAACTTAATTAATATTTACTGATTCAAAAACACAAATTCTTTTCAACAAAAATCCTTTAATTAATTAAGTCTTGTTATCATCAAAACTACTAGAGCCAACAGTGTCTATGCTTGTTTCGTGGCCTCTGTGCTGTGCTTGTTTCATGGCCTCCACGCTGCGGTTGTTTTGTGGCCTCCGCACTACACTTGTATTGTACTTATGAGCCTTTCTTATTAGGATATGGATGCCGCTGTTCAAAACATATATCTAGATCACCCTAGTTGTGTTAGAGGGGAGCCAAGGAGAATTGGTCTCGCAACATATTTTGGACGAACTTCACAACATTATAGACAAAATGAACCTAGTAGAGAGCTTATGGTCAGGGTTCGAGAGGAAGTTTGAGAAGAGCTCGAGGTGCAAATTTGTCAATCATTTCAAGAAGAGCTGTTGCAAAAGCTACGTTGTGAGATGAGATCAATAGTGTTGTCTAGCATTAAAGTCGGGATGAGTTAAGAGGAAATAGATCTCATATTTGTAAATAATTTCAATTAAGATAATGTTGAGTTTTGCCTTAAGCTAGTCTAATTAAATTTTTTTTAAAAAAAAATTCTCTTACAATGGAATTCCCGGCCTTTCCCAGCACCAAAGGTAGTTACAATCCGCTAGAGTTATGGTACTATACTTATAGTTAGGGGTGGAAAAAGGCCACGGGCACGTGGCCCGGCCTGCTAAAAGCCTGATCAGGCCTAGCCTGCTAAAAGCCTGATCAGGCCTAGCCTGTCAGGCTAACAGGCCAGGCCAAGGCCTAATTTCAGGCATGTTTGCCTTAACAGGCTAGGCCCAGGCCTCCTAACAAGCCTGTTAGGTCTGACAGGCCAGCTTGTTAAGATTTTTTTTTTTTTACATAGAATATAGTTATGTGCTCCCCTCCCTCAATCCTAACAAGCCTGTTGTATTTGATTTCATTTTTTATGATGTATTTTAGATCATTAGGAATAATTCATCTAAGGCCTGTTTCATCAAGGCCTGTTTTCAGCCTGTTTATAATTGGCCTGTTTTCGGCCTGTTTTACATTTAAGGCCTGTGGCCTGTATTACATTAAGGCCTGCGGCCTATTAGCCTGATTACAAGATTTTAAAAAAATACAGGCTTTTTAATAGGCCACAGGCCAGGCTCAGGCCAAAATATAGGTCTGTAACAGGCCACAGGCCAGGCTCAGGCCGATTCCCTACATAACAGGCCTGGCCTGTTAAGGGGCAGGCCTGGCTTGTTTCCACCCCTACTTATAGTACTGTACTTATGAGCCTTTCTTATGCAATGTACAGAGAATATCAGATATAAGCATTATGAGGCTTCCCATGCGTTGTCATAGCATTATGGTATTGTCTCTATAACATACTTGTAGGACATATATGATCAGTCTTTATCCAATCTAAATAGTCCTATATCCCTGTATTATCTATGTAATCGTTTCATGGTTAAGATAACATTATGGGGCTCCTTTATGAAAATTAAGCTGGAAAAAAATCTATCATAGCTTTTTGAAAGAGCATATCAGTAAAAAGTTCACAATTTTTAATTGTGGCCTCTATTGTATTAAAAAATTTACTGTGTAGGTTTATCCTTGATACATAGAAATGACCATTTATTCACAGATTTGAAGGATCCTTCAATTGCAACAATGCATCCCTTATAAACAAGTTGGCCTCATTTTCATGCTCTTCAGATTGTGAAACTAGCTTTGTAACAGTAATTGTTTATTTTTTAGGTTCATAATTTTGGTATTATGCATGTCTAAAGTGCAAGTTGATGGGGGCAATTTTCCTAATAGGCAAACGATTGAGTAAATCCAAATGCTATCTTTCTTATTTTGGAGAATATTTAGTTAATGAGCAGTGGCACAAGTGTTATGAAATGCTTAATCCAATATAAAAAAATTTAAATACCTAAAGGAATGCAAGGGGTGCAACGTTAAAGAATTACCATATGCAACTATGCAAGTTAGACATGGAGCACATCAGAATTGATTTTCCTCCTCCTCCGAGAGTACAAGTGTAATGAATATATCCTCATTCTGGGCATACAAGAATTGATTTTCCTATTTAAATCCAAGCTAAAACTAACAGATGTGCATGTTCATATCTACGATAAAGGTTAGTGGGGGATATCTTAGGCGAACTTATGGCTTATTGTTTAATGGATTTTTTCTTTCTTGCGAGCCACATATATTTTCCAATTGAAGACAATCATGTTCAATGCATTGTTAGGCACTAAATATAGGCATTTGTTCCAACGAGGACTTGAACTTTGCTTGCCACGTTTTAAGAGACTAACCCTTTTGCTATGTTTAATGGAAGTTGCATATGGATAATTATGCTTCACATGCCCTATAATCTTTCATATCCATGATACAATAATGCAAATATTACAAATGGGGATAATACAAAAATAAGATAAATCATATGCTATGTTTGTTCAAGAAGTGTTAGAGAGTGTGAAAGACAAATTACCTCAAATAATTTTTTCTTGGCAGCAATTGTTTGAAAAGTGTTAGAAGGAGTAAGACTGGGTAACCAAGTTTGTTCTATTAATATCTGTCTAATAATTTAATTTAATAAATAATATTTAGTTAGTCACTTTTTTCAATATAATATGAAAGATATTGTTTCTATGTATCAATTCATTTTATTAGGGCATGCGGTAAAAGCTTTTAATCGATCATTTCTTTTATTTTTTATCTTACATATTCTTTTTATTAAAATTTTATAAATCTACTTATCTATTAAGCTAAACTCATTGAAATTTCCTCCAACCGCCATATTTTGCTTCCTGTGCCTACGAGGGCATATTTTATGCCAACAAATCATGAATTTTATTCATACATAATTGACGGGAGAGTGTATATGTATCTACACACAAAAATATTTGTCAGACAATTTCGCTGTTTCAAATGCATTTATCATAATTTTCCACACAATACAATAATTAATGGCTTATAAATTATAAGCATAAAAAAAAAAAACAAAAGAACTCCAAAATTGCAACGTCCCCGTAGTGCCACGCACGGACGAAGCACGTGCTTGTCCTTTCTTACTAAGCGTTCTTACTTCTCAATCTTCCCAGCCTGTCCTTATTTATCTTCCCACTCCTCTCCGCGCGACAGCCAATCCCTAAACCCTATGGCGGCGACACCTCCACCCTCACTAACAAATCGATTCGTCTTCCTTACTTGGATTTAGAAGAAGAAAGGCTAGCTTACTTACTGTTCCGGAGAATCCAACAGAGCAAAAAAGTCCAAATTCCTGACGACAACATCTGTTTTGGTTCCTATTTCTTCTCTCTATCTCTTTCTGCGATCTGTGTACAGACCGGCTTTCAAGGTACCTTTTTTTACCCCAAAATGAAAAAAAAAGGTTTAGTTTCTTGTCGCTATAACCTTCGCGCGAAGCTTTCGGTGAATCTGGGAATAGATCTACTCATAGTTATGGGTTTCTGTTGGATTTTGGTCTTGTCATCTTTTATCTTTCGATTTATTGTTCAACGGATATATGCTAACATTACAAAATAAATTGCTCTGTTTCAAAGTTTTGGGGTGTGGGGGTGTGGAAACAATTTGAGAATTGGGTTTTGGGGTTTGGATTTGGGAAGTCTCTCTAACTTTTAATTGGGTTCCTCTCTCGTAATACTTGCATTCATCCAAAGGAAGAATATTTGGTCAGCTACGGGTTTGTGGGTTATAATTCCTTACTGATGTTTTGATTTGTTGAGAAATTTTCTTCACTATTATAATATGTTCCCTTCGACAGAGGAGGCTTTGCTTTGTTAATTAGAAAACTTCTTGTTGAATTCTTGTTTTTGGGTATGCTATTTAGATCATGCCATTTCGTGCAGTAAATTCTTGTTTTTTGGGTGGAATTATTGAAGAAAGGGCAGTGAAGTTATGATTTGGATCTGTTTTGTTTTTGTTTTTATCTGTATACGCTTCTTTATACTCCATCTCGTCGTAAATATATAACTGCTTGTTTGGCTTTTTTTCCAATTTACCCCTTTTTAAATAACTATTTAAGCATATGCCCCTGTTTAGAAACTATTTAAGCATCTGCCCCTGTTTAGTCGACTAATGCCCTCATTTAGTCGACTAAAACGCGGGGCTCAATTTTTTTTGAAAAATCCCACGATTTAGTCGACTAAATCATGTGATTTAGTCGATTAAATCGCGGGGGACATTTTTTTTTTTTTTTAAATCCCATGATTTAGTCGACTAAATCACATGATTTAGTCGACTAAATAGCAGGATTTTTTAAAAAAATTGAGCCCCCACGTTTTCAATGGGCTGACAACCTTTTTACATTAAATTTGTTGAAAAGAAATTTGTTTTTTAATTATTGTTATTTTAAAGTTTGAATTATTGTTTCCAGTTTTTTAGGAGTTTCAAATAAGTAGCAGTTTTGTTAGGATTGTTTCCTATTTTCTTGCTAAAAGTTGTTTCCTACTTTCTTGCTAAAAGTTGTTTCCTACTTTATCGCCCATAATGTAGGATATACATATATTTTGGTAGAAATATTTATTGTATTTTTGCTAGACACTGAAAAAATTTTGTTTGTTAAGAAACAAATGATTCGTTATTAATATGTGTTGCTGACAACACAAAAATGCAATCCAAAAAAAAAGAAAAAAAAGAACCCCCATTAAGCAAGTACATCGGGTTATTAATTATGGAGAAAATTTAAGTAATATTTTGTCGGTTTAAATTTGAATATTTTGTTCGTTATTCGACTAAGTTTTAAATTTTTTTTTTTTTTTTTTTTTGCATGCCTCACATTTTTATTAATTCGTTTAATATAATTACAAAGAAATAAAAAGTGCAATTCAAGGTAAACAAAATTTTTTCAGTGTCTAGCAAAAATACAATAAATATTTCTACCAAAATATATGTATATATATCCTACATTATAGGCGATAAAGTAGGAAACAACTTTTAGCAAGAAAGTAGGAAACAACTTTTAGCAAGAAAATAGGAAACAATCCTAACAAAACGCTACTTATTTGAAACTCCTAAAAAAGCTGGAAACAATAATTCAAACTTTAAAATAACAATAATTAAAAAACAAATTTCTTTTCAACAAATTTAATGTAAAAAGGTTGTCACCCATTGAAAACGTGGGGGCTCAATTTTTTTTTAAATCCCCGCTATTTAGTCGACTAAACCATGTGATTTAGTCGACTAAATCGAGGATTTTAAAAAAATATGTCCCCAGCGATTTAGTCGACTAAATCATGTGATTTAGTCGACTAAATCAGGATTTTTCAAAAAAAATTGAAGCCGCGTTTTTAGTCGACTAAATGAGGGCATTAGTCGACTAAACGAAAGGGCGAGATCTTAAATAGTTTCCAAACGGGGGCATATCTTAAATAGTTATTTAAAAAGGGGCAAAGTGGAAAAAAAGCCTCGCTTGTTTGGCTAATTCGCAACAATGTTATCAAACTACTCTTAAATGCTTATTTTGTAAAAATATCTTAAATACGAACTTTAAATATAAGACAGATTCTAGATATAAGAAATAGTGGAGCTTTCTTTTTTTAGATAGTAAGGAAATTAATTAATTAATTTTAATATATTTATATTAGTTATTTTTTTCCAAATATATAATATAAGTATATACAATATTTGATTAATTTAATAATTTATTTAATTTGTTTAATTTCTAAAAAAAATTTAACTCTATCTTATATTTTAAAAACTAATTAATTAATATTTTGAAAGATATGTACAGATTTTACCCAAAGTAACTATATAACTTTCTCAAATATCACAAAAAAAAAAAAAAAAAAAAAAAAAAAAGTTACTTAGCTTCCTCCACCAACATCGTCCATTCTTCGTCTCGCTCGCGCAAAATAACCTCTTATATTCACAAAGTTTTGTGCTTTGTTTCTTTGCAGACCTTAATCAACTCTAGAGAGGTTCAAGATAAAGCTCATTAGTGTCTCTCGAATCCGTTGGAGACCAATATTCTCAACAAACATCCAAAACACTATTTGGGAATGGGTGGAATCGGAAAACTCAACCCTAAAAAGGTAATTGAGTATTTTGCTTATTATTATTTTTGCTATCCTTAACTTATCATCTGAAGATGGCAAAAATTATTAATTCCACACAAAAATCTTAAAAAGGTTAAAAAGAGATTTCTGGATATTATTTTTAATCCGAGTGCTTTTCTAAGATTAATCCTTTATTTGCAAACATTATTCTTAAGGCATATGTGTAATATCCCGTTTCTCATTGCAATGTAAAGGGACCATATATTTATTTCTATTATCATTTGGATATGATACTACCAAACTCTTATTCTCATTCCCGTACATGCATTTGAGATCGAAGGATGCACACGTAGATCCCTCATTTCACTCATCCACTCTTTATTTTAATATATCCATATACCTACTACTTTAATTTGTTCCCTCCACTCACCTCCACTCACGTTTATTCATTATCATTTTGGAATCCTATGTGTTTTACAATCAACATGCACTTCTTTCTTTTGTTTAATTAATCAATCTTTCTCTTTCCATTCATGAACAACACGTGATTGCTAAGGATGGAAGGATGAAGGAAAGATTCAAACGTGAACACAACTTGCCTTTCACTTATGTAACATCCAAAAAATATATTTATATATATATATATATAAATATTATTAATTAAATAATTAATTAATTAAATTTTAAAATTAAAATAATTAAAAATATTATTTTATTACAATTGTGGCAGACACGTTTGTCTGCCACAATTGTGGATTAATTGGAAGGTGGTGCATGATTGCGCACGACCTCCAAAAAAAAAAAATTAAATATATTAATTTAATATAATTGTGGCAGACACATTTGTCTGCCACAATTTATAATTGATTGGGGGGTGGAATGATTTCCACCGCCCCCTCCCTCTTTCCTTCGTATTATATAGGTGTGTGTGTGTAGTGTCGTGTGTGTGTGTTTAGAGAAAAATAGAGAGATCTTAAGAGTGTGCCGAGAGGGTGAAAGCGAGGAGAGGCAGAGAGGAGGAAAGAATAAGCAACTGGAGGTTATTTGCAACTGCTATAGGTAAGTTATTTATTTTATAAGATTATTTTAGTAGTTAAATTAATTTATTCTCAACATATTTCTTTTATGAAAGTTATTCTATATATTTTTCTCTTTCTACTGAGAGTAAAATTATGTTGTTTAGAAAACATTTTTGGATTTAGATACTGAGAGAGTTTTGAGTTTTATGATGAAATATATATATATATTGTAGAGAATAATAAATAGTAAATTTTAGTCAGTTTAGATTTGTTATTTGATTTTTATAAGAGTTTAAACTAATTTTTCTATTTAAAGATTTTTGAGATTTATGTTGTGAAAATATTTTCACCGACTAAATATAGTACATATGATATATTTGGGATTAAGAAAGTGTTACAAAAATCTTATACATTTCAATTTTGGAAAGTTGAAGACTAAACTGCAATTTTGAAAGATTTAAGGATTTACTTACAATTTGTATTTTTATGACAAAAATATATTATTATTAGAATTTTGTATATTTTAAATTATTAGTTGTAATTTTAATTAAGTAAAAGCTTAGATAAATGATTATTAATAATTAAGTATATTAGGAAAGGGATCTAACAGGTAAATGATGTCAAGGAATAAGGATAATGAGTGTAAGGAAATTAGATTTTTAAGAATTAGATTATAAAACTTATGTTATTATTTGAGGTTATTTGGTATCTTTATGGATAATGTAGAGTCTTCTTGAGATCAGTGATTGTTCGTACCTTTGTTCATCAAGTTTATATTGAGCTTGGAGTTGAGGTAACCTAGGGGTTAATTTATTTTATATGCTTGTTTGGATTTGTAAGGTTTTCTAAACCTTATTTTTATAAATACTATTAGTATGTGTTTGAAAATGTGTATATTTGTTGAATATGAAAATTATCTCAGCGAAGCAGTATATTTTCTATCAGTATATGTATATGTGAATATTTATATTGGAATTGTTGCTATTTTAATGATTGTGGAAATTGTGTGAAATGTTGTATATGGGATATTTAATTGTGAAAGTATTTTGAAAAGAGATTAATTTGTTATGTGGAATTTGGAAAATAATTTTTATAAAACGATTTAGAAACTCATATTAATAATATTATATGTTAGATTGTGTGAAAGAAGTGTGAGGGTGAAATTGTGTCCATTGGCTCTCTTAAATCCTTGGCCGGATTTGAGTTGAGTGTTTTGGGCGGACACCTCCCGTTACGGTATTGCGTGGTGGCATGGGAGGGACAAGTACCTTGAAGTGATAGTTAACCTTAGCGGGTTTTCTAGCACCGATAGGCCGATCCACGTCCACGAGGAAATAAGGAGGAGTAGGATGGTTGTGTGGGGACGGCTTGTTGTTGTTATTAATATTATTATTAATGTTTTATTTGTTATTTGATTATGTGTGATTTAAATGTTAAAAATATTATTATACAAATAGCAAACCTGCTTCTCTGACTTACATTTCCTTACCTGCATATTTCATAAATTAATTCTGGTTACGGGGACTTTATGTCTCACCCCGTTGTTGTTAACATTTTTCAGGCAGTACCTCTAATCCTACTAGAGGTCAAGGGGAGCAGCCAGAGGCATAGAGATTGTATAAATCGTAGGCCTCATCTGGTATTGGTGTTGTGTTGTTTTATATATTGCCATCATAGGGCCCTCATGTTTTCAAGATATTATATTAATTATTTTGGAGTTTGTATTGTTGCGCAACTCATGATTGTGTATTTCCTGTTTGTCAAGAGTGTTAGAGGTGTGTATGTGTTGCTGAGGAGTTTGTGGGCGGACTTTGTGCCCCGGGCTCGGGTTTGTGGGCGGCTGTTGTGCCCTGGACCTCGATATGTGTGTTTTGGAATTAAATATTTTTATAAATTATGTGTTAAGGGAGTATTTTGTGAAATTAGGATGGTAATTTGTTATTGTGAGAAAGGGTTCTTTCAACTTGGTATAGAGCATTTCCTGGCCCTATTGTGCATGACATTTAGAATATGGCAATATATAATCTTTACACACCTGCTTCCCTTCTGTGTTGTGTTTTGTTTCTTGTTCTTAATATTATTCATTTTTTATGGGTTTTACCCTTAGGTGGGGAGAAATGGTAAATACTAGGAGTATGGATGCGAACATTGGTAATAATGATCAGCAAAGGTCTATTGGGCCCCAGCAGCAGCTGACTGATAGCCAGTTGTTACGCCAAATGTACGAGTGGACCCAGACGACAGATGAACGATTAAAAAGGCTCGAGGAAGGGAGAGTCAATGAAGAACCAAATGGGGGAGGCCAGGGTCGTAACGGAAGAGGCCGTGTAGAATCAGAGGAGGACAACAACATGTCTTCTAAGGATCAAACTTTGAATTCATCGGGATCGGCCGGAACGGTCGTCGAGTAGAGGGGTAATCGACATGTTTACTGTGTGGAAGCATTTAGATCGTTTCCGTCCCGATACCTTTCCGGGAGGATCACCAATGGAGGCAGAAAATTGGATTAACCGGTTGGAGATGTTATTTGAATCCATTAACTGTAATGGACGTCAAAAAGTCATTGCTGCGAAGACCCTGTTAACAGGTAGTGCACTGGATTGGTGGAATACAGTAAAGCCTGTTGATGGTCATCAACTAGATTGGAGTGAATTCAAGACAATGTTCTTTGATTATTACTTTCCCATAGAAATGAGGTACCAAAAAGAAGCGGAGTTTTTCGCTCTTCGACAAGAGGAGATGCATGAGAATACGTATATAGCTCAATTTATGGGACTAGCTAAATATGTGTCGCAGTTAAATAGAACAGAAGAACAGCACAACAATTGGCTGGCCAGACAAATGTTTGATAGATGCAATGATGAGGTCAAGGCATGGATGGGTACCTATGACGTCACTACCCTCGAGAGGTTAACAGAAAGATTCGAGATGTACGTCGAAGACATAGAAATCGATAGGTCTGCGAGGAAGGACTCTCATGGCCGATTCAGTGGACCGATGGGAATTACAGGAGGTGTAGGTAAAAAGATCCACCCTTCAAATTTTGAGTGGATCTAAGAGCAAGAAGAGTTCTTTTCACAGGGGCTCTCAACAGCGGAGTCGTCCATCTGTGAGCCAAAGCCACCAGAGTCAAAGCAACCAGAGTCGTACCAGGGCGAGCCAAGGTTTCCAGCAAGGATCTGTGGCGTCAACAAACAATATGAATCAACGTACACCTTGTACTCAGTGTGGGAGAATGCATCCTGGAGAATGCTGGACTTGTTTTAACTCTGGAGAGAAAGGGCATATTGCAAGGTATTATATTTCAGAGGTATAAACACTCTCTGTTTCAGTATATTATTCAAGGTAGAAAGGTTACAATATATAGGCTCATAGGGAAAGAGCCGTTACAATGAAATAGGCAATACAATAAAATAGGCAATACAATAACTCATAATAAATTATCATAACTCATAATAAATTATCATAAAAGGAAAATATTTCCTAAACTAGATGCAACTAGAATCAAGGAATATGATGGAGCTAGGATCAAGGGATATGATGGAGCTAGGATCATGGCTAATATCAATCTGATTTCTTTCCTATTCTAACACAAGGTATTGCTATAAGAGTAGGAGGGAGGACCAGGCGACTAGATCGTTTGCACCTGGGCGAGTGTTTGCTTTAACCTCAGAAGAAGCAAATGGAACCCCTAATCCGATCCGAGGTAACATTCTTCTTCGTGGTCAACCCTTATGTGTTATATACGACTGCGGTGCCACACATTCTTTCATCTCTTATGTTGTGTGAAAAGATTAAATCTTTTTGTAAGTGATTTGTCTTATGATCTACTTGTGTCTACTCTATGGGTGTATGTGTGAAAAGCGCCATGGTGTGTAAGAAATTGATGTTTACATGTGAAGGTCGTGAAACGACCATTGATTTGATTTGTTTACCCCTACGGGGTATAGATGTAATTGTGGGTATGGATTGGTTAACCACCAATGACGTCTCCTTGAAATGTAAGGAGAGAGTTGTGCAATTTAATGATCGCGCAGTAGACAAAGAAAACTCTGAAGGGCCGATAATGTTGTCAGCGGTTCAACCAGAGGAAAGTATAGGGAGGATTGCGAAGCCCTCGTGGTACTTTTCTCCGTTCAAGCGGAATCGGAGAGAAGCATTGAGGAAATCAAAGTAGTTAAAGATTTTCCTGATGTATTTCCCGAAGAATTGATTAGACTACCTCCAGAACGAGAAGTTGAGTTCGCCATCGAGTTAGTGCCGGGACAACCGATTTCCAAGGCTCCTTTACGGATGTCACCTTTGGAGTTGGTGAATTGAAGAAACAGATCGAAGATTTGCTAGAGAAGGGCTTCATCCGACCAAGTGTATCTCCGTGGGGTTCCCCTGTCCGTTCGTGAAGAAGAAAGATGGCGGCTTGAGGCTTTGCATTGATTATCTAGCGGTTGAATAAGGTCACGATCAAGAATAAGTATCCATTGCCGAGAATAGATGATTTGTTAGATCAACTTGTGGGATCATCCGTATTTTCAAAGATTGACCTAAGATCAGGGTATCATCAATTGAGAGTAAAGGCGGAAGACATCCCGAAAACCGCCTTCCGTACCAGATATGGCCATTATGAGTTCCTTGTCATGCCTTTTGGAGTAACTAATGCGCCAGCGGTGTTCATGGATTATATGAATCGGATCTTCAGGCCGTATTTGGATAAATTTGTAGTGGTGTTCATTGATGATATCCTTATCTATTCGAAGGATGAAGAGGAACACTAAGAACATCTTCGAATAGTACTACAAATTTTGAGAGATCATCGTCTGTACGCAAAGCTGAGTAAATGTGAGTTTTGGCTAAAGGAGGTACAGTTTTTAGGTCATGTGGTCTCTGCAGATGGAGTAGCAGTGGATCCCAGCAAAGTGGACGCTGTATTGAAGTGGGAACAACCTAAAACAGTGATAGAGGTGCGTAGTTTTGTGGGATAGGCTGGATATTACCGCCGTTTTATAGAAGGATTCTCTCGGATTGCCGCGCCACTCACCAGATTGACTAAGAAAGAGCAACCGTTTGTTTGGGATGAGAAATGTGAAGCAGCTTTTCAGGAGTTGAAGAAACGACTAACCACTGCACCTATTCTTATAATACCCGATCCACACAAACCGTATACTGTGTATACTGATGCATCATTAAAGGGATTGGGATGTGTGCTCATGCAAGAAGGTAAAGTTGTGGCCTATGCTTCTAGGCGGTTGAGGCCTCATGAAAAGAACTATCCAAGACATGATTTGGAGCTTGCGGTATCGTTTTTGCATTAAAAATTTGGAGGCATTACGTACGGATCTCAATTCGAGATTTTTAGTGATCATAAGAGCTTGAAGTATCTTATGGATCGAAGGAGTTAAACAATCGACGAGAGAAGATGGATAGAGTTCTTAAAGGATTATGATTTCGAGTTGAAGTATCATCCGGGGAAGGCAAATGTAGTTGCAGATGCGTTGAGCCGGAAGTCAATACATATGTTTCACATGTATGTGGCTGAGCATAACCTCTTAGAAAGATTATCCGAGTTCAACCTTGAACCGAAGTCAGAGGTGATTTTGAGTTCAGTACTCGGAAATTTTGACTTTTATGATGATTTAAGAAGGACTCAGATGGAAGATGACCGACTGCTAAGAATCAGAGAAGAATTGCAGAATGGTGAAGTGCCTAATTTTGATATAGGGAACGATGGTATATTGAGGTACAAGAAAAGGATTTGCGTCCCGAACAATGAGGAGACCAAGAATACCATTCTTGAAGAGGCTCATCGGAGTAAGTATACTATTCATCCAGGAATTACTAAGATGTACAAAGATCTTAAACAAGGATATTGGTGGCCTAAGATGAAGCGCGATGTGACAAACTTCGTATTGAAATGTTTGACTTGTCAAAGAGTAAAGATCGAGCATCAAAAGCCTCCAGGGTTACTTCAACCTTTAGAGATTCCCCAGTGGAAGTGGGACAGCGTCTCTATGGATTTTGTTGTAGGGTTGCCAAACACGACAGCACACCATAACGCCATATGGGTCATTGTAGACAGATTGACGAAGTCAGCTCACTTTCTTCCGATCCATATTGGATACGGCTTAGGAAGATTAGTGAAGCTTGTATGTGGATGAGATTGTTAGATTACATGGAGTACCCTCAGAGATTGTGTCAGACCGCGACCCAAGATTCACGTCGAATTTCTGGAAGGCATTACAGAAAGCTATGGGAACTAGATCGAAGTACAGTACGGCCTATCATCCACAAACCGATGGTCAGACAGAGAGGACAATTCGGACTCTTGAGGACATGTTGAGAGCTTGTGCTATTGAGTTAGGGTAGTTGGGATATTTACTCGCCTTTGCGTAATTCGCTTATAACAATAGTTATCACTCAAGCATTCGGATGGCTCCTTTTGAGGCACTATATGGTAGAAAGTGCAGATCGCCTCTTTGTTGGACCGAATTGAGTGAGAGAAGCTGTGATTGGGCGGATTTAGTAGATAAGACTACCAAGAAAGTCGAGATGATACGCCGAGAAGTTGATGACGACTCGGGCGGACAAAAGAGTTATGCGGATAAGCGGCGTCGACCTTTGGAATTTGAGGTAGGGGACCATGTGTTCCTTAAAGTTTCACCGGACTGGATTGGTATTGGTAGATCTATTAAAGCCAAGAAGTTAACTCCTCGTTTTATTGGACCGTATGAGGTTTTGGAACGAATTGGACCAAAGTGGCCTATCGAATTGCTTTCTGCCGCCACATCTAGCAAGTGTACACAACGTGTTTCATGTGTCACAACTTAAGAAATATCATCCGCATCCATCTCATGTAATCGAGCCTGAAAGGGTTGAGTTGAGAGAAAATTTGACCTATGTAGTCGAGCCAGAAAGAATCATTGATGAAAAGGACAAACAAGCTGAAGTAAAACCATCCGCCTCGTAAAAGTTTCTGCGGAAGGGTACGACTCGGGAGGATGCCACTTGGGAAACCGAAGAGCGAATGCGGCGCAATTTTCCTAATTTGTTTACTTAAGTGTTTTAGTGTTGTGGTAATGTTGATAATTATGGTTGTGGTGTTATGATCCAGTTGTGTAATGTGATAATGACTTTTGTGTTGGCGTGAAGTCATATTTTGATAATGATGTTTTGTTTGACATTATTGTTATGAAATGCCGTATTGTGGATTGTCTTACTTAATAACTTGTTGAGAATTTTGGGGACAAAATTCCTATTTAGGTGGGGAGTGTTGTAACATCCAAAAAAATATATTTTTATATATATATATATATATATATAAATATTATTAATTAAATAATTAATTAATTAAATTTTAAAATTAAAATAATTAAAAATATTATTTTATTACAATTGTGGCAGACACGTTTGTCTGCCACAATTGTGGATTAATTGGAAGGTGGTGCATGATTGCGCACGACCTCCAAAAAAAAAAAAAAAAATTAAATATATTAATTTAATATAATTGTGGCAGACACATTTGTCTGCCACAATTTATAATTGATTGGGGGGTGGAATGATTTCCACCGCCCCCTCCCTCTTTCCTTCGTATTATATAGGTGTGTGTGTGTAGTGTCGTGTGTGTGTGTTTAGAGAAAAATAGAGAGATCTTAAGAGTGTGCCGAGAGGGTGAGAGCGAGGAGAGGCAGAGAGGAGGAAAGAATAAGCAACTGGAGGTTATTTGCAACTGCTATAGGTAAGTTATTTATTTTATAAGATTATTTTAGTAGTTAAATTAATTTATTCTCAACATATTTTTTTATGAAAGTTATTCTATATATTTTTCTCTTTCTCGAGAGTAAAATTATCTTGTTTAGAAAACATTTTTGGATTTAGATACGAGAGAGTTTTGAGTTTTATGATGAAATATATATATATATATTGTAGAGAATAATAAATAGTAAATTTTAGTCAGTTTAGATTTGTTATTTGATTTTTATAAGAGTTTAAACTAATTTTTCTATTTAAAGATTTTTGAGATTTATGTTGTGAAAATATTTTCACCGACTAAATATAGTACATATGATATATTTGGGATTAAGAAAGTGTTACAAAAATCTTATACATTTCAATTTTGGAAAGTTGAAGACTAAACTGCAATTTTGAAAGATTTAAGGATTTACTTACAATTTGTATTTTTATGACAAAAATATATTATTATTAGAATTTTGTATATTTTAAATTATTAGTTGTAATTTTAATTAAGTAAAAGCTTAGATAAATGATTATTAATAATTAAGTATATTAGGAAAGGGATCTAACAGGTAAATGATGTCAAGGAATAAGGATAATGAGTGTAAGGAAATTAGATTTTTAAGAATTAGATTATAAAACTTATGTTATTATTTGAGGTTGATTTGGTATCTTTATGGATAATGTAGAGTCTTCTTGAGATCAGTGATTGTTCGTACCTTTGTTCATCAAGTTTATATTGAGCTTGGAGTTGAGGTAATGCTTAGGGGTTAATTTATTTTATATGCTTGTTTGAATTTGTAAGGTTTTCTAAACCTTATTTTTATAAATACTATTAGTATGTGTTTGAAAATGTGTATATTTGTTGAATATGAAAATTATCTGTGGCGATATATTTTCTATCGTATATGTATATGTGAATATTTATATTGGAATTGTTGCTATTTTAATGATTGTGGAAATTGTGTGAAATGTTGTATATGGGATATTTAATTGTGAAAGTATTTTGAAAAGAGATTAATTTGTTATGTGGAATTTGGAAAATAATTTTTATAAAACGATTTAGAAACTCATATTAATAATATTATATGTTAGATTGTGTGAAAGAAGTGTGAGGGTGAAATTGTGTCCATTGGCTCTCTTAAATCCTTGGCCGGATTTGAGTTGAGTGTTTTGGGCGGACACCTCCCTGTTACGGTATTGCGTGGTGGCATGGGAGGGGACAGTACCTTGAAGTGATAGTTAACCTTAGCCGGGTTTTCTAGCGATAGGGCTGATCCACGTCCACGAGGAAATAAGGAGGAGTAGGATGGTTGTGTGGGGACGGCTTGTTGTTGTTATTAATATTATTATTAATGTTTTATTTGTTATTTGATTATGTGTGATTTAAATGTTAAAAATATTATTATACAAATAGCAAACCCGCTTCTCGACTTACATTTCCTTACCGCATATTTCATAAATTAATTCGGTTACGGGGACTTTATGTCTCACCCCGTTGTTGTTAACATTTTCGGGCGGTACCTCTAATCCTACTAGAGGTCAAGGGGAGCGACGAGGCATAGAGATTGTATAAATCGTAGGCCTCATCTGGTATTGGTGTTGTGTTGTTTTATATATTGCCATCATAGGGCCCTCATGTTTTCAAGATATTATATTAATTATTTTGGAGTTTGTATTGTTGCGCAACTCATGATTGTGTATTTCCTGTTTGTCAAGAGTGTTAGAGGTGTGTATGTGTTGCTGAGGAGTTTGTGGGCGGACTTTATGCCCTGGGCTCTGGGTTTGTGGGCGGCTGTTGTGCCCTGGACCTCGATATGTGTGTTTTGGAATTAAATATTTTTATAAATTATGTGTTAAGGGAGTATTTTGTGAAATTAGGGTGGTAATTTGTTATTGTGAGAAAGGGTTCTTTCAACTTACAAATAAAGTTTTAACTTACTACTTACTACTGGGATTCGTTTGAATCCCGGATGTTCCACAAAGTTCAAGACGGGAACATAATAGTGGACGTAGCTCTCGTGGTAAAGCAGTGGATACAGGCTATTGACGGTGTTGGATCGGACCAAGATCTATTGTGAATTTCCTGTATTATGTTTCAGTCTATTATGGTATTTGTAGTATTTTTATGAATCTTTTATGAATTTCGGTTATGTACCAGACTTTATTATTAGTATTACTATGCTGGAACTAGTCTATTTATTAAGTTGTGCATTTATACTCTAGCGAATGTCGGTATACCGAAGGGGTGTGACATTCGTGATATCAGAGCCGTAGTTCCGGCAATATTAGTATACTGATAAAGTCTTGGTTAGATATAAGTGTGTTGTGGTATATGTGGATTAACATGCTTATGTCGTTATTAAAACTTGAGGACTCTAAATCAAATTTGATATTAACAAGAAACTTTTTCTGAATAGTGAAAAGACAATATGGTTAATATTCGAGGAGGTAGCAGTGGCAGAGGTCGTGGTAGAGGTAGACCTCGTAGGCAAGCGCAGGCTCAAGAACAACTACATTAATAAGAGCAGGAGCAAGAACAGCCACACGAACGAGAGCGGACACAAGAGGAGAATATGCCAGAACAAAATCCTCCTTACTATGTGCAACAAATGATGGACATGATTAGTGAACAAAAAAACATGATAAATAAACTTCAAGAGGAATTGCGAGAAGTAAAGGCTAAGCAGAATGAGGACAGACAGCGAGCGGAAACTCCAGAAGAGGAGAGGGCCTCACAACTCGAAATTCAGCCTAATGAACCTGTAGTTGGCAGGGTGCAACCTGATGCAGAGATTGAACAGTACTGAAAATTGGCCACCGGTTTTTCGCGTGAGTTTTGATCCTCAAGTAACTGAAAATTGGGTGCTAAATAGAGAAGATTTTTCATGTAATGCGGTGCCCCACTGGAAGGAAAGCTGAAATGGCAATCTACAAGTTAGAAGGGAATGCTGATAGATGGTGGAAGAACACAGAATTGATTCTGCGAGCTCGGAATATCCCCATCACCTGGGAAACCTTCAAAGATAAATTCAATGAAGAGTATTTTCCTGAATCTACCAGGGACGCTAAGGAGTTAGAATTTTTGGCTATACAGCAGGGTAAAGAGGAGTCATTTAATGATTATCTGACTCGTTTTAATTGTCTATCTCATTACTCCACAACCGTGCAATTCAATAATGACGAGAAGTGGAAGTCGGGAAGGTTGATTAGGGGATTAAAATATGAACTTAAAAAAGAGCTGGTCTCTCGTCAATTCCAAAAATTCAACCATGCAATTGAGGAGTGCAGGATGGTTGAGAGGAACTTGAGGGATCTTCATCTGTCTGGGGATATTATGAATCAAGGCGAGTCCAGCCGAAGAAATTCTTTTCAGAAAAGAAAAGGGTCGGGAATTAAATTGCAGGGAAGTAATAAAAAACCATCTCAGACTGGTGATCGTACCAACCAAAGGCCATCGGAGCCTAGACCATGTCCACAATGTGGTAAATTTCATCAAGGTAGGAATTGTAGCGGGCAGATCATTTGCTATAACTGTCGCAAGACGGGTAATTTCAGCCACGATTGCCCACAGCGTGCCACAGAGAAGAGGCCATAGAATCAGGGAAGAATATTTGCTATGACTCATGAGGAGGCTAGAAAGTCTCTAGAAATGATTCAAGGTACCATTCTCCTTCATGGAAATATATTACAAGTATTGTTTGATATGGGTGCTAGTCATTCTTTTATAGCATATGATTGTGCTAAACGATTAAGACTGATTACCCATAAACTGCCTTATGATCTTGTTGTGACAACACCGCTTGGTGTTAAATCTGTGACTGCTGATGTCTGTTTGAATTGCGTTGTGAATGTGGATGGTTGTGAATCTGAGGTTGATTTAATATGTTTGCCACTTCATGATATAGATGTTATACTGGGTTTAAATTGATTGACAACAAATAATGTGCTGTTAGACTGTGGAAATAAAAGGATTGTATATCCGAATCCGCAGAGGGATGTCAATGAAAATGTAAACCTGAATTTTCTCTCAGTAGATGAAGCTGAGAAGTGTTTGAAAAAGGGTTGCCAAGTGTATTTTGTGTTTTCCTCAGTACAAACTGAAACTGGGACTGCACTTGAGAATATTCCAGTAGTGAATAAATTTCTTGAGGTATTTTTAGAAGACATTAGTGGATTACCTCCGGAAAGGGAAGTAGAATTTGGCATTGAAATTATGCCTGGAGCTGGACCAATATCTAAAACACCATACCGAATGGCACCTAATGAAATGGTGGAGCTGAAGAAGCAAATTGAAGAATTACTGGAGAAAGGGTTTATACGGAGCTCCAGTATTATTTGTAAAGAAAAAGGACGGAAGCCTGAGACTGTGTATCGACTACCGGGAATTAAACAAGGTGACCGTCAAAAATAAGTATCCTCTCCCTAGAATAGACGATTTGCTTGATCAGTTAGCTGGTTCTAGTGTGTTTTCAAAGATCGATTTGCTATCAGGGTATCATCAGCTACGAGTAAAAGCTGAGGATGTTCCAAAGACAGCTTTCAGGACCAGGTACGGGAATTATGAATTTTTAGCAATGCCGTTTGGTTTAACTAATGCAAATCTCGAAGTCATTCCTAATGGGAAGGATTACAACATCACTAACCACAAGTTCAAGTTGCTCTTCAATTCTGCAACTTATGTCACACATGAGGTTGCTCAAATACCCTTGACTGGGTTCACCTTTCTCCCCATTCAAGACATTATGTGTCAAACTACTGACAATCATACAATGTCAGTATATTTTCTTCTTCTACTTTGCAAATAATTCCTTGCACTACAAGACTCGTACCTTCTTTCACAAACGTCATTGGGTTTGTTTTAAGCATCGGCAATTTGGAGGAATACCATGCAGCCCAAGAGGTTAAGAAAAAGATTAGAGTTATATTGGGTGATGAGAGGTACACATTCCATGCTTTCACTGTTTCCCATCATGAATATTCCTTTACATCTTGTGCTGTCCCACGAAGCAATCGTGGTTGTTAACTCCATTTTTACAACATTTGTAAACACTTACACAGATGTTACAGTTACACATGCTTTATCATATACGAACATGTATGTAACTACTATGATTTACTAATTAACATTCTTTTTTCTCAAAACGCAAGGGATAACTCTATTCAAATGGTATTGTACGATGATTATGCTGTTAATTTTTCCATGAATGATTTCAATGCCATGCAAAAGCCAATTGGTGGTTGTGCAGCTTGCGAGAATTGGTTTTGATGACAACGGTTAGTTTTGATCTTACCATTGATGTCTTCTGCTCTTTTGATTATTGCGCCTTCATTCTTACTACTAAAAGTTGTGCATGTATTTCTTTCAGGTCGCCCAAAGGTTTGTAGTTCTTTCCATGCAACCAAGATACACTTTAATGGGAACTTCTCAGAGTTTTCTGAATTCATCGCAAGGTGCGTGCCACGTAATTCTTGGATATGATTTCAATTTAACTGTTAGTCTATATCCAAGCACAACTCACTGTCTCAATCATCGCCCTCAGAACTGAAAACTTGCCATCACCTACCATGAATTCACTTACTCCATCTATGGAGACACAAAATTCAAGTTTTACTGTAGACAGTATCCTGAGGAATACAACCAAAATCAAAGTAGATGAGATCCAACACCAGCAAGTGGTATGCTTCCCATTTAGTTGTTTTGGTCTTCTCATCTTTCTGCTCTTGGAATTTAACTATCACGGCATGTTTTGCAGGACAAACATTTTGTTGTTCTGTGTGAGTTTAAGAAATTTGAAATAAGCAATGGTTGGATTTATGAGGGGTGTTCAAGGTGTGGCACTAAACCAAAATTAACTTATGGTTTAGTTTCTTGTGGAAGCAATTACCGTAAGGGGAAACGATGTTCTATCCAAACCAAGTATGTTTATTACACATATGTTGTTTCTGTAGCATTGTTTCTAGTACTCTTTTATGCTAGGGTTCACTTCTTTCAACATTTCAATTTGTCCAGGCTGAGGCTTACTTATCTTATTGCTGAAAATTCTGGAACTGCCTCGATCGTACTTTTTGACAAGCACGCATCTAACCTTCTTAAAAAAAGTGCACTTGCGCTTAAAGCTGATGTTCTAGCATCCAATTCCCATCTCACTAATCCTGAGGTTTCATTCTACCTTGTCCATATCAAGTACGTGTTTTTCAAACCACCTTTTCTTAGGAGGCGTTGTGTTATGATTTTCCAAGTGAGGTTGAATCCTTGATTGGCAAGAAAATGCTATTAAAGATGAAGTTGAACAAATACAACAAGGAACACCCAAATTCAAGTGTCTCAGTCACAACATATGCGGAGTGTGTTGATCTTCTTGATGACTTCAATGAAGCTGCTTCTCAAGTTAGTTTATCGATTTCACTTCTTTCCCAATAGATTCGTCAAATCATTTAACCATACTAATTGCCCTACCACTTTCACACTTACCAGGTTGAACGACGAAACGTATTACAAGAGGATGATGAAGGGAAAATAATTCTCCACAGGAATGCCACGGCTCAAGATAAGGATTCAGCTTTTGCAGCAGATTCAGTTTCTCTATCTGAAAAAGGCCTTTTTGGGAATTTTCAGAATCTTAGGGCCTTTTTAGGTATTTTCAGAATGTTAGGGCCTTTTTCAGTATTCTTTTGGTAATATGGGCCTTGAAAAGGATTTTTCCAAATTTCTTCAAAAAAATTTGGTGCTCATGTTTCCAAGACTGTTGCATATGCACCTACATCTCCAGCTAAACCATCTACCAAGGCAATGAAGTCTCCATTAAGCAGGAAAAGAAATGACCAGATTACTATATTTTGTTATGTTTTATACTTTTGCATATTCAATGTTGTTTGTATTGCTCTGCTGAGACTTTGAATCTTTGTTGTAGTATTCAGTGAAATTCCATTAGTTAGAAATTTGGGTTTCCACTCGATAAACTTTTTTCCTTCAAACAAATTGGTTTCAACCGTGACATTTGATCCATTTTATATAAATGTAAGATTATAATATAATAAATATTTTATTATTTTATTTTATATTATATATTATTAATATAAGCGTATATCTTTGGCCTTTGTGTTTTAAAGTATGAATTTTAAATTTCATACTTATTAATTATAAAATTCATTACTTTCATCAAATTTATACTAAAATTTAAATAATTTGAAATAGTAACCTTATTAATCACACTATACTCCAATAGCATATTAAATATAACTCTCAACTCTCAAATACAACTCTTAATAATTTTAAACATACATAAAAAAATAAATTAAATAATCTATTAAAATTTATAAGATGGGTTATTTATATATATAGTGAGTGAATCGAAAATAAATCAAATGTTTAGTTGCTTTCTCTTTTCTCCCCGCGCGCCTAAATATGATAAATCGTGTTACATATATTATATAATTGTATATAATTTTAGGGGGTGTGACTTTAGCTCAACACATGAAATGGGGAATATCATTGTATATAATATAAAATCTCCACAATGCATATATCTTATACCAAGTCAATAATGAGGGGCCTCCGTGTCACTGACACTAATTTTTGCTTAACAGTAAAACAATTATATTAACCTAATGATCCATCTACACAATTTATATAAAACTGTCTACCACCTACTACAGTAAAAAAAAGAATCATACTTTACAAGACAAAGGCCAAACATAAACTGGATAACAAAGCACACAAATGCTCAAGATTCAACTATTTAAACAATTATTACTATAACTATAAATAAATTTAAATGGATTTGTTATTCCATCCATATAGTACGCAACTCTAATAAAAAATTCATTTTGATTTATAAAATAACTTCATAATAATTGAGAAAGGAAAACCTAATAATGATGGCGACATTTCAGGTAGAGTAACAGGGAGATTGGATTAGAAAGATAAAATGTCGATAAAAAAAATGCATATATTCAACCTATGAACAGGGACACATGCGCTTTAAATAATCCATCGTGTTAATAGATTCAAACTTTATGATAAGAAGAAATATTCACCCGCAAGCTGTCTCAGTAGTTGGAACAGATGATTGCATTAACCACAAGGATTAAGACATTAATAAAGTTCAAATGGCTGAAAACCCAGGTTGGCCTGATGGCTAGGCCCCAGGACTTTCCCTCACCAATGAAGTGGAAAGGATTCGATCCTTGGAATCGCTCGTTTGGGGAGGGTTTTACCGTTAAACAACTCCCGAACCAGAGTGGTTGCACACTTTGCTACCATTTTGAATATCAAAAAAAGAAAAAAAGAAAAAAAGGTTCAAATGGCTGATGGCTCAATAATATAAATTCACCAAGATTAAGACATTCTTTTTTTTTTTAAATCAAAATATTATAACATTCCATATCTCATATAATTGTATATAATTTTAGGGAGTGTGTCTTTACCTTAACAAGTGAAATAGCAAACATAATTTTATATCATTAAAAATGTTGCACAATGCATATATCTTATACCAAGTCAATAAAACGGGGCCTCTGTGTCACCTACTGACACTAAATATATATTAACAGTCAAACAATTATATTAACATCCTCCTAGACAATTATATTTAACTCTGTACCACCTACTCAATCACAGTTCCAGCAAAAAAAAAAAGGGGGGGGGGGGGGGGCGCTCAATCACAGTTCATTTGAACTTGCAGTTTTTTTTTTTTTTTTTTTTTTTTTTTTTTTTGAACTTGAAGTTTGAATTTTAAAAATCATACTTTAAAACACAAAGGCCAAAGATACGCCGGATTACGCAGCACACAAATGGAACAAGATGTTAAACTTTCTTTCAAATTGATGCATATATTCAAACCATGAACAGATACATATAAGGTTTAAAAAATCCATTGTGTTAACAGATTCAAACTTTGCGATAATTGATGCATTTTTCGAAAATATGTATAGTGAACGATCTAGGGTCTTCTTCAAATTGTTTTCCCTTTCTGTCTTTATTGATAAAATATTTAACATCCATATGACAAAGATTAACATCCATTCACTAAATTATATGATGCTAAATTTTGACAGTCCAATTTATATGCAGCAACTGTTGATGTTAATGAGGGTTATTTTGAAGTACAAAAAATCATGGATGCGCTTTAATCTATGGAATTTGAAATTCAAACTGCGACTACGGATTAATATAAAGTGCATCCGTGATAAAGATGTTAATCATTATATTTTGGATTTCATACTGTGAACAGGGGTTACTTGTATTGTGTTAGGCCACAAACTCATACATAATTTTTTTTGATACAGTAATTAAGTGATAGACAGCTATATGGATGATTTGTATATTACGTCCGACAAGCTAAGTCATGATGAAGAAAAAACTCATGAGACATCAATATCAACACCGATCCAACTTTGACTTATTTGGCTAATAAACTTGTCAAAATTAAGAATAAGACAAGATATTTAGAGGTTAGTTTACCTAAAAGCATCTGTGATACATGTTAATATCATTGCGCAGGCAGGGAACATCAATTTTACGATTATGCTTTTTCATGACTCATTTCCCTCACTTTTCAACTTCAAACTATTTGGCAGATATCATACAATTACAATAATAACACCTTCATTCTTTGAAATCATTGTCAGCTTCTGAGGGTGGGAAAAAATCATTGTCAGTTACACTTTTAGGCTCTACCTAAACACTATTATGTTGTTAAAAATCTGTCTCCGATCGCATATATCTAAAATCATACTACATTTATTAAAAGTACCATTACGATTTTATGAATAGGTTGATTCACCTAGTCAATTATATTAAAAAAATTTTAAAAATATAAACGTATGATTATAATATATTAAAATTTTATTATTTTATTTCATATTATATATTATTTTATTAATATAAGCGTATAACTTTGGCCTTTGTGTTTTAAAGTAAGAATTTTAAAATTCATACTTATAAAATTCATTACTTTCATCAAATTTGTACTAAAATATAAATAATTTCCAACATTACCCTTATTGATTACACCATACTCAAATTGCATATTAATTGCTTTCAAAATATATAGGGAGTGAATCGATTTGAATCAAATCTTTAGTTGCTTTCTTTTTTCTCACTAGTGTTACATATCTTATTATATTATAACATTCCATTACTCATTTAATTATATATATCTTTGACCAAAAAATTTAATTGTATATAATTTCAGGGGTGTGCAAACTTAACATGTGATATGGGGAATATAATTTTATATTAAAAAAAAAATGCTGCACAATGCATATATCGTGTCACCTACTGACACTAAATATAGCATAACAGTCAAACAATTATATTAACCTAATGATCCATCTAGACAATTATATTATCGAGCAAAAATATACACAACTATATAAAACACTGTACCACATACTCTATCACAATTGGTACAAATCCCATTTCTTGTGAGAGCTGCTTCAAAATAGAATTGTCTAGATTTAGAAGGCCAATCAAAATATAAGTTCTGACAATAGGTTAAAATGACCTATTTCAATTTTAATATTTTTTATAAAGCTGAATTAGGCGGGAAAACTTGAAAATTCTAATGAATCTTATATTACAAATTATATACATAAGCAAGAAAGCTAAAAATAAAATAATATATTTTTTCCAACCTCATATGGTCTACTTTTATTATTCAAGAAGAGAAAATCAGGTCTGGATCAATTGTTTTTGCATAATTCCATGGGTTTAAGATATTATCACTTGGTATAAAAAAAAAAGATATTATCACTGTGCAGATGGCTGATGGCTCAATAATATATATTCATATCAAATTGTCAACAATACTGTTAAATTAAGCCCCTTTATGAATGGACTTGATAAGAAAATTTCCCTTCCAGCTTTTTGGATTCATTCATAAAATTTAATCTTTTCGAGCAAAAAAAAAAATTAATCTACATTTTTTCCCTGCACCAAAATTTTTATCTAACTTTAAACATAATCTAAACGCACGACGTGGAAAACAAAACGCAATTAATCATTGCTGAATAAATTAATTCCACCATTACGAGCAAAAAAAAAAAAGGAAAGAAAAGAATAAATTAATTCCACCATGCTCTCTGGCCCCCTCTTCACGTGTCAATTTAATATCATCCGATAATGTTTAAGGTTCGTTTGGGATAGTTTTGGTGGCTTTTGTTTTTGAAGGACTTTTTTTAATGGACTTATTTTCGATGGACTTTTTCTAATGTGATTTGTATTTAGGATAGCGGTGAAGTGACTTTTGTTTTAATAGGCACTTGTTTGACATAGCTTTTAAAAAGTAAATGAGATGGACAATGACATGAATCAAATTCATATATATATATATGGTGTACAAAATGTGATAATTTGGGATAAAAATTAAAAATAAATATAAATTTATCAAATAAAATAGTAACATTACCATTAAAAAATTTACAACACAATTATTGATGAGAATAAATAAACTATCCCCTACAAGTTGGTTTCTAATTTGATCACGAAGGCGATTCATTTTCGTTGAAGATATTGATGAGGATGCTTCATCAACTGGATCATCATTATTTTTTTAACGGATTATTTCTAACATTTATTTAATATTTATAACCTAATAAGTAAAACATTTGCAAATAAAAGCCTTCTGTTATAAAACTGAAGAAATTAGAAGATAAAACAACAAAAGAATGGAGAGGAAAATGGGGAGTATTTCTCATTCATATTATTGTATCACAGACTCTCTCTCTCTCTCATCTACCTTTTTCTCTTTCTCTCTCTTCTCCTTTTCTTTCTCTTCTTCTCTTCATTTTCTCTACTCAAACCAGACGACATACACACATATATATAGAAAAGGAAATGGGTCCTTAAGTGTAATTTCCACTCTGGGTTATTTGAGGTAATTTTCCCCTTCTTCAAATATTTCAACACACCTCTGGAGGATTTGAGAATTCGCGCGTGGTCCGCTGCTGCTTCTGGAGGATTTGAGAATCCGCGTGGGCCGTCACATAAATAGTAACCGTATGAACAGTAACCGTATACAAATAATATTGAGGATCAAGAGTCAATAGACATCCACATAATTAATATATTCATAACACTCCCCCTTGAATATCCATTATGAATATTGTTGGTTATGATTAGTTTTGATGATGTCTTATATAGATGCCATTGTTAAAAGCAAAAAGATTGAGTAATATAGTTATTTCTTAATTTGACTAACTGTTGTATTTAATGTAGATCAATCCAAGTTAAATTAAGGAGAATAACCAAGAAGGAGTTAAGAGATGAAAGAAAGAAGTACTTGCGAGAGGTTGTCAAGGAAGCAAGATGTTATCAATAGATTTTGGAGGATAACCAAGAAGAAGAGAAGAGACTAAGGATATAGGAACTTGCACTATATGTTCTTATATTTGATACATGAAGTCTCTATAATCAAACGGAAGATGGAATGAAGCTTCATCATATTTGAGCTACGGTGCAAGTATACATGAATAGTGCGATACGAGAAAGACGACACATGAAATTCTAGAACAAGTTCAAGTATAGGCTCGGCTTTTTGGATATTGAAGAAGGAAGAAGCTACAAAGAATGATGAGCCCAAGTTAAATGATGAAGAATGATCAAGTTGGGAGATGGAAGTATGAAGAACTTGATGTATGGAATGAAGATTTAATTATCCAAGTTCTTATATTGAAGCTAGAAGCATCCAAGATCATATGGAAGTTGGAATGACTCAATTTGGAGTTAAAGTCAGCAAAAATCAGCTTCGGGATGAGAAAACTCGAGTTTCCAAGTCAAAACTCGAGTTTCCTACTTTGTAGTGATTTGCCTCTCGGATAGGAGAAAACTCGAGTTTGGAATACAAAACTCGAGTTTGGAACTCAAAACTCGAGTTTGCAACTCAAAACTCGAGTTTGGGGTGTCTTCAGCATCTCGGCCTCTCGGACTAAGAAAACTCGAGTTTCCAAGGCAAAACTCGAGTTTCCAGTGATGATCAGCTCTTCAAGCAACTCTGTTTCACGTTCAGCACGGGCGACCTCTGGTATTTCGATGATATCTCACAAACCAGAGATCGGATTGAGACGAAACCAAAGGCATATGAAACTAGACTCCCAATGCGTCATTTTGATATAAAATTCAAGCCTAAAGGAGTTCATATAAAGGATATATGAATTGTTGATGTTGACATAGAAATCCACGCCACACAGAAAACCAAGCTTCAATGTTTTGAGTGTAAATCACAAACTACAAATCCAATTGAGCTGAAATCAGTGGCATTTGAAAGTAGACTCACAGAGCTTTCCATCAAGAGTTGAATGGACCAAAACGGAGTTCAGACCAGGGAGATATGGTCTTCGAAAGTTGATAGTTATTTCAAGAAGACTCAACAAAGTCCAGCGAGAAAGCAAAACTCGAGTTTCCAAGTCAAAACTCGAGTTTTCATCTCTCAATTCAGAAAATCAGCGTTTCGAAAATCCTGATTCTTTTGATAAACATCAGATGATTACCCAAATGATTTATAACACTTCTTGTATCATTTGTGTACAAGTTTCAGGTGATTAAACGAAGGATTGGATGCAAATCTTCAAAATATCATATACGTGTCGAACATCGAAAACTGTGCAAAAATTCTAACGACTAGTTTCTAACAGCTATATTTCTTTATCCAACGGTCATTGAATCTTCTCAACGGTCATATATTGATCTCTACCTATAAATAGAAGACAGATTCAAGCAGAAAAACGTGGAGATACAAGCTTACACGCCAACATCGATACTCGCTTTCTCATCATTTACACTCTGTTTTACATGTTTAGATAACTTAGAGAGTGAAGTGATTTGTATTTGATCTTCGGTGTTTATCTATTCACTTCTAAGAGAGGAGATTTATTGTAAACACATTATCTTTCTATCGAGAGTTACTCAAGATTGGGTAATCTTGAGTGGGATATACATTGTGTTGATTACAACTTGTAAGGGGAGTGAATCCTAGTGAGAGGATTACTTGAGTACGAGTGTGTAATCAAGCGGTGTGTTGATTACCGTTTGTAAGGGGAGTGAATCCTAGAGAGAGGGTTGCTTGATTCTGAACGTGTAATCAAGTTGAACAAAGATAGTGGATTGAAAATCCCAAGTGAGGCTTAGGGATTTGGACGTAGGTCAAGGATTGGGCGAACCAAGTATAAATCGTTTGCACATCCTCTTCCCTTATCTCTTATATTTCCAGCATTTACATTCGAATGTTTGTCAATTGATTTATAACTCACTTCGTTATACAAGTTGAATTTGCTGAATTACGAAAAGATTTTCAAAGAATCTAAATTTTTATACTTCACCCAATTCACCCCCCTCTTGGGTTCAGCCAGAACTTACAAATATGCCTTGTTAAAAACTTTAATTAGGAAAAACCCAGTGGGATAAAAACCTAGCCATAGAAAAGAGTACATCATACATTGATACACTTTGCAGTGCTGCCTCATTAAAAACTTTTCTAGGAAAACCCAGTGGGACAAAACCTAGATAATTGAAAAAAAGTACAGCGTGTATCGACTCTCCCTTTTGATGACATTAGTGTTACTCCCCCTGATGCCAATATCAATTTTGCTCTTTATGATGCCAACATTGCTTTCAATGTCATTGGGTTGATGAAGAGCTATATCTTGCTAATAAGCATGATTCACTAGTACTCAGATAGTACTAAGATATGGTACTTTTGGACCAAGTAATTCTTCAACAATAAATTGTCTTTTGAAGCTCTTCAGGAGTTCAAATGATGTTGATATCATCAACATAAACAACAATTATAACGAATTCATTTTTATGTCTTTTCATAAAAATGCATGGGCATATTGAGTCATTTTTGTACCCTTCTTTTCATCAGATATTCTATGAAACAATTATACCACAAACGCCCTAATAGCTTCAGGCCAAGGGACTTAGTTAACTTATTTGAATATTGTTCTTAAGAACATGAATTTGATGTTTCTGACATCTTAATTCCTTTAAAGATTCGTACTTCGGTACATTAAATCGTTCGGGTACATATGCTTGTCACCATTAGTCCTTCGAGGGACTTTCATATAAAAATCACCATTAAGTGAACCATACTAATAAGAAGTTACAAATTACAACATCCATTAGGTGCAGATTGCACCCTTCATTTACAAAAAGTATTTGTATATCCACTACTGGTGAATATGTTTCTTTAAAATGAATGCCAAGCCTTTATGTAAAACTTTGGACTACAAGGCTTGCAATAACAAGTAGTCAAATATTCTATTGTTCGCTATGAACAATAAAAACATCCATTCTTATCATTCATTATCCATTGTGTACCTACAAAATCTATTTTTTTTTTTTTTTGCTAATAAAATCATAATGAATAAATATAAGATACTTCGAGATCTTTTCATAAATATGTATGAACATATAAAATCACTTTTATTATTTCAATACATATTCAGGGCTTCGAGCCATATATGGACTTATTTAATAATGTTCTCGAGAACTTAAATTAGATGCTTTTAACATTTTAAGTCCTTCGGGGACGTGTGCTTACGGCACGTTAAGTCCTTCGGGGACATGTGCTTCGGCACGTTAAGTCCTTTGGGGACATGTGCATCGGCACCTTCTTATTAATTTTGGCTCATGATCCTCATTATTACTCATTGAACCATATGCTATATTATAAGCAAAGATGTTTTCAACGTTGACTTTCTTTTGGTCCCATCGGATAACATTCATAGTTTATTGAGATCTCATTATTTTCACATTTTTCAGGTATCTAGGTATCTTCTACGACATTCTCTACTAGAGATATCTCTCTTTGGAGATAAGAATTCTTCGGGAGATGGCTCTTCTGGAGCAACTAACTTTTCTTAATTCAACTCGATCATCTATATTATTAGCTCCTTTTTTCTTTCAAGGATTTATATCTTTGGAACCGATGGACCTACTACGCTTCAGGCGTGCTTTCAATTCATTTATGAAAAGTTGTCCTTCAAGGACATCAATAGGAGCATTAACAGTTGGGACATGTGACTTTTTCACTTTCTTTGGGTCGATAAATGCTTCGACATTTGATTAGCTAAATCCTACAAATGAATTATCTTTTTAACTTCTAGTTCATATTGTTTTACGAGGATCAAAATGAGCTAATGATAATTCATTCCAGCTAATCACTTTACCCAACTGTCTACTTTCTCCCCCTCATGTTGGGAAAACAATATCAAATCACAATTGACCAATCATGCAGTATAAGTCTCCTAAATCCATTTGTTTCCTTTAGAAACATCATTCTGGTTTCATTTAGAGACAAACAAGAAAGAGGAGGTCCTTACAAAGCATTTATCCCAACTTTCTTTCTATATCCATCTATGTGCATTCTAGTGAATTTATAAACATTGCACATTCAAAAACTTTCCAGATGGAGTTGTCTGGCTACTAACCAAAAGCCAATTTTACAGGGAGAATTTTGTTGGCTTATATAATAATGCTGCAATATATAAATCAAATATATACCAACATAGAAATTTTGTTCTCATAAGCATTGATCGAGCTATTTATAGATGCTTTAATACATGATTTTCGGATCATATAATATGGAAATAGCGCGCTTGAATTTATTCAAACATTATTGCAAACTTTAGGTTGCGTTCTTACAAACTTTGGTTGTAAGCTAATAATCTCACATGTAACTAGATGCATCTTTTAGGTTTACATGCTATTTCAATGGGCCCATATATATTTGTTTGATATATTTCCAGAAATACTGAGATCCATTACTAATAATGATCAATGAGAACAAGCATCATATTCTTCATAAACAATATGTTGGTTATACATAAAGAATCTTCTGGTTCTTCAATAGATGTCAATACATAGTCGATTTGCATGCTATATATGACTCAGATGATCAAACAAGTCATTCCAACAATAAATTTATTTAAATTAGTAAACTTCTGGTTTACTGTGACATATCTCAACAAATCACAAACTTTTCAATTTTCATAAAATTATGATTTAAATCATAATCTAACCTTCAATTTAGGAGATCAATTAAACTTTGTGTGAGAAGTATATAACTTTCAAAAATTAGCTCACACTTGTATTCTAACTCACATAACTCACACTTGATTTCTAACAATCTCCTCCTCAAGTGTGAGTCATATAAACATATATTCTTTATTTAAAAATCACTTTCAATCTCATTAAACCTTGGAAGGAAAATTTATGTTAATTCTTCAGGAATAAACATATAATATTACATCACTAGATAATGTCATTATTCATGATTAATATACATCAACTAACTCATATTCATAAAATATATGCAAACCACCACACTTAAACATATTTATGATCAAAATAACTTAGAATCATCACAGATTTAGAATCATATATATAATAATTTTCTAGCGAGAAAATTCTCATGGCAATAAATTTATGATACTAAAGTTAAATAATAATAACAAATTAAAAGTCATATTACCTTGTAGGCTTAATCTTTATTTTGAGCCTTGGCTTCAATAATTCTCTGCAGCTCATTGCCTCAATATTTCATTGGTAGTAAACTTCTAGTTCACATTGGCAAACATTTGGTTTGCACTTGCAAACTTTTTTGCTACATTTGTAAACTTCTGGTTTACAATTACAATCTCTTGCTTAGTGTAAACTTACGGTTTACAATAACATGTATTTTCTATATGATATCTATTTCGAGATATCTTTAAAACTCAATAAGTTCCTTTTGTAGAATAAAATGCATAATCAATGCATAAATCTTGTTTTCTTTCAAATAATAACTATAGTCAGGGTAAAGTGATAATTACTATAGTAAATTAATGTACTAATGGTAATTACCATAAATAGTCATTGTTACTATACAAATGGTAAAATAATTACTATTGTAATTTCTTTTGCATCAATAGTAATTACCATGTAAATAGTAGTTACCTTATAGTAATTACTATACAAATAGTAAAATGTTGAGCAATCATTGTGCAATCATGAGAATAGTAAAATAATAAAAAAATAATAAAAAACATGTGGGGCCCGATTGAAAATTTTTCAATGTTTGGTTCGTAATTTATAACAAAAATTCCTCCACTCCTGATGGAAACTTAGATCAATTATGATCACAGTAATAACAATATCCAATCATTTACACATATATCCATAACCATAATTCATTCATTTCTTCATTCACTTACTGGTAATGGAGTTAAAGCCAATTTGGACAATACTCATGATTCTTGCAACAAAAACTCATTATTTTATTTGACTACATAAAATCAATGAAATTAATTCAGAATATTTCTGAAAAACCTCTTTCACAATTTTGCTATTGTAGGAGCAAATTGAATACACCTATTTATAATGAACTTTTAGAAGTTAACCATCTTCTGATGGTTTAGACAATCCCTTTAAATTTGTTCTAAAGAATAAGGGGATCTATTGATGTCAAATATTCAACTTCATGGATCTATCTTCACTCCAATTTGACTTATGGCTTCAGGCTAAATATTCAACTTGTTGGATTTAGCTTCATCCAATTTATATCATCATGGCTTCATGCCAATTTTTAATCTCATATCTTCATATCAAGATTTCTCTTTATGAGAAATAAAATATGGCTTCCAGCCATTTATATTCAGGATAAACAAAAACTATATATATATGTGACATCTCACCATATAATTATGGATCAAAGAAATATAACTTCTAAGATATTAGAATTATATGATTCCAAGCATACAAAAATAGCAATAGTAATAATATAAAAGAAATCTTAGAATAAATATAAAAGAATAAGAAAAGATGGATAAAGAAGAAATTTTCAAAGACATTAAGTATAAGAATTAAAACTTTATGGCTTTAGGCCATTTGCTTCTCATAATGAGAAATTAAATTTATATGGCTTCTAGCCATAAAATTAAGAAATTAAAATTATATGACTTCACGGTCATATAATATTAGAATAGGAAAAACTTAAGTAATGTATGGCTTTGAACCATAATAATAATAACATAACATTAAAAGTTAGCAACAATAAAATGCTACAAGACTAGACTTCCAAGTTGGAGTCAAATGAATAATAAAAGTAAAATGTTATGTTAGAGTTAGTAATAATAAAAGTCAATCAATAATAAATAATATACAGAATTAAACTTAGGTAGAACCTTCCATGTAGGAGGTCAATAAAAGTAAATGTTATGTTAGCAACAATATATATATGGTGCATAAAAATAAAACGTTATGCAAAATAATTGAATCAAAGATGAAAAGTAATACAAAATAATCTACAATCTTAACCATGGAACCCGATGTTCAAAACAATCAGAAAAAACATATCTTTAATTCCATATAGTGGTTAAGATCATCCCAGATGAACAACACTAAGCTTAATTGGTCGAGCTTCGTGTTGATAACGTGTTATAAAACTGAAGAAATTACAAGATAAAACAACAAAAGAATGGAGAGGAAAATGGGGAGTATTTCTCATTCATATTATTGTATCACAGACTCTTTCTCTCATCTACCTTTTTCTCTTTCTCTCTCTTCTCCTTTTCTTTCTCTTCTTTTCTTCATTTTCTCTACTCAAACCAGACGGCATACACACATATATATAGAAAAGGAAATGGGTCCTTAAGTGTAATTTCCACTCTTGGTATTTGAGGTAATTTTCCCCTTTTTCAAATATTTCAACACACCTCTGGAGGATTTGAGAATTCGCTCATGGGCCGCCGCCGCTTCTGGAGGATTTGAGAATCCGCGTGGGCTGCCACATAAACGGTAACCGCATGAACAGTGACTGTATACAAATAATATTGAGGATCAAGAGTCAATGGACATCCACATAATTAATATATTCATAACACCTTCGAGACAAATGATATTAATAAATATATGTGAGAGAGCACGCGGGTCGAAGCCTAAACTAATATCACCTATATAAAATTAAATAGGGGTATCTACAATTCATATTTGCAATTAACGAATCCGAACAAAACCAAGTCAACAACAACTACACAAAGAAACAAAAAATAATCTAAGAATTAATTGTTTGCAATTATTGATGCCAATACCCATCCATTATCTACCACAATTATCTCTGCAATATGTATATGCTTCTTCAGCTTTTCCTCCCCATGCTCTTGTTGCTCGAAAAGCTCTTCCTCCTTAGGCAGATGTTTTCTCTGAAGAAGGTTAACTCAGATTGGCAAAGGATGATGAGATCCGGCGAAGGACAAATGGATCATGCGAGGACGAGGATAGATGTAAATGCAAAGAAGATGAGGACAGGAGGTAGTAATTGCTGAGAAGATGAGGCAGGCGAAGGAATTATTGAAGAGGAGAGGATGGGAGAGAGAATCGGCAGATGAGAGGAGGGAGAGAGAAGGCACACGATGCTTTTTCTTTTGGGGCAAAATGGTCCCAAAAAAAGAGGCTGGCTTTTAATGGGATAATAAGCAACTCAGGGTAGCTTCATCAAAAAAACCCACTTCAAAACCTAAAGCCCATTGAACTTCAAAGCCATACCAAACACCAATATTTCTTGCTTCTCCTTTCAATGGAGTGTGCTTATTTTAGCTTTGAAAGCTTTGCCAAACAGGCACTATATACTATGGAAACAATAGGGCTTTCTCTCTCTTCATCCCATTTTCTCGAACCTCTCTTTTCTCTGCATCTCCTCTCCCTCTCCTCAAGCTCCCGCTCCCCCGTCGGCGGCTTGTGTATAAAGCACAAGCCACCGGCGAGCACCGTTTTAGTGTCACAGATGAGTCAGAGAGGTAGTGTATAGTCCAGATCTGGGATCTTTGGTCTTCTCTTTAAGTTCTGTCAGAAGTGGCCTTCTCTCATCCTTGGGATGAGCCCTTTCCTCTCCTTCTTCAGATCTGATATGCGGCAGTAGGAGTTTTCTTTCTTTCATTTCTTTTTCTATGATACTGGTTTTTGTGGTAGTAGTGTTCTTGTTTTTTCAGAGAATAAACAGATTTGTCAGATCTAAGTACAAATCCTCTTGGTTGGATGGTGGTTCGAACATTATCAATTCTGATTATCATTTAGTGGCTCGGATCTGCGTTCTTGGGGAAAGATTTCAAGAGGTGTTTTTGGTGTATGGTCAATGTGACCAGTTTTGCTTAAATGGAAGAGCAGGAGATTTCTTTAAGATTTCATGGGCCTTCTTTTTCCTAAGGTTGGGTTGTCTTTGTTCTTTACCCCAAGACGGGGTATTTGTGTATTGCCTCGGTTACGGCTTATCCTTATAAGGAGGTATGCCCGATAGTGTGGGTTTTGCAACCATCACCTTCTTCCTTGTTACTTCTAACCTTGGGTACCCAGGAGGCCTATGTTTTCTATGAATCTACTTTTACTCTTATCTCTTTAATGGGTGGCGATTGGCCTTTGTTGTATTTGGTTTATTTGGTTGTATTTGATTTGTTTTATTTTTAGTGTCTTCTTATGTATTGTATCAGTTCTTAGTATTAATATAAATATAAATATCTTTGACAATATATATATATATATACACTATGCATGCTGCCTAGCCTTCATGCTGTGTTAGGTGATACATACTCTTCATTTTCCATCTTATGTTTTCAAAGTTTGAATTTGAATTTTGCAATTCAATATTGAAGGTTCGCTTAGTTTTTTCTTTTGTTCCTTTACCTTTAATCTTTATGTTTCTCTAAAAAAATCCGCGGGATGTCCCGGTCAATATTTCTGCAAATAGAGGTGGAACTTATCCAATCTCTTCTCTGTTTTTGGATTCGGCTAATTTACCAATTTACGTGTTGGGATTCAGGAGGAGCTGTGATGGCAGTACAGAATCATTGTTTAAGTTCATTATCGTCTCTGATCAGTTAGCAGAATAAGCTCTGGATTCTGTCACTTTCAGTTAACAGTTTTGAGGAACTGCCAAGGAAGTAAACGGATGAGATCACTCCGGTATGTTCTCCCTTCTTCTTTAAATTTTTTCCCCTTTCAGTGTTGGTTTTATTTCTATTACTCTGCACATTCATATCACTGACTATGAATCTTGACCAAAAAAAAAAATATCACTGACTATGAACAAACTTAACAAATTCTTACATAGTTTTAGGGTCTAGGGTCTTCTTCAAATTTTTTCCCTTTATGTGTAGATTGCATTAAATTTTACGGTATTGGTTATTAACAAACTGTTATATAGTTTTACCTAAATATTATTTCATGTTATCATATTCAAACCTATCCTCAATCATACCGCATTCATATTAGTAATTTCTTACCATCCCTAAACATCACCAATTTTTCACTCCTCAAAGTACTAGACCTTTAATCAAAATGTATCTAATTTCTAAAACTTCCAGAGAGTCATCCTCCCCGAGATAACTACCATCTAAGCATGCTTAATCATGGAGTTCCATTATCACAAGCCAGCTTGACATCTCGAATAAGCTACACACTCCAAGACAGATTTCATTGAGATCCTATCATACATACAAACGTCGAAACTGTTCAAAACTAGCAATTAATGATTGTTGCCTGCACCAAAACTCTAAAGGCCCATAGTTAAGGATCGGCTAAGGTGCCTTTGGTTGCATTAGGGTGCGGTGCCGCAAAGTATGACATGATCAAAAGGCCAGCCCGGTTCTGGTGTAACGACAGATTAGGATGCGGCGCTGCTCAATAAAAAAAATGTAGGCGTTATTGGCTCAGCTACAAATCGAATACAGCAAGAGTAAATCTCTTATATTATCTGAAGCTTCACACAACTTCAACATACTCATTTTTTTTTCTGTCCATTCGTTCCTTTCACTATATTTTTCCACATTATCATGGCAGGTCCAAACTACTTCATTCTAGTTTCTGAATCATACAATCCTTTCTTCCTTGAAACCTTACTAAACGATAATCATCCTAACATATCTCAAAATCCTTTAGAAGTAAATGTTCTTCTTTCTGCCTTGACGATTCATGCTCCTACTTCTCCTTAGAAGGTCCAAAATTCCATCCCTACGGTTACCAACGAGAGAAGCGTCTAAAGCAGGTCCAACAAAGCGACTGTTAAGAGATGTTGTAATATAGCGAGCTTATGGAGACTACCAGGCATGTTCAACCAAGGAACCCTACCTCAAGTTTGGCTGAAACCACTAACCCATTTTCTTGTGGTTGCTTTGCCATGTCCCGCGAGAAATCATTCATACCAATGGACTTCAATATCATAAACTTGAAGTTCATGGATCGATTGGTATGATTTGTCATGCCATCTTTCACCAGGATGTACAAGGAGGTTATTCAAGACCTCAAATATTTGATTTTGGTAAGAAAAATATAGAAGTGAAATATTTTCTCAAAAATTATTGTTTGAACCAAAACTCGTTAGGGTATTTCGTGGTGTCAGATCCCCTATCAGCCTACTATGAGGCCCTCTATGTTGGTTTGGAATGGACTAGAAATCAAAATGAACTCCTAGGTAGTTCATTTCCAACCAATACAGAAAATATACCCAACAAAGGAAAAGAGCCTGAGGTTGTAAATAATAATTCCTCAGTTGCCCCATTGAGTAATTTGTATTCGTATAGATCAAGAGCTGAGCAAAACCTTAGAGCCGATGGAATGTCAATAAATGATTTTAAAGACTACTTCCATTTACCTCGAGATAGAAGCGCTAGACGAGTTCGTCTATGCAGAATCGTAAAAAGAATAATGCACAAGGGAGGAATAAAAGATTGGCCCTACATGATAGTTCGAAATGCGATGAGGCAAATCACTAGACTGAGAAGGACAATGTCTCCTGATGATTCCGTGTCAAGAGCAACCGCTCAAGAAGAAATTAACAGACTTAAACTTAAGATGGTCAAAGCATGTGGTGGGATTGTACCGACTGTTGCTCTCGATGCTTGAAATCAACTAGTCTTTTGTTCTTAGCCTTCATGTTTGTGGTTGAACCTTTTATTCTAAAATTTATGAGACTTTTCATATTATCAAATTTTCAAAATATTGACCAGACAAATCTATTACATTTAATATTTGTGTTTGTACTATTTTCAAAAGTTCAATAATTTTATTCTTCCTATGTTGGCTGTATTCCTCTGCTTTATTTTATTTCTTCGTTGTAATGTGCTGTGAAATGCCATTAGGTTAAAAGTAAAGTTTTGAGCACACAACTGCATCCTTTATCATGAAGTAAAAGCAGTACATGTTGTTCCAACAAAAATAATAATAATAATAATAATAATAATAAATGCAGTACAACTTATCCTTTATCTTTTTACCTTTCAGTTATAGTACTTGAATGATATGTCTACTTTTTGAAATGAAGAACAGAAAAAAAGGTGCAAAGCAAAAAAGATGGTATACGATGGTGGTTGTTGACCACAAAAATATGTCAGGCTTAATTTCTTTACTTTGAATAGTGGTTGTCATTATTTTATAATATTTTCTGACATTTATATATATTAAAAGAAAGAAAGACGAAGGAATATTATCCCTTTATTCTATGCAATCTATATATTTATCTTATATATGTTGGCAGTGAAAAGAAAAATTTAATTGTTGAGTATAACACAATAGTACAAATCCCATTTCTTATGAGAGCTGGTACTTTATAATATCATGAAGTAAAAGCAGATCTGAGCAGGTTGTTTCTTGAATGTTGCTTATTATCTTATATACAACAAATTAATGCAGGATCTGAGCATTAATTTAACACATGGGCAATTATATATTACTTTATCAAGAGTTAACAATATTGCAGGATTGAAGATTGAAGATTTTTTATAAAAGACGGGAGTAATTCTGGAATGAGGACAACTACTAATGTTGTTTATAGGGAGATATTCAGAAATGTACGTAAGTGACATAATGTCGGTTACTGTTACTGGAACGAATGTATACAACTTATTAATGTGATGTCTGTGGTCCTGCATAATTACCTGTTGTTATGTTATTACAGCGGGGGACATTTGCTTGTTTTCCCAAAAGTATCTTCTCGTAGTGTTGGATATAATGCAAAAATATTAACCATGAAGGGTTTTACATTTTAAGATATTTTCAGAAGCTTCAATTGATAAGAAGAATGACCACTCCAAGTTTTTTTTTTTTTGGAATAATACTGGATTCAAAATGTCCAGGACATTACAATAATCTCAACAAAGACTTCTAACCTTCTTCAACTTTCATCTCTTGAATAAAGCGAGGAGGTTGATGAAATAGACAAAAAGGTACATCTAAATTATGAGAGTATCTAGCTAAACAATCTGCAATAGTTATGGTTTCTCTTTTCATGAGTGACCACAACTTGCCAATCTCTACAAAGAAGCATCCGATATCATGATGTTGATCACATCCTCTTATCATATAATTAAGGGAAAATTAGAATGAAGGACCTAAAGGAGAAAATATTTATGGAGAAGGACCATAAAAATTGTAATTATTTAGAAGGACCAAATGTAAAAATAAAAAATAAAAAGTACTAAAATGCCCCTAGTAAAATCGTTTACATTGCCTCTTACATTCTTTTCCCCTTTCTATTTTTAAAACTAAAACAACCGTTTAGGTTTTATTAAATTAAACAATGGTCTTCTCAATTTTCACAATTTGAATATATTACGCATTCTTCAATTTTTTAAAATTAACAACAATTTTAATTAAAAATGGAATTATTTATCATATATGTTAAGCCAAGAAAGTTTATCATATACGTTAAACCAAGAAATTTTAACAATTTTAATAAAAGTCAAGGTCTTTTATAATTTATCATATATATTAAACCAAGAAAGTTTGAATGACTTAATTTTGTTTTAGAAGAAATTTATGTTGGTTAAAAAATTTCATGTAATGTTAATATAATAAAAAAATCTAATTAACCTATTATATCCTGAAAAATATGAAATAATTTTATTTTTTATTTTTATAAAAAGAACTTAATTGACATCGATGTTGATAATATAAATCGGGCAACTTGATGATATAAATTAGTGAAAAATTAAAATTAAGAAAAATATGAGTTTAATAATTGTTAATTAAATAATATATTGGAAAAAAAGATATAATCATATCATGATGGGCGGTTTTAGTTTTAATTTTAGTTCTTTTTTTTAAATTTTGAATACAAGAGATAATACATGAGGATTGATTAGGGGCAATTTAGTAATTTTAAATTTATATTATGATGTTTGGTCCTTCTAAGTAATTACAATTTTATGGTCCTTTATAATAAATATTATTTTTTTCTTGTTCCTTTATTTTTATTTTCCCAATAATTAATAGCATCTATGCAATCAGTAACTAACTTAATTTGTTTACAACCTCGGACCAACACAACTGAAGTCCTTGAATGCAACCAAGAAAGAATTTCTGCAATAGTCGGAGGAACATTAATAAGTTTGGAGCTGAATCCTGCAAGCCATCTATCATTTTGTTGGAGTCATCCAACCTTATCAGATGTTAATTTTTACACGGCACAAATTACAATGTATGTATGTATGTGTATGTATACTTAGTAAGCAATTATCTTATAATCAACATATTATAATTATTTGAATGTCATATATATTTATCAAAAAAAGACAAAAGAGAGTAATTTCTTGGAAGGGAAAAAGGATATGGATTTTCAATAGGGAGAATTACGCAGTCCTAAGGACCAGAAATAATTACAAAAAAGTCTCTTGAAATCACCAAATTATACGAAGTCTCAAGTGACTTTTTTGATATTATTTGTATTAGCAATAGGAAATGCCATATTTACAAAAACATTTAAACATCTAGATTTTGAACGTAAAGAGGTCATTTACAACCGAAAAAGGCTAGATTTACAACGAGAAGTGCTATTTTACAACAAAATTTAAAATCTGGTCATTTACAATAGAAAAAAGTCATATTTACAACAAAATTTAAAAACCTGGATTTTTTTCCATACAAATTTAGCACGGTAGTTAAGAAGTTTGGTCTAAATCAATCTAAGTGTGATCATTCAGTGTTTTATCAGCGGACAGATACTGGCATGATTTTACTAGTGGTATATGTTGATGACATTGTTATTACAGGGAGTAACACTTTGGGAATCTCATCACTAAAAACCTTCCTTAAATCTCATTTCCAAACAAAGGATTTGAGACCATTAAAATACTTTCTTGGGATCGAGGTAATGAGAAGCAGGAAAGGGATCCTCTTAACACAGAGGAAATATGTTCTTGATCTTCTAAAAGAAACTGGAAAACTTGGGGCAGCACCAAGTAGTTTTCCCATGATTCCTAATCCCTTTTTGGACATTGATGACCGCATACCGTTTGATGCCCTACCTGAGGATGTGAAGAAAAAGGTTGACCTGGAGAAGATCAAGCCGTTTGCCTATCCTGAGAGATACCGTAGATTGATTGGAAAATTGAATTATCTCACAGTAACTCGTCCTAATGTGACATTTCCAGTTAGTGTGCTTAGCCAATTCATGGCAGCACCGACCATTGCTCAGTGGGAAGCTTTGGATCACGTTTTGCATTTCTTAAAGGGCTCCCCTGGTCGTGGTATACTCTATATGAATCATGGCCACATGGAGATTGAATGTTTTTGTGATGCGGATCATGCAGGATCGAAGGCTACCAGGAGATCTACCACAGGATACTGCGTATTCATGGGTGGAAATTTAGTATCTTGGAGATTCAAGAAGCAGGATGTGGTTTCACATTCTAGTGCAGAAGCGGAGTATAGGGCCATGGCTCAATCAGTAAAGGAAACTGTGTGGATTCATCAGTTAATGAAAGAAGTTGGTCTTACCATGTCATTACTTGTGAAACTGTGGTGTGATAACAAAGCTGCTCTACACATAGCTTCCAATTCTGTGTTTCATGAACGCACGAAACACATTGAGATCGATTGTCACTTTGTGTGCGATAAAATCAAGGAGAACTTCATTTCTACAGGATATGTAAGGTCTAGCGATCAATTAGGCGATTTGTTAACTAAAGCTTTAAATGGGACTTGTGTTGAATATCTTTGTAACAAGTTGGGCATGATTAATATCTATGCTCCAACTTGAGGGGGAGTGTTAGGATAATTGTATTAGCTATCCACTATCTAAAGTACCCTCCACTATATTGTATTAGGTGTCCACTATCTTAAGTACCCTCCACTATGCCTTCCACTATGTAAAGCACCTAGCTATTAGCTGTCCACTACGTAAAGCACTCCATTATGTACAATACCTGTCTGCCCTCTTCATGTATATATAGGTGTATGATCAGCTGATGTAAAATGCAATAAATAAAAATATTTCAGTACTAGAAGTCTCCATTATTCAAAAAAAATCTTTTGGGACTTCTGTGTAATTTGATGATTTTAAGTGACTTCTTTGTAATTATTTTTTGTCCTTGGGACCTGCAAGTAATTTTCCCAAAAGAAATTGAACCTTAACTGTTCATATTAGGTCTAAACATGTGAGATTTCAGCACCCGTTACCATTAGGATATGTTTGGTTTGAGGGGAGTTTCCTTCCCTCCTTAGTATGCAAAGTCATATATGTCAATTTATTACATCATTTTTTGCATCATTTTTTACAAAAATATTTCACATCATAATTATATTTGACTTTTCATACTAAAAGAGGGAGAGAATCTCACCTACCGTCCTCTCAACCCCAAATATCATGAACTATACAATTCGCTTTTCTAGACTGTATATACTTTTGATATCTTACAATGTTGATTATAAGATAATTGTTTACTAAGTACCCGTACACACATCTATAAACAATATATAGTAATTTCCACCGTTTGAAAATTAACATCCAATGAGGGGGGAGAAGAGGTATGTCTTCATTGATCTCTCAGTTCTGTCCATTTTTTCTCTATTTAATATATCCTCCATTAGATTAAGTGTAACATCCCAAATTTTGGGATTTCAAAGTTTGAATAATGTATAGATTTCAAAGTGGTTTGCCAAATTTGGAGCCATATCGAAGAAGCTACGATCACTGGAAATTGACTATTGTGCTGCCAATATTCTGGCTTCTTGAAAGTCTCTACATTCTAGAAGTTGAGCTTTATACTGGAGAGTATTATGCTTATTCACACATGATCAAGAGCTTCAAAGAACATGATGCCCAAGCATGTTTTCATTGATCAAGTCATGCTCGAGCAGAGCAATTGGCTTGCCCGAGCATCATCGGGCTAAGCAAGAAAATTACAAGTTGAAGAGTCATGCCCGAGCAGATAGTAAAAGCATGCTCAAGCAACATCATTATAACTGAAAGACCTGGCTATCACCCAAGAGGGGGGGGGGTAAATTGGGTGTATGATAAAACTTTAGGAACTTTGAAAATCTTTTCTCAACTTACTGAAAGTAGTTCGTATGACAGTAATAATTTGTAAAGCTATTCAAACATATATGCTGGAGATATAAGAGATAAGGGAAGAGAATATGCAAACTGTGATTTATAATGGTTCGGCCCAATCCTTGACCTACGTCCAGTCCTCAAGCTCCACTTGAGATTTTCAATCCATTATCTTCTTGCAACTTGATTACACGTTCGTACTTGAAGTAATCCTCTCACTAGGATTCACTCCCCTTACAAACCGTAATAAATACACCCGCTTGATTACACACTCTGTACTCGAAGTAATCCTCTTCCTAGGATTTACTCCCCTTACAAGCTGTAATCAACACAATGTGTTTCCCACTCAAGATCACCCAATCTTGAGTAACTCACAGATAGAATGATAGAATGATTACAATGAATCTTCTCTCTCAGAAGTAAAGGAATAAACACTGAAGCACAATACAAATCATTTCACTCTCTATGATGTAAACATTAAGAGCAGAGAATAAATGATATAAAAATAAGAGTATTAGCATGTTGAAGGTGTAAGCTTGTGTCTCTGCATTTTTCTTGTGTGAGTTTTGTATGGAGTCTTCAAATATTCAGGTATTTATGCTAGTTGAAGCTTGTGAACGTTGAATCAATTCAAAAATCTAGTTGTTATGACCATAGCTATTGAATATAGCTGTTGGGAACATTTGCTGATTTGAATATTTGAATATTGGCTCTTCAAGAATGTGTCCCATGTGGTCTTGTTTGAGAAATGATGATGTACAGCTTTGGTTGGTGGAATCCTTGTCAGTATTGAAGAATGGTTGGTCTTCTTTCCAGGCTGTCTTCCACTTGCTTTGTTTGAGAAGATATATTAAAAATAATACAAATGACACATTGAGTTGCTTTATTTGACTTTAAAGCAAATTCAAATCTTCTGCAATCTGAAGTTAAAGCATATCAAGGACAATAAACATTTGAATCCATTAGCGAACATTACTACTGAGTATTCAACTTCATTTCTTGAAGTTCCTTGTTGAATTCGATCTTCTCTCCCATTTTTGCAAATCTGCAGCACACTTCATCTTCATGCTTGCGACAGATTTTGATTTCTGTCAAGTTTGATGTTATCTCAAACTTTAATCACCTAAAACTTATACACAAATGATATAAATGATGTTAAGAAATAGTGTAAATCATTTGAGTAATCATCTAGATGTTCTTGATGAGATATGATGTTTGATCATGGTGATTTTTAAAGAGGTGTAAACTCGAGTTTGTAATTAATAGACTCGAGTTTCCTTTTGTTGTCGAAGGTTGGATTCCTCTCTGCCTAAGCCAAACTCGAGTTTGTAACTTATAGACTCGAGTTTGATATCCTTTCAGTTTAGGAGATGGTTTTGATTGAAGAAAAATTCGAACTAAGAACTTGGAAAACTGGCAAACTCGAGTTTGTAACTTATAGACTCGAGTTTGGTTTTGTCTTGAATAGCTCGGATGCTCTCTGTCTTTTCTAAACTCGAGTTTCCAACTAATAGACTCGAGTTTGGTTCCCTTCAAAACCAATGTTTGCTCTCGTAACCCGCAAACTCGAGTTTGTTACTTATAGGCTCGAGTTTGAATGTTCTTGGGGACCTGTTTGCTCTCTGTCTGAGCTAAACTCGAGTTTGTTCACTTATAGGCTCGAGTTTGGCTTTCTCCAAATGTTCATTTCTTCTCTGGCTCTCTCGAGCTCGAGTTTGTGACTAATAAACTCGAGTTTGCAAGTTGGATCGTAACTTGGTTGCTTCGACTTGGCCTAGCTCTAGTTTGCAACTTTGGAAAAGTTCAAAGGTCATAACTCCCTGGTCTGAACTCTGTTTTGGTCCGTTCAACTGTTGATGGAAATCTCTTTGAGTCTACTTTCATATTCCACAAATTTCAGCTCAATTGGATTTGTAGTTTGTGAGATACACTCAAAACATTGAAGCTTGGGTTGCTGTGTGGCGTGGATTTCACTGTCAACTCCGACAATTCATATCTCCTTAATCTGAACTCCTTTAGGCTTATATTATATATCACAATGACATATGGGGAGTCTAGTATCATACAAAATTGGTTTCACCTCAATCCGATGTCTAGTTTAGGAGATATCATTGAATTACCAGGTCGCCTAAAATAGAGTTGAGCTGAAGTGCTGATTACCGTAGAACTCGAGTTTGTACTTATAGGCTCGAGTTTGCCTAGTCCAGAGACACCAAAAATGCTGAAGACACTTATTGACTTGAGTTTGTAGTGGCTTTCTCGAGTTTGAAGTCCTAAACTCGAGTTTGGAGTCCTAAACTCGAGTTTGTTCATATCAGAGGGGCAAATTACTATAGCAAGGTAGTAAACTCGAGTTTAATACTTGGAGACTCGAGTTTGCTCATCCAGAACCTCATTTTTGCTTTTTTTAACTCTGAATTAAGTCATTCCAATTTCCATATGATCTTGGAGGCTTCTAGCTTCAATATAAGAACTTGAATAATTATATCTTCATTCTATTCAGCAAGTTCTTCCTTCTTCCATCTCCCAACTTGATCATTCTTCATCATTTAACTTAGAATAACATCTTGCTTCATTGACAACCTCTCGCAAGTTCTTCTTTCTTTAATACGTTATCTTGATCAATCTCCATATTAAACTTTGCATCTACATTAAATATAAGAATTAGTCAAAATAGAAGATAAATGTAGTATGCAACCTTTTTGCTCTTAAGAATGACATCTATGTAAGACATCATCAAAACTAATCATATCTAACATTCTCCCCTTTTTGATGATGGCAAATACTATAAGAAAAATATGTATGAATATAAAAATACATTAGATGCTACAATGCAACATATTTTTCTTGTCATTCTCTCCCCCTTATTTGTCATTAGCAAAAAGTTGAAGTAAGGAAGAAATACTTGTAGAGAGACAAATATAAAACTAGATTAGAAAGAGTCAAAGAACTGATTTTCTCTCCCCGATTGAAAGTGTTTTCATTCTAAATATCAAGCAATTTAGAATGTTTTTATGAAAACAAATTTGAAAGAATTTGGAGAGGTTTTCAAGAAATCTTTCACACTTAAACCATATAGATACCAAACATGTGCAAACTTTTTACTTGAATATAAAAAGGTAGAGTTTAGAAATGCTCATGTTGGTTCTGGAAATTGATGGATGATCAATGTAGCCCATTTGCTTGCTGTATGCAATTCGGTTGAATTGACGTGGCCTAAGATGAATCAATGGTAGATTTTCTTCCTTTATAGAACATAGTTCAGCTTCAACCATCAAAATTCTTGCACACCTCAAATTCTGCTGTCACAATTGTAAAACTTTCTTGCAAGGAAGAATTATTAGTGCAATCAACATATTCCTTTCTATATAATCTTTTCAAATTAAGATAGTGAAAGGGAAATATGATATTAACTCATCATCAAAACTAATAAAACACAATGAATGCAGATGAGTATGCTTAAAAGTGTTTTCTTCAAATAAAGAAGATGAGCTTTTAAGATATAAAAATACATGAGAATGTGAAGCTCCCCCTTAATGAATGCATGATTAAAAATGAAGTTCCCTTTAATGATACCAAATAATAGTGTGACACCAAATGTTGAGGTTTGGAAAAAAAATCTTTGCTCACAACATGGTATCTCCGAATTAAGAACTTTTAATATCGTAATACAATACCTCACTCAAGTAATATCATAATTACTTGAGCCATATGCCTCTGTTGTTCATTGATGCATTTGCCTGTCTCAGTTTGCAGGAGTGATACTCAGGTATTATCCATGATATACTCGAGTATACATGTATCGATTCTCTCGCATCAATGGTTTTATTGATCTTACTCGAGTATCCCAATTCCAATACTCGAGTACATTCTTCTGAAACACTTACCAAACAGATTAAGCTCGACATTATTCGAATACAAACATCTCTACTCGAGTATGTTTCATAAGAATGCATATCAGAAGTGAAATCGTTCAACCTTACATATTTACTATTTATGTATACGTATTTACTATTCACATATACGTATTTACACATACATTATGAAAATTTGGTCTGAATGACTATATGAGTCATTATTGGAATTCAAGGCTCATTAAGATAATAAATATTGGCTTAGGAATTTTAACGTCAATATTTTATTGTTTAAAGGAGCTAATTGAGAAAGAAGTATCCTATATGAAATTGAGAACTTATCTCCGAAACTTATTTAATATTTGCAACTTAGTATAGAAAAATACCAGGGTGCAAATAAAAGCGTTACAGAGGACAAATAGGGATTATTTTCGAGTGGGCCCCACAACATAACACAATACCTCACCTCTCATTTCTCTTCAGACACACCGTGTACTAGTTCATACGCACCACCCACTCGTCCGAACATACACGTCCACACTTCTCTTCATTTGGCAGCAAAATGGTACACACATATGCACCACCCTACTGTCCCATTTCTCTTAAAATTGCAGCATAGATGTATACAACACACCCACCTCCATGCGGCCAACGTATACACTTTCACACCTCACCCACTTTCACCATTATTCACCAAACTCCACGTACACACATACTTCATTCCTCTCACTTTCCTTCCGTCTAATGCATAAAGAGAACACACGCACACATACACAAATTGAAGAAGGAAGCTACGGGGAAAAAGAAGTTGAAACCGAGAGTGAGAGTGAGAATCCAAAGAAAGTGAAACCAAGAGCAGAGGTGGACCGAAGTGTATGACTTGGGGGGCACTTGCCCCCCTTAAATTTTTTTTTTAAATTTAGGCGGACCTTCAAATTTTTTTATTTTTTTTAAATTTAGGGCTAAAATCAAAATAGGCATATTACTTTTGCAAAGTTGAATCAGATAGGAGGTATAGATTTTGTTAGATGATAGGAATTTAATTCGTTTTATATTGGTAAGTAGAGTGTTAGGTGGTAGCTTTTGAGATTTTCTTTTGACTTTAGCTATATTGGTGTTTGTAATGATTTCGTTTGGTTATCAATAGGCAAAAAAAAAAAAAAAAAATTGAATCAGGGAAGGAATTGTGGGCAGTGTCGTAGGATAGACGCAGACGCAGGGTTTTTTTATTGCTCGAACGCGAGACGCGGGGTCAGGTCGGAGCTTTGTTCTTCTTCGCCTCTCGTCCTCTCGTCGACTTTGGTTGGCTGTTTGCCATTTGTCGTGTGCGCCGCATAGGGCTGTTCTCTGTTGGCCGTTCGGTCCGCCTCTGGTCGTGCGTCTTGAACTTGAAGGTTGGTGCTTCTGTGCTAGATGGCGCTTCTGCTCTATTTTTTGTTGCTTAGATTGTTTAATTTTAGAGATTTCTTTGTTGATAAGATGATGGATAAATTTTTTATAAGGGATACAATATTTAAAGAACCTTACTTGTTGGTTTGTGCTCTTGGCTTCCCGCAAATAAGTGGAATTTAACCTCTCTAGTTTCTGAATCCGAACTGATATCGTAGGAATCTTGATCCCAACTCTGAGACATGAGATTAAAGAGGAAGAAGAAAAGCCATATCCGAGAGTTTGAAACAGAGAGATAAAATGAAACCATCAATTATGAGATGAAACTAAGCGAGATCTTTGACCTATCAATTCGATTTCGATCTTGAGCAAGAACTTTTCATTGTCCTCTTCGGTTACTTTGACTAACCTATCAAGCAAACTCTTTCTTCCAAGTAGCCCAATTGTTTTGAAGAATATAATCAAGAGTATATTTCATATTACACCTTTTCCATCATAATTATTTATGTAAACACAATTTACTTTTCTTTGGTGTTTTTGCAAATGTGTTGTCTCGCCCACAATCACTATTTCTTGTTTATTTGCAAATGTCTTGTCTTGTTGGTGTTTTTGCTATTATGTAACTTTTGTTTTTCAATATGCTTGTTTGGTAGATATATTATTTATTGATTCATTTTTTTTCATTTGCCATTTTTTAGAACGAAAAGATATTTAGGTTCTTTTTTTACAAAGTCAAGTGGTGGTGGAACTAAACGTTCTCGGTCGAAATCTTCATTTATTGATTTAAATCAAGATGAGTGTGCTACTCCCTCAAGTCAGAACAAACCAATAGTAGAAAGTTTATCGGATTTGTATGTTCCTGATCCGAGTAAAAGACATCCTATTATGAGCCTTGCAAAGAGTGCTAATTTTTTTTTTTCACGGGCAGTATAAATTCCTGGATCCGCCCCTACACATAGAGGTTTGCAAATCGTCCCTCCTCTGTTTTTTTCTTCTCTCGTAGGATTTGAGACCGTCGTCTGTCACATACATGTTGTAGGTATAGACCAAATTTCTCATTTCGGTTTAAAAATATCACTCAAGCTTCCTATGAAAAAGAAATTAATATAATCATTGCCTTTTCAGGGATTTCAAAAACAAAATGACAAAATGGTTAAAACAAATTAAAGATCAAATGTACCGGGTTAGTACAAATAAAATATCAATTTATCGTGAAATTTTTTAAATAGTATGGCCGCCCAAAATTTTTTCCCAAGTTCCGCCTCGGCTCTCACATGATAACTGTTGGTTGTTACTTTCCAAACATGCATTTGCAAATGAGGATACAAACAAATATCTTGAGCTAGAAGTAATTGGAAGGAAAATTGCAAGAAAATGTGGTGGCCTCCCAATTGCTGCTAAAACAGTAGGAGGTATTTTGCGCTCAAAAGTCAATGAGAAGGAATGGAATAAAATTCTGAATAGCAACCAATGGGAGATACCAAATGATGATGTTCGCCCGCTTTGCGGTTGAGTTATCTATATCTTCCATCACATTTGAAGAAATGTTTTGCTTATTGCTCAATTTTTCCAAAAGATCTTTTGTTGGACAAAAAGAAATTGGTCTTATTATGGATTGCGGAAGGCATTGTGCAGCAACCTCCCAATGTGGAGAAGACATTTGAGATTGTAGCAGAAGACTATTTCAATGAATTACTATCTAGGTCATTCTTTCAACAATATGACGGTAATTGAAGAAAGTTTGTCATACGATTTAGCCAAATTTGCATCTGGTGGGAGCTATCTTCAATTTGAGGGAAATGAAGTCCCAAAATATACATGACATTTATCATTTTCCCAAAAAGAATACAGTGGCTCTAAAGATTTTGAGAGCTTTCTCCATCTAAATTGTTTGAGGACTCTTCTGCCACAAAATGAATTCAAAGATTGGCAAAATGAATTCAAATACTTGTCACCTACATTTATTTTATCCAAAAAGGTGCTCCATGAGTTGTTCACAAAACTAAAATGTCAAAGTATTGTCCTTATCAAGGTATACCAATATCGTTAAGGTGCCAAATTCAATTAGTAATTTGCAACATTTACGATATCTCAACCTTTCCGACACTTCAAATAGAAGGTTGCCTTATAAAGCCTTTACACTATACAATTTGCAAACATTGCTTTTATCAAATTGTAAGTATTTTAATGAATTGCCAGAAAAAATAGAAAAGCTTATTAATTTGAGTCATCTAAACATTAGCGGAACTGCTTTGAAAGAGATGCCCACACAAGTTGCAAAGCTGCAGAACCTTCAACGTTTGAATACCTTTGTGGTGGGAAAACATCCGGATGGATTAGGAATCAAAGAGTTGAAAAGGCTCCCCCTTCTACAATGTAAACTTTCCATTTTGAACTTACAAAATGTTGTCGATTCTATGGATGCTTTGGAGGCAAACTTGAAAAGGAGAGACAGTATTGAGGAGTTAGTATTGGAATGGGATTGTGATGCTCAAGACTCACAAGCTGTGAAAAATGTACTCAACATGTTGCAACCTTCGTCAAATTTAAAGAGATTGACCATCAAGCATTATGGAGGCACTAGATTTCCTATTTGGGTGGGAGATCTGTCATTTAAAAATATTACCTTTTTATGTTTGACTGATTGCAATAATTGTTCTTCGCTCCCACCATTTGGAGAACTACCTTCTCTATTAGAGCTCTCGATTGAAGGAATGGCATCCATACTTACACTTGGAGGTGAGTTCTATTGCAGCAAAGGAGAGCCCTCTTCATTTCACCCATTTCCATCTTTGGAGATTCTTAGATTTAAAAATATGTCTATTTGGGAGGAATGGACGCTCTTTGAAGGTGAAGGTGAAAAGTTTCCTTTCCCTCGACTCAAACATTTAAGTCTACATAATTGTCCTATGTTGAAGGGAGACATACCTAACATCCTTCCATCCTTTGAAAACCATTTCTATATCAAACTGCAAACAATTGGAAGCAAAATCAACAGCCTTACAATGGATAACATCTATTGAAGAATTAAAAATTGAGCGAGGGGAATATGGGTTATTAGGAGCATTTGATCATTTCTCTTTCGGCTCTTTGAAATCTCTAACAATTGAGAAGTGTGACAGCTTGCATTCTTTGCCAAGAACAATAATGGGTAGCCATTGGCTTCAAACATTGACTCTCAAAGATATCCCGTCAATCACGTCCTTCCCAGTTGATGGTTTGCCCACTTCTTTGCAATGTCTTGAAATTGAAAATAGTGAGAAATTAGAGTTCTTACATTAGGATTCTTGGCAAAAGTACACATCACTTGAACATTTGATGATTACAAAGAGTTGTCATTCCTAGAAATATTTTCCACTAGGTCTGTTTTCCCAAGCTTAAACATCTTCACATTTTCGGTTGTCATAATTTGGAGAGCTTTACACATGTTGGGGGGGTCTGCTCTTCCCTTAGAATTACTTTCTGTTGCAAGCTGTGAAGAATTTAGATCAATGTCAGAATTACACATGACTCCCTTGTCAACCTTCGAAGCTTGTTTCTATATTGGGTTAGAAGTTGGAATCACACGCCTCAAGGTGGTTTGCCCTCTAACTTGAGATGATTGACTATTGGGGGCTGCAATGAACTATCTTCTATACCAATTGAACACTGGGGATTTCAACGGCTGACTTCCCTCCCAAACCTCGATGTACAGAATGATAGAAGTGAAAGTATTCTGCATATTTTACTAACGAATCAATTACTACCCACTTCTCTTATGTTTTTTGGAATCCTTAATATCTCCAATCTTAAATTGTTAGAAGGAAAAGGGCTTCAACACCTTACTTCTCTTGAATATCTTTCCATTAGGTATTGTCCAAACCTTGAATCCTTGCCAGAAGATGTGCTGCCATCCTCTCTCTTGTTATTGGAAATCAAAGGCTGTCCAAAATTAGAAGAGAGATATGATTATCAAAAAGGGAAACATTTATCCAAGATCGCTCATATTTCCACCATCCAAATTAATGGTGAATACTATGATCCTTGATATGCTATGCATTCCTTCAAAAGGTGAGCTCTCAAATTTCAAAACAATTAATATTTTTTAATATCTCTTAGTTGATACCCTTTTTTAATTTTCTTTTTCACGATGCACATGAAAATTATGATATATTCCCTTCCTGATCATTGAATTGATATAACATAAAGGCTACATCTTAACAACATATCAATGCTTCTGCAACATTTTTTTAGGGGAAAACTCTGAATATTGTTAAACAAGTTGTTCAATTACTTTCCTTTGTATACAACAAAACATACGATTTATCAAAATAAAAGTGGTACTATGATAACTAATGTCTCAAAATTTACAATTATAGCTTGCACGTTAAATCTTTTTGTCTCTTTGAAAAATAAATCGTATCTTGATTTCACCTACTTGATTTTCATACTAGCCAATTTATACTTAATCTTTGGTCATATTTTTAATAAAAAAATAGAAATCGTGTATTTTTCCACTGCCATACTTGAGCACATGTTTGGTTGCAAATTGATTTGTATTTTTGTGTCATTTCTTCATTATTTTTGCAGATTCTTAAGCTTTGTGCCAAAATTGGTACTGAGATCATTGTAACTCTGATTCTCTATTTTCAAAGTGCATTCAAATCCATTTCTCGATTTTCTATTTTCAATGTGTTTCTACTCGTTAATTTATGGAAGATTTGAAAATCCCCGTAAACTAATCGTTTTCCATAAACATTCTTTAGGTTGATAGTAAAGGTCTCGAGTCTTTTCTAAATTATTTAGCATGATTACAATATATAGTTCTTTTTTTAAAAAAAATCTATTGCTTTTTGCTCAAGAATATATAAGATTCTAATTTGAAACCCAACCTCTACATGGGGTCTAATATTTCTACTCTTTAAGCGAACAGAAATATCTTATTTTTATATTTATTCATTTATTTACAAAAAGCAGGAGAAGTTTGATTTGATTTTTTTATATTTGTCCGGTAGCAGATTATTAAGAGCTTTGTTGCAGAGTTAACACTTTGGAATCACAAAAAGCCTTTTGAAGACTAACAAGACAAAGTACATTCATATTAATCCTCTGCTTTCCATTCACTTATTTGATATCATCTTTTGTTTTATTTATCTTTGGAAGTTGATTCATGAGAAGCTCACGTGAGTATCAACATTTTCCTTAAAGAAATTCCTTCTTAGAAAATAAGGCTTCAATAGGTTCATAGAAGTTTCATAAGCTTTTTGCGCTTGAGTTTCTTGTGTCTCTGTTTCCCTTAAAAATTTCTATTTATTTGCACTTTAGGAAAGGAGGTGTGATCTTATGTTCCTACTCTCTTAGTTTCTTATTTTTAAACAGATTGATTGTAATTATTTTTCCTGTTTGCCAATAGATTTCAAAGATTGACAAGATTTAGAATTATTATTTCTTCCTCTATATATAAAAGAGTCATTCCTTCTCCTTCTTTATCTAACTCAATATCATATGTACACTTGTCACATTTGTGAGCCTTCATTTTATTATGTTAAATATTATTTGTTCATATTTCTTATAATTTTATAAACAAGTATGATAAAATTTTTGCAGACATCCCACTGATATGCCCTTGTCCTTCACGATTTTGTGGCGTCACCCGTCTCGAGATTGGTATTTCAAGGCATTGGATTAGCTAGCCTGGTTTGTATAAGCCTAATTGCATTTTGGGGTTTCAATGTTTTTAATTTAATATAATTATCGTATATATGAAGCTTCAGAAATTACTTGTAAATCACAAAGCTACAATTTGACTGACAATTTTTCTCCCCTTTGTTCAAAGACTTGATCTAAAATTTCAAAAAGGAATGTCGTTGGCTTTGAATAAGCAGAGCAATGGCCAAATGTTTCTTGAAGATCTCACAGATCTTAATTAGGTAATACATTTTGTTAAAACTAACCCACTTTTTAAATTATTTTGATGGAAAGCTTGCAGGTGTTATTGAATTTAATCTAATATTGTGCTTTAATGAACCATGTCAAAATAGAGGAGGGAACTAAACTAGTTGAATTGCTCTGTTTTGAAGGACAGAGTTATGGAATGTGAGAAGCGATTAGGCAGGTAAGAACACTAATTCAAGAGTTACAGGAAAACAAATTATGGATGATCACTATTTTTGTATGTTACCTGCAGAAAAGAAGCTTTGTTTTGCTGGTCATTAATTAATCATTTTATATATTGGATAGAAAATTTGATTCCTGGTGTTGTGATTTTCTTCAGATTTCAACATGAAGGAGGAGTCTCATCATTGTTCAATTTGGAGTATTTGAGTGTTTAGAGCGTTTTAATTGCCTAGCTATTCAAAAGCAATTTATATAGCAAACTTATTTTTTTTATTTTTTTTACACATGTCGTATTAGTTTGGGGTATTCAGTTGGCTAAAACTCCATGTAAAACTTTTAGAGCTGTGATTTGTTAGAATTTTAGGTATTTGCATGGTTTGTAAATCTTACATGGGATTGTAATGAATTTTTATAGTGGGAAAATCTCTTGACTATTTTTTTCAAGAGGACTGGATGTAGGTCGTGTGACCGAACCAGGATAAATCTTGTAGTGCTCAATTCTCTTCCTTCATCTGTAATTTATCGAAAAACTTTAGTTACACATTTCACTCATAACACAATGTCATAATGTTTTAAATTGAATATAATAAGATCATAATATGAAGCTTCAACTAAACAGAAAAATTACTTAAAACTAACCTATACCATTCTAACAAATTATTTATCGCGGCTAGCAAGCAAACAAAAAAACCCCCCAAAAAAATTTAATTATTCTTCTTTTTTTTTCCCCCGGGGGGGGCTAGCTAAAACAAAGTTAATTCAAATGTAGTGATATTATCTCTATTATCGGCTTTACATCCTCATATCTTCTATTATCATTATTGTGATTTATTTTATGCACCTCATTTTGCCGATTTGTGAAAAGCTCATGTCCACATTAATAAGTTTTTCTTTTTTTCTTTTTTTTTTTAATCTGGATTTTAAAGTTTAATTGATTAAATTAAGGTCGTCACTTGTAAAGGCTTGAATAGCATCCTTAGGGCGTATTTGGATCAAAGAAAATGTAGGAATGGAAAAGAATAAAAAATATTTTGCCTCTGACGTATTTGGTTCGCATTGGAAAGAAAATGGGTTAAGAGGAAGATTTTTGTTTAGTTAGCAGAAAATAAGGTAGGAAAATAAACAAAAGACCATTTTGCCCCTCTACCACAGAATAAAATGGATTGGCTTCTACTTCCACCTTCGTCACCCTCTCCACATCATCACCAACATCAACTTCTTTCTTTCCCTTTCATTGACAGATCTGCAATGACGGCGTCAAAGAGGCTACTATCGGCTTCTTCTTCCTCCATCATCAACCACCACGATATTTTTCAGTGGCTTCCTCTCCCCCAGTGTTGGAGAGGGGTAAGTTGGTCTTCTTTCATTTTCTTGATCCACCAGAAAATGCTTATTTTCCGTTTTCTTCCTCAAATTTGCACTGATCCAAACGGGCTCTTAGAATTTCGCATGCTCGCTCTTAAATAAATAAAAATTAAAAAGCATTTTTTCCCTAAAACTATTTATTTTTAAAACATATCTTTGAAAAACAAATAGTGTAGTGTGTGCAGGGCTCTTAGGCTTAAGTCAAGTTTGAGTCCTAAAAAAACTGTTGGACCAAAAACACTTATATGGCCGCCAAGTGGCATACTCAACTTTCCACCTCATCATCACACTCCACGTCATCATCCCACATTTTCTCTCTGCCTCTCTTTTTTTTTTTTTTTTTTTTTTTTTTTTTGCTCGAAGCTCTCCCTCTCATTCACTCTTTTCTCTATCAGCTTCCCAGTTCCCACGTTCATGGACAAAACCCAGAATCCTATAAGCAATAGTTAATCAATTCAACGAAGCAGAATCAATCACAGTAACAATGTATCACATTTTGAATTTCACTTCTGTGCCCAAGCCACTGCGTTGGACTCGGAAAATTTCATCCCCTTCTGATTCTCCAATGTTGACGGTGATGAACACTTTTCCATCTACATTCTTCACATAGTCTTCACCGACCAACAGACCACGATCGCTTGGATCATCTTGCAAAATGGCTTCTTCTCCTTCTTTTTCTTAATTTCAAAGTGCTTATGTTGTTTTTTGTCAATTACACCAATGACTTGAGAAATTAGCATGCTCTCTGTTTCAATTACAACATTAAATAAGCTTCAGGCCACTAATATTTCTCAAGTTTTCACATTTCCTGCACAATCATGGGTATAACTATACAATTAGGAGAAATGATATATAGTACTATCCAAGAGACGCAAAATAATTTAGGACATCAAAATTTGAAAATTACACAATTAAGGAATAATGGGAAATGAAATATCGTTGTGTAGACTCTTCAAAGAAAGAACAGAGAGATGTTGCTGAACATGGCCTACCACATTGAAAATACATGTCCTTCTTATCTTCCTCGCAATTGCCTTCTGGTGTCATTCTGTGAACCATATGGAATTCAAGTAATTATTATATCTCTTCATATATATTTCCTAGAATATTCTGGGCCCTAAGTAAGCCGGGGAAGGCAGGTAAGAAAGCTAATTCAATGCTCACTATTCTACCTCATCATTAATACTACAACTATATACTCCTTCCGGTCCTAATTAAAGAACAACATTTGTGAGTTGTTTTGGTCCTGATTATAGGACAACATTCTAATTTTTATCAATTTCTTCCTAAAATACCCTTTCAATTTCTTCCTAAGATATGAATGAGTGATTATGTGAAATCAGTAAAGTAATTGAAGTGTATTATATAAGGGCATTTTAACAAAATGAGTAAAATTAACTAATTTAACTCCTATAATTAATCCCTCCAAAATCGATTAAATATGTCCTATAATTAGGACCGGAGGTAGTAATATCTATAGAAACCACTTTAGCTAATTCAAGAGTTATAGGAAAAACATTATCAATGGTCATTATTTCTGTATGTTACCATAAAAGATGCATCGCTTTGTTACTCATACTATTATTCCTTCAGGCTTCAACGTTAAGGACTTTGTGGGTATTATGCAATTAACAATTGTCTTGGGGCAGAACTGAATTTCCTCCTCATTGTTATTTTTCTCCAGCAACACTAAGGACAACAAATTAATGTATGATATATTTAGCATTGAATTAAGCTCAATTTATTGAGATTAGTTTTTTTTTTTTTTTTATAAAAAAAATAACACTTCAATTTTTCAGGACATCACTATGTATTGAATAATTGACCACTTGCAAATTTTAGGTGCTCATTTTAGAATATTTAGACAGTGACTTGAAATGAATATGGTATTTTGTTTTCATAACTCAATTCAAATGATAGATTTGTAGTGTTTTTATTGAGTTGAGCTAAGGGTTGGTAAGAAACTATCATAAATCATCTATGTTCATATACACAGTCTTGTAATTTTGATCTGAAAATGTTTTCTTAAATATTCCACTATTAATTTATTCTTTACAAACTTCTACTGATATACAATTTGTACTTGAAGATTTTTGTGACGTACATACCTTCCAAATTTTGGTATTTCAAGGTAAATGAGCAAATTTGGTTTACGTGAGTCTAATTGTTCAATTTACTAATTCAATTCCCATGAATTAAGAATCAAATCTCTTAATGTTAGCCTATTGGTTATGAATTTTGATGATAAAAAATTACCTTAAAATTATTTCAAATGACAATTGATTTGTTTTTGAAATGAATCCTGATTAATTCATGTGTCTTTATTACAGAATCAAGGAACAAATGACGCATGTTGAGGAATATTGAATGGCAAAATCAAGGAGGAGCGTTCATCAATGTTCATTTTAGCTTAATTGTGTACTTCCTCAATGTCATTGTTGAAATTTTAGTATTTAAGTGCTTAGAGTGTTGTCCCGAGTCCCGACCTAGCCATCAAGAGCAATATATATTGCTAAAATACCTTTTACATGTATGTTTTATTACTTTGGGGTGAACTGTGTAAAACTCTAGATACTAATTTTGAGTAGGTTGTGTAAAAGTTTTAGACTTGTAACTTGTTAGGGTTGTAGACGAGCTTATTGTATAACTTAAAGGGACTGTAATTGAATTTTTATAATGGAAAAATCTCTCAAATATTTTTCAAGAGGAATGGATGTAGGTCAAAGAATTGAATCAGGATAATTCTTGCAATGTTTGATTTTTGTTTTTTTTTTCCTTCGATTCACTAGGTTATCAGCTAACTTTGTTTGGTTGCATGTTTCATCTCACGCTTCAAACAGTCTTATAGTATTTTGAATTTATTTTAAACGAATCATTACATGAAACTTCAGTTAAACAAAAATATTACTTATAAAAAACCTATCTTATTACAATAAATAATTTTGAGGCATGTAGACTAACTAAAAGTTCTTTTTTTTTTTATAAAAAAAAAAAAAAACAAACAAAACAAACAAAGTCCATCCAGATTTAGTGAAATTATCTCTACTATTGGCTTCTTTTTGAAAAGCTCATGTCCAGGTTAAAGGGATTTTTTCCTTAGGATCTTGAGTTTGAAACTTTATTTTTTTCATATAAAAATTTTAGGAAAAAGGTTGAGCTCACCCATGATCCAATGGCGGTGCGAAGTCTCCCTTTCTCCTAGATGATACCAATGTTAGGCAATGTGAGCCGTTTATTACCCTCGTGTGCGTTTACTAGTTACCTAAGAGCTAGGATGCCTCCATCGCCGACTTGACCAACTTAAGGATCGAACCCTCTCCCTTTGATGAGAGTGTTCGATTCTTTTGCTAGTTGAACCCAAACACAAGGGCTTGGCTATGGGCCACTTTCATCCTCTTCATTCTCTATCATTGGATTAAAATTCAATCAGTTCAGATCTAATGATTTATAAAAAATATTATTTTTAAATAATTTTTAAATAATTTAATATTTTATTAATATTTTTATAAATAATTAGATCCAACGTTGAGATTTCAATCCAACGGATGAGATGAAGAAGAGGGATAAGTAAGGAAAGTGGATCATAACCAAACCCCAAGAGTTTGAAACTTAATTGGTTAAATTAAAGATGTATTGGTAAGCCTGTAAAGACCCTATCTTAGAGTTACATACTGCATAATTTCATATCAAGAAGATGGGCTGGGCCCAAAATTTGAATGGTGACAGAAGCCCAGTCAAAATAGGCCCAATAAATATTTCCTAAAACATAAACAACTAGATGGGGCTAGTCCATTTTATTGTATTTTCTTTTTTTAATGGAAGAGTATTATGAAATATAAGATAAAAAAAAATTAAAAAAACGCATACCAAAATGTTTATCAAACATTTATCTATTATTTGGAGGGAGTAGAAACATGGCTCTCCAGTCTCCATGAAGGGAAAATCAGCCCTCCTTACGCAATACAAGGATTGTTGGTTCTGATGTCCTCTTTCTCTTATGTTTCTGCCTCCCTTTGCCCATTTTCTGTGTTCGAGAATAATGACTGTTTTAGTGTTTTTTTTTTTAATACTTTCAACTATTATTAGCAAGTATCGAGCAACGACTACTCTACTTTTAGATTTCATGGCTTCCTCTCCTAATCCAAGTGCCTTCTCTAAAACTTAAACTCAAGACCAACTTTGTATTAGTCAACTCTTTTAGGTTTTGTTCTTGTATTAATGCTGTACTTTTAACCTTAAGATTTTATAAAATTTGTCATTATATTTAAAAAAAATCAAAATATTATGGCATCCCATAATGCAAGTAACTAAAGATGCAATTGACCGACTTTTGTTCTTGGAGCCATCAGCAAGAATATATTTCGTGCTTGTTCCCCTCAATAAGAATATAAATATATATTCCACCTTGATCTATGCCATTTTTTTGCTGTTTGAAAATGAACATCCAAAGAATTGTGAATGGCCTACCAATTGGGGGAAAAAAATACACGTCATTATCTTGCTTGCATTGCCCTCTTTTGTCTTATTATCTAACACTTTAACCCACTAAAAATATAAAATTTTAATTCATTGGAAATCATTTTGGAATTATTTCAGCCACACATACCCATTTCCGTCACAGGTGGAGTGTAACATCCCAAATTTTTGGACCAAAAGATTAGAAATAAAATTGAGATAAGAAGGCTTTGCTAGTAGAGTCAAAAAGTTTTAAGCTTATTATGAGAAAAAACTTAAGATAATTATTAAAATTATTTTGGACCTAGAGAATTTGGGAAGATTATGAAATAATATTTTGAGGATATAAAAGTAATATGGTGGAATTAATTATGGGAAAGGATAAATGTTTTAAACTAAGATACTTTAGGGAAGTTTTATTCCGCAATTGAGTCATCAAATCATTTCGATGTCTGGGCACTATAACTCGATAAATAAAGGCGCATATAGGATGGGTGTCACAGTTTGGTATCAGAGCATTGATTTGGACAAAGTTTCTAAAAGAGAATTTAACTAAACTTAGTTATTTTGAAAACAGAATGAGGATTTACGAAGGAGAATTACCCTCCAACGTACCTTACAGGTTCTACTGTACATGCTGAGGAGCGTTGAAGGCACGAATGGGTTCTACCGTACGAGCGGAGGAGCGTTGAGGGCATGAACTGCTAGAAAAAGAGTACTGATTATGTGATACAGGAAAGACAGACGAGGTAGCACATAATATGGGTTTTGTTACTAACCTTAGGACTCCTGATATAGAAGTCAGGGTCTAAATTAAATTCCCACAACACAATTTAAAAAGGAAAGTAGTACAGAGAAGTTGATATTGCTTAAGTTTCCCTATAGGAATAGTAACTTACTGATTAAGTTTCCCTGTGGAGACAGTGACTTACTGTTTAGGTTTCATTGTAGGAACAGTAACTTATTGACTAAGTCTTTTTGAGGAGATCGCCAAGTGAGGGTCGGACACCATGCATGCACGCAACATGGCAAGCTCCGGGGACGGGAGTCTTTGACTAAGTCCTTGGCGGTGGTGGTCCGTTACATAAAAAGGGTGTAGTGGATATCAAGGGGACAATACTTAGCATTTTGGAGAAGCCAGATATGTTGTAGTTGGATTGGTACATAGATGGGTAGTTGGTACCCAGAGGTATGTGTACTAGTATTAGTGCCCTTAGAACAAACCGACACCTCGAAGTTAAGCATGCTTAGGCAAGAGAAATCTCAGGATGAGTGACATCCTGGGAAGATTATAGGAATTTGGGATTCCTTTGATTTGAGGCTTAAGTACCCGGAGGCAAGGGTAAACTTGCATATGCTGATTGGACGACGACGACGATGACAACGACGACAACAACAACAACCACAACCATTAATACCATGATAAACTAAATACGAAGATGATTAAGATAAGGATTATGCCTAGAGTTGGACTGATACTCCATATATATAGAATGACCCCAGACGAGATGGTAGAGCTAAAGACAACGGATTATGGAACCACTAAAGGGTAGGAACCTAATAAAGATCTGAATTCTCATTATAATGATTCGGAGACGATTAACTGAAGCTACTTATGAGAAATTTTGATCGAAGAAGGCTACCTATAGGGAGTTCTGATCGAGAAGGTCTACCTATAGAGGATGCTTACTAGAGAGGATGACTAGTCAGAAAAGACTGAGCGAAGCACCAAGTGAAGTGCAATAGAGCAGAGCCACCGTGACGACAAACCATAGAACGAAGCTGCTGTGACAACGAACCATAGAGTAAAGCTATCAGTGTATCGGCTCTCAAGGTAAGTACATTGTAGCGAATATTATATCTAACGGGTTCCCTCGAGAAAAGGTTTATGTGATCCGTTATATCGCTATAGGTTACTCTAGTGCTGTATGACATATATGTGTTATGATGTGTCTATACAATAGGCAGTAGGACCTTTGGGACCAATGTGTCCATAAGTCGTTGGACATGTATATGTTTGATGAGAAGCCCTAAGTCCTGTGAGACTATTGTGTCTGTAGGTTGACAGAAGCTCACAGTTGTTAGACAACAAATACCGAGAAGTGTCCCAAAAAGTTTGTGAAACCCAAGGATAGCAGGCAACTTCCAGAGAAGCTGGGAGACTAAAGTAGAATGGACTAAGCATTCTACTAATGGCTTGAGTAGCCAAGGATAAAGGACATAATGTGATAGGTAGTAATGACCTTCTAAGACTAGTTGTCTGGTTTGTGAGAATGTTTAAAAATGGAATGTTAAACTTTCCAATGCACTTACTGTATTTGAAATTTTTGAAATTTAATTTCCGAATTGATGACTTTTCGAAACCGAGTTTTTGACTGAGATGTTTTCACCTAAATTTGAGACCAGATTGTGGTCATTTTTGAAATGATGTTGTCTCATAGAAGGGTTTGTTAGAACCCAGGTTTGAAATTGAGTTTTAAACTAAGAGGTGTAAGGCAGTATAGATCTGGAAGAGGTCAAAAACTGTAGTAGACATACTCCATTTGCTGGATCTTACTAGATGTTTTAGAATGATTTGAATCGCTGGCCATTGTTGAAAGCTCTTTTGAGGAGATTAGTTTTTGGGAAGCTGATACTCGCACCAGCAGTGTATGCATCCAATCTGAGTAGTTTCGCCTTGTAGGGGGCACGTGTTTTGCCTTGTTTGGTCGATCCACGCAGTGTTTGGAGCAAGGCTCTTGGACATTCTCCTTTTTCCCGGGTAGGGATTCTTGTGGGGTGGCCCGTTAATGTGCCGGTGTGAACATTGGGTTCTGAGTAGGGACGGAAACTCTCCCACATTTGGCCAACAAGTGCGTTGCCACTTTGGTGGTTTGTGTATGAAAGGATTGGGGTATGCCACTGTACCAAAAGGTTGAAGTGGTGGCGAGAGCTTTCAAATGTTAAATTGGTAAAATGAATGATCTCGCTCATTAACGTATGCCGATAGTGAATGTTTTCTGAAAATAGTCCGGCAATAAATTGTTTTCACAAAAATGTGAGCTAGCAGTGATTAAGTTTGAAAACATGATGGCACATTACTGTTGGTGTAGTGCAGGTTGTGAAATGTACTGCGGCCACAGAAATTTTCAGTGTGTGAAAATTTGAAAATGAGACAGCATTGTTGAAATGAATAGCGGTGCAATTGGTGGTAATAACGATATCGAAACAGAAACTATTAGAATGGTCTAGAGATGTGAACCGGGTAGGTCAGATGAGAAGTGCCAGCATGCTAAATAAGAGAAAAGTAGTCTGAGTGCTTAAGTTAAGGAAGCTCAGACACGGAATAAGCGAGCGGAAGCTCAAGGCGGTAAGACCCGGTGTGTAAGTTTGTACGGGGTGGTGTCCCTAGGTCATAAGACCTGTGGTGCTTAGCATTGTATGGAATTCTGATTGGCATGGAGACTATTGACAAGTATGTCTAGAGTACATCTTGAGGCTGACAAAACATTCGATATATACCAAGTGATGGATAAGATACCTAAGTTTGAGGGTAATTCCCTAGGTAGTATGGCTAGAAATCTAGCATTGTGGCATTAAATGTGTCGGAAGGTTAATATGTGATAACCCAAGAGGCAGAATGAGTTAGGAATTGAGACCTGCGTGACCAAGCACTGTGAGAATGAACCAGTAGGTCCTGTTTTTGAATATTATACCTGGGTACTAGATGAATGAGACAGTTGTCTGAATACTAGAGTATGTGCTAAGTAAGCATGCATAAGAAAGGAATAGACAGGATGTCTAAAATAATTCCCCGAAGTTATTGGTTCAAATTTCGATGAAGAAATTTAAATTAACGGGGGGAGAATTGTAACATCCCAAATTTTTGGACCAAAAGGTTGGAAATAAAACTGAGATAAGAAGGCTTCTTACCGGTAGAGTCAAAAAGTCTTAAACTTATTATGAGGAAAAACTTAAGATAATTATTAAAATTATTTTGGACCTAGAGAATTTGGGAAGATTATGAAATAATATTTCGAGGATATAGAAGTAATATGGTGGAATTAATTATGGGAAATTTAGTCTGGATAAATATTTTAAACTAAGATACTTTATGAAAGTTTTATTCCACAATTAAATCACCCAAATCATTTCGATGCCTGGGCTCTATAACTCTGATAAATAAAGGCGCATTTAGGACGGGCATTACATGGAGGTCGCCATTGTTGCTCTTAGTGGTAACTTTTTGCGAGAGCTCAGTGAGATGATAGTGTGTGTTGTGTGAGCTTCAAATACCCATGATGTATCTCAAGAATTTTATTTCTTCAATTTGATTATTTCTGTTATATCACATACCAAAGATTGACACATCAACTTTCTAACGTTGCCGCATCACCATATCTAGTCAAACTTTTCCCTCCACCCTAGCATATAATAGTCAACGTAGTCTAACTTTAATGGAATTGTCATGTTAGCTACCTTAAAAATTGCTTATTCCTACGTTTGCACCCAACAAAAGATAATTATGTAAGGTGTTCAAAGTACAAAATACTATTGCTATTTTTACACGTTCACCGGGACTTGTAATGAGGATTTGAATTGAAATTGAAGTTTTACATACTAACACTTTTATTAGCAAATATTTTGCCATGGAAGTTTTATTAGAGTTAGGAAAAATGACACCAAGGTCGTCCTAACTAGTTAGAGAAAATGACAAGCAATAAGACTTTTCTATTTTTTTTTTTTCTTGGGACCTCGGTGTCATTTTCCATTAGAGTTATGAATGTATGAAAATTATCGAGCGATGCATAACCTAATTTTTTTAAAAAATCAATGCAAATTCTCCATTTTTAACTGTCAATGGTCGAGGTAATATTAGGTCTTAGAAAGTGTCTTAACCCCTTAAAAATGAATGACTTAATGTTAACTACATAAAAACACGAGCAAAAGCATTATACCGGTTTTAATTTTTTTTTTTTTAAAAAGAAAATGGAAAAAAATGGGCAATTCTCATTCGTCTTAAACTTTTCCATGTACGTCCAATTCTTTACATTAAGCCTCCATTTATAAGCCTTCAACATTTTCATAGCGGAATCATGCTGATAACGTGTTTTGAAATCAAGAAAATATAAGAGATTGAGATGAAAGGATGAAAAAAGACAAGAGAGAATTCTAGAGATGAAGAGTGGAAGAGAATTTTCATTCATATAGCATTTTCGTGTACTTTCAATATTTTGTGTTAAGCCTCTATATATAAGCCTTCCATCATCCCAAGAGTTACAATGTCATAAACATAAGAACTAATCTACAATATAAAACTATATAAGACCACGAGAGAGGTTATAGGCATTATAAAATCCTATGAGACTATAAACATCACTATAATAATATTCATAACACTTCCATGAAAAAATTTGCAAATAAATTTGGGAAAATCTCATCTAAGCTCAGAATGTGGACTTGATAAATTTTTAGGCTCGAGATTTTTAAAATTCAATTCAGTCTCTTTGGCCCAAAATGAGATTAAATTGACAAGGAAAAGACCATTTAGCTCTTAAAATTTAAAGAAAACGTCGAACAGCTCTCTAACACAATTCACAAATTAACAACACATACATAAAGTAATTAGCAACCCCTAATTTATAGATTCCTAAAATTCGACCACTACTAAATGTATGCCTAACTAAAATGATAATTAACAATATTACATAAAGGAATTAACAACTTTTGTTTACCATATTTTCAAAATTTCTCCAACGTACGGAAAAACACGTAATAACAACTAAAATAAGCAAATTAACATGCAAGGGAATAAACGACTCCCCCTCATGCTACTTGCTCCACCTTCCGACCTTCCATATCAGCCTCCAGGTCTGTAATGGAGAGGACAACCATGTGTGACAACCTCACAGCTCTTAGCACATACTCAGACCAACCAAAACAAAGGAGAGAAGGCTACTTATTAAGGCTATGTATACATGTGTCTGGCCTTGGGTTGCCTAATTATTTTGATTAAATAAATGTTTAGGCCAAAGTCTTTTGCCTCAACCCTGCTTTTGGTGTACTTATTTTTGTTGCAAAAATGCTTCCTACCCTACTGGCATTAACACATGCTTGTAATTATTTTTGTAAATGTGTCTGGCCTTGAGTTGTGTCACAATCATCAATATTCCTGTATCGAATCGTTGTTAACCATATTGACAGGCTTGTTTCTGCATGTTTATTAAAAGCCATTCATATTGCAACATAAATTGGGCTTGGAGTTAAATATGGAACTTCATTCTATATTGAAGTCAAAAATTTTATTTCCTTTTTTATTCATGGTTTGTGAGGCTTTAGGTTGCATGTTTATTTCTTTTTAAACCGAAGTTGATTGGCAATATTCTTCACCCATTATTCCATTTCATGTTCGCTGATATTCTTTGGCTTTCATTTCTGTTTATGTTAAGGATTGATTGCCCATTTTCTGTGATAAATTCATCCATAAATTGGAACATCTGTTTCGAAATAAAATAAGAGATATCAGTCATTAATTTCTGAAATTCTTCAGAGAGCATACCAGATATTCCAACATACGTATCAAAGGTTTTCCTAGGTTTCAGAACATGTCATTGAAGCTGAAGCTTTTGAGAATCTCTTGGTGATGTACCTTGAACTTTGTAGCAACACTTAGCTTTTGGGAATTAGCCCAGCCTAACATGTGTCACCAACAATAAGCTTCTCAGACTGAGTAAGCATAAAGGATGCAAATATCATATTGACAGGATTGTTTTGAATGGCTTGTTGACCGTATTGGCAGCCTTGTTTCTGTGAAGGTGTAGAAAATTGCCAACGCTGCCTTGTATTGGTTGGGATTGGAGTTTCTGTAAAGGAGCAGTTGATGTGTGAATTTATTGGAGTATAAACCCAGTTCTCGCAATTTAGGGATATTCAAAGTTACACAATCTGCAGGCATCTCAGGGCGTTTGTTTGGGATATGACTACTATTGGCACCCCCAACAATATACACACACATTAACCGGCCCGTTTGGATGGTCTTTTAAAAAAAGTTCTTTTTTTTAAGTGCGTTTTTTAAAGCTTCAAATTGGAGCTTTAAAAAAAAAACAGCATTTTGGCTTTTTTAAAAAACAAATATCATCTAAACACATAAATTAATTTAAAAATCATTTTTTTGGCAAAGAGTAGTTGATTTTTTTTTTTGTTTTTTGCGTTATGTAAGATAATGAGCAGTTCCTCGTTCACTTTATAGGTTTTAAACAGGTTCAATTTTGTTGGCGTTTCATCGTGATTAACCAACTTACAATAATTGAAGGCACTCTTCATTTTATCGCTTCCTTGATTGTTATAAGGAAATTATTTGTGAGTTTTGGTTGTCATGTTAAGATTTTAGTATTATAGTTTTTTATTGGTGCAATGTTGACAACTCTTCCTTAATCCTTGAGGATGCTATGGATGTCCCCGACTTTTTCACTATTGTGTTTATAGTGGCTTGATAGCAATGATGATTGCATCGAGTTTGTGGCGATCATATGAAATCCAGGGCAAGCCGCTTGACCTAGAAGCTAGGCCTCCTCCTCCACTTGCCCTAGAAGCTAGGCCTCCCACTCTCTCCCTCAAACCAAATAGGCCCGAAGAGCCGGAAGGAACAAAAGAGAACGATATAAATAATCATGTTTTCTTTTAAATTTTAATGAAGATTTAAACATGATTATAATCATAGAACGATATAAATAATCATGTTTAATTTTAAGAAAGAAAGTTCAGTAATAGTTATCTATTTCACTAACTTCCATATTGTTCTATTGTAGAACACAGATGTTTAATCTCGGTGAGCTAGTAGGTGATTTATATAGGACCAAAGGATTTCTCAAGGTATATATATGGAAGACACCGAAAAAAATATCAGGTGGCTCTCCCAGATATCTATGTAGAAGATATCAAAGAGAGCGACGGGTCACTGTGCAATACGAGTATGACGTTTAGCCAAAAAGGGGTGGGGTGTGTGCACAGTGAGACTGAATAGTAAATAGGGTGAATAGAGAATGTGTACCTTTTAGGTTAACCTCCTATTTATAGAGATTACCTTTAGGGTTTTTGTCCTTGGACTTTGTGCACCTTCAGGCCCATGTTCTAGCCGCACTACTTGCACATTCCATTATTATAGCCTTAATTATAGGCCGATTAGTGTGTTACCTGATTATGAAGGGATTCTGGTACAACTCATCTTTACTGGGCCGCATAAACAATGGGCCTCATATATGTGTCTATAACAGTTGCCCCCAACCTGGTAGTTCAGGTCTCTAAGCTGTCGGGATGCGCTGATTATTTAACCCAGATTTCGTATCCGAGTTTTTTATCCTACGATGTCCTACGATCATGGTGTATAACCGTCATTTCACGCGTAGTGATTGCTTCTGCCGTCTTTGATATCCGTACGCATTTAATGCCCACGTCGCCTCGTATAAGTCATCATTACACTTTTGGGGGGGGAATCTACTCTTCCGTAGGAATTGTCTTCCTTGCCCCGACCTTTTGAATTCGTAACGTTTATATATTCTCGTCTTCCACCTCTTCCTACCACTTCTTACTCAACGATCCCTTTACCTTCACAAAAATTCTCCCCCTTCCTTAAAGCTTTCCTCTCTCGATACCCTTCTTTGCAATATTTAGGTTCCTTCAACCTTCCTAAATTCAGGTATTCTTACTACTTCCTTCACTTCTTTCTTCTTCATTTTACTTCATATATTTTTATTTATGCTTCCTCGATTGCGTCTTGCCAAAACTCATTTTATGATTTTATGGATAGACATTTAGGGTTCCTGTGTTTTCTGGATTTTCTAGGTTCTTTTGGATACATATTCAAACTTCTAGTACCATTTTCATCCCTCTTTCCACATATTCAAACTTCCAGTACCTTTTTCATCCCTCTTTCTCCCTTCTTCAACCAAACTCACTTACATTTAAAAGCTGTGATGATTTCTTAGAGAATTTCTCTCTGAGCCATCAATAGGTTGAAAAAGTTGATATGAGCCTTCTTAATAAGTTTTGTTTCCAACACTCTTCTCTAGGGCATCCATGGATCATGACGCTCCTTTGCTTTTAACTATTTATGGTACACCAATTCCAGAAGAAGATAGAGATGTGGTCAAAGTACTTTCTTCCGGAACACGATACTAGCTCTGGTCAATACCCCGTACTGAGAAAGAGAAACAAGAAGGATTACTTTGCAAACCTCGAGGTAGTGGGAATAGGCAGATAAACCAAGCACAACCCCAAGCGATTGTAAATCCAAATGTGTTTAATCCGGGATTCCTTCCTAGTCCACCTAGGTTTTCGAACCAAGGTCATCTCTCACCTACCCCAGCTTCTCACATCTTTGTGCCAAAACCACCACCTAGACCGGGATCCCATTCAGGAAATGTCATCGACCCATGCAAAGAATGCTGCTTTTCAAGCATTGATCGCATCAAGAAAGGTCGTGACAGGGAAGTCGAGTCGCTTTTGGCCGCCTGCCGACATAAAATTCTTTCCCAAGCCACTCTAGCCTCGGGCAGTTGGAGTTATCCAGCGTGGTGTCTTTCACTTTGCAACATAATACTTCTTTTGACTCAGGTATACTTCCTGTTTCTGACTCTTACTTTTTTATTTATTTATAGTATAGATGGGTTCACCCTCATGTCATAGTAAGCGATCTATGACCGGGGAGTCAAGTTCTGCAGGTCCTTCCAGAACTTCAAAAATTCTAGACCCATGGATTAGCAAATGGTGCTACGTATTGGAAATACGATGACCGCAGATGAACTCACTGAGCTAAGCATCCGGGACGGAGAAGGCTATTCTCTTCACTTGCCCCATATGTATGAATCAATAGCCTCGTGCCAAGAATGACAACGATGAAGGTGGAATATCACCTAGAGGGGGGGTGAATAGGTGATTATGAAATTCTTTCGCTAATTGCTCAAGAACACTTAAAACTGAGACTGAGAGAAGAGCAATGAACACAAGAGGTTATACTTTGGTTCGGTCCAACTCTTGACCTACGTCCAAGTCCCTTAAACACTGCGGGATTTCACTATCTCAATCTTTGATTACAAACTCTGTAACTCTCAAGTAATCCTCTCATTAGGACTTAGCCCTCTTTACAAGTTGTAACCAAATAACCCAGATATAATTACACACTCTGTAAATGAAGGATGATCCTTTCACTCTCAGACTCACTCCCCCTTACAAGTTGTAATTGTACACCCACACTCAAGATAACTCTATCTTGAGATTTGAATGAATTGTAATACAAATGATAAGACTCTCTCATAGAGTAGATAGATAATGAACACTGAAGCTCAATGATATCTAAAGATATATACAGAATAGAAGTTGTATACTTTGAAGCTTTGTCTCTGTATGTGTTGGGTCTTGTTGATGAATTCAATCCTTCGTGTATTTATAATAGTTGGAGAAATAGCCGTTGGTAGGATTTGAATTTGTCCGTTTGATTATGACCGTTGTTAGCATTTAACCATTCACGCTAATCTCGCTTCAATTGGGTTTAATGCGTTGTCTCCGGTCATCCGTGTTTTCGGAACTATTGTAGTTGCTAAATCATCGAAAATCACTCAACGTTATGATTAATGATATCACAATAAATGTTGAATAATGTTTAGAAGTAGTATAAGTTCATTTGGAATTCATCCGGATGTTCTTGATGAGAATCCACGATTTGAACACGGTGAATTTCAAAAAACCACGAGCCCAACTCGAGTTGATCTTTGCTTGACTCGAGTTGCTTGATTCCGCTTAATGACTCGAGTTGTATTAGTTTGTGACTTGAGTTGTACCTTATCTCCAAGGTTTGGTTACTCTCCATCGAATGGTTACTCGAGGTAGCATTACCTTGACTCGAGTTATTGCATCATTAAATTCAAAGTGAACATTTGAAAATGCTCTTTAACTCGAGGGACATAATTCCTTGACTCGAGTCTGTAGTACGTTGAAGATGGAGAAATGAAGTCTATAAGATTGACTCAAGGTGAAGAAATACTTGACTCGAGTTTGTGCCTCGTTATATTCAAAGTGTACTTTTGAAGGAGGATATTCACTTGAGGTAATGGTAGTGACTCGAGGCAAAATGTGCTCTCCGTTCTTGAAACTCTCAGGTTGTCGTTTGACTCGAGTTGGTCTATGTGACTCGAGTTGGATCTTCAGGTATAAGTTGAAATAACTCGAGGTATCTCTGCTAACTCGAGGTAAAAAGAGCTCTGCATTCTTCAAACTCTCGGGTTGTCATTTCACTGGAGGTTTTCCTTGTGACTCGAGTTGATCCTTTATAGTTGTGTTGTATTAGTTGCTCTGACTCGAGTTTGTGGCTACTGACTCGAGGTAAAATGATCTCTCCATTGTTCAAACTCTCTGGAACCCCATTTGACTCGAGGTACACTCTTTAACTCGAGGTAAAAACTCTTCTCAAAGTGTGATATTGGCAGAAACCCGAGGCTATGCTGAATTGATTCCAGAAATTCAAGTGTCAACTTTAGAAGGCCATATATCCCTGTTCTGAGCTCCGTTTTGGTTGTTTCAAATCTTGATGGAAATATCTGTGTGTCAGCTTTCCAATGGCACCGATTTCAACTCAATTGGATTTGTAGTTTGTGAGATACACTCAAAACATTGAAGCTTGGTTCTGACTGTGATGGTGATGTTTGTGGCAACTTGTAAAATTCATAGCTCCTTGATATGAACTCCTTTTGGGTTGAATTATATATCAAAATGACGCATTGGGAGCCTAGTTTCATATGCCACTGGTTTCACATCAATCCGATTCCTGGTTTGATAGATATCATCAAATTACCAGAGGTCGCCCGAGCTGAACGTGGAACAGATGCACCAGAGTTCTTGTAAGTTGCTTTAACTCGAGGTACACTTTCGAGGGTGACTCGAGTTTTTGTCCCCGACTCGAGTTAGATGAGTCCTGACTCGAGGTAAAGTGTTCTAGGAGCAAAAATCACTTAGAAATCATCCTGACTCGAGGTAATCATCCCAGATGCCCAAAAACACTGTAGCAAGTCATTAACTTGAGGTAGTTAGTCCATAACTCAAGTTACTTAGTCTTGAAGCTCGTTTTTACTCATTTTAACCCCAAATTGAGCCGTTCCAACTTCCATATCATCGTAGGGACTTTTAGAATCAATATAGAAACTTGTATAATGATTTTCTCATTCCATTGAGCAAGTTTTTCTTTCTTCAATCTCCTTTCTTGAATATTTTTCATTATTAAACTCCACATCTACATTAAATATAAGAATTAGACAAAGTAAAACATGAATGTAGTATTCAAGCTTTTTCCTGGATAATGACATCTATATAAGACATCATCAAAATTAATCATAACCAACAAACGATGCCCACTTCTTTTTCTTCTATCGAGACTTGGTTTCCAGGCTCGGTATCCGTTTCCATTTACCGAGTTCCAAATTTGTCTTCTCAATCATCTACATCTTGCTCCCACTCAACTTCACCCCAATAATTGGACTTTCGCTATTGCCTTTGAGAATTTTTGTAAAGATAGGAAACTAGCCTGCACCCTTCAAGTTTTCTTTCACTTTTTCACCCTCCATGAGGCTCCTGGTAAGGAGTCCTCTTCTAGGAAAGGTTGGACCTCACTGAAGAGTGTCGCCAGTCTAAAACTCTTCAAGGTTTTTATTGATTCCTTCAAGGGTTTCAAGACTACTTTTTTCAAGGTTATTGTCGTGCCGGGACAACAACCTTGGTTTTTTAAGACCTTTGGGTCTGGGGTTGTGGAGGAGAGATTCCCCTTTTACTGGACATTCCATCATCATCCTCTCTCCTTCTGCATTTGATTTTTCTGCCCAACTGACCCCGAAGATGAGGCCATATCCTTTATAGAGCATTTTATTAAAGAAAACGGTCCTATGATCTCGGTTGACTTTATTCCACAACCCCAGGCCAAGCAAAGACCTGTGACGAGTATAGATATTTATTTCTATTGTATTGCATGTTTCTCGGCTTCTGATAGATGAATAATTTACCATTGTCTTCTTGTTTTGCAGATCTGAAAATGGGAAAAAGACCTTTTTTGTTGATGCCTTAACAAACCCCGGGACTATGAATCCTGGACCTAACAGGAAAAGGGCCACTCTAGAACCCGGAAAGGCTGACACCAAGAAGAATAGCCGGGTTAGCCCGACTAAGAAGTCAAAAAGCTGGCAAAACCATCCCACCCCAAAAATCCAAAACGGCCGCCCCAACCATGATAGAGATTCCTGTCTCGACCACGATAGAGGTTCTTCATAGTTTTCCTTCTTCAAGCCTTCCACCTCCACCGCCAATCCCGGAACTCCCTCATGGGGTCGTCTGGAGCCGCAAGGTACTAGTTTAGCTCAGCAACGCTGTCTGGAGCACTTCTTGGAACACTTTAAATATGGCACTGGCGAGCTACATGTGATGCTGAACTTAGAGCGGCACACCTTGCAAGTTGCCGGGCTGATCCGAACTTTAACCACCCTAAACACAATGTACACTTCACAAGCAGTCGAGCTAAAAAGGGTCACTTTAGAGGCCAAGGAGCATAGACTCCAATCTATGAAATTGGTGCAAGGGGCTAAGGCTGATGCTCTGAAACAAGTATAAGCGACCGAAGCAGTAAGGGCCAAAATGGGATAAGATCTTCAGAAGATCAAAGCGTACTTTGATAAGGCAAGCTCGGACTTGGCCCAACTTCAAGAAGCTCAAGCTCGAGATAAGAAAGCCATAGAGTTGCTTCGAGAGGGGGAAAGAGAATCCATCCAGGAGCTAGGTTCTTTAAACGATGCCTTAGATGCTGCCAAGGCAGCCATTAGTATAAAGGATGCGGCTATTAAAAAAACCACGAAGGAGTCATTTGAAAACGCCCTAAATCAAATGCAGCTCTTGAATCCTGGCTTCGACCTCAACACCTCCGGCATGGATTGCATGTCTTTTGTTGACGACGGCAAAATAACACTGCTCTTTTCGTCTCCTGACAATGTCTCAGAAAGTCTATAAGAAGGGGACCAAGGCGAGGACAGAGGTGACGAGGTTCAGCCCGATGCCGTGGCTCCACCTTGAGGCGTGGATACCGCTCCCCCTTTTTGGTGCGGGTTTTGAAGCCCCTTGTTTGCTTTCTTTTTAATTCTTTCCCGGGTTGATAACTCGGTTTACATTCTGCAACTTAGATCATGTAAGTAATTTAACATTAATAAAATATACTTACATTCTACGCAAACCATTCAGTTTGCTTATTTCTTGGCGAAACTGCATGTTTCTCCGAGCTTTATTTTCTACCATTGCATTTGTTACATTTTAGGAACTCGAATTTATTTCCAAGTTCTATTCCATGATGGACCGAGAATCAAAAATATATTGCGTAGAATATTCGCCTGGTGTTACTCGAGAATTATATTTTGTGAATATTTTTGTTAATCCATCACATAACATTTATATTTTGTGAATATTTTTGCTAATCCATCACATAACATTCTAGCTCATCCGACCAAAATTTAATCCAGAGTAAGAGCAACCCGTCACTTGTTGATTCGTGTCGTAACCAATCTATAAACATTTCGACTCGATCGTGGTCAAGATAACGATTTGCCTCATTACCCCAAACAAAGGTTTTGATGCATCATGGCCACGTGGGCTTTTCGGTTTTACCATGTTCCAATAGGAACACATTTTAACCACTATTTCAGTTTTACCGAGCTCTGATGGGGACACGTTTTAACCTTTCAGTTTTACGGGGTTCCAAAGAAGCACATTTTAATTATTATTTCAGTTTTACTGGGTTCCAATAGGAGCGCATTTTAACTGTTCTTGATACTGAAGTTCGAGCAGAACGCATTTTAACTTGTTCTTCAAGCATTATCGAAGTTACGACAGAACGCATTTTAACTGTTCTTCCATCGCTTTGATTGAAACCAGGTTTCATGCCCTAGATTCATTTATTTGTCCTTATCAAGAATCGAGCTTCATACCCTGAGTTCATCAATCCATGTTTATCCAAAACAGGGTTTCGTACCCTAAGTCCATTCAACCTATGAATCTCTTCATTTGAAATTGCATGATAGTAAAGTTCATTGAATAACGACATTGCCGATCTTACAAAATTTTCCACAGACAAGAATATAATAAATGCAATCTATTCAATCATCACTTAATTTCATTTGAAGTTGGCTTCTGGAAACTCGTCATCATCATTTGTTGCTTTCTTCCTTTTCTCATTCTCCTTTTTCTGCTCCCGAACCGGGCTTTCGACTATGGTCAGGTTGTTTGTGCTTGCTCTTTTATCCCTGCGTTTCTATCACGTAATGCTGCAACTTCCCCTCTCGGACGAACTTCTCAATAGCATCTCAGAGGTCCCAACACTGATTCGTAGTATGCCCTAGGCCATCATGAAATGCACAATACCGGGATCGGTCTGCTCCGGGTCTGTTGTAGGAAGTAAAAGTGGAGCAAATCACCAAGAGAGGGGTGAATTGGGGATTTTAAAATTCTTTTTTGAGTGCTCTATTTTTTAATACTAAAACAGGGTATAACAGAGTAAGAGAAGAAGAAGAAAGACATAAGGAATTTATATTGGTTCGGTCCAACCTCTTGACCTACATCCAGTCTCCAAACACTCTGGGATTTCACTAACTCAAATGATTACACACTCTGTAACTCTTAGAGCAATTTTCTCACTAGAACTTACTCCCCCTTACAAGTTGTAATCAAATATCCCAATCTCCAAGTCCCATGACTTGAGATTCTTACAATGAATGATTTCAATGAATAAAACTCTCTTTAAGAGTAGATAAAGATAAGCACTGAAGTACAAATGTATCAAAAGGTACTTTACACAAGAAAACTCAAAGAGTAGTTGGAAACTTGAATGATTTTCGTTTTCTGCAGATTCGTTGTTGAGAAGAATTGAATGCAGCTCTATTTATATGAAGAGAGCATTAAATGACCATTGTAATCTTCAATGTGACCATTGCCAGCATTAAGGAAGGATTAGGTTAAGCTTTGATCTTCTTCTCTCTCTACTCTTTGGTTAATCCAGTTGCACAGAAGTTTATGGTTGGCTTCTTGAATTTTAATCCGTTGGAAGAGTAGCTACTGGATGTGGAATAGAAACATTATTCCCTTTGCAACGTGTGTAGAATGATTGTCCAAAAGGATGCAAGTTTTCTGGACATTGATTTAATGTGCTGACATCACTTTTTGCTTTTGTTCAAATCTTCATTTTATATCATCTAAACCATCTGAAACTCACTAACAAACTAATTAAACATAGATAGGAATAGTAATGAGTGATGATAAAAAATATTAAGATCAAACATGAAGATTTCACAAATTCGAGCAATTTGATTTTCAAACTTTGCGACACAAACTCGAAGTTTGTTCTCACAAACTGGAGTTTGTAACTTTGCTCAGAAGACAAACTCGAGTTTACAAAATCTAACTCGAGCTTCCTTCTTCCGAGAGAGGAATGTCGCGATGTGAGCTTAGAAGTACATTTTTTTATCATGGAGCTAAACTCCATGACAAACTGGAGTTTTGGACTTTTATAGTGAAAATATGTTTAAGCCCAAAAGCTCAAAACTGGAGTTTCCAACTCTTAACCGGAGTTTTCAAAATCGAAATAGAGCAAAGCTCTCTGCAGCATAAACTCAAGTTAGCAAAACTAAATTCGAGTTTTCTTTAAGTATGAAAACCTTTGAAAAATCTATGCCAAGTGAAAACTGGAGTTTTCTAAACAAACTGGAGTTTTCTCAAAGTGAGTAAAACATGAAAGCTCTATGTCAAACATAAACTCGAGTTTACAAACACAAACTCGAGTTTTCTCAAAACTTTGGAAAACTTAGAAAACTCTTGGCTAAGTGCAAACTCGAGTTTCCTTGTCATAACCTGGAGTTTGCTTACGTTCAAAACATTGGAGGCTCTCTCGTATGACCAAAACTCGAGTTTACTCTTGCAAATTGGAGTTTTGTTTACTTTAGAAAATATTGAAGAGTCTCTATATGGTGCAAACTCGATTTGTAAATCTAAATTCGAGTTTGTCTTAATGTGAAAAACTTGGAGTGCTCTTCAGTGTCTCAAACTCGAGTTTGCCTATGCAAACTCGAGTTTTCTTAGTTCATTAAAATTGAGCTACTCTTCGTCAAGTCCAAACTCGAGTTTGCTAACCAAAACTCGAGTTTGGCTTTGACATTAAGTTTTTCAACTTACCAAAGACAAACTTCAACTTGTGTTTACAAATGTCGTTATAATCAAAACACATAGAGAACTAACAGGAAGGCTGAGGTCGTTCTACTTTTTTCATTTCGGCTAAAGCCACCTCCTTCCAAACTTGTGCTCGTGATATATTCAAGGGAATGTATTTATCATACCTCCCTTTTGCGTCACTCCTTTTTCCTCGGCATTTGCTGTTTGGATTCTGCCTGTGGGATTCTCACTTCTGACTGCTGTGCTCTTCCTTCCCCTTTGGAAATCTTCCGGGCTGTTCATTTTCCTTCGAAAGTGGGCTCTTTCCCCTATCATTCACCGCAGCATTAGCGATCTCCACTTGTTCCAACTCTAAAAACTTCTTTGCCTATTCTCTGAATGCCTCAAGGTTTTCGATGTGTGCCTTGAAGATAGATTTTGTCAGCCAGGATGAAGTGTCTAAACCGTCTATGATTAAAGGCACGTGCACACTTTCCTCTAATCCATGCACTTGCAAGGCAGCGTCTCTAAATCGATTCAAGTATTTTTGAAGAGTCTATCTTGGCTGTTACTTAATTTTGCACGGGGTAAATTCATATTTCGACTATTTCTTCTTCGTCGCAAAATTCAACAAAAATTTGTCTCCGAGATCTTCAAAATTATGGATCGACTTTGCAAGCAAAGTGTGGAAACACGCCTGCGCTGCACCTCACGAGGTTGCGACAAATAGCCGGGATATGATGGGTTCCTCAAATTGCCTTACATACATCCTTAACTCGAATGTATTAATGTGAGCTTGTGGATACTGAGTTCCATCGTATGTAGGCAAGTCGGCTAGATTAAAGTTCTTTGGGTACAGAGCATTTGCAATCTCATCTAAGAAAGGACTGATGTTATTCTGCCCCTATATATTTTCTTCTATACTTACCGGGAACATTTTTTGTTTGCGATGGCGCATCTCAGCTCGCAATTACTGTATCCTTGTTAAGCTCCACCTGCTTGTTTCTCAAAGACGTAAGATCTAGCCCCTGAGTTTCAGGATTCCGACCTTGATCTTAGTTGATTGCGTTATTTACGACATGATCATTCCGAGGGCCGTCGGTGTCGGCTGGTATGCAGGCCGAGTGCGTGAGCCCGACTGGGCTCATCCGAGTTCCTATTTCGAGTTGGTTTCCCAATTCGTCTGAGGCGCTCATCGAGCAACCTCATTCTTTGGCTATCTGCTTGCCGAGTATCTTCTGTACTAGTTTGAGCAGATGGCGTGATGACGTTAACTTTCCGATTGGGTCGCTTTCATCTTGGTTTATTTTGCGAATAAGGACCTTCATTCATCCAAGACGCTCTTCCAATAAGTGCTGCATTCTCCACCCTTCTTCCTGCCGCCAGAGGGCATTTCAACAGTCCATGTCCTCATGCATCAGTCGGATATCCTCTTGTCTTTGAAGTAAGTTACGACACTCCATCTTGTCCATCTGCCTCAAGATCGAAGATAGTGTATTTTACAAAAGACGAACGTCCGGGTTCTCAACCTGAAGATGGGGAGGAGGGTCTTGCGGCTGGACTAGTATAGCAGTCCCATTCTGAGGAGCCGCCACAAATACTGGAGAAGTTCCAGTATCAGTTGTCTCCCCCTCAGTCTCCACCATAACTTGGTCATAATTTGGAGCGACCGAGTCCTCATGTTGAATCGTTCTCTCCAGATGCTGCTGCGTGTTGTCCCTCCGGCAACTGGTCCTACCGAAGTATCTGGCTACAACTTCTATTATTTGCATCAATTGTTGGTCGTTAAGGAATTGAAGTTTATCTCTCCCCACGGTTGGCGCCAATGTTCTGTTATAGAACATAGATGTCTAGCCTTGGTGGGCTAGTAGGTGATTTATATAGGACCAAAGGATTCCTCAAGGTATCTATGTGGAAGACATCGAAAGGAATATCAGGTGACTCTCCCAGATATCTATGTAGAAGATACCAAAAAGAGCGACGGATCACTGTGCAACACGAGTATGACGTTTAGCCAAAAAGGCCGATTAGTGTGCTACTTGATTATGGAGTAATTCTTGTACAACTCTTCCTTGCTGGACTGCATAGACAATGGGCCTCATATATGAATCCATAACACACATGAACCTTTATTAATTTTCACGTTGAAAATAATCATGTTTTATTTTTATTTTTAATGAATTTTATTTATAATTTTGTCATCGTATTTTTCATTTTGTTTTTCACAAATATTTGTTCCACGTATATTCCCCCAAGAAGCACCAATAGATCTGCTCTCATTTCCAAAGTGAGATCAATTGAACCTGGACATTATAAAGTGGTTTTGATGCACTGTTTTCGTCGCTAAAGCAATCAATTAAATCAAGTCCTAATTAATTATACAGTTTAGGGTCAACTAGGTCATTCGGTCGAGGAGCGATATGTGGGTTTTTCTTTACGTTGAATTTAGGTGATAAAAATGCAATGAAATAAAACGAAACTAACTAAATGCAAGATAATAATGACTCTAAACCTATATGAGAATGGAACTAATCTAGATGTAGATGCAAATTTGGGGGTTTTTGTTATGAGAGAATAATTAAAATCCCAAGAAGAGAAAATTGAATAAAAGCAAATCAAACAATTAAAATCTAATTCAGTTATGATGATAAAGGGGACAACTTAGGATTCACATGGAGTTAACTTTCTTAGTCTAAATCAATTAATTAGACCAAAGGGATTAATGAAAGATTAGAATTAATAAGTTTAATTAACTAATTGAAACATGAGAAACCCTCAAGTTCAATAACGCCTAATCCACTAGAAAACTCATAATGGAATAAGTGCTAGTTAATTAAACCCATTAAAACTGGTTAAAATAATTCCAAGATAGTTTTGGGAATTATGTTCACAATTGCCTAATTAAACAACTAGCAATTAACCATCCTAATTAAAGTGTGAAGATTTGGTGGCTGTAATAGAAACATGAATATTCCTTCAGCAAGCTAGATTGATCAGTGTACATAAAGTGTTTGATAAAATGCTAGAAAGATAATTGTGATGAGGATGGTAATTGTTATACTTGGAAGCATGCGAGTGTTTTATGTAATAAAGTAGTTGGGATGAGTTAACTTCACTTGACAAGTTCATTAATAAATAATCAAGCTATATGTTTGTAAGATTTAGTCGTAGGGGCTTGCTATGAGTAAATTGTATTTGTGCCGTCTCTCACTACATAGATGCTATATGTAAGCGCATTCTGAATAGCAAGGAGGATTGGCTTAAACTATTGAATAATTAAGTATCATTTTGGACTTAAGTTGGTGGTCACTTATCTTGATTTTCACAATTACCTAAATACTTGATGTACATTGCTCAGGTTCATGCCCACTTGAAACGAGATTTTATTTTGTGGATGAATATGTTTGAGATGCATGGAGTTATCATAAAAGTTAATATCTAATCATTCTAATTGAAATCTAAATTTTGTTTCTTTCATTGATTTGTATGTGTATATATAATGCCTTTCAAATGAAGTTGAAAGCATGGTTTTAAAATGTTTTATGAAATTTATTCATATATTTTATTAGAGAAAATTTTCAAAAGAAATGATTTCTTATAAGATTAATTGTTAATATCTTTATTAGAGGTACTTGACACAGAGCACTTGATATTGTGGGTCTTGGACCTGCGCTTATTTTAGTGGCTTCAAGCCATGCTTGGTTATTTACCCTCATAGACTGTGTGTCCATGCTTGTTTTCGTGGCTTTTAGTTGTACTTGACTATTCACCCTTGTGTACTGTGTGTCCACGCTTGTTTCGTGGCCTCTGTGCTGCGATTGTTTTCATGGCGTCCACGCTGACTGCGCTTGTATTGTGCTTATGAGCCTTTCTTATTAGGATATGGATGCCGCTGTTCAAAACATATATCTAGATCACCCTAGTCATGTTAGAGGGGAGCCAAGGGGAATTGGTCTCACAACATATTTTGGACGAACTTCACAACATTATGGACAAAATGAACCTAGTAGAGAGCTTCAGGTTAGGGTTTGAGAGGACATCCGAGAAGAGCTCGAGGTGCAAATTCGTCAATTATTTCAAGAAGTGCTGTTGCAAAAGCTACATTGTGAGATGAAATCGATAGTGTTGTCTAGCATTAAACTTGGGATGAGTTAAGAGGAAATAGATCTCATGTTTGTAAATAATTTCAATTAAGATAACATTGAGTTTTGCCTTAAGCTAGTCTAATTAACTTTTTTAATTCTCTTACCCTGGAATCCCCATCCTTTCTCAGTACCAAAGGTAGTTACAATCCGCTAGAGTTATGGTACTATACTTATAGTACTATTCTTATGAGCCTTTCTTATGAAATGTACAGAGAATATTAGATATGAGCATTATGAGGCTTCCTGTGAGTTGTCATAGCATTATGGTATTGTCTCTATAACATACTTGTAGGACATATATGATTAGTCTTTATCCATTCTAAATAGTCCTAAATCCCTGTATTATCTATGTAATCGTTTCATGGTTAAGATAACATTATGGGGCTCCTTTATGAAAATTAAGCTGAAAAAAAAAAATCTATTGTTATAGCTTTTTGAAAGAGCATATCGAGTAAAAAGGTCACAATTTTTAATTGTGGCCTCTATTGCTATTGTATTAAGAAATTTACGGTGTAGGTTTATCCTTGATACATAGAAATGACCATCTATGCATAGATTTGAAGGATCCTTTAGTTGCAACGGTGCATCCCTTAGAAACAAGTTGGCCTCATTTTCATGCTCTTTAGATTGTGAAACTAGCTTTGTAATAGTAATTGTTTATTTTTTAGGTTCATAATTCTGGTGTTATGCATGTCTATATATAGCACAAGTTGATGGGGGCAATTTTCCTAATAGGCAAATGATTGAGTAAATCCAAATGCTATCTTTCTTATTTTGGAGAATATTTAGTTAATGAACAGTGGCACAAGTGTCATGAAATGCTTAATCCAATATAAAAAAATTTAAATACCTAAAGGAATGCAAGGGGTGCCACTTTAAAGAATTGTCATATGCAACTATGCAGGTTAGACATGGAGCACATCAGAATTGATTTTCCTCCTCCTAGGAGAGTACAAGTGTAATGAATATATTCTCAATCTGGGCATAAAAGAATTTATTTTCCTCTTTAAAATCCAAGCTAAAACTAACAAGTGGGCATGTTCATATATTTGATAAAGGTTAGTGGAGGATATCTTAGGTGAACTTATGGCTTATTGTCTAATGGATTTTTTTTTTCTTACGAGCCACATGGATTTTTCTATTGAAGACAATCATGTTTCATGTATTGTCAGGCATTAAATGTGGGCATCTTTTCGAAATAGAACTCGAACTTTGCTCACCACGTTTTAAGAGACGAACCCTTTGGCTATGTTTAATGGAAGTTGTATATGGATAATTATGCTTCACATGCCCCTATAATTTTTCATATCCATAATACAGTAATACAAATATTACAAAGGGGCATAATAAAAAAAAAAAAAAAAAAAGATAAATCATATGCGATGTTTGTTCGAAAAGTGTTAGAGAGTGTGAAAGATAGATTACCTCAAATAATTTTTTCTTGGCAGCAATTGTTTGAGAAGTGTTAGAAGGAGCAAGGCTCGATAACCAAGTTTGTTCTATTAATATATGTCTCGATAATTTAATTTAATAAATAATATTTAGTTAGTCACTTTTTACAACATAATATGAAAGATATTGTTTCTATGTATCAATACATTTTATTAGGGCATGCGGTGAAAGCTTTTAGTCGATCATTTCTTTTATTTTTTTATCTTACATATTCTTTTTATTAAAATTTTGTAAATCTACTTATCTATTTCGTTTAAACTAAACTCATTGAAATTTCCCCCCAACCACCATTCCCTTCGTGCCAAACCCTAAATATGTCTTTCAATATTTTGCTTCCTGTGTCTACGAGGGCATATTGTATATCAACAAATCATGAATTTTATTCATACATAATTGGCGGGAGAGTGTATATATATCTACACACACAAATATTTGTAAGACAATTTCGCTGTTTCAAATGCATTTATCATAATTTTTGACGCGATATAATAATTAATGGCTTATAAATTATAGGGAAGATTTTAAATAAATATCATTTAAATTTGTAAAACCCCGTAAGTTGTTGAATTTGTAAAAAGGCGAGAGGTACAAAGGACCTATGAGGGATATGTAAATTGAGTCAAATTACCTTTTTACCCTTAGTGTTAAATAACTAAATAAACTAAAATACCCCCACCCCCTCCACCACAGCCGGCCACCACCACCACCGCCGGTGGTAGTGGTGGTATGCCAGCCGGCACGGTGTTGGCGGTGGTGGTGGTGGTCGGCGGTGGGGGAGGGGGTGAGAGTATTTTAGTTTGTTTTTTTATTTATTTAACACTAAGGGTAAAAAGGTAATTTGACCAATTTGCATATCCTCATAAGTCTTTTACCTCTCGCTTTTTTACAAATTCAACACTTCTGGGTTTTCAGGAATTCAAATGGTATTTATTTAGAATTTTCCCTAAATTATAAGCATAAAAAAACAAAAGAACTTCAAAATTGCAACGTCCCCGTAGTGCCACGCATGGACGAAGCATGTGCTCGTCCTTTCTTAATAAGCGTTCTCACTTCTCAAACTTCCCTGCCTGTCCTTATTTATTCTTCCCACCCTTCTTCGCGCGCCAGCCAATCCCTAAACCCTATGGCGGCGACACCTCCACCCTCACTAATAAATCGATTCGTCTTCCTTACTTGGATTTAGAAGAAGAGAGGCTAGCTTACTTACTGTTCCGGAGAATCCAACAGAGCAAAAAATCCAAATTCCTGACGACAACATCTGTTATGGTTCCTATTTCTTCTCTCTGTCTCTTTCTGCGATCTGTGCTCAGACCGGCTTTCAAGGTACTTTTTTTTTCCCCAAAATGAAAAAAAAAGGTTTAGTTTCTTGTCGCTATAACCTTCGCGCGAAGCTTTCGGTGAATCTGGGAATAGATCTACTCATAGTTATGGGTTTTCTGTTGGCTTTTGGTCTTGTCATCTTTTATCTTTCGATTTATTGTTCAACGGATATATGCTAACATTACAAAATAAATTGCTCTGTTTCAAAGTTTTGTGGTGTGGGTTGTGGAAACATTTTGAAAATTCGGTTTTGGATTTGGGAAGTCTCTCTAACTTTTAATTGGGGTTCCTTTATGAGGTTCTTTTTCTTTCCTCTCTCGTAATACTTGCATTCATCCAAAGGAAGAATATGTGGTCAGTTACAGTACTGATGCTTTGATTTGTTGAGAAATTATCTTCACTATTATAATATGTTCCCTTCGAGAGAGGAGGCTTTTCTTTGTTAATTAGAAAAATAATTCTTGTTTTTAATATATTTATATTAGTTATTTTTTTCCTGATATATAATATGGGAAAATCATTTGTCCAGTGACTGGACCTAAGCCATTTTCCAGTCAACCGGTAAAACTACGCCGTTTGGTTAAGTATACTGATGGGAGCCTTAGATTAAACAAAAAATAAAACATCTGTACTGAAACTCCTGTCGCGCCAAAAGAAAAAAAAAATCTTCAACCAAACTCCTGTGAACCAGCTGCTTGTAATTTTTGCAGTGTTCATGGTCTATGCTTCATATCCTCGTAAGCCATAAGCGCATTTTAGAACTGCACAAGAGATGCTTGAGAAAATTGCCCACAGGGATTTTCTTTCGTCGCCATCAGTTTTGAGATCCGATTCGATGTATCCGATTTGATTTCAGTTGCGATCTTTTAGCAGCGAGTTTTTTTGTTTTTTGATTTCAGTAGATATGTTTTGTTTTTTGTTTAATCTAAGGCTCCCATCAGTATACTTAACCAAACGGCGTAGTTTTACCGGTTGACAAGAAAATGGCTTAGGTCCACTTGGATAAATGATTTTCTCATATAATATAAGTATATACAATATTTGATTAATTTAATAATTTATTTAATTTGTCTAATTTCTCCAAAAAAATTACCTCTATCTTATATTATAAAAATTAATTAATTAATATTTTGAAAGATATGTACAGATTTTACCCAAAGTAATTATATAACTTTCTCAAATATCAAAAAAAAGTTAGCTTCCTCCTTCACCAACATCGTTCATTCTTCGTCTCCCTCGCACAAAATAACCTCTTGTATTCACAAAGCTTTGTGCTCTGTTTCTTTGCAGACCTTAATCAACTCTAGAGACGTTCAAGATAAAGATCATCAGTGTCTCTCTCGAATCCGTTGGAGACCAATATTCTCAACAAAGATCCAAAACACTATTTAGGAATGGGTGGAATCGGAAAACTCAACCCTAAAAAGGTAATTGAGTATTTTGCTTATTATTATTATTATTATTATTATTTTGCTATCCTTAACTTATCATGATGATGGCAAAAATTATTAATTCCACAAAAAAATCTTAAAAAGGTTAAAAAGAGATTTCTGGATATTATTTTTAATCCGACTGCTTTCCTAAGATTAATCCCTTATTTGCAAACATTAGTCTTAAGGCATATGTAAATTACTTTGTTGTTGCTACATGAAACAATTGTGTGTGAGAATTCTCAAGCCAGAGTTACAATTATCCATTGCAAGCTAAATACCTTTGCATTGTCCGGCTATTGAAAAGCCCTCTCTATATGTGTATCTCTCTAGTTTAGTCTCTCTCATTACCTCTAAATTGACAAATGACAATGGTAACACTCCTCTGACAATACAACATACCCCAGCACATTAATGCGCAATGCAGCACATAAAACCGTTTGGGCGAAGTATATTGATGTTAGTATATAATTCTTGGTTATCCATCAACTTTTACTCCAATATTGTATATTACAGTCATCCAAATGTGTATATATATATTTCAAACAACCACCAAATTCAGTGCAGACTACCAAAATATTTAAGTCTATACAACAAACAACTAAATTCAAACCACCGATTCCTCTAGCAACTTTCAGTGTCCAATTTCTACCGCCTTGCCCCTTACACCTTGATTACTACTCTGCCCACGTCCTGAACTTTTAGAAGGTTTTGAGATTCAAATGGGTGATTAAGGAGGTCAAACATCTTCAATTTTAATTTGTATTTCAAAATTTTATGAACATATGAATTACAAATAAAATAATTTCTAGGATCCAAGAAATTGTTGGTTTTTAAAGATAATTGGAAAAGCTTAATTTTGAGTATGATAATAATTTGATTAAGGATGTCAAAGATCTTCAAATATGAATGTTATGAAAGTTAATGATTTGATTATAACGCTTTTCCACATAAATATGAATGTTATGAAAGTTATACCGATCTTAGAAAATGAATTTTTGGAAAATTATATTTCTACACTTATAAGCCGATGAATAACTCAGTGACAGATAATCAACATACAAGATCATATCAGCATCTTCTTAATCCTATAACATCAATTTTGTGGACTATTAGGTGGTTATACTTTCTTCTAGCCTTGACTTCAGAGAACGCAAAACCAGAGTCACTAAAACACAGGTTTAGAATTCTGTCATAACAGAATAGAGCGACCCAAACCACACACTTAACGAAGCCCCTGATTCGCTCAATACAAAACTGAGAAATCCAACCTCATGCAACATCGAATACCAAGATTTAATTACTCTGCTCACTCCCAAGCTAACCCCAATAACAGAAACTAAAGATGGGAGGAGATTTAAGAGCCTCACCTTACTTAGTTTTCTGGGATTGCATGCAACGATCGGCCTCTTCCCTTCTCCGATGATCGCTCGGTGTCTCTCTACTCGCTCGCTCTCTTGCTCTTTGTTTCTTTAGGTGTCTGGGCCGCATGGGAATAATGAAATGGGTGGAGTATGTGTGTAAGGATTAGGCCGAATGGGAATATTGAAATGGGAGAGGTGAATGGCTGAATGAGAAATGGAAAATGAGAGTGTTTGAAGGGGTGGGTGTATGTGGCGTAAGAGGGAGGAGGGAGGGAGGTGTGAGTGTGAGGTGGCTGAAAATGAGAGAGCGAGATGAGTGAGGTGGTGTGCTTGCAAAGAGGAAGAGAGGAGTGTGAGAGGTTAACTCACTAAAATACACATTTGACACTTTTGGAAGCTTTTGTTTGCAACTTAGTCCTTTTATCATTTAATTGCAAACATTAGATAGGTGTTTGAAATTAATCCTTAATCTCATATAAGGATTTTTCTTCCTCACCTAGCTTCTCTACACAGAGAATATTGACTCTAAAATTTCTAAGTAAAAAATTATCACTTAATATTTTCCCTTTGAATTTTTTGGGAAAATAGGCTCTTCCTTCCAAGTATTAGTTTTAAAATTATTAAGGCCAAATTTTTAACAATTAATTCCCTTCTAATATTTCTAATAATCTAATCCCAAAAGTTGGGATGTTAAAATATCACTTAGTATCCCCATGATCACATTGTTCCATAGCTAAAGTGTTCTGCTTATCCATATCAAAACATTCTATAGTAACTGAGTTCTCCTGGGAATCTTCAATTCTAGATCTTATGAGACGTTCACGTGTTGCTTCCTTACATTCTTCAGTTAGCATGTACTTGAAAAAGGAATAAAAGTAAAAATAATCCATATAGATATGAAGTATTTCAACTTAAGAAAGTCTAGTACTAGAACCTAACACCAGAAACCTGGAGACCATATCAAATAATAGCTCAATATCACAATAACTGTATGATGGAATTTAAACTTTCTTAGTCAAAACCACTTGACATGCCAGATTCTAAATAATAATAAACAAAAAAAGATGATTGATTTGAAAATAATTATCAATTCAGTTCATACAAGGAGTATCCACTTCAGCAATACATTTAACAATAAAAATCTTAGAAATCCTTGGGAGATATTTTATGAACAAGGCTAAATAGAATGCACACAGTTTGAAAGAACACATGCTAAAGAGAAACCATACTTTGCTGGACGGCTAGATTTTAACTGTTCGTGATCAATGTCTTCATGCAACTCCATCCACTATACCAATTCCTCGTTGAGCTTCCAAACTGCCCATGCTTTTTTCTCTTCCTTTTTATGGCCTCAACATTAAGGATCAGTTTGTCATACCTCCAAAGGCTTTTTTGCTTGCGGATGCTTGCATTTATCGGGGTGAACCATCAATGACAACGCAAAGAATTATCATAAATATGTTATAAGAGGATAATAGAACATATAAGCCAGCAATTAGATGGAGGACAGATGACCTTGCGGTGATCTTGCTTTTTGACATCATCAAGTGATGAATGAATTAATGAAATGGAAGGTTTAGATGCCACTCAAGCAAATATTCCTCGCTGATCTCCACAGTCATCAATTTGCACAACCAAGTTATGACTTGATTGTTTCTAGCAAACCAAGTGTCGAAATTGGGGTCATTAGGGGCTGGTTGAGGGTCTGCCCCATTTATATATTTCTCCTTTCTCTTTCCACGAATATACCTTAACACGCTTTGTGATCACTGGAGATAGTTGTGATCATTAAACTTATGGTTAATAACCATAATTTGATTTTTTGAGAAATTTGGTGGCATCTCTGTGGTTCTGGTTGGTATTGTAGTATTGATAGTGGAGGAAGAAGATGAAGAGCTTTGGGTTTGAGAACTTGTACCAGACATAAAAGCGGTGGGAATTATTCCGGTTGGTTTTTCAGGAATTGATCCGATCAGGGGAGGAAATTGAGAGGAATCCATCTTACTGGAAAAATCAACATCGCCGAGTTCACTTTGTTCACGGCGGCGCGTGGGTGTCACGCGTTGGGAATTTGGTGGGGCATGTTGGTCATGAACTGATCATTTCGCTGTCGCTTTTCCAGGATCTGCCGATCGGCAATGTCGTTTGAGGTAGAGGTGTGGTCCCACGCGCTCTCCTTCTGGTAGATCTGGAGGTCTCTGTAGGGAACGGTTTTTCTCTCTCTCTCTCTCTCTCTCTCTCTCTCTCTCTCTCTCTCTCTCTCTTGGAGTAATCACGACTTCTGGCCAGACAGAGGGGGTCGACTGACTTATGAGTGGCAGCGGAAGGTGGATGGTGGTGTTGTGTGATAACCTTGGAATTTATGATGTTTTTTTTTTTTATATTCTAAAATGGTGGCAAAGTGTGCAACCACTCCGGGCTGGGAGTTGTTAACGGTAAAGCCCTCCCCAAACGAGCGACTCCAAGATTCAAACCTTTCCCCCTTTGGTGGGGAACGTCCTGGGGCCTAGCCAACTACTGCCAAGCCAACCCGCATTGGGTAATTTATGATGTTTTAATTGCAAAAAGGAGTTAAAAACTCTTTGATTGTCATGATTTAATGGATAAAATTAGTTAAATATGTAGTTTCATCTTCATAATTAGTTTTAGACTTCATTTGTATTGATCTTGGTCATATTTGGAATTTAGTTGAAAATTGGGCTTAAATCACATATCTTTTACAATTGGGTATTGAACACTGTTCTGTATTTTTATCATAACTTGAGTTCTAGACCTCCAATTGATCTGTACTTTATCTTTTAGGAAATCTGAAAGACAGCCCTACAACTTCTTTGAAGAGCCCATAAGCTAAATCAGATGTTTAGAGGATCAAATTGTGACAAACTCTGGAACAACATGTAGTGTTTGATCCATAACCGGAGCTACATACATTCAAATGAGGTCCGGTTTGCGCGACTGGAAACCTGACATCCAGGGCTACATTTCATATGAAGGAACTTGGCCCAAATCCATCGAATTCGTAGTGTAAAATAGGCTATAAATCGGACGCGTTTTTGGAGTACAAAAGTCAAGAATTGTGGCTCAATAGTTCTTCCAAGTTTCTTATAAATACATGTATGTTTAGAAGATGAAGACACACTTGGAGAAGACTAAGATCTCTCCATTTTAGGTTCTTTCTTTATTGTTCTTTGCCTCCTATATGGAAGTGCCTAGATCATTTTTATAACTTTCATGCATTTTCTTCCATTGCTTTTCGTTTTGTTCATTGCCTTCTATATGGAAGTGCTTAGATTTTGTTTATGATTTTTATGTATCTCTTTCTTTTTTGTTCATTTGACTCCTACATGGAAGGTTCTACCTCCTTCATGGAAGACTAGTTTTAATCTTTCTTTTTGATTGTTTTAGTTTTAGTTTTAGTTTTTTTTTTTTTTTTTTTTTTTTTTTTTTTTTTGCATAACAAAGGCAAGCCGAAGCTTGAAATGATAAGATAGGAGCTAGACCATAAAGGTCTAAGCCCAAATACAACACAAAAGGTACAATACTAAGACCGGCAGACCAATTGGTCTCTCAAAACCATATCACGGCACCCGAGAACAGTTGGGATAAGAGTCACATCACGCATCAGGAACATTATGTCCTTCCTTAGCCAAATAATCAGCACATGCAATGTTGTCCCTTGAGGTATAGAATAGCTTCACGTCCCAATCCATGAAGAGGAGATCTCTGATGTTACCAATGATGTCCCTCGGTGGATGATCGCAAGATAGGCACCGTCTCTCATGAGAATATTAATCGCGTCCAGGGAATCCGAATAGAGTAGTATCTGCTGAAGCCCCAACCTGTGAGCCATTGTTAGCCCTAACTCAATAGCATAAAGTTCCGCCTCGATAACCGTCTTTAGACCTAGGGCCTTGTGAAATCCCATCAGCCAATTTCCTCGGGAATCTCTGATTACTCCACCACATGCCGCTTGAGATTGTTGTCGAACCGATCCATCAACGTCTATACGGACGATGTTCCTCGTAGGAGGAGTCCAAGACTTTTCCTCATTCCTGTGAAGTTGGAAAATTTGATGATTTAGATTATAATTAACACTACTTTCCAACAGTAAATAATTACACAAGTGAATCAACTCCCTGGTATGTATGATTTCGCCTTGGAATAGGGATTTGCATCTAGAACTCCAGAGGATCCAACATCCCAAGCTAAAGATTCTCGACCAAGGGAGGTTTTGATATTTTCCCCTTCCTGGCTTGTGCTTGATGTTCCAATTAAGCCAACCCTGCAAGTTACCTGCAAAAAACTGGGAAACATAGTTAGGTTTTAAAATTTCTTTCCAAAAAGTTTTCGCCCTATCGCAGTCCCTGATCACATGAAGCACACTCTCTTCACTGTTACATTGAAAAGGACAGAGATTATCATTTGTAAGACCAATCCTAGCTCTCAGTGAATTAGTGGCAAGTCTTTCATGGCCAACCTGCCACATAAAAAACTTAACTTTTTCCGGAACTTGCCATTTCCACATAAGAGACCAGAAATGATTGCTACTATCTCCTCCCTATCCGGTCAGAGATATTGATAAGCCGATTTAACCGAGAATCCTCCATCCTTCGCAGGTCTCCAAGTAAAGCAGTCAGAGGAATTATTACTCGGTGGGTGCATTCTGCAAATAGTACGAATGACATCAAAAGGAAGAATTCCATGCCACCTACTAGTGTCCCACCTCCCATTCATCAACATTTGATCCCTCACAGATTCATCTTCATCAATTATGGCAGGATTATTGACAAAAGTTATAAGAGGCCGATCCAAGGGGAGCCAAAGATCACGCCAAAACTTAGTGTCAACCCCATTGTTAACTTTTCTCCCAACTCCACTTATGAACTTGTCCCAAACCTCCACAATGGCTTTCCAAGCCGAAGACGAGCTCCTTTTCTTTGAAACTTTAGGCATAGATGAGCTTCCACAATTATACTTGGCCCTTATACATTGAACCCACAACACCTGTCTTTTAGTCAGGAGACTCCAACAGAGTTTCATAATGAACGCCCTGTTCTGGCGTCTGAGGTTTTTAAATCCAAGGCCCCCCTGCTTCTTTGCTTGGATAATCTTATCCCAAGCAATAAGGTGCATTTTCTTAGCATCCACATCCTGCGACCAAAGAAATTTCCTCGATAACTTATCAATTTCATTAATAGTACAAATGGGCAAGAGAGTTGATTGCATATAGTAACTTTCGGGTAAAGATGACAAACATGATTTAATCAAAACCGAGCGACCAATGTAGTGAGAAATTTGCTTTTCCACATAGACAATTTAGCTCGGGCCTTTTGCACAATCGGGTGATACGTCGCCTTTGTGATTCTTTTATGAATGATTGGCACTCCCAAATATTTCCCCAAATCTGATGTGATACCAATTCCAAGCATATGGCTAAGATCAAGTGCCCTATTAAAATTGACATTTGCCGAGCAAAACATCTTAGATTTGTTCAAGTTAATTCTGTGACCAGAGACCTCACAAAATATTCGCATGACCTCACGAATCTCGTCATTTGGCTCGATGACGCTTCGCAAAAAGAATAAGATCATCGGCGAAAAAATGGGATGGGATATGTGAGGGCCTCCTCTTTGAACACAAACGGGTTCCACCGATGAGCCTGACATTCCGTTTTAATAAGGTGACCCAGACGCTCCATGCACAGAACAAAGATATACGGGCTTAGAGGATCACCTTGTCTAACCCCTCTGGTAGGGGTAAAACTTGGAGTTTCATCCCATTCCAGAAATAGACATCGAGGCCGTTGATATGCAAGCCATAACAAGATCAATAAAATTCCTTTCCATATTCAAACAAGTAAGCGTATTTTCAATAAATCCCCAATCAAGCCTGTCATAAGCTTTCTCCATGTCAATCTTAACAGCAACAAATCCCTTCTTTCTACCCTTCATTCTCATAGAGTGGATGACTTCCTGGGCAACAAGGATGTTATCACGTGGATCTTTCAGCAATAAAACTACTTTGCTCAGGGCCTATAAGATACCTCATAATGCCTCTGAATCTATTCGCCAACACCTTTGTAATGATTTTAAAGCTAACATTGCACAAGGATATGGGTCGAAACTCACGAAGCGAAGAGGGATTATCAGTCTTAGGTATGAGAACAATCTTGGACTTGTTGATGGTGGCTATTCGGAGGGATCATCAAAGCATTCTTCAATGAACGCGACAGATCTTGTCCCCACTACATCCCACCGGGTTTGAAAAAGTGAGCATTGAGTCCATCGGCCCGGGCACTTTGAAAGCACCCATAGCAAAAGTAGCATTTTTAATTTCCACTCTAGTGACTCTAGTTGATAACCTATGCAATTCATGAGCCTCAATGATGGGAAAATTCGAGCCCAACTCCCCAGGGTTTCTAATCGAACCATCTCGAGTATATAGATTGAGAAAGAATTCATGGGCCATCTTTTTTGCAGTGTCATGATCCTCAACCCATTGTCCTTCCTCATTGAGGATGGCTCCGACTCTATTCTTCCTCCTTTTGATCATGGTAGAAGCATGAAAGAATCTTGTATTTCTATCGCCCCCTGCAACCATTTACTTCTCGATTTCTGGAACCAGGTGATCTCCTCTTGAGTAGCTACTTTATGGTACTCCTCCCAAAGTCTTTTTTTAAGTCTGAACAAACCAGTCTGAAGATTCATCTTCCTGGCTCTATCAATCCCCTCCAGACGACGAATCAACTCTTTTCTCTTTTTTGTAAAGTTGCCAATTCTGTTGTCATTCCATACTGAAGCAGAGGTTTGAAACTTATCGAGACCCTAAAGCCAATTTCTCTCATGCCAAGCTTCCTTAGTTACATCCTTGAAATCGTTCTCCAGGGTCCACGCAACCTGATAAGCAAATGTTTTTTGATTACTCCTCCGAGCTGAAGAATTAACATTCACTACCCTATGGTCAGACTTAAATTTGAGTTCATGTCGGACAGAGAAATTAGGGAAGTAACTAATCCAACTGAAATTGGTAAAAACCCAATCCAGCCTTTCTTTCAGTCCATGCTTTTCCCAAGTAAACTTTTCTCCCTCAACCTTAACCTCAATCAAGTTAGTGTCCTCAATACAATCCTTGAAACGTTCCATGGAGGCCCAAGGGGAATCAGCTCCTCCAAGTTTATCATTTATGGACAAAAAAGCATTAAAATCCCCTAATACTACCCAAGGGAGATTAGACTCAGCAATAGACCGGAGAGAGTTCCATAAAGTATCCCTGTCAATTATTGTAGTTTCACCATAAACAACCGTCATGAGGCTCACAGTATTACTATGAAGATCTGTAACCTGACAATGCAGAAGCTGGGATGTGGAGGTAATATAGGTAATATCAAAGGCATTATTATTCCACAAAATCCAAATACCCCCTGAGAACCCAGTAGACTCGACCCGGATCCAATGGCTAAAGCCGAGCTTACGACAAACTTTGTCAGCTCTATCACCACTGATTCAAGGCTCCAGAATGCAAAGAATATCAACATAATATTTATTAACAATATCCTTAATATTTAAAGGAAAGGCACGGCTCCCGGCCCCCCTACAATTCCATGATGCCACAATCATCAAAAAATAAATACAAGAAATTGGAAAGAAATACTTACCTGAGCTATCCGGTTTTACCTTCATGATTTTTGTGAAGGTGAGTCTCGGCACAACTTGTTGCCTCACCGCTAGATAAAGGTTCTGAATTGTGTCTCAACCATCGTAATTCCATTATCTTCTATGAAATCCGAAGCAATGTCCTCATATGAATCCCAGTGGTCTGGCGGTTGCAGATCACAACCTTGCTCCCTAGCTGGATCATCATGAATATGATCTTTGGTAGAAGCAGAGTTAAGGTTGTTGGGATTCTTTATTGGAGGAACGTTTAGGTTCCCTTGGACAAGAGTATGAACGTGTTGACCTTTGGATTTATTTTTCTTATCAATGGATTTTTTAGGACCCAGGTGAATCCCATTATTACTATTGGAATTTTCCTCGTGCGCCTGAATGGCCTTCTTATTCTGACCAGAATAATTTGGCGGATCTGGGGATATGATAGGTCCAGCGGTCTCATGTTTGTTTCATAACTTGATCATGACTATGACCTGTAAGGCCCAAGTGGTCTAACGAAGTAGTAGGCCTAGACCCACTAGTGTTGTCGCCTTGCCCGTGAAGTCATAACTTTGGTATCTCTTGGCTTGTATTGGAATTTGGCATCGACTTTTGGTTTAATGCTTTGCCGGTGGCACCCTTTTAGTTTCCGTGTCCCCGAGTTGACCAAGAGCAATTTGCCCGTTTTGTCTTGATTGCTTTAAAGAGTTCTTTGTCATCGTATCCTCAATACGGAGTAAAGGATTTTCTTGTGTCACTCGACCATCCTCTATGATATTTTCCAGCGCCGCAAAACTAGAATTTGCCCTGACAGGAGTCGCCTTCAATGCCTTAATTGTAGAGACCGAGGAATAGCGTTGGTCCTCTCTGTGACCCACTCTGTGACCAGCCTGTTGTGGAAATCGGGCCCGAGATGATCGACGATTAACCGAAATCCATGGGCCGAAGGCCTCTTCCATGTTTGAAGGCGGAGAGGTCGCCATCGGACGGACGACAAGAGGGTGTTGTGGCAGGTTGCAGTCGCTATAAGGGTCCGATGTAGAAGGTTTATAGGGACAGTTTTCCCGTCTGTGTCCATTCGTCCACAGTCAAAACAAATGAGCGTGAGTCCTTCATACTCAACATTGAATATAGAGCCTGCTACAATGACTTTAGGAACGAGTTTTTTCTGGAGGTTTAGTTCAACTCAGATTCGAACAAATTTTCCCCTCTGAATTTTCGGTGTTGCAACCTGATAGTCATGAAGAGTATTCATGTCTACTTTAAGTGTGCGTCTGATTCTGTCCCCCAAGCGTGAGATGCAATGCTTATTATAGCAATGCATTGGCACATCTGGGATGCGAACCCAAGTTGCCACTCTGCCCAAAGGATTCTGGTAGGGGTTGAAGTATGGTGTCCACCGTTGAATCAGGACGCATTGCTGTTTAATCACCCAAGGGCCCCCATAGAGAACCTTCCGGTAATGTGCCCTCCATAACTCTTGATCTTTAATACATAGAGATTGAATTTCTTGCCGAGCACCGTGAGAATCAATGCATAGTTCCATGGCTCACACCACTCATTGTACTCTTCCTCGGTGCACGGAGCCACTGGATACTTTTCCATAAGCTTCTTCATCTCCTCCGATTCCTCAGGTAGCTTCCAGCTTATTTCTTTGTCATCAGTAAAAAGATCTTCCTCTTCCATTATATGGCTTGTATGAATGACCCCATTAAATCCCATGAGTGAGGCACGATAAGAAGAAAATTTTTGTTGTTTGTCTTCTTTTTTGCCTGATGTTTCTTGGTTCCCAGAATTGTTGACTTGATCATTGAGTTGCTCTGTTTCATTTTCAGACATTTCGTCATCCATGATAGCTTGTGGAGCTTCCTCAGTCTTCTTCTTTTTCCGGTCATCATGTCCCTCTGCTGGTGGTCGATCTGGTGGAAGCTTACGTTGCCCAGAATCGTTATCATGAGAGCTTTGCTTGATTCCATGAAGAAAAGGGCAAAAAACCCTCTCTTCAGCTGTTAAATTTGACTCCCCCACTTCCGGCAAAAGAAGATCGGCGAAGAACAGAAGCTACAAAAGAACCAGAAACAACAACAAAACCGTAAAAAACAAAACGACAAGAGAAACAAGAAAAAGGAAAAAACCGAACCCGAACAAAGCCCGGACACCAGAACAAGAACAAAAGAAATAGCAAAAAAGAAAAACCGAAAACAAGAACAAATCCGTAAAAACAACGATAATAACGAAACAGCAACAATCAAGCTGTATCAAAAACCTCAAACAGCAAGAAAACCAGAAATAGAAGCGAAACAAGAACCAGAGATTCGGCCGATATAGCAACAAAGAAGAAAACGAGTCGATGCACAAGATGAGATCACGAGATCATATGCGTAATCGACGGCGCCGTGGATCTGGAGCTCGGAGATGCACTCACGGCAAGGACCGCCACGGTGGGCAACGGTCGAGGTCGAATGGGGCGCTTGATCGGACCTAAGAGAGTTCCTTTCGCATAGTCTTCCTTTCATTTGTTTGTTTTAGTTTGCTTTTATATTCTTCATCTTTTACCTTTTTTTATGCTTGGTCATGAATAGCATGATCTAAGGGCCCATTTGGATGTGTTTTTTAAAAAAGTGTGTTTTTGTTTTAAGCTCCAAATTGGAGCTTTTAAAAAAAAAGATTTTACATTTTTTTTTTTTTTTTTTTTTTTTTTTTTGTGACTTTTGCTTTTTTTTTTTAAAAAAAAAAATCATCTAAACAGGGAAATTAATAAAAAAATAATTTTTTTTGCATTAAAAAGTTTTTTTTAAAAAAATAAAAAAGCCCATCCAAACGGGCCTTAAGTATCATTCTAAGGTCATGTACGAATTCTTTATGAAATTTAATTGAAATTGTTTTTAATTACATAATGCTTGTTTTGGATGTGTTTCTTTAATCCATTGAATGCATTACTTAGTTTGATCATCTAATTAGGGAATTGAAACATTAATTAGACCTTGGGAAAGGCTAGTTAAATTCTAGGTTCAATTGATTAAAGAACATAAGGTACTAGCAAGGGAACTTGATATAGGCTTTATGCAATCATAAAGAATTTCGGACTTAATGCAAGAATTAATTCTAATGAGCATGAGAACATGACTTTAGGATTAAGGATTAGGCTAATTGACTTAGGAATAAGCAATTAGATTAAAATCAAATTCGATTGACATACTCCAATTCAAGGGCTAAGTAATTAAGATCTACCTTAAAAGAAGATTAGGTCTTAATCTAGCTTTTGGTAAAGGAAGAACAATTAAATGGATTATTGATGATATACATGACCCTAGGCTTTGTTAATTGCATTTTATAAATTTTAAATTTCTTTGTATTTACTTTCAATATTTTCATCAAAAACTTATATGGTTGCATCAACATTAAATTAAAGTAAATTGGGTTGGTAGTTAGAACTTTGGTCCCCTGTGGGAACGATATTTTATTACCTTGGGATATTTGTCGATTGTTACACTTTGATAGTGTATACTTGCAATGGTTACCCTTCATCAAGTTTTTGGTGTCGTTGGGGATCAAAATTGTCCCAATATCAACTATCTTTGCTTGTTTATAGATTGGTGCTTGTTTTATTTTAACTGCAGTTTTTAACTTATTCCTTGTTCATTTCAATTGTATGTTATTTTCATCATTTCTTTTTGGTTGCTAGTTGTTAGAATAAATTTAGCATAGGGTGTCGTAGCTTGAATTTCATACAACAATATTGTTCTTTTTGTAAAGTGTAGAATTGTATTGTGTTAAAAAAAAAATCCCATTAAATTGTGTGTACTTTGTTACTAATGATTTTATTTAAGTGTGTTCTTGTAAGTTTTGTATATTTTCTAAAGTGTGATCATTGTGCTCTTGGAATTAATTCCTGCAGAATTTCATTAAGCATATCTAAAACTTACTAGTCAATCTCTTCTTGAATTTCAGGTTCTGAAGAACTATTTTCTTGATTAAGGTGTATGCAAGACTCAAATCTTCTATTTGATCAAGAAATATAGAGGACATTGAGGCGTTTGAGAAGAGAAAAAGGGCTCTATTAGTCTATTACATGTTCAATTAGCTGCTTCATCTACAGATACAACCGAACCTGAAAATATCCCAATGGCAGAAGAAGTTGTGAATCATAGAAGTGTGGGAGATTTTGCTATCCCAAGGGGTAGTGAAATTGCTTCCAGTATTGTCAAGCCAAGGGTGGAGGCCAATAACTTTGAAATCAAGCCAGCTATTATTCAGATGGTGCAGATAGCTGTACAATTTTATGGCCTTCCCTATGAAGATCCAAACTTGCATCTGGCAAGCTTCTTGGAGATATGTGACACGTTCAAATTCAATGGCATTACTGATGATGCCACTAGACTGAGGCTTTCCCCATTCTCTTTGAAAGATAAAGCAAGAGTTTGGTTGCAGTCACTTCCTCCTGGAGCCATTACCACTTGGGATGAACTGACAAAAAAATTCCTGGGCAAATATTTCCCTCCTGCAAGAACAACAAACTTAAGAAATGAAATTACCTCTTTCTATCAAGCTGATGGTGAATCACTCTATGAAGCCCGGGAGCGGTTTAAAGACTTACTTAGGAAGTGCCCCCATCATGGCCTTCCTGAGTGGTATCCAGTCCATACATTCTATAATGGGCTACAGGGGAACACGAGAGGCATTGTTGATGCTGCTGCAGGTAGTGCTCTGATGGCAAAATCTGTGGATGAAGCTTACAATATTTTGGAGAACATGGCTAACAACAATTGTCATTGGAATGGGGAAAGGAGCAATACCAAGAAAGCAGCTGGAATTCTTAAACTTGATGCATTATCAACATTTTCTGCACAAGTAGAGCTTCTATGAATAATCAGCTAAACAAATTGACATCTGCTAATGTGCAAGGAAGTAGTTGTGGCCTATGTGGACGAGGGCACCTTACTGAGAAGTGTGCTATGAGTCAGGAGAGTGTGCAGTATGTTGCTCATCAACATAAGCAACAATACAATCTGCACTCTAACTATTAACAATCTAGGCTGGAGGAGTCACCCTAATTTCTCATGGGGAAATCAAGCAGGTACACAACAACAATCTGAACAGCCATGACTTCCGCACAAAATCCCCTTGGATATTCAGCACCATTTCAGCCACAAGAGAAAAAGAGCAATCTTGAAGGTATTCTAGCTCAATTTATGACTAGAACCGACTCCATGCTGCAAAACCATACGGCCTCTATCAAGAATTTAGAGGTACAGGTAGGACAGATTGCAAACTCTGATGAATGTCGAGCGCGAGGTACCCTTCCCGAATCGAAGACCCTAGGGGTAACGTTAAGGAAACTTGTCAAGCCAGTGCTCTTAGAAGTGGTAAAGTGTTGGAAGATGTTGAACCAGTGGCAATTGAAGCCCAATTAAGTGAAGAAAATCAAGGCAAAAGAAGGGCTGAAAGTCAAACCAAGCCACCACACCAACTCGCTGAAATTGAAAAGAAAGAATCTCAACCTCCTTTTCCTCAATGGGTGAAATTGAATCCAAAGGATAGGCAATTTTCTAGGTTTCTAGATGTATTCAAGAAATTGCAGATCAATATTCCATTTGCAGAAGCCTTAGAAAATATGCCTTCCTATGCAAAATTTATGATAGAGTTGTTGTCCAAAAAGAGGAGATTGGTGGAGAATGAACTAGTTGCACTTATTGAGGAGTGCAGTGTGGTTTTGCAGAAGAAGTTACCACCAAAGTTGAAGGATCTAGGAAGCTTCACCATACCTTGCACAATAGGCAATCGGTTTGCGGGTAACGCCATTTGTGATTTAGGGGCTAGCATCAATTTGATGCCCCTAACCATATTTAAGAGACTCGGCCTTGGGGAGATCAAGTCTACATCTGCAGTTCTTCAGTTAGCTGACTGGACATTGGCATATCCAGAAGGCAAAGATACGGAGAAGTGTACTATTAATGAATATAAATCTGATCCTATTTATAAGTCTCTTTTAATCAAATCACATATATCAAGGAGAGGTCGTTAGCTTAATGATTATAGGGTAAATTTTTAACTTTACCTTCATTTATGAATTAGTATTTTTTTAACTATTTTTTCTCTTCTATTTTCATTTGTATAATTAATTTAATTAAAAGATGATTTATAAATATGACCAAATTTTTTTGATCAAAAAGATTTATAAATAAAATTAGTTTATTAAATGGAGTGAGAGAGTTGGTGGAGAAGATGATAAGACTATAGGTATCCTCCAAACAAAATAATTGCATGCCACGTGGTGGGGATGACCTAAAAAAGAGCACTTGATCAAAAGAAAAAGGAGCACTAATGATGAATATTTTATTAAATAGAGTAGCGATTTTAATTATAGAAATATTCATGATTGTTCTTTTTTAACCTAAATTTTTGAACAAATTTTAATTGTTTAAGCAAGATTACTAGTCCATAGGGATTGGAAGGAATATTTTGTTTAATCATGTTGCTGGAAGAAAGTTTCTATATCATTGAGCACCATAAACCTGTTAAGAGTTGGAAGTGATATAGATGAAGGAATCTATACCTTGAGGATGTGTTTAGTTTGAGGGAAGGGGAGAGGGGACTTTTACCAAATTATCATTAATTAGAAAAAAAAAATAGTCGAGAGTGTAGTTATGGAATATTAAAAAAATTTCATAGGTAATTTAGTCAAAGCAAGGTAGAAAATCCCCTTATCTTAAACCAAACACATTGTAAAAGTTAATAGACCTCATTTTTCAAATTTTTTTTTTTTAAAAAAAGTTGGAAAAGTTGTCAAATGTTTTGTTTTTAAGGGTGTGTTTGGTTTGAGAGGAGGAAATAAGAGGAGATGAATTCCTAGGGAAGATATTGACCAAATTGTCATTAATGAGAAGAATATTCATCTTTGTTAAGAGTGTATTGTTAGAATATTGAAAATTTTCTATGGGCTATTTAGTAAAGATAAGAGAAAAAATTTATCTCTCTTCTATCCCTCCTCTCAAACCAAATAAGCTCTAAGGGTACACCGAAGGGTAGTTACTTTCATTGTTATGTGACCGCTAAAATCACGAGAGACAACTTTTTTATTTTATTTTATTTGGTATTCTATTGAAAGCAAAATGTCAACAAATAAAGACATTACAACAACTTCAACAAAGACTCCTAAACTTCATTAATATCCACCTTTGAATAAAAGGAGAAGGTTGATGAAACAAACAAAAATTCTCATTTATACTATGCGAGTATCTTGCTAAATGATCAACTATAGTTATGGTATCTCTATATCCATGAGTAACCTCAACTTGTCAATCTCTACAAAGAAGCATCCTAATATCTCATTTAAAGGATGATAATGATCCCATCTTCTCAACATATAATTTAGGGTCTCTATACAATCTGTAACTAACTTAATCTTCTTACACCCTTGCTACCAACACAATTGTAGACCCTAAATGCAACCAATAATTTCTGCAAAAACTATAGGAACATTAACAAGATTGGAGCTGAAACCTGCAAGCCAACTATCATTTTGATCTCGAATATAACCTCTGCATCCACTCCTTCCATCCTCCAAGACTGAGCCATCGATTGTTACTTTGATTTAGGCCTCTTCATGTTGATTCCTATTTCCATGAGTAATATTAAACCTCTTCTCCATATCATCTTTTCTGAGAAAATCCTTATCCGAACATGCTCTAAAGAAACTATGTTTTGCATTCGTTCCCACATCAGTTGCCTCACAATCAAACAACTTCTTACAAAGTAATACCCATGCATCCTAGCAAAGATGCCCAAACAAGGTTGGCCATGGAACCTTATTCGTATATTCTTTGCCAATATCATGAGTCAAATTTGATTTGATCCAATCTACCCTTGTAAACTTGAGAATATGTTCTATTTTCCCTATTTGACCACTAATTTTCAGCATTCCCTCACAATAGAGCAATCCCGCAACATATGCATCAAGTCTTCATCCATCTCGCATCCAAATGGGCAAGCAGCAGACGTCTCCAACCCTTTCTGCATCCTCATCTTCGATGTATGAGTTCTTCCATGAGTAACTGACCACATGAAGGTTTTAATCTTCTCTGGAACAGATCATCTCCATATAATCTTCCATATGTTATCGTCACTGTCGATTACGATAAAAAGAAAATGATATGCCGATTTGACTGAGAAACAACCATCAGTGGATGGCTTCCGGTATATTTTGTCCTCTCCTCTCTCCTCACATGAGAGTGTACACAGATAATTTGTTCAATTACATGGGAAAGAAACTAGTACTCCATCTTCCTTCTATTCCACTCACCCCCCCTCCATCACGTACTTAGCCACACTCCTATTTCGATCAATAAAATTTTCATAACGCCGAACCAAATCAATGAGAGACATGTTCATGTCAGACCAATTATCCAGCTAGAAAGACGAAGACCGACCATTCCCAATTTTTCTCCCATACAATTCTGAAACTTTTCCTTTGCTTCTTAACATTTGGAATCTCATTATCACTACAGTTATATTTGAAGGTGGAATATCACCAAGAGGGGGTGAATAGGTGATTATGAAATTCTTTCGCTAATTGCTCAAGAACACTTAAAACGAGAGATAGAGAGAAGAGCAATGAACACAAGAGGTTATCTTTGGTTCGGTCCAACTCTTGACCTACGTCCAGTCCCCAGAAACACTCTGGGATTTTACTATCTCCAAACTTGATTACACACTCTGTAACTCTCGAGTAATCCTCTCACTAGGACTTACCCCTCTTTACAAGTTGTAACCAAATAACCCTGACACAATTACACACTCTGTAAACGAAGGATGATCCTTTCACTCTCGGACTCACTCCCCCTTACAAGTTGTAATTGTACACCCACACTCAAGATACCACTATCTTGAGATTTGAACGAATTGTAATAACAATGAAAAAACTCTCTCATAGAGTAGATGAATGATAAACACTGAAGCTCAGTAATATCCGAAGATATATACATAATAGAAGTTGAACTCTCTGTATGCTTTATCTGTGTATAGGTTCGTTCTTCTTGATGAATTCAATCCTTTGAGTACTTATAGTAGTTGAAGATTGAGGATCGTTGAAGGATTTGAATCTGTCTCCGTTTGAATGTTTGAGTATGTCCATTGAGGAGTTTGAGCATCCGCGCCTAGCCACAATGGAATGTCTGCTTGGTTGAGTTGCTTTCCAGGTTGTCAACCATTTGGTCTCAGATGGAGGATAGATTATAATATTGATTCGGTGCTTTTGGTGTTATGGGCCATCCTTCATCGTGTCGGCTCTGTTTCACAACTCTCGGTGCTTCACAGCCTGTCAGAATTCAAACCTTGATTTCTATCAAGTTTGATGTTTAATCACCTGAAACTTATACACAAATGATATGAATGATGTTAAGAAGTAGTATAAGTCGTTTTGGTAATCATCTGAATGTTCTTCATGAGAGTCAAGCTTTCGGACACGATGATTTATAATCCGAGAAATATTGGCTCGAGTTAATTGATATTCTCCAAAGGTCCTTGCGGTAAATCATTCGAAGGTTCAAGTCATAACAAGGAATATTGAAGGTATGAAGGACATTGACTGGAGGCACAAAGCAAGCTGACTCGAGGTGTTTGAAACTCAAGGAAAAGGTCTGATAGGCTCGAGTGAGAATGATGAACAATGAAGACAAGGGACTTTGGCTCGAGGTGGGAAAAGCTTAGACTCGAGTTAATCCATCGTTGAAAACTAAGATTGATTTCTATATTATCTGACTCGAGGCAGCTCAATCCTTGGCTCCTTTTTGCTCATTTCAACTCCGATTTGAGTAGTTCCAACTTCCATATCTTCGTGTGGACTTCTAGAATCAATCTAGGAACTTGTATGATGATTTTCTCATCCATAGAGCAAGTTCTTCCTTTTTCAATCTCCTTTTTTGAATATTCTTCATTATTAAACTTCACATCTACATTAAATATAAGAATTAGTCAAAGTAAAACATGATGTAGTATTCAAGCTTTTTGCTCTAGATAATGGCATCTATATAAGACATCATCAAAACTAATCATAACCAACATTCTCCCCCTTTTTGATGATGGCAAATACATTAAGAAAAATATGTATGAATATGAAAATATATTATATCACATATTTTTCTTGCCATTCACTCCCCCTTATTTGTCATTACCAAAAAAATTGAGGTAAAGAAGAAATATAGGCAAATATGAAAACATGTTAGAAATGACTTGACTCTCCTTAACCATATGTCAAAACAATTTTCTCTCCTTATTTGAAATTGTTTTCAAAATATGATGCAATTTGGAATGTTTTTATGGAAACAAATTTGAGAGAATCTGGAGAGTTTTTTTCAAGAAATCTTTTACAATTAAAGCATATAGACACCAAACATGTGCAAAGTTTCTACTGAATATAAAAAAGGTAGAGTTTAGAAATGCTCATGTTGGTTCTGCAAATTGTTGAATAATCGATGAAGTCTATTTTCTTTCTCATAGTATGAGATCATTTCCATCCTTTTCTTCTTCTTATTGCTCTTCTGCAAAACGTGTTGGCTTCAAGAGATTTCCCTCTTCTTTTAGAACATAGCTTAGCTTCAAAGTCATTGATCATCAAAGCATCTTTCCTTAATCTAACAGTTTCTCCTTGTAGCACATTAAGGAAGATTTTTACACAGACCGAATTCTCCTGAGTCAATTGTAAAACTTTCTTGCAAAGGAGAGTTATTAGTACAATCAAATATCAAAATGTTCCTTTCTATATGATATTTTCAAATTAAGATAATGAAAGGAAAATATGATATTAACTCATCATCAAAACTAATAAATCATAGTGAATGCAAATGAGTATACTTAAAAGGATTTTCTTTAAATAAAGGAGATGAGCTTTTTAAGATATCAAACACATGTGAATGTGAAGCTCCCCTTAATGGATGCATGATTAAAGAATGAAGTTCCCTTTAATGATACCAAATAATTGTAAAACTTATGCTTTTTATGATGATAAAAGAAAAGTTTAGAGCATAAGATCATTTTAGAAATGGGTTTGCTCGGCTAAGATTAATGAGATAAAATTAAATGAATAAAATCACATTAGCCTAGCATGATTATGATATACAATACGCATATTGTTTCATAATACAATACCTCACTCAAGTAATATCGTAATTACTTGAGTCATAATCCTCTGTAGACATTGATGAATCATTGGCTAATCACTTTCTGATGATGTGACCAATATTGAGGATTTCTGGATGTGAATGATGAAAGTGAAGGAAATCACCAAGAGGGGGGTGAATTGGGGATTTTAAAATTCTTTTCGGATCACCCACACAACGAGATAATATCAAGGCAAAGTGGAGATAGAGAAGAAGAGCTTGACACGAGAAGATTTATCTTGGTTCGGTCTAACTCCTTGACCTACGTCCAGTCCCAGTCACTCGGGATTTTCCACTATCACTCAAGAACAATTACACACTCGTAAACGAAGGATGCTCCTCGGTCTAGGACTCACTCCCCTTACAAGTGTAATTGCTTACAACAGATACACACTCGTAAACGAAGGATGCTCCCAACCTAGGACACACTCCCCCTTACAAGTGTACTCGTAATCGATACCCACTCTGTAAACGAAGGATGCTCCTCAACCTAGGACACACTCCCCCTTACAAGTTGTACTGATTTTCCCAATCTCTAAGTCACCGACTTGAGATTATTACAATGAATGATTTACGGGGAAATAAACTCTCTCTAAGAGTATATATGTTAAGCTTTGAAGCTCAATGTATCAAAGATACAATCAAATGAATAAAAGAGAGAAACCGATATTTTCGTGTAGACTTTACGTGTATGTCTTCTTTGCTGTCCAACTTCAAATCTTCATGTATTTATAGTGATTTGAAGCTTGTGAATGTTATAGATCCGTTGAGGCTTCAACCCATTCGAAAATATAGCTGTTATGGGTGTTGCTTCATGAAATCTTGTTGCATAAGTTCTTTGTTTGAATATAGGTTGTTGGAGACTTTTGCAGATTTGAATTCTTCGGTTGGGAATAAAGTCTTCGGGTATTTGGCTCCTCAAATTCGTCCCATGTTCTTTGAAGATCTACTTTAGCTAGTGGAGGCTTAGCTGTTTTGTATTAGGTGAGAAATCTGCCCACAACTCCAGCTGTCTTCCAATTGCTATTTTGTCTTTGAGGATAAGTCAAAATAATTCAAATGTTAAAATTCAAATCCTCTGAAAACTCACAAGCAAACTTGTTAAGATTGGTTAGAAATATAGATAAGAATCATACGAAACATATGTAACCAATCCGCAACTTAAAACTTGAAGCATTAATCAAAATGTGTAATTTTAAGTTCAACTGCGTTTTTAAATCCGATGATCAAAACTCGAGTTTTCACCAAAACTCGAGTTTTCATCTTCCGAGATGAAAATCGTGATTTGTGCTTCAAAAGGGAGTTTTGATGTAAAACTTCAAAACTCGAGTTTTGACCCAAAACTCGAGTTTTGGACTATTGATGTGAAAATGTAGTTTTAGTCCAAAACATCAAAACTGGAGGTTTTCAATCAAAACCGGAAGTTTTCAAATGTGAAAAACTTGGATGCTCTCGGGTTGCCCAAAACTCGAGTTTTGCTTCCAAAACTCGAGTTTTCACTTAACATGTGAAAACTTCGAAAACCTGTGAACATATCAAAACTGGCAGTGTTCAACCAAAACTGGCGGTTTTGAACTTTGAAAACATGGTTGCTCTGCTCGACCAAAACTCGAGTTTTGCTTCCAAAACTCGAGTTTTCATATGTTTAATGAAAACTCAATGAAAACTAAAAGTGTAAAATGAAAACTGGAGGTTTTGACCCAAAACGGCGGTTTTCATATGTTGTAAATCGTGTGCACTACCAACAGACCAAAACTCGAGTTTTGACCCAAAACTCGAGTTTTGAACATTTCCGAAAATATGAGAAATGTCAAAGCTGGCGGTGCTCTTTGAAAAACTGGAGGTTTTGAAACTTCGAAAATCCAAAGGCTCTCGGCCAAACCAAAACTCGAGTTTTGCCCCCAAAACTCGAGTTTTCATATGTTCATGAAAACTTAAAAGCGCAAAGTAATGCTTCGTGATCGATTTGCCTCGGACAAGCCAAAACTCGAGTTTTCATGTTTTTCATGAAAAGCGAAAACTTGCGGTTTTAATGAAAATGGCAGTTTTGCTTTGTATAGGATTTTCTCGAAACCTCAAAACTTGAGTTTTGCTTTAAAGCGGAGTTTTCCTTGACAAAGTTTATTAAATTTGCAAGAGAAAACTTCTCATTTTGTTTACAATTGTTAAAACATCATCAAAACACATGTAGAACTAACAAATGAGCTTCAAGAGGATGATTCTTTATAACCACCAATTGCTCTGAATGCATCTTAGAAGCGGAAATTTCAAATGAGCTTTGTATAGGATCTTCAAAATTACTTTCTTCTCATAGCTTCTCATCAAGCTAGCATGCTCCTTATCATATTAGTCTAAGCCTCTTGCTAGTGATGGGATGTCATTCAAGTGAAGTCACGAAGTTGCGAGACATAGCCACCGAAATGGCGTATTTCGTTTTCCTATGTTCTTTGTATTCAACAACAGAACATTTTGGTCAACTCTGCAAAAAGATATGTTCTTTAGTACTCAATGAATCTTGAGTCCACACAAGATTAGACATAACAACTCTTATACTCTTATAGAATTAAATCATATGATATTTGAGCAAAGAGTATAATAAGTCAATCAAAGATTAAGAACATAATTTTACCCAATCAAAAAAATTTCAAGCCAATGAGTCTAAAGGGAAATAATTGAATCATGTCAAGAATGTTATTTCTCAATGACAATTTGTAAATACACTTTATGCATAAAAGATGTCATTGATAAAATACATGTAGGTTTGATTAATGAGCATAGAAAATCTTATCCATAAGGATAAGCATTTATCAACTTTCGTTCAGATTTTTCAAGAATGATAATGAAATATGCAAATTGTTTCAAATCTTGAATGTTCTTTCAAAAATATGATAATGCATTATGAAATCAAAATTTTCATAAATGAAAGATTCCTTTTTGAAACATGCTTGAAAAATTGATGCTCATTTTAAACATGGTGGAAGTCAATCGATTTAATGAATATGTCAATATGCTTCAGATTTAGAAAACACGTTGAACAATTTTCTCAGAAACAAAAGTCATGATGGTGGAGCATTATCGAAACATGATTAGCACAATAGAAATATATGAGCACAATGACTTTGCTATTGTTCAAGGATAATCTTGCCTCTTCGAATTGAATTTAGAAACATACGAATGGTTGAGGCAAGTGTTTGAATATACAGATATGGTTACTCAAAGTATGGATGAAAACAAATCTTAATGTATTTGAGTAACAAAGTAAATACTGGGATTTCTGAATGATGAACATTAGTGTTTAAGGCATACCAGTTTCATAAATTGAATTTTTTCTTGAAGATTGACTTGAAACTCATATATGATTAACTTGTTAGACATAAGGTCCAACTAGTCAGAGAATAGAGGATGAAGAGTTCAAGTATCGCATTAAAAACTAAAGATCAATATGTGAATGACAGGGAAAAACTCAGCTAGAGAAATTTGAAACATATCCATCATTCAGTATACCAAGATTTAACTTCCAATTTTTAAAACATCATTTGAATGCTATAAAAGCATGAATATTTTTCAAACACATTTGTATGCATTTTCTGAAACGGTGTGGATTGAAATCGGCAACAAATTTTAGAATTGTGCACTTCAAAAACATAAAGTCGGAAAGTTACGCACAAATTCATTTATGGTCCATTTAGCAATCTGAAAACATTTTGAAACAACATAAATGATTGATTGCTAAAGGAATACAATAATGTACAAGTATTCATTACCCATATATGTAATTCATTTAAGAGCAAAATAGGGTAAGGATTAGATGTCACCGTAATTTCTCTTGTCCTTGTAGTAGCTTGCTTGGTTAAGATGGATTGATGTAGATGTCTCTCTTTTTTTGACTTTCACCATCAAGATCAAGCATAGCTTCTTTATAATCTCAAGACTTGAATCATTTCTCTATGTTGCATTCTTGAGAAGCTTTCTTTGATCCTGAGAGACATATAAACCTTTTTCTCCCATGGTATCCAACCTTTCTTGGATCCAACCATTGTTAGCTTGTAGGAATCAAAAATTCACATACTCTTATGAATATAATCATTTCAGACCAATTGAACACAATGAATTAAACATGACTTTATGCATAAAAGATATGCTTTCTTTTCAAATTATCATGCATGCATAAAGAATTAAATCATTGAACATTGCAATCTCTTTGAAGAATAAATCAGGATGTGAAAACTCAATTTTAAAAGTAGTTTGCAATGATCATTCCTAAGGTTACAAAATATAAAACCTCAATGAATATTTCAGATGATAGCAAAGGAGGTTTTACCATTGTCTACCTTATACTTTAGGCATTTGGAGGATTGGCTTTGCTTACCCACTGCCTCTTCTTCATATGTCTTTCCATGGGTGTTTGCAAAGCTCTCTTAGAAGATATAGACTCTAATAGTCTTCCATTTGATGGTTGAGAGATTCTCCTCTTCATGTTCTTCTCAAATAATTGAATGCTACTCTATGGTAGTTCATTCTTGAGATGGAACATACTACTCTTGTTTGTGTCCATTGCTTCTTTTGCTTTGAGGATGAGGTTGTAGCAATGGCTTCTCCATGAGTTCTCTTAACTGATGTGAATCTCATTTTCGGTTCATGAGAAACTCTTCGACTCTTTTTCTTCTCTATATGTCTAGGTTCATTCTTTCCAGAATCAATCTGCAAACATAAAGCACTAGACGGATATTTTGGTACCCATTTATACTTGGGTCCTTCCAGGTTAGTTCGAGCCTTAGGGAAAACATAAGTTCCCTTTGGTACCCATTGATAATTGCCAATAGGTTTGTCTCTTCTTTCTTTCTTGTGAAAGCATGATGAAGTATTATGACCCTTTCGGTTACAATAATTACAATAAGCAAAGGGATTTGAAGTATGAATTGATTTCTGAAAATAGTTCAAGTAAGATTTTCCACCAGTTTTCTTTTTGCTTTTCCTTTTGTCAAAAATAGGATTCTCTCCTATGCCCGATCGATCGTTTGTAAATCTTTGAGCTTTCAAGATTAATTGAGCATTTCACTACCCTTAGTGAACTTCTCAAGTGTTTTCGTAAGATAAACATTTTTCATTTCAAGATCAGGACATGTTTTGCAAATCACGTTTTCGCAAGATGGAGAAATATCTTTAATTTGATTTTCAAGCAATTTGATTTTTTTCTAAGATAATAAGTTCTTTCACAATTCTACTAAATTCAGAATGTAATTCATTATACTTAGAAAGCAGTTCATCATAGGTAGGTTCAGAATCACATACCTCATCATCATTTTCACATTGCTCTTCTTCTTCAATAATTAAGCACATATTCGCAACTTCTTCTTCCTCACTCTCTTCGTCTGAGGAGTTTTCTCCACATATAGCAGGCATGTATGCAATTTCCAAAGCTTCCCACATCTCCTTGGCAGTAGATAGATTGTGAAGGTGGAATATCACCTAGAGGGGGGGTGAATAGGTGATTATAAAATTCTTTTGCTGATTGCTCAAGAATGCTTAAAACAGAGACAGAAAGTAGAGCAATGAACACAAGAGATTATACTGGTTCGGTCCAACTCTTGACCTACGTCCAGTCCCCAGAAACACTCCGGGATTCCACTATCTCAAACCTTGATTACACACTCTGTAAACGAAGGATGGTCTACTCACTCTCAGACTCCACTCCCCCTTACAAGTTGTAATCAAATAATCAAAGACACAATTACACACTCTGTAAACGAAGGATGGTCCACTCACTCAGACTCCACTCCCTCTTACAAGTTGTAATTGTACACCCACACTCAAGATACCTCTATCTTGAGATTTGAACGAATATAATACAAATGATAAAACTCTCACACAGAGTAGATAAGTGATAAACACTGAAGCTCGTAATATCCGAAGATATGTACAAAATAGAATTTGAACAATTGAATGCTTTATCTATGTATGCGCTGGTTCGTTGTTGATGAATTCAATTCTTCGTGCATTTATACTTGTTGAAGATTAAAGACCGTTGAAGAATTTGAATCTATCCATTTGAATATGAATATGTCCGTTGAGAGATTTGAACATCCGCGCCTCTGCTTGACCTTAATCGAATGTCCGCTTGCTTGGTAATCTTTACAGTTGTTATTCACGTGCTCTCGGACAATGGCAGCAATAAATATTGACTCGGTGCGTTTGGTAGAATGGGCTAGCCTTTATTGGGTTCTGCGCGTTGTCTCTATTCGGCGTCTCTCTCGGTGCGTTACAGCTCATCAAAATTCAAACATTGTTAGATCATCTGAAAAACACTCAGAGAAGATGATTAATGATAATACAAATGATATTGAATAATGTATAAGAGGATATAATCATTTAATCAAATCAATCAATTGATGTTGCAGAAGATATGTGCTTCGCTGATACATCATACTCGAGTAGCTTCCATTGTATACTCGAGTAGCCTTCTGCAGAACCACTTGACAGACGCTTGATTCTGATCAATACTCGAGTAGCTATTCTTCAATACTCGAGTATCCAGTGCTTCGATATACCAGAGATGCTTTTTCGGTTATGGGCCATCTGCAGTGTGTCAGCTCTGTTTCTCAATATGCTCGGTATACTTTAGCTTCTTGGAATTCAAACATTGCCTACACATATGTAAATCACTCAAAATGATGATTAGTAATTTTATAGGTAATATTGAATGATCTGGAAGAAGATAGAATTGAATAATTAAATTATTATAATCAAGTTTCAGAGATGATGCATTCGCTGGATATCAATACTCGAGTACCCATTCACCATATACTCGAGTAGCTACTGCTGAGCTATCAGACTGATGCTTCAAGATGATCAATACTCGAGTAGCAAGATTCCTATACTCGAGTATTCAATTAATTCAGATATCCAGAGAAGTTGCTCATGACCATACTCGAGTAGTCCAGGATGTATACTCGAGTATCTCCTGTTTTAACCTGAAACAGATGAACTCAGAGAAGCATATTAGCAAGGCATACTCGAGTATATTAATTTCTATACTCGAGTATTGCATAGACAGAGAGCAGATAATATATTTGAACTGAGCATACTCAAGTATCATACTATTCATACTCGAGTATCACACACACAGAAAGCAGGAATGAATATTGGACAAAGCATACTCGAGTAGCATTCTGTCAGTACTCAAGTAACTGGTCGATACTCGAGTATCCACAGTGCAATACTCGAGTATCTATCAGAAGCAATCTGCAGAAGTTGAAATAACTATCCAATACTCGAGTATTTGATTTTCAATACTCGAGTAGCACTTCTGAATCATTCTGCAGTAGTTCAACCGGAGGCCAATACACGAGTATCTTTCAATTAATACTCGAGTAGCATATCAGAATATGTAAATGGCTTCTGATCTATTTATTCAATACTCGAGTATTCATTTCTAATACTCAAGTATTATTCCCTGAAATGCTTAAACAGAAGTATTAATTATGAAATACATATTCATTATACATTGAAGCACATAATCAAATCTGATTCAAAATCTTAATTGATCTCAAGTCTTGTTATCATCAAAACTTTGAGAACTAACATTCTCCCCCTTTTTGATGATGACAACACTTGATAGATGATTTGAAAAATTTGGTTTTGATATCAGTGTATTTTGAAAGTATGAAAATCGGTGAAGATCAAAATCAAAGCAATACAAAGTGAGAATAATACAGTTGCATTTCAACATTCAATAAATTAATATATATAATTAGTTCCTCAAAATGCAAAATACAATTCACCAAAATGAGCTACAAAAAATATGTCACATTTCTAACATCAAGAGCTTCATATGTCACATTTCTAACATCAAGAGCTTCATAATATCAAAAGAAGTCAGATAAAAGCAAAAGCTCTAAATTCAAATCGACTCGCTTTTTTCTTCTCCCCCTTTGTCATCCATCAAAGAGGGGATATTAGTCATTGAGAAGGGTCGGAGGAAGGAGCAAGATCGGAGATATGAACAACTGGATCAACTGGAGCAATGATAGGAGATATAAGCTTAAGTCCTAAACCATCTATGGTCTTCTCAATATTGATCACTTGTTGTTGCAGTGCCATATGCCTATCACCCAATACTTGAGATTCCTTTCTAATTTCTTCGTTATGTAAAAGGAATTTGGATTCCCCAAATTGAGTCATTTCTTTCATCTCTTGTGTCATTTTGAAAGCTTATCGATTGTCGACTGTGAAATGTGGGAAATTTGATATATTGGATTTAAATGAAGGAAGATGAAATTTAATCGATGAAAATGAAGGAAATGAAGGGAACTTCAAAGATTGGAATGTGGAACCGATGAGTAGTTAACGACGGTGAGTGGTGATATTGGGTTTGGAGAGGGATAAGAAGAGAGTGAATGAAAGAGGAACAAAGTGAGATGAATGAAACAGCGAGAAGAACTGAAAGTACTGGTGTGGTCCGTTCAATACTCAAGTATGTAATATTCAGAGATATTGTTATTGATCAAAATAAATACTGAAATACCTCATCTCAAGTGTGTACTGTGAACACCTGAGTTTCTTTGATGTGTAATTTGAACTTTCTGCATCAGTATGATGATTCTGGCTTGAAGTGTTTCAGATGACAGAGGTCAATACTCGAGTATTGGATTTGATATACTCGAGTATTACTGTTATGTTTCACCAGCAGAATCCTTTCAAGGAACCAGTACTCGAGTATGTCACTTACCTACTCGAGTATTGGTGTGATGATTTATTTGCAGACTTCCAACTCTTCGATATTACTCGAGTATTACCTGTACATACTCGAGTATGTGCTATCACACAACATTCATTAAATTTCTGCTTTGCAAGTACTCGAGTATAAGTCTTTAGGATACTTGGGTATCGATTCGTTTCTTCTACCATTGACATTGAAAGCCCAATATTACTGACAGTTTGCAACACGAATGGCGATGTCTTAGCATTACTTCAATATGTATCACCTTCCACATGAGTATCATCTTCAAATGTCAATCTGCTAGCTTCCATATATCATGTTCTTGTGCCCATATCAGATTTTTAAGACCATTGTCAGTTCATCGAGCAATTTCCAGTGAAGTAGGATCTTCGATATATGTCCAAATTTGGCAAATCACTCATGCTGAAGGGGATTTTTAAGTCTTCTTTCTAGTTCAACAAGAATCAACTCCAATCTGGTTGCATTTCATCCATTAACATCAGATGAATGGAGATTAATTTTATCTATCGTTTTTGCTGCATCCAGAACAAACTGTCAACTTCAAAACATCATAACTCCTTCAATTGTTCTTCCTTTTCTTTGTTCTTGATGTTTTTGGAACGGTATTTGAGTCTAGTTTCCAATGGCACCGGTTTTAGGTCAATTGGATTCGTCATTTGTGAGATATACTCAAATTACCGAAGGTTGGTCTGGATAGTGACGGTGATTTTTGTGCCAACTTGAAAAATTCATAGCTCACTCATCTGGAATCCTTTGGACTTGAAATTTTGTCAAAAGTACGTGTTGTGAGTCTAGTTTCATATGCCACTGGTTTTGTGTCAATCTGATTGCTGGTTGGAGGGATATCATTGAATTACCAGAGGTCGCCAAAAACAGAGTTGAGCAGAGCAGCTAGACAACACACACCTACTCGAGTATCTGCAGTCCAGTACTCAAGTATTGGTCCAATACTCGAGTATGTAAGTGAGATACTCGAGTATTGACGGGTTTTTGGGCTGGACAGAACTGATTATGTCCAATACTCGAGTATTAACATTGTGGTACTCGAGTATTGGTCCGGGGAACACATTTGAATACTCACGAATTAAGTTGCAATGCTTACGGAACAATACCATACTCGAGTATTAAGTTGATATACTCAAGTATTGATTCAAGAATCTATCTGCGGCCTTTTGGAACTCCGCCAATTCAACTTCTATTGATCATAGAGATTTTCATATTGATATTCTCCTTTCTTCAATCTCCTCTCTTGATCAATCTTCAATGTTTAAACTTCATATCTCATTCAAGTAATATCGTAATTACTTGAGTCATAAACCTTTGTTGTTTATTGATCTATTTTCTGTCTCGGCTTTCGGAAGTGATATTTGAGTAATATCCCTTATATACTCAAGTACACTTGTTTGATTCTCTTATTGATTGTTGTGCATCAGTGAGACGATTTGAGATTTGATTTCGCAGATAGCAGAGATCAATACTCGAGTATTGATTTCATATACTCGAGTATTGTTGTGATGAAGGATCTGCAGATGTTTTCGATGTCAGACTCGAGTACTTAATTGAGGAGTTTGAGCATCCGCGCCTAGCCACAATGGAATGTCTGCTTGGTTGAGTTGCTTTCCAGGTTGTCAACCATTTGGTCTCAGATGGAGGATAGATTATAATATTGATTTGGTGCTTTTGGTGTTATGGGCCATCCTTGATTGTGTCGGCTCTGTTTCACAACTCTCGGTGCTTCACGGCTGTCGGAATTCAAACCTTGATTTCTATCAAGTTTGATGTTTAATCACTGAAACTTATACAAAAATGATATGAATGATGTTAAGAAGTAGTATAAGTCATTTTGGTAATCATCTGAATGTTCTTCATGAGAGTCAAGTTTTCGGACACGGTGTTTTATAATCAGAGAAATGTTGGCTCGAGTTAATTGATATTCTCCAATGGTCCTTGCTTTCTGACTTGTAGTAGACTCAAGTTATTGCTTTTAAGTCATAACAAGGAATACTGAAGGTACGAAGGACATTGACTGGAGGCACAAAGCAAGCTGACTTGAGGTGTTTGAAACTCGAGGCAAAGGTCTGATAGGCTCGAGTGAGAATGATGAACAATGAAGACAAGGGACTTTGGCTCGAGGTGGGAAAAGCTTAGACTCGAGTTAATCCATCGTTGAAAACTAAGAAGATTGATTTCTATATTATCTGACTCGAGGCAACTCAATCCTTGGCTCGTTTTTGCTCATTTCAACTCCAATTTGAGTCGTTCCAACTTCCATATCTTCGTGGGGACTTCTAGAATCAATCTAGGAACTTGTATGATGATTTTCTCATTCCATAGAGCAAGTTCTTCCTTTTTCAATCTCCTTTCTTGAATATTCTTCATTATTAAACTTCACATCTACATTAAATATAAGAATTAGTCAAAGTAAAACATGAATGTAGTATTCAAATTTTTTGCTCTGGATAATGGCATCTATATAAGACATCATCAAAACTAATCATAACCAACAATATTTAACTCTAAGCATTTGCACCCATAAAGCCTCTCTATTACATATAAGTTCCCAACACAATTTTATGATAAAAGCTTTATTATGCTTCCGTAACTTCTTAAATTCTTAGCCCTCCTGAATTTTTTCTTGTTGTACTTGATCCCTTGAGATTAAGTGTAACTTTCGACTTTCTTCAATATCCCTCTATAGGAAACCTCTACTGCTAGACATCAAAACTTTACAAATAGTTTTTCAATCCTTATTTACAATATATAACATAAGTATATAAGAAGAAATTTGTCTCAATCTATATAAATAATCACTTATAAAATATTCAAAAATAACCCCAAACACACTTTTAATAAGTGTAGTTTCGAGTTGAATTTATAAGTAAAAAACGCCAGCATTAGGAACATGTTTCCCCATCATACAGCTCCACAAGTTTTTTGTCATGTACAGTAAATTGGAAAGCATCATGAATAACCATGGTTATTAAACCCGGACTAAACCAGTCGGTTCAGACCGAAAATCAGTGAACTGGCCGTGAAACAGGTCCGGTCGGTGGTAGAAAGCTGGGGTCAAGTTTTTTTTCAAAAACGAGAGAGCGTTCTGAGAGATCCATTGTTGAGAGACTCACTTTTTTGTCGGCTCCGATGATGGCATCAAAGGCTCCGACGGCTTGTAGAGACATGGGAGAGAGAGAGGAGTCGTCCACTTGTATGGCAGAGATGAAGCTTTCTTCGTCCTCTTGCACTTGCCCTGCATATGGTTGCCTGAGCTTGTATGATCCACCATGGGTGAGCTTAGAGTCGGATTTCAAGAAAGTAGCCATTGAGAAGAAGAGAAGGAGAACTTACAGAGCGAGCATGGGTCTGGCTGGACGATGAAGATGAGGGTATCTTTCCCGCGCCTCATCTTCTAAAAGTAAAATGATGTGAAGGAGCATTAAGTTAGAATTAGAGAAGGACCAAAGGACATTGCTAGTATGCTTCACGTCTCTTCAACTTTTTTGAAAAAACTTTGTGGGGCCAATTTCCATTAATTCTACATTGGAGAAAAGATATGATTTGATGTTCTCTTAAAAAAGAGAATTAAATAAATTTTATATAATCCGGTTTGACCCCGGTTTGATTCCAATCTGACCTACTGATCCTTGACCCAGTCCTCTGACCGATTCAGTGACCGATCCGATTTTAATAACCTTGTAAATAACAGTGAATATATGTGAACTTGACCATGAAGGAGACGTCACAATAAGCAAAGCCTCGGACAAAGGTAAAAGGAGGATCAGGTACACTGCAATTACAGTGTATACTCGAGTATAGGACTATTAAAAGATTGCTCAATTGCATTTTACAAGTGCATACTAGAGTAAAGGTATGTATACTCGAGTAAAGGCCATCCAGAGAGCAACCAAGTTTTCAAGTTAAGTCAATACTGCGGTATGGTTAGCCATACTCGAGTATTGGACTTCCAGAGAACAATCAAATTTGTTGAACTTAAATGCATACTCGAGTATAGGTAAGCATACTCGAGTAAAGGTCATCTAGAGAGCAACCAGGATTTTCAAACTAAGTCAATACTGCAGTATGGGTAGCCATACTTGAGTATTGGACTTCCAGAGAGCAAAAGGATTTTTCAAACAAAGTTGCTTACTCGAGTAAAGGAGTGCATACTCGAATATAGAGTGTTACCGAGAGCTCCAAACATTTTATAACTAATGCATACTCGAGTAAGGGTTTGCATACTCGAGTATTGACCTCTTAAATGGTTTTTCAACTTGGCACTTGTTCTTGCTTACTCAAGTAAACAAATGGATACTCCAGTATAGAGGCATTTTGAACTTAGAATTTTTCACACAAATAGTGCCATACTCAAGTAAGCCACTAACATACTCCAGTATAGGTTTTGTCTTTCAAACACAAGACACGTTGGTTTGCCTCAGAAAGGTGCATACTCGAGTATCCCATTGGATACTGCAGTATGGACACTTGTATACAGTGCCATACTCGAGTAAGCATGAACATACTCGAGTATACAATGGTAAAAACTGATTTTTGAATTATACGAATTTGCAAATCATTGTTATTTGATCTTATTGCTTCCATAATTCATTCAATCATATTCCTAGCTATGTTTAACAAGTTTGTTGAGTGAATTTCATTAAGATCAAATGAAGATTATTGAAGGTCAAAGCCATAAAGCAAAAAGTGTTCGGTGCATTTAATGCACCTCTCGCAAATCTACCTACTTTCGGCTAATTCATCGAGCACGCCTTCGAACGTTAAAGAATGCTTACTACAACAAGCAAAGTAATCTCCAACGGGCAAATTCTCGAGAGAATCACACCAGATCAAATTAACACCTGGATTAGCGAAGTTTAGAGAGAAGATGACCGGACCTTAAGCTAATCACCTACAACGGTTGGATTCATCAAGCAACGGTCATTTAATGTTCTCTACCTATAAATAGAGTGCATTAACTTCTTCTCAAGCTGATACACTACTGAGAGCGAAAATTTATTAAGTATCATTTATTGTGTTCAGCTTCTTTCGTATTGTATCGATTTGATACTTGTACTTCGGTGTTCATCTTATCTCGCTCAGTAAGAGAGTTATTTACGTAAATCATTCATTGATTGAGATAACCACAAGTCGGGGACTTGGTGGTTGGGTGTATTGATTGCAACTTGTAAGGGGGAGTGAGTTCTAGTGAAAGAACTACTCTGAGTACAGAGTTTGTAACCAATTGTTGAGTTTTAGTGGATTAAAAATCCCAAGTGTGGCTTGAGGACTGGATGTAGGTCAAGGATAAGACCGAACCAGGATAATTTCTCTTGTGCAAGCTTTCCTTACCCTTCTCCTCTGATATACTCTGTTTTCACTTGTCCAAAACAGACCTAGTTCTTAAAATGTTAAGAATACCCAATTCACCCCCCCTTTTGGGTATTTAGGCTCCACTTTCATTTGGTATCAGAGCAAGGTCTTCTCAAAAGAGCTTAACATCTCGAGAAGGATCAATATGGAAGGTATCTTACCTGATGGAGCTTCTATCAACAGGCCACCCGGTTTCAATGGAGAGCATTACTCCTTACGGAAAGCAAAGTTCAAAGTTTTCGTCATGGCAACGAGTATGGTCTCGGAGAGTATTTGAAAGAGGAAACTATGCGCCATCAACCGTTGAAGATGGAGTTAGAGTTCCTAAGCTAGAAGAAGAATATGATGAGAATGACATAAGAAATGTCACACTCAACAGCAAGGCTATGTTACTACTCTCAAGTGCTCTAAGTCAACAAGAATACTTTCGTATTTGCACCTTATCATCTGCTAAGGCCATGTGGGATGCTCTGGAGATAGCTCATGAAGGAACAGCTGGAGTAAAGCAAAACAGAGTCAATACTCTTATGACCGAATATGATCTTCTACAAATGAAGCATGGCGAATCCATTGGTGAGTTCCAGTTGAGGTTCACCCATCTCATCAATCAACTTGCTGCCTTGGAAAAAGAATATGACCAACCAGTCCAAGTAAGGAAGATCTTGAATATCCTTAACAAGGAATGGGAAGCAAAGGTCACTATTATTGAAGAGGCTCGAGGAGAGTCAATGACGTCGATGCTTTTGCTCTATTCGGGAGTCTCTCGAGTATGAGGCTAAACTCAAATTCAAGAAGGGACTTGATGAAGTTCATGGCAAGAACAAAGGAATTGCCCTCAAGGCCGCAAGAGAAGTTAAAGATTCAGATGAGGAAAATGAGAATGAAGATGAAGATGAAGAAATTGGCATCTTGGTCCGAAGATTCAAGAAATTCTACAAGAAGGACCAAGGCTTTAAGAAATTTCACAAGGGTAGCTCCGGCTATGAAGCAAAGAAGCCAATCATCTGCTACGAATGTCAAAAGCCTGGCCACATCAAGTCGAATGTCCTCAATGAACAACAAAGACAAAGAAAAGAAGAAGTTCAAGCAAATACAAGAAGAAAGCTTATGTCTCAGCATAGACGGGGTGATAGTTCATCGATGAAGATGATGAGGACGAGGAAGAGAAAGCAAATATATGCCTAGTTTTGAAGAAGAAGAGCAACGTACTAACCTTGAAGAGGTATATGATTGCAAACCTCCTTATGATGAATTATTCTTGAGTATATGGCTGTGCAATCTGAATTTGAAAAACTTGCTGAAAAATATTTCAAGTTGAAAAATAGGAATATTACTCTTGAATTGCAAGTTGAAAAACCTTCTTCTTTAGAAAATCTTGCTTGTGAAGAATGTCGATTTGAAGAAAAAGAATTTACATCTTACAAAGGCACTCGAAAAATTCACTAAGGGAAGTGAAATGCTTGATGTGATTTTGAAACAACAACGATTTATAAATGATAGATCAAGCATTGGCTACAGAATCGGATTTTGATAAGAAGAAAGGCAAGAAGAAGAGTGGTCAAAAAACGTACATGAACTATTTCACAAAATCAGTTCATTCTTCAAATCCCTTTGCACATTGTAATTATTGTAATAAGAAGGGTCATTCTACTTCATCTTGCTTTCATAGAAATGAAAGAAAAATTAAGCCTGTGGGAAATTATCAATGGGTAGAAAGGAACTTATGTTCCTAAGGTCAAAACTAACTCCAAAGGACCCAAGAAAAGATGGGTACCTAAGGTTTGATCCCTTGTGAATTGCAGGTTTGTCTTAGAGCATCAAGACCCAACAAGTGGTACATTGATAGTGGATGCTCAAGACACATGATTGGAGATGAATCCAAATTCCTTTCAATCAAACCAAAGGATGGTGGTAGAGTCACATTTGGAGGAGACCAATCGGGAAAAAATTTGGGATTGGTGAGATAGGAAACAATGAAGGTCCTCTCATCAAGGATGTCTATCTGGTAGAAGGATTGTGTCACAACCTCTAAGTGTGAGCCAAAGCACCGACAAGGGTAACCTAGTTATCTTTGACTCAAACGAATGCTTGATTGTTAGAAAGGATTTAGTCTCCATTGATGATTTGAAAACTAAAGCTTTATTTAGAGCACCTAGAGAAGGAAATTGTTATACTCTTAACTTATATAGCAATGCTTCGGTTTAAAGCTTTGTTTTGTTAGTAACTTGAATGAGAGTTGGCTATGGCATAAGCGATTAGCTCATGTTAATATGTTTCAACTTGACAAGTTGCGAAAAAGGATTTGGTCATTGGTATTCCAAAATTGAATTTCAAAAATGATATGGTACGTGATGCATGTCAAAAGGAAAACAAACCATATCCTCTTTTAAAGCAAAAAATGAGATTTCAACTAGTAGACCTCTTCAATTACTTCATATGGATCTAGTTGGACCAGCTAGAGTAAAAAGTCTTGGTGGAAATCTTTATACTTTGGTCATAGTTGATGATTACTCTAGATTTACTTGGACAATATTTTTATCATCTAAAGATGAAACGTTTGATCGTTTGTTACCTTTGCCAAGAAGGTCGAACGAGAAAGGTTTCTCAATTTGAGTATAAGGACCGATCATGGTGGCGTCGAAAACAACGCCTTCGGCTGAGTTCGTGACAATATGGGGATTGATCACAACTTTTCGGCTCCAAGGACCCCTCAACAAAATGGTGTTGTTGAGAGGAAGAATAGAGTTCTCTTTGAGATGGCAAGGGCAATCTTTGAATGAGAACAACACTTCTCAAGTGTTTTGGGCGACGCGATGACTACGGCTTGCTATGTCTCCAACCGAGCCTATCGAGGAAGAAGCTGAACAAGACCCCATATGAACTCTACAAGGGAAGGAAGCCAAATCTCAGCCACCTACACGTTTTTGGATGCAAGTGCTATGTGCACAATAATGGTAAAGAGAATCTTGGTAAATTCGATCCCAAAGCGATACGGGCATCTTTATTAGTTATTCGAATAGGAGTAAAGCTTATAGAGTTTTTAACACTAGAACTAAGGTTGGAGAAGAGTCCATACATGTTGTGTTCTGTGAAAATGACTACGATAAACTCTTGGATGATGAGGAAGAGACTATTTTCAAAGATCAATTCTTTTCAAAAACTACTCCTTCCTCCTCCGAAGTGTCGAAAATGTTTTTGAGGCTGATCGAAAAGAATTTGGAAAATCCGATCGGTCTCAACCTAGAGCTTGGAGATTTATAAGAAATCATCCTTTGGACCAAGTGATAGGTGATGTAAACCAAGGAGTAAGAACTAGAAGGAGTACTTTGAATGAAGTAACCTTTTACGCATTCATTTCTCATATTGAACCCTCTAAAATAGAAGAAGCCCTTTCGGACAATGATTGGGTGATAGCTATGCAAGAGGAGTTACATCAATTTGACAAATCAGGTTTGGGACTTAGTACCTAGACCCAAGGACCATCCGGTTATTGGGACAAAATGGGTATTTAAGAACAAACGTGATGAGTGCAATCATTGTCCGTAACAAGGCTAGATTGGTTGCAAAAGGTTACAACCAAGAGGAAGGCATAGACTATGAAGAGACTTATGCTCCAGTAGCAAGATTGGAAGCCATAAGAGTTCTTCTAGCCTTTGCATGCACTAAAGGTTTTAAACTTTTTCAAATGAATGTGAAAAGTGCATTTTTAAATGGTTTTATACAAGAAGAGGTGTATGTTGAACAGCCTCCGGGTTTTGAAAATGATCGATTTCCGGATCATGTTTTTAAACTAAAGAAAGCCTTGTATGGTCTTAAGCAAGCTCCTAGAGCTTGGTATGAAAGATTGAGTCAATTTTTACTCAATCAGGGATTTATTAGAGGAAAAGCTGACACAACATTATTTATCAAGAAAAATAAATTGAATGAGATTTTAATTGTTAGATTTATGTAGATGATATTATATTCGATGCTACTAATGACTCCCTGTGTGAGGAATTTTCCAAGACTATGCAGGGTGAATTTGAGATGTCAATGATGGGAGAGCTCAACTACTTTCTTGGGCTGCAAATCAAGCAATGCAAAGATGTGATATTTATATCTCAAACCAAGTATTTGAATGATTTCGAGAAAGTTTGGGATGGACAAGTGCAATGGGGCTGACACACCAATGAGCACAACCACTTCCTTGGATCTTGATGAAGAGGGCAAGGATTTCAATATCACCAAGTATAGAGGGATGATTGGATCTTGCTCTTCTCACCGCAAGCCGCTTAGGACATCCAATTCGGTGTGGGAATGTGTGCCATATTTCAATCAGCTCCTAAAGAGTCTCATGCAGAACATGTAAAGAGGATATTCAGATATCTCTCTGATACGAAGACTCTTGGACTATGGTTTCCCAAAGGTCAGCCGGAGGTTTTGGTGGCATATTCGGATTCGGACCATGCGGCTACAAGACGGATAGAAAGAGCACAAGTGGCCAATGCGAGTTCTTTGGTAACTCACTTGTGTCTTGGTTTAGCAAGAAGCAAACAACCATGGCCGTATCATCAACCGAAGCTGAATATGTAGCCGCCTCAAGTTCTTTGTGCTCAAGTCGTGGTTGAAGCAACAACTTGCGATTTGGGTGTGCACTTGAAAGAGATTCCGATTTTATGTGACAACACAAGCACAATAAGCTTGGTCAAGAATCCGGTGCAACATACAAGAACCAAGCATATTGATGTGAGGCATCACTTCATTCGGGATCATGTTCAAAAGCGAGATGTCAAAGTGATGTTCATTCCAACCCATCTCCAATTGGCTGACATCTTCACCAAGCCTCTAGCCAAGGAACAATTCACATTCATAAGGAGAGAATTGGGAATAGTAAATCCCAATGAATTGTAAGCATTTCTCCTTCAATCCTTAATGTTAGTTATGCTTTTGATGATTAATCTTTACTAACTTGGGCATCGGAGTGTTTAGTCATGTTTTTGCAGGGTATTTTGATGTTTCAGAAGTTGCATACTCGAGTATCGAAGGGCTTACTCGAGTATCCAAGAGGCAAAGAGCACACAACTGAGAAAAGTGATTGTATACTCGAGTATGGAGTACTATACTCGAGTATAGGACCGAACAGAGGCCAAACCTGAAATCTTGCAATAGGCATCTTGCGGTATGTAAGTGACATACTCGAGTATGGTCATCGTGGGTTCAAAAATTCACACTACATTTTTGAAGTCCAGGTTAGTATACTTCCACCTTTACTCGAGTATGTAAGTGAAAGTATGCTCTACTCGAGTAAGCAAGAGCTATACTCGAGTATAAAGTCTGTCTATATATATTGAATAGTCGTGTTCTTCCATACTCGCGTCTTTACTCCAGTAAACCCTAGAGTTGCGACTTTCTCTCTTCTTCTCTCCTTGAAACCGTCACAACCCCTCCTTAAATTCCCATAAATCCTCATCAAATCACCCTCAATCTTTTCCCAATCACTCTCTCAACGAAACCTAACCTCAGGATGTCGAAAGATCCATCTCTATCCGATCAACCGGTTTCTTCTCATATTCCCAGAGCACCAAGAATGAACTCGATTCCCAAGAAGTTACAAACGGGGATTGATACAAGAATCCCGGAGTTGGTGTTACGATTGCGAGATAAGCCACCTTCGAACCCCAAGAAGAGGGAATCGTCGTCAAAGGACCCGGTACCTTCATCGGCCACAAAGAAGAAGAAGACGGCCGAGCCAAGCAAGGCAAAGGGGAAGAGGACCGTTGTTCACGAGAAAAACAAGGACAAGAGGGCCATCCACTTCTTCGGCTCTCTCTACTCTAGAGGTTACCGGCTCCGTGTCAGACTCGAGGCTGAAGAAGATGAGCACGAAGAAGTCTCACCATTCATCGAAAATGCAGTGGAGGAGATTAGACTTCACAAGTCTGCACCGGTTCCACTTCCTCCCGGTCTCAATGCCAAGTTCAAGGACCAGTATTCGACTCGTGGCTTCTGCGCGGTTGTTTCAGTTGACCTGGAACAAATTCATCAAGAGTGCAATGTGGATCTCTCACCATGGTTCGGGCCCTATCAGTCATTCATCTCCATCGAGGCCGCTTACTACCCGGAGTTGGTCAAGATGTTCTACTTCAACATGGCGACCAATCACATCTTGGACTCAGAAGGGAGTGCGATTGAGGAGAGGATCACCACATGTGTCAGGGGGGTCCAATTCACTTTGTCTGCCGCCATCATCAACAAGATCCTCAAGATTACTCATCCTCCAGTGGCGTCCACACCAAAATACACCAATGATGAGGTGTATAGGACTCTAATGCTTGTTCAGGACATACCGGATGATCAGAGCGCTCATCTGTCTTTCAAGCCCGCAGACATGCCACCCCTGCACCGAGTAATTTGGTATATCTACGCTCGTAATTTTGTGCGAGAAAGGAGGGAGCTATACTCACTTTACACCGAAGGATTCTGATTCTTCACGGCATTCATCAAGCAGCATCCCCTCAACATTGGGCAGTGGCTCTTCAAGGAAATCAGCTATTTCAAGTTTGCATCCCGAAAGGGATCATATATGCCATTTGCCTCACTGGCGTCCCTTATTATGTTCTATCACAAAATATGGTATGTGGGACCACCGAGCGAGATGAAGTTCATCTCATCCTTCGGCAAGACACAATTGAACTTCATGAAGATTTCATTCGAGCCGGAAGGATCGGGCCGATCGAGGGCTCCTCGAGGTCACAAGCCCGTGCATCACGGTCATATGCGCACGAGGCTCGGTCGCATCCTCCTCCATCATTGGGATTCGAAGAAAGGATGAGAGAGATTATCGATGCTTTGCCCTTTCATCCCATAGGCGATCATGAAGGCTGAATTGGACATGCTACGCGCGAGTTCAAGATGGGTCTCCTGGATGTGAAGGTGACTTGGGAGAGGCGAAGGATGCCAGCGACGGGAAGTAGAGCGAGATTTTTGATCGGGGCATTGATCCGAGACTCCGGCTATCCATGACATATGAGCTTGCATCGAAGCCGGGATAAGATTGATCATCGATCGACCATTTTGGCGTTGGTGCTTCTTCATCATCCACATTTGGGTTCACGACCGGTCCATCCTCATCCTCTCCTGTTCCAGAGACCCAGCCACCAGAGACCCAGCCACCAGAGACTCACTTTTCCCCACCTTCCTCACCTACCTTCTCCTTTCCCAGTCCACCTCACACCACTTCATCCCCAGCCTCCACTTCCACTCCTACCCTTGTGATTCCATCTTCTCCTATCACTCCTTCCACAGCGATTCTACCTGACCAACCTCCATCTCCACCTACTCTGCACACGGAGATTCTCCCTTCACCTTCTCCATTTTCCATGCCTTTCGATCCAAACCCTTTGGCCATGGTGATCTACACCCCTCCCATCTTTGTCCTCGACCCGGAGTATGATGATGACAAAGGGGAGAAGGAGAGAAAGATGTAGATGTATAGGGTTTTATTGGTTCTAGGTAGTTTGTTGTCCTAGGTAGTTTGATTTTTGTCATTTGTACTTCATTGTGTAGCTATCTTTTTGATGTCTCTGAACTTGTTTTGATTATCAGAGTGATATCAGTAGTTATCAGAGTGTCTATCCTTTCTGATATCGTTCTTGATTGTATGAAGAATGCTTAAATGAATATAGTTCAGCTTGTTTACACTTTTGAATTCCACTTTTTGCCATTCTCGATCTTTAAGTGTTGAAATGCAAAATTGGATGATTTTACGATAACTCAACTTTGAACTTTGAAAACTTCATTTCAAAACAAATTACATCTTTCAAATTCTTTGCAAAAGTAGTTTACAAGTGTTGTCATCATCAAAAAGGGGAGAATGTTAGTTCTCAATATGTTTTGATGATTAACAACAAAAGTAAAACATGTTTTGAAGTTTGCAAAGTCAGTTAAAAACATTCTGATAGTTGCATACTCGAGTATGGTTTGCTTACTCGAGTATAGGACTATTAAAAGATTGCTCAATTGCATTTTACAAGTGCATACTAGAGTAAAGGTATGTATACTCGAGTAAAGGCCATCCGAGAGAGCAACCAAGTTTTTCAAGTTAAGTCAATACTTTGCGGTATGGTTAGCCATACTCGAGTATTGGACTTCCGAAGAACAATCAAATTTGTTGAACTTAAATGCATACTCGAGTATAGGTAAGCATACTCGAGTAAAGGTCATCCAGAGAGCAACCAGGATTTTCAAACTAAGTCAATACTTGCCGGTATGGGTAGCCATACTCGAGTATTGGACTTCCGAAGAGCAAAAGGATTTTTCAAACAAAGTTGCTTACTCGAGTAAAGGAGTGCATACTCGAGTATAGAGTGTTACCGAGAGCTCCAAACATTTTATAACTAATGCATACTCGAGTAAGGGTTTGCATACTCGAGTATTGACCTCTTAAATGGTTTTTCAACTTGGCACTTGTTCTTGCTTACTCAAGTAAACAAATGGATACTCCAGTATAGAGGCATTTTGAACTTAGAATTTTTCACACAAATAGTGCCATACTCGAGTAAGCCACTAACATACTCGAGTATAGGTTTTGTCTTTCAAACACAAGACACGTTGGTTTGCCTCGAAAGGTGCATACTCGAGTATCCCATTGGATCTTGCGGTATGGACACTTGTATACTGTGCCATACTCGAGTAAGCATGAACATACTCGAGTATACAACGGTAAAAACTGATTTTTGAATTATACGAATTTGCAAATCATTGTTGTTTGATCTTATTGCTTCCATAATTCATTCAATCATATTCCTAGCTATGTTTAACAAGTTTGTTGAGTGAATTTCATTAAGATCAGATGAAGATTATTGAAGGTCAAAGCCATAAAGCAAAAAGTGTTCGGTCATTTAATGCACCTCGCAAATCTACCTACTTTCAGCTAATTCATCGAGCACGCCTTACGAACGTTAAAGAATGCTTACTACAACAAGCAAAGTAATCTCCAACGGGCAAATTCTCGAGAGAATCACACCGAGATCAAATTAACACCTGGATTAGCGAAGTTTAGAGAGAAGATGACCCGGACCTTAAGCTAATCACCTACAACGGTTGGATTTATCAAGCAACGGTCATTTAATGTTCTCTACCTATAAATAGAGTGCATTAACTTCTTCTCAAGCTGATACACTATTGAGAGCGAAAATTTATTAAGTATCATTTATTGTGTTCAGCTTTTTTTCGTATTGTATCAATTTGATACTTGTACTTCAGTGTTCATCTTATACTTTCTGTAAGAGAGTTATTTCGTAAATCATTCATTGATTGAGATAACCACAAGTCGGGGGACTTGGTGGTTGGGTGTATTGATTGCAACTTGTAAGGGGGAGTGAGTTCTAGTGAGAGAACTACTCGAGTACGAGTTTGTAATCAATTGTTGAGTTTTAGTGGATTGAAAATCCCAAGTGTGGCTTAGGGGATTTGGATGTAGGTCAAGGATAAGACCGAACCAGGATAATTTCTCTTGTGCAAGCTTTCCTTACCCTTCTCCTCTGATATACTCTGTTTTCACTTGTCCAAAACAGACCTAGTTCTTAAAATTTTAAGAATACCCAATTCACCCCCCCTCTTGGGTATTTAGGCTCCACTTTCATTATATATGGTGTGGCCCTGACCTCAACTAGTAAGTTAAGAATTTGTCTTTTTTTTTGTTTACAATAGGGACTGATCACCAGAGATCAGGAAGGACTATAGCAAAATCTCGCTCGTCCAATACCCTCTATATCCTCTAGGAGGAGGCGTTGTAGCTCAGCCGGTGGCTCTTCTAATGAATGGTAACCCATCGTCGTATTCAGAGCATATGTAGCTAGAAAATCTGCACACTGATTACCTTCCCGATAGGTATGAGTAACAGTTACTAGCCATTCTTGGGCCAGGAGGCGTTGAATCTTCCGGACCAAGCTCATGTTCACAATAGAGTTCCTTTCCTCCCTAAGAATTAATCTTAGAGCAACCAAGCAATCAATTTGGACTTCCACGTCTCAAAAGCCTTTATCCCATGCCAGTTGAAGACCATCCATGAGGGCCCATAGTTCTGCCTGGAGAGAGGTACAGGTACCAATGTGTCGGTAATATCCGGCTATCCAATGTCCCTCATGATCTCGAAGTAAACTGCCCGCTCCTGCAAGTCTAGAGTCACTCTTTCTTGCCCCGTCACAGTTCAAGGAAATGGTATTACGTGATGGTTTATGCCAACTAATAATTTTGTCTGTCTTCCTCTGTCGGTCACCTTGTCCTAAGTAGATAAATTCCATTGCTTGTTCATTGAAATCAGCAAGGAGCATCACCTCTCAGGCTAGTTGGGCTGGTTGAAGGTGAACATTCTGAAATACAGCCTTGTTCCTTGCTTCCCAAAGTTTCCAACATGTCAATCCAAATAAGCTTGCCTATTTGACCCGGCCATTAGGATAGTGGTGGTTGGTTTCAAGATTCTCTAGCATCCATCATGTGAAGTCAATGTCGGAGAACCGTTGTATCTGGTGCAATGGCATCAAGCACCTCCATAATTGCAAATAATAGAATGATGTTTATTATGAACAGTTTTGCAAAAATTGTTATGATCGAGTGGATGCAATATCAAATTACCCAAATTTGTATATTCTTCCTTCCTACATGATTTTCCAGCATGATTGAAAACATTTTTGTTTTTCAAAATAGAATCAGTAATTGGTTGAAAAACAATTTTATGCAAATTTTCAAAATCACATTTCTCAACAACACAAAATGAATTGGAATTGTTTACCTCATGTGCATCTTGAGCTCCAGATAATGATTGATCACAATTGTCCATGAGCTCTTCTTGGAAATCCTCTTTCTCTTGTTCTTTTGTGTTGACTGGATCATGAAAATATTCTCTAATTTTGCCTTCTTCCATTTGTTCATCACTCATAGATGTGCAACTTGAAATTTCTGATGAACTATCAACACTTTCAACTTCAACACAATTGTTAGAAGCATAAATAGAATCAAGAGTATCCCAGATATCTTTAGCATTAGAGCAACATTTGATTCTTACAAAATCATTCTCGGTTAAAGCACTATACAAAATTTTCATTGCTCTAATGTTCAATGAAAACATTTTCTTTTCTTTTTCTGTACAATCCTTTCTTGGTTTGAAATCAAAGACATTTATAAAAACTTTCCACATATCAAAATCAGTGGCTTTGATAAAACTAGTCATTATAGCTTTCCAAAACAAAAAATCAATATATTTTAAAAATGGTAGAACAGTATAATCAAAACCTTTAGAAAGCAAACAACACCCAAAATTAGCCATTATAACTCTTGAGACGGTTAAGTCCTTTAAACAAGAATCTGGCTCTGATACCAAATGTTAGAACCGGCTGTCACCCAAGAGGGGGTGAATTGGGTGTAAGATAAAAAAAATTAGAAACTTTGAAAATCATACGCGTTTCAGATCCCATTTTCTCTTCAGATTTGAATCTCTTGGATCGAGCACCACTTCCAAAATCACTGACACAAATTTGTCACCTCCACCACTCTTTCGGCCAGGAGCGGCGCGTAAGTGGAGCTATATACCCAAGAGGGGGTGAATTGGGTATTTTAAAACTTTTCAGAATATGCTGTTTTAAAGCAATGAAAACAGAGATAAGCGGAAGTGAGGGAAGAAGAAGGCTGGACACAAGGATTTATCGGTTCGGTCCAACTCTTTGACCTACGTCCGGTCCCGAAACACTGCGGGATTTTCCACTATCACTCAATTACAATTACACACTCGTACTCGGGATGATCCTCTCCCTAGGACTCACTCCCCCTTACAAGTTGTAATTGTAAACAATCGAATACACACTACGTACTCAAGAGTTATCCTCTCCCTAGGACTAACTCCCCCTTACAAGTTGTACTACGATTACAATCGGATACCCACTCGTAAACAAAGAATGCTCCTCAACCTAGGACACACTCCCCTTTACAAGTTGTACTCGATTTTCCCAATCTCCAAGTCACGACTTGAGATTGTTACAATGAATGATATACAAGGAAACAAACTCTCTCTAAGAGTAGATAATGATAATCACGAAGTTCAATGTATCACAAGATACTACACGAGATAAAAAGCTGAAGAAATAAATATAAGACTTGAATGATTTTCGTCTTGGCGGGTGTATCGGCTTGAGAAGAAGTTAATGCACTCTATTTATAGGTAGAGAACATTAAATGACCGTTGCTTGATGAATCCAACCGTTGTAGGTGATTAGCTTAAGGTCGGTCATCTTCTCTCTCTAAACTCCAACTAATCCAGTGCTAATATGATCGATGTGGAACTCTAAGGATTTGCCCGTTGGAGAAGAGTTTACTTGATGAAGAAAGCATTCTTGACCGTTGAGAATGCGTGCTCAGGTGGATTATCCAAAAGAAGGTTGATTTGCGAAGTGCATTAAATGCACCGAGCACTTTTTTGCTTTTTGCCTTGATCTTCATTAATCTTCATCGTGCTAACTGAAATTCACTCAATAAACTTGTTAAACTTATCTGGGAACATAAGTGAATGATTCATGAAAGCAATAGGATCAAACAAGAGTGATTTGCAAATTCGTGTAATTCAAAAATCATTTTTAACGTTGTAAACTGCGGTATGTTCATGCAAGCTGAGTTTTGCATACTTTCACTTACAAACTGCAGTAAAAGCGGAAGTATTGACTTAGCTTGAAACTCTTGGTTGCTTTCTGGAAGTCCAATACTCTAGTAAGATTTTGGAAACCGCAGTTTTGACTTCGTTTGAAAAACTTGGTTTGCTTACGGAAGTCCAATACTCGAGTTTGGTTTTGGAAACCGAGTTTTGACTTCGTTTGAAAAACTTGGTTTTACTGGATGTCCAAAACTGCGGTATGCAAACCTATACTGCAGTTTGCAATACTTTCACTTACATCTTGTAAGTAAAGGTGGAAGTATTGACTTAGCTTGAAAAACTTGGTTGCTCTCGGAAGTCCAATACTCGAGTTTGGCTACGCAAAGCTGCGGTATTGACTTCGTTTAAAATCTTGGTTTCATTCGGAAGTCCAATACTCGAGTTTGCCTACCAATACCGCAGTATTGACTTCATTTAAAAAACCTGGTTTACGGAAGTCCAAAACTGCGGTATGCAAACCTATACCGCAGTTTGCACTTAAGCTCAACAAGTTTGATTGCTTTCTTGAAATTATCTGTCCACTTTCGAGGGCCATATCTCCCTGGTATGAACTCCGTATTGGTCCATTCAACTCTTGATGGAAAGCTCTTTGAGTCTATTTTCATATGCCACTGATTTCAGCTCAATCGGATTTGTAGTTTGTGAGTTATACTCAAAATACCGAAGGTGGGTCTGGACTGTGACGTTGATTCTTATGGCAACTTGTAAAAATCATATCTCCTTGATCTTGACACCTTTGGACTTGATTTATATATCAAAATGACTCTTTGGATGTCTAGTTTCAAATGCCACTGATTTCACGTCAATCCGATTCCTGGTTTGAGAGATATCATCGAATTACCGGACCTCGCCTGTGCTGAAACGTGAAACGAGTTGCTGAAGAGCTGATCACGCTGCAAACTCGAGTTTACACTTGCATACTCGAGTTTAGCTCTTCCTTACTCGAGTTTAGCACTTGCATACTCGAGTTTTGAGTCCCAAACTCGAGTTTTGTTTTCCAAACTCGAGTTTTGAGTCCCAAACTTCGAGTTTTGTGTTCCAAACTCGAGTTTTCTCATCCTGAAGTTGATTTTTCTGACTTTAACTTCAAATTGACCCATTCCAACTTCCATATGACCTTGGAGACTTCTAGCATCAATCTTAGAACTTGAATAACGATATCTTCACTTCATTCAACAAGTTCTTCTTTCTTTCTTCTTCTCTTGATCATTCTCCATAACTCTAACTCTTTCTTTCTTCTCTTCTCTTGATTAATCTCTATAATTCATCTTGGATTATTCTAGATTAAATACGGTAGTTAGTCAATGTATGAGATAACTATATTACTCAATCTTTTCAATGTAGGAGATAACTATATTACTCAATCTTTTTGCTTTCAATAATGACATCCATATAAGTGACATCCATATAAGACATCATCAAAACTAATCATAACTAACAAGAACGCCATCATCTCCCCCGTTGATTTGATCAAACGCCATGTTGGAGGCTTCTTCAAGACAAGCCGTCGGATGCTTCTCCATCCATCGATCAATTTTACCAGAGGTTTCTGCAAGTCCAGCCCTGTCGTCCGCTCCTCCGCCCATCATCGACTTCACCGTACATTTCTACAAGTCCAGCTCTGCTGTCCGCTCCTCCGCCCATCGTTGATTTCGTTGGAGGTTTCTGCGAGTCCAGCCCTACCATCCGTCGCTGACTCAGAATCTCTATTTCTCTGTCAGATCTAGAAATCTTGTGCGTTTTTCATCCCAAAATTGGTGTGCTTTGTATTGTTAAAATCTGGTTAGCATTGTTAAAATCTATGAATTTCTTAGCCATTTGAGATGAAAATGCACATAGATCGTGCTTGGTAGATGTGCTTACCGCCACTGGTGGTTGCTTGTGACACTGAGAAGGTGGTCATTGGGCGTAGACTCTCCAAAATATGATGGTGGTGGCCCATATGGGTAACATTCTTACAACCAATTTCACTTCTTCAACATCAGTTACTGTTAATAGATACCACTTTCTCTCTTTCATTAATTTCTGCAGTCATGTCTGGGATTCTTATTGCTACCATGTCTGGGATTCTTATGTGTTTGATTTGTTAGTTATAATTAGTTTTGATGATGTGTTATATAGATGCCATTCTTATGAGAAAAAAGCATACATACTACATTTATCCTTTACTTTGACTAACTCTTATATTTAATGTAGATGTAAAGTTTAACAATGAAGAATAATCAAGAAAGGAGACTGAAGAAGGAAGAACTTGCTGAATATAATGGGAATATCAACATTCAAGTTTTTGTGATACTGGAAGTTTCTATGATCATGCAGAAGTTGGAATAGCTTAATTTGGAGTCAAATTAAGCTATTTGGAGCATCATAATGAAGAGTAATTTCTGAGCCGTATATATGAACAGTAAAATATGGATGAACAGTGTTATACGGATGATGTCGTATATACGCGAACAGTGCAAGACAGATTAACAGTACCACATGCGTGAACAGTGAATTCGATATTACTCTCGACATTACTCGAGTAGGAAAATATGTGGAACGCGGGTAAGCTACATTTATCATACTGTTTGCCTCTCTTTTATGTTTTTTATGGGCGATGTTTGATGTTTTGATGATATCTCCCAAACCAGACGTCAGATTAAGATGAAATCAATTTTTTTTGGAAACTAGACTTCCAATGCGTCATTTTGACATAAAATTCAAGCCCAAAGGAGTTCAGATGAAGGAGCTATGAATTTTCGAAAATGACAGTGAAATCATCGTCACAATCCAAACCAAGCTTCGGTAATTTGAGTGTATCTCACAAACGACAAATCCAAATGAGCTGAAATTGGTGCCATTGGAAACTAGACTCAACATCCTTTCAAAAAACATCAAGATCACTAAAAACAAAGATAAATTGAAGGAGTTATGATGTTTTGAATTTGGTAGTCACTTCAGAGGCTGGAGAAAACGCTGGTCAAGAATAGCCTTCATTCATCAGATCATAACGGTCAAACTAAGAAGTGTTTTGAGCTGATTCTTCTTTCATTGGAAAGAAGACATCAAGAGCTTTCTAGGGACATTTAATTTTCTAATTTTGGAGTTAAATTCGAAGAATATAGCTACTGGAAGTTCACTTATATTGTGAAACGGGAATATCACGTGAAGCATGAAAAATCACCATGTCCGGAAATACTGTTGCTTATGGAGAACATCCAAATGAAGCTCACTCATATTACTTTTGGATTTTACTCAAGTAAGGCTTCTTATCTCCGCAAGTAATTTGTTTATTCAACATTACTTTCCAGGGTTACTCGAGTAATACACTCTTGCTTCGCAAGTAATGTCGGTTTTACTCATTTTCAAAGAACCATCTCAATATTACTTTCGAAACTTATTCAAGTAACAAATATATGCTTCGCAAGTAATTTCATTTTACACCACCGAGACTTCTACTTCTTGGTTATTTTTGATATTAGTCAAGTAACAAATGTTGTTACTCAAGTAATATCTTTCCAGTGGGATTTTATTTGAAGCTACTTGATATTACTTTTGGATCTTACTCGAGCAATACTTTCTAGCTCTGCAAGTAATTTTGGGAAAAGCCTCTGTGAAAAACCTGGCTATGACCCAAGAGAGGGGTGAATTAGATGTATGATAAAACTTTAGGAACTTTGAAAATCTTTCCGCAGCTTACTGAAAGTAGTTTGTATGACAGTAATAATTTGTAAAGCTATAATCAGTCATTCAAACATATATGCTGGAAATATAAGAGATAAGGGAACAGAATATGCAAACTGTGGTTTATACTGGTTCGGCCCAATCCTTGACCTACGTCTAGTCCCCAAGCTCCGCTTGAGATTTTCAATCCACTATCTTCTTGCAACTTGATTACACGTTCTGTACTTGAAGTAATCCTCTCACTAGGACTCGCTCCCCCTTACAACCGTAATCAATACACGCTTGATTACACACTCGTACTCGAAGTAATCCTCTCCCTAGGATTCACTCCCCTTACAAGCTGTAATCAACACAATGTGTTTCCCACTCAAGATCACCCAATCTTGAGTAACTCACAGATGGAATGATAGAATGATTACAATGAATCTTCTCTCTTCGAAGTAAATAAATAAACACTAAAGTACAACACAAATCATTTCACTCTCTATGATGTAAACATTAAGAACAGAGAGTAAATGATATGAAAATCAGAGTATTAGCATCTTGAAGATATAAGCTTGTGTCTCTGCGTTTTTCTGCTCTGTGTTCTCTGTGGAGTCTTCAAATCTTCAGGTATTTATGCTAGTTGAAGCTTGTGAATGTTGCAAATCCGTTGAGAATTGAATCCATTCGAAAATCTAGCTGTTATGATCGTAGCTATTTTCTAGCTGTTATGATCATAGCTATTTGAATATAGTTGTTGGGAACATTTGCTGATTTGAATATTTGAATATTGGCTCTTCAAGAATGTTTCCCTTGTTGTCATGTTTGAGAAATAATGATGTACAGCTTTGGTTGGTGGAAGCCTTGTCTGTATTGAAGAAAGGTTGGACTTCTTTCCAGGCTGTTATCCACTTGCTTTGTTTGAAAAGATATATTAAAATAATACAAGTGGCTCATGGAGTTGCAAATTCAAATGTTTTGAAATCTGAACTTGAAGAATATCAAAGACATTGGACATTTGAATCCATTAGAGAACATTCTGCTGAGTATTCAACTTCATTTCTTCAAGTTCCTTGTTGAATTCGATCTTCTCTCCCATTTCGAAATCTACAAAGACACTCCATCTTCATGCTTGTGATGATTTTGATTTACGTCAAGTTTGATGTAATCTCAAACTTTAATCACTGAAACTTATACACAAATGATATAAATGATGTTAAGAAGTAGTAGAATTCATTTGAGTAATTATCTGGATGTTCTTGATGTGAAACAACATTTCGGATTGGTGATTTTTCTGACGCAGAGGTGTAAACTCAAGTTTGCATTTAATATACTCGAGTTTCCTTTTTTTGTTGTCGAAGAAATTTGGAATTCTCTCTGCTTAAGCCAAACTCGAGTTTGTAACTTATAGACTCAAGTTTGATATCCTTTCAGCGTAGAAGATGGTTTTGATCGAAGGAAAATTCGAACTGAGAATTTGGAAAACCCGCAAACTCGAGTTTGCAACTTATAGACTCGAGTTTGGTTTTGTCTTGAATAGCTCGGATGCTCTCTATCTTGTCTAAACTTGAGTTTCCAACTAATAGACTCAAGTTTGCTTCTCTTTAAAACCAATGTTTGCTCCACCGTAACCCGCGCAAACTCGAGTTTGTTACTTATAGGCTCGAGTTTGGATGTTCTTCGGGACTGGTCAGTTTCTCGTCTGCGAGCTAAACTCGAGTTTGTTCACTTATAGGCTCGAGTTTGGCTTTCTCCAAATTTTCATTTCTTCTCTGGTTCTCTCGAGCTCGAGTTTTTGACTAATAAACTCGAGTTTGCAAGTTGTACTGTGACTTGGTTGCTTCTGACTTGGCTTGGCTTGAGTTTTGCAACTACATCACTTTCGAAGGTCCTATCTCCCTGGTCTGAACTTCGTTTTGGTCGTTCAAAGCTTGATGGAAATCCTTTTGAGTCTAATTTCATATGCCATTGATTTCAGCTCAATTGGATTTGTATATTGTGAGTTACACTCAAAACATTGAAGCTTGGTTTTACGTGTAGCGTGGATTTCTCTGTCAAATTCCACAATTCATAGCGCCTTGATCTGAAGTCCTTTGGGCTTGAATTTTATATCCAAATGACGCATTGGGAGTCTAGTTTCATTCAAAAGTGGTTTCACCTCAATCGGACTTCTGGTTGGAGAGATATCATTGAATTACCAAACGTCGCCTGAAATAGAGTGTAGCTGAAGTGCTGATGACCACTGTAAATTGGAGTTTGTACTTATAGGCTCGAGTTTGCCTAGTCTAGAGACACCAAAAATGCTGAAGACACTTATTGAGTCGAGTTTGTGATGGCTGTCTCGAGTTTGGAGTCCTAAACTCGAGTTTGCTCATATCAGATAGGCAAAGTACTGCAGCAAGGTAGTAAACTCGAGGCTAATACTTGGAGACTCGAGTTTGCTCATCCAGAACCTCCTTTTTACTTGTGTTAACTCTGAATTGAGTCATTCTAATTTCCATTTAATCGTGGAGACTTCAGAATCAATCTTAGAACTTGAATAATGATATCTTTAGGAGGAGGTTTTAGTAAAGGGAGAATTATCTTTCCATTACCACAACACATGCTGAATGCGGATATTCACTTTTCTTCACTCTTTTTAAACCTTCAGCAAGCCACATTTGAGCACCACAAAATTTACACTCATACACGGCATCTCCCTCGTCTAGATAACTTAACTGAAATGACTGAGGCAATTTGGTTTCTGTATTTTGTGTGACATTACAGATACCTGCATCAAATAAAATAATAATAGTGAAAATTTAATAATACATTAATAAGATAGAACAAGAAAATGTTTGAAAATAAATTTGTACTACTTACTTTCATTTGCAGGTTGATTTAAGTTGGTGCATAAATCAGTTGCAACCTGACATATTTCTTCCGCCCTCCTTTTTACATGTTTCTTTTGATTTACTGAATATGATGACGGGATATCAGATGGAGTCAAATTGATGTTGCGATCAAATGTTATTCCACTGATATTGGATTGGATGAAACTATCGTTACTGTCTCTGTTGGTGATATCTTTGAGAGCAGAATGCACGTCAACCCGTGAGAACGGTTTAATCATTGCAGCCTTAGGTGTTCCAATCTCATTCTCTGTTGATGTATTCCCAGAATAAATTCTTCCAAGGGAAAATGAGTTGCATTTAACTGGACTTGAAGTGACTAGGTTATTCATTGACGAAACTTTTGAACACCGTCGTTTACCTACACATGATTTGTAGTGAAAACGATTTACATTCACATCCAACTAATTAAATTAAAGTAATGACTGCGAAACTCGGAAAAAAAATAGCAATACAGCTTACTTACCTTCTCCACCCTTCGGAGTTAGCTTGCTAACTCCTGTTCGTTTTTTCCTCATCTATATTTCTTCTGGTGAAAGGAATGTTGATAATTGAGATTTCATATACAGGTAGGATTTATAATAAAATAGTTCTCAACTGAGTTTCAAACTTGGGAATTGCGTTCCATCTTGTCAACCATATCCAATGGTATATTCATGAACGATGGCAACCATACTGCATATTTGCCGTTGGATTTAACTTCATCGTCACTTGTCCTGACATGGATCACCAAGTCATATTTTCTGATGCAGTTCAATAAACATTGAATAGATTAAAACGCATTTAAAGTCAGGACAGTTGTAAGTTTAATATTTTTTATCTTGGAAATAGTTGTTTAGAAATCCAAGGCTTAGATGATATTAATAGACGATAGTAATTACTTTCAAAAATATTGTTCAAATTGTGTACATGGTCAACCCATTTTATTAGTTGAATGTCAAATATATATATATATATATATATTTTGCTCAAAGAATGTCAAATATTCTATGGTCATTAATATCTTGAATTCACCAAATAATTTGACAGTTGTTGAAGGTGTTCCCCAATTAGATAATGTTTAGCTGTCAGAAGAGAACTAAAATTGTGTGGCGCGTTTATTAAATGGGTTTGTCAATTTTTTCAGTAAGAGGTACAAGGAAATTCCTTACAATGTTACTCCAAGTATCCAAGTTAATTTAAACTTATGCCTATACTTTTAAAACCGTTCAAATAAAAATGGTTAAATTGAATAACCTTTATTCACTCTTGAATGATTTAATTAATAATTAACTTTCTATATACAAATTGTTCAGTCCAATCGATAAACTGTGAAAGGAATATATATTGACTTGGATAATATTTGGTTCAATAATAATAAGGAATAACGTAATCGATGGAAAATGAAAACGATTTCATTGACATAAAGATAAATAAGTTCACCAAATAAACAATATTATTTCATATTCTGGCTACAAAACACAAAATGATAATATGGAATAGTCCTCAACAAAAAAGAATCATTTCTCCTTCTTAATATTTTTCACTGATTTGCTCGTGCTGAATTTTGGTGTTGCCAGCTCAGAAAGTCCAATATCAACACAAAGTGAATCAATTCCATCAGTCACGATCTTTCTCTTCGAGTTAGAGTCGACAGGAGTTATCATTTCTGACAAACTGTGATCATCATCCTCAATGACATTAATTCCTGAGTCAGATCAAACGGATTCCCTTGATGCAGATGATTCCTATATAAAAAAAAAAAAAAAAAAAAAAGTATTTATCATGGGTAGTAATAAAAAAAATTTCAAAAAAAAATTAATTTTTTTGTTGTACCTCTACATGTGCAGGTTGATCCTACAAATAGAAAAATATAAATAATGAGAATGTAAACTAACAATCTCCATCCATTAAAAAAAAAGAAATAAAATTTGATATAGAAGTAAACTAACAATTTCCATCCATTAAAAAAACCAATCAAAATTTGTAGATGATAGATATACAGTGCATGAAAAAATAGTTACATGAAACAAAATCAAACATGTCAGGAAATAGTATTACATAACTGAACCACTATCAAGATAACACGATAACGACATTAGCATCAACCAGCATAGCATTAAAGGTAATCTGACAGTGACTCTTAGATGGGGGAATATCCCAGAAATTGTGCACGACTCTAACACATATGCTCTGATTGTTTCGTGTGCAATCTAGATTCAGAAAGGAAATTACTCTCGACGACGACATATCCCTCAGAGAAAATATGCGATGGTAATATTTGGAGTTTCTCAACTGAATCTTCAAAACTATGGAATGCACGTCTTAAATAGTAACATCTTACTTACATTAATCAACGGAAACATGCATTAATGACAATTACCGATTAGTTGGTTTTTCAATGTTAATAATGCATGGGGAAGACGATTGACATTGGAAGCAGCATATCAACAGAAAAATGCAAACAGATTTAAAGCGTTGAATTGATAATATAAAAAACGGTCCAATAGCTGATTGAATTTAAACGAAAATTCAAACTTAAACCTATATTGCATAGAAAACAAATCAGTTTCATTGGAACACTAAAACGATAATAAATGGATAACCATTAAAGGTATCAGCATTTACCCAAAGAAATTAATCCTTACGCTGACGTTTTACTTCTGCACATTCTAGTAGATGGTAACAAACAGGTAGGACCACATATTTGATGCCAAGTAATCACAGTTAGATTAATTAACCAATGGCGGTAATATACATGGACCAATAGCCGTTGAGCTACAACGTTTAGTAGTATATATTGATGATGATGGCAAAATAGGGGAGGGAACTAGTTTAATTGCTCTATTTTGAAGAACAGAGTTATATGAGAAACATGGGAATGCAGGTAAGAAAGCTAATTCAATGGTCATTATTTTACCTCATCATTAATACTATCAGTGGCGGAGTCACACTGGTACTTATTTGGGTAAGTGTAGACACAAAAATTTCAGAATATATATATTTTGAAGCAAGTTGTCTGAGTAGTGTAGTTGGTTATCACGCGACACATCTAGAGGTGCCCGATTCGAACCTCCTCTCTTCCTTTTTTTCATTGTTCTCTCAACCAACCCTCGCTGCTTCCTCAATTTGAGAGGGACTCCGACTCTAAACTCTGAAACCCTCAGATCCCTTAGTTTTTCATTGTCATTGTTCTCTCAACCATCGCTGCTCTCCAAATCTCTCTCAATTTGAGAGGGACTCAGACTCGAACTCGAAACCTTTGAAGATGACGAAGAAGAAAAAGAAAATGGGATTGGTGAGAGAGGAGACGTCGATGAAGTTGAAGTGGGTTTTGATGCAAAGGGGAAAGGGAAAGCATCGATCGTATCGGTCTCAAGAAAGTTTGCAAAGTTAGTGTTTTGTTGTATTTTCTTCTTTGCTTTCCTTTCTTTCCGTGTCATTATTTGTGAATCATATCATTCTTTTGAGGTGGTTGTGTTCGATTTTGGGGTTTTTATTGTTAATGGTGGTTTAGGTATGCAAGAAGCCAGGACATGAGGCGGGATTTAAGGGAGCAACTTATATCGATTGCCCAATGAAGCCTTGCTATGTGTGTAAAATGCTTGGTAACTGAAAAAGTTTCTATTTTTGCTGTTACTTTCATTCATTTCACCAGTAAATGTGTGACTACGAGTTTATTCTTGTTCTATTGGGGAAATGTTCATTCTTGCTTGATGCTTTTAACCTCGTATTATGTTAAATTGTACTTTTAAGGCCCTCTTTCTTCCTTAAAAGTAAGTTCAAGTAGGCAGGTGTCTTTAGGACCTTTACAATTTCATTGTCATTTTTGTGCTTCACGAATTTATTTGATGTGTTTCTTAATTGAAGGACACACTACATTTCTTTTTTACCCTTTTCTTTGTTTGTTACCTACTCTTCATAGTCTTTGACTGATTGGTGATGGCTGAAGTAGTAACCAAAATCTTAACTTAGCCCATTTTTATTTTTGGCTTCAAGGAAAAGATCTCTTGCTCGTGCATTTAGCATCATTTTGATTTCTTTCAGCCAAAAGTAACAGAGGTCAAATATGAGTCATTGATTGATAGGGGAATATATGGCAATAGATGAGAGAAAAATATGAAAGTAGATTGATTAATTGAATTTTGTTTGTCAATGTGTATTTAATCTTTCTACAGAAGAAAAATCTTACTTTTATATGTTTTGATTAGGGTCCAAGCAGTTGGAAAATGCTTTATGGCATGGATGTTAACTTGGAGAAAGGTCTTGCCCTTGTTGCTGATAACTTTGGCTTTCTACATTTGTAAGTAACTTATTAGATATCTTCATCCTGGCAAAGTAGTTGTTGGATGCAAAGCGATGCATACCGATACAAGCTGGTTTCACAATTATAAAGGTACAAATAAGAATGATAGTTTTTGAAAATGTGGGCCAACTTTTATACATTGTGTCCAATACTCAATGTTGTCAGAGCATTTGGTAGGGGCTGGCCTATCCTAGCAGAGAACTCTGTTAGTTTGGGCATTGTCTTTGAATTTTATGGGAAAAACTCAAGTTTGTTCTGCATAAGAGAATTGAAGAATGCAAGAATGATGAATAACTTTTGGAATTGTGATTTCTACTTGATAATGAAAAATTTAAAGGCTCTAATCTTCTTGCCATATATTAGTTGTATATGAAATTAGTTAGCTAAGAAATATTATATACTCTTGGTGCCATTTATAGGGTAGATGCTCGCACCAACCACAAGACCAGTGATGCAATTTTGATTCGTAAGAAAGGTACCAGAGTTTTCGGCCTTCATTGCAATCCAATACATCCTGATCTTCTCGAGTTGTGGAAATGATCATTTTGTGAGTTCACTTCCCTTTTCATTTTCATATTACTTGCTAGCGTACAAACATCTATAGGTATGCATTCATTTAATATGATGTTGGAATTTTTGCCACTTTTCTTGGTCAAAACAGAGATAGAAACATCTGTTTGATAGCTTTACCTTCATTATGATATTTATGTCTGGATATTTGCCTCTCTTCATTATAATATTTCAAGCTTTACCAGAGTTTTCGGCCTTGCTTGAGAAATTGGGTTCTGGGATTCTTGGTGCATGTTGATAAACTGGGGAGTAACTATATCAAGTAAATGAGCCCTAAAATATTTGATCTGATCTTTTACTCACTGGTTTGCAAGACGCCGGGAGTTCTTTTGTTTTCTAGATGGTTATTCGGGTATAATCAGATTATTAGAGATTTAATTCTCATAGGTATTTTGGTTTGGAAAATAAATATCTCATTCTTCTTTTGCTTGATTCGAAGTCCTAAGAAGAAATTTAATTCTTCTATCATAGACATTTTAAACTCACCTTGTATGATCTTAGAGAACTCTTGACACACTTAAGTTGAAGTTTTCTTTTCTTGTTTATATTCTTTTGTTTTTTAATACATTTAAAACTTTCCTTAAAAAAAATTTGGGGGCAGCACCCTCGAATCCCGCCCACTAATTGTACACATACAAATAAAAAATCCTGGCTCTGCTACTGAATACTACTACTATATATTATCTATAGGAACCACTTTAGCTAATTCAAGAGTTACAGGAAGAACATTATCAATGGTCAATATTTCTGTATGTTACCATAAAAGAAGCCTGGCTTTGTTGTTCATACTATTTCTTCAGGTTTCAACGTTGAGAACTTTGTGGGTATTATGCAATTAACAATTGTAATGGGGCAGAACTGAATTTCCTCCTCAATTGCTATTTTACTTCAGCAACAATAAGGACAACAAATTAAGGTATGATAGATTTAGCATTAATAGCATTAAAATAAGCTCAATTTATTGAGATCAGTTTTAAAAAAAAAAAAAATCGCACTTTATTTATTTATTTTTTTTTTTTTACATCACTATGTATTGAATAATTTGCCACTTACAAATTGTAGATGCTCATTTTAGTATATTCAGATAGTGACTTCCTAGCCAAAAAAAAAAAAAAAGATAGTGACTTAAAATTAATATGGTATTTTATTTTCATAACTCAATTCAAATGATGGATTTGTAGTGTTTGTGCTGAGTTGAACTAAGGGTTGGTAAGAAAGTAAGAAACTATAATGAATCATCTCTGTTCATATAGAGTAGTCTTGTAAATTTGAACTAAGAATGTTTTCTTACATTTTCTACTATTAACAAAGGCGGAACTTGGGGAAAAAATTTTGGAACCAAAAAAAAAAAAAAAAAATGGCAATCACTGAACAGCCATTGAAGTGGATAAGTGGTTTCATATTTTTCTTTCAATTTCAATGTATTGCAGAGAAATCATTAACACTCAATTCAATTCTTTTTAAAAAAAAAAAGTAGAGTTCATAGAAAGTGGGAATAAGATAACTCACATCATAAGCTTCAATGATTTGGTAAAACTGTACCCCACAATTGCTTTCTCTACAAACATCCGGATGAAAAACACAATTTAAAAGCAACCAATCAATGGTACTGGAAATTACAGATAAAAAACAGAGAGCAGTGGCCACAAATTATTTGTTTAATGGGTGCTTTGCTTAAGTAGTTCAGCGTACAATTGCAGTCACTCTATGATTACTTTCAAAACTAAAATCTTATGATATAAACAAAAGGCCTAAACTTTGGGGCAACAATTACAGTAGATAACGATCAAGGATCAAACCTGCAAAGCAAGTTGTCTAAAAGCTTTCTTAACTTCAGATTCAAAGGTGCCAGGCTGGATTCTTAAGATCTTATAATGATCCTATACAAAAGAAGAAGAACAGATGGGGAGACGGAGAGACTTTTTTTTTGCTCGAAGACGGAGAGACTGAGAGAAAAAGAAGAAGAACTATAAACCGTGAGATAAGGAGAAATTGGGAGGTGATAGAGACTGAAAGCTGAAGGAAATTTTGGGGGCATTGAAAAGATATGTTTGTCTTGGATCCAAAAAATTTCAAAATTGAAAAAATTTCCACTGTTATGAATATATTTATTATGTGGATATCCATTGCATAGTAACCCTTGAAGGTCTATAAATAGAGGTCTTCTGTAAACATTCAGGATACACTTGAAATGAGAATTCCTCCATCTCTCTAGAATTTCTCTCTGACTTCTCTCTACTTTTCTTTACATATTCTTCAGTTTCATAACACATAACACGTTATCAGCACGAGGCTCTAACCAATTGAGCTTTGTGTTGTTCATCATCACCATCGTCTTTCTCTCTCGCTCACAATGCAGGATAGGAGGTGTTTTCAGCATGAGGATCTAGTTAAGCTGAGCCTTTCTCTGCTCGTTAATCATCACCGTCGTTCACCTTCCATGGTAGAAGAAGTGGATTTTCAAATCTCTCAAAAGGAGGCGTTTCAAGGCGAGAAATTGATTTACGATCGGTGGTTGTGTGATATCTCTTCATTCGGGTATGTTTTCTATTAAGTTTTGATTGTTGGTTTTAGAAAAAGGATGCCTGTGAGTGAGGGGAGGAAGAAGGTCGATTTTTGGTTCAGGCGAGACGAGGAAGAAGAAGAAGAGAGAGGGGAAAAAAAGGGAAAAAAAGAAAGGAAGGAGTCACGGGCGAGGAAAAAAAAAATTTCTTGTGGGCTCCACATGTTTTTATTATTTTATAATTATTATTACTATTTAAATAGTAATTACTATTTATATTATATTATTAAATATATATTATTTAAATAAGTTACTATTTGCACAGTAACTGTCGGTGGAAAAAAAATTAGTTGCGATTGCACAACAATTGCACAATGATTATGCAATGTTTTTACTATTTACATTGCACATTGATGGCATGATGATTGCGCAATATATATTAATCTTTTTCTTTTTATTGTTTTAATTTGAGATATTTTATTTTTATTGTTGCTAACATATTTATGTTTCAGCATTTAATTGTTGCTAACATATTTAAGCTTCAGCATTTACTTTTGTTTGCTAACATATTTATGATTGAGCATTTATGTTTCAGTATTTATTTTTAAGTATTTATCTTTATATTAGCATTTATTTATAATTATGCATTTATTTATATTTTGTGTTCGACTCCTACTTGGGGTTTCACCTAAGTCTAGATTTAATTTTATTATTATTATTAATATTTTTCTTGTTATATGATCGGACGTCATATATAATGACGAAAACCTTTGTTTATCCCGAAGATAAAATGTGGAAGCCATATTGATTTAATTTCTCTTGAAGAGAAAAATGACATGGTGATATATGACAAAAGTTGGTCGAAAGCCAAGAGAAGGCATAAATTGACTAGATGTCAAAAGAGGCATATATTGGCAAGAAGCCAAGAGGAGGCACAATAGTGCTGAAGTCAAATGATAATTTGGCCTAATGCTAAGAGATAAATTGGCACTGAAGCCAAAATACAAATTTGCCTGAAATTATGACACAAGGCATGATCCATGATTTTTGTATGACCTGTTGTATAAAGGTCTCAAAATTGAATATTTGTCATTGAAATATTCTTTTGTTCTTTAGAACAAATTAATGGGATTGTATGACTACCAGAAGATGGCTTCTAAAAGTTTATTATAAATGGGAATATTCACTTTGCTCCAGTAGTAGCAATATTGTGAAGGAATCAAGAAATATTTTGAATTAATTTCTTGTCTTTATATGATTAAACAAAACAATGAGTTTTTGTTTTAAGGATCATGAATTTCCTCCAACAGAATTAACTACATTCCCGAGAAGTGAATGTAGTAATGAATGAATCTAATTGTGATTATGGACATATGTGTAAATTTTTTTACATATGGACTTGGTTTTATTTATCTTTGCTATTCTCATTTGGAAGTGAAGAAAGATCATTGATAAGAATCACCAAAAGGAAATTAGTGGGTATAATAAACATGATAAAAATTCATGTTATTGTTATGGTGGCAAGGGTCATTAGTTTTGTATTTATTATATGTCATGAAATATTTGTTAAAGGTCAAATATTGATATAAACTATCTTATATAATAAGTATTATATGTAAATCAGCCTCAAAATCAAATTCAACAGTAGGAGGCGGTGATTTTCGGAAGTATTGACTATTTTGGAGTTTTAATATTTCGGGGTATTATTTTGTAATTTATTAAAATATCATTTATGAATTTTGGGGTCAAGTTATGTAATTTTCCCCGAACCATTTTCAAACCTCCCACATGAAGGCGGCTGAACGAGGAGAAAAATTTGGCCGCGGGTCCCACGTATTTTATTTATTTTATTATTATGCATAGTAAATACTATTCAAAAAAAAATCTGAAAAAATGAATGTTGATATTTTATTGAATGGCGAGTGGCCATGCTATTTTTATTTTATGGACAAAATTTTATCATTTTCTTTATTGCCATAAATTTATTATTTGATATTAAGAAGTTTATTGATTTTATAATTGTTCTTTTGTAAAAGAAAAATATTGGTTTAAAGAAATGGCATGGCAAGAAAATTTTATAAATTATAAAAGACCCTGAAGGTATATGTATCAAATATTAAATTATACAAAATGTTTTAAGTTATTGTCCCTAAAGACAAATAACTTGTATAGAAATTATGCCACATATGAATAATAATTCTAAAGGCTAATAGTCTTGGAGACTAATTAACATAGTTTGCCCATTTAATTTGAAAGACTACTATATTCGGTAGTATAAATTTGAAGCTCTGGAAGAGCTATATGGGAGTATAAATTTGATTTAAGGCTCCAGAAGAGCTAATATTTTGTTACCTGAAGGGACAAAATTATGCTTTAATTATGCATTTATTCTACCAAGTACAAAAGAAAATTGTTGAGTTTCAAAAGATATATGCAGAAATGGATATTATATAGAAAAGTATTGAACCACGTACAATTGTAAACCAAAAGTTTACAAATAATTATGCAATGTTTGTAAATGTAAACTAGAAGTTTACAGTATGACCATTTAGGTCATATGTGGTCAATAAAGATATGAAAAATAATTGAGAATTCATATCTTGATGTGTAAACAAATATTACAATTCCATGATCAAGAAAAATAGAAAGCGAGTCTTCATTTTTCTAGAGCATATACAAGGAGGAAATATTTGAGATATTTTCCATTAGGTGTGCGAAGTGCTGTAGCACTATTATAATGCACTAATTTAATCCTCAAAAGGAGGATAAGAATATATGATGGGTGTAAATTTCCTTTAATAATAAATTAAAGGATTTGAAAGTGAAAACCCAGATAACCCATATTTGGAATGAAATCCATGAATGTATGTGAAGTATTTTTAAAGGACTCACACTTGAGGGGGAGATTTCTATAATACAAGTGTGAGTGAAATTTTGAAGAGTTATATACTTCCTACATTAAGCCTCTTTTATGAAGAACAAAGTCCTTGAATTTTAAGGGGAAAATTTGTCTCACACTTGAGGGGGAGATTTCTTAGAATACAAGTGTGAGCTAATTTATGAGGTGTCATACTTATATACTTCACATACATTGACAAATATGATCTCCCAAAAATGGATGTCAAATTATGATTTGAATCATAATGTTACAGTAAACCAGAAGTTTAATGAGTTGTGATATATGTTACAGTAAACGAGAAGTTTACTAATCCAAACAAATTTATTGTTGGCGTGACTTGTTTGATCATCCAAGTCATATATAATACAAATTAGATTATGTATTGACATCCATTGAAGAATCAGAAAATTTTTCTTGAACAGCTGCTTGTTCTCAGATAGAAATGACTATGAGAATGTCATAGGTCATGATTGGTAATGGATCTCTGGAAACATATCAAACAGATTTATATGAGCCCATTAAAATAGCATGTAAACCATATAATGGTATGAGAAATTTGAAAGATGCATCTGGTTACATGTGAGATTATTGTGAGAGTTTGTAAGAATGCAACATGAAGTTTGCAAAAATGATTGCAACATGAAGTTTGCAATAGTGTTTGATGTTTGAATAAATTAAGTGCGCAATTTTCCAGATTATATGATCCAAGAATCATAATTAAAGCCTCCATAAATAAGCTGGATGAATGCTTATGAGAACAAAATTTTATATTGGTATATTTGATATTATATAGCGAGCATTTATATAAAGCCAACTAAATTCTTCCCATAAAATTGGCTTTTGGTCAGAAGCTTAAAAATTCCATCTTAAAACGGTTGAATGTGCAATGATTATAAATCCAACATAATGCACATAGATGGATATAGAAAGAAATTTGAGATAAATGTTGTATAAGTACCTTCTTTTTCTTGTTTGTCTCTATACGAAACAGAAAGATGTTTCTAAAGGAAACAAATGGATTTAGGAGACTTATACTACATGATTAGTCAATTGTCGTTTGACATTGTTTTCTTACCATGAGGGGGGGAAATTGAAAAGCTGGAAAAGTGAATACATGAAATGCATTATTATAGTAAAGTATATATCCTCGAATAAAGAAGGATGAACCAGAAGTTCATCATGTTATGCATTCATGATATGTTTGCCAGATAGAATTAATGACCTAAATGAGATTTATTAAATCTCATACTCCTGCTAAAGAGGTTCCAATCAGTATAAATATGAATATGACATGCCCGAAGCATGAGAAACTATTCGGTTCCAAATATAAATATTATGGATAAATTGGAGCAACAATTAAGATGATCATATTAAGGAGGTAGATACTCCAGAAGAGTATCGAGACATAACTAATTGCAAAAACCTCAAGAGACGTTCAGGTACCTGAATAATATTTTTGATAAGTTATGTCGAATTGGAAAAATGGAATCGAAAAGATGAAATTGTCGACAACAATTTTGAAAATGATATCACGTGATCAAATGAGGATATTATATAAAGATATGTCACAAGAAGTTGACATAAAACATGATTGGCCAAGAGGATAAGTGAAACTGAAAAGATGCCAATATAATCATATTATGACAATTATGGACCCGAAGTCTAAATTGGAAAATGTGAATGTTTATGTGAAAATAAAGATTTTCACAAAGTCTAATATGATTATGATGTAATATATGATTTTGTGGTGGATACAATAATTTTGTATATTGTAAATCTGGTAGTTTATGAAAGAAAAATTATGCGTCTATTAGATATTATTATAAAGCCTATGCATTTGGCTCACTAAATTATGAAGATTGTAGAAGAATCTTCAAAGGATCCAAAAATGCTAGTAGCACATGTCCAAAAGGACTTAAGGTGCCAGGAGCACATGTCTAGAAGGACTTAATGTACGAGAAGCACATGTCCACGAAGGACTTAAGGTGCCGAAGCACCAAAAGATTTATTGTGCACGAAACACGAGTCCTCGAAAGGGCTTACGATGTTAAATACATCTAATTCAAGATGTTTGAGAATAATAATCAATTAAAGGGGAAGAAGTCTATGTACGAATTGAAACAATCAGGGCACAATGAGGCACAGAGGTATAATATTCTCAAGAAATATGTTGAAAGAAGGGTATAAAGAAAGTGAATCAATATACTCATACATCTATATGAAAAGACCTAGAAGTGAATGTTATAATTGCAGTTTATGTTGATAATATCAACATCATTGAAACTCTTGAAGAGTTTCAAAACAACAATTAATTGTTTAAAGAAAAATTTGAAATAAAGGACTTCAGAAGAATGATTTTCTGTATTGAATTACAGATTTAGTACATAAAAAATCAGATCTTTTGTTTATACAAAGAAGGTCCTAGATCGATTTTATATGGATAAGTCATATCCATTATGTACTAAAATTATTATAAAGTATTTGCAGGTGGATAAAGAACAATTTCGACATCAAGCAAAGAAGTTGAAGAAGGGCACTAATGTATCATGCTTATTAGCATGAGATAATTCTTCACCAACACAAAGACAGTGGAAGCAATGTAGTCATCAGGGTTGAGTAAATCTGATATAATTTAGAAAGCCAATTTGATGTACTGTTGTACTCTTTTTCCTTATCTAGGTTTTGTCATTGGGTTTTCCTAGAAAGGTTTTTAAAGAAAAGCATTAGAAAATCTGATGTAATTAAGAGGGGGAGTTGATACACGTTGTACTCTTTTTCCCTTATCTAGGTTTTGTCCCACTGGGTTTTCCTAGAAAGGTTTTTAATGAGTCAACATTAGAAAGTGTATCAATGGATGATGTACTCTTTTCTTTGGCTAGGTTTTATCCCACTGGGTTTTCCTAGCTAAAGTTTTTAATGAGGCACATTCATAATGGACATCCAAGGGGGAGTGTTATGAATATATTTATTATGTGGATATCCATTGCATAGTAACCCTTGAAGGTCTATAAATAGAGGTCTTCTGTAAAAATTCACAATACACTTGAAATGAGAATTCCTCCATCTCTTTAGAATTTCTCTCTGACTTCTCTCTACTTTTCTTTAAATATTCTTCAGTTTCATAACATCCACTAAATTTTAAACATTTTTTTTCTTGGGGGGTTGAAAAGATCCGCCCTTGACTATTAATATATTCTTTACCGACTTCTTTTTTTGCTCGGTTCTTTACCGACTTCTACTGATATACAATTTGTACTTGAAGATTTTTGTGACGTAAATGCCTTCCAAATTTTTGTGTTTCAAGGTAAATGAGAAAATTTGGTTTAGTGAGTCTCATTGTTTAATTTACTAATTCCCATGAATTAAGAATCAAATCTCTTAACGTTAGCCTATTGGTTATTAATTTTGATGATAACAAATTACCTTAAATTATTTCAAATAATAATTGATTTGTTTTTGAAAATGAATCCTGATTAATTTAGTGTCTTTATTGCAGAATCAAGGACCAAATGACGTATGTTGAGGAATATTGATTTGCAAAATCAAGGAGGAGGTTTTCATCAATGTTCATTTTAGCTTAATTGTGTGCTTGCTCAATGTCATTGCTGAAATTTTAGTATTTGAGTGCTTAGAGCGTTCTTACTACCTAGCCATTTAGGAGCAATATATATTGCTAAAATACTTTTTACATACATGTTGTATTAGTTTGGGGTGAACTGTCTAAAATTCTAGGTAGTAATTATGAGTAGGTTGTGCAAAAACTTAGACTTGTAACTTGTTAGATTTGTAGAGAGCTTATTGTAGAACTAATAGGGATTGTAATTGAATTCTTATTGGAGCCATCAGCAGGAATATATTTCGTGCTTGTTCCCCCAAATAAGAATATAATATATATTCCACCTTCATCTATGCTTTTTTTCCTGTTTGAAAATTAACAACCAATGAGGAATATCAGCCTGAGGCAGTGATTGGTGCTCTCTAACATGTTTGGAGTTTGTTTTGTATTTAACTAATTTAAAATGAATTTAATACAAACAGCTTTTAGAAAATATTTATCAAATTGGTTTAAGCTATTTTGATGGAAGACAAACTTAATGTATATATAATTTTTTACTAAACTCTAATTTTAATATGATATTAAGAGCTATTATAAGACACGATATAAGACGTCCCAAATCAACTAATTGAAAAATTAAGGATAAAATATATGTTTAGTTCTTTAAGTTTGTATGGAGATTCAATTTAGTCCTTTAAGTTTATAAAGTATATTTTTAATTCTTTTCTATTGATAACATTAACTCTTACTAACAGAAAATGTTGATTCAGCATTAACCAACGTTCTGAAACCCGGACCGACCGGTTCAGACCGAAAAGTGAACCGTAGGAAGACCGATCGAGTGAGGTAAGAAACCGGGGTCGAACCGGCCGAGTTGGCCGAAGCTGGAGTAAAAAAGATTTATTTAAAAAAAAATCAACCGCCGGATGGAGAAGAAGAAGGTAAAGGTCCAAAGATAGCGAATACAGTGAGAAAGATCTAAAGATCGTGAGAGAGAGATCTGAAAACTGAAGTTTGAAGAGGGTGTGAGAGAGAGATCTGAAGTGTACCCCTAAACTCTGTGTCTCCGTTGAACAAAAAGAGGCGTATGGTGCAGCAGCCATGGCAGAGACAAACCCCATGGGAGGTAGCAAGATTGCGATGAGTATTTCACAACAGATATCACTATGCATCTCCACCATTTCAGCTTAAACTCGACGGCAGTGTGAGGGAAGCTTTGTTGATGACGAATTGACGATATTGAGAGAGAGAAAAAAATCAACAAATGCATGGCCTGGAAGTAAATAAGTGGCTGACACACTCTTTTTCAAATGCCAAATGAATTTTTTTTTACATTAAAATAAGGGGATGATGTAGCAAGTCATGTCTCATCAAACTGATGCATGCTCAGAGGGTAGGTAAAGCTAAGTGGCTGACATTTTTTTAATTCTTTTTTAAACATGGAAAATATAGAGAGTGAAGAGAAAAAAAATCAGTTTCTCACCGGTTTGGTCCGGTTTAATTCCGATTTGACTCCGGTCTAACCCATTGACCCTTGACCCAATAGCTCGACCGGTTTAGTGACTGATCCGGGTTTAAGAACCTTGGCATTAACTCAACAATTAAATATTGACAAAAGATTTTATTTTCTTAATATAATAATTTTTGTATTTAATTTTAATATTAAAATAATAAACTAAAGCCAAAAACTGAAAATGCCTCCTCCTCTCCCACTATTTTCATTCTTCTTTCACTCATCAATCCGAATATTGCCAACCTCAAAACCCCAAAACAATTTGGAAGTGATATCCTTTCAAAATCCACAGCAATCCTACATCAACTAATTAAAAATATGGGTTAAATACCTAATTTGTCCGGAAGTTTTGCTAAGAGGGCGCTCGGCACCGGAATTTTTTGGTACCAAATTTGCCCGGAAGTATTAAAAAGGTATCAAATTTACCCAAAAGTGACGGAAGTCCACATAGATCGTTAAAATATGAGGTGACATGCCACCTCATCAATCAAAAAGTATCATTTTTGCCACGAAAGTTTTCATTAAGGAGCAATTTTGCCGGAAGTTTTCAATAAGGAGCAATTTTGCCCCGGAAGTTTACAAAAGTAGCAATTTTTCCCTTCTTTCTCCCAATATTAAATTTGACTATTAAATCAGTCAAAGACCACACATGTCATGCCTTGAAAAGGTTGAACTTGGAGTCGAGAAGGTTATCCTTGACATGTCGAGCTCAAGGCGGCCATAATTTATGAAGTCGAACTGGTCACAGGGACTGAAAGGTCTGTCGTAAAACCCAGAGGAAGCATTACTTATGATCTAAGCAAATGAAACGCAAAACGAGAAATGAATTGTTCCAAAAATTGGTTCAATAAAACAAATCAATAGTGATAATATTTACGTTTGTATAGACTGATCATTTGCTTAGATCATAAGTGATGCTTCCTGTGACCAGTTCGGCTTCACAAATTTTGGCTGCCTTGAGCTCAACATCTCAAGGATCTCATTCTCTGACTCCAAGTTCAACCTTTTCAAGGCATGACATGTGTGGTCTTTGACTGATTTAATAGTCAAATTTAATATTGGGAGAAAGAATGACAAAATTGCTACTTTTGTAAACTTCTGGGGCAAAATTGCTCCTCAATGAAAACTTCCAGAGCAAAATTGCTCCTCAATGAAAACTTCCAGGGTAAAAATGATACTTAACTCTTATTGAGTTGATGAGTGGCATGCCACGTGTACACTTAGTTAAACTTAACGGTTAAAATTAACGAAGGGCAAATTTGCTACCTTTTTCATACTTTCGGGGTAAATTTGGTACCTTTTTCATACTTCCAGGGCAAATTTGGTACCAAAAAACTTCTGGTGTTGAGCGCCCCCTTAGCAAAACTTCCAAGGTAAATTAGGCATTTAACCCTAAAAATATTGCCAACCATATTTCCTTAATCTATCTAAATTAGCCAACTAGCTCTTAAATCAAGGATCGGAGGTAGTATTAGCCTACGTTAGGGAATGCGGGGATTGGTGATTTCTAACTTTGTTTGGAGTTTGTCAGTATTAGAATAAAATGTATTTAAGGTCAATTACCAAGAAAAATTAATTTAAGGTATATATAGCTTTGAATAAAGTCTTATCGAATTGGTTTAAACTATTTTGATTGAACACAAATTTAACATATATCTAATTTATTACTAAATGCTAATTTTTAATATGGTATTAAGAGCTATTTCAAGAAACGATATAAGAATATAGTCCCGGATCAACTTATTTTTTTTTCCGAACCCAGATCAACTAATTCAAAAATGAATTAAGAATATATAGTCCAAATTCCTTCAAATTAGCTTAAGTTATTTTGATGGAAGACAAGGAAAATTTTAAGGAGAATGACTCAAAAGGATCATGAAAGGAAATTAATTATTATCAAGAACCAGGAATTTCATCAAAAATAAAAACGAAAAAAATACTTTTGGAAAAAGGATGGTTGTTGGGTAGTGTATTTCATGAAAGAAAAATGAAGTTATTTTAAATGCCCTACCATAATGATGTTAGTTCTCTATATGTGTTTTGATGATGATTAACCTTTGGAAACAAAGTATGTACAATGATCTAGGCAAATTGATTTAAACTCAGTCGAAACTGTGGATTTTATCAATAAAATCTTTTGCTATCAGATTGGCTCGAGCCAATGCTTAAAGACTCGAGTCAATCCCTTTCCATCTATTGCCAAAATGACATATTGACTCAAGCCACCGAGAAGTCTGCCTCAAGTTTGTGACTAGACTCGAGCTCGAATATCTAAAACTTGAGCCAATTGTTGTCGAACTTAAAAAAATTTCAAAATTACAGTTCACTTGCCTTGAGCCAGTGTGTCTTGACTGTAGCCAGAATCTTGACCGTTATATGTAAAAATCAAGATTGACTCGAGCCTCCACTTAATGACTCAAGCTAGAGGCTTGTCTTTCGAGCTTTCAAATATTTTCTCGCGATTGACTCGAGCCTATTTTCTTGCCTCTAGTCTAGAGGTTGCTCAAGCCACGGAAAGTTGCCTTGAGTTAAATGTCTTCAGAGTTTTTTGAATGTTCATTTAATTTAGTCTTGAGCCATGTTTATTTAACTTGATCCTACGCCCAGACTCGAGCCAAGGTTTTTAATACCTCGAGTCAGACAGTGTTGAGTTGATCTTGTCTCTCTACTTTGAACGATGAATTGACTCAAGCCAATGTTCATTTGACTCGAGCCAATGTGTCTCTGTTTGTGAAAAACCTTAACAATATTCTTTGAATGTCTAAGTGTGTTTCAGATTCTTCATATCATCTATCATTAATGTTCTTAACTGCATTTAATCAGTTTGTTAATAAGTTTCAGATGATTAGAATGCAGATTAACATTGTTTTTGAATAAAGTAATCCGACGTGTCGAGAGAGCATTCAATGCGCGTACCTATTTGAGACACTCAACCGACAGACATACATCTATGCTTTTGAAAGACGTTTTGGGCAAGATTACTTCATTCCTTTTGCTATGCACTCCAACAGTCATAATAGTAGGGACAAAAGAATTAAAGAATGTTGAAGACGGCGGTTACAGAGTTCGACGCTTCATCTCTCTAACGGACTTTTTGAAGAGTCTCAACGGAATTATTTCAAGCTTCAACGGTCATAAATGCCAACAAGTATAAATACCGAAGCATTGAATTCTCCAACTACCGAAACGTTGTGCAATCAATTCGACTCAACTACATTTTATTGTTTCATTTACTGAGCTAAATATCTTTAGATATTTTCATTGTACTTTAGTGTTTATTATTTATCTACTCAGTGAGGAGTTAAACTCTATTCAATTGTTTGTTTATCAATTAAATCTTAAGGTTGTGGAACCTTAAGTGTGGGTGTACGGTTACAACTTGTAAGGGGAAGTGAATCCTAGAGTGAGTGGATTACTTCAAGTACAGAGTGTGTAATTGTATTTGTGTTTAAAAGATAGTGGAAATCCCAGAGAGTTTCTGGGGACTGGATGTAGGTCAAGAGTTGGACCGAACCAGTATAATCTCTTGTGTTCATTGTTCTTCTCTCTGTCTCTGGTTTTCGTTCTTGAGTTTTTAGAAAAAGATTTTTTATAATCACCTATTCACCCCCTTAGGTGATATTCCACCTTCAAATGAAAAATACTTGTCCTTCTCATCTTCCTTGCATTTATCCTCTCTTGTCCAGTTGATTGTTTGTTCTCTTTCTTTCCACGCCCCAAAACAGTTCTAATCCAACAACAGGATCATGACTTGTTTAATTTACAAATGCATTTAAATATAATAAAGGAAATTCTATTCCAATAAAACTGAGAAAGTAGGATTTTTTTTTTTTTTTTTTTTTTGGCTCGGAAGAGAAAGTAGGATTAACGTAAACACACACCCACACATATTCCACAACTTGAGAAACTAGTGTGCTCTCTGTTTTAATTACAACATTAATTGAATCAGAGCTTCAAGCCACCATATTTCTTTAAAGTTTCCACATTCCCTCTAGGACTATATTTTTAAGGGACGCAAAATAATTTAGGGTATCAAATATTGAAAATAACAATTAAAAATATATATCAGATAATAAGCGATTGTTTCATTGCGTTGACTCTTCTTCCACGAAAGAACAGATGTTGCAGTGCACTCCTACCATATTGAAAATACACTTCCTTCTTGTCTTCCTTGCAATTTGACTAGTACTTTTTTAAAAATAGATGTTGCTATTTTTCTTCCTTTTCAGTGACTTGATCTAAAATTTCAAAAGCAAAATGTTATTGGCTTCTAATAAGCATGATCGGAATCTAAAGGGTAACTTTGTCAATTTTGCTAGGTATTTCACATGGAATTCAACTTTCAAGATGTGCATTGGAGCAAAACAATTGAACTCTCAATTAAATTATTTTTTTCCTATGCAATTTTATTATTAAAAAAAGTCATTTGTATTTCCTAGATTATTAGGAGGATTTGATGTATCTTTTAGATATTTCTAATTATCCCAAGAATCTTTTAAATTTACTAGTACTTATCTTTTTTGGATATTATTCTAGATATATGATTTGTCAAATAGGGATTTCAAGGATATTATTTAATGTCTTTGATTTAATTATTCTTATATGGTATCTTATCCTCAATATCTTAAAATATCTTTTGTCTTTTTAATCTTTGAGTCGTATTAAGGTTTAGAAAGTTTCTCTATTTAAGGGTTGAGATGTACTCAGTTATTTTCAGATTTTGGAATAAGAATTTATTTTGTAAGTAGAAGAGTTACTTGTGAGATTGTATTCAGGATACATTTTGGTGAGGTTTTAATACGTGGTCCACAATATAAAGTGGTGGAGTCAAGGTAGTTAAAATCGAGATTTTACGTAAAATTGGAAGAGGGATAAAAAAATCGTAACGTAAAAAAATCCTAAAAAATTGTAAAAACATAAAAGTGTTTGGAAAATTAGTAAAATCGTTTTAATGAAAAAAAATCGTAAAAACACAGTGATAAATATAGATTTTAACTACCATGGGCGGAGCCATACAACTGGGTCTTATACTCCATCTAAATTTATTTATAAGAGACTCTCTCTCTTTTTAATATGACCTTATTTAGTTATTTGTGATGAGTAATTAAGAGAAAAAATAAAATAAATATATTAGATATTACTAACTTTTAATTAATACAATATAACATTAATGATGGAAAAAAATAAAAATAAAAAATCATTACATGATCGGAGATATTTATCGAACTCTTATAAAAAAAATACCAACATAATTTAAATTTTGAATTTTTATATAAAAAAAAGTGGAGTAATTTATAAATCCCACCTAAAAGTCTAAAACTACACCTATTAGGTCTAAGGTCATTCAAGATGCCTTGTCCTTTTTTAAAAAAAAAAAACACACAAAAAATGAAAAAAAAAAGGCGAGTTAAGAGTTAAAAGTGAAAACATTAAGCCCACCTAAAAGTCTAAAATTATACCTACTTAAGCAAAATGGGCCCCCATTAACACCCACTTTTTTTTTTTTTTTGGATACAATACGTGGGGGGAGCGGGGTCGAGCCGTACAAGGGGTGGCCAAGCTAAAAATCTAAAATTAAAGGCTAATGCCTAGTCAACAAATGAAAAACCAGTAAAGTAAAATGTATAAGATGAATTAAGCAAAATGTATAGGAAGGTATGGTCTGAGATCCTTGATCCGAGTCATTTGGTTGAATTTTTCAGTTTGCCTTTGACGGAATGGGGAAGTTTTAATGCTCAATAACCTAGGTAAGAGTCTTTGTGGTGAATGGTCGAAGATTTGGGAGGTTGCCATATGGAGACTTTGGCTTTGGAGGAATGAAATGATTTTTTATGATGATTTTGTTAAACCACATAGGCCAGCGGAAATAATTCTACAGTCCTGGAAGAGTTTTGTTATAGTTCAAGAGGATCAGTGTATCCATCCTCGGACCCGTGAAACTCTAGTTAACTGGAAGCCACCGATCTCTGGCAGGGCAAAATTGAATGTTGATGGTGCGGTTATGAGAATATCCGGAAGGCGGTCGGAGGTGTTCTTCGAGATCATTCAGGTGGTTGGATGGCTGGTTTCTCTCATTCGCTAGGTGCATGGGATGTGTTTGAGGCGGATGAATGGGCCATTTTGAAGGGTTTAACCATTGCGTGGGATCTGGGTGTGCGATGCCTAACAGTTGAATCTGATGCCAAAGATCTTATTGAGCTGTTAAATTGCAACCCCCGGGCTCGAAGTCTTGTTACTTCTTGGAAGATTCGGGAGCTTCGAGGGAGAGATTGGGATGTTGATTTCATATTCAGTCCTAGAAAAGCTAATCGGGTGGCGGATATTCTCGCTAAAGAAGGAATCTCCTACTCTAAATTCTGGGATTTGTGTCCAGAGTTTTTATCATCGTTAGTGTTACATGAGAGCCTGGGATTAAATTTCCCTGTGTAATTTTCCTTGTTTCTGTTTTCACACTTAAGTGTGCTTCTTCAGTATCAAAAAAAAAAACTTATAAAAAACACTAGGCTCCTCTTAACACCCCAAAAGGGCCCCATTATTTGGTAAGCTATAAAGTTTATTCTAGATCTGCGATGGAATCGATCCTATGTAAAGCATGGAACCTTCAATCAGGCTTCGAGGTCACCGAAATTACTGGCAATGCTTTTCTTTTCAAATTCAAGTGTGTGGAGGATTACATCAGAATCCTTCGTGGTCGACCATGGTCCATCAATGGAACCTTGCTAAATTTGCAGGAGAGATCGAAGTATAAGGCGTACGATGAGTTTGATTTCAGTCGTTGCCCGATTTGGATTCAGATACACAATGTTCTGCTTGAAGCCTTATGCGGCGAATGCGGTCACAATTGGAGGTCATGTTGGTGAGGTCTTTCTTTGGTGAGGATCCTTTCTATCATGGAGGTATCTTCGGAATTTTTGCGGGCTAGAATAATGATAGATCTGCGGAAGCCTTTGCCCTATGGCTTCTGGTTGCCCAGACCTGATGGTAGAAAAACCTGGATAGCAATTAAATATGAGAAACTACAAACATTTTGTTATAAATGTGGTAAGATAGGACATGATAACCATGTTTGCCATTCGGAGAAATTGATGTCCTGCTATAAACCTGAAGAACCACGCTATGGTGCTTGGCTTTCGACAACTGTCTGTCGTAGTTAGGATGAGACATTGGTGGTTCTGAACATGAATGAAGCAGAAGCGTTGTATGTTAAGAGTAAAAAAGAGGAAGCTGAGAAGAGGAATAAGGATGAAGGAGGTGAAAACCAGTAGCGAAGACTTAGTTGCGGAGGATGATTTGTTCTACATCAAAGTTGACAAACCTGTGTCTGAAGCTCAAAGAAGGGGCAAGGATGAGGTTAGAATGGCGAAGGAGAGAACAACTAAAGAGATTCCAAAGGCAGAAGTAACCGCATTGACATCCATCTCTAGGAAACCCACTGTACAAGGTTCAGGTGGTGAGACACGTCATGATCCATCTAGTGTGGATGATATTGGGGCCAATAGTACACCTGAGGGGAGCGTTGTGGCAAATTCTGAGCTGGTGGCTGATTCTAATACGATGGTAGATCCTGATGTGGCAAACTCAATGGCCTTAGTTTTGTATAACGGATGTGTGATGAAAGAGGTACTTAATGGGATAAATAGCCTAGGCTTGAAAAGGGAGGCAGCAAAGGATTGGGAATCCGGTGAGCCAAAATGAAGGAAGTGTGAAGATAAGAGCTCCAGCCCGCTGAATGACATTTCCAGTTATGCAAATAATTTGAGAAGAGTCAAGGCAAGGATAAGGAGAAGCGGCAGGAAGAGAGATGCAGAGATGAAGGAGAATATTCCAATGGATGGAGAAATGCAGGATAAAGAGATGGAAGAACCTGAAGGGTATGACTTTGTTTTTAGAGCGAAAAGTGGCAAGAGGAAGGAGGTGTCTGCTGTTGGTGTTGGTGGCTGGCCAGAAACAGCCACCAAGGCGCCATGAAGATCCTTTCCTGGAACTGTCAAGGCCTAGGGAGAGCCTTGACAGCGAGAAACCTGAAGGATGATGTAAGAAGAAACAATCCTTCTATAATCTTCCTAATGGAGACAAAAATTAAGTCTGCAAGAATAAGGAGAATAAGAAACATGTGTAGTTTCAATCACGATTTGTACGTTGAACCTGAAGGGTTGGCTGGTGGATTGGCATTATGGTGGAAGGAAGGCATTTCCTTGACTATTTTATACAAGTCCATGAATATTATACATACAGTAATTCAATCAGCAGGCCTTAAGGTCCCCAAATATGCAACTTTTTTCTATGGGCCGCCCAAGGAAAGGGAGAGAAGGGTGGTCTGGGATGTGGTTAGAAGCCTTTCAAACAGTGTGCATGATGCTTGGCTACTAGTGGGTGACTTTATCGACTTGTTGTCTCAATCTGAAAAGGAGGGTGGGAGCCCGAGGTCTTTGAGAAAAATCATCAATTTTCAGAGATTATTATCAGATTGCCATGTGATGGACTTGGAATTCAAAGGTGCAAGGTTCACTTGGTGCAACAAGAGATTAGGAACCACAATAAGGGAACGACTGGATCGAGCACTTGGAAATGTGGAGTTTCGTGAGGAATTTGATCATGCTATGGTCTTCCATATAGACCCTATTGGATCTGATCACCACATTTTGGTGATTGACTGCTGCTTCCTTGAGATAAAAACTCCAAGCTCTTTTAAATTTGAAGCTAACTGGATACAACATAAGGATTTCCTGGAAATTGTGAAGGAAGGGTGGAATATGGTGGAGGGAATTGCTGAAAATAGGTTGACAGATTTGGTTAGATGCCTAGAGGCTTGCAAAAGGAAGCTGGTGACATGGAGCAAAAGAGCCTTTCCTAATTTCAAGAGGTTCATCGAACAGCTGAAACGTAAGCTTAACCGCTATCATATCAGCATTCTGACTGAACAGGTAGTTAGGGAGGCTGAGGAGGTGACGAGGGAGTTGGAAGTGGCATGGGCTCATGAGGAAGTTTATTGGTGGCAGAGATCACGAATTTCTTGGCTTAAATGTGGAGATAGGAACACCCAGTTTTTCCACAACAATGTGATTCAGCGAAGGCAACGAAACAAGGTATTGAGGTTGAAGGATGAAAGGGGATTTTGGCTGGAGGAGAGGAGGGATATTAATGAAGCTTTTAATGCCTTTTATCAAAAACTATTCAGCTCTGTGGGCTCTCGATAGATGGAGCAAGTTGTCTCTTATGTTAAGAGGATGGTGGCTGAGGCTGAGAATGAAAATTTAATGAGGCCTGTTACTAATCAGGAAATTGAAGAATTTGTTTTCCAAGTTGGAGCTAACAAAGCACCAAGTCCTAATGGGCATTCTGCTGTATTCTATCACGCTGCTTGGAAAGAAATTGGCAATGAGGTTTGTGGTATGGTAAAGGATTTTTTTGAAGGAAAATTAGGTCTGACCCAAATCAATGCAACAAATATTGTGTTGATTCCTAAAGTGGATAAGCCTGAGGAAGTACATCACTTTAGACCCCTGGGTTTATGCAATGTATCGTACAAGATCATTGCCAAAATCCTCACAAATAGGATGAAAGATGTATTGAGTAGAATTATTTCACCACATCAGAGGGCCTTCATTAAGGGGAGGATGATCCAAGATAATCTCATTCTTACTCATGAGGCTTTTCATTATTTGAGGCGGAAGAAGAAGAGTAGAAAATGGGAGATGGCCTTGAAAATTGATATGAATAAAGCATATGATCGCGTGGAGTGGGATTTCTTGGAGGCGGTGATGCTAAGAATGGGATTTTGTCAAGGGTGGGTGAGTAGGATTATGGCTTGTATCACTACCTCAGCCTTTACACTTCAAGTTGATGGGTGCAAAGTAAGTGAGTTTAAGCCAGGGAGGGGGGTGCGCCAAGGAGACCCTCTTTCACCTTACATGTTTGTTATTGCATCGGAGGTACTCTCAATTATGATGCAGAAGCATGTAGCTGAAAAGGATTTAAAGGGAGAGAAACTTTCTCGTGATGCACCAGTCTTATCTCATTGTCTATTTGCTGATGATGCAATTTTGTTTGCTAGTGCAGAGGAGAATAATTGCATGATTTTAAAAAAGATTTTAGAGGTATACTGCTTAGCTTCAGGGAAGGTTGTGAACCTAGAAAAATCAAGCATATTTTTTTCTGCTAACACTCCTCTAGATATAAGGGAGAAGATTTCAGCCTGTATGGGTATTGGCCACTCTGACCAACCTGGTAAATACTTAGGCTTGTCGGTAATTTGGGGTAGATCGAAGGCAGCGGCTGTGGCATTTGTGCGAGATAGGATCGGGCAAAAACTCATGGGATGGAAACAGAAATTGCTCACATTTTCAGGGCGGGAGGTACTGATTAAAGCAGTGGCAAATGCTATACCAACTTACCCAATGGCTTGCTTTCTGTTTCCTAAGAAGGCATGCAAGGAGATAGACAGCTTGGTTTCCAACTTTTGGTGGGGCCATACGGAGGAGAAAGGGGCCATTCATTGGAAAAGCTGGAAATATCTAACTAAAGGGAAGCGGGATGGGGGCCTGGGGTTTAGGGATCTAATGTGTTTCAACAGAGCATTACTTGCCAAAACAGCATGGAGGTTGCTAACTAAGCCAAGGGACTTGTGGTGTAAAATACTTAGGGGGATCTACTTCCCTAAGGGAAACTTTTTGAATGCTAAGAAGGGGAGGCATGCATCATGGGGATGGTCAAGTCTGCTGGCGGGGCGTGATTTGCTGCTGAAAAAGTTCTGTTGGAATATTGGGAATGGCAGAAATATTAATGTGTGGGAAGACCAATAGGTATGGGGCCTGCCTGGAGGTAAACTGCATACCCAGATTCCCAATGCAGAGGATGAGGAGATTAAGGTCAGTGAACTTATTAAGGAGGGGAATTGGGATCTTAGCAAGATCAATTCCAGAATCAGCATGGAAGAAAAGGAATTAATTTTAAAGATGCCTAGACCTGCTACTGACCATGATGACTTTCCAGTTTGGATGGCTAACAAGGATGGCTGCTACACTGTGAAATCAGGGTACTTGGTTGCTAGAAGTTTGGAGGTGGATACTTTAAGCCGTGATCCTGGTACGTCATTTTCTATCCCAAAATTGTTATGGAAGAGTATTTGGAAGGTGGTGGTTCCTCCCAAAATACAACAATTCCTATGGAGATCGAGCGTGGGTCTTGTTTCAACTAAAGAAGCCTTGTTTAGGCGGAAGTGTGGTCTTAACTCCTTGTGCCCTATCTGTCTAGTTGAATCTGAAACTGTTGAACACATGCTATTTTTATGCCCGTGGACGAAACTATGTTGGTTTGGCTGCCCTTTGGGAATTAAGTTTAGCAAATGGGGAATGAGGTGGTGTGAGGAATGACTTTATGACATGCTAGCTGGGGATGGCTTATTGGATGAGTATGGTAAATCATTATTTGCCATGATGTATTGGTGGATATGGAAGAGGAGATGTGACTGGGTGTTTAAGGGTGATTGGCCAAGGGCTAAAGAAGTAGTGCAATGGGTGAATGTGCAGGTGGAAGAATTTTGGAAATCCAAGGAAAAAGTGGAGGGGGCCTCTAAGAAGATGTTTCGATCTAAATCAATACGCCATCTAAAGTGGGGTCCGCCAATGCCAGGGGTGGTCAAAATTAATATTGATGGGGCATTTAAAGTAGACACAGGTGAGGCAGGTATTGGAATAATTGGCAGAATGCATTGGGTGAGTGTGTAGGCGAATTTGGGGAAGTTGGTGGCTGCGGATTCACCTCTTATGGTGGAGTGTACGGCGCTATTAGAAGCTTTGAGGCAGAGGTAATTTTCCCGGCTCATTCTTTGAATTTGAAACCGATTGTGAAGTATCTTGTATAAACCGATAACAAATAAATCGACATTGGGTGTGAATGGCGCGATGGGATTTGGTGAGAGAAACCGAAACTTGCTTGAATCGGTGGATGGAATTTCAGTTTCCCTTGTAGCGAGGGAAGGCAATAAAGTGCAGAGTGCAGTAAGGACTAAGGAGGGTGCACCAACATGATTGGTTGGTCTCAATTCCACCTTCTTTAAGCAACATTTTTTTTTTGATACAATCTTTAAGCAACATTTTAAGAACTGATTTACAGCTACCTAGGGAACTTAGCACCGATGCTGTTGTGCTGTCTGACGATAATGACAAATCTTCTAATATAGAGGATAGGACAGGAGTGGGGTAAAGGTGTTCCCATTTCAACGATAGTAGGTGTAAGTGCTTGACTTTTAGTTTAATAATATGTGTGTTAGGTGTAATTGCTTTGTTTTGTTTAGAATAATACGTGTGTTAGGTGTAATTGCTTTGTTTTGTTTAGATTGGTAAGATGTGTGCTAGACTGCTAGTTTGTATCTTCTAGGATTTTTTGAGGGTTTTTTGGCTTCGGCTATTAGTATTGTAAAATTTGTTTTAGTATTAATAAAATTGACTTCTTTTGGCCAAAAAAAATCGATTGATGAACTGAGTGAAAAATGAGAAAAGAAATACCGCTTGGGACGGCAATAGAACTTGTCACACGGAAATTATTTCTCATTGTTTGAGATTCCGCCTGCAAACCATAGACTTGCCCCTCTCTAAGATGACGGGTCCTCATTCCATGCTTGTTTTTTATGTGCTTCTCCTCCTAAGAAGCACATAAAAAAATATTGATGGAATTTTTTTTTAATTTTTTATTTATTTAGATTAAATTATATCTTTGCATTCTGAAATATTTTTTTGCACCTAATATCTTAAATTAATTAATTTTCAGTTTTGCATTTAGAAATATTTTTGCAAAGTGACACCGGTATAATGTTAATGGATTAATTTGAGATATTGAGTGTAAAAAAATATTTCGGGATGTAGTATTTAATTTAATTTAAATAAATGAAATATGAAAAAATTGAAATTTTTTTTAAAAAATCTATCAATATTTTTTTATGTACTTTTTAGAAGGAAAAGCATCTAAGAAGCACATAAAAAAAAAAAAAAAAAAAAAAAAAAAAAAAAAAAAAAGCATGTAATGAGGATTGGTAAGATAACATAAAAAACAATGAGCCACAAAGATGAAACATCCTTATAAATTTTTTAAAAAAATCTATCAATATTTTTTTATGTACTTTTTAGAAGGAAAAGCATATCTAAGAAGCACATTAAAAAAAAAAAAAAAAAAAAAAAAAAAAAAAAAAGCATGTATTGAGGATTGGTAAGATAACATAAACAATGAGCCACAAAGATGAAACATCCTTATCCGGGTGACTTCTAGAAACATCAGTGAATTGCACTAACAACTTGTTCCTTGGAGCCCATGCTTATAAACTACAAAAGGGGATCAGTAGATGCATATAAATTATTAAACTAAACAACAATGATTGCTCGCAAGTAACATGACTTGATCAGAAAATCACAAACATCAACTAATATTCGATACACAAAAATGAAAGATTAAATGTTGGGATGAAGGCAGGTAAGTGGGCCTCAAGGAACTTTGATTGTTTAATGGATTTTTTTTTTTTTTTAGTCCCAAGTAACCTCCTATTAGAGGTAATCTTGTTCAAGATATTGTCAAACACTAAAGGTGTGTTTGGTATGAGGGGAGAGGAGACATAGAAAATATTAATTATTAATATCTAAATTTAAACCTCTTCATTTCTCTCCCCTCAAACCAAACACACTTTAAATATAGACACATTTTGGAGTGGGGATTCGGGTTTTGGTTCCCCACGTTGTGAGGAATTAGCCCATTTCACTATGTTTAATGGAAGTAGCATATGGATAATTATACTTAACTGACCCCTATAATCTTTCATATCCAAAATACAATATTACAGAGGGATATAATGCAAAAATAAGAGAAATCATATGCCATGTTTGTTTGTGAAGTGTTAGAGAGAGTGAGAGACAAATTACCTCAAATAATTTTTTCTTGGTGGCAATTGTTTGAAATGTGTTAGAAGAAGCAAGACTTGGTAACAAGCCTGTTCTATTACTATCTGTCTAATAATATAAATAATATTTAGTCAGTCACTCTTTTTAATTATAACCTGTAAGATATTGTTTCTATGTATCAAGTCATTTTATTAGGATATGTGGGTAAAAGTTTTTAATCATTTTTTTTATTTTTTATCTTACATATTATTTTTATTAAATTTTTATAACTATACTTATCTATTTCATTTAAACTGAACTCATTAAAATTGCCTTCGTACCAAAGTTTAAAGATGTCTATCAATATTTTGGGTCCCGTGCCTAAGCAGGCATATCTTATATTCCCAAATCATAAATTTTATTCATACATAATCTACTGGAGAACACACATACACACACAAATATTTACAAGACGCTTTGTTGTTTCAAATGCTTTTATCATAATTTTTGACACCATGTAATAATTAATGGCTTATAAATTATTGGAAAAATGACATTAATATCTAAATTAAAAGAAATAACATTAGAAAAGTTTCATTGTGAATAATAGATGAAAGAGTGATCATTAATAAGTAGAATAATTATTATTAGCAAATTTTGAGATTTTTTTAATATTTTTTTTAATTGAGATTTTAATGTCGTTTATTCTAAATTATAGTTTAAGGCTTACACATGATATAGATAATTTTTATTTAAATACATTGAAAACAAACTCCATAATTCAAAGCTCCCTGTGCCCGGAGTCTCGTTCTGTCTTTTTTTTTGGTCAAGAGTCTCGTTCTGTCTTAATAAGCGTTCTCACGCTCTCTGCGGCTCTGCCTGCCAGTCCTTATTTATTCTTCCCCCTCCTCACATTGCGACAGTCATTCCCCAAACCCTACGGCGGCGACACCTCCTTCCTCACTAACAAATTGATTCGTCTTCCTTACCACAAAATCTGTTTCGGTTCCTATTTCTTCTCTCTATCTCTTTCTGCGATCTGTGCTCCGACTGGCTTTCAAGGTACCTTTCTTTTTAAAAGAAAAGTGGTTTTGTTTCATGTCGCTATAGCCTTCGCGCGAAGCTTTCGGTGAATCTGGGAATGGATCTACTCGTAGTTATGGGTTTCCTGTTGCTTTTCGTCTTGTCATCTTTTATCTTTCGATTTATCGTTCAACTGATTTATGCTAAAATTACAAAATAAATTGCTCCGTTTCAAAGTTTTGGGGTGTGGGTTGTGGAAACATTTTGAGAATTGGGTTTTGAGGTTTGGATTTGGAAAGTTTCTCTCACCTTTAATTGGGTTCCTTTATGAGGTTATTTTTTCTTTCCTCTCCCGTAGTACTTGCATTCATCCAAAAGAAAAATATTTGGTCAGCTATAGGATTGTGGGTTATAATTCCTTACTGATGTTTTGATTTGTTGAGAAATTGTCTTCACTATTATAATATGTTCCCTTCAACAGAGGAGGCTTTGCTTTGTTAATTGGAAAACTGATTTATGTTTTTGGGTATGCTACTAAGATCTTGCCATTTCGTGCAGTAAGTTCTTGTTTTTTGGGTGGAATTATTGAAGAAAGGGCAGTGAAGTTTTGATGGATCTGTTTTTTTTAATAAAAAAAAAAAAATCTGTATACGCCTGTCAATACTCACTCCTCTCCCAAATATATAAATATAAAATAGAGATCCTAGCGATAAGATATACGCCTCTCAATACTTACGCCTCTCAATAGTTTTAAAAGACATGTACATATTTTACACAGTAAGTATATAACTTTCTCAAATATCAACAAAAGAAAATCAGAGATATTTTACTTCCTCCTTTGCCAACATCGTTCATTCTTAATTTTCTTCACTCAAAATTAATTAATTAATTAATTTATTACAGACACATTTGTCTGCCACAATTGTGGATTAATTGGGGTGGTGCGCAATGCCTCCCCAATTAATCCACAATTGTGGCAGACAAACGTGTCTGCCACAATTGTAATAAATTAATATATTTAATTAATTTAATTAATAATAATTTTTTATTAATTAATTAATTAATTAAATTTTTGTTGTTGTTTCTGTGCAGACCTTAATCACCTCAAGAAAGGTTTGAGACAAAGCTCATCAATGCTTCTTTCGAATCAGTTGGAGATCAATCTTATCAAAGAAGATCCAAAGCACTATCTGAGAATGGGAATGGGTAGCATCGGAAAATTCAACTCTTCAAGGTAATCGTGCATTTTGTTTATTATTATTTTCGCTATATTTAACTTATGATGATGGTAAAAATAATTATCTCCACATAAAAATCTTAAAAAGGTGAATAAGAGGTTTCTGGAGATTAATTTCAATTTGAGTGCTTTTCTTAGATTAATCCCTTGTCTACAAACATTATTCTTGAGACATGTGTAACCTACTTTGTTATTGCTTCATGAAACTCTATGTCGTGGGACTCTTAGCCGAGTTACAAAAATCCATTGCAAGCCAAATACTTTGCGATGTCCGGTTATTGAAAAGCCCTCTCTTTATCTCTCTCTAGTCTCAGTTTCAGTCTCTCTCATTAGCCTCGACAATCGACAATCGATGCAACCAGCGATTGACACTGATCCCTCTCTCTTCACTTTTTCTTTCTTTTCCAACTCAGTCCTGCTCTTAAAAGTGTACCCCCACCCTCCCCCCTCATGTGAGGCTCAAATCCTTGTTGGTCATACGGTATAGTGGCTGTCACACGCAACATACATCTCTGTGTATGCTCTTGGGCCTCTTATCCGTCTGTGATTATTTCTCATTTTTAAAAAATAATTAGCTTTGTTAACTTTCACTACTAAAAAAATAGAGGGAATAGCTGCACACGTTTTGTGCCACCTCGTTACAACCACATCTTCTTCTGTATTTTTTTTGTAAATTGGGATGTTATGATGCTTTTTTAGGTAGGTACTGCTTATGCGTCTTATGTGGTGCTTTCTTGACCCAGCGCCATATAAGGTGTTTTTTTTTTTTTTTTTTTTGGGAAAATTGTTTTAAGGTCCTAAGGTAGAAAAAAATTACAACAAAGTCCCTAGAAAAAGCAAAACTGTTGCCATGTCCCTTGACGCTTTTGTGTGATAGAATGCAAAGGTCAAATTATGTAAACTGTCACACCCACAATAACATGTCATACATCATAACAATATAGCGCAACATAAACGAAATGAGCATAATATACCGATAATAACTTATAATCCTTGGTTACATATTAGGAGTTACCCTGCAGGGTTCGTAATGCAATCATCCAAATATAAGGTAAATGTTGCTTACAAACTCTGAATAGTCTAACAGCAACACCAAAACTAAATAGCAGATAACTATTCCTAAACCATCAATTAGACAACAACCATTAGTTGCCAGAGTCTACTGCCTTGCCTTTGGAGCCATGATCACTGCATTGCTCTCGTCCATGATCAGTAGTTACAGATTTGACTCCAAGCGGTGTTGACACAACCGATCATAAGGTAGTTTATAAGTGCTTAGTCTTAACTGTTTAACACAATCATATGAAATAAAAGAATGACTAGCACCCGAATCAAATAATGCTTGTAATATATTGTCATAAAGAAAAAAGAGTATCTTGAAATACCTCTGGAGGCTTTCTAGCCTCCTTATGCGTCATGCAAAATACGCTGCCTTGATTCTAGGGTCTCTTCTTAGCTGCACGCTGTGGGCAATCTCGATAATATGACCCAACTTTTGACAGATAAGACAGGTCACTAGTCCACCACAATTTTTGCCAAGGTGGAATTTACCACAATAGGGACATGTTCGAGACTCTGGTGGTTTTGATAAGCACATTGCCAGCCGAGAAGGTCTTTTGTTACTTCCATGAGATCTAAACCATTGCTCCTTCCTTTTATGGGAGAAAGTCCCCTAGCTAGAATCACCACGACTCATGTTACTCTTAGATACACGTAGACGGGGCGGATCCAAAATATTATTTAAGGGGGCACCGGTGGTGAGAAGATTCTGAATTTTTTTTTAAAGGAAAATTTTAAATGCATTAAAAAATAAAAGAATATAAACAAGAAAAGAAAATAATATCAAAAAAATATTCATGAAATCAAGTGAATACGATGATGTAATAAAAAAGGCGAGTTATTTTACAAACATGTCACTTTAGAAAAGCAAGACTAAGTGTTGTTAGAAATGCAACTACATAAATTACAATGAAGGGTGGGCACTTAATAAGTTTAAGTACATATATTTTAATAACAATAGTATATTATAATATTATCCCTTTAGGCCTTATGTTTTGGAATTTCATCATAATTGTCTTATTATCAATGTTATCTAATACATCTTTAACAAAAAAATCTTGGAAGAGACAAATTCAAGGGGGTACTAAATGCATCTTTAAAAAAAAAAAAAGTTAACCAAGTGACAAATTCTAACCTAGATCCGCCTATGCACATAGATCATTCAGATTGCTCTCGACAATCTGACATTCTTCAACTTCCTGATTAAATTCTTGGAATTGTCGGGAAACCAATTTCTCTTTTATCTCATGTTTCAACCATCGATTTAACATGTATGAGATCCAATTCTCGTCATCTTGATATCCTAGATAAGTAGAATAACGAGATAAGCGAATAAATTGAGCAAGGTATTCATCAAAAGCTTCATTATTACCCTCCTGACTAGCTAAGAACTACGACTTTTTTGCAATTCTGACAGATTGGGGAAAATATTTCTCATTAAATTTCTCTTGGATTAATTTCCATGTGACAGGAATATTTTGTGCTCGCAAAGTCATTTCTATATTTTACCACCATCTATCAACATCCCCTTTTAGTTTATAAACAAGACTTAAGACCCGTGCGATGCACGGAGTGTGTTGTTTTATTCGGTTTTAAATTTGGACAACTAAAGCATAAATGTAATAACAATGTAGTTTTATTAATAAATAGATTAATTGTAGCCCTAACAAAAAACACAAATGAAAGTACAAAAAAGATGAATTCATATAACCATTACATTGAAAGCACAACAATAACAAAGTGGAACTAAGTTTCCCTTCACAACTATTAATGTGGTAAAATGTTTTGAAAAACCTGTTTGTATACCACATTAATTGTGTTATTGATACACTTATTAAACTCATCCAAAATCAGTATTTTTAGACCTTTGGAACTCTTTACCCTAGATAAAGCAACATAAAGTTGTCAATGTGAGAAAACTGGACTTAATAGGTAAAGACCTACATTTGACATCAATTGTCCTTGACTTTTGTTAATTGTCATGGCGAATAAAACATATAATTCATATAATTCAGGATCTAAATATCTCCGCGGATATTAATGTATGCACCACACGAGATACATTAAGCTGGTTTCTGCATGATAGTGTAGCTTGTTTCTGCATGATAGTGTAGCTTTTCTGCATAATACACCTTGGGGAAAGTGAGCTGCTGGAAGCATGAGATAGACTTAAATTAATTATGTAGCTAGGTTTTTTCATTTTTCGAAGAAAAAGTTGTCTAAATATAACAAATGACAATGATATTTTTTTGACATAAAATTTTGGTAATCTATTTAACAATGGAGAACTTTTAATCGATTATGTATATTTTTTAATCTTGTGTTTATTTTTGCTGGAAATATATTCATTGTATGCTTTCCTAATATGTAGCTAACTGTTATTACAAAATCAAATCAATTAGACATTAATAAATCGCATATCAAAGTGTTCCAGTTAAATCGAAGGACCCAACATAGGTAATCGATTAAAGAAACTACAGTGACTTATGATAAAACTCAAGTTGATAAAATGTTGAGAAGAGAATGTTTAAAACGTACAATATCATTACAACCGAAATTTGAGAAAGGTAAACTTCATAGCATAGAGTAGTAAATCATATGCATAAGATATCAATTTGTCTTCTCCTTCTTGATGTTTTGAAGAGGTTTGGTAGTGCTCAGTTGTGGTGTGCACATATCTGCAAGGCCAAGGTCATCACACACAAGTGGAACGTCAGTTGCAACAGTCTTTCTTTTTGTGTTGGAGTCAGCTAGTGGGGTTGTAAGTTGGGAGATGGTGTTAATGTCATCTTCAATTACATTAATTTGTGAAGATGTATGACCAGTTTCCCTTGAAGCAGTTGATTCCTACAGATAGGTAAGAAAAGTTAATAAATAGAGTAACTCTATTATAAGCTTACAAAAAAAATACAATAACAAAGGATGAAGATGACAAAATACCATATCTGTCATGGACATTGTGTGTTGCTGCAAGTAAAACATGTAAATAAAGTAAGTTTAACAAATTTACTGTTAAATTGTTTTTAAAAAATCCATATGCAAAATTTTAAGAAATTGAACCTCGTCATTTGAATATTGGAATTTTTATGTCAAGTGTGTATCAGCACATATCTGATTGACCCCAATGCTGCTTGTCCTATACTTTATATTATGGCTCTTGATCCTTAGTTTGACAATGAGTATTTTACCATCAACTTCATCCAATTCTTTAGGAATTGTAGAATTCCTACCCTCCTTTAGGAATAACAAACACAAATAGAAAGGCATAATAAAAATCATTAATTGAACTATGAAGTAACCATATTATTATATACTAGTATTAATACCTCATGCATATCTTCTTTCATCTTTGATGCAGATTTACCCAACAACTCGATCGCAAGACGATCAAAGAAGATGATTGAACATTTTCCAAGATGGTCAAATACTTTGTAGTGGACTTTATACCTATCGATATAAATTGAGTTTTAACTTATTGTTGACTAACATAAATGTATTATTTAATATAAAATAGTTAGTATCAAGTACGTACTTGGGAACATTCATAAGTACGTCCTTATTACACTTGGTGCACCTAAGAGTCCCATTAGGCATGTATTCAGGCTTCTTGTCACAAGGACATGCATCATAGAACCACCCATACAGTGTTTCACACTTCTGAATAGTTACTTTTGAGACAACATCACACTCCTAAACATTGAACAAAGTAATAAGAAAACACTGCTTGAATGTTATATAATGTTAGATATTTTTATTACAAATAATGTCAACGAATGAAAGAATTAGTTTAAAAAAAAAAAAAAAGACTATGAAAACATGATATGAAATTTACTTTGTCTAAGTTTAAAATTTCAAACAATCCAATTCTAGTATGGAAACTAAGAAGAGATTCAACGAGTAGGTAGGATATTCGGATATTTTACTAAACAAATTTGGTTGGATCTGAGAATCTTGGGCTAAGTTTGTAAATAATAAATGAAAAGAAATGATTAAATTTCAAACACGGAAAAAATATACTCATGTAAAAACTTTACTATATAAAATATAAAATATCATCTAACCTTTCTTTTAGCAACAATGCCTCTGCTATATTTGGATTTAGGGTCACCAAAGTTGCATTAAAAGTATTACTCAAATGACCGTAATCTAATAATATGACATAAGATTAATAAAAATTATTCATCTTTCATAAATTAAGATAATGGATTAATAAAGAAAAACTCAGCTTATTTATGTAGTTAAAAAAAAATGATTAAAAATACATCTATAAAACCCGTATTCCTATTTAATCTTGCAAAACGCACAAGCATAATAATTGGAGGTTCCATATCCTCCCGTTTCTTTGCATAAGTCTCCTCCGTACAATAGTCCAATGAATTAGATGAAATGAGACAAACCTATTAACCCTGCGTCAAGGATACTTCCATTACGGATGTCTAAAATGAACTTGAAGTTATATGCCTCTTTGTTAATGACAACATCAGATTCTTCTATGATGTGTGAGAATGGAAGTTGAATTTCCAGGAGTTTGAAGTGAGTCTATACTTATCATCATTTTCTACGACCTCAAAGTTTTGGAAGTTGTAGACCATCCCTTCTTTAGGGTCATCAAGCAATTTTGGAATGAGATTTTTGTGTGTAGCAGAAACTTCAATTGTCGTTGCCTCCTAAAACAAAACGAAATTTTTGTTTGGATAAAATTAAAGACAGTTAGAGATAGTATTTTAACAACTTCCGTATCATTATCATAGTATACTTTATATTCAGGATTGTTTCTCAGAAAATGGGGGTTATTAGGAATTTTTATTGTGTACAACAACGTACTATTTCATCAACCAATATCATTCCTATCTTCCATATCAGGTATGGTGGAGCCTTCTTCCTAACCACCCACTTTCTAAGAATTAAGAATTTTTGCAACCATAGATCAAGTGTCCTTGCTATCATTGACGTCAGAAAAAAAAAGACTTGCTCATCTCCTGATATGAAAAAAAAAAAAAAAAAAAAAAAAAAAAAGTTCGTTAAACTTCGAAGAAAAAGAGTGAGAAGCATTTTGAATTTGAAACAATAGTTACTTACTTTGATATTAGAAAGAGACAGGACGCGAGAGACGATTTTGGTGGAAGTAAAACGGATTACTTAGCTTTCTGATTGATGGTGTTAAATGTGGTGTATATGTCGTAAATTTTTGGCGGGAAATTGATGCAGCTTGCGAAGCTGAGAGGAGGCTTCAATCGTCGGCCAAGGCTTAGCTTTCTGATTGGGTATGAACGCTAAACCATTTCCAAGAAGTACACCTTCAAGTCTGTACCCCATGGCTGTATATTCCCAATTATGTTGGAAATAGCAGTAAACGTACCATATTGTTGGAAATAGCTTCCTTGAATAAACCAATGATGCATGCTCCTTCCAAAAGCACGCCCCATTGTTTCCGCGAGTCCTCTCATTTTCCTCCTCTCTCACTTTCTCTCACAAGCCGATCTGGACCGCCTAAATCTTGATCCAACGGTCCAGATAAAAAAAAAACAATTTTTTTATTTTTTGTCTTTTTCGAAAAAGACAAAAAAAAATGTTTTTTTTTAAATCTAGACCGTCGGATCAAGATTTGGACGGCCCAGATTGGCTTGTGAGAGAAAATGAGAAAGTGGGAAAATAAGAGGAACTGTACCCGTTGTTTCCACATTATTGTATATAGTTTTTTAAATAAACTAATGATGCATGCTCCTTCCAAAAGCGCGCCACATTGTTTCCATCTATTGTTATTATACTTTTTAATATGATTTGCATATATTATATATAATATCTTTTCTTTATTATAAGATTAAACAATAAAAAGAATTGTGTTTTATTCATCAGGAAATGGGCACACTTTGATTGGCAGAACATCCTTTCAAGTTCCAACGACGATGATGTGCTCTCGAAGTGATTCACAATGTTCCCCCTCGCGCTAGCACCATTTCAAGTGATTCACAATGATGTGTGAAATGTGAATAGGTATATGTATTTTAATAGTTGAGTGAGAGTACTTTATTTTATTGCTCAAAAGCGGGAGTACTTTATTGATTACAGAGGAGTTTGTATGCGTGGGGTCAGAAAGAGCGAAGGAAAGGAATATGATTTTCATCATAATAGTGAACACCCCCGACTAACCTTGATGTCAAAAAAAAGAGATTATTTGTCTACGATCGATGTTACCGATGTACATTTTTTTCTTCTTCAATGAAGGTATTATTATTTGGGCAAAAATAAAAAATGAAGGAATTATTATACTTTTAAATAAAATTGTTGGGTAATAATTTTAGGAAAGTTGAGTATTGTGAAAAAGAGGGGGATAGATGCAAGTTGGAGTAACATGATCGGAGTATTCTAATGAGTTTTTTTTTTTTTTTCCCCTTATGAAGAACGCAAAAACAATTTCCTAAAAATGCACCATCTTTCCTTGATGCAAGAGCACGTGTGGGCATTAAAGCTAATTCATCTGGCCCTCTCTACCACAAATCTGAAAAATTATATTCCCCGCTTCTCGTGTCAAAAAAAGGCATGCCCTCCCAAATTTAATATTATCAACTTTCAACAGTGGTGCATATATTATATATAATATATAATAGTGTTGCATATTTTATATATAATATCTTTCATTGATATTGTTTGTTTAATTTAATATTATCAATGTGGTGCATATATTATATATATATTATATCTTTCCTTACGAGTACATGTTTACTTTTCCTAATATATAATAGTGTTGCATATTATATATATATATATATATATGGGATAATCATATATCCTGTCACTGGATATATGATTATGTCCAGTGAAGTAAATACGACGCCGTTTTACACCTTCCTCTGCGGGGTTGGGAACTATTCACTTTCCTCTACCTCCCTTTAATTATCCATTTTCCCCATCACTTACACGCACACCAAACAATTGTCTTCTTCCCTCTGCCTTCCTTTAATTATCCATTGTTTTGTGACTCTTCCCTCTCATGTCAGTACATGAAAGAAAAGGTATAGTGAAAGAGAAGGAAAACAAATCTTGGAGTTGCGTGAGAGGTAATAAGCAAATTTTCCTTCAAGACGATACTCATGCATGACCCAGTTGCTCTTCTCGCCTTTTGGAGCTCTTCCTCCGCATAAAACCAGAGTCTTCTTCAAGCCCACGAGACGACAAGTTTTGGAGTCAGAATCTCCCCGTCTTTTCCAGTGGCCTTCCAATTGCCAAAATATAGAGTTTCGAGAGATTAATTCAACTGAATTCTCAAGTTCATTCTTTACTGATGTGATTAGTACAGATTTATAAGAGATGAATATCACGTAGTGCTTATAGCCGAGTTGACCGAATTGACTAATCTCTAACAATTCACTAACAACTTTCTAACAACTTGACCAATCACGTGAGTGCCTACTGTGAGCATTGCATACAGCTGTCATCACATTAATATCTAATCAAATGCATTATTTATTTATTCACTAATATTCCCTCTACTTAGGACATGTCAAGACTCCATTATGCACTTCGTCTTGAGACAGGACATGAAGCTTATCCTGACAGAAGGCAAACATGCTATACACCTGTGGCTTAGTTAGGATGTCAGCAACTTGATAATCTGATGGCACATGACCTACAAGAACAATACCGGTAGAGCAACTTTTTCCCCGATGAAATGGACATCAAGCTCCACATGCTTGGTTTTTGAGTGCAAAGACAGATTCGATGCTAAAGCTACAGCTCTCGTATTATCACACCAAACGACCGGGTGTATTTACTACCTCAATGTGCATCTCTTTGACAATTGACAGAACCCACATGATATCTTGAATAGAGTCAGCCACACTTCGGTACTCTGCTTCAGTTGCTAAACGAGATACCACTTGTTGTTTTTTGGAGATCCACAGTACAGGATTGTCACCAAGAAAGATGCAATAGCCACTGGTGGAGCGTTTGTTTTCTGGGAGAATTGGAATCTCTTCAGTAGGGTCATTTTTATTTTTCTTGGTAGATATACCACCCCAATCAGAATCCGAGTAAGTTTGGATACTGAATTGATGAGCTGGCTTGATGAGTAATCCATGAGTGCTGGTACCGTTTAGATATCGAAGAATTCGCTTGACGCACTCCCACTGTTTTAGAGTAGGCTCGTGAAGAAATTGACTCAGCTTGTTAACCGTGAAGGAAATATCTGGTCTTGTGTAGCATAGATACTGAAGAGAGCCAACAACACTTCTATAAAGCTTTGGTTCAGAAAATGGCTGACTGTCATTGGGGAACAACTTAGTGTTGACAGCCATTGGAGAGGCATAAGAATGTGCTTCAATCATTTTTGTTTTTGAGAGAAGATTGTGGATATACTTCTTCTGAGTAAGATGAATGCCATTGGTGGACCTATGAAATTCAATGCCTAAGAAGAAGGAGAGCTCATCGAGATCCTTCACGGAGAAGGCAGTACTCATTTTGTGAATAAACTCTTGGACAAGTTTCTCATTAGACCCAGTAAGGACTAGATCATCGACATATACCAACAAATATGTGGTATGAACACCCGTGTGGTTGGTGAAAAGACAGGGATCAGCCTTGGAGGCAAGAAATCCAAGTATGGTCAAGTAGGCACTGAGTTTAGTAAACATGCTCTAGGTGCCTGTTTTAACCCATACAGAGCTTTGTTGAGCTTACATACAAGAGCTTGTCCATGTTCATCATATTTTGTGAAGCCAGGGGGCTGTTCCATGAAAACTTCTTCAGCTTAAGTCCCCATTAAGGAAAGCATTATTAAAATCAACCGATGCGGCCTTGCCAGCTTTTTGTGACAAAAAGCGTGAGAAGTATTTCGATGGTGGTAGCTTTAACCACCGGGTCGAAAGTCTCATAGTAGTCCGCACCCGCTTCCCGAGAGTAGCCCTTGCAACCAAACGCCCTTTATACCTAGCAATGGACCCATCAGCATGTGTTTTAGTCTGCAAAGCCACTTGGAACCAATTACTTTTCTGTCTTTGGGCCATGCTACCAGATCCCATGTTTTGAAGTTAAGAAGAGCATTATACTCCTCATGAAGCTTTGCCCAATGAGGATTTGCCAAGGCTTCCTCAATAGTTTTTGGAATAGGAGTGTCTTCTAGCAACAGTGAAGATTTTTGGTTTGAATATGCCTGATTTGCCTCTAGTGACCATTGAATGATTGGGTTGGTGTGGAGTGGGAGTGGCACAAATGGGTAAAGGTGAAGGGGAGGAAGATGGGATGGTAGGCTGAGATGGAGGAGAGGGCATCTGAGGTGATGGTAAGGAGAAATGGGTTGATGGTGACAAGGAGTGTAAGGAAGTAGTGGAAGATGCGAAGGCAACATTGAGGGAGGATGAAAACTAGGGACAAGCAGTTGATGAAGTGGTGGCATATCCGATGTTAAAGTGAGACCGATTTTGGGAATGAAGACTCATGAAATTGAACATGTCTTGTAATGTAGACACGGCCAGTTGATCGATTAAGACACTTGTACCCTCTATGAGAAGTGGAATAACCCAGAAAGAGACAGGAGGCAGAGCAAAAATCAAGTTTGTGATGGTTGTAAGGGCGCAAAAGAGGAAAACACTCACAACCAAAAACTTTTAGCAGTGAGTAATCAAGAGAAACACCAAAAAGCTTCTGATGGGGTGTGGAGCCTTGAAGTACAGAGGTAGGCAAACGGTTTAGAAGGAAGGTAGCAGACAAAAAGGCATCTCCCCAATAAAACAAAGGTAAAGAAGTGTGGCTAGTAAGGTTAATCCAAGTCTCAACTATGGATCGTGTCTTCTTTCCACCAGGCCATTTTGCTCAGAAGTATATGGACAGGAAAAACGATGTTGAATGCCACAATTGACCAAGAATGGAGTGAAACACAAAAATTCTCCACCATTATCACTCTGTACCTGTTGAATCTTTTTGCCAAATCGATTTTCCACCATAGCTTTGAACTCTTTAAATTTAGTGAGAGCCTCAGATTTTTTATGCAGTAAATATATCCATGTGAACCTACTGTATGCATCCACAAAGGCAATATAGTATACACATCCGTTAGATGAAAAAGGGTGGACCCCATAGATCCATGATTATTAAGCGTAGTGGCATAGTGTATACAGTAGAAGAGGGAACAAAAGGTAATCTATGACTTTTTCCCATTTTACACGCAGCACAAGACAAATCTGAGTAAGACTTCCCAACAGGAACATTAAGAGAACACAATACAGATTTTACAGTGTCTTTGTGAGGGTGCCTGAGACGTTTATGCCACAAGGTAAACGAGTCAAGAGTGGTTGTGTAACAGTTGATTTTTGAGCCTTGCTGTGGAGATATCCTGTGTTGGTCTGAAGGAGATGATCGTGCGGACTTGTGAGATGCTCCCGCAAGAAGTTTGTACATACCAGAAGACTCAGTTCCATTCATGAGAACCTTCGGGTCTCGCGGGTCCTTAACTGCATAAAGAGTGAGGGAAAAATTCAATTGAAACGCCATTATCTTTAGTTGCTTGAGCAATAGAAATCAAATTCTTTTGCATAGTAGGGACACACAAGACTTTATTCAGAGTTAAAGCAGATGAAGCAGAGGAAGTCAGATGTGTGTTACCAATGTATGACACAGGAAGTCTAGATCCACCACCAACAATAACGGTTTTCTTACCTGTAGGTGGTACTGCAGACTGAAGTGAATTGACTGAGTTGGATATATGGTGAGTAGCACCTGAATCAGGATACCAAGCTTCATCTGTGATAATTTCAGGTGAGGCAACAAATGCTTGTGGCATGTTAGATTCAGTTGTGTTAGTATAAAGGTGTCCTAGAGACAATCTGTTTTATCGGTTGAACACCTTTTACTATTTAGTATTTCATGATTTATTTATTGGAGCATAATTTATCTTTATCATATTTATGTCTCGCCTTTATATTTTATGGTTAATATGAGTTTAAAGATAAAGGCCAAGGAATAGAATAAGTGTTTACTTGAGGATCTATGATAGAGATCATGATCATGAGAATCGAGGACACTACATGTCTATTGCTCTGAACTTGTTCCTAGTCTTGAATCACCAAGAAAGGGCATTGGTGATCTCAATAAGACAAGATGACATCATCTACTTGTATAGTGATACAAGGTAGGGACTTCATGGAATGCGGCATGTTGATGCCTTAGCGATGTTGTGGGTGGATCTGTTAGAGAAACAGATAAGACTGAACTGACACATTAAGAGACTCCACAAGGATTCATGTAGAAGTATCATTGGATTTGTAATGTCTCTTATCATTTGGTAGTGCGGATCATCTTAGACTTGAGGATGTCATCGAACACTATGTCCTAGGGTTATACTTTTTGATCGCACAACTCTATCCTGAAATATGGGGAGAACAGTGTACTCTTGGGTATAACCTAAATACATGAGTATAGATGGACGCCGAAAGGACTTACAATCCCCTACAAGGGATTAGTTGTTCACAAGACCAGAGGGCTTGGATGACTTCTAGTTGACTCGGGAATCTATGCATAGTAAGTGATCATGAAGAGTCATGATCCGTCTTAGAGTCAATAGAAGAATATTAGAGTCAATAGAAGAATATTCCTAGTTCTGTGAAATAGCTACATTTAGTCAATCAAGAGAGTTGATACTCTATCCTTACTCTCGACTAAATATGAACAACGTTCATGAAGGATGATACATGCACAAGATCCAAATTAGAAAGGTAGATCACTTGATCAACTTGATTAGTTCTGGATCATAGAAGATTGCTAGTGTCTTATGTAGTATTAGATAAATTGACCTATTAAAGGAGTTTAATTGGTTCAAGTTTATCTACGTCAAGAACTAATCGCTAATAACGGCCACACACTAAAGGTTATTCTTGATCGCTTAGTTTAGCAAGTTTGGACCAATAAATGTTATTGGGCTTTGTCAAGACTATTGATGTAATGGGTTAGAACTTCAAGCCCAATTATAATGAGATTAGGAGAAGGAGATTAAGGATAATTTATGAATTATCCAAGGTCAGATCCAATCGTGATTAGATAAAGAGAGTAATTAATTAGTAATTATTTATTCACGTGAATAGTGTCAAATGAATAGTGCTAAGTGAAAAGTACTATTCATCTTTTACTATTCATAAATAATTGATTATTATAATTAATTATAAGAAGACTTCATGAAATAATTAATTGTTCAATAATCACTTGGAATAATTGATTTTTCAAGAAGACTTTGGATTTAAGTAGAAATGAATATGTACGGTACATTGACATTGAAGAAGATGTACATTGGTTCACCCAATGCTTTTATAAATAAGATTCATTTCCTTCATTCCAATTCACCAATTCCTAAGCCTTCTCTCTTGCCTTCTTCTCTCTTCCTCTTAAGGAAGTTTCTCTCTTCCTCTTAAGGAAGTTATCTTAGTCTTGAGTAAGAAATCCAAGACTGAGCCTCTCCACTTCATATCGCTTCAAAGAAGATTCAAGGAAAGTCGGGATTCAAGGAGAAGGAGTTCATTAAGAATCGAGATAATCGTGTGGATCAACGTTAGAGGACTTCATACTTTTGACGTCTTCAAGTGATCATGGTATTCCGAAACCCTATATGTGTTTTAATGAGTAGATCCTAAATATGTATTGAAAAAGAGTTACGGTACATAGTTCATGGTTCATAAGGATAGTATTTCCACGTAGTACAAGAAATATTATTTACCAAAGAGTTTTCTCGTATGATTCTCGTAGGTCAAATTTTAGACGATCTCATCACATCGAAAAGAATTATTCTTGGGGGGTAAATATTATTTCAAGTAAGAAAGATTATTTACCTAAGACAAGAAATATTATTTACCATCACAGTAAATATTGATTACAGGCGCAGTAAAAATTATTCACCGTTCACGGTAAATATTATTTACCTAATGGCAAAAAAAATTATTTACCTAAGACAAGAAATATTATTTACCATCACGTAAATAAATATTATTTATCGGGCACAAGATAAAAAATAATTTACCGAACGGTAAAAATATTTTTACCGGGTACTATTCACATGAATAGTAAAAATCCATTGTGGGTTCCGCAAATACTGAAAAATTTTGTTTTTCAACCTTGTGAACATGTTGCTTGAACGTCAAGCAAGAACAATTTTAACCTTCAAGTTGGTGCAATCACATTTAAACCAGTAGAATTAGATGAGACAGTAGAAGCATGTGGAACAACGAAGTTAGAATTATGCTTCCCTGCAGCGGTCTGCTTGTATATAGGAGAAGCAGATTTTGCATCAGATAAGAGTACTTCAAGATTATATTGTGGTCCAAATCCACAGATCTTGATTTGTATCATAGGATGGTGCATTGTCAAACTGCAAGAAGCTTTGTTGAGCACCAACATCAGTGTAGTGAGCTTGTACTGGAGTCTTAGTAGAAGTTGCTGGATCATGTCTGAAATAGCATACATCAGCTAGATGGCCTATTTTATGGCAGATCTGACAAGAAGGTTTGGACTGAAAAGGTGGTCCGCGACCACGGCCTCGTCCTCTATAACCAGTGAACTGAGAGCGATACGAGGATACATGATATTGACCACGTCCTATAGGATAGCCCGGGTGATTTGTGCAAAGGAAAGCCATTGAGGCATCTGGAGGATAATCGCTAAAGTATAATGAGCCCGTGTTGCGTAATTATTGATAAAAGTCTTCTGTCTAGCTTCGAGTCAAGCAAAGATCGTAGAAACTGTATCAAGGTCGAAGGTCAGTTTGGCAGCATTAATAATCGCAATTACAGATTCAAATTCCATAGTAAGTCCGTTCAACACGTGAGATATCCTGGTTGCATCAGACACAGGTTCACCAAGGAGTGCAAGGTGATCACATATAGATTTTATGTTTGCTAGATAGTCACGCATGCTGAATTCACCTTTCCTTTGATTTGTTAACAAATTTTTGTAATGGAGAATTTTTGAGTTAGATTTGTCAGAATATAGGCGATTTAACTTGTGCCAAATTTGTGTAGAGGTTTCAAGTCCTACTAAGTTAGGAAGAACAGAAGATGTTACCGATGCAAGCAACCAAGACGCAAGAGCTGAGTCGAGTTGCTCGTAGGCGTCGAAATCTGGATTATCGATCTCTTGATTAGTTTCAGCATTGCGCGCCTTTCTAGCATGAACAACGATTGATCCATCGAGATATAAAAATAGGCGATGTTGCTTCACCATGAAATATACCTGCTGTTTCCAGATCAGGTAATTAGAATCATCCAATTTCACGGTGATCTTCTTATTTGTAAATCCACGACCATTGTTGCCAGGATCGTTGGACACCGGCAAAGCTGTGGCGCTGGACATTGTTTTGCAAACTATCAATCCGGATGAAAGGAGACGGTTCATTAGTCAATGTCTCTCAAGCTATTTGTGGCTAGAGATCAAGAGCTTCGCCAGTGTGACGAGGGGCTCTGATACCATGCCAAAATATAGAGTTTCGAGAGATTAATTCAACTGAATTCTCAAGTTCATTCTTTACTGATGTGATTAGTACAGTATTTATAAGAGATGAATATCACGTAGTGCTTATAGCTGAGTTGGACTGAATTGACTAATCTCTAACAATTCACTAACAACTTTCTAACAACTTGCCCAATCACGTGGGTGCCTACTGTGAGCATTGCATACAACTGTCATCACATTAATATCTAATCAAATGCATTATTTATTCACTAATATTCCCTCTACTTAGGACATGAATGTTTGCCTTCGTCGGGATAAGCTTCATGTCTTATCTCAAGACGAAGTGCATAATGGAGTCTTGACATGTCCTAAGTGGAGGGAATATTAGTGAATAAATAATGCATTTGATTAACGTAGCGGCGGCAGAGGATGCGTCCGAGACACTATGGAGCCACTACAACGAGAAATCTCCATCCTCATAATCATATCGTTTCGTGTTGATCTCCATCTCTTTCTTTACTAACTCCAAAGTAAGTTCCAATCATTTATAAACACTTGGGCATTGAACAATTTAACCCAAGCGAGAGAAATGCCCACCTTTTCTATATCTTCCTCCTTCACCTTCAGCCTCTTCATCTTCCTCTGTTGCTGAGAGAAAAGACGCGACTATGAAGTGAAATTGGAGCATGTGCGGAAGTCAAGAATAGTGTCAAAGTCTCTAATTGTTAAATGAATAAAAGAAGCATAGGATGCATGAATTATATATTAAAATACAAATGAGAAAAGTCAAAAATGACGACCTAACATGAATAAGTTAGAATAGTGTGGAATATGAAGCTACGGAAGGGAAGGCAACATGAAGAAATGGAGTCTACATGCCCTGCTATAATTACGTGCTTCTTACCTGCTTGGAGTGAAACGCGTCGTTTCCATGGGAAGAGCACCAAAAGTAGCAAAGCACCCAACCAAAGCTACGTAGCAGCGTTTTCCAGCCAAAAAAAAATATATATAACACCTACTGTTTGAACACGCAAAGACCGTTTTCCAGCAAAAAAACAAATTAACACCCATTGTTTGAAGCAAAAGTGTTTTTCAGTTGCCTTCCCTCTCTCTCTCTCCATCCTTATCTCTTTCATTTCCAATCCATTTCTCCTTCTTCATTAGATCGCTTCCTTCTTCACCTTGGCTTCACCGTGTGCGTGTTCGGATCATCAAGGGCTTCACTCGATAGGAAATCACCACCACCTTGCGGCGCGTCCTCTCCGGCGAGTTGGACTCTCACTTGGATAGCATTTGCGAGATGCCAGGTCAGCACCGGGGAGTTAAGATGATGAAGTCAAAATTAAAGAAGAAGAACAAGAAGAAGAAGAAAAGTAAGAAGAAAAAGAAAGATGGAAGAGTGAGCTTTTAAATCATCGTCGTCGCGGTGAGGGTGTCGATGTTCATCAAGCCGGTGCCATGAGCTTTTTTCTTTGTCTGCATTCGATTATAATTTGTGTTTTTCCTTGTTCTACTTCCTTCCTGGTTGTATCTTAGTTATGTTCTTTCCTTCGTGGTTGTTTTCGGTGTTGTATTTCCTTTCATGTAATTGATGTATTGTTGTCTCGTTTATGGTAATACAAGTAGCTTCTCCGGTGCTATTTGTTCGACTAAAATATACATTGGATTCTTTTGGTGGCTATTTGTTCGACTAAAACAGACATTGGACTCTTTTGGAACGATGGATGGAAATTTCTCTTCTTACAATGTCCAATGCAAGTACGGATAGCATTGTTTGTTAAGCTTTCAAGAAGGAATTTTGATAGCTTTCAATGTATACATAATGCAACTTCTTACAATGTCCACAATTCAAACTTCCAGCACTTTTCGTTTAAAAGGCGAGATGCCCTTCTTGAGCAAATCACAAGTACTATTATTCGAACATTTTTTTTGCTCAAAATTCATAACATTAAAGACAAGGCAAACATGAAATTAAGCATATTGACTAAAGTAGAGTTAAAATAAGATAATGAAACTCAAACTACTCCTTCGAGGAAGAAGGTGGGAGCGTTTCATAGATCTCTACGTGTTGTTGACGCGTATGAACAAAGGCGCCAAATCTCGCGAAGACCCGCACAATAATCCCATGATGTTCACTAGAATTAAGAGATAAGAAGCAATGTAAGAGCTGCTCCAAATCCGTGTCCTCAAAAATCTCGCTTCTCCATAATCATCTCCATCATCGACCTCCGAAATCCTTGTACGGATCCTCCGATCTCTTCACCACCGTGAAGCTCTCCCCCTCACCTTCCCCTCCCGCCGCATGGCACCGGCTTCGAACATCGACACCCTCGGCGAAGACGATGACGAAACGGCTCACTCTTCCATCTTTCTTTTTCTTCTTCTTCTTCTTCTTTAATTTTGACTTCATCTTCTTAACTCCCCGGTGCGACTGGCGTCTCGCAAATGCTATCCAAGTGAGAGTCTAACTCACCGGAGAGGACGCACCGCAAGGTGGTGGTGATTTCCTATCGAGTGAAGCCCTTGATGATCCGAACACGCACGGTGTGAGTGAAGGTGAAGAAGGAAACGATCTAATGAAGAAGGAGAAATGGATTGGAAATGAAAGAGATAAGGATGGAGAGAGAGAGAGAGGAAGGCAACTGGAATCTTTCTTGACCCCGAAGGAACGGGTCTTATATCTCTCAAAAAATCCCTGTTGGATGAGATTTTAGCACCAGCAGAGTGCACCATTGGTTATTCTCACTTCGGGTTTTGTAAAAGTTCATTTTTTTTGGGTTTTTACAAAACATGCTTCAAGTAAACAAAGTAAACCCTGGAGAAAAAATGGTAATTCTCACTTCTGAAATGGTAATTCTCACTTCACGAATGGTAGTTCTCACTTGTGGAATGGTAATTATCGTTGAAAAAATGTTAAGAAGAATATATATATTTGTTAATGTATATATATAATAAGAGAATCAAGTAAGCCTATTTGGTGGTTGGGCTACTTGGTTTTTTGTGTGGGGGTGGGGGTTCGAACCCCACCCCTACATTTGGAAAGCACATTTTTTATTTTTGACAAAACACCCCACCCGCCCAAAAAAAAAACCTCCCACCTAAGTGGTCGGGTTCTTGGTCGCCGCCACCTGGTGATGGCCGCCGGCGGTGGGGCCCACCGTGGGTATTTTCTTTTTTCTTTTTAATTATTTAACCCTCGGCAAAAAGGTAATTTATTTGGGCTCGAATTTACAAAACCCCCAAAGGTCCTTGTCACCTCTCGTCTTTTTGCAAATTCGACGGGCACACGGGGTTTTGCAAATTCATTTGGTATTTTAATGTCATTTTCCCAAAAAGAAAAGCATGGGCAACATATTCCTTATTTCGGGGGAAATCAATAAACAAAATCTAAAATTATTTTAGGTTAGACACAACCCTTATGTATGGCGAAAAGCAACCGAGAGAGATAGAGGAAGTATAATATAAGATTATGTACTTTATTATTTTTTTGTTTTTTTGTTGGAAAAATTCAGACCATGTTTTCAGGAGGAAAGAGGAAAAATTTTTCTTCTTAGCATGATAAAGTTGATTATGAAATTGTACAGTGATAAAGTTGATTTTTTTGGTCAAAAGCATAATAAAGTTCATGCATTTTTTTTTTTTTTTTTTGGTATTCTAAAGTTCATGCGTTTATCAAAGCTAAATGTCTTTGTACTATCTTTTTTTTTTTTGTCAGAAAAATATCTTATTACTGTCACATGCTTGGGTCCGAAAAAAAAAAAGAAATGCTTGGGACAAAATTTCTTTGGATTATTGTTCAAAATTAATTTGCCATATAATATATTTAATTTTTTTTTTTTTTTTTTTTTTTTGTTGCTCGGAGAGGGCAACGTGTTTAACGGAAACGGAACAGCGTGTTTTTTTTTTCATCGTTATAACTTATAAGCACACTTAGGCCGATGATTATACTATTGGGGAAACGGAACAAATAAAGACGGGAGAGAGGGATGCAAGAAGGGCCATTAACATAAGTTGGATGAAAAAGGAGGACTTGGCTTGCGTCCTTTACTACTTCCGTCCGCTACTATCCGATGCTTTAAACGCTGGCGTTTTTGCACAAAACACACACACACCTGGTCCTTTCTTTTACATTAAAAAAAAAAAAAAATTCAGGCAACTGTCAAGTAGTAAAAGGATACTTTTCGGATCTTGAAAGTGCATTAAAAAATTCTTGATAATCTTGAAAAATTATTTCATGATCTTGAAAAAATATTTCGCGGTACTAAAAAAATAATTCATGATCTTAAAAAAAAATTATTTTAGGATCTTGAAAAAATATTATAAACTAAATTTTTAATAGCAGTCAGTATCTGAAATATTTTTTCAAGATCCTAAAATAATTTTTTTGAAGATCATGAATTATTTTTTTAGTACTGAGTAAGATATCTTTTTTAGTACCCATTAGTATGTAGAAATATTTTTTCAAGATCCTGAAATAATTTTTCAAGATTATCAAGAATTTTTTAGTACCATTTAGTATCCTGAAAATTATCCTTTTACTACTTGACAGTTGCCTGATTTTTTTCTTTTATGTAAAAGAAAGGACCAGGTGTGTGTGTGTGTGTGTGTTTTGTACAAAAACGTATTTGTTGGACGATTAGTTTTGATGATGTCTTATATAGATGCCATTATCCAGGGCAAAAAGTTTTCATACTACATTTATACTAATTCTCATATATTAATGTAGATATGAAGTTTAAACAATGAAGAATGATCAAGAATGGAGTTTGAAGAAAGAAGAATCTGTTAAATATCATGAGAATATTAATATTCAAGTACATGTGATCAAATGGAAGTTGCAACGGTTAAATTCGGAGTTAAAATAAGCTTCCTGAAGTTATTTGCGAGAATGTACTGCTCATACAAGCAATTCTCGAGAATCAGACTTTAATTCTTGAGAATCTAGTGTTTCAGCGTCAATTCTCGAGAATCAGATATCAATTCTCGAGAATGGTCATGTTCTTCAGCATACTCTGTTCTGCTCTGTTTCTGGCAACCTTTGGTAATTCAACGATATCTCTCAAACCAGGAATCGGATTGACACGAAACCAGTGGCATATGAAACTAGACATCCAACACGTATTTGTGGCAAAATTTCATATCCAAAGGAGTCCAGATGAGAGAGCTATGATTTTTTCAAGTTGACATATAAATCAACGTCACAGTCAGGATCAAGCTTCGGTAATTTGAGTGTATCTCACAAACGACAAATCCAATTGAGCTAAAATCGGTGCCATTGGAAACTAGACTCAAATACCTTTCCACAAACATCTATAACACAAAAAACTGAGATCAATTGAAGGAGATATGATGTCTTGAAGTTGAAAGTATGTTCTGGATGCTGCAGAAAACGCTGATAAGATCAACCTCCATTCATCTTATGTTAATGGATGAACTACAACCAGTTTGGACTTGATTCCTCTTGCATGCAAAGAAGGATTTAAAGAGCTTAAGCATTTGAATCAGAATTAACTCACTTGCACCTCCATGTGAAATTGATTCTCGAGTATGAGCTTGTGATTCTCGAGAATGGACTTGAGGTATGTGACAGAATTCGCAGGCTTCTCTGAATGACTCTTCTTTGCCTACATCAGTTCTCATCCAATATGATTCTCAAGTATGTGCTTGGAATTCTTGAGAATGAGACTTCAACTCTCGAAAGTTCATGATTCTCCAGTGTGTACGTGATGGCTCCTTTCAATATCCTCCAGCAATTCTCGAGAATGACAAAAGGACTCTCGAGAATGATCGAACCAAAGACAGAATAGCATGATAGTATCGATATGGTACTCGAGAATTGGAAACCAATTCTCAAGAATGGTACTCGAGAATCATTAGTAATTCTCGAGAATGATCAGGCATTCAGAAACTCTCTCGAGACTCTCGATATGATTCTCGAGAATTGGAAGGCAATTCTCGAGAACGGTTCTCGAGAATCGTCTGGATTCTCGAGAATGCTCGAAGAAATCATCTCTCACTCTCGACGATTCTCGAGAATTGGAAGACAATTCTCGAGCATGATTCTCGAGAATAGGTATGGACGTTCTCGAGAATGGACAGAATCAGATGAACAATTCTTCAGAATACTTGGCCTTTTATATCCCGCTCATTGATTATAACTTGAGTAGTTTATGTTATTGATTTATACTTCTAACCAAGTTTAAATAGCTGTTAATGAGTTTCAGGAGATTACATCATAGATTGCCAAAAAGGTAATTTAAGTGTCAAGATGTTTGCAGTTTCCATTTCTAATAATTTATCTAATCTGCAACTGCAAGAGACTCATGCATTGAGTTACGATGAGCTGTGAAGCACCAAGAGAAAGATGAAGAACAGAGCCAACGCACTGAAACAAAGTATGGGTAACCCATACTGATAAAAGTGGAAGAAAAATATTCTAAGTCATCTATCGAACAAGGGCACGTGGACAACCTGTAAAGTAACTCCACTGAACAAACATTCGGTAGTGGATAAACAGAAGGCGCGAATATTTAAACCTTCAACGGACATATTCAAACGGATAGATTCAAATTCCTCCAACGGTCCTCAAGCTTCAACTAGTATAAATACACGAAGGATTAATTCATCGAAGAGAACCAACGCATACACAGATAAAGCATACATAGAGTTCAACTTCTATTCGTATATATCTTCGGATATTGCGAGCTTCGGTGTTTATCTTCTATCTACTCGTGAGAGAGTTTATCATTGTTATTACAATTCGTTCAAATCTCAAGATAGTGGTATCTTGAGTGTGGGTACAATTACAACTTGTAAGGGGAGTGAGTCGAGAGTGAAAGGATCATCCTTCGTTTCTGAGTGTGCAATTGTGCCTGGGTTATGTGGTTACAACTTGTAAAGAGGGGTAAGTCCTAGTGAGAGGATTACTTGAGAGTTACAGAGTTTGTAATCAAGGATTGAGATAGTGAAATCCCAGAGTGTTTCGGGGACCTGGACGTAGGTCAAGAGTTGGACCGAACCAAAGTATAACCTCTTGTGTTCATTGCTCTTCTCTCTCTCTGTTTCAAGTGTTCTTGAGCATTTAGCGAAAGAATTTCATAATCACCTATTCACCCCCCTCTAGGTGATATTCCACCTTCAAACGCCAGCGTTTAATGAAACATCCTCTTTTTCAACATAAAAATACGTGTTTACAATGTAAAAATTCCATTTATACAGGGTCAAATTAGGCTAAAAAATAATACATCAGAGTTTATAAAATGCGGAAGTCTTGTGGTTGTGGCAAATACAAATGACATAATATAAAGTTTTCCATATGTGCCTTCCCTTGTTTGCCTACTAAATTAATTACCTGTAAAAAAAACATAATAACCATGAGATCCAAAGATCCCCGTAACCATTGGTTATTCAGAAATATACAAGCAGACCAAGATCGAGAACATACAGTTATAAATTAATATAAATTAAAAATATATTCATTTGCATAAAAACTTGTCATAAAATAGTTCTCGACTCGGTTACCAAAAACACCCACCCAAACAGGGTTTCAGAACAACATAATTTATTCTCCGACATATTCCAGACAATATTGATGCATAGGTCATTCTTATCAGAGTTGAGGGTACAACTTCAGCCCACAAACTCGAGTGGACACAGTTTCAGCCCACAAACTCAGAGCCCAAGGCACAAATACCGCCTACAAACTCAGAGTGCAGGGAACAATTTTCCGCCCACCAACTCTTACAGAACAACCATTCTCATCAATACAAGAATACACAATCTCACATCATATATACATAAGTATAAATAATCCCAAAACAGTTAATATATATACATATATATATATAATTGACAAGTATATAAAAGAATAACTAAGGTTACCTCAATTCCAAGTTTATTTTTATCAATACTTCAATACTCCCAAATTTCTAACATCAGATAATTGCTCACACCTTCATTCTCTCTTCTTTCTCTCTTTCTTTCTCTTTTTCTCTCCTCTCTCTCCCTTTTCCCGCGCCCGATTGCGTGCGTTGTGTGCATATATATAGAAAAGGGAATGGGTTCTTAAGTATATTTTACTTCGGGTAATTTTAAGTAATTTTTCCCTAGTCAAATAGTAAACTTTCCACCCGTTTTTGACGTTTTATATATATATTAATAATATAATATAATATAATATATATTATTTTATTATTTTAATATAATATTATTATCAAAATAGTAAAATACTATTACGTGGGTCCCGAGCAATTTTCCAAAACACGAGGTCGGCAGTGGAGCAATATATGACATGGGTCCCACATGAATAGTAAAATACCGTATTTAAATAGTAAATATGTATTTGTGAATAGTAAATACTATTTATGTCCCATAAAATACTGACTTCAAATTTGTCACTTTCAAAAATAGGGCCTAGTAGTTTCCTAAAAATAGGCTTATTTTCTAGTTTCTAGACCCGAAAATCAGGATATTACATTTAAAGCATCGGACAGCAGCGGACGGGAGTAGTAAAGGACACAAGCCAAGTCCGAAAAAGAAAGCATTGAATAATAAATTATTATGAATATGTGCTTAACAAAGCCACTTTATTTTCCCAAATACAGTGTTAAGGTGCGCCCTGTACATCGTCTCTGTTCCATTTGAGGGTGGCACAGTTCCTTCTAGGTAGGCGTGATTTGCTCTTCTCGTCATTTTCGTTGTTTCTGTTCCCATCGGATTCGCATCTTCGTCTAAAACTGGGCTTCTCTATCTCAACCTCTCTTACCTCCGATCGACTTCGCTCAAATGGCCCGATCTTTAAGGAGGAAGCTTTAAGTAATTTGAAATTGTGCCAGAGGAAGAACGAAAGCAGATAACATGTAAGAGCCTCTGTGAATCTGAAAAGTGAGCAAGAAAGAAGAATGGATAAGAGTTTAAGGAAGCAAAAATAATTGCTGAAAATTCACGTGAGGTGCCATCCAAACAGGCGGAGGAGAGTCCGGTGGGGTTGTGAGTTGTGATAAGGTGTTGTCATCATCTTCAAGGAATCTACAACACACCATCACCGAACCCTGTGATCATCTAATACATTAAATCAATATCGATGAGGAAAAATGTCATACCTGAAAAGACACAGATCAAAGAACTGGTGATAAGAACTAATACTCACATTGCAGAAAGGACTCTTTGCAAAAGAGGAAGACGATAAGAAGAAGATCGGAGAGGTGGACGAAAGGCTACGCGGCGTCGGTTTCATGAGTTGTTTGAGGTGATTTTATAGTGGAAGTTTAAATTTTGAAATTGAAAAGTGTAGACGTGGCACCTATGAGAGTGATACACGTGGGCCAATAAATTTGATGCTACAAGGTTTATAGGTATATATTAGATAGATAGATAGATAGATATTAGATAGATAGATGTGGTGGTACTATTATAGGCTATCCAAGAGACATACCAAACTGACGGACATACCACTAAACTACACAGACTAAGTTATGAATGCGTACCGTAACTCTAACTCTGATGCTTATTGTATGCTTATATGTGGTAGATGATTTCATAGAGTCATAGACAAGACTTGGTCTTGGGTCATGCAACGTGGCTAAGACTCTGTCTTAGGTCACTGTTTATACGTTCAGCTTTATACGGGTTATAGTCTTGATAATGTCGTTGAGTTTTCTTAGCGCTGAGGACACGAGGAGCTGTCGTGGCATTATATCTGCTGTATGCTTATGTATTGTTGTAACCTTACATCTACTGTGTGCTATGTATTGGTTAATGCTGTAATGTTATGAATATTTGTTATACATATTTTTTCATACTTGAGTATGAGGTTAACCGTTACCTGAGGTCCAATGGGTATTGGACCTCAACACTTACTATAGCTTCTAAGTCTGGAGGACCAATGGCCGACGACAAGGGTAAGCAGCTCGCGTGATGACCTGTCTGGAGTTTTTGTTTTTGGACTACATATTATTTTGAATTATTGGGATAAATGTACCACTACAATAATCGACCATGGTTAATATTTTGTCACATACTCATCAGTTACTCACTCTTTTGAAATGCTTCGATGCTCTACTCAGATAATATTATATTATTTCGCTTTTGAAAAATGGGGTGTTACATTTTTGGTATCAGAGCATTCATTCTGGCACGGATTTAACGAAGTTATTTCAAACCATTTGGTGTCTAGAAGGGTTCGTTTTTGTGGATCAGTCAATAAGTTACCGTGAATTCGGGGAGACTTCCACAAAAACACCTACCTGGCCAAATTGTTTGATTAACTGAGTTAGGTTCTAAGCCTTTAACTTAGAGCATGTTTTGAAAATGAGTAATGATATAACCCTGGTATGATGTTGTAGAGATGGACAGAGATGAATCCTCGTATATGAACTATTTTGGAAAGATGAGGCGCACCCCCGAAAATCCGTAATACCGGAGTTAGTAGGACGTAGACTCAACCCTAACCCTATCCTCCACTGGAACCTGAATATCACCCTGGACCGGAATAGCCCGACGAGCATGACTTAGAACCTATTCATGCCATACCCCGAATATAGCACACCATGAACCAGCAGGACCCGATGAACTAAATCATTCTTCAATAGGAGACAACTTTGACTACCCCCGAATCCAAGACCTTGAAAGTGACGAGGAAGCCGAATCCCCATACCTGTAGTATGCCCTAAATGATAACCTTGTGTTGACGCAAGCCCTGCAATTAGACCTTATAAAGGCATAACAAAACTCAGAAACCAACCAAGAGAAGTACCTACTTTTCCTAAACCAAGTCCAAGAGTTCTATGTGATGAACTCACATTTCCAAATTCCTTACTCTCCCAAAGAATGGATCAGATCCACTCTGTACCATTTTCCCCGAACCCATTTTTGGGCGGAAAAAACAAACGAACTCCGAGGGGAAAGACCTATCCAAAACGTTCAAACCTACCTCTGGCGTCTCAAATGCCTTGTTACCAAAACATGTAGTGGAAGAACGAAAGCAAGATGGGTGCCAGTAAAAGAAAGCTGTGGAAAAAGTAGTAGAAGCTAGGGTAATGTAGTATAGTTTGTGGTGTGTAATAACACTTCTCTAGAAACCCTGAGAGGTTGTAAAATACCCAATATACTTTCCTGATCTTGAACACCATTCTGCACCTATAAATGACCCTGAACCCGAGTATCATCTGAGACCAGAGTATCCCTACGAGACCATATATGGCCCAGAACCTATTTATGTTGAACCCCTGAATATAGTACCTCCAGCGCAAGAACCTATTTGGATGTCCCACACCAGTGTATTGTTGCCGATGCTCTTGTTTACAGAGAACAAACCATCCACCATAATAAGCAAATTCTTGAACATCAATGTAGGGTGCCTGTGAAATGTGTTCGAGAGGGGGGAGAAAATACAGACATCCTGATTCATGATGAGGAGGTTACCACGCTAGGCAAGGCCATAAGATCGTTCATCCCTTGGCCTAATCATTTTATTCAGATGGTGACGACACCTCCAATGGTAGGAAATACATTACTAGAACTTGATTTTCCTTGGTAACCCACTTATAATCTGTTTTTTATGTTTTCATAGAATGAACAAGCTGCAAGCAGATTTCCCTTCTTAGCACGACTGCGAGAGCTGTACAGGGACATCAACTATATCTCCTTGTAGATGTGTGCGGGCATTGTTGGCGCAGATAAATTTTATCCCTTAACAATTGACAAGAAAGATCTGCAACAACTTATACATATGGAGGATTTTGATATAAGATTTCTTCAACTTGTAATCATGTAAGTTTTTTTCCCCTTTAATTATTGCATTGATTTTTGTTTTATATATTCAACAATATTTATCATTTTAATTCGATCATGGTGTCCACCACAACATATGCGTCCAAAGAAGCTGAAGTGATTCATATGGATTCTTATGTCCTATGAGCACGACGAAGAATTGTAATAAGTTAGCCAGAAGGACGCTTTATGTTGGTTGTGCAATGTGTGAGGCTGAATTGTCTTGTTATCTAGCCCTAATAATTGAAGAGTACGTATTTTAGTTTTGTCTATTTAAGATTTTTAAGAATAAATCACAATTTTTTTATAGCAACAGGATTTTTCTTCAAGATTTTCTAACTATGGTGATGTATAAAATTTCCTAACACATGTATTCGCACATTGATAGTTATTTGTTGAAGCTTTTGTGATTCAAAATACGTGCTTTATTAATCCATTTTGTCAATCAATTACCAAGGAAACTTGGAAATCAGAATGTGCATGACATGTTAGTTTGAACCCGCTTGTATATTGTCCGGTATTTGTGGGATTATATATCTTTGTTTACTAAGGTGCCCTTGGCATAACTTTTATATTAGCAGGATTCTATATCAGAGAAAGCATATTACTGATATACAATAAAGCATTTTTTTTGCCTTTGGTTTCGAGTGACTAAGTTGTTGTGTGTGTGGGAACCGCTTAAGTATTGCTTTTTTAGTATTGTAATATTGTTGCTTACTAAGCAGTTGTGAAAACGTCTAGAAGCTAAGGAAGCGAGAAGCAAATGTTGTTTGTTCATTGAAAATTGATGTTCTGATTAAATTTATGCTACTAAAACTTTGTTTGTTGTTGTACTTTGAATGGGCAATGAAAAATATGTAGCAGGTAATAAATAAAAAAATCACATATGGTGTCCTAAAATAACTTTTAGGATGTCTTAAAAAAGGGCAAATTACGTACAGGTCCTAAGGAACAAAAATAATTACAAAAAAATCCCTTGAAATCACCAAATTACACAAAAGTCCCAAGGGACTTTTTTGATATTATTTGTATGGGGGAAAAATCCAAGTTTTTAAATGTTGTTGTAAATATAGGTTTTTTGTTGTAAATATGACTTTTTCTGTTGTAAATAGTCAGATTTTAAATTGTTATAAATATAACATTTCGTTGTAACTATAGCCTTTTTTCGTTGTAAATGACTTTTTTACGTTCAAAATCTAGGTTTTTAAATGTTGTTGTAAATATCACTTTTTTATTGTAAATATAGCTTTTTCTGTTGTAAATGGCTAGATTTTAAATTTTGTTATAAATATAGCATTTCCTATTGTAAATATAGTCTTTTTCTGTTGTAAATGATCTTTCTACGTTCAAAATCTAAGTGTTTAAATGTTGTTGTAAATATGACTTTTTCTATTGTAAATGGTCAAGTGTTTAAATGTTGTTATAAATATGGCTTTTTCTGTTGTAAATATAGCATTTCCTGTTGTTAATACAAATAATATCAAAAAAGTCCTTTGAGACTTCTATGTAATTTGGTGATTTTAAGGGACTTTTTGTAATTATTTTTGTTCTTTGGGACATATACGTAATCCCCCCCCCCAAAAAAAAGTTTCCCATACGGCGTCCTAAAATAACTTTTAGATGTATTATATACGCATTTTGGCGTCTCAAAAGTTATTTTGGGACGCCTTAAATAAGGTGTCCCAAATTACTTTTGAGACTTCAAAAGTGTGAAGTTATTGCTTCCCTTTAAAAGACGTCCCTAGAAAAAGGGGAGTTAACTGGGTCAAATTTAGGAAGTTAAAAACGTTTTTTGTAGTAGTGAATGAATGATCACTATTTTTGTATGTCACCATAAAAGAAGCATTGCTTTGTTGCTCATACTATTTCTTCAGGTTTCAACGCTAAGGACTTTGTGGGTATTATGCAATTAACAATTGTCATGGGGCAGAATTGAATTTTCTCCTCAATTGCAATTTTACTTCAGCAACAATAAGGACAACAAATTAAGGTATGATAGATTTAGCATTAAATTAAGCTCAATTTATTGAGATTATTTTTTTAAAAAAAAAATCACACTTTAATTTTTTTACATCACTGTATATTGAATAATTTGACACTTACAAACTTTAGATGCTCATTTTAGTATATTTAGATAGTGACTTAAAATTTATATAATTAATATGATATTTTGTTTTCATAACTCAATTCAAATGATGGATTTGTAGTGTTTTTGTTGAGTTGAGCTAAGGTCTTGTAATTTTGAAGTGAGAATGTTTTCTTGCATATTCCACTATTAATATATTCTTTACCTACTACTGATATAAAATTTGTACTTGAAGATTTTTGTGACGTAAATACCTTCCAAATTTTGGTATTTCAAGGTAAATGAGCAAATTTGGTTTACGTGAGTCTCATTGTTTAATTCACTAATTCCCATGAATTAAGAATCAAATATCTTAATGTTAGCCTATTGGTTATTATTAATTTTGATGATAACGAATTACCTTAAAATCATTTCAAATGATCATTGATTTGTTTTTGAAAATGAATCCTAATTAATTCATGTGTCTTTATTGCAGAATCAAGGAACAAATGATGTATGTTGAGGAATATTGATTTGCAAAATCAAGGAGGAGCTTTTCATCAAATGTTCATTTTAGCTTAATTGTGTACTTCCTCAATGTCATTGTTGAAATTTTAGTATTTGAATGCTTAGAGTGTTCTCACTACCTAGCCATTCAAGAGCAATATATATTGCTAAAATACTTTTTACATATATGTTGTATTAGTTTGGGGTGAACTATGTAAAATTCTAGGTACTAATTATGAGTAGGTTGTGCAAAAACTTAGACTTGTAACTTGTTAGATTTGTAGACGAGCTTATTGTAGAACTAATAGGGATTGTAATTAAATTCTTATAGTGGAATTGACCGACTTTTGTACTTGGAACCATCAGTAGGAATATATTTCGTGCTTGTTCCCCCAAATAAGAATATGAATATATATTCAACCTTCATCTATTTTTTTTTCTGTTTGAAAATTAACAACGAATGAGGTTGGATGACATATCGAATATCAGCTTGAGGCAGTGATTGGTGCTCTCTAACATGTTTGGCGTTTGTCTGTATTTAACTAATTTAAAATGAATTTAATGTACACAGCTTTTAGAAAAGATTTATCAAATTGGTTTAAGCTATTTTGATGGAAGACAAACTTAATGTATATATAATTTTTTACTGAACTCTAATTTTAATATGGTATTAAGAGCTATTTTAAGACACGAGACGTCCCAAATCAACTAATTGAAAAATTAAGGATAAAATATATGTTTGGTCCTCTAAGATTGCATGGAGGTTCAATTTAGTCCCTTAAGTTCATAAAATGTATTTTTTATTCTTTTATATTGATTATATTAACTCTCACTTCAGCATTAACTCAACAATTAAACATTGACAAAAGATGCTTAAATTTTATTTTTTTAATATAATAATTTTTATATTTTAAGATTAAAATAATAAACTAAAGCCAGAAACTGAAATGCCTCCCTCCTCTCCCACTATTTTCAAAACCCCAAAACACTTTGGAAGTGATATCCAATCAAAATCTGCAGGAATCCTCCCCAAATCATTCAAAAAGCTCAAACAAAGGCCTCAATTTGATCGGATTGCTGTGCATTCAAATAATTAATTATATCTCTACCTGCATATTTGCCAGGAATTATATTTCGTGCTTGTTCCCCCAAATACCAATAATGAATATTCCACCTTGATCTATGTAACTTCCACTGTTTTGAATACTAATTCTGATTCTTAATATAAGAGCTAGTATATGATTGAATTTGGTCCTAAGTATATATCACTAATTCACTTTGTCTCTCAAATTAATAATTTTTTTTTCCTCAAAGTATCTATATCGATTGAACACATTAAGGAGTTTCTATCTAAGGATAGTTATTATGAAAGATGGCATTTTAAGAAAACCAACATTTGTTATGAATAACTAATACAACTTACTTGCTTAATCTACCTAAATTAGCCAACTAGCTTTTAAATTAAGGATCGGAGGTAGTATCAGCCTACGTTAGGGAATGCAGGGATTGGTGATGTCTAACATGTTTGGAGTTTGTTAGAATTAGAATATAGTCCCACATTAACTAATTAAAAAATGTATTTAAGGTCAATTACCCAAAAAAAAATTTAATTTAAGATATATATAGCTTTGAATAAAGTCTTATCGAATTGGTTTAATCTATTTTGATTGAACACAAATTTAACGTACATCTAATATATTACTAAATGCTAATTTTTAATATGGTATTAAGAGCTATTTTAAGAAGCGATATAAGAATATAGTCCCATATCGACTAATTGAAAAATGAATTAAGAATATTTAGTCCAAATTCTATCAAAGGGTTAAGGCGTAATTTTACCAATGAACTATTGGTCCAGGAGCACTCAACACAATAAACTTTTAAGTGGACCATATCTACCAAAAAACAATTAAAAAGCTTAAAATATCACAATGCCGTTAAGGATAAAGTAATTTGTTTAAACCATTGTCTCCTCCTTCCCCTCCTCTTCCTATTCCTGTTCCTCCTCCTCATTCTTCGACCGCTTCACCTCTTGAAACCCCCAAATTACTGTCTTCCACTGATACTCCTGACCCTCCTCCTTTTTTCCCTTCATATTCCACTTCTCCTCCTCTTCCTCTACCTCCTCCTGTTGCCACATTCATTTCTTACCCTACCAACGTCTCCTCTCCCGCCATCCCTCAAACCCCTAGACAGAAACCTAACTCATCCACCAAGCTTGTTGGAGTCACCGTTGCTGCTATTCTCTCGCGTCGTTGCCTTCATTGGGGCTTCCGCTTCATCTATTGCCTGGCGGAGATGAACGAGGTTTTTCGATGGTGAGAAGTTTATCGATCCGAGAGTAATCTCGGGTTGTTTAGTGCCACTTTGAAACTGGAAATACCGTCGCAAGGTTAGGCATGCTTCTTCTTCCGCCAGCTCTGAGTTTCTTTATCTTGGTACTTTGTTGATTCGCATCACCAAAGCTCTGGATTTCTCCAAGGTGAGATTCACCGAGGATGCCCTGCTTCTCGAAGATGCCAGACAGGCAACAAGTTCAGGAGAGAGGATGATCAGGGAACATGTATACATGAATATCCCAACTCTTCAAAATACTTGCGTCTTCCTTCACCGATCGCGTCTATCGATTTGCTTCTTACGAGCCATCTTGATTTACGCAAGATGAAGTTGAAATTACAAATCAATTAAAGAACGCAAAGGTGTAGGGGAATATTGAAGGATAACAAGAAATACGGGAAAGGATAGATTGAAGATATAAAATGATTACCAGGTTAGGGTTTTAAAATTCCTCGATCTCCGTAAACACGGCCACGCGAAGCTTCGGGGAAGAGATAATTAAATTGATCCTTTCTTTCACATGTTCGTATGTATTTAAACGGCGTTACTTTATCCTTAACGGCATTGTGATATTTTAAGCTTTTTAATTGTTTTTTAGTAGATGTAGTCCACTTAAAAATTTATTGTGTTGGGTGCTCCTGGACCAATAGTTCATTGGTAAAATTACACCTTAACCCTTCTATCGAATTAGCTAAAACTATTTTGATTGAAGACAAGGCATATAATTTTTACTGTGATTTCTAGCTCTCATTGATCAAGGCCTGTGGAACTATCTTAAATAATATTTTTGCATTTAGGTTTCGACAATTCATGAAATTATTTGACTGAAATTCTCTTAAATTTATTTTCTAAGGAGAATGACTCAAAACGATGATGGAAGGAAATTAATTATTATCAAGAACCATGAATTTCATCAAAAATAAAAACGAAAAAAATACTTTTGGAAAAAAGGATGGATGTTGGGTAGTGTATTTCATGTAAGAACAAAGAAGTTGTTGTAAATGCCCTACCATAATGAAAAATACTTGTCCTTATTCTTATCTTCCCTGTATTTATCCTCTCTTGTCCTTTTGATGGTTTGGTCTCTCTCTTTCCACGCCCCAAAACAGTTCTAATCCAACCACGGGATTATGACTTGTTTAATTTACAAATGCATTTAAATATAATACTTCTTTTTTATAAAAAGGAAATTTTATTCCAATAAAACTGAGAAAGTAGGATTAACGTAAACACACACACACACATTCCACAACTTGAGAAAATAGTGTGCTCTATGTTTTAAATACAACATTAATTGAATCAGAGCTTCAAGCCACTATATTTCTTTAAAGTTGCCACATTCCCTCTAGGACTATATTTTTAAGGGACGCAAAATAATTTACGGTATCAAATTTTGAAAATAACAATTAAAAAATATATATCAGATAATAAGTGATAGTTTCGTTGCGTGTTGACTCTTCTTCCACGAAAGAACAGATGTTGCAGTACACGCCCTATCATAATGAAAATACACTTCCTTCTTGTCTTCCTTGCAATTTGACTAATAGTTTTTTTTTTTAATAGATGTTGCTATTTTTCTTCCTTTTCAGTGACTTGATCTAAAATTCCAAAAGCAAAATGTTATTGGCTTCGAATAAGCATGATAGGAATCTAAAGGGTAACTTTGTCAATTTTACTAGGTATCTTGTATGGAATTCAACTTTCAAGATTTGCATGTGGAGCAATACAATTGAGCTCTCAATTAATACTCACTCCGTCCTAATTATAGGAATGTTTTCGTAGTGAAAATTGCACTACAAAAGTGTTCTATAATTAGAATCGGAGATGGTATTTTTTTCTTGTCTAATTTTATTATTTGAAAAGTCATGTTGTATTTCCTAGATTATTAGGAGGATTTGATATATCTTTTAGATATTTCTAATTATCCCAAGAATATTTTAAATTTATCAATACTTTTCTTTTTTAGGATATTATTCTAGATATATGAGTTGCCAAATAGGGATCTCAAGGATATTATTTAATGTCTTTGATTTAATTTTTTTAGATGGTATCTTTTCCTCAATATCTTAAAATATCTTTTTTCTTTTTAATCTTTGAGTCTTGTTAGAGTTTAGAAAGTTTCTCTATTTAAGGGTTGATATGTACTCAGTTATTTTCAGATTTTGGAATAAAAATTTATTTTGTAAGTAGAGTTACTTGTGAGATTGTATTGGGGATAGAATACGGCGAGCTTTTAAGAGTCTGATCACTGTACGTGGTCCACAATATAATGCTGGTGGAGCCATACATTTGGGTCTTATACGCCGTCCGAATTTATTTACAAGAGACTCTTTTTTTTAAAAAAAAAAAAATGTCCTTATTTAGTTATTTATGATGAGCAATTAAGAGAGAAAAATAAAATAAATATATTAGATATTACTAACTTTTAATTAATACTTCCTCCAGTCCTAATTATAGGAGCAAATTACCAGAATTTGGAGGGATTAAGAAAGAAAGCTAAATTAGTTAATTATATATTTTTTCCTAAAATACCCTTACCCAAAATTTAAAAAATAACTATTCTACAACTTAACAACGGGAGAAGCACTAGCCTGATCAAGTGCAAAGTGACGAGATTGATGACGTTTATTAACAATGAATCGCAGTGGAGTTTTCAATTACGCTTGTCGAAGCCAGCAAGCATGAAATAGAAGGATATGGAAAACATCTAATAGGAACCATAAGTTGATCTGCATTACCATGTATCATTAGCGTAATTGAATAACGGATTGGGTAATTTTAATCACTTTGGATAGTTTTAAAAAAATATTCTTGAAAGAATATTAAAATTATTTTATTTAAAAATAAAAAATAGAATAGAATATCTCACTTGATAAAATATAAGCGTGTTGTTAAATTAATTATTGTGGAAGAAGTGTTAGTAGGGGTGATATTGGAAAAATATGACAAAAATTGCTCAAAATTATTTTATATAAAAAAGTATAATTTAGGTGTGTATGACATTAATGAGTTGCAAAACATTATTTACTTTATAAAATATATAGGTGTATTATTAGATTATTATTGAGAAAGTATAAATGGGGGTATTATAGGAAAAAATTGACAAAAGTTAAAACTTGCTCTTATAATTAGGACCAACACTAACTCTAAAATTTGCTCCTATAATTAAGACCAGAGGGAGTACGATATAACATTAATGTTGGGAAAAAATGAAAAATACTCATTACATGATCGGAGACATTTATCGGACTCTTATAAAAAAATACCAAAATAATTTAAATTTTAAAATTTTATAAAAAAAAAAAGTGGATTAATTTATAAATCCCACCTAAAAGTCTAAAGCTACACATACTAATAGGGTTGTCCAGGACCGGCCAGACCGGATTGGAGGTCAACCCGAGGTCCGGCCCGATATGACTTCAAGTTGGAAAATTCAGCCCGAGGTCTAGTCCGGTACCGAGCCGAGCTCGTCGTATCGAACAGACCGCGAGACTTCTGGACCAATCCGCACATCCGATTTTTTTTAGTTTTTTTTTTCAGTTTTTTTTTTGCCTTTTTGGGAGGCAATATTTTAGCTCTGGTTTCACCTAACTTCCGAAAGTAATAAAAAGTTACTTAGTAAAAAGTGATTCCTATAAATTAAAAAACACATTGAGATGTCCAGACTCTAGTGAGCGGCTCGGTGTAGTGGTGATTTACAAAAAAAAAAAGAAAAAAAGACCTCGAGTCGAAAGCGGCACGTCTAAGGTTTAAGCCCCTAGACCGAAGTCTAGTCCAACCCGAACAATTTGGTCTGGCCTGGTTCAGTTAAATTGTCTGGAACCAATTTTTTTTACCCAGGACCGGGTCGAGTCGGACCGGACCAACCAAACCTTGGGTTTTTTGGATAACCCTACATACTAAGTCTAAGGTCAGTCAAGATGCCTCATCCTTATTTTTGTAAAAAGAAGAAAGGAAAAAGGGCGAGTGAAAAATGAAAATATTAAGCCCACCTAAAAGTCTAAAATTACATGTACTTAAGCAAAATGGGCCCCCATTAACACCCACTTAAGCAAAATGGTTTGAAGCCCACCTCAAAGTCTAAAATTAAAGGCCCATGCCTCGTCAACAAATAAAAAACCAGTAAAACAAAATATATAAGATGAACTTATAGAAAACACCGAGTATAAAATAAAAAATAAAAAAGAATGTTGCGGAGAGGGGCAAAACCAAAAAAAAACAACGTGATGACGCTTTATGATTTTTCTCCATCGGAGAATCGAGTTGAACAGTAAAATTCCAAAGTAACTTGTAGATCCGATCCCATCACTCACCGGATTTGTGCTCCTCCATCTCACCTCTCTCCGGACGGGACTCACCGTCTTCGAGCTCGCTGTCTTTACTGTCTCGACCTTGTGGCAAAACTCTCGTCATCTCCAGATCAGCAGCTCCATTTCGATCTTGCTGTCTTCTGTCGATCTGGTTCATCCTGCTTTGTCTTCACCGGATTTCTCACTCATCTGCTGTATTCAATCGATATTTACTGTCTCTCACTTGCGATCTGGTTGATCTTGCCATTTGTTCCAGGAATCAAATGGCTCAGTGGTAGGGAAAAAAGTCTCAGTGGAAGATGATTTACTTCAACGTAGTTCCAAGAAGATCAAAAATGGGGCTAGTGTAGCTCAAACAGAGGACTGGCCGATGCTGTGCAAGTAGGGGAAACAGTATAGTATTCCTGGTCAATCTTTTGCAGAGAAGTTGCAAGGTATAAATGCCAATGGTAAGGAACAGGGGCCCTGCCTGGTGAGCAGGCTGTTTCAGATGATCCTATCTCTCAAAGTGAGTCAGAAGCTGAGCATAACGAACTGCTTTGTAAGATTACTGAGGATCCTCAGCGTAATTTTCCTGCATTTTCTTTCTCTGAAAAGATGAAAAAACGACTTTATAAGGCCTGGAAACAAGCTGTTATTGTCAAACTCTTGGGAAAAAATATAGGGTACAAGCTTCTTTTGTCTATACTGCAATCCATGTGGGCTAAGAAGGGAGTTATTAGCTTGATAAATATAGGGAATGGCTTCTTTGTTGTGAAGTTTACTAACAAGGATGATTGTGTCAATGCACTAACTGGAGGACCCTGGATGGTTTTTGATCATTATTTGACGGTTCATCCATGGGAACCTCAGTTTCATCCATGGAGAGCCAAGATTGATAAGGTGGCAATGTGGGTTCATATGCCCAAGGTTTTTTTGGAGTATTATGATAAAGATGCCTTAACCTGGATAGGTAACCTAATTGGAGATGCCATTAAGATTGACCTAAATACTTCATGTCAGTTAAGAGGCCAATATGCAAGAATTTGTATGCTTGTTAATCTTAAGGAGCAACTGATGTCGGGTTTCACTCTTGATGGGGAAGACTATTATGTTGAGTATGAAGGGCTTCAAGGGCTATGCACCAAGTGTGGTGTATATGGTCATAAAACTGAGTCATGCAAAACAGGGGATAAACCTGCTATTAAATATTCGGATGGTGAGCCTTCGGCTTTTGACTGTTTAATGGAGGACGCCACTGGAGTTATTAATATGGGCGACGGTAAACATGGTGAGGATGGTGTGTAGAAGGTAGTTCAAAAACCAAAGCGCATTAACCAAGGGGGAAAGAGAAAGTTATCGGAAGCTCTTCACAGCAGAACAGGGGTTCTCGGTTTGGCGTTCTTGCTGAGGAGAATGGAGCAACGGAGGGCGACAAGTTAGAGACAACTCCTGTGGCTGTTACCGTTGGTGCGGTTGAAAAGGGTAATCTGTCGTCAACAAATACCGTTCAACATTTTGGGTAGAAAAAAACATGAGGCGACCAAAAAGCAGGGGAAAAAAGAGCATGAAAGGGGAAAAACTATGCAGGTCCTTGGACGGGTGGAGCATCGGAGGGAGAAACATTCTAGGGATGTGGGGAAGAAGGTGGCCCAAGGTGAAATTTTGAGGTTGACTTATGAGATAGCAAAAGAGGAGGTTGTCAGGAATGATGAAACCATAGTATTGCCGGTGGAAATTCCTCCTGAGGTGGCTATGTTGGAGATTGCTCCTGAAGTAGATCCCTTCTCCTCATTACCCCATGAGCTGGGTTCGCATGACAAGCTGGAAGGGCTTCCAGGAAAGTTTTAGTCTGAGCTTGCTAGCTTGGACCAAGATTGTGAGATGGAGGAAGAAGATTTCTTTGACGCGTTTGAGGAGTCTTTAGTGCCAGAGACACCAATTGAACTGGACTAATATTGGGCCGCTTTTCAAGCCTGTTTTGTTTATTTATTATTATAAGCCCATGTTTAATATTATTTCCTGGAATTGTAGAGGGACGTGTTGTAGAGATTTTGTCTGTCAGATCCGTCTTGTTTGTAAACAGCCCAATCCAAGTATGATTATGCTTTCTCAGACTAAGGCTGAGTCAGATGCTCATCTTTGTTCCCCTGAAAAGTTGGGTTTCGACGGCTTGTCTTCGTTTCCTAGCATCAGTAGATCTGGTGGATTGGCAGTAGCATGGCGGACTGACCGTATCAGTGTTTCAATTGTTAAAATTGATAGACAGTATATGCATCTCTGTTGCTCGGCTCCTTAGAGGCCGAATTTTTATCTAACATCGATTTATTCGGTGCCTATTCCTACTCTAAAAGAACGTCTTTGGAAGGATCTTTTGCACCTTTCGGTTTCCCCCCTCTGATCCATGGGTGGTGATAGGGGATTTTAATGAAATACTTTCTACTGAGGAGAGGTTGGGCGGAGCTAGCGTTAATTTCTTCAGAATCTGCTTGTTTCATGATCGGATGCTTGCATGTGGATTGTCGGATACGGGCTTTTGTGGACCCAAATTTACTTGGCGCAGCCCCAAATCTGGATCTAATCCTCGACTCTATGAACGCCTTGATTGTGCTATAGCGAATACAACTTTTCTTTCAGGATTCTCTGATTGCCATGTCCAGGTATTGCCTCGTACCAAATTCTCGGATCACAATCCTCTATGTTTGGGGTTTTTATAATTCTGAGGTGCCGTCAGGGAGCAAGCCCTTTAGATTTGAGGCAATGTGGCTCAAGCATGAGGATTATGGGGATTTTTTGTCTAGTAACTGGCGTGATGGCGAAGAGAATAATTTAGCTCTTTCCAATTTCAAGATGTCAATTGGGATCCGGAACAAAGATGTTTTTGGTCTTGTTGAGAAGAAGAAAATGCATATCTTGAGACGTCTGGGAGGTATTCAGAATTCTAAAGATTATCCTTACTCTTCTTTTCTTTGTAATTTGGAAAAGGAGCTTCAAGATGATCTTCACAGGTTGATGAATCTTAAAGAAATAAAGTGGTTTCAAAAGTCTAGAACCAAGTGGATTTCAAAGGTCGATCGTAATACTCGCTACTACCATCTTAAGCCTAAGATGAGGAGCCATCGTAATCGAATTACTTCACTCAAGAATTCGGAAGGTACATGGGTCAGTAATGAAGAGGATCTTAAGAGTCTGGTGGCCTGCTTCTTTAAGTCCCTGTTCTTTGATGATTCTTGCTATCCGAGCATCCTCTCTTCCAACTCCAAGTTTCCTTTAATTGATCATGTTACGGCGGGATTTATGTCAAGTACCCCCCTTCGGATGATGAAATAAAACAGGCTATTTTTTCTATGGGAAGTTACAAAGCTCCAGGGGTCGATGGGTTTCCTCCAATATTTTATAAAAAAAATTGGAATACAGTTGGTCCTTCTCTTTTTGCTTTTGTTAAGCAAGTGTTCCATGGGTCTGTTTCTTTGGAAGAGGCTAATAGGACTCTTATTGCTCTTATACCTAAGAGGGATAATCCTGAATTTGTTGCTCATTTTAGACCAATTTCCCTTTGTACCGTCCATTATAAGTGCGTTGCCAAAGTGATCACGTTAAGGCTTAAAGGGGTTATAGATAAGCTTGTTTCCCCGTATCAAGCCAGCTTCATCCAAGGGAGGCATATTCAAGATAACCTCATCATTGGTCAGGAACTTCTCCATATTATGAGCAAGAATAGGAGCAAAAGAGGTCTAATAGCGATGAAAATTGACCTTGAGAAGGCGTATGATAGAATCCGATGGGATGTTTTAGAACAAGTCCTTAGTGAGGTTGGGTTTGAAAGAGGTTTATCCACCTCATTATTCATTGTGTGTCTTCAGTCTCCTACAATGTGATTTGGAATGGTAGCCTAACGGAATTCTTTTGCCCGAAGAGGGGTCTTTGTCAAGGTGATCCAATCTCCCCCTATTGTTTGTTCTCTGTATGGACAAATTGTCTCACTTAATTTGTGATGTTGTTGAGAATGGTAGTTGGAGGCCTATTGTTACATCTACGCAGGGTCTGAAGGTATCCCATCTTATGTTTGCTGATGATTTATTATTGTTTGGGGTTGCTTCTGAGGCGCAAGCAGTGTGTATGATGAAGTGTTTGGAGGTCTTTTCTAATTCTTCTGGTTTCAAGGTTAATCCATCAAAATCGTCCCTCTTCTTCTTCCTAAGGGTCTCGGTTTCTACAAAGGATAGAATAAAAGATTTAACTCATATGAAGATTTCATGCGAGATTGGTAAGTATCTTGGTTTTCCTCTTTCTAGGAAAAGGAAAAAAAAGACACGTTTAATTATATCATTGAGCGTGTCCACTCAAAGTTGTCGGCTTGGAAAGCTAGTTGCCTCTCTATGGCTAGTCGTATTACTTTAGCAAAATCAGTCTTGAGCACTATTCCTCTTTATCCTATGCAAGTGGCAAAAATCCCCCGGAGTATTTGTCTTCAGGTGGAGCGTTTACAGAGGAATTTCATTTGGGGCATGATGAATCCCAACATAAATTTCATCTAGTGGGGTGGGACTCCATTACTAGCCTAAAGATTTTGGGGGTCTTGGTTTTAGGAAACTTTCTTCCTTTAACCAAGCTTATGAAGCGAAATTAGCATGGAAATTGACGATTGGCACTAAGGGCTTATGGGCTGATATCCTCCAAAGTCGTTATATGTTGAGAGATGGTGATGAACTTTTATCTTATCAACCCGGGGATTCTACTATTTGGCGGTTTATCACGTCTCAAAGTGAGATCATTGCTAAGGGTTCCAAATGGCAAATCCGCAATGGTCAAATGGTGAGCTTCTTTAAAGACCATTGGTTGATGAAGGGTTGTGGAATCAGCCAATTCTGCAAACGTCTGCTATCTACTGAAGAGCAAAATTCTTATGTTGTGGAGTGGGTTCGGGATGGTATGTGGGACTATGCAAGGCTAGCTGATTGTGTTTTACCCTATATTATCCAGAGACTAGCGGCTATGCTTCCCCCTAGGGTAGATTCCGGGTATGATACTTTGGTTTGGGGTGCTTCAAATTATGGGGTTTCTTCTATAAAAAGTGCCTATTTTCTTATTGAAGCTAATCTTCCCCAACTAAGATTTGAATTATCTAAAGCAATTTGGAGTTGGAAAGGCGTGGAGCGGATTAAGGTTTTCATGTGGATAGCAGTGTTAAATAAATTACCTACAAAAGCTAGAAGAAGTTGCTAGTCTCAATCTTCAGCTCTTTGTACGGCTTGTGGAATTGGTATAGAGGATACTCTTCACTTACTTAGAGATTGCCCTTATACTTCCCAGATGTGGAGCTCTTTAATCTCCCCAAGGTATATGTATGCTTTCTTTTCTGCTAATCTGAATGACTGGTTTGCTCTGAATCTTAAACACTGTTTAGGTAGAAATGTGGGGTCTAGCTGGCATATTATTTTTGGTGTTGGTATTTGGAGATTGTGGTACTGGAGGAATTTGTCCATTTTTGAACCTGGCTCCTTAAGGCCTCCTAACCCGGCGGCTGTTATTTTGAATTCTTGGAGGAGTTTTGTATTAAATCCAAATCTGATCTTGTCTATTCCTCTGTCAAACCGGCATAACCCCCTATCTGTTTCTTGGGACATACCTCCTGAGAATTGGGTGAAATTTAATATTGATGGCGCAGTGTCCTTAAGACCTTCCCTAACGGGTTGTGGTGGTGTCTTGCGTAACTCCAATGGTGAGTGGACTACTGGTTTTGCCAAGAGTATTGGTGTGTGTGATTCTTACACGACGGAGGAATGGGCAATCTTTGAGGGCTTAAATTTTGCTTGGGATTTTGGTGTCAAAAGGATTGTGTTGAAATCTGACGCTATTGAGCTTGTCTCTAGGCTTTTGAGCTTTGATCCGCATTCTGGAAGCCTTTTATCTATTAGTATAAACGAGTTGTTATGTAGGGATTGGTTGGTGTTTATCCGCCATGTTCCTAGAGATTGTAATAGGATTGCAAATTCTCTTGCTAAGATTGGCCTATCAAAATCTGTAATTCTAGGAGAGTGCCCTATGTTTTTAAGGGCTTGGGTAGATTAAGAGTGCTTGAGATTAATTTCCCCTATATAGTAATTTCTATTTTGTAGTTTCAGGCGTTTTATGCCTTCTTAATATTAAAAAAAAAACATTGTGCCCCTGTTAACACCCCAAAAGGGCCCCATTATTTGGTAAGCTATAAACCAAAGCTAGAGAAAAAGAATTGGTTATTGAACTGTGAGGGATATACAGTATGGGACAAGTGAGGTAACCTAACTGTGATTGATTGAAGACATATGGGAGATAAGCTACACCAAGTTAAAAGTTCTTGTACTAAAATGTAAGTGGGTTAACAATAATGCTGTTGAAATAGATCAATTTGGATTTACCTCGAGTTGACCTTTATAAAGTTGGTTATAAAGACCATTTATTCTAGTGAGCTAGACGGAAAAAAAGTGTTTTATGTCATTGATCCTGCAAATAAAAAATGGTCCATTGTATTCCAAAGTAAAAAAACAAAAGGATGGTGATCCAATTTTGAATCTTGATAACACATCACCTTTCACTACAAATCCACCTATACCGAGTGAAGTAGAATTGATAGATGATGAAAAATATGCAACTAGAAATGATAATTGTGATGGAATATGGGAAATCATATAAAGTAATATTTTAAAAAATAAAATAAGACAAGTATGATTTTCTTACATTTTACTTTGTTTATTTTATTAATTTAATTTCAATTTACTTATCCTATCTCAACTTAATTTCTTAGCGGGAACATAATAAGTTCAAATAAGGGGAACTCAAGTGACTCACCTGTTAAGAAAAAGGCTAGAGTAAGCACAAAGTCGAGACTGTTGGTTGCACATCATGAGGGAGAAGGTGCATGTTACAACCCTAAAAATAAAATAGTATAATTATTTCATTCATGGTTAATATTTAATTTCTATGGTATTTATATGTGTAATAGCCTCAAATGATATATACACACACATATATAAAGGTAGAACATAATTCCCTGTGATATATTTGAGGCTCAAATGCGATATAAGTGAGAAAATTACCTCAAAAGTGAATTTTAAAGAATTATTAGAATTTTGGTTAATTAAAGGATAGTTAGCCAAATTTAATTATGAAAATATTAGGATGCCTCAAATAATTGGGAAAAAATAAGGAACTTTTATTTTAAGGTTAAGTTGTCTTTATAAAAATAGTTTCATGCCCTAGAAATGAAAATGTTATCTTTAAGAACATTTTATGGGCATTTTATCCAAAAATAAGGCAATTTCTTAAAAAAATTATGGGAAAACTATTTAAGGACCAAATTTGGGCTGGCAAAAAATTAGGAGATTACTTAAGGTAAATAATTGGCGGTGCTAAATTGGTTATGACATTAAGGAATCCTAAAAAAAAACATTTGATGAAGATTAATCCCATATTAATTGTAAAATTTAAAATGTAATGGTACAATTGGGCTTTTGGACGAGCAATCCATTACCTTCTAAAGGACATAGGTGGCGTATAGATGAGAGAAGGAAAGAAGAATTTGAGCTATTTGATCTTCAGCAGCCATTAAATTAATATTTTCTGGAGGAAATGGAATTGAAACAATTTTCCAATTTTGTTAATAATTGATTAGAGTCATCAAAAGTCCCTAAAGCACATGAGGAGTGGGGGAATGGATCTCTCTGTTTCTCCTCATCCCTCCTCATCTCTCATAACTTCATCTACGATTTACTTAATCTTGACCAGTCCATTTTATATTCTTAAAACTTATTTCCAATCTCTCAAATGCTTTGACTCACTTACTCATATTAAAAAAATATTTTATGATACCAACTGATGACTCGAAAAAAATATTTCATGATTTTAAAAATTTATTTTAGGATATTGAAAAAATATTTCGGGGTAAAAGATACTTTAGGATATTGACCAGTACTTAAAAATGCTTCATGATCTTAAAAAATATTTTAGGATCTTCAAAAAATATTTCGTGGTCTTGAATTGCACTAAAAATATTGATTTGGCTAAAAAAAATACTTCATGATCTTAAAAAATTATTTTAGTATCTTAAAAAAATATTTTAGAATCTTTTTGGTATACTTTAGAATACTGACTAGTACTAAAAAATACTTTATGATCTTGAAAAATTATTTTAGGATCTTGAAAAATATTTTAGGGTACTGAATGGTGCATTTCAAGATATTTTTTAAGATCCTAAAATAATTTTTCAAGATCATAAATTATTTTTTCAGTATTAGTTGGTATCCTAAAGTATATTTTTAGCACAATTCAAGATTTTTTTAATATCCTAAAATAATTTTTCAAAATCATGAATTATTTTTTCAAGATATCCTCAAGTATATTTTTAGCACCATTCAAGACGACATATTTTTCTAAGATCCTAAAATAATTTTTCAAGATTATGAAATATTTTTTCAGTATCAGTTAGTATCATGAAGTATCATTTTAGCACTATTCAGTACCATCAAATATTTTTTTAAGATCCTTAAATAATTTTTCAAGATCATAAAATATTTTTTCAAGTATCAATCAAGATCCTAAAGTATACCACTTAGTACCCGGAAATATTTTTTAAGATCCCAAAAATAATTTTTCAAGATTATAAAATATTTTTTTAGTACCATTTAGTACTGAATTTTTTTTTTTCAAAATCCTAAAATAAATTTTTAAGATCATGAAGTATTTTTTTCAAAGTATTAGTCAAGATCATAAAGTATATTTCTAGTACCATTTGAGAGGTTAGAAATGAGGTATAAGAATATAAAATGGACCGCCAAGATTAAGTGAGAATCAATGATATAGATTAGGCTACGAGGGGGGATGAGAAAGGATGAGGAGAAAATGGGATCATGAGAGGATCCGATCCGTCCAAGGAGTCGGGGTTCGGCTGAAACTCTGGAAAACTCTCTCTCTTTCTCATAGCATCCACACTCTCAAGGTTGTAGGGCGGGTTTCCGATTTCATTTGGATCTCTTCCTCCTTGCCGGTGGTGTTCTGCAATATCAATCTGTTTCTACCACCTTTATTCAATGCATCCAGTTATGAGTGAGCTGAGCCTTGCCTCTTCTACTTCTCTTCTTGCTAAACATCGGTCTCCCCTACTTCGATCTATGCTACAGTAATAATTGAGGTTCTCTTCTTCTTCCTTCTTGTTTGTCTTGGCGTGGGTGGTGGGTTGGGTGCCATTGAATTTAGCCTTCTTATATCCTTTGATTTTTCAGTATGAATGATTGTGTGAGATAGCTGTTAATTGTTCTTTTCTTCTTGAATGGTTTATGTTCTCTCTTCCTAATATCTTGCTCATTGTGTGCTTGTGAAGCTATGATCTTGCCGTCTTATTCTGGCGTCTTCATGTCTGGTGGATGGCTCTTTGGTATAGCTTATTTTGGGTGCTTTGGGGTTCTAAAACAGGGGAGAAAGAAACAGTAAGGTTTTGGCCCCAAAAAAAAATGCAGAAATAATACATCTTCTTATTCGATTTTCAGTTGGTATCTCCTTGACCTTTTGTTGTAATGCTTTCATTTTATTCTTGATTATGATATTGACAAATTGGGTAACTATGATGACCTTTGGTTTTGGTGGTTATATGAAAACCGATTTATAAATTGGAATATGTGAAGATTTGGTGGCTGTAATAGAAAGATGAATATTCCTTCAGCAAGCTAGATGGAGTGCACATAAAGTGTTTGATAAAATGCTAGAAAGATGGTTGTGATGAGGATGGTAATTATTATACTTGGAAGCATGCGAGTGTTTTATGTAATAAAGTAGTTGGGATGAGTGAATTTCACTTGACAAGTTCATTGATAAATAATCAAGCTATATGTTTGTATGTAAGATTTAGGCGTAGGGCTTGCTTTGAGTAGATTGTATTTGTGCCCTCTCTCACTACATAGATGCTATATGTAAGCGCATTCTGAATAGCAAGGAGGATTGGCTTAAACTATTGAATAATTAAGTATCATTTTGGACTTAAGTTGGTGGTCACTTATCTTGATTTTTACAATTACTTGAATACTTGATGTACATTGCTCAGGTTCATACCCACTTGAAACGAGATTTTATTTTGTGGATGAATATGTTTGAGATGCATGGAGTTATCATAAAACTTAATATCTAATCATTCTAATTGAAATCTAAATTTTGTTTCTTTCATTGATTTGTGTGTGTATATATAATGCCATTCAAAGGAAGTTGAAAGCCTGGTTTTAAAATGTTTGTGAAATTTATTCATATATTTTATTAGAGCAAATTTTCAAAAGAAATGATTTCTTATAAGATTGTTAATATTTTCATAAGAGGAACTTGACACAGAGCGTTTGATATTCGTGGGTCTTGACCTGCGCTTGTTTTTGTGGCTTCAAGCCATGCTTGGTTATTTACCCTCGTGGACTGTGTGTCCACGATTGTTTTCATGGCCTTTAACTGTGCTTGGCTATTCACCCTCGTGGAGTGTGTGTCTACGCTTGTTTCATGGCCTCTGTGCTGTGCTTGTTTCATGGCCTCCACGCTGCGGTTGTTTTGTGGCCTCCACACTACACTTGTAGTGTACCTATGAGCCTTTATTATTAGGATATGGATGCCGCTGTTCAAAACATATATCTAGATCACCCTAGTCGTGTTAGAGGGGAGCCAAGGAGAATTGGTCTCACAACATATTTTTGACGAACTTCACAACATTATGGACAAAATGAACCTAGTAGAGAGCTTATGCTCAGGGTTCGAGAGGAAGTTTGAGAAGAGCTCGAGGTGCAAATTTTTCAATCATTTCGAGAAGAGCTGTTGCAAAAGCTACGTTGTGAGATGAGATCAATAGTGTTGTCTAGCATTAAAGTCGAGATGAGTTAAGAGGAAATAGATCTCATGTTTGTAAATAATTTCAATTAAGATAACATTGAGTTTTGCCTTAAGCTAGTCTAATTAATTTTTTTTTTTAATTCTCTTACCATGGAATTCCCAGCCTTTCCCAGCACCAAAGGTAGTTACAATCCGCTAGAGTTATGGTACTATACTTATAGTACTGTACTTATGAGCCTTTCTTATGCAATGTACAGAGAATATCATATATGAGCATTATGAGGCTTCCCATGCGTTGTCATAGCATTATGGTATTGTCTCTATAACATACTTGTAGGACATATATGATCAGTCTTTATCCAATCTAAATAGTCCTATATCCCCGTATTATCTATGTAATCGTTTCATGGTTAAGATAACATTATGGGGCTCCTTTATGAAAATTAAGCTGGAAAAAAATCTATTGTCATAGCTTTTTGAAAGAGCATATTAGTAAAAAGTTCACAATTTTTAATTGTGGCCTCTACTGTATTAAAAAATTTACTATGTAGGTTTATCCTTGATACATAGAAATGACCATTTATTCACAACATTTGAAGGATCCTTCAATTGCAACAGTGCATCCCTTATAAACAAGTTGGCCTCATTTTCATGCTCTTCAGATTGTGAAACTAGCTTTGTAACAGTAATTGTTTATTTTTTAGGTTCATAATTCTGGTATTATGCATGTCTAAAGTACAAGTTGATGGGGGCAATTTTCCTAATAGGCAAACGATTGAGTAAATCCAAATGCTATCTTTCTTATTTTGGAGAATATTTAGTTAATGAGCAGTGGCACAAGTGTCTTGAAATGCTTAATCCAATATAAAAAAATTTAAATACCTAAAGGAATGCAAGGGGTGCAACTTTAAAGAATTGCCATATGCAACGATGCAAGTTAGACATGGAACACATCAGAATTGATTTTCCTCCTCCTAGGAGAGTACAAGTATAATGAATATATCCTCATTCTAGGCATACAAGAATTGATTTTCCTCTTTAAATCCAAGCTAAAACTAACAAGTGTGTATGTTCATATCTACGATAAAGGTTAGTGGAGGATATCTTAGGTGAACTTATGGCTTATTGTTTAATGGATTTTTTTTTTCTTGTGACCCACATATATTTTCCTATTGAAGGCAATCTTGTTCAATGCATTGTCAGACATTAAATATGGGCATTTATTCCAAGGGGGACTCGAACTCTGTTCGCCACGTTTTAAGAGACTAACCCTTTTGCTATGTTTAATGGAAGTTGCATATGGATAATTATGCTTCACATGTCCCTATAATCTTTCATTCCATAATACAAATATTACAAAGGGGGATAATACAAAAATAAGATAAATCATATGCCATGTTTGTTCGAGAAGTGTTAGAGAGTGTGAAAGACATATTACCTCAAATAATTTTTTCTTGGCAGCATTTGTTTGAGACGTGTTAGAAGGAGCAAGACTGGGTAACCAAGTTTGTTCTATTAATATCTGTTTGATAATTTAATTTAATAAATGATATTTAGTTTGTCACTTTTTATTTTTTATCTTACATATTCTTTTTATTAAATTTTTTTTATAAATCTACTTATCTATTTCGTTTAAACTAAACTCATTGAAATTTCCCCCAACCACCATTCCCTTCGTGCTAAACCCTAAATATGTCTTTCAATATTTCGCTTCCTGTGTCTACGGGGGATATTTTATATCAACAAATCATGAATTTTATTCATACATAATTGACGGGAGAGTGTATATATATCTACACACACAAATATTTGTAAGACAATTTCGCTGTTTCAAATGCATTTATCATAATTTTCCGACACAATATAATAATTAATGGCTTATAAATTATAAGCATATAAAAAACAAAGGAACTCCAAAATTGCAACGTCCCCGTAGTGCCACGCACGGACAAAGCACGTGCTCATCCGTTCTTAATAAGCGTTCTCACTTCTCAAGCTTCCCTGCCTGTCCTTATTTATTCTTTCCACTCCTCTCCGCGCGACGGCCAATCCCTAAACCCTACGGCGGCGACGCCTCCACCCTCACTAACAAATCGATTCGTCTTCCTTACTTGGATATGGAAGAAGAAAGGCTAGCTTGCTTACTATTCCGGAGAATCCAACCGAGCAAAAGTCCAAATTCCCGACTATAACATCTGTTTCGGTTCCTATTTCTTCTCTCTATCTCTTTCTGCGATCTGTGCTCGCACTGGCTTTCAAGGTACCATTTTTTTTTTCCAAAAGAAAAAAATTGGTTTTGTTTCATGCCGCTATAACCTTCGCGTTCGGTGAATCTGGGAATAGATCTACTCGTAGTTATGGCTTTTCAGTTGGCTTTTGGTCTTGTCATCTTGTATCTTTCGATTTATTGTTCAACTGATATATTCTAAAATTACAAAATAAATTGCTCTGTTTCAAAGTTTTGGGGTGTGGGTTGTGGAAACATTTTGAGAATTGGGTTTTGGATTTGGGAAGTCTCTCTAACTTTTAATTGTGTTCCTTTATGAGGTTCTTTTTCTTTCCTCTCGTAATACTTGCATTCATCCAAAGGAAGAATATTTGGTCAGCTACGGGTTTGTGGGTTATAATTCCTTACTGATGTTTTGATTTGTTGAGAAATTGTCTTCACTATTATAATATGTTTCCTTCGACAGAGGAGTATTTGCTATTTCGTGCAGTAAATTCTTGTTTTTTTGGGTGAAGCTATGATTTGGATCTGTTTTGTTTTGTTTTTGTTTTTGTTTTTTATCTGTATACGCTTCTTTATAATCCTTCTGGTCGTAAATATATAACTGCTTGCTTGGCTAATTCGGAACAATGTTATCAAACTACTCTTAAATGCTTATCTTGTAAAAATATCTTAAATACGCACTTTAAATATAAGACAGATTCTAAACAGGGGATAGGATATTTATTACCATTTTTTCACCGTTAGATCATAATCTCAATAGGAGAGAGAAATAATAAAAGTTAATGAGATTTGATCTAACGGTGAAAAAGTGGTAGTGACTTGGTAAAATACATAAAAATTGGTAGCGACAATATCTTATCCCATCTAAATATAAGAAATAGTGGAGTTTTTTTAGATAGTAAGGAATTAATTAAATTATTTTAATATATTTATATTAGTTATTTTGTTCCTGATATATGATATAAGTATATACAATATTTGATTGATTTAATAATTTATTTAATTTGTTTAATTTCTCAACCAGAAAAAAAAACTCTATCTTATATTATAAAAACTAATTAATTACTATTTTGAAAGATATGTACAGATTTTACCCAAAGTAATTATATAACTTTCTCTAAAATCAACGAAAAAAAAAAAAAAAAAAAAAAAAGTTACTGAGCTTCCTCCTTCACCAACATCGTTTATTCTTCGTCTCCCTCACGCAAAATAACCTCTTATATTCACAAAGCTTTTTGCTTTCTTTGCAGACCTTAATCAACTCTAGAGGTTCAAGATAAAGCTCATCAGTGGCTCTTTTGAATCCGTTGGAGACCAATATTCTCAAAGATTCAAAACACTATTTGGGAATGGGTGGAATCGGAAAACTCAACCCTACAAAGGTAATTCTGTATTTTGCTTATTATTATTTTTGCTATCCCTAACTTATCATCTGATGATGGCAAAAATTGTTAATTCCACACAAAAATCTTAAAAAGGTTAAAAAGAGATTTCTGGATATTATTTTTAATCCGGATGCTTTTCTAAGATTAATCCCTTATTTGCAAACATTATTCTTAAGGCATATGTAAATTGTTTTGTTGTTGCTGGATGAAACTCTTGTGGGTGGGAGTTCTCAAGCCAGAGTTACAATTATCCATTGCAAGCTAAATACCTTTGCATTGTCCGGCTATTGAAAAGCCCTCTATATATATATATCTCTCTCTAGTCTTGTAAAACCCTAAAATTCCTATTTATCATAAATATTATATTTTGATAAATAATACATATAAAATGAAGGGGAATATATGTCTCAAAATTTTTGTAAACTATTGATTAAAATTTTAGGCAAATTTCCCTTGGAATTAAATAAACAAAGAGCCAATTTTGAAACTACATATAAGGACTATAAAATATGATATAATTATCATATTAAATCATGGTTCTTTTATAACTAAAAGGAACAAGTAAAGATTATGAAAACACTTAAATAAAATAAAGCAAATTAGCATACACTAATTGACAATTAAGCTTGTATAATAAAGTGATAATAACTATGATTAGCAAACAAACCAATTGTGCAATAATACACATAAATGAAAGGCATATATGTAATACCCTAAAATTCTTATTTATCATAAATACTATGTTTTGGTAAATGATACACATTAAATAAAGGAGAATGTTGTCTCTAGATTTTGTAGATTATTAATTAGATTATTAGACAAATTTTCCTTGGAATTAAATAAACTAAAGATTAAATTCAAGACCACATTTAAGGATCATAAAATACAAAATAATTATCATATTAAACCATGGTTTTTAAATAATCGAAAGGAGCAAGAAAATGTTATGGAAATACTTAAACAAATTAAGGGAAATTAATAAAGATTAATGAGCAATTAAGTATTCACTAATTAAATAATTGTGTAAATCTCATAATTAATCAAAGGGCTAATTAATGAAGAATTAAGCACTAATGTTCATAATTAATTAACAAATCAATAGCAAATGCAATTAAGGGTTAATAAATCCTATAAATAAGTTTAATCCTCTTATAAATGGATAAGCCAATGAGAAATCAAAAAAATGAGCTCAATCCTTGTGAAACTTAAATAGAGCAATGGGAGAATTAAAATATGGATTAAGGGTGAGGATTAAATTTAAACAAACACAAAATCATATCCAATGGAAACATTTAAGCTGTGTGTAAAGATCATATATTGCCATATTCTAAATTCAATGCATTACAGTATGGAAACATTTAGATCGTTTCCATCCTGAGACCTTCGCAGAGGATCGAAGAAGTGTTTCGAAAGTTGGATCGATCTATTTGGAGATGTTAGTTGAGTCAATCAGTTGTGATAAATACCAGAAAGTCATAGCTGCAAAGACTTTGTTATCAGGCGCTGCTTTAGATTGGTGGAACACGGTGAAGCCGATTGATGGTCACCAACTGGATTGGGACAAATTCAAAAGAATATTCTGACTATTACTTCCCTATTGAAATGAGACATCAGAAAGAGGCTGAGTTTTTATTTCTGCGACAGGGGGAGATGGATGAGGAAACATTCATATCCCAATTTATGGGGCTAGCTAAATATGTGTCAAAGTTGAATAGAACAGATGAGGAGCACAACAATTGGCTTGCGAGACAAATGTTCGAGAGATGCAATGATGAGGTTAGAGCGAGAATGAGGGTTTATGACATCACTACTCTTGAGAAACTGATGGCGAAAATTCGAGAGGTCTGTAGAAGGTGTAGAGAAGCTGAGAAATCTGTGAGAAGGGATTCGCAAGGCCGATTTAGTGGTAGTATGAGAATATCAGGAGGTATCAACAGGAAGAATTACCCTTCGAGTTTCACTGGATCCGGAAGCAAGAAGACTTTCAGTATAGGGAACTCCCAATAGAGGAAGCATCCTCCTATGGCTCAGAGCCGCAGGAGCAACACTAAAGTAAGTCAGAACTCTCAATACGAATCAGTAGCATCAGCTCCAAGTATGATGCAACGCCCTTCTTGTCCTCGATGTGGGAAAACACATACAGGTGAATGTTGGACTTGCTTCAATTGTGGAGAGAAAGGTCATATTGCGAAGTACTGCTATAAAAGAAGGAAGGAGGATCAAACATTTAGGCCATCTGCTCCTGGGCGAGTATTTGCTCTGACATCAGAAGAAGCGAGAGCTGCTCCTAACTTAATCCGAGGTAACGCTCTGCTGTGTGCTTATGTATTGCTGTAACCTTACATTTGCTGTGTGCTATGTAGTGGTTAATGTTGTAATTTTATGAATATCTGTCATATATATATTTTGTCATACTTGAGCATGAGGTTAACCGTTACCTGAGGTCCAATGGGTATTGGACCTCAGCACTTACTATAGCTCAGGGTCTGGAGGACCGAGGGCCAACAACAAGGGTAAGTAGCTCGAGTGATGACTTGGCCGGAGTTTTTGTTTTTGGATTGTATAGTATTTTGACTTATTGGGATAAATGTACCGCTACTATAATCGACCATGGTTAATATTGTCACATACTCATCAGTTACTCACTCTTTTGAATTGCTCCGATGCTCTACTCAGATAACATTATATTATTCTGCTTTTAAAAAATGGGGTGTTACATTTTTGGTATCAGAGCATTCATTCTGGCACGGATTTAACGAAGTTATTTCAAACCGTTTGGTATCTAGGAAGGGTTCGTCTTTGTGGATAAGTCAATAAGTCGCCGTGAATTCGGGGAGACTTCCACAGAGACACATATCTGGTCAAATTGTTTGATTAACTGAGTTAGGTTCTAAGCCTTTAACTTAGAGCATGTTTTGATAATGAGTACTGATATAACCCTGGTGTGATGTTGTAGAGATGTACAGAGATAAATCCTCGTATATGAACTATTTTGGAAAGATGAGGCGCAACACCCGAAAATCCGTAATACCGGAGTTAGTAAGACGTAGACTCAACCCTAACCCTATCCTCTGCCTGAACCTGAATATCACCCAGGACCAGAATATCTTGACGAGCCCAATTATGACCCAGAACTCGTTCATGCCATACCCCTGAATATAGTACACCATGAACCAGCGGGACCCGATAAACCAAATCATTCTTCAGTAGGAGACAACTTTGACTAGCCCCAAATCCAAGACCTTGAAAGCGACGAGGAAGCCGAATCCCCATAACCTTGTGTTGACGCAAGCCCTGCAATTAGACCTTATACAGTCAGAACAAAACTCAGAAACCAACCAAGAGAAGTACCTACTTTTCCTAAACCGAGTCCAAGAGTTCGATGTGATGAACTCACACTTCCAAATTCCTTACTCTCCCGGAGACTGGATCAGATCCACTCTGTACCATTTTCCCTGAACCCATTTTTGGGTGGAAAAAACAAACGAACTTCTAGGGGAAGGACCTATCCAAAACATTCAAACCTACCTCTGGCGTCTCAAATGCCTTGTGTACCAGAACATGTAGTGGAAGAACGGAAGCAAGATGGGTGCCAGTAAAAGAAAGCTGTGGAGTAGTAGAAGCTAGGGTAATGTAGTATAGTTTGTGGTGTGTAATAACACTTCTCTAAAAACCCTGAGAGGTTGTAAAATACCCAATATACTTTCCTGATTCTGAATACCATTCTGCACCTATAAATGATCCTGAACCTGAGTATTATCCGGGGCCAGAGTATCCCTACAAGCCCACATATGGCCCAAAACCTATTTATGTTGAACCCCTGAGTATAGTACCTCCAGTGCAAGAACCTATTTGGATGTCCCACACCGGCGTATTGTTGCCGATGTTCTTGTTTACAGAGAACAAACCATCCACCATAATAAGCAAATTCCTGAACATCAACGCAGGGTGCCTGTGAAATGTGTTCGAGAGGGGGGAGAAAATACAGACATCCCGATTCATGATGAGGAGGTTACCACGCTAGGCAAGGCCATAAGATCGTTCATCCTTTAGCCTAATCATGTTATTCAGATGGTGGCGACACCTCCAATTGTAGGAAATACATTACTAGAACTTGATTTTCTTTGGTAACCCACTTATAATCTGTTTTTTATGTTTTCATAGAATAAACAAGTTGCAAGCAGATTTCCCTTCTTAGCACGACTGCGAGAGCTGTACAGGGACATCAACTATATCTCCTTGTAGATGTGTGCGGGCATTGTTGGCGCAGATAAATCATATCCCTTAACAATTGACAAGAAAGATGCAATGACTTATACATATGGAGGATTTAGATATAAAATTTCTTCAACTTGTAATCATGTAAGTTTTTTTCCCCTTTAATTACTTGCATTGATTTTTTTTTTTATACATTCAACAATATTTATCATTTTAATTCGATCATGGTGTCTGCCACAACGTATGCGTCCAAAGAAGCCGAAGTGATTCATATGGATTCTTATGTCCTGTAAGCACGACGAAGAATTGTAATAAGTTAGCCAAAAGGACGCTTTATGTTGGTTGTACAATGGGTGAGGCGGAATTGTCTTGTTATCTAGCCCTAATAATTGAAAAGTACATATTTTAGTTTTGTCTATTTAAGATTTTTAAGAACAAAATTGTTTTCTTATCTTAATTTAATATTAATATGTATATGTTGTAGTCATCATTGAACCCTGTGTGTTTGTCCCTCCAAGAACGTTCTTTATTGATTTGATCCCTTAGGTGCAAGCCAAATGAAGAAATCAAATCCATGTTTAGCACGTAATTAAATTTTTGTCTAAATCATTTATTCTTCATTTAAATGATTTGTTTTCATGTTTGTTAATTTTCATTTTAATGATAGTGCACGCAAGATGGTTAGAATGCTTGGGATACGAGAGGGTCAACCAAAGTGGGTTTATCGGAAAGTAAATAGTTTCAATTCAAGTTATTTCATTGACACTGTAGCTTTCGATATGCCTTTATTTGTTTTTACAATTTGCTTTTGATTTATAGTGCCCTCAACAACCAGGGAACTCTGAGTGCGGATACTATGTTATCCTTTATATGCATTACATCATTAATAGCGGACGTATTATAGGTCTTGAACGCGTACGTATCACTCCGTGATTCTCAAATGATAATATTTTTGATGTTGTACTTGAGTTGTTAATTAATTTATTCACTTTATTGATTTATCTTATACATTGTTTTCTAATTTACAGATTTTTGGTAATGAGGATCCGTACTTGGAGGAAGACATCAATACGGTTTAAGACGTTTTGGCTAGAAATCTTTTTCAGCACATAGATATATAAGGTTTACTTCACATTTTTTTGGCTAGATTAGGTGATCATCTGTTTTATGTAAATCTTCTGATAGACAAATACTTACTTGAGATTCTTCTGGAACTATGATGGTGGCATTTATATTGCATGTCTATTAAGTAAATTAGGTGTTACATGACTATGTATTTGGTAATAGTTGGTTTGTTATCAAGTTGCAATACAGGTTTAAGGCAATCATTTTCTTTGTTTTATCTAATTGCTTACAATGTTTCTAACAATATAAATCAAGCTCCGAAACATTATATGCATAGATAATGGGAAAATTATAGGTCATAATCATCATCTCGGATCAACAGTAATAGAGCATAATTTTTTTGTAGCAATAGGATTTTTCTTCAAGATTTTTTGACTATGATGATGTAGAAAATTTCCTACCACATGTATTCGCACATTGATAGTTATTTGTTGAAGCTTTTGTGATTCAAAATACGTGCTTTATTAATCCATTTTGTCTATCAATTACCAAGGAAACCTGGAAATCTGTAATGTGCATGACATGTTAGTTTGAACCTGCTTGTATATTGTCTGGTATTTGTGGGTTTATATATGCTGTTTACTAAGGTGTCCTTGGCATAACTTTTATATTAGCAGGATTCTATATCAGAGAAAGCATATTGCTAATATACAATAAAACATTTTTTTGCCTTTTGCTTAGAGTGACTAAGTTGCTGTGTGTGGGGGAACTGCTTAAGTATTACTTTTTTAGTATTGTAATATTGTTGCTTACTAACAGATGGTGAAAAGGTCTAGAAGCTAAGGAAGCAGAAGCAAATGTTGTTTGTTCATTGAAAATTGATGTTCTGATTAAATTTATGCTACTAAAACTTTGTTTGTTGTTGTACTTTGAATGGGCGATGAAAAATATGTAGCAGGTAATAATTTTTAAAAAAAATCACATATGGTGTCCTAAAATAACTTTTAGGTTGTCTTAAAAAAAGGCAAATTACGTACAGGTCCTAAGGAACAAAAATAATTATAAAAAAGTCTCTTAAAATCACCAAATTATACAAAAGTCCTAAGGGATTTTTTTGATATTATTTATATGGGAAAAAAATCCAAGTTTTTAAATGTTGTAAATATAGCTTTTTTGTTGTAAATATGGCTTTTTTTTGTAAATAGTGATTTTAAATTGTTGTAATTATAACATTTCCTCTTGTAACTATAGTCTTTTTTCGATGTAAATGATTTTTCTACGTTCAAAATCCAGTGTTTATATGTTGTAAATATGACTTCTTTGTTATAAATATGATTTTTCTATTGTAAATGGTCGGATTTTAAATTTTGTTGTAAATATAGCATTTCGTTGTAAATATAGTTTTTTTTTTTTTTTTTTGTAAATGACCTTTCTACGTTCAAAATCCCGGGTGTTTAAATATTGTTGTAAATATGGTTTTTTTTTTTTTGTTGTAAATGGTCAAGTGTTTAAATGTTGTTATAAATATAACATTTTCTCGTTGTACATATAGTATTTCCGTTAATACAAATAATATTAAAAAAGTCCCTTGAGACTTCTATATAATTTGGTGATTTCAAGGGATTTTTTTTGTAATAATTTTTGTTCTTTGGGACCTATACGTAATTTTCTCAAAAAAAATCCCATACGGTGTCCTAAAATAACTTTTAAACGCATTATATATGCGTTTTGGCATCTCAAAAAGTTATTTTGGGACGCCTTATATATGTTTTTTGGCATCCGAAAAGTTATTTTGGGACGCCTTAAATAAGGCGTCTCAAATTACTTTTGAGACTTCAAAAGTGTGAAGTTATTGCTTCCCCTTAAAGACGTCCTTAGAAAAAGAGAAGTTAATTGGGTCAAATTTAGGAAGTTAAAAACGTTTTTTGTAGTAGTGAATGAAAGATCACTATTTTTGTATGTTACCATAAAAAAAGCATTGCTTGGTTGCTTATACTATTTCTTCAGGTTTCAACGCTAAGGACTTTATGGGTGTTATGCAATTAACAATTGTCATTGGGCAGAATTGAATTTTCTCCTCAATTGCTATTTTACTTCAGCAACAGTAAGGACAACAAATTAAGGTATGATAGATTTAGCATTAAATTAAGCTCAATTTATTGAGATTAGTTTTTTTTTAATTTTTTTAAAAAAATCACACTTTAATTTTCTTTACATCACTATATATTGGATAATTTGCCACTTACAAACTTTAGATGCTGATTTTAGTATATTTAGATAGTGACTTAAAATTTATATAATTAATATGATATTTTGTTTTCATAACTCAATTCAAATAATGGATTTGTAGTGTTTTTGTTGAGTTGAGCTAAGGTTTGGTAAGAAAGTAAGAAACTATAATGAATCATCTCTGTTCATATAGAGTAGTCTTGTAATTTTTAACTGATAATGTTTTCTTATATATTCCACTATTAATATATTCTTTACCTACTTCTACTGATATAAAATTTGTACTTGAAGATTTTTGTGACGTAAATAAATACCTTGCAAATTTTGGTATTTCAAGGTAAATGAGCAAATTTGGTTCACGTGAGTTTCATTGTTCAATTTACTAATTCCCATGAATTAAGAATCAAATCTCTTAACGTTAGCCTATTGGTTATGAATTTTGATGATAACAAATTACCTTAAAATTACTTCAAATGATAATTGATTTGTTTTTGAAAATGAATCCGATTAATTCATGTGTCTTTATTGCAGAATCAAGGAACAAATGACGTATGTTGAGGAATATTGATTTGCAAAATCAAGGAGGAGCATTTCATCAATGTTCATTTTAGTTTAATTGTGTACTTCCTCAATGTCATTGTTGAAATTTTAGTATTTGAGTGCTTAGAGCGTTCTTACTACCTAGCCATTCGAGAGCAATATATTGCTAAAGTACTTTTTACATATATGTTATATTAGTTTGGGGTGAACTGTGTAAAATTCTAGGTACTAATTATGAGTAGGTTGTGTAAAAGTTTTAGACTTGTAACTTGTTTAAGAGGATTGGATGTAGGTTAGAGGACTGAACCAGGATAATTCTTGTGATGTCTGATTTTATTCTTCTATTTATCACTAATTTATCAACTTTCTTTGTTTAGTTGCATGTTTCATCTCCCGCTTCAAATAGTCTTAGAGTAATTTGAATTTATTATAATCAAATCATTACATGAAACTTCAGTTAAACACAAATATGACTTGTAAAAAACCTATGCTATTCCAACAAATTTTTTTTTTTTTTTTTTTTTTTTTTTTTAGGCTTGTAGAGTAACTAAAAGTTCATTTTGAAAAACAAAGTCCATCCAGATTTAGAGAAATTATCTCCTCTATTGGCCTCTTTTTGAAAAGCTCATGTCCACGTTAAAGGGATTTTTTTTTCTTTGGATCTTGGGTTTGAAACTTAATTGGTTAGATTAAAGATGTATTGAATAACTACGTATATTAAGAGTAAGTGGTAAAGGATTTATTTTCCCTTAACCATATCCTCAATTCGAGGCATGAGAATGGAGAAAATAGTGTTAGGAGTTCTTCTCCAACGACTGTGGGCCTAACTCGGGTAGAATCTAGATTAGTCGGAATTAAAGGTTTCGGTAAACCGGATGAGCAACAAAAAATAAAGATGTATTGGATAAGCCTCTAGAGACCTTGTCTTCAAGTTTCATACTGTATAATTTCATATCAAGAAGACGGGCCTAGGCCCAAAGTTTGAATGAAGACAGAAGCCCAATTAATATAGGCCTAATAAATATTTCCTAAAATATAGACAACTAGATGGGGCTACTCCATTTTATTTATTTATTTTTATTGTTAATGGAAGACTTTTAAGCAATACAAGATTAAAATAAAATGGTCTCTTAAGATCTCAAGATTGCGGTAAAGTCTCCGGGACTTTTTTGCAATATTTTTCATGTGAAAAGACACAAATACCGCCATGCGCTTGTATTAATAAGTTCATGATCCCGTTTTGACAAGTTCACGTGTGTATGTTTTGACAAGTCTATATGTCTATGTTGATAAGTCCATGTGCATATTTTGACAAGTCTATATTCTTGTATTGACAAGTTCATGTATATGTATTGAGAAATAAATATATTTTGACAAGTCCATGTGCATGTATTGACATGTCCATAAGCCTCCATAGAGGCATTTGTGTATTTTCACATATAAAAAATATTACAAAAAAGTTTCACAGGACTTCATCGCAATTTTAAGATTTTAAGGGACTATTTTATTCCCCCCCCCCCTCTGATTTAGGACTTAAGTGCAATTTTCCCAACATTTATCTATCATTTGGAGGGAATAGAAATATGGCTCTCCAGTCCGCACGAAGGGAAAATCAGCCCTCCTTCTCCTTGTATGTCCTTACGAGCAATACGAGGATTGGTGGTTCTGGCGTCCTCTTTCTCATATGTTTCTACAATTCTACTTCCCTTTTCCCACTTTCTATGGTTTAGAATAATGAGTCTTTTAGTCTTTTGGTTTTTTTGTACTTTCAACTCATATTAGCAAGCAACTAACTACTCTAATTTGAGGGTTTATTATTTCCTCTTCTAATACCAGTGCCTCCTCTATGATTCAAATTCAATACCAATTTTGTGTTAATCAACTCTTTTAGTTTTTGTTCTTGTATTAATGTTGCATTTTAACCTTAAGATTTTATAAAATTTGTCATTTTAATTTTTTTTTAAAAATCAAACATTATGGCATCCCATAATGCAAGTAACTAAAGATGTAATTGACCGACTTTTGTACTTGGAGCCATCAGCAGGAATATATTTCGTGCTTGTTCCCCCAAATAAGAATATGAATATATATTCCACCTTCATCTATGCAATTTTTTCGGTGTTTGAAAATTAACATCCAATGAGGTTGGATGACATATTGAATATCAGCCTAACACGGTGATTGGTGCTCTCTAACCTGTTTGGAGTTTGTCTGTATTTAACCAATTAAAAATGAATTTAACATACACAGCTTTTAGAAAAATCTTATTAAATTGGTTTAAGCTATTTTGATGCAAGACAAACTTAATGTATATATAATTTTTAATAAATTTCAATTTTAATATGGTATTAGGAGCTATTTTAAGACACGTTATAAGATGTTTCAAATCAACTAATTTAAAAATTAAGAATAAAATATATATTTAATCCTTTAAAGTAATTGGAAATTTTTTTCGGTTCAAAAGTATTTGGACAACTTATTTTAGTCTTATTGGACCTAATACACTGTAATAAATTTTCTTTTACCTTTTCAGTGACTTGATCTAACATTTCAAAAAGAGAATGCCGTTGACTTTGAATAAGCAGAGCAATGGCCAAATGTTTTTTGAAGATCTCACATATCTTAATTAGGTAATGCATTTTGTTAAAACTAACCCACTTTTTTTTAATTATTTTGATGGAAACTTGTTGAAGATCTCACTGAGCAGGTATTTTTGAATTTAATCTAATATTGCATTTTAATGAACCATGTCAAAATAGGTGAGAGAACTTCTATCAAAAAAAAAAAAAAAAATAGGTGAGAGAACTTGTTTAATTGCTCTGTTTTGAATAACAGTTATATGAGAAGCAGGGGAAGGCAAGTAAGAAAGCTAATTCAATGGTTACTATTTTACCTCATCATTAACACTACTACTACATAATATTTATAGGAACCACTTTAGCCAATTCAAGAGTTATAGGAAAATCATTATCAATGGTCACTATTTCTGTATGTTACCATAAAAGAAGCATTGCTGCGTTGCTCATACTACTTCTTCAGGTATCAACGTTAAGTACATTGTGGCTATTATGCAATTAACAATTGTCACGGGGCAGAACTGAATTTCCTCCTCAATTACTATTTTACTTCAGCAACAATAAGGACAACAAATTAAGGTATGATAGATTTAGCATTAATATTAAATTAAGCTCAATTTATTGAGATTAGTTTTTTTTTAATTAAAAAAATCACACTTTATTTATTTATTTATTTTTTTACATCACTATGAATTGAATAATTTGCCACTTACAAACTTTAGATGCTCATTTTAGTATATTTAGATATTGACGTAAAATTAATATAATTAATATGATATTTTGTTTTCATAACTCAATTCAAATGATGGATTTGTAGTGTTTTTGTTGAGTTGAGCTAAGGTTTGGTAAGAAAGTAAGAAACTATAATGAATCATCTCTGTTCATATAGAGTAGTCTTGTAATTTTTAACTGAGAATGTTTTCTTATATATTCCACTATTAATATATTCTTTACCTAATTACCTACTTCTACTGATATAAAATTTGTACTTGAAGATTTTTGTGACGTAAATAAATACCTTGCAAATTTTGGTATTTCAAGGTAAATGAGCAAATTTGGTTCACGTGAGTTTCATTGTTCAATTTACTAATTCCCATGAATTAAGAATCAAATCTCTTAACGTTAGCCTATTGGTTATGAATTTTGATGATAACAAATTACCTTAAAATTACTTCAAATGATAATTGATTTGTTTTTGGAAATGAATCCTGATTAATTCATGTGTCTTTATTGCAGAATCAAGGAACAAATGAGGTATGTTGAGGAATATTGATTTGCAAAATCAAGGAGGAGCTTTTCATCAATGTTCATTTTAGTTTAATTGTGTACTTCCTCAATGTCATTGTTGAAATTTTAGTATTTGAGTGCTTAGAGCGTTCTTACTACCTAGCCATTCGAGAGCAATATATATTGCTAAAGTACTTTTTACATATATGTTGTATTAGTTTGGGGGTGAACTGTGTAAAATTCTAGGTACTAATTATGAGTAGGTTGTGCCAAAACTTAGACTTGTAACTACCGACTTTTGTACTTGGAACCATCAGCAGCAATATATTTCGTGCTTGTTCCCCCAAATAAGAATATGAATATATATTCCACCTTCATCAATCTATGCTTTTTTTTTTTTTTTTTTTTTTTTGGCTGTTTGAAAATTAACAACCAATGAGATTGGATGACATATCGAATATCACCCGGAGGCAATGATTGGCGATCTCTAAGATGTTTGGAGTTTGTCTGTATTTAATTAATTTAAGATGAATTTAATGTACACAGCTTTTAGAAAAGATTTATCAAATTGGTTTAAGCTATTTTGATGGAAGACAATATATATATATATATATATATATATATATATAATTTTTACTAAACTCTAATTTTAATATGGTATTAAGAGCTATTTTAAGACACGATATAAGACATCCCAAATCAACTAATTGAAAAATTAAAGATAAAGTATATATTTGGTCCTTTAAGTTTGCATGAAGGTTTAATTTAGTCCCTTAAATTTATAAAGTATATTTTTTATTCTTTTGTATTGATAACATTAACTCTCCCTTCAGCATTAACTCAACAATTAAATATTGACAAAAGATGCTTAAATTTTATTTTTTTAATATAATAACTTTTATATTTTAAGGTTAAAGTAATAAACTAAAGCCAAAAACTGACAACGCCTCCCTCCTCTCCCACTATTTTCATTCTTCTTTCACTCATCAATCCCGAATATTGCCAACCTCAAAACCCAAAACATTTTGGAAGTGATATCTAATCAAAATCCACAGGAAGTGATAACTAATTCGATCGGATTGCTGTGCATTCAAATAATTAATTATATCTCTACCTGCATATTTGCCAGGAATTACATTTCGTGCTTGTTACCCCAAATACCAATAATGAATATTCCACCTTGATCTATATAACTTCCACTGTTTTGAATACTACTTCGGATTCTTAATATAAGAGCTAGTATATAATTGAATTTGGTCCTAAATATATATCACTAATTCACTTTGTCTCTCAAATTAATAATTTTTTTTCCTCAGAGTATCCATATCAATTGGACACATTAAGGAGTTTCTATCTAAGGATAGTTATTATGAAAGATGGCATTTTAAGAAAACTAACATTTGTTATGGAAAACTAATATAACTTACTTGCTTAATCTACCTAAATTAGCGAACTAGCTTTTAAATTAAGGATCGGAGGTAGTATCAGCCTCCATTAGGGAATGCAGGGATTGGTGATCTCTAACATGTTTGGAGTTTGTCATAAACAAATTAAAAAATGTATTTAAGGTCAATTACCAAAAAAATTAATTTAAGGTATATATAGCTTTGAATAAAGTCTTATCGAATTGGTTTAAACCATTTTGATTGAACACAAATTTAACGTATATCTAATTTATTACTAAATGCTAATTTTTATTATGGTATTAAGAGCTATTTTAAGAAACGATATAAGAATAATGTAGTCCCATATCGACTAATTGAAAAAATGAATTAAGAATATATAGTCCAAATTCTATCAAATTAGTTTAAGCTATTTTGATGAAAGACATGGCAGATTGTTTTACTGTGATTTCTAGCTTTCATCGATCAAGGCCTCTGGAATTATCTGAAATAATATTTTTGCATTCAAGTTTCAACAAGGTCATGAAATTATTTGACTTAAATTCTCTTATATTTATTTTCTAAGGAGAATGACTCAAAACGATCATGAAAGGAAATTAATTATTATCAAGAACCATGAATTTCATAAAAATAAAATAAAAAAAATAAAAACCAAAAAATACTTTTGGAAAAAAAGTAAATGCCCTACCATAATGAAAAATATTTTTCCTTCTCATCTTACTTGCATTTATCCTCTCTTGTCCTTCTAATTTAAAAATGCATTTAAATATAATACTTTTTTTCATAAAAATGAAATTTTATTCCAATAAAACTGAGAAAGTGGGATTAACGTAAACACACACACATATATTCCACAACTTGAGAAAATAGTGTGCTCTCTGTTTTAATTACAACATTAATTGAATCAGCTTCAAGGCACTATGCTTTTTTAAAGTTTCCACATTCCGCCAATGAGGATTGACATAGTTGGTTAAGGCGTCGACCTTCACTCAAAAAAGGAGGAGGTTCGATACCCGTTGATCGATGTAAGAGCCTTATTGGTGGGCGATTTGTAAGTACCTCTGTAAGCGCTCTTTGAGCCTGGAGGCATGCCCTGGCCTTGGTGGGATACCGGCAGAGGCAGACCCACATAGGTGAGAAGGGGGACACGTGCCCCCCCTTGATTTTTGACATGAAATTACAAAAATACCCTTCCAAGTGGATGAGTCATTTTCAGTCAATTGGTCAGTCTGTTTCGTAATGGCAGCAAACCTCCAGTCATTCTTCAGGGCCTGAAACCTCATGTGATTCATAATGTGGTTTACATTCCTTAGGTTGTTCATGTTTGCATCTTCGTCTTTTAATTTTCTTCTTAACTGGAATTATATTCTTCAATGTTTTAGGAGCAAAAGAAGTCCTAAACCCAGCTATACACCTTCACCAGCTTATGCATTTAAGGTATTTGATGATCTTTAATAAGTTTACGCCTGCATAGACTCAGTTCTATTTATAACTATATGAAATATTCCCTTCTTTCCTTTTCTATACAAAATCTTTATCAAATGCATCCAATAGTCAGTATTGCACCATGATCAACACACACTTACAGTTTGAAACCAAATTTGATTATTCTTACAATTCTTAGTCTTTCTTTAGCCTGTGTTGTTTTCTCTATTTTCATATACATGCCATTCCATCTTCTTGATTAATCTAAAATATTCTTAAATGATCTCCTAAGTAACTGAGCTACAAATTTCCCTTCCTTAAAATTTACTAAGTTTCATTATAACATTGAAATGCTACCTCTGGACTATTTCAAATGGCTGCCATCCTCTAATTAGTTCTTTTGTTCTGAATTTTTTTTAGTGGCCAATGAAGTTCAATATATATATATATATAAGCTTATTGGAGGATGAACGCAAGTCTGGCCAAGACATGTGTATTCAATCAAGGTACTGTTGTTGTTAAGTAGATGAGCCATATTCAGTCAATTAAACGGTCTGCCTCCTTATTGATTTCTTACTCCGGTTTAGATTTGCTTTCAATGTACGGAACATACATTTATTTGAATTGACATGATAATTTCTATGCCGGCAAATTTAGTTTGGTTTCTTAAATAGTGCAGCTGCTTTAGACATGGCTATTATGACGGAATTCCAAAAAATAAGGTCTAGAAGAATGACATTGTAATTGTTTTTATTGTAATATACTTTTGTTATTAAAATATATGTTGCCCAGCCATAGGCGGATTGAGGCATATGACTTGGGGGGTATGTGCCCCCCTTAAAATAACAAATGTTAAAAAAAAAAAAAAAAAATCTCAAAACCAGTTGAATGATTGTTTAGTGCCTTTTATTTCTTGATGAATTTTCAGCTATGAAATACATCAAGAATGCATTTCGTAATCGGATGGGGATGAATGGTTGAATGATTGTTTAGTGCCTTATATTGAAAAAGATGTATTTGATAGCATTGATAATAAGGCAATTATGATAGAATTCCAAAAAACAAGGCCTAGAAGGATGACATTGTAATTATTTTTATAGTAATATACTTTTGTTATTAAAATATATGTACTTGAACTTATTAAGTGTCAGCCTTGCTATTTCTAAATGAAATGTTTGTAAAATAACGCCTTTTTTATTACATCATTAGTATTCACTTGATTTCATGAATATTTTTTTGATATTTTTTCTTTTCTTGTTTATATTCTTTTTTTTAATGTATTTAAAAATTTTCTTTTTAAAAAAAAAAAAAAAAAAAATTCGGGCGTTGCCCCCGAACCCCCAAATTCCCCAACAAATTGTGCCCCCCCCTTTTCGTAAATTTTTAGATCCGCCCCTCGTCCAGCCTTCTTGCCGTATAATACCCTAAAAATCATGTTTAGCATAACCACTATATTTTAGTAAATGATACCTATTAAAATAGATGAATATGTGGTCTCAAAAATATTATAGCTTATCTAATTTAATTTGGGGAATTTTCTCCTAGAATTAAATAAACCAAAAAGACCCAATTTTTCTAATCTTCAAATAGGGATCATGGTATACCCTATAATTAGTATTTTAACCTCTAGTTCTTATATGTAATCATGAATAAAGTCATAAAAGGGTATGAAAAGGATTAAGATGGACTAAGAGGCAATTAAATTTATATCAATTAAGTTAATTGCATAAATATTCATAATTAATCTAGTGGCAAGTATTATTCAACAATTTGGAATATTTTGGCTTAATTAGATATTAAAGGCCAATAAGGGTTTAATATTAGTATAAAATGAATTAGTGAAGGTCATAATTAATCTAGGAACCCATCATACTTTTACAATTAGGGATAATAACATCTCAAACACTACATTAGGGATAATAACTTGGATTAAATTATTGTTAGTTCTCAATGTGTTTTGATGATTAACAACAATTGTAAACATATGTTGAAGCTTCGCAACATCTCGTGAAAAACCATTTATCAGCTTGCTTACTCGAGTAAAGGAAAGCTTACTCGAGTAAAGGACTGTTAAAGGATTGCCCAATTGAGTTTTACACTTACTTACTCGAGTAAGGAGAAAATATACTCGAGTAAAGGTCGTCCGTAAAGCTAATGCATTTTTCGAAGGTATTTACTCGAGTAAAGGATCACATACTCGAGTAAATGTCAACCCGAGAGCAAATGTGTTTTTCAAATTAAGGCTTACTCGAGTAAAGGTTTGTATACTCGAGTAAAGGCCATCCAGAGAGCAATCAACCTTTTAAAGATAAATCAATACTCGGAGTATAGAAATACATACTCGAGTATTGGTCTTACCGAGAGCAAATGAACTTTTGAACTTGAGTGTATACTCGAGTAAACAATTGGCTTACTCGAGTAAAGGGTCTTACGTAAAGTTCCCAAAGTTTTATAAACTCGTGCTTACTCGAGTAAGAGTTTCCATACTCGAGTAAAGAACTTTTAAAATGATTTTCAACTTAACTCATGCTCGTGCTTACTCCAAGCATGAATTTGCTTACTCGAGTAAAGAGCATTTTTCACTTAGAGATTTCAAGCAAATAGTTGCTTACTCGAGTACACTATTAACTTACTCGAGTAAAGACCTTGGTTTCAAAAGTTCAAGTCTCGATGGTTTGCTTCGGAAGTCACTTACTCGAGTATCCTTTTGGATACCGCAAAGAAAGACTTTTTCACACAAGTGACTTACTCGAGTAACCAAGAACATACTCGAGTAAACAACGCCAAAACCAATTTTTGAATTTCACGAATTTGCATATCACTCTTGTTTGATCTAATTGCTTTCATGAATCACTCACTTATGTTCCCGATATGTTTAACAAGTTTATTGAGTGAATTTCAGTTAGCACAGATGAAGATTATTGAAGGTCAAAGCCATAAAGCAAAAAGTGTGCAGAGCATTAAATGCACTTCTGCAAATCCACCTTCTTTTGGTTAACCCACCTGAGCACGCATTCTCAACGGTCAAGAATGCTTTCTTCATCAAGTAAAATCTTCTCCAACGGACAAATCCTCGAGTTCCACCTCGACCATATTAGCACTGGATTAGTTGGAGGTTAGAGAGAGAAGATGACCAGACTTAATGCTAATCACCTACAACGGTTGGATTCACCATTCAACGGTCATTTAATGTTCTCTACCTATAAATAGAGTGCATTAACTTCTTCTCAAGCCGACACACTTACTAAGAGCGAAAATTCATTGATTGCCATTTATTGTGTTCAGCTTACATCTATATTGTATCAATCGATACTTGCACTTCAGTTGATCATTTTATCTCGCTTCCGAGAGAGAGTTCTATCTCAGTAAATCATTTATTGATTGAGATAACCATAAGTCGGGGGACTTAGTGGTTGGGTGTATTGATTACAACTTGTAAGGGGGAGTGAGTTCTAGAGAGAGAACTACTCTTGAGTACGAGAGTGTGTAATCGTTTGTGAGTATAGTGGATTGAAAATCCCAAGTGTGGCTTGGGGACTGGATGTAGGTCAAAGATAAGACTCGAACCAGGATAATTTCTATTGTGCAAGCTTTCCTTCCTTCCTCCTCCTCCGTCTATCTCTCGTTTTCATTTCTTCAAAACAGAGCATATTTCTAAAAGTTTTTAAAATACCCAATTCACCCCCCTCTTGGGTATATAGCTCCATTTACATTTGGTATCGAGCAAGGTCTTCTCTTAAGAGCTTAACAACTCGAGAAGGATCATTATGGAAGGTATCTTACCCGATGGAGCTTCTATCAACAAAGCCACCCGGTTTCAATGGAGAGCATTACTCCTTTCCGGAAAGCAAAATTCAAAGTCTTTGTGAATGCTACGAGTATGGGTCTGTGGAGAGTATTTGAAAGAGGAAATTATGAGCCATCAACCGTTGAAGATGGAGTTAGAGTTCCTAAGCTTGAAGAAGAATATGATGAGAATGACAAGAAGTGTCACACTCAACAAAGAAGGTCTGTCCTACTTCTTCAAAGTGCTCTTAGCCAACAAGAGTACTTTCGTATTTGCAATCTATCTTCTCGCAAAACAAATGTGGGATGCTCGGGAGATAGCTCATGAAGGAACAAGCTGAGTAAAGCAAAACAGAGTCAATACTCTTATGATCGAATATGACCTTCTACGAATGAAGCATGGTGAATCCATTGGTGAGTTCCATTTAAGGTTCACCCATCTCATCAATCAACTTGCTGCCTTGGGAAAAGAATATGACCAACCACCCAAGTAAGGAAGATCTTGAATATCCTTAACAAGGAATGGGAAGCAAAGGTCACAAACTTATTGAAGAGGCTCGAGGAGAGTCAATGACGTCGTAGCCGCTCTATTCGGAAGTCTCTCGAATATGAGGCTAAACTCAAGTTCAAGAAGGGACTTGATGAAGCTCATGGCAAGAACAAAGGAATTGCCCTCAAGGCCGCAAGAGAAGTTAGAGACTCGGATGGGGAAAATGAGAATGAAGACGAAGATGAAGAAATTGGCATGCCGGTCCGAAGATTCAAGAAGTTCTACAAGAAGGACCAAGGCTTTAAGAAGTTTCACAAGGGTAGCTCCAGCTTATGAGGCAAAGAAGCCAATCATCTGCTATGAATGTCGAAGCCCGGCCACATCAAGTCCGAATGTCCTCACCGAACGACAAAGATAAAGAAAAGAAGAAGTTCAAGCAAATACAAGAAGAAAGCTTATGTCTCCAAAGATTCGGGGTGATAGCTCATCCGATGAAGATGATGAGGATGAGGAAGAGAAAGCCAATATATGCCTAGTTGCTGAAGAAGAAGAGCAACGTGCTAAACTTGAAGAGGTATATGATTGCAAACCTCCTTATGATGATCGTTTGATGAATATATGACTCGTGCAATTTGAATTTGAAAAACTTGCTGAAAAATATTTCAAACCGAAAAAAACAAATCTTTCTCTTGAATCTCAAGTTGAAGAATTGTCTTCTTCGTAAAATACTATTTGTAAAGATTGTCCCGATCTCAAGAAAAAGAATTCATATCTTACAAAGGCACTTGAGAAATTCACTAGAGGAAGTGAAATGCTCAATGTCATTTTAAAACAAAGAACGTTTTATAAATGATAGATCGTGCATTGGTTACGCATCAGATTTTGATAGAAAGAAAGGCAAGAAGAAGAGTGGTCAGAAAACATACATGAACTATTTTACAAAATCAGTTCACTCTTCAAATCCCTTTGCACATTGCAATTACTGTAATAAGAAGGGTCATTCTACTTCATCTTGCTTTCATAAAAAGGAAAGAAAAATTAAACCAGTGGGAAATTATCAATGGGTACCAAAAGGAACTTATGTTCCTAAGGTCAAAACTAACTCCAAAGGACCCAAGAAAAGATGGGTACCTAAGGCTTGATCCCTTGAAAATTGCAGGTTTGTCTTAGAGCATCAAGACCCAACAAGTGGTACATTGATAGTGGGTGCTCAAGACACATGACCGGAGATGAATCAAAGTTTCTCTCAATCAAATCAAAGGATGGTGGTAGAGTCACATTTGGAGGAGACCAATCGGGTAAAATTGCTGGAATTGGTGAGATAGGAAACAATGAAGGTCCTCTCATCAAAGATGTCTACCTTGTAGAAGGATTGTGTCACAACCTCCTAAGTGTGAGCCAAAGCACCGACAAGGGTAACTTAGTTATCTTTGATTCAAATGAATGTTTGATTGTTAGAAAGGATTTAGTCCCCATTGACGATTTGAAAACTAAAGCTTTATTTAGAGCACCTAGAGATGGAAATTGTTATACTCTTAACCTCTCTAGCAATGCTTCAGTTTCTGAAAACTGTTTTGTTAGTAACTTGAATGAGAGTTGGCTGTGGCATAAACGATTAGCTCATGTTAATATGTCTCAACTTGACAAGTTGCTGAAAAAGGATTTGGTCATTGGTATTCCTAAATTGAATTTCAAAAATGACATAGTTTGTGATGCTTGTCAAAAAGGAAAACAAACTAAATCCTCTTTTAAAGCAAAAAATGAGATCTCAACTAATAGACCTCTTCAATTACTTCATATGGATCTAGTTGGACCAGCCTAGAGTAAAAAGTCTTGGTGGAAACCTTTACACTTTGGTCATAGTTGATGATTACTCTAGATTTGCTTGGACAATATTTTTATCATCTAAAGATGAAACGTTTGATCAGTTTGTTACCTTTGCCAAAAAGGTCCAGAACGAGAAAGGCTTTGCAATTTCAGGTATAAGGACTGATCATGGTGGCGAATTTGAAAACAACGCTTCATCGAGTACTGTGACAATGTGGGAATTGATCACAACTTCTCAGCTCCAAGGACTCCTCAACAAAACGGTGTGGTTGAGAGGAAGAATAGAGTCCTCACTGAGATGGCAAGGGCAATGTTAAATGAGAACAACACTTCTCAAGTGTTTTGGGCTGATGCGATGAGTACGGCTTGCTACATCTCCAACCGAGCCTATTTGAGGAAGAAGCCGAACAAGACCCCATATGAACTCTACAAGGAAAGGAAGCCAAATCTCAGCCACCTACATGTCTTTGGATGCAAGTGCTATGTGCACAACAATGGTAAAGAGAATCTTGGTAAATTCGATTCCAAAGCCGATATAGGTATCTTCATTGGTTATTCAAATAGGAGTAGAGCTTTTAGAGTTTTTAATACTCGCACTCGTATTGTTGAAGAATCAATACATGTTGTTTTCTCGTGAATCCAAACCGATAAAGCCTTGGACAATGAAGAAGAAAATGTTTTCAAAAATCAATTCTTTTCGAAAACTACTCCCGCTTCTATTGAAAATCCCGAAAATGTTTTTGAGGCCGATCCCCAAAACTCTATTGAAAATCCAGATCGACTCAACCTAGAGCTTGGAAATTTATTAGAAATCATCCTTTAGACCAAGTTATAGGTAATATTAATCGTGGAGTAAGAACCGTAAATAGTACCTTGAATGAAGTAACTTTTTCTGCATTTATATCTCATATAGAACCCTCTAAGATTGATGAAGCCCTTTCGGATAATGATTGGGTGATAGCAATGCAAGAGGAGTTACATCAATTTGACAGAAATCATGTTTGGGATTTGGTACCTAGGCCCAAAGATCATCCGGTCATTGGCACCAAATGGGTATTCAAGAACAAACGTGATGAGTCCGCAATCATTGTCCGCAACAAGGCAAGATTGGTTGCCAAAGGCTATAATCAAGAAGAAGGAATTGATTATGAAGAAACTTATGCTCCAAAGTGGCAAGATTGGAAGCCATAAGAGTACTTCTAGCCTTTGCATGTGTAAAAGGTTTTAAACTATATCAAATGGATGTGAAAAGTGCTTTTCTCGAATGGTTTTATACAAGAGGAAGTTTATGTAGAACAACCTCCGGTTTTGAAAATGAACATTGTCCAGATCATGTGTATCGCCTCAAGAAGGCTCTATATGGTTCGAAACAAGCTCCTAGAGCTTGGTATGAGCGATTAAGCAAATTCCTTCTAGATCAAGGCTTTGTTAGAGGAAAAGGCACACAACTCTTTTCATAAAGAGTAATAAGCTAAATGAAATCTTAATGGTTCAAATATATGTGGATGATATTATATTTGGTGCTTCTAATGATGCTTTGTGTGAAGAATTTTCAAAGACTATGCAGGGAGAATTTGAGATGTCCATGATGGGAGAGCTCAACTATTTTCTTGGACTGCAAATCAAGCAAAGAAAAGATGGGATATTCATTTCCCAAACCAAATATCTGAATGATTTGTCAAGAAATTTGGGATGGACCAAAGGTGCAATGGTGCCGACACTCCTATGAGCTCAACCGCTTCACTAGATGCCGATGAGGAGGGCAAAGATTTCAACATCACAAAGTATAGAGGAATGATTGGATCACTTCTCTATCTTACAAATGAGTCGCCCGACATCCAATTCAAGTGTTGGGATGTGTGCAAGGTTCCAATCCGCTCCAAAAGAGTCCCATGCTGAACAAGTAAAGAGGATATTCAGATATCTCTGACACAAAGACTCTTGGACCGTGGTTTCCCAAAGGTCAACCGGAACACTTGGTGGCATACTCGATTCGGATCATGCCGGCTACAAGACAGATAGAAAGAGCACAAGTGGCCAATGCGAATTCTTTGGCAACTCACTTGTCTCTTGGTTCAGCAAGAAGCGTACATCCGTGGCCGTGTCCTCTACCGAAGCCGAATATGTGGCGCTTCAAGTTGTTGTGCTCAAGTGCTATGGTTGAAGCAACAACTTGCCGACTTGGGAGTTCACTTGAAGGAAATCCCAATTTTGTGTGACAACACAAGCACAATAAGCTTGGCCAAGAATCCCGGTGCAACATACAAGAACCAAGCATATTGATGTGAGGCATCACTTCATTCGGGATCATGTCCGTAAAAGAGATGTCAAAGTGATGTTCATCCCAACTCATCTCCAACTTGCCGACATCTTCACAAAGCCTCTAGCCAAAGAACCTTTCAATTTCATAAGAAGAGAATTGGGAATGGTAAATCCCAATGAGTTGTAAGCATTTCTTATCCAATTTAATGTTAGTTGTGTGTTTGATGATTAATCCTTACTAACTTAAGCATCGGAGCGTATAGAAATTGTTTTTGCAGGGTTTTCTCGATGTTTCGAGGTTGCTTACTCGAGTAAAATATATTGTACTCGAGTATGCACGATGCGTAAAGCAAATTCAGAGGTTCAGAAATGCTTTACTCGAGTATGTCAGAGTTTACTCGAGTATACAAGAGGCAGAGAGCGCATTGCTGAGAACAACGAAAGGTTTACTCGAGTATGTTGAAACTTACTCGAGTATAGACTGCACGTAAGCCAAACCCGAAGACATGGCGTAAAACCTACTCGAGTATGTTAGTGGCTTACTCGAGTATGGGCATCGGCTCTTCAAAAATTCACGCGACATTTTTGAAGTCCAGTCGCTTTACTTCCATCTTTACTCGAGTATGTAAATGAAAGTATTGTTTACTCGAGTAAGCAAGAACTTACTCGAGTATGGGCGTTCGTCTATATATACCGAAACGACGTGTTCTTACATACTCGCATCTTTACTCCAAGAAAGCCCTAGGAAACGCGACTTTTCTCTCTTCCTCTTCCTCCGTAACCATCACAAACCCTCATAAATCTTCTTAAAACTTTACCAAACCTCGTCTAATCCTTCCTAGTCTCATTTTCGTCGAACCCTAACCGATCAAATGTCTAAAGAAACTTCTCAATCCTCTCAACCGATTCCTCCACGAGCTCCAAGGACCAAAACGATTCCAAGGAAGTTGAAGAGCGGCATTGATACAAGGATCCCGGAGTGGGTATTGTGATTGAAGATAATCCATCTTCGAACCCCAAAAGAGGGGATTCGACGTCAAAGGACCCGGTTCCTTCTTCAACCACAAAGAGAAAGCAGACGGCCGAGTCAAGCCAAGCCAAAAGACCAAGAACCGTTGTTCACGTAAAGACGCGGACCAAGAGGGCCATCCCCGCTTCGGGTCTATCTCTACGGTTGAAGTTACAGTGCTCCTCCTCGACATCGCGATCGAAGAAGATGAGCACGGGGATGTTCCATCTATCATTGAAAATGCAGTTGAAGAGATTAAACTTCACAAGGATCCGCCTCCGGTTTCAAAGTCACCTCGGTTCCTCTTCCTCCCGGCCACAATGCCATGTTCGAGAGAGCAATACTCAACCCGAGGATTTTGTCTTGTTGTCTCAGTCAATCTTGAACAAGTTCACCAAGAATGCAACATTGATCTATCGCCGTGGCTCAGACCCTATGATTCCTTCATTTCAATCGAGGCAGCCTACTTTCCGGAGTTGGTGAGAATGTTCTACTTCAACATGAAGGTCGACCATATTTTAGACTCGAAGAGACCGAGCCATTGAAGAGAGGATCACCACATCTCGTGCGGGGAGTCACTTTCACCATCTCGCTGCAATCCTCAACCGGATATCGAAGGTCGTTGATCCGCCGAGGCTTCTACACCCCGATATGGCAATGAAGAAGTGTATAGGACACTTTTGCGACCGAAGACGCACTCGATGATCGAGAGCTCATCTATCCTTCAAACCGTCTCGACATGCCTAACTTGCACCGGTACTCGGTTTGTGTATACAAGGAATTTTGTCCGAAGGGAGGTAGTTACACTCACTTCACGAAGAAGGATTACCGCTTCTTCACGCTTTTGTCAAGCAACATCCCTTCAATATGGGCGGTGGGTCTTCAAGGAAATAAGCAACTTTAAGTTCACCTCCCGAAAGGATCGTATATGCCCTTCGCCTCTTTGGTGTCTCGATTTTATTTTACCATAGGATATGGTATGTGGGCCCTCCCGCATCAATGAAGTTTATCCCCTCCTTTGGCCGAGACACAACTCAAGTTTATGCAGATAAACCTTGAACCGGAAGGATCCGGTTACCAAGGGCTCCTCTCGAGATCTCGACCCGTGCATCTCGCCCGCTGCGCACGAGGCTCACCCGCTCCTCCTCCTCCACCGGATTTTGAAGCTAGAGTTAAGGCCATCGTGGACTCCTCCATTGCTTCTCACTTTGTCGAATGCAATTTGAATTTGGCAAGCTAGGAGCTGATCTCAAGCTTGGTCTAAATGAGGTGATGGCTGGTCAGAATAAGGTTATTACCAAATTGGACAGACTCAAGAATGACACTGAAAAGAGGCAGGATGAGATTTTTGATCAGTGCATCGACTTGGATTCTCGGATTGGTTCTATCATGGATATTGCTTCAGAGGCCCGCGACAAGGTCAACAAGTTGATCCAAAGACTTTGATCTTGGTTCTTCATCCTCCGCTACATTTGGGTTCACAACCGGTCCATCCTCATCCTCTCCCGTTCCGCAGACCCCGGCCCGAGATTCACATGTCCCCACCTTCATCACCTCCCTTCTCATTTCCCAAACCCACCTCACACCACTTCCCCAGCCTCCGCTTCCACTCCTACCCCTGTAATTCCATCTTCTCCTATCACTCCCACCACAGAGATCCTACCTGACCGACTTCCATCTCCATCTACTCCATCTACTGAGAAATTCCTCACACCTTCTCCTTATGCAGCTCACCAGACCCTACCTTTGATCCATTCACCGCCATGGTCCTCCTGGACCCCTCCTATTGTTATCCTTGATCCCGAGTATGCCGATGATGACAAAGGGGGAGAAGAAGAGAAAGATGTATAGGATCTAGAGGTCTAGGTTGTAGTGTTTAACATGCATGATACCTTGTTGATTCTGCATTTTTTTCTTTTTCATTCTCTCGATATCGTGTTATCGTGTATTTGTCATTTCGATATCGTAAAATATTGTATGAAGCTTGCTTAATGATTATATTCTCGTTGGTTATGTGTTCAATTGAATATTTGCTGCCATTCTCTGAGTATTACAGCTTAACATGCACATTCAAATGATTTTTGAACACTTTGCACCAATATTTGAGAAACTTCAACTCAAAGGAACTTCATCTTTCAAATTATCTAAAAAGATCATTTACAAGTGTTGTCATCATCAAAAAGGGGAGAATGTTAGTTCTCAATGTGTTTTGATGATTAACAACAATTGTAAACATATGTTGAAGCTTCGCAACATCTCGTGAAAAACCATTTATCGCTTGCTTACTCGAGTAAAGGAAAGCTTACTCGAGTAAAGGACTGTTAAAGGATTGCCCAATTGAGTTTTACACTTACTTACTCGAGTAAGGAGAAAATATACTCGAGTAAAGGTCGTCCGTAAAGCTAATGCATTTTTCGAAGGTATTTACTCGAGTAAAGGATCACATACTCGAGTAAATGTCAACCCGAGAGCAAATGTGTTTTTCAAATTAAGGCTTACTCGAGTAAAGGTTTGTATACTCGAGTAAAGGCCATCCGAGAGAGCAATCAACCTTTTAAAGATAAATCAATACGGAGTATAGAAATACATACTCGAGTATTGGTCTTACCGAGAGCAAATGAACTTTTGAACTTGAGTGTATACTCGAGTAAACAATTGGCTTACTCGAGTAAAGGGTCTTACGTAAAGTTCCCAAAGTTTTATAAACTCGTGCTTACTCGAGTAAGAGTTTCCATACTCGAGTAAAGAACTTTTAAAATGATTTTCAACTTAACTCATGCTCGTGCTTACTCCAAGTATGAATTTGCTTACTCGAGTAAAGAGCATTTTTCACTTAGAGATTTCAAGCAAATAGTTGCTTACTCGAGTACACTATTAACTTACTCGAGTAAAGACCTTGGTTTCAAAAGTTCAAGTCTCGATGGTTTGCTTCTGGAAGTCACTTACTCGAGTATCCTTTTGATCCGCAAAGTAAAGACTTTTTCACAAATGACTTACTCGAGTAACCAAGAACATACTCGAGTAAACAACGCTGAAACCAATTTTTGAATTTCACGAATTTGCATATCACTCTTGTTTGATCTAATTGCTTTCATGAATCACTCACTTATGTTCCCAGATATGTTTAACAAGTTTATTGAGTGAATTTCAGTTAGCACAGATGAAGATTATTGAAGGTCAAAGCCATAAAGCAAAAAGTGTGCGAGCATTAAATGCACTTCGCAAATCCACCTTCTTTTGGTTAACCCACTCGAGCACGCATTCTCAACGGCCAAGAATGCTTTCTTCATCAAGTAAAATCTTCTCCAACGGACAAATCCTCGAGTTCCACCTCGACCATATTAGCACTGGATTAGTTGGAGGTTAGAGAGAGAAGATGACCGCACTTAATGCTAATCACCTACAACGGTTGGATTCACCATTCAACGGTCATTTAATGTTCTCTACCTATAAATAGAGTGCATTAACTTCTTCTCAAGCGACACACTTACTAAGAGCGAAAATTCATTGATTGCCATTTATTGTGTTCAGCTTACATCTATATTGTATCAATCGATACTTGCACTTCGTGATCATTTTATCTCGCTCGAGAGAGAGTTCTATCTCAGTAAATCATTTATTGATTGAGATAACCATAAGTCGGGACTTAGTGGTTGGGTGTATTGATTACAACTTGTAAGGGGGAGTGAGTTCTAAAGAGAGAACTACTCTTGAGTACAGAGTGTGTAATCAGTTTGTGAGTATAGTGGATTGAAAATCCCAAGTGTGGCTTGGGGACTGGATGTAGGTCAAAGATAAGACTGAACCAGGATAATTTCTATTGTGCAAGCTTTCCTTCCCTTCCTCCTCCTCGTCTATCTCTCGTTTTCATTTCTTCAAAAAAACAGCATATTTCTAAAAGTTTTTAAAATACCCAATTCACCCCCTCTTGGGTATATAGCTCCATTTACAAGTTTTCACTAATTAAATGATTGTGTAAATCTTCATAATTAATCAAGGGGAAAATTAAGAAGCAACAATTAGGGAATGTCTTAATTAAAAATCAAGGATTAATTAAAAGACAAATAGAAATAAGTAAAGATTAAGGTACATAAAGCTTGATTCAATTAAGCACTAGTTTCCATGGTTAGCTAGCAAATGAAATTAAGAGTTAATTAAACTTTACTAATGACACTTAAGCTTTGATTATGTCATCAAAGTGACATCACAAGGATGACATTATAAGAGCTCATGCTTTATATTGAAGGGCCAAGATTTAATTTAAAACAAACACAAATGGAATCCAATGGTCCTAATTAATTCTATAATTAACCTTAATCCTTGTGTAATTGAATTAGCCAATGGAAAATCAAAGAAATAGGCTTAATCCTTGTGAAAAAGGACATAGACCAATGGGAGAAGAAAGAAGTGTTAGATTGCACATGGGGGAGAGAGGGAGAGATTAAAAAATAATTTTTTTCAAGAGCACATGTTGAATTAAAAAAAGAATATAAAAATAATTAGCTAAATCCTATGTAATTAAGATTGACCAATGAGAGCATTTTCTTCCTAAAATGAGCATTCATGAAAACACAAATCCACCTAAGTCATTGATTGAGGAAAGTAATCCAAAGGTGGAAATCCTTGGACTTTTGCTATAAATAGAGGCCTTACCTCTCCTCATTCTTCACACCAAATCTACCTCCAAGAGGTGATTTCTAAGAGAGTGAGAGAGTGAAGCAAGGAGGAGGAAGGAGTAGCAAGAGGCTTCAAGAGGTAAGCTTGCTTTTAGTTCTTCTAGTTCTTAGTAGCTTTTAGTAGAATTGCTAGTTTTAATCTAGAAAATAGGTAAAGTAACTTCCTATAATTGTTTTTAGGCCTCATTGCATTGAAAGATGCCTGACGAGGTAAAAACATGTTGGGGAGTGACTTTTAGGATTGATGAAACAAGTTAGAGTAAGATAGAGAATTGTGGGGTTTTGCTGGGCTTGTTGGGATCAGTCAGATAGAGGGCACTGTTTGATATGTAAATTTATATTCAAAAATTCTGAAATACTTCATGGTCATAGTAGACATGTATAGCTTTCCATTGATATAAAATATGCATCAATTAGAGGTCTGTAGAGGGAGATAAAAATTCTGGAAATAAGGCTACGTTTTTCTGGAAAAATACTGGGTAGAGGTTGAAAATCATTAAACTGTGAGTGATTCCAGAATTCTGGGTGAAAACCAATATTTTTTCTCAAACATATACATTCTAAGGTTTCCGGAAAATATTACGGAACCTCATTTCGATTTTTGTGGAATTAATTATGATTTTTCAAAGTTAAACAGAAAATTCTGCCCAGAAATATTACAGCAGCGTTTTTGAGAAAACCAAGGGATATAATTGGATTAACAAATCCACCAGGGGTAAAAAGGGTCGGTAGTGGCTGAAATGTTCCCTAAGATATTATTTACGAGGTAATAATGCGATAATACTACTATAGGATATCCGGGGAAAAATCGGGAGACGTACCGACCAGGCAAGCGTACCGCCATCCAAATGGACTAAGGTATGGATGCGTACTGTAACACTAACTCTGATGCTCATTGTATACTTATATGTGATAGATACTTTCATAAAGACATGGACGGGACTGGTCTCGGGTCATGCACCGTGACTAAGTTTATGGGGCTTAGATCACTACTTATACATTCAGCTTTATATACGGGTTATAGTCTTGATAATGTCGGAAGATTGTTTTCCTAGCGTTGAGGACACGATGGGTCGTCGTGGCACTGGTTAGTGCAAACGTGGGTAACTTTATATGTGCTGTGTGCTATGTACTGTGGATATGTTAATCTTGCATCTGTTGTGTGCTTATGTATTGATTACTGCTGTAATGTCATGAATATCTGTCACACATATATTGTTTTACATGAGCATGAGGTTAACTGTTACCTGAGGTCCGATGGGCATTGGACCTCAGCTCTTACTATAGCTTCAAGGTCCGGAGAACCAAGGACCGAAGACGAGAGTAACCAGAGTAAACAGCATGCGTGAAGACCCGACCGAAGATTTTTAGGACATGTACCGTCATATTACCTAGTAAATGTACTGTTCTTTATGAAAAAAACAAATACGCCACAATTAATGATATATCAGTTACTCACTTTTTACTTGCTCCGATGATCTACTCTGATGAAAAAAAAAAATTATTCCACTTTTGAAAAATGGGGTGTTACATTTTGGTATCAGAGCAATTCATTCTGGCATGGATTTAATGAAGTTTTTTCAAACCGTTTGGTGTCTAGAAAGGATTCGTCTATGTGGTTCAGTCAATCAGTCACCGTGAACTCGGTGAGACTCCCACTAGACACCGGCTTGGCCAAATTGTTTAATTAACTGAGTTAGGTTCTAAGCGTTCTAACTTAGAGCATATTTTAAAAATGAGTACTGATATAACCTTGGTGTGACGTTGTAGTGATGGATGGAGACAGATCTCCAGACATAAACTACTATAGACAAGTAAGACGTACAACACAAAAACCAGTGAACCCTAGACCAGTATACTATCCTAACTCGGCATACCATCCTGAACCAGTGTACTACTTTGAGTCGGTGCATCACCCTAACTTGGGGAATAACCCCTACACTCTTTTGTGACCATGAACCTTCGAACGTATACCCGCTTAAGTCGGTATACAACCTTGAACCTGTACACAACCCTGATTCTATGTACTACCTCGAATCGATGGCTGGTACACCTTCTGAGCCAGAGAAACCTATAGTATCGGATCATTCATCCAATGACAACAACCGTGAGTATTTTCAGCTGTTAAGCTATCGAGATGACTCTGAGAAGTAAATCTTTTTACGAATCTAAAACTTCCTGCAACATGTCCTAGATACAAACAAGAGGCTGATAAGCGCTCTATAAATAGAGTATTTGATGGTAGATCGACATAATGAGACTAGCATAGGAACGTACTTCCAGTACCTGAAGCAATGTTCTTCTTTGGGGTCTCGATTATCATTATGAACCTGGGCATAATCATAATCAAGGCATCACTGAAGGCCTTATAGGTGGCCTACTTTTTCTCTACTCCTCTATGCTAGTTTGTCTTCTTAGTTAGCAAAGGTATTTGAATAGATTTAGTGATGAGAAGATTAGCTAAGACTCTTTATGGAGTATCGACTCAAGAAAGAAGAAGTAGTAGTAAACTAATGCCTAAGTATGTGTGAGGAAGCCAGTCTGTGAAGTAGTTTTCTAACACCGAAATAGATATCCATACTGGAAATTAAAATAAAACTTGAAAGAGAAATATTCTTTTAGAAAACACATAAGAAGGGAAGTGAGATTTATGTGGAATATGATTTTGATCTTCCTAATATGATCGATCACGTTTCTAAAGGTTTTAGATATGTCCAAATCTAAATCCCTTTCTTTATGTGGTTATGAAAATACATGCCTTATTCAATAGAGTTTTGACATCATTATGTATCGTTGAAATTTGTGATAAATCAAGCAATGCCTTGTATGAACTCTCTTCTATTGTTGAGACCATCTCTGGGTCATAATTGCAAGAAGTACATTTCATTCTTACTCAAAGCATGAAAAAGTCTCTAGATTGTGGCATGATTGGTTGGTATTTCTTGATTGAAACCATCATTATTAGATAAAAGTAAAAGAATAGATCTTTATCTGGTATTCTCTAATTTGACATTGAAAATATTTTGTGATCATCTCTTCATTGTATGTCTTTTAAGTTTGTTTTAAATAGTGGAGAAAGAAAATTTTTATAGTTTACGTCATACATCTTGTGCTATTTATCTTGTTGAATAGCTATAATTTTAAAGATTGTTTCACATTTTGAGTGAAATTATTTATTTTTCCCGCTTTAAAACTAAATTTCGGTACAATCATCCCTCGTTTCTTCATTCTACCGCATTTTGCTTAGGGTTAACAAAATTGTTGACTTTGGACCTTTTTGCTAGATTACTATCGTTTTATAAGTAATAGGAATTCTTTGTTTTACTCTACTAAGAGTAGGAAGGGCTTACTACTGGGTTTTACCTGGTTTTTGAAATCCGTATTACAAAAAAAAGGGTAACTTAAGATATAAGAGAAAAATTTCCTTTGTTCTATTTTGCTAAACATGTTTTATGAGATTGCGTTGGATATTTGTGTTTCGAGCTTATTGTCGAAATTTTAAATTTGTGTGAATTATTGCTTCTAGTGTTATCTAAATTTCTGTACACGTGTGTTTTGAGCATTTATTTTTATTCTAAAAATTCCCATTCGGATCTAACCTATGGGCAACATTCTCATCCGATTAAGCGCTTTCACTTGGGGAATCTAACCTGAGTGTTTTCACTTAAATTTTCCAAACTAAGTTAGTGTGAAACTATGTTTTTAAAGGTGATTCTTCTTGAATATGTTAAAGGGTTAAATATTGTTAAATGTGCATAGTTGCGGTACTTCATTAAATCTTGTGCATAAAATTATTTTAGTTCCAACTTGACTAGCTATAAGAACTCTAAATGGTGACACTTGCATAAGGTGTTGGTAGGAATTAATCGTATGTTGGAAGTAACACTTAAATAGTTAATTGAAAATCTAAGTGTTTCGTGTTAACCTATTCTAGAAAAGAGTTTACATATCTAAAGGATGCCATGACTTATACGTCCTTGTAATATTACTTGTCTCATTTAATTATATTGGAAAATCTGAGTTCGGAAATTTTACTTCATTATACAAGAAAATCTTTAACGGATTAAATTCATGAAAGTGGCTTGAAATATACTATATTAAGTTCCATTTTGTATGTGCATTACCACTCTTTGAATTTCTGCTATCACACTTTATGGAATTTGGACCAAAGGATGTTGATAATATTATTTTTCCAAAATTACCTGATCATCCATTGATTTTGTTTTATCTCTTGTGTTGTAAGGTTAATTGTTAATAATTGGTGTGTTAAAACAAGATTAAACTTCAAATGGTGCGTGTTAAAAGTAAATGAAACCTGATTGATAAACTGGTCTTAACTATTAAAATAACACACGGTTGAATTTTACGGCATGCATTGCATTGGAACCCTGTTTTGAAATACATTGTAATTTTGGTCCATTGAATTTTAGTGCAAACGTGGGTAACTTTATATGTGTTGTGTGCTATGTACTGTGGATATGTTAATCTTGCATCTGCTATGTGCTTATGTATTGATTACTGTTGTAATGTCATGAATATCTCGTCATACATATATTGTTTTACATGAGCATGAGGTTAACAGATTACTCCGAGGTCCGATGGGCATTGGACCTCGCTCTTACTATAGCTTTAGGGTCCAGAGAACCAAGGACCGAAGACAAGAGTAAGCAGAGTAAACAGCACGCGTGAAGACCTGATCGAAGATTTTTAGGACATGTACCGTCATATTACCTAGTAAATGTACTGTTCTTTATGAAAAAAGACAAATACGCCACAATTAATGATATATCAGTTACTCACTCTTTTACTTGCTCCGATGCTCTACTCTGATTGAAAAAAAAAATATTCCGCTTTTGAAAAATGGGGTGTTACATGCTATTTCTAACAGCACTTAGTCTTGCTTTTTCCTTTATATTCTTTTATCTTTTAATGCATTTAAAGCTTTGCTTAAATATATATATATATATATATATATATATCACCCCGAACCCCCCCGTCCCCCGCCAATGGTGCCCCCCTTCCATAAATTTATGGATCCGCCTATGGGTTTGGTGTCTAACCTTACCTAAACTTTTATTCTATAAAAAAAAAAAAAAAGTTTCCACTTTACCTCTAGGACTATATTTTTAAGGGAGGCAAAATAATTCAGGGCATCAAATTTTGAAAATAACAATTAAAAAAAAATCACTTAATAAGTGATTGTTTCGTTGCGTTGACTCTTCTTCCACGAAAGAACAGATGCTGCAGTGCATGCCCTGCCATATTGAAAATATACTTCCTTCTTGTCTTCCTTGCAATTTGCGCGGGGTTAATACATGGTGCTATTGATCTAGAATGTCAAAAGCAAAATGTTATTGGCTTATAATAAGCATGATAGGAATCTAAAGGGTAACTTTGTCAATTTTGCTAGGTATCTTACATGGAATTCGACTTTCAAGATGTGCATGTGGAGCAAAACAAATGAGCTCTCAATTAAATTATATTTTTCCTATGCAATTTTATTGTTTAAAAAAAGCGATTTTGTATCTCCTAGATTATTAGGAAGAATTGATATATCTTTTAGATATATTCGAATCATCCTAAGAATCTTTTAATTTTATTAGTAGTTTCTTTTTAGAATATTATTATAGATATATGAGTTGTCAAATAGGGATCTCAAGCATATTATTTAATATCTTTGATTTACTTATTTTTAGATGGCTTCTTATCCCCAATATCTTTAAACATATATATTTTTTCTTTTTAATTGTGGAGTCGTATTAGGGTTTAGAAAGTTTTTATATTTAAGGGTCGAGATGTACTCAGTTATTTTTAATTTTCGGAATAAGAATTTATTTTGTGAGTGGAGTTACTTGTGAGGTTGTATTTGGGGATAGAATATGGTGAGGTTTCAAGAGTCTGATCAACTCTTCTAGGTGCCCTTTTATAGCTAAGGATCTAGAGAAGAGTTCTTCTATAGTTTTAGCTAATTAAATCCCATATTTTTTATTATTTTTATACAATTCCCACATCATTTGGTATCGGAGTCATAACAACAAGCTTGAATATGCCCAGTGAAAAGGAGCAACCTGAGCATTTCTTTCATACAATGTGCTACATCAACAATAAAATTTGTAGCGTGGCAGTTGATGGTGGAATTTGTGCCATATTGCCAATAGCTTGCTAGTGGAGAAGTTGGAGTTACCTATGATTGAGTAATGGCCAAATGTTTATTGAAGATGTCACATCTTAAGTAATACATATTTTAAAAACTAACCACTTTTTAATGAATCATGTAAAATTAGGTTAGGGAATTAAACTACTTGAATTGCTCTGTTTTGAAGAACAGAGTTACATGAAAAGCAAGGAAGGTTGGTAAACAAGCTATCAATGGTCACTAATTTACCTTACTATATCAATATAATAGTACCACGAGTTCTTAATATAAGATCTCGTTCTTAGTACAAATTACACAATGAACAAGATCTTATAAAGGAAGCATTGCTTTGTTGCACATTGAATCATTTTATATGTTGGATAAATTTAATTTTGAGCTTTGTGGGTATCATGCAATTAACATGTGACGCTCGTCCTAAATACGCCTATATTCATAAGAGTTTAAGTGCACAAGCCTTAAAGTAGTTTGGACGACTTAATTGCGGAATAAAACTTCTCTTAAATTAACTTGGTTGAAAACATGAGGATAAAATTTTTTGCGAGTGATATCTAGCCCATAGGGGATCTTAATACATTAATCAAAAAATAGACAAATGATAAACGATAAAATACAGTCCATCAATTCATATTTTTCCAAAAATTTCCTTTGTTGTAACCCTTACAAATGTGCATCTTGCCTCTTGATCCCGATCCATTACATGTCTCTTTCATGCTATCTAGAGTTCAAATGAATGAACCCCAAGGGTAACAGTTAATCTCATAGACAAGTATGGAATACAAACAACAGCATAACACATGTTAAATATAGAATAATTTACAGTAAACGAGTCGCACCATAACCGCAGTTATCGGTCAAGGACTGCAGCCCTTTAGGACACGCAACCCCAATCCATAACTAGGATATACATATGCAAATTATCTAGCAATCATGATCAGTCATACAAGAATACATACATACAAGCTAATAAGATAACAGTTACCCATCTCAAACTTAAATCCTTTATTCGTCTGAAGGTGTTGGGATCAATAGAGGTGTCAAGGTATGCCTATAAACGTTCATCGTTGTCATTAGTCACTTCTTGCGTCGCAAAGTAACCAACTATGCAAATTATTTTTAGAGAATTAAAAAGATTAGTAACCCCTAAAAATTCCCTTAATAATAATACATTTTTTTAATAAATAATAATATTATTTATTTATCTATTTTATTCATCACTTATTCGTTTTCCTAATAATAATGACAATATTTATTATTATTACTACTATTACTAGTATCATTAATTTTTTTTGTTCACAATTATTTTAAACTCCACGAGACTATTTTAACATTTTAAATTAGGAGTTTATAAGTTTAGTCACCATATAAAATATCCTTTAATGCGTTGCATATAATGTTTCTCAAGGTTTGTAACCATCAACATTTTCATATTATTTTCCAAACCCACATGAATTAGTGTGTGTATGTATATATAAGCATCTTTTCTTTCTCTTTTCACATTCAATAACATATATATTTATATTCAACCATAAAATCCTTTCCCTTCTCTTTACATAGGATTTTCCTGAATTTTCTGATCAAACTTAAAAAATTCGTAATTAATTCTATAAAAATCCAAATGAGGTGCTTCCAAAAGCTATGTGTTCCATAGCAATAACACATTATATCATTCCTAGATTTCAAAAATGTGAACATTGTCCAGAAAAATTTTCAAAATTATGACTCAACTTCCAAAAATTATATCTCGAGCTATAGACTTCCGTTTAAGGTGATTCAAAGCTCGTTTTAAAGATTAGGCTAAAGTACCCGTTTGGTCCTTTATGTTTGCTTCAGGTATCCATTTAGTCCCTTAAGTTTGTAAAGTACTTGTTTGGTCCTTTAAAGTTAACACGTTAAGAAGACTTAACGGAAAATACCAACTCAAAGCAATTTTAAACGATGACGTGCACTTAAATCTTGACAAAGCAAGCTTACATGTTACTTTTTAATAAATTAATATTTTAAATCCTGTAAATTGAGATTTTTAAACGACATTTATCGTGCACTTAAATGCCTCAAACGAAGAACATATACCCAAAGTTTACTTAAATAAATTTCAATTTACAAGATTTAAAATATTAATTTATTAAAAAAGTAACATGTAAGCTTGCTTTGTCAGCATTTAAGTGCACGTCGTTTAAAATTCGAGTTAGTATTTTCCGTTAAGTCGCTTAACGGTGTTAACTTTAAGGACCAAACGAGCACTTTACAAACTTAAGGGACTAAATGGACACCGAAGCAAACATAAAGGACTAAAGCGGGTACTATTATGTGCAATATTAACACAACATTATTTCATGGAAAAAATTGAATGTTTCCCATTCCAAAATGGGACCGAAACCGATCACCATTTCGAAACACGAAATATGTCCGATTTTCGGTTAAACTTCGTAAACTCATATCTCCTCGATACTTATTGGAATTCGACAAATTACCTATCAAATACCTCTATATGTCTACTATTTATCTGGAAAATTTCATGTCAAAATCTATCATTTATCATTTCAAAATTGAACTCGAAAAAGACTGTTCACTTCGTTTTCCAATTTTCAGTGTCTGACTTAGAAAAATCATAAATCTCAATCTACATGTCCGTTTTGGCTTTGGGTTTGCTCGTTTTAAACCTCATTGCGAGTCTAATATTTACTATAAAAATTTCAAGGAAAAACTCAATGGTTTACCATTTCAAAATCAAACTCGAAACCGATCTACTCTCTGGAAGTGCAAAAAGTTCAGATTTTTGGCTAAATTTTGAAAAATCATATCTCTCAATCTACATGTCCGTTTTGGCTGGGTTTTGACTAGTTTGAAAGGTTAAGGTGTCTACTATTTACTGTAAAACTTTCATGGAAAAACACGGACGTTTGACTGAAGCTCACAAGACCACTCTATTTTCAGTCCCAAGAACAGCGGTGATCACCACTTGCATCTGATTAAAGCCACAAAAATAGGAAGGATAACGCTTAAGAAACTCACCTTAGTTGATTCCTCAAGCTTCACAATCAGCTACTTCATTTTCTTCGGCCATGGCTCTCTCTCTTTGTCACTTTTTCAAGTTTCTGACTTAAGTTTTCTGTCTCTGGTTTCCTTTTTGTTTCTTGGGTGCTATTGATATAATGAGGAGGGGGGGAGTGCACTAGGCTCAAGAAGTATGGTTTACTGTTGCATGACAGTGGAAGATGCTGAGATGATATCTTGCTCTTCCTAACGTGTTTCTGTCTTCTTTCTTTTCGCTGTGCTTTTGTGTCTGATATGGCTGGCAGTGATCTTTTGCTATTTTTGTCATGTTTAATGGATCAAAGAAGTGTGGGATGGGCTTCTGGTTTGTGTTTCCATGTTGAACCAATGGAAGAGGAAATAAAATTGTGAGAATGAGCTTGTATGAATGCATTAGTTAATGAAAAGGAGGTGGATTCACTAAATAATTGAAAAGGCTGCATGTTTGGATAAATGAATAATGGGCTGAAAGAGATTAAATGGATTAAGTGTGTTGTTGGGTATCTGGGCTTGAATTGTGGAACTACTAATAAAATTATCTCGCTTGATTATCTCCAAGACTCTCATTTGCTATATTGGATAAATACTAGAAATAAATCCTTAGTTCCATTTAAGAATTTTCTTTCTCAATCTAATTTCTTCCTAGGCCATAAAATATTAATTCCATAATTTTTAGGCCTAAATTACTCCTTACTTGAATTTATACTCTTTTCCCAAAATAAATTAATTCAGGGAAAATAGGCCTTAATTTCCAATAATTAACTTTATAATTATTCTAGACCAAATTTTATAGTTTAATTTCCATATAATATTTAAATTTCAAATTCCAAAATTTGGGATGTTACATAACGCTTAATTGAATTTCCTCCTTAATTTCTATTTTACTTAGACAACAATAAGGACAACAACTTGAGGTATATATGATATCTAGATTTTTTTATAGGAAATTCAGATGAGTGTCTCCTTAATTTACGTGGACATCACTATGTAAAGAATAATTCTCCACTTGCAACTTTTAGATAATGCTCATTTTAGTATATTAATATAGTGTCGTCTCTTAAAATGAAATTGATATTTTGTTTTCATAGAGTGGGTCAAAGAAATGGATGTGTTGTGTTCATTTTGAGTTGAGCTAATAAGGGTTGAAAAGAAACTAATAAACCCTCTGTTCATATTGATATGTATTTATTGCAGAATCAGGGAACAGAGAATAATTGACAAATGATAAATAAAATTAAAAAAATGTTGAGGAATGATTTGTAAAATCAAGGACGAGCCTTATCATAGTTCAGATACACGGAGTAAAAGATGAAGGATTGAATATGAAGAAGTGAGCATATTATTATTATTCATCTGAGCTTAATTGTGTACTTTCTTAATATATCATTGTTTGAAATTTAAGTATTTGAGTGCTTATAATGTTGTGACTACGTAGCTATTCAAGATAAATTTATATGGTTCACTACTATTTACATGTTGTACTAGTTTGAGATGAGTGAACTGTGTACAAATCTTATAATTCTAACTTGTAAGAGTGGTAGGTGAGTTCATTGTACCGATATTGTAATTGAATTGTTATAGTGGGAAAAGCTCTTGAATGATTTTGAAGAGGAGTGAACATAGGTCAGGAGACCAAACCAAGATATGTAATTATTGTAGTTTCTGAGTCTTTTTTCTATTATTTCTAAGTTATATACATAATTAACATCTGATGAGGTTGGTGTATGTTCTTCCACTTTGTTGATTTGATGTAGTCTCTCTTTGAGACGAATAAAAATATAATCTTGGTGCAATCATTTCTAGCTCTCATCAATTAAAGTCCTCTGAAATTATCCTAAAATATTAAACCCTTCCTAGTTAATATTTTTGAATTATATACAACACAACGAGAATATACTTTTGCAAAAATAAATGGTTGTTGGGTGGTGTCTTTCATGAAATAACAAGTACTTCTTCCAGTCCTTAGTCTTATATTTATCTAATTTGATTAAATTAAAGAAATTAGTTAAGTTAGTAAACATAACAAATGTATTTTCTAAAACATCCTAATCATTTTCTTTATTTCCTTAATTCTCTCTACTACTTGATCATTGTTGAGGAAGTTTCAATAGGGGTAAATTAGGAAAAGAGGGATTAATATTGTAAATATGTATTATATTTAGAATCAAGATCAACTCCCCAAATATATTTTATATTAAGGATCGGAAAAAGATACATGTTCTTATCTTCTTTGCATTTACACTCTGCTTGAAATGTTCGCTTTGGAGTAGCAAATGTAAGATTTCAATTTAATTTGTCTCTCAAACTTATAATTTGTTTCTCAAAATATGACATGTATACTAAAAGGAAGGTTTATAAGTGCTTATTTTTAATGCAAATGAGTAAATGAAGTATTTTAAAAAAATCAATAATCATATTTTTACAAATAACTTAATTAATACTCTTAATCTTCCTAATGTCTGTAAATTAAATGAAATGTTTCTTTCTTTTTCTTCATTTACCTTTGTGCTTATGTTCTTTTTTTAATTAAACCAGTTACTTGAGAAATTAGCATGCTCTCTGTTTTAATTACAACATTAAATAAGCTTCAAGCGACTAATATTTCTCAAGGGACGCAAAATAATTCAGGACATCAAAATTTAAAAATATCAAAAATTAAGAATAAGGGGAAATGAAATATCGTTGTGTAGACTCTTCCAAAAAAGAACAGAGAGAATGAGAGATGTTGCTGAGCATGGCCCACCACATTGAAAATACATGTCCTTCTTATCTTCCTTGCATGTTCCTTCTTGTGTCATTTTGTGAACTAAATGGAATTCAAGTAATTATTATATCTCTTCATGGATATTTCCCAGAATATTCTGAGGCCCTAAGTGATTAAAAGTCATTTAATTTCCCCTTTTAATACGGGTTTTGACAAGTTTTTTGTTGTTGTTGACTAAACTATGTTTTTTTTGTAACTCCTTTTTTTTTTTTTTGTTAGGTATAATTATTCTCAATTTCTCGTATTAGAGACAATAATGTTTAAGACACTATAGAGTAATAAATATGGGCGCCTCTTCTAATGGAGATTCGATCCTTGATTCAGCACATTTGAAGGATTAACTCTTTTCAATAGACCCCACCCAATTGGTTCGACTACAACTTAATATTGTTTATAATCTATTGTCTACATGCCTGGATGGTCTGCATTAGAATCTAATATTCTAATAACTCAGCGGAATGAAGACTACTATATATAACTAATATTGTTAGGGCTAGTCCATTTTATTTTATTCTTTTGTAACATCCCAATTTGCTAAAGCGTTTTCAAATAGTTTGTTCAGAGTAGAGCATCGGAATAATTTAAAAGAGCGAGTATCTGATAAACTTTCATTGTTGGTGTATCTCGTTCTTTTATGTAGTACATTTATTCGAATATTCAAAAATACGCTAATACATATCCCAAAAAGAAATTCTTCGGCTAGGTCTTCACCGCTTGCTTGCCCTTGTCCTCGCCCCGATCCCTCCGGATCCCGAGGCTATAGTAGAGCCGAGGTTCAATGGAATTGAACCTCGTGTAACTGCTAACCTCATGCTTAAATATGACAAAGTATATGACAGATATTCATGGCGTTTAAAGCAACAATCAATACATGAGCACATAGCAGATGTATCCCAACCGTACATAAGCACACAGCAGATGTATCCCAACAGTATATAAGCACACAACAGATGTATCCCAACAGTACATAAGCACACAGCAGATGTATCTCGTAAGCACACAGCAGATGTAAAGTTATCTATCACATATAAGCATATAATAAGCATCAGAGTTAGTATTACAGTACGCGAACATACCTTTCACCGTGTAATGGCCAAACGTCGGCCTTTTGATCCGACTCGACTTCCGGATGTCCTATACGTTATCGTTGGATTATTATATGATATTTGATAAATATCATATTGTTTAGAATAATATCCTAAGGGTTTAATTTACCTTTCTACCCTTGGTGGATTTATTATTACAATTTTGCCCTTACATTTTCTAAAAAACGCTATGCTTTGGATTTCGGGCAGAATTTTTGGTTAACTTTGCAAAATCATAATTAAATCTACAAAAATCGAAACAAGGATCCGTAAAATTTCTTGGAATCCTTAGGATGTCCAATTTTTGAAAAAAAATACTTGTATATGCCCAGAACGACAATTCCCAGTTTTCACGTGTTCATATCTTGCCCAGAAAAATTCCAGAATTTCGTAGCCTATTTTCTACAATTTATATCTCACTGTACAGAGCTCAATTTAACATGTTCTTGGCATATTTAAAAATCCCTATATGTCTAATCTAACCATGAATTTTCCCAGAATTTTGTGACTATATTTTCCATATGAAATTTTGGCATGTTCATCACTGATTCCAAAATTTTCAAAACCGATTAAATTTCGCCAAAACTTCGTTACTTGATGTTTCTCTTCCAAAAATTTTTCTATCACTTCTTCTTCATCAAGTTTTCGAAATAAAGACAATTTTAAGTATAAAAATATGAAAACAATTCGCCATACTGCTCCCGTCATCATTCCTTCTTAGGTGTGAAGAGTATCGAGACAGGTTGGTGAAACGAGCAAAGTAGTCATCAACTGACTCTTCCTGGCCTTGCCGGATATGTAGGAATTCGACTCCTTGATTATCTGCACGAGGTAGGAAAGTACGCTCGTTGAATTTTTCCATAAATTTCTCCCGAGGTTATGGGACAATAGTGTGCTTGTAACGTCACAGCAATGCTCCTCCACCATCTATCCGCATCTCCTTCCAGCTTGTAGATTGCGAGTTGAGCTTTTCGATTTTCCGGACATTCCATGACCTCAAAGATCTTGTCCAGCCTCATTAGCCAGTCCTCAGCTGAGTCGAGCTTGCCACGGAAAGCTAGTGGCTTAAGCTTGCAGAATTGGGTGACCCAGTACTGCGTGGTCTCAACCACTCGGTTGGGTTGATGTAGCACTGCCCTTGCTCTCTCTCGTCGGGAGGTGACCAAGATCTATCGACTCCTCCGCTTCCTCGGTACGTTCGTCGTTTTGTTCATTTTCGTCCTCTTCCTCGCCTTGTTGTTCTTCTACTACTCGTCTTTCCCGCTTTCGGTTAGGAGTTCATTAATAAGAGCCCCTTGTTCTTGTGGCATCCTCCTCATTTCTTGCATCTCATTCGGCTCGGTTGATTCGGTATTTGTTGTTCCGGTATTGGTATCGGGATCGTTCGTGGTTGTCTCCCTCTACCTCTACCTCGGCCCTCGCCTTGACCTCTAGGAGCTCCAGCTCCTCTTAAATTCGCCATTTTATCGTTCTATATATGTATATTAGGAGTGACAAATATCAACATCGAGGGATAATATAGTCTAGAAATCAAACATATATTTCACATAAGATATAATGTACATGCCAACATATGTTACATCATCCAACGGTTTATGACCGGTGGTTATATCTTACATCCTCATATTGTCGCATTTTACAACTTCTCGTTTACATGTTGTCTAAAACTAGCCCTTGGAGATGATTTAGAAAGAAGTGGAAGTCAGTTATGCATTCTCCTTCTAAAAGCTCATTCGTCCTTTCCATCCAGAAGCGGTCTTGGGGTAAAAGGTATAGCGTTGATATCACCCAATCGTCTAGTCGGTAGGGAAGTCCGTTATGTTTTCTCCGTCCGTAGGTCGTTTTGACTTGCTCCAGGCACCGGAAGTACGTTCCCTTCATGGTCTCACTGTGCCGTTCTGCTATCGAGTAATTGGTTTGTAGAGCGCTTATCAGCTCTTTGTTCGTATCTAGGGCATGTCGTAGGGAATTGGGTTCGTAGAAGGATTCACTCTCAGAGTCATCCTGATAGCCTAACAGCAGTAAATTTTCACGGTTGTCGTCAACGGATGAATGATCCGATCCTACAGGCCTCTCTGGCTCAGAAGGTATGCCAGCAATTGGTTCAAGGTAGTACACTGGATCAAGGTTGTGTACAGGTTCGGGGTTGTATACCTGCTCCGAATGGTATACGTTCGAGGATTCATGGTCATGAATATGTACAGGGGGTTTTTCAGGGTTAGGGTGGTGCATCGTCTCAAGGTGGTACACTGGTTTAGGATGGTATACCGGTTCGGAATGGTGTGTCGAGTTAGGGCGGTATACTGGCCTAGGGTTGCCTATCGGCTTTAAGTCCTTCGCAAAGTATATCTTACTCGTTCATCTCCGTTCATCACTACGCACCACACCAAGGTTATATCAGTACTCATTTTCAAGAATATTCTTTAAGGTAATGGCTTAGAGCCTAACTTAGTTAATCAACCGAGTGGCCAGGTAGGTGTCTATCATGGGAGTCTCACCGACTTTTACGGCGACTGAATGACTGATCCACATAGACTAGCCCTGCCTTCGGCACCAATGGTTTATTATAACTGAGCCAAGTTCGTGCCAGGTAAAAATGCTCTTGGTTGAAAACTCCGAAACCTAACTCCGTTACTCAAACAATCCGGCTAGGCAGGTGTATTGTGGAAGTCTCGCCGACTTATACGGGGACTGAATGACAACCAAAAAACCCATTTCTAGATGACAGAGATTTGCCGTAATCTCTCAAAATAACCAAATTAGAAAAGGATTTGCACTATAATGTAACTGGGTCGTTTCCCAACGAATTCGTTGATTGGTTCAATTCGCACGACAATAAAACAATGATGATAAATGGGGGTTTTTTTGATTCAGAATAATATTAAAGAGGCAATAACGACAGACAAAACGAAATAACACGAATTGAACAAAAAGAGGATTAAAGAATCAACCCACGATTTCGGATTCACCCACTACCCTTCCTTGAACGAAAGCATTTATAACCGAACTCGTAATCGACTCTAGACAAACCGAAATCTCGCATTTGTCTAGAAATTCCCTCAATGAACAATCGTTCAGAATTTGTTCGAATCGTGGCGCACTCTATACGATCGCACAAAAATACTTTAACCCAGTTCGAACTTCGTCCTTGGGAAATATCGATTTGGGTTTTTAATCAAAAACCCAATCCGAACCAAAAATCAAATCTGATTAAGGGATACAAAAACGAGTTAGACGGTTATCGATTAGGCGCGAATCCTCTGGATAGTGGATGGAACCCTCATCGTGGATCAATCTCAGAAATTTAGCCGAACATAATTAAGAAAGACGAAAAACGGATGACGAACGAAGAACACGAAGAACATTGCGAGAGAATTTGAAAACTACTATTTTGATCCTACGAATTCTCAAAACGTGAATGAATCAGATGTTTGTGGCTGACACTAACTTAAACCTAAACCTAAAATGGAAATGGGTCAGCCCAAAAACGAAATTAAAATAAAATTGGGCTTTAGTTATAAAGTTCGAGCCCAAAATAAAATCCAAAAAATACATATGCTTTGGCTCCAAATTTGACCGCCCTCTTGTCCGAATTTGCTCTTCATGTCTGCATAACAATTGTAGCTCTCTGAGTTATCTGAAATATGAGACAAAAATGAGGCAAATCCGATGTCTGGTTCAAGAGTTATGGTAAAAACGGTGAAGCAATGTAAAACTAGAATTTATTATTAAATAATGGCTAAAATATAATAAAAGGCCAAAAGCCCAAATAAGTATAAAAGCCATTATTTATTAGCTAAAGAGTCTTAAATTATAAATCAAGAGACAAAAAGTAGTGTATGAAATATTCAATTATCACTAGACACCAGATGTTTGGAGTAACTTAGTTAACTTCGTCTCGAATGTCCGCTTTCGATACCAAAATTGTAACGTCTCAATTTGCTAAAGCGTTTTCAAATAGTTTGTTGAGTAGAGCATCGAATAATTTAAAAGAGCGAGTATTTGATAAACTTTCACTGTTGGTGTATCTGGTTGCTTTACAGCGGTACATTTATTCGAATATTCAAAAATACGCTAATACATATCCCAAAAAGAAATTCTCCGGATGGGTCTTCACTGGTGCTGCTTGCCCTTGTCCTCGATCCTGATCCCTTCGGATCCGAGGCTATAGCGAGCCGAGGTTCAATGGAATTGAACCTCGGGTAACTGTAATTAACCTCATGCTTAAATATGACAAGATATGACAGATATTCATGGCGTTTCAAAGAACAATCAATACATGAGCACACAAAGCAGATGTATCCCAACCGTACATAAGCACACACAGATGTATCCCAACAAGTATATAAGCACATAGCGAGATGTATCCCAACAAGTACATAAGCACACTGACGAGATGTATCTCGTAAGCACATAGCAGATGTATCGCGTAAGCACAGCGAGACGTAAAGTTATCTATCACATATAAGCATATAATAAGCATCGAGTTAGTATTACGAGCACGTGAACGTACCTTTCACCGTGTAACGCCAAACGTCCGCCTTTTGATCCGACTCCGGACTTCCGGATGTCCTATACGTTATCGTCGGATTATTATATGATATTTGATAAATACCATATTGCTTAGAATAATATCCTAAGGGTTTAATTTACCTTTCTACCCTTGGTGGATTTATTATTACAACTTTGCCCTCACATTTTCTAAAAAACGCTATGCTGGATTTCTGGGCAGAATTTTCGGTTAACTTTGCAAAATCATAATTAAATCTACAAAAATCGAAACAAGGATCCGTAAAATTCCTTGGAATCCTTAGGATGTCCAATTTTGAGAAACAAATACTTTTATATGCCCAGAACTTAAGAAAAATTCCCAGTTTTCACGTGTTCATATCTTGCCCAGAAAAATTCCAGAATTTCGTAGCCTATTTTCTACAATTTATATCTCACTGTACAGAGCTCAATTTAACATGTTCTTGGCATATTTAAAAATCTCTATATGTCTAATCTAACCATGAATTTTCTCAGAATTTTGTGACTATATTTTCCATATGAAATTTTGGCATGTTCCTCACCGATTCCAGAATTTTCAAAACCGATTAAATTTCGCCAAAACTTCGTTCTTGATGTTTCTCTTCCAAAAATTTTGCTATAACTTCTTCTTCATCAAGTTTTCGAAATAAAGACAATTTTAACTATAAAAATATGAAAACAAAACTACAATTGGAAGATCTAAAGATCAAAATAACAAAATAGCTAAGAACTTGAAAGCCTAAAGCTAGAAGACTTACCAAGAACTTTCTTCCTCCTTTCTTCAAGACTCTCACTCACTATGATTTTCTCTCTAATCTCGCTTCTCTAAAACTCACCTATTTGGTTGAGTTTGGTGTGAAGAATGAAGAGGGGTGATCTCTATTTATAGGAAAATTCCTACCTCTTCAACAAGCCCACTCTTCCTCTTGTACACACACACACCACACACAAAGACAAACATGTGGCCTCTCCTCCTCCTTATGTGTGAGCTGAAACTTATAGATAGAAGGGAGGATGAATCATCACATTTTACTCCCTTTGACCTTGCCTTGTTGGCACTTTTTAACTTCTCATATTTTTCCTACCACATGATGTGGCACCTTATTGTTCATGGATTGTCTTTTAATTAGCTTAATCTTTGGTTAATCATTTCCAACAAGGTGTTTTAAATATTATTAGGCTTATTTGATTGGTTACAATATTAATTATGAATGTTTATGAAAATAATTAATGTAGATTGTATTATTCACTAATTGTTGGCAATTTTCTTTAATTGGATTAATTATTTTCTCACAACTCTTGAGTTTGCTTTGGTCATTTATGCATCATGCATTAATTTAAAAATCATAGGGCAACTTATGGTCCCTAAAATAAAATTGGGTTTTTGCCTCTTTAAATTCCAAGGAAAATAATCAAATAAATTATCAAAATTAGAGATAATATACTTTCCTATTTTAAATAGGTATTATTTTGCCAAATTATAATATTCAAGAGAAATATGAATTTGGGGTATTTTATGATCCCAAAATAAAATTAGAGAATTTAGTTTTTGATTACTTTAATTCTTAGAGGAAATTCCCTAAATTAACATAAATATGTTACTCAATTTTGAGACCACATATTCACCTATTTTTAATAGGCACTATTTATCAAAATATAATATTTATGATAAATATAAATTTTAGGGTATTACATCTTTTATGGAAGAGAATTACGCATTAAAATATTTTTTTAAAAAAAACATACCAGAGTGTTTATCAACCACATCCTAAATATCATAACCAGGCATGGACTTCGGTGCTCATCACCGTGCTAGAGATATGCTTTCTCTAGATACAATTTCAATAATCTAGATTTAAAATTTTCAACTAATAATTTTTATATAAAAGAACATTTTGAACAAAAGTAACAATCAAAATATTATATTTTTTTTTTCTAGATTTAGTATACACCAAAATAATTCTGGCAAAGAAAGGTACACATCAAAATAAATTTTTATTTACAAATAACAGTAAAAAAATTGCCTCTTAATTATTCATATTAGATCTAGGCAGGGGAGGTTTCAACGCTCACCCTTAATGAGCAGTGAAGCGAAACTCAACCCCAAATATCATGCAAGGAGATTATCTCAGTATCCTTTCCTCCTTTTCCTTAGTATCTTTTAATCTAGGTCGTCCAAAATGAATCTAACGTCAGAGAGAGAGTTTTAAAATTTTTATATTTACGCGCATGCGGTTTTTGACATTAATGATTTTTGACCTTTAGATCAACTTATGGATGACTCAGATGAAAAGATCGAAGGAAGCAATTCCCGAGACAATCCAGATCCCAAATATCATGGGCTATACAATGCGGTTTTTTGGATTGTATGTACTTTTGATATCTTTTTTTTTTTTTTTTTTTTAATACACATAGTAGGGGAGGGGGTAGGGTTCAAACCCTGGACATGGGAGAGGGAAGCCAAGCTCCCATACCACTACGCTACTAAGACACTGGCTACTTTTGATATCTTATTGATTACTATAAGATAATTGTTTACGCATACACACACATATACAGTATATAGTAATTTTCTGCCGTTTGAAAATTAACAGCCAATGAGGAGGGGAAAGAGGAATGTCTTCATTGATCTCTCTCTCTCTCTCTCTCTCTCTCTCTTCATTTAACATATCCATCATTAGATTAAGTTTCAATGACTTAGATTTAATGCTATATAAAAATATTATTATAACATCAAATACAATAATGGGAAAAAGACAGAAAAAGAACTTTGAAATTGTAAAATCTTAAATCGGCTTGTTACCAAGGATTGATAAGGGAATGATAAAACTTGATAAGTAATCCACAACTCATTTTTTAAGAAATACCTCATTTGAAATTTTGCAATTTCAAAGTTATTTTTTTTACCTTTTTTTCCTATAATAATCTACTGTGGTAAGTAGAATAAATCTCAACCATTAGAACTTAATTAATAATAGATACATTAACTCAAGAGGAAATTGAGAGATTCCTTGTAGGTTGGACGACACACAGAAAAATCTTGAAGCGATCTTTTCTCTCATTGGTTAAGGCCTCTAAAATTATCTTAAAATTTAAAATCCTTCCTAGTTAACATTTTTCATTATATTCAACACCAAGAGAAGATAGTTTTGGAAAAACAAATGGTTGTACTTTGTTTCGTGGTCTCTTTCATCAAAGAACAAAGAAGGTACTGTGAATGGCCTACCAATTGGGAAAAAAAAAATCCCTTCAGGGCTCAAGGAATTAAAAATATATTAAAAAAGTCTCCAAAAAAATTCTAATATAAAAAAGTCTCAAAAAGTTAACTCACAAATGAAGTTGTTAACTCATATTAAAGGAATTGTTAATGAAACCTTTTTTATATTAGAATTTTCTCTGAGACTTTTTTAAATTTTTTTTTTTATCCCTTTAGACTTTAAAAGGATTTGGGGGAAAAAAAAAAAAAACATGTCCTTATCTTGCTTGCATTTACCCTCTTGTCTTATTTTTTTTTTTTTTTTTTTTTATACGACCTCTTGTCTTATTATCTAAAACTTTGACCCACAAAAAATATAAAATTCTAATTCATTGGAAATCATTTTAGAATTTTGAAATCTTCCATAATAAATGATTTTCCATTCTTAAATGTAGGAACAAGTAGAAATGTTCGCTTTGGGGCTATATATATAAGATTCCAATTTAATTTGTGTCAGCAACTCATAATTTTTTTTTCTCTCAGATTATCCCATACACACTAAAAGGAGGGTTTATAAGGGTTAGTTTTCAATACAAATAAACTCATATTTCTACAAATAACTAAATTAATTTTAACTTTCTTAATATCTTTAAATTATTATCTAACTTATTGAATAAGATAAAAGGCCCGTCAAATTAAATTCCAGTTATTATTTATCCATTCAAAGTTGACGTGGCTCAATGGGTGGTGGGTGGTCCATGAAATTAATCAGTATTGTGCTGTTTCTTTCTTATTCTTTTACCTTTTTTGGTTTGCAAAATGGCTTCTTTTTTTCTTTTTTCTTATTTTCCCTAAGTTTTTATGTTGGTTTTTTAACCAATGACTTGGGTAGCGTGCTCTCTGTTTTAATACCAAAATAATTTAGGACATCAACATTTGAAAACAAAAATGATAGGAAAATGAATGATGCTGTGCATGGCCTACCATGTTGAAAATACGCGTCCTTCTTTCCTTCCTTGCAACTTCCTCTTTAAGTGTTCTGCCAAACATTCTAAACCAGCTTCACTCCATTGCTTCTTATCAAACTCTTTTCACTCTCAATCATCGATCTAAGCAATTACGTTTTAGTCAGCAGAAAATTTTTGTTCTTGTTTAACAGTTTCAAATCATGGGTATAACTATACAATTAGGAGAAATGATATTTAGGACTATCCAAGGGGCACAAAATAATTTAGGACATAAAAATTTGGAAATAACAAAAATAAAGAAGGGAAAATCAGATTTAGGTCACAACCAAGAAAAATAATTAATATCAAAAAAGTCCTATGAGGTTGTTAATAACAAGTGAAACAACAACTATTAACAAGTAAATCCGTTATCATTAGCAAGTTGTTGGACTTTTCTAATATTATTTTCTTTAGTTGGGACCTGAACATGATTTTCTCAATAAAGAATAAGGGCAAATGAAATATCGTGTTGTAGACTCTTCCAAGAAAGAACATAGAGATGTTGCTGAGCATGGCCTACACATTCAAAATACATGTCCTTCTTATCTTCCTTGCAATTGCCTTCTTGTGTCATTTTGTGAACTATATGGAATTCAACTAATTATTATGATATTTCCCAGAATATTCTGAGGCCCTAAGTGATCAAAAGTCATTTAATTTCCCCTTTAAATATGGGTTTTGAGATGTTGTCTTTTGTGAATAAGCTTTTTTTTTTTTACTCCTTTTTTGTTAGGCATAACTATTATCTTATTGGAGATAATGATATTCGAGACACTATTTGGTCATAAATGTGGTCACACCTCCTTAGTTTTTTATTATAACTTAATATTGTTTAGGGTTAAAGTCCATTTTTGCCACGGAAGTTTCCCAAATGGAGCGTCCAACACCCGAAAGTTTTTCGGGTACCAAATTTGCCCCGGAAGTATGAAAAAGGTAGCAAATTTGCCGTCCGTTAATTTTGACCGTTAAGTTTGACTAACTTGTCCACGTGGCATGCCACCTCATGACATGTGGCATGGCACCTCATCAACCAATAAGAGTTAAGTATCATTTTTGCCCCGGAAGTTTTCACTGAGAGCAAGTTTGCCCCGGAAGTTTTCACGAAGGAGCAATTTTACCCCCGGAAGTTTACAAAATGTATCAATTTTGCCCTTCTAAATCGATCAAAGACACACATGTCATGCCTTGAAAAGGTCAAACTTAGAATCCTTGAGATGTTGAGCTCAAAGCGTACCGGAATTTGTGAAGCCAAAGCTGGTCACGGAAGCACCACTTATGATTTAAGCCAATGATCGTCTATACAAACGTAAGTGATGCTTCCTTTGGGTTTTTGCGACAGCCTTTTAGTCCACGTGACCGGGTTCGGCTTTAACAAATTCTGCGTCGCTTGAGCTCAACATGCCTTTGGGTTTTGCGACAGACCTTTTAGTCCTTGTGACCGGTTGGCTTCACAAATCGCGCCGCCTTCACTCAACATGTCAAGGATCTCCTTCTCGACTCCAAGTTTGACCTTTTCAAGGCATGACATGTGTGATCTTTGACTGATTTAGTAGTCAAATTTAATATTGGGAGAAAGAAGGGCAAAATTGCTCCTTCCAGGGCAAAAATGATACTTTTGATTGATGAGGTGGCATGCCACCTCACATTTTAACAATCTACGTGGACTTTGTCACTTTTGGGGAAATTTGATACCTTTTCAATACTTCCGGGGTAAATTTGTACCGAAAAACTTAGGGTGTTAGACGCTCCATTTGGGAAACTTAGTGGCAAATTTGATATTTAACCCTATTGTTTATAATATGTTGTTTGCATTTCTTGGTGGTCCTTTTTTTTTTTCGAGTTACGCATTAAGAGATATATAAAAATAAAAATAAAAATACCAGATTGTTTATCAACCACATCCTAAATATCACAACCAGATATGGACTTTGGGGCTCATCAATGTGTTAGAGATATGCTTTATCTAAATACAATTTCAATAATCTAGATTTAAGATTTTTAACTTATAATTTTTATATAAAAGAACATTTTGAAAAAAGTAACAATTTTTCATTTACAAATAACTGTAAAAAAAAAAAAAAAAATTGAATCTTAACCATTCTTATTAAATCTAGACAGGTGTGAGATTTCAGTGCTCATTATCCTTAATGAGTAATGAAGCGAAACACAACCCCGAATATCATGGACTATATAATGTGGTTTTCTGGACCGTATGTACTTTTGATGTCTTACGATGTTGATTATAAGATAATTGTTTACTAAGTACACACACATATAGTAATTTCTGCCTTTTGAAAATTAACATCCCAATGAGGAGAGAGAAAATGAATGATTTCATTGATCTCTCTCTCCATTTAATGTTTCTACTGTTAGATTAAGTTTCAATGGCTAAGATTTAATATTATAAAAATATTATTATAACATCAAATATAATAATGGGAAAAAGACAAAAAAATAATTTTGAAATTACAAAATCCTAAATCAGGTTTGTTATCAAGAGACAATAAGGGAATAATGGAGTTTGGATAAGCAATTCACAACTAATTTTTTTGGGAAATATCTTTTTTAAAATTTTACAATTTCAGAGTTCTTCTTTTCACTACTACAAAAAAACCCAAAAAAAGGTCCTAAATAAGGCCCAATTAACATCACTTTTTAAAGGGACGTCTCGAAGGGGTAGTTGAAAATTCGACTTTTGGCGACCGAATTTAAATCGGGACGCCTTATTTTTTTTTTAAAAAAAAAAAAAAAAAAAAAAAAAAAAACAAAACCCAAATCCATCGTGAAGGCATGGTGAGAACAACAAATCACAACAATGAATGAAAAAAAGATTTGGAGCAGATCTGGAAAAAAAGAAGAAGAAAAAATCAGAGCTGGAACAACAAATCACAATAATAAAAGAAAAAAAGATTTATACACTGACAAATCACAACAACAGATCTGGAACAAGGATAGGCGATAAACAAAATTGTAATTCTAAAGTTGATTACCTCCCCGTATTTGCTCAGATAAATCTTCAGGGGATCGATGTAATCCTCGAACCTAAAGTTGCCATTGTCCAAAGTAAATCTAAAAAATCAACAAGAGTCAGATCTATAGTGTTGGTGTTTATAGTATCGTCTCGGAGCCACGAGGAGATTTTCAGATCTGCAAAAATTGGTGCCCTCTCAGATCTAAAAAATCAACAAGAGTCAGATCTAGAAAAACACTTACTGGAGTTAGATCTCAAAGAGTGTTGAAGGAGTAGGAATAGATCGAAAGAGAAGACGGGGTGTAGAGGAGAGAAGAGGAAGGCATATGTGCAGATCAAAAATGAGAAGAGGAAGGCGTACATGGAGAATTAAATGGTGTGCAGAGGAGAGAAGGGATAAATGAAATTAAAAAATTTCATTTTAGACGACCTAAATTAATGTTTGGGTTGTCTAAAGTCTCAAAAAAACATTAGGCGACCTAAATTAATATTTAGGTTGTCTAAAGTCTCAAAAAATGATATCAATTTTCAAAATTTTTTGGGGCCAAAAAATCCTAAATTGCGCCAAATATTTCATTTTAGGCGACCTAAATTAATATTTGGGTTGTCTAAAGTTTCAAAAAAATTTTAGGTGACCTAAATTAATATTTGGGTTGTCTAAAATCTCAAAATTGCTATCAATTTTCAAGAATTTTCTGGGGCCAAAAAAATCCTAAATGGGGCTAAATATTTCATTTTAGGCGACCTAAATTAATATTTGGGTTGTCTAAAGTCTCAAAAAAAGTTTAGGCGACCTAAATTAATATTTGGGTTGTCTAAAGTCTCAAATTTGCTATCAATTTTCAAGAATTTCCTACGCCAAAAAAATCCTAAATGGTGCTAAATATTTCATTTTAGGCGACCTAAATTAATATTTGGGTTGTCTAAAGTCTCAAAAAAAAAATTTAGGCGACCTAAATTAATATTTGGGTTGTCTAAAGTCTCAAAAAATATTAGGCGACCTAAATTAATATTTAGGTTGTCTAAAGTTTCAAAATTGCTATCAATTTTCAAGAATTTTCCTGCGCCAAAAAAATCTTAAATGACGCCAAATTTTTCATTTTAGGCGTCCTAAAATATATTTAGGACATCAAAAAATATTTTAGGCGTCCAAAATTAATATTTAGGTTGTCTAAAGTCTCAAAGTCAAGTAAATAATTACGACAATGTCATCGCCTTCATTTTTTACTTCCTTTTTTAAAAAAATGACGTCTTTTAGGGTAGTAATATCCATATTTTATAGTAGTGTTTGTCTTTTTTCTATAATAATCTACCATGGTAAATAGAACAAATCCCAACTATTAATAAAACTTGATATAAAGGTAGATATATTAAAGGGAAAAGAAATGGAAAGAAAGATTAATGGAGAGATTCCTTGTAGGTTGGATGACACAGAGAAAAAGCTTGGAACTATCATTTCTCCCATCAATTAAGGCCTCTGAAATTATGTTAAAATTTAAAACCCTTCCTAATTAACATTTTTCATTATATTCAACACCAAGAGAAGATACTTTTGGAAAACTAAATGGTTGTACATTGTTTGCTGGTCTCTTTCATTAAAGAGCAAAGAAGTTTGAATGGCCTACCAATCGGGGAGAAAAAAAAAAGGAAAAAAAAAACACGTCCTTATCTTGCTTGAATTTACCCTCTTTTGTCTTAGTATCTAACACTTTAACCCACAAAAAATATAAAATTCGAATTCATTGGAAATCATTTTAGAATTTTGAAATCTTCCATTATAAATAATTTTTCCAATCTTAAATGTTGGAACAAGTTGAATATCTGCTTTGGGGCGGTATATATAAGACCTCAATTTAATTTGTGTCAGCAACTCATAATGTTTTTTCTCAAACCCTAAACCCTAAATGGAGGGTTTATAAGGGATTTAGTCAATACAAATGATTAAATAGGATCAGTTATCATATTTCTATAAATAACCAACTTAATTAATTTTATTAACTTGCTTAATATCTTTAAATTATTATCTAACTTAATGAATAAGATAAATGGCCCGTTAAATTGAATTCATGTCATTGTTTGTCCCATTCATAGTTGACGTGGCTTAGTGGCTGGTGGGTGGTCCAAAATGGCTTCTTCTTCTTTTCTTTTTCTTTTTTTATTTATTTATTTTAATTTCTAAGTGTTCATGTCGGTTTTTTAACCAATGACTTGAGAAAGTAGCGTGCTCTCTGTTTTTATAACAACAGTGAGTCAACTTCAGGCCACTATATTTCTTTGAAGTTTCCACGTTCCTGTACAATCAAGAGTAATTATAACCAAGGCAATTAGGGGGGAAAAGATATCTTGGCCTATAAAAGGACGTTAAATAATCTAGCTAGGACATCAAAATTAGTAAAAAATAAAAATGATAGGAAAATGAATGATTGTTGCGTAGACTCTCCAGAGAAATTAAGAATAGAGATGTTGCTGTGCATGGCCTGCCATTGAAAAAACGCGTTCTTCTTTTCTTCCTTGCAACTTCCTCTTTAAGTGTTCTGTCAAACAATCCAAACCAGCTTCACTCGTTTGCTTCTTATCAAACTCTTTTCACTCTCTATCTTCTAAGCAATTACGTTTGAGTCACCAGATTGAATTGTTCCGAGATTGTAATTGAATTGCTATAGTGGGAAAAGCTCTTGAATGCTTTTGAAGAGGACTAAACGTAGGTCAGGGACTGAACCAATATATATATATATATATATATATATATATATATATATAATTCTTGCAGTCCCTGATTCTATTTTCTCTTATCTATAATTTATTAATTAACTTTAATTTGCAATTTAATCATATATGTTTCATCTCATACACAAACAATGTCATGAATTTAAATTCAATATAATCAAATCATTATATCAAACTTAAAGTAAAACAAGAAATATTACTTTTAAAGACTTGAAAAGCATCCTTAAACTTTCAAGTCCTCTCTTGATTCATTGAATATTTCTAATGTCCTTTCTCAACATAACTAACATCTAATGAAGTTGGTATGTTTTTTCACTTTGCTCATTTGGTGTAGTCTCTCTTTGACATGGAAAAAAAAAAAAAAAAATCTTGGTGCAATCATTTCTTGCTCTCATCACTTAAGTCCTCTGAAATTGTCCTAAAATTTTAAACCCTTCTTTGTTAATATTTTTGCATTATATACAACACAAGGAGAAGATACTTTTGGAAAAATAAATGGTTGTTGGGTGGTCTCTTTCATGAAATAACAAATTGAAAAGATTAGTTAAATTAGTAAATATGATAAATGTATTTTCTAAAATCAAGATGAACTCCTCAAATATATGTTGTATATTAAAGTCCAAAGGGGGTAAGTCATTGTGAATGGCCTACCATATTGGGTAAGAGATACATGTCCTTATCTTCTTTGCATTTACACTCTGCTTGAAATGTTCGCTTTGGAGGAGTATATGTAAGATTCAAATTTTATTTGTCTCTCAAACTTATAAATTTTTTCTCAAAATATCACAGGTATACTAAAAGGAAGGTTTGTAAGGGCTTACTTTTAATGCAAATGATTAAATGAAGAATTTTAAGAAAAATCAATAATCACATTTTTACAAATAACTTAATTAATTTTTTTAATCTTCTTAATATCTATAAATTAAATGAAGTGTTTCTTTCTTTTTCTTCATTTACCTTTGTTTCGTTTGCAAAATGGCTTTTTCTTCTTCTTCTTAATTTCAACGTTCTTATGTTGGTTTTTTTAATTAAACCAATAACTTGAGAAGTTAGCATGCTTTTGGTTTTAATTACTCTCTCCGGTCATAATTATAGGACATATTTACCTAATTTTGAAGAGATTAAGGATAGTAGTTAAATTAGTTAATTATATTTATTTTTCCAAAATGCCCTTATTTAAAATTTAAAATGGAATCATATTAATGATTTTCTATCATTTGTCGGATCTCTCCTACCTCACACATGACTTTTCCGAGCTCTCACATAATTTGGCATCGTGATCTCCCTCAACAGCTTCCGGTCTACTCTTAGAAGTTGGAAGTGTAACTCAATAGTGATGCCTTTATTAAATATGACAAAAATTGTTCAAAATTATTTTTATTAAAAAAATAAACAACAGTAAACTTGAGGTGTATGTGGTATTAATGAATTACAAGCAGGGGCGGAATTAGGGGGGCTAGGGGTGGCCCCCGCCCCCTAAAATTACATAATCAAACCCAAAAATTTTAGAAATTGTGCTTCAGCCTCAAAAAATTTCAATTTTTTCATTTTGGTCCCTATTAAAAAGTCTCATGAAGGGACTAAAGTGAAAACATTGAAACTTTTATGAGGCTGAAGCACAATTTCTAAAAATTTTGGGTCAAATTCTGTAATTTTCACCTCCTAATTTTAAATACTAACTCCACTGGGTTTCAGTTTGTAATTTTCGCCCCCCTGATTTTCATTCCTGGCTCCGCCCCTAATTACAAGCATTGCTTACTTTATAACTCATTTAGGACAATCCAATTAGGAGAAATGATATTTAGGACTATCAAGGGACGCAAAATAATTTAGGACATCAAAATTTGAAAATAACATAAATAAAGAACAAAGGAAAATGAAATATCGTTGTGTAGACTCTTCCAAGAAAGAACAGAGAGATGTTGCTGAGCATGGCCTACCACATTGAAAATCCATGTCCTTCTTATATTCCTTGCAATTGCCTTCTTTTGTCTTTCTGTGAACTATATGGAGTTCTAGTAATTATTATATCTCTTCCAGGATATTTCCCAGAATATTCTGAGGCCCTAAGTGATCAATAGTAATTTAAGTTCCCCTTTAAATATGGGTTTTTCCATGTTTTCTTTTGTGAATAAACTATTTTCTTTGTAACTCTTCTTTTTAGTTAGGCATAAATATCCTCTTATTAGAGAAAATCATGTTTGAGACACTACTAAACAATAAATATATAGGCACCTCTCCAACAAAGATTGGTTCCTTGATTCGCCACATTAATTATAAAGGACCAGCTCTTTAGTTAAACCCAACTTAGTTGGTCGTTTGTAACTCACTTAATCAAGGGGTATCAAGTATATGAATGTAGTAAAAGTACAGGCAACTAAAAATTAGGCTATCAGTTTTCCGACGATTCTGCCTTGCGGAGTTGTTCACTCCATTACACTCTGTAAAAGTCAAACCAAAACGTAATAAAAATAATTTTTGGAATTTGAGGTAGGAAGTGAATATATCAATTCCATTATAAATATTAGGAGTGCTTTTTAATCATATTGGTTAATCTTGATTTATCATCCACGTCCTAAATATCATAACCAGGTTAAGACCTTGGTGTGTGCTAAGATATGCTCCATTTAAATACAATTTCAATGATTTAGATTTAAAATTTTCAACTAATAATTTTTATATAAAATAACACTTTTAAATAATAAAAAAGCTAACAATTAAAATATTATTTTTATTTTAGATTTTGTATACATCAAAATAATTTTTAATTTACGAATAAAAGTTTTAAAAAAAAATTGAATCTTAACCGTTTATACTAGAGTTTTAGACAGGTCGGATTCCGGTGCTCGTCACCCTTAATGAGTAGCAAAGCCCAATCTCAAATATCTTGGACTATACAACGCAGTTTTCGTGGGGTATGCTTTGATATCTTCTAATGTTCGATATAAGATAATTGTTTACTAAGTACTCATACTTTGACCAAAAAAAAAAAAAAAAGTACTCATACACATACACACATACATACATACATACATACATACATACATACATCGTAATTTCTGCCGTACGTTTGAAGATTAACATCTGATGAGTTTGGGTGACTCGGAGAAAAATCTTAGAGCGATCATTTCTCTCATCGATAAAGGCCTCTTAAATTATCTTAAAATGTAAAACCCTTCCTAATTAATATTTTTGCATTATATTTAACACCACAGGAAGATACTTTTGGAAAAATTAATGTTTGTACTTTGCTTGGTGGTCTCTTTCATGAAAGAACAAGGAAGTTGTTGTGAATGACCTACCAGATTGGAAAAAAGGTGGAGTTGGCTTCTCTTCCTTGCCCAACTCCCTCCGTTGCTATGTTTTGCCGTAAAATAGCGTCATTTTATGGCAAAAAAAAAAAAAAAAAAAACTGAAGTTGGAGCTTTTTTAAAAATAAAAAATATATATATTTTAATGTATTGACTGATATTAAAAAGATATTTTCGGATACTGAGCGGTATTAAAAACAATACTTCATAATCTTAAAAAATTATTGTAGGATCTTGAAAAAAATATTTTAGGGTACTAACTAGTACCAAAAAAGATACTTCAAGATATTGAATACTGAAAAAATACTTTATGATCTTGAAAATATATATTGAAGTATATTTTTGGTATCAGTCAATATCCTAAAAATTTTTTCAAAATCCTAAAATAATTTTTCAAGATCATGAAGTTTTTTAAGTACTTAGTCAAGATATCACGAAGTATATTTTTAGTACCATTTAGTACGCTGAAATATTTTTCCAAAACCAAAAATAATTTTTCAAAATCATAAAGTATTTTTTTAGTACCTATCAATATCCTAAAGTATCCTTTTAGCACCAGTTAGTATTCTGAAATTTTTTTTTTATAATCCTACAATAATTTTTCAAGATCATGAAGTATTTTTTCAATACCGTTCAATATCCTAGAGTGTCTTTTTAGTATCGGTCAAGATCTGTTAATATATATATATATATATATATATATATATATAAACACCAACTTCAGTTTTTTGCCCTAAAACGACACCATTTTATGGCAAAAGATGGCCACGAGGGAGTTCGACAGTGGAGAGAAGCCAACTCCAAATAAAAATGCACGTCCTTATCTTCCTCCTCCTTGTATTTACCCTCTTTTGTCTTATTATCCAACACTTTAACCCACAAAAAATATAAAATTCTAATTGATACGAAATTATTTTAGAATTTTGAAATCTTCCCTACTAAATCATTTTTCTGATCTTAGATGTAAGAACGAGTTGAAATGTTCGTTTTGGGCTGTATATATAAGATCTCAATTTAAATTGTGTCAGTAACTTATAATTTTTTTCTTAAATTATCCTATGCAAACTAAAAGGAGGGCTTATAAGGGCTAATTTTTGATGAAAATGGTTAAATGAGGTATTTTAAAAAGATCAATAATCGTATTTTTACAAATAACTAAATTAATTTTCTTAATACCCATAAATTAATTATCTAACTTCTTCAATAAGATAAAGGGGTTTAAATTTCTCATATCGTTAAATTTGAGAAGAAGAAGATTCCTACACACACATAAATAGTGGCACCCACATATATATATAATCCTAATTATATATATATATGTGGATCCTACCATTTTATGTATATGTATGACATAAGAAAACACTTCTCTTATAATATGAGAAGTGTTTTTCCCAAGTATGTCAAATTGAATTCGGTGTAATTGATTATCTCATTCATATTGGGTGTAGCTCTGACTACACCTAGTGAGATAAAAATTTGACGTTATTATAGTAGTTTAGTTAGCATTCCTGGGTGGTTGGTACTTGGTCCACGAAATTAAACAGTGTTATGACCGCAAAAATCACATTGGGAGACAACTTCTCAGTTAAATATTTTTTAATCGTGATTTATAATATAAAAAAAATATATATATATATATATATATAAAAATTTATTTTGATTTATATAAATAATCACTTTTAAAATATTCAAAAATAATATCAACCACACTTTTTGTAAGTGTCGTTTCGGGTTGAATTTATAAGTAAGAAATGCCAGTAGTAGGAACACGTTTCCCCATCATACTGCTCCACAGGTTTTCTGTCATGTACGATAAACTTGAAGGCATCATGAATAGCAACGAATGCATGTGAACCTGACCAGTGACCATGAAGGCGACGTAACAATGAGACAGCGCCTCGAGCAAAGGTAAAAAGAAGATGTACACGGCAATTACAGTGGATGACTTACCATATTGAAAATGCATGTCCTTTCTTGCAATTACTCTCTTATAAGAGTAAAAACACGTACTTTATTTTGGTTCTTTATAAAAAAATTAATCCTTATTTATCTTTTTTATAGACTAAAAATGACTTTTTAGAAATTTGTGAGTAATCAAAATGTCAATCAATCGATTTCTTATCCGTCCTTTTTATGGTAAAAATGACCTTTTTTTTTTAAGAGACTAAAATGGGGATTACGTTTTTTGTCGGGGGGAGAAAGGATATTTACTCCTCTTAGAAATATACATGGCATTCAAATAATTATAATTAAGTGGGAGAATTTCCCTTAACCCATAGGCAGACCCATGTTATATACAAGGGGCACCCTTGAATTTGAGATTTTCGTTAAAAAAATAAAAAAATTAATACATATTAATTTGAATAATTGCCCACTTTTAAATTAAATGTCTACCCTTAATACATCAATATTGCACTTCATAATTAGATGGGGCATGAATGGTTGAATAATTGTTTAGTGCCTTATATTAAAAAAGATACATTTGATAGCATTGATAATAAGATAATTATGATAGAATTCCAAAAAAATAAGTTCTAAAATGATGACATTGTAATTATTTTTATTGTAATATACTTTTTTTATTAAAATATATGTCTTGAACTTATTGAGTGTTAAATCCTTTATTGTAATTTATGTAATCGCATTTCTAACAAGATCTTAGCCTTACTTTTCTAAATGAAAGGTTTGTAAAATAATTGCCTCTCTTATTATATCATCGTGTTCACTTGATTTTATAAATATTTTTTTGATATTCTTTTCTTTTCTTGTTTATATTCTTTTATTTTTTTAATGCATTTAAAACTTTATTTAAAATAAAAAATTTCATGGGCACTACCTTGAACCCCCAAATCTCCCCATCAATGGTGCCCCTTCAGTAATTTTCTGAGTTCGCCTCTACCTTAACCCCACAATTAATTTTATTTTAGGGAACTCCTAAAAGAATATGAAATTTCATTGTATCTCATAAGTTAAAATAGAATTAAGTTTTATGGATTGTGCTTTTGATATCTTACAATGTCGATATAAGATAATTATTTACTAAATACACACACACGCATACATATATGGTAATTTCCACCGTTTGAAAATTAACATCGATGAGCTTGGATGACTCAGAAAAATCTTGGAGCGATCATTTTTCTCATTATTTAAGGTTTGAAATTATCTAAAAATTCTTGACCAAAAAAATTATCTAAAAATGTAAAACCCTTCATAGTTAATATTTTTACATTATATTTATTCTAGTGTAGAAACATGATTTCTAACCTCAATGGACTAGTATGTTTATATTGGATCGAATAGCTCTTTCTTAGGTATCTATGGATGAGATACTTCTAAGAATAGAGGATCACTGTGCACAAATATGAAGGCTTTCGCCAAAAGGAGTGGTGTGTGTGCACAGTGACGGCTGAATAGTAAATTAAAGAGAGTATAGAATGTGTATACCTTTTAGGTTAACCTCTTATTTATAGGGATTACCTTAGGGTTTGGATTGATGGACCTCGTGCGTCTTGTAGCCCAAGTATTTGTGCCGCCACCTCTAAGTTAAATCCCTTGATTGAGATCTTCCCCGATTATAGCATTGATTGTAGGTTGGTTAGGATATTTCTTGATTGTAGGTGGATCCAAACATTAATTGCCCCTTGTTGGGCCATATCTTGGATGAGCCTCATTTTGAGTCCATAACTTGTTGCCCCTAGCCTGGTAGTTCGGGTCTGCGGGTCGCCATAGGGTGTTAGAACGGCTATCACCCAAGAGGGGGTGAATTGGTGTGTCGATAAAACTTTAGGAACTTTGAAAATCTTTTCGCAACTTCTAAATCAACAGTTAGATATTCAAATAAGCATATCTTGGAAATATAAAAGATATGAGAAGAGGATATATAACCGTGATTTATCCTGGTTTAGCCCAATCCTTGACCTACGTCTAGTCCCCAAGCTCCACTTGAGATTTTCAATCCACTATCCTCTTGTTTAATCCGGGCACAAGAGAAGCCTATACAACTTGATTACACGCTCTGTACTCGAAGTAATCCTTTCACTGGGCTTCAATCCCCCTTACAAGCTGTAATCTATACACCCACTTGATTACACACTTTGTACTCAAAGTAATCCTCTCACTAAGATTCACTCCCCCTTATAAGGTGTAATCAATACAATGGGTTTCTCACTCAAGATCACCAAATCTTGAGTAACTCTTAGATAAAGTGTTTATAGATAAATCTTCTCTCTCAAAAGTGAATGAATAACATTGAATTACATTTCAAATCATTTCACTCTCTATGATGAACTATATAAGCACTGAGAACATAATATATATAAAATAAATGTTGGATTGAATATCGGCATTTCGACAAGACAAACTCATATATACCTTTGTCCATTTTGAATCCTTCTCCTTTTATAGTTGATGGAGAGCATTCGACCGTCGAGCAATTCTTCCCGTTCAGGATACGATCATTGAATTTCCGTTGGAAGTAGCCGTTAGACAATTCGAACTTCCGTTAGGCACAGATGACATCTATTGAGTATAATCGACCATTGCTTCATTAAATGCATTCACCGTTGATTGTACTTGTGCAGAGAGTAACTTAGAATAATAACTAGAATAAGTATGCCTCAAAAGAATGTTTTCGTCTGTCACGAGCTTTAGTTCTAATTGTTGCTCTGTTTCTAAGATGCATTTAATGCTTTTGACACAACAAAAGGCTTTTTTGCTCATCTCAATTTGAACAAGATTAATCCACTGTAAATCACTCATAAAGATTATTAGAAACAATATAAATGAGATTTAAATAAGACACAAATAATAAATCAAATTATTCTTATTCATGATTTCATGATTACTGATAGACGATGAACCATGCTTGAGTAGATGATCTAGGTTGCTCGAGCAGACATGAGAAAGTAGCCTTTGTATCAGTGAAAATCACTCATGCTCGGGCACTGAGTTTGTCTTGCTCGAGTAACATCGAGCCCCTTTGGTATAAGTTGATCGAAGAGTCTATTGGTGGTGCTCGGACAAAGATCTCGTGTTATGCTTAGGTAGACTACTCGAGTACAAAGTTCTACCATGCTTGAGTATCATGCAAACAGAGAGAAAGATTATAAGTATATCGATAGTGCTCGAGTATAAATTTACCTCTTGCTTGAGTAACATGCTCGAGCGTCACTTACCTGCTGCTCGAGCAACAGTCTTGACAGAGAGTATTCTTCATTCTAGCTTGACCATGCTCGGGTAAGGCTTTAACGTGTTCGAGTACACTTCTATCTTTGAGGCTTCTGATCATGCGTGAATAAACATTATACTCTCCAATACAAAGTCCAACTTCCAGAATGTAGAGACTTTCAGAAAAACAAGAATGTCGGCAGTACAATAGTCAATTTCTGGTGAGCGTAACGTCCTCGATATAGCTCCAATTTTGGCAAACTACCCATGCTCATAAATATTTTTTAAGTCTTCTTTTCATTGCAAGAAAAATCTGCTCCAAACTAGTTGTATTTCGTCCGTTATCATCAGATGAATGGAGGTTGTTCTTGACCAGTGTTTTTTGCAGCATCCTGAACTGACCATGAACTTCAATACATTATATCTCCTTCAATTGATTTTTGTTTTTCATTATCTTGATTTTTTTGAAAATATATTTGAGTGTAGTTTCAAATGGCACTGATTTCAGCTCATTTGGATTTTTCGTTTGTGAGATACGCTCAAAATACCGAAGCTTGGTCTACTTTGTGATGTTGATTGATATGGTAACTTGTAAAATTCATATCTCTCTCATTTGAACTCTTTTGGGCTTGAATTGTTTTATCAAAATGACTCATTATGAGTCTAGTTTCATAAAAAATTGGTTTCACCTCAATCGGACTTCTCGGTTGGAGAGATATCATTGAATTACCAAACCTCGCCTAAGTGAAACGTGAAGCGAGCTGAGCAGTCAGTGCGAAAAAGGATGTTGCTCGAGCACCAGATTTTCTCTGCTTGAGCACCTTGCTCAAGCATGTCATGTTTGTACTCAAGCATGAGCGGAATTTATGCGTGAATAGGAGCTGGAAATGTACCGTACTCGAATATGACTTCAGGAATGCAATTGTAACTTATTTTAACTTTGAATTGAGCCATTTCAACTTCCACTTGATCATAGAGACTCCTAGAATCAATTTTGGAACTTGTATAACGATATTCTCATCCCATTAATCAAGTTCTTCCATCTTCCATCTCCTATTTTGATCATTCTTCGTCATTTAACATAGACTCATCATTCTCTACAAGTTCTACCTTCTTCAATATTTCCTCTTCTTCTTGAACTGACCATTTTCTCCAATTTCTACTTTCTAAAATCTCTTATCTCCTTCTTCAACTTGGACTAATCTACATTAATTATAGTAGTTAGTCAATATAGGATATAAATATATTATACAAGTTTTTTCTCTTAAGAATGACATCTATATAAGACATCATCAAAACTAATCATATCCAACACTTAGGGATGCACTGAGTGTTTATTGTGAAAAGCGGACTTCGCCGAGATATATTCGGCTTATCCAGATTCTAGGTTATATGTCTTAACCATCGTTCTTCCCCACAATCCGGGTTGTTTGAAAAGAAATAGGGTCCCTTTCTTGTTTTCTAGCAATTTTTCCTTGGATAATTACCCGGTTTATATTCCTACACTTATAATATGTAAGAAAATCAAAATCAATGGAAAATGCTTACTGTTTGCGTAAGTTGTTCAGCTTGCTCATTTCATGTGTAGCTCGAATGCTTGTCCAAGCTTGGTTTCCATATTGTGTTCGTTGCATTTTATGAACTTGAATTTATTTTCAGAATTCTATTTGATGACTGGGCCAAAGTCAAAAATATATTGAGCAAAATATTCATCCGGTATTACCTGGGACTCATATTTTGTGAACATTTTAGTTAATCCATCACATAACATTCTGGCTCATCTGACTAGAATTTAATCCGGAGTAAGAGCAATCCGTCACATGTTCAGATTCAGTGTCGTAACCAAACTCTAAACATTTTGACTTGATTAGGGTCAGCATAACATTCATCTTCTTACCCTAGACAAAGATTTTGATGCATCATGGCCATGTGGGCCTTTCAGTTTTACTGGGTTCCAATGGATACAAGTTTTAACTATTCTTGCAGTTTTACCAGGTTCCAATGAATACATGTTTTAACTATTCTCCTTCACTTTGATTGAAATCAGGTTTCGTTACCCTAGATTCATTTATCCATTGTTGAAGCCGGGTTTCGTAACCCTAAGCTCATTTATCCATTGCTCCACGTTTTATTCGAAACCAGGTTTTGTACCCTTGGTTCATTTATTCCTCGCTCCATGCTTCATTTGAAAACGAGTTTCATAACCCTAGATTCATTTATTCCTCACGTTCAAAACTTTAAACGAAACCTGGATTTTAACTGTATTTAGTTTAATCAAGTTCCGCCTTCTTTTCATTTTGGAGTTGGAATCCTCTTCTCCTCGGGTTCAAAAACTTATATGAAGCCCGGATTTTAACTGAATTCAGCTTAACCGAGGTCCGCCTTCTTTTGTGTTTCCCGTAAAACTTTACACGAAGCCTGGGTTTTAACTATATTCATTTAGTTTAATTGGGTTCGCCTTCCTTCCCTTTCATAGGGCGAACTCCACACGGAACTCGATTTTAGTTGTTCATTCGGTTTAATCGGTTCCGCTTTCTTTTCCTTTTGGTGTTTGGATTCCTCCTTTTCTCCTTTCCGCAAGGCTTAACACGGAACTCGATTTTAACCGTATGCAGTTTAACCGGGTTCTATGTAGGCATCTAATGCAGCTTCCTTCTAGTGAGGTATCCCAGCATTTCAGAATTTGATCAGTCAAAAATACCCGCCACAATTCAAAACCTAAAACTGGCACCGGAAGATATTTGAAGCATCCCAACATTTGCTCAGATGCATACGAGCAACAAAATGATGCCATCATAAAAATCAGTTGCACTTTGAAGTTTCGTTATGGAAGTACTTGAGGGCTTCGAATAGAGATATTGCTCTTGAATGCACTTTATTGAGCCCTTCAATGTCGTCAGATCCTATTTTCATTCTGGGACATCTTCTTTTGTCTCCTTATTTACCGCAACCTCCTCCATGTGTGAAGTGAAAGCTTTTTGGTTAGCCATGTTTTCGTAGCCTTGAATTGAACGCCCAGCAATTTTGGATTGTAATTTTGCACCGCAACTTCAAATTGTCATTTTTCACCGCAACATTAGATTATTAGCAAGTTTGATCTAAGAGAACCAAATTTTGATGTTTTCCTATTACTTAGCCAGCTCCTGGCAGAGGCTGTTGCTTCTAGTATTAACCATCGTTGGTCACAAGAATCGAAGTTGACCAAATCCCCACAATCACGCGCCAATGTTCTGGTGTAGAATACAGATGTCTAGGCTCAATGGACTTGTATGTTTATATTGGATCAAATAGCTTTCACATAAGTATATATGTATGAGATACCTCTAAGAATAGAGGATCATTGTGCACAAATATGAAGACTTTCGCCAAAAAGGGGTGGTGTGTGTACACAGTGACAACTGAATAGTAAATTACATAGAGCATAGAATGTGTGTACCTTTTAGGTTAACCTCTTATTTATAGAGATTACCTTAGGGTTTGGATTGATGTGCCCTGTGCGTCTTGTAGCCCAAGTATTTGTGCCGCCACCTCTAGGTTAAATCCCTTGATTGAGATCTTCCCTGATTATATCCTTGATTATAGATTGGTTATGATCTTTCTTGATTGTAGGTGGATCCAGACATTAATTGCCCCTTGTTAGACTATATCTTAGATAAGCCTCATATTTGAGTCCATAACAATATTCAACGCCACGAGAATATACTTTTTGGAAAAATAAATGTTTGTACTTTGTTTGGTGGTCTTTCTCACAAAAGACCACCAAACACTTATCGTGAGTGGCCTACCATATTGGAAAAAAATATAGGTCCTTATCTTCCTTGCATTTACCATTTTTTGTCTTATTATCCAACACTTTAACCCACAAAAAATATAATATTCTAATTCGTAGGAAATTATTTTAGAATTTTGAAATCTTCCATATTTTCTGATCTTAAATGAAGGAACGAGTTGAAATGTTCGCTTTGGTGCTGTATATCTAAGATCTCAATTTAATTTGTGTCGGCAACTTATAATTTTTTTCTTAAATTATCCCCTGCAGACTGAAAGGAGAGCTTAAATGGGCTAATTTTCAATGAAAATGGTTTAATGGGGGTATTTTAAAAAGTTCAATAATCAAATTGTTACAAATAATCAAATTAATTTTATCAATTTTCTTAATATTTGTAAATTCTTTATTTAACTTCTCCAATTAGATAAAAGATCTGTCAAATTAAATTTTGTGTAATTGTCTGTCCCAAACCGTGATTTCAAAAGTCATTTTTTGTAAATTGAGATAAAATTCCTTTATATTTTTAACTTGTAAATCGTAAAAACTATTATCTAAAAATTAATCCAAACATGAAGTGTACTTATGTTGTTTAAAAAAAAAAAAAAAACAATGACTTGAGAAGGGTGTTCTTTTAAATACAACAATAAATCTGCTTCAGGCCATGGTTTTTAAATGAAAAAAAAAAAATATTTTTAAAAATATATTGGTTGAGAGATTATCTTTATTTTAAATTCTCTACTCCATTAAAATATTTTTAAAAAAAATATTAAAAAATAAGTCTGGACCGTCTAGGATGGAAAAACTTCCCTTTATGTCAATTTTGAGAAGTAGTAAATGGCATCCAAGTAATTACTCCTCCAGTTTTAAATATAGAATGACAAAATTTATAGAGTAATTATATTACAAAAATTTTTCCTATATATTTAGAACCGGAAGGAATATTATATTTCTTCCTAGATATTTCCCGGAATACTCTGAGGCACAAAGTGGTCATATATAAGTCATTTAAGTGTTTTTATTTCTTTGAAGTTTTCGGGTTCCCGTTACTATCATGGGTATTTATAACTAGGGCAAAAAATATATTTAGGACTATCAAAGGGACACCAAATAATTTAGGACATCAAAACTTTGTATAAAAAAAAATTAGGACATCAAAATTTGAAAAAAAAATTAGTAAAAATAAAAATGATAGGAAAATGAATGATTGTTGCGTAGTCTTCCGAGAAAGAACAGAGATGTTGTTGTGCATGGCCTACCATGTTGAAAATACGCGTCCTTCTTTTCTTCCTTGCAACTCCCTCTTTAAGTGTTCTGTCAAACAATCTCAACCAGCCTCACTCTATTGCTTCCTATCAAACACTTTTCACTCTCAATCATCTAAGCAATTACGTTTGAGTCACCAGACAAAACAAGGCATGGAGTTCGCTACCAAGGTGGGAGAAGCACTTCTCTCTGCTTCTGTGCAGACCTTACTGGACATGATCACCTCAAGCGAGTTTCGAGATTTCATGAAAAATAGAAAGCTCAAAGTATCTCTCTTGGATCAACTGGAGACAACTTTATTGATGCTTGGTGCGGTCCTCAATGATGCAGAGGAGAAACAAATCACCAGTCCTGTAGTCAAGAAATGGCTTGAAAAGCTGAAAGATGCTGTCTATGACGCAGAGGATTTACTCGATGAAATCAACACCGAATCTCTAAGATGCAAGGTGGAGCATGATTCTCAAAACGTCGCTAACAAGGTGCGATCCTTCTTTTCTTCTTCTTTTGGAGAATTTTACTGGGGGCTTAACTCCAAGCTAGAAGAAACATCCCAAAGGCTTGAACACTTTGCCAAACAAAAGGATATCCTTGGTTTGCAAAGTGTTAGCTTGAGAGTGTATAAAACAGCCACAACATCATCGGTGAATGAATCTGTTGTGGTTGGTAGAGAGGATGATCAGGAGAAACTGTTGCAAATGCTCCGCTGTGATGAAGATCCAAAGGGTAATGCTATAGGAGTGGTCACTATCTGGGGTATGGGTGGCCTCGGTAAAACTACCCTTGCTCAGCTCCTTTACAATGATATCAAGGTTCCAGAGCATTTTGATTTGAAGGGTTGGGCATGTGTTTCAGATGATTTTAATGTCCTTGAGGTGACCAAGAGTCTTGTTGAGTCTATCACTTCCAAAGTCTATAATACGAAAAATCTTGACTTCCTTCGTGTGGAATTAAAAAATAGCCTAAGCAATAAAAAGTTTTTGATTGTGTTAGATGACCTGTGGAATGAAAAATATAGTGATTGGGATGATCTCATAACTCCTTTTCACAGTGGAAGAAGGGGAAGTAAGATCATCGTAACAACTCGCCAATCAAGAGTTGTTGAAATCACTCATACATTTCCTGTACATAAATTGAGTTGTCTCTCAAATGATAATTGTTGGCTGTTACTTTCCAAGCATGCACTTGGAAATGAAGATCGAAACAAATATCCTAAGCTAGAAGTAATTGGAAGGAAAATTGCAAGAAAATGTGCTGGCCTCCCAATTGCTGCTAAAACAATAGGAGGTCTTTTGCGTTCAAAAGTGGATGAGAAGGAATGGAATAAAATTCTGAATAGCAGCCAATGGGAAATACCAAATGATGATGTTTTGCCTGCTTTGCGGTTGAGTTATCTATATCTTCCATCACATTTGAAGAAATGTTTTGCTTATTGCTCAATTTTTCCAAAAGATCTTTTGTTGGACAAAAAGAAATTGGTCTTGTTATGGATGGTGAAGGCATTGTGCAAAGCAACCTCACCATGTGGAGAAGACATTTGAGATAGAGGCAGAAGACTATTTCAATGAATTACTATCTAGGTCATTCTTTCAACAATATGGCGGTAATTCAAGAAAGTTTGGGATGCATGATCTCATCAACGATTTAGCCAAATTTGTATCTAGCAAGAGTTGTCTTCAATTTGAGGGAAATGAAGTCCCAAAATCTACACGGCATTTATCGTTTACCCAAAAAGAATATAGTGGCTCTAAAGATTTTGAGAGCTTTCTCCATCTAAATTCTTTGAGGACTCTTTTGCCACAAAATGAATTCCAAGATTGGCATTATGAATTCAAATACCAGTTACCTGCATTTATAATGACCAAAAAGGTGCTCCATAAATTGTTCACAAAACTTAAATGTCCAAGAGTATTGTCCTTGTCAAGGTATATCAATGTCGTTGAGGTACCAAATTCAATTGGCAATTTGCAACTTTTACGGTATCTCAACCTTTCCGACACTTCAATTAGAAAGTTGCCTGATGAAGCCTTTACACTTTACAATTTGCAAACATTGCTTTTATCAAATTGTAAGTATTTTAATAAATTGCCGAGAAAAAAATAGAAAAGCTTATTAATTTGCGTCATCGGACATTAGTGGAACGCTTTGAAGGAGATGCCCACACAAGTTACAAAGCTACAAAACCTTCAAAGTTTGAGTACTTTTGTGGTGGGAAAACAAAGCCGGATGGATTGGGAATTAAAGAGTTGAAAAGGCTCCCCATCTACAAGGTAAACTTTCCATTTTGAACTTACAAAATATTGTTGATTCTATGGATGCTTTGGAGGCAAACTTGAAAAGAAGAGAGAATATTGAGGAGCTAGTATTGGAATGGGATTGTGATGCTCAAGACTCACAAGCTGTGAAAAATGTACTCAACATGTTGCAACCTTCAACAAATTTAAAGAGATTGACCGTCAAGCATTATGGAGGCACTAAATTTCCTATTTGGGTGGGAGACTCATCATTTATAAATATTACCTTTTTGTGTTTGATTGATTGCAATAATTGTTTTTCGCTCCCACCATTTGGAGAACTACCTTCTCTCTCGGTGCTCTCGATTAAAAGAATGGCTTCCATACATACACTTGGAGGTGAGTTCTATTGCCAAAGGAGAGCCCTCTTCATTTCACCATTTCCGTCTTTGGAGATTCTTAGATTTGAAAATATGCCTATTTGGGAGGAATGGACACTCTTTGAAGGTAAAGGTGAAAAGTTTCCTTTCCCTCGACTCAAACATTTAAGTCTACATAATTGTCCTATGTTGAAGGGAGACATACCCGACATCCTTCCATCCTTGACAATTGTTTCTATATCAAACCGCAAACAAGTTGGAAGCAAAATCATGACTTTACAATGGATCACATCTATTAAAGAATTAAAAATTGCGCGCGAGGGGAACATGGGTTATTAGGAGCATTTGATCATTTCCTCTCGGACTCTTTGAAATCTCTAACAATTGAGGTGTGTGACAGCTTGCGAGTCTTTGACAAGAACAATAACGGGTAGCCATTGTCTTCAAAAGTTGCGTCTCGAAGGTATCTCATCAATCACGTCCTTCCCAATTGATGGTTTGCCCACTTCTTTGCAACACCTTCACATTGAAAATTGTCGAAATTAGAGTTCCTACCTCAAGATTCTTGGCAAAACTACACATCACTTGAATATTTGAGAATTAGAGAGAGTTGTCATTCCTTGAAATCTTTTCCATTAGGTTGTTTTCCCAAGCTTAATTGTCTTGACATTTGCGATTGTCATAATCTGGAGAGAATTACACATGTTGGGGGGTCTCGCTCTTCCCTTAAAAGTACTTTTTGTCCAATGTTGCGAAGAACTTAGATCAATGTCAGAATTACACGTTGACTCCCTTGCCAACCTTCATGACTTCATTTTAAATGTTATTCCGAAGTTGGAATCAATGCCTCAAGGTGGTTTTCCTTCTAACTTGAGATCATTGACTATTGGAGGCCACGATGGACTATCTTCTATACCAATTGAAGATTGGGGTTTTCAACGACCGACTTCCCTCTCACAATTAACGGTTATGAATGATGGAAGTGAAAGCATTCTACATACTTTACTAAAGAATCAATTACTACCCACTTCTCTTCAAGAGCTCCACATCTCTTTTCTCTCCAATCTTAAATTGTTAGAAGAAAAAGGGCTTCAACACCTTACTTCTCTTCAAGAGCTTTCCATTCAGCATTGTCCAAACCTTGAATCTTTGCCAGAAGAGACGCTGCCATCCTCTCTCTTGTTATTGGAAATCAAAGACTGTCCAAAATTAGAAGAGAGATATGATTATCAAAAAGGGAAAAACTTGGTCAAGATCACTCATATTGCCACCATCAGAGTTAATGATGAATATTATGATCCTTGATATGCTATGCATTCCTTTAAAAGGTGAGCTCTCAAATTTCACAACAACTAAACAATTTTTAATATCTGTTAGTTTATACTAGTACCTTTTTTTCTTTTTCACAGTGCACATGAAAATTGTGATATATTCCCTTCCTGATCATCGAATTGATATCTATAAGGCCACATCTTGACAACATCTCAATGCTCCTACAACATTGTTTTAGTGGAAAAACTCGAATATTGTGAAACAAGTTGTTCAATTATCTTTTATGCACAATAAAACATACGATTTATCAAAATAAAAGTGGTACCACGATAACTATTGTCTCAAAATTTACAATTATAGCTTGCACGTTAAATCTTTTGGCCAATATTTACTTAATATTTGAAAATATTTTTACTAAAAAAATAGAAAACATGTATTTTTCCACCGCCATACATGAGCACATGTTAGGTTGCAAAATGATATTTACGTGTCACTTCTTCGTAATTTTGTTTGCATTCTTAAGATTTGTGGCAAAATTGGTACCGAGATCATTGAAACTCTAATTCTCTATTTTCAAAGTGCATTCAAATCCATTCTCTATTTCACATTCGTGATTTTCTATTATTGTGTTGCCGGTTGATTTATGAAAGAATGAAAATCCCTATAAATATTAATTTTTTTTCTATAAAGGATTTCGAAGATCCTGTAAACATTCTTTAAGTTGATAGTAAAGGTCTTTGTCTTTTCTAAATTATTTATCGTAATTACGATATATAGTTCTTTTTTAAAAAAATCTCTTGCTTTTGCTCAAGAAGATATAACATTCTAATTTGAACCCCAACCTCTATATTGGGGTCTAATCTTTCTACTCTTTAAGAGATCAGAAATATCCTATTTTTATATTCATTCATTTATTTACAAAAAGTAGAAGATTGATTTAATTTTTTTATATTTTTCCAGATGCAGATTATTAAAAGCTTGGTTGCAGAATTGAAATTCTGGAATTACCAAAAAGCCTATTGAAGATGAACAAGACAAAGTACATTCAAATTAATCCCCTGCTTCTCATTCACTCATTTGATTCATGAGAAGCTAATGTGAGTATCGACATTTTTCCTTAAAGAATTTCTTTCTTAGAAAATAAGGCTTCAAGAGGTTCATAAAAGTTTCATAAACATGTTGGGCTTGAGTTTCTTGTGTCTCTTAAAAAATGTCTCTTTATTTGTACCGACGAGAAGACGTATATGATCTTATATTCCTACTCTCTTAGTTTCTTTCTTTCTATTTTTTTTTTTTTTTTTGATATACAAATTTTAGGAAAGGGGTTGGGCTCACCTACGTTCAAGGCGAAAGGTGCTTGGAGCCCCCCACGTGGCATACTGGCCAGAGAGTACGCATGTCTCCACCTCTACCAGCGTTTCCACTACTTCCTAAACCCTTAGGATGTCTCCTCCAGCGCCTTAACCAAGGCAGGGATCGAACCCCCTCCCTTAAGGTGAGGAAGTCCGACCCCCACGCCAGTTGAACCCAATGATGAGGGGTTCTTAGTTTCTTACTTTTAAACAGATTGATTTTAATTATTTTTCCTGTTTGCCAATATATTGAAAAGATTTAGAATTATTCTTTCTTCCTATATATATATATATAGAACCATTCTTTCTTTACCTGACTCAGTATGATATAGTTAGTACCTCCGGTCCTTTATATAAAATCTAGTTAACAAATTTAGGTATATTAAGGAACTTAGTTCTATTATTAGTTATTTATGTGAAATAGGTTGATTTTCTTAAAATACTATAAGATAGAAACTCCTTAATGTGTACAATTTTACTGACAATTTTTTCTCCCCTTTGTTCAGTGAGTTGATCTAAAATTTCAAAAAGAGAATGCCTTTGGCTTTAAATAAGCAAAGCAATGACCAAATGTTTCTTGAAGATCCCACAGATCTTAACTAGGTAATGCATTTTGTTTAAATTAATGCACTTTTTAATTATTTTGGTGGAAAGCTTGCAGGTGTTGTTGAATTTAATCTAATATTGTGTTTTAATGAACCATGTCAAAATAGGTGAGGGAGCTAGTTTCATTGCTCTGTTTTGAAGAACTGAGTTATGACATGCGAGAAGCAATTAGGCAGGTAAGAACACTAATCCAAGAGTTATAGGGTGGAACAAACTACTTGATTAGGTGGAACAAAATTTATGAATGATCATTATTTTTGTATGTTACCCGCAGAAAAGAAGCATTGTTTTGTTGGTCATTTTATATGTTGGATAGAAAATTTGATTGCTGGTGTTGTGATTTTCTTCAGGTTTCAACATTAATGAGGTTGAGGAATGATTTGCAAAATGAAGGAGGAGTCTCATCATTGTTGAATTTGGAGTATTTGAGTGGTCAGAGTGTTTTAATTGCCTAGTTATTCAAAAGCAATTTATAAAGCCAACTTTTTGTTTTTTTACACATGTTGTATTAGTTTGCGTGGTTTGTAAATCTTATATGGGATTTTAATTGAAATTTTATAGTGGAAAAATCTCTTGAGTATTTTTTCAAGAGGACTGGACGTAGGTCGAGGACCGGAAGCGGGATAATTCTTGTGATACTTAATTCTATCTTCCTTTATCTTCAATTTATCAAATAACTTTAGTTACACATTTCATCTCATAACGCACTAGTAATAAGATCATAATATGAAGCTTCAACTAAACAGAAAAATTGCTTATAAATAACCTATATCTTTTTAACAAATTATTATTGCGGCTTGAAAACTAAAAATTAAAAAAAAAAAAAAAAAAAAAAAAAAAAAAGCAATTAAACGAAGCTATTCATTGTTTGAAATTTAAGTATTTGAGTGCTTAGAATGTCGTGACAACATAGCTATTCAAGAGAAATTGATATGGTTCGCCACTTTTTACATGTTGTAAAGGTCTTTGTCTTTTCTAAATTATTTATCGTAATTATGATATATAGTTCTTTTTTTTAAAAAAAATCTCTTGCTTTGTGCTCAAGAAGATATAAGATTCTAATTTGAACCCCAACCTCTATATTGGGGTCTAATCTTTCTACTCTTTAAGAGATCAGAAATATCCTATTTTTATATTCATTCATTTATTTACAAAAAGTAGAAGATTGATTTAATTTTTTTATATTTTTCCAGATGCAGATTATTAAAAGCTTGGTTGCGAATTGAAATTCTGGAATTACCAAAAAGCCTATTGAAGATGAACAAGACAAAGTACATTCAAATTAATCCCCTGCTTCTCATTCACTCATTTGATTCATGAGAAGCTCATGTGAGTATCAACATTTTTCCTTAAAGAATTTCTTTCTTAGAAAATAAGGCTTGAGTTTCTTGTGTCTCTTAAAAAATTTCTCTTTATTTGTACCTGACGAGAAGACGTATATGATCTTATATTCCTACTCTCTTAGTTTCTTATTTTTAAACAGATTGATTTTAATTATTTTTCCTGTTTGCCAATATATTGAAAAGATTTAGAATTATTCTTTCTTCCTATATATATATATAGAACCATTCTTTCTTTACCGACTCAGTATAATACAGTTAGTACCTCCCGGTCCTTTATATAAAATCTAGTTAACAAATTTAGGTATATTAAGGAACTTAGTTCTATTATTAGTTATTTATATGAAATAGGTTGATTTTCCTAAAATACTATATTTATTATCTTTTTTTATAACTACCCTAAGATAGAAACTCCTTAATGTGTACAATTAATATGGATATTTTGGTAAAAAAATTAAAAATTTGGAGTCAAAGTAGATTATTGTCTTATATTTAGGATCAAATCAAATTCCTAGCTAGCTCTTATATTAAATATACCAGATATAGTATTATTTAGGCACAATGACCCATGTAGGCATGAAGCGTGTGAATCATATGTATACTTGTCTCATTTGTGGGTCTCCATTTTTATTATGTCAAATATTATTTGTTCATATTTCTTATAATTTTGTAAACAAGTATGATAAAAATTTTGCAGGCATCCACTGATATGCCCTTGTCGCTCACGATTTTGTGGCATCACCCGTTTCAAGATTGGTATTTCAAGGTATTGGATTTGCTAGCCTGAGGCTCATTGTATTTTTGAGAAATTTACTAATTTCATTCTTTTTAATTTAATATAATCATCATATATATTGAGCTTCAGAAATTACTTGTAAATCACAAAGCTACAATTTTACTGACAATTTTTTCTCCCCCTTTGTTCAGTGAGTTGATCTAAAATTTCAAAAAGAGAATGCCGTTCGCTTTAAATAAGCAGAGCAATGACCAAATGTTTCTTGAAGATCCCACAGATCTTGACTAGGTAATGCATTTTGTTGAAATTAATCCACTTTTTTTTTTTTAATTATTTTGATGGAAAGCTTGCAGGTTTTGTTGAATTTTAATCTAATATTGTGTTTTAATGAACCATGTCAAAATAGGTGAGGGAACTTGTTTAATTGCTCTGTTCTGAAGAACAGAGTTATGCCATGTGAGAAGCAATTAAGCAGGTCAAAACACTAATCCAAGAGTTATAGGAACAAAACTTATGAATGATCATTATTTTTGTATGTTACCCTCAGAAAAGAAGCATTGTTTTGTTGGTCATTAATCAATCATTTTATATGTTGGATAGAAAATTTGATTCCTGGTGTTGTGATTTTCTTCAGGTTTCAACATTAATGAGGTTGAGGAATGTGATTTGCACAATGAAGGAGGAGTCTCATCATTGTTGAATTTGGAGTATTTAGGTGCTTAGAGCATTTTAATTGCCTGGCTATTCAAAAGCAATTTATATAGCCAACTTATTTTTTTTATTACACATGTCATGAGTTGCCTAACTCCCTGTAGTGCCACGCACGGACGAAGCACGTGCTCGTCCTTTCTTAATAAGCGTTCTCACTTCTCAAGCTTCCCTGCCTGTCCTTATTTATTCTTCCCACTCCTCTCTGCGCGACAGCCAATCCCTAAACCCTACAGCCACGACCCCTGCACCCTCACTAACAAATCGCTTCGTCTTCCTTACTTGGATTTAGAAGAAGAAAGGCTAGGTTGCTTACTGTTCTGGAGAATCCAACAGAGCAAAAAGTCCAAATTCCTGATGACAACATCTGTTTCGATTCCTATTTCTTCTCTCTATCTCTATCTGCGATCCGTGCTCAGACTGGCTTTCAAGGTACTTTTTTTTTCAAAATGAAAAAAAAAAAATGGTTTAGTTTCATGGTCGCTATAACCTTCGCGCGAAGCTTTCGGTGAATCTGGGAATAGATCTACTCATAGTTATGGGTTTTCTGTTCTTGTCATCTTTTATCTTTCGATTTATTTTTCAACTGATTTATGCTAAAATTACAAAATAAATTACTCTGTTTCAAAGTTTTGTGGTGTGGGTTGTGGAAACATTTTGAGAATTGGGTTTTGGGGTTTGGATTTGGAAAGTCTCTCTCACCTTTAATTGGGTTCCTTTATGAGGTTCTTTTTTTTCCTCTCTCGTAATACTTGCATTCATCCAAAGGAAGAATATTTGGTCAGCTACGGGTTTGTGGGTTATAATTCCTTACTGATGTTTTGATTTGTTGAGAAATTGTCTTCACTATTATAATATGTTCCCTTCGACAGAGGAGGCTTTGCTTTGCTAATTAGAAAACTTCTTGTGGAATTCTTGTTTTTGGGTATGCTATTTAGATCTTGCCATTTCGTGCAGTAAATTCTTGTATTTTGGGTGGAATTGTTGAAGAAAAGGCAGTGAAGTCATTTAAAAAAAAAAAAAAAAAAAAAAAAATTCTGTATACGCTTCTTTATACTCCTTCTGGTCGTAGTAAATATATAACTGTTCGTTTGGCTAATTCGGAACAATGTTATTAAACTACTCTTAAATGCTTATCTTGTAAAAATATCTTAAATACGCACTTTAAATATAGGACAGATTCTAGATATAAGAAAGGGTTAAGGAGTAATTTACCAATAAACTATTATCTGGGAACGTTTAAAGATAAATAACTTTTAATGGACTACAAATATTAAAAAAAATTTAAAAATGTGCAGTCAGCACAAAAAAGTTTTATATGTTTTTGCTAACTGCACATTTTTAGGAGTGTTTTGGTATTTTTATTCATTTAAAAGCTTATTTATTTCATATTTGGCTTCTTTCAAGTAATAGTTTGTTACTAAATTATTCCTTAACGAAGAAATAGTAGAGTTTTTTTAGATAGTAAGGAAATTAATTAAATTATTTTAATATATTTATATTAGTTATTTTTTTCCTGATATATAAATAAGTATATACAATATTCGTTTAAATTTTTTAATTTTTTTTTTAAAAAAAAAAATTAACTCTATCTTATATTATAAAAACTAATTAATTAATATTTTGAAAGATATGTACAGATTTCAGCCAAAGTAATTATATAACTTTCTCAAATATCAACCAAAAAAAAAAAAAAAAAAGAGGTTACTTGGCTTCCTCCTTCACCAACATCGTTCATTCTTCGTCTCCCTCGCGCAAAATAACCTCTTATAAATACAAAGCTTTGTGCTCTGTTTCTTTGCAGACCTTAATCAACTCTAGAGAGGTTCAAGATAAAGCTCATCAGTGTCTCTCTCAGAATCCGTTGGAGACCAATATTCTGAACAAAGATCCAAAACACTATTTGGGAATGGGTGGAATCGGAAAACTCAACCCTAAAAAGGTAATTGAGCATTTTACTTATTATTACTTTTGCTATCCTTAACTTATCATCTGAAGATGGCAAAAATTATTAATTCCACACAAAAATCTTAAAAACGTTAAAAAGAGTGTTCTGGATGTTATTTTTAATCCGGGTGCTTTTCTAAGATTAATCCCTTATTTGCAAACATTATTCTTAAGGCATATGTATTGCTTTGTTGTTGCTACATGAAACTCTTGTGTGTGGGAGTTCTCAAGCCAGAGTTAAAATTATCCATTGCAAGCTAAATACTTTTGCATTGTTCGGCTATAGAAAAGCCCTCCCTATATATCTATCTCTAGTCTTAGTCTCAATCTCTCTCATTACCTCTAAATTGACAAATGACAATGGTAACACTCCTCCGACAATGCAACATACACCAGCACATCAATATGCAACGTAGCACATAAAATCATTTGGGCAAAGTATATTGATGTTAGTATATAATTCTTGGTTATCCATCAACTGCTACTCCAATATTGTATATTACAGTCATCCAAATATATATATATATATATATATATATATATATAAACAACTAAATTCAAACCACCGATTCCTCCAGCAATCTTCAGTGACCAATTTCTACCACCTTCCCCTTGAACCTTGATTACTACTCTGCCCACTTCCTAAACTTTTGTAAGGTTTTGAGATTCAAATAGGTAATCTCACAAACTAAGCTTATACAATATCTGATAGTCAACCACATCTGAACAGTCCACATAGCATATTCAAAAATCATACAATATGTACCACAATTCATATGCAGCTTGTAATACAAACATCATCATAAAATTCAATACCTTAGCGTTAGGAAAATACAATTAGGTGAATTAATATCCCAAAAATAACTGAATGTTTAGGCCTTGCCTAGCCATTGGGAAGTTGGCCCCATGGTCAGTTATATACAAGCATATAATCACAAATTTCATTGTGAACTATAATTTATGAATGGGAAATTACAACGTTTTTCCACACAAATAGCTGAGCCACACAAATATGCTGAGTCAGTGGATGTAGGACCCTAGAAATTATTGTTTTCTTAAAGACAATTTCAAAAGTTTACTTTTTTATATGATAATGATTTGATTAAGGACGTACGACTCTAGTGAATAAGTGATTAAGGAGGTAAAAAATCTTCAATTTTAATTTGTATTTCAAAATTTTATGAACATATGAATTACAAATAAAATAATTTCTAGGATCCAAGAAATTATTGTTTTTTAAATATAATTGGAAAAGCTTAATTTTGTATATGATAACAATTTGATTAAGGACGTCAAACAACTTCAAATAGAATGTTATAAAAGTTAATGAACGTTTTTCCACATAAATATGAATGTTATGAAAGTTATACCGATCTTACAAAATTAATTTTTTGGAAATTATATTTCTACATTTATAAGACGATGAATAACTCAGTGACTGATAATCAACAGACAAGATCATATCAGCACCTTCTTAATCCTACAATATCAATTTTATCGACTATTAGGTGGTTATGCTTTCTTCTAGCCTTGATTTCAGAGAATGCAGAACCAGAGTATACAAAACTGAGAAATCCAACCTCATGCAACATCGAATACCAAGATTTAATTGCTCTGCTCACTCCCAAACTAACCCCAATAACAGAAACTAAAGAGGACGAGATTTAAGAGCCTCACCTTACCTAGTTTATGGGATTGCATGCAACGATCGGCCTCTTCCCTTCTCCGATGATCGCTTGGTGTCTCGCTACTCGCTCACTCTCTTGCTCTCTGTTTCTTCAGGTGTCTGGGCCGAATGGGAATAATGAAATGGGTGGAGTGTGTGTGTAAGTATTAGGCCGAATGGGAATATTGAAATGGGAGAGGTGAATGGCTAAATGAGAAATGGAAAATGAGAGTGTTGGAAGGGGTGGGTGAATGTGGCGTAAGAGGGAGGAGGGAGGTGTGAGGTGTCTGAAAATGAGAGAGGGAGATGAGTGAGGTGGCGTGCTTGCAAAGAGGAAGAGAGGAGTGTGAGAGGTCGACTCACCATAATACACATTTGACACCTTTCAAAGCTTTTGTTTGCAACTTGGTTCTTTTCTCATTTAATTGCAAACATTAGATAGGTGTTTGAAATTAATCCTTAATCTCATATAAGGATTTTTTTTTCCTCACTTAGCTTCTCTACGCATAGAATATTGACTCTCAAATTTCTAAGTTAAAAACTATCACTTAATTGTTTTCTCTTGAATTTTTGGGAAAATAGGCTCTATCTTCCAAATATTAGCTTTAAAATTATTAAGGTGAAATTTTTAACAATTAATTCTTAGCAAATCTTGTCATTTCCTCATTCTCAAGTACACAATTAGTTTTAGTTCATTTCCAAAAAGGGCTCTATCCTTTTAAATGAATCATATATTTATTTTAGTCATTAATTCTTTGTTACTAATTTTTTTGTAGAAAAAAGTAAAAGAAACAAAAGCAACCGAGAAAAATAAGTAACAAAGTATATTTGAGGTTGTCTATCATTCGAGAGATTAAGTTCGCTATAGTAAGTTCAATCTCTCTTCACTTTAGTTTATGTTTTGAATCATTTTTTATTTTAAATTGTACTATGTGTCATCTTTGTATATTATGCTTTGTAGAGGGACCCCACTCTTTGGACGACCAATTGTGATCAAACACACTAGAAAGAAAGCGAGATGGACGGTTAGAGTGGGCGAGATCCACAACGAGTAAATATACGTATGCGTTGTGTTTTTATGTTATACTAACTTCAATAATTTTTTATCTCATTTGTTTCATGCTTTAATTGTAGGCTAACTTGCACGAACTTCGCCAACAACAAGAAGAGGTAGAGGTTGATGCTCGAATGACCTCTAATGAAATATTGACAGCTGTTCTTAGTGAGAGATCAAGATATGTAAGAGGAAAAGTGTACGGAGCATAGCCATTGAGGAAGAGAAATTGCTCTCAATCCAATGATAATTCATTTGTGGAGACCGTGCGTACCAACCGCTTGAGGAGTTTGATAAAAAATTTCGGGAGGAGCGTGAAAAGATAGAAGCGAGAGCGTCTTTGCGAGGAACGTGCTAGGATGGAAGCAGAGCGCGAAGAATGTGCAAGGATGCAAACGTGTCCAATTTGATGAGAAGATGAAACAAATGGAGTAGAGGATTCTTATCTTGTCTTATTGCAATAGGGGCAAAATGACTCCTATTTCATCTACTCCTAGCCTTCCTATCACACCCGGTGATCGTTCTTCATAGTTTTATGTTTGATGTTTCCTTCAAATGAACCACTTTTAGACTTTGTTTATAGAAAATTTAAATATTTCATGTTAATTTTGAACATTTATATTAGTATCATTGTTAGTTAATATGTTGTTAGTTTCAAGTTTCTTATGATCTTAATCAATGTGGTACAAGTTTTAATTGTGGTACAATTTTTAATTTTATCAATTTACATTTTTTTTTAAAAAAAAACATGTTACTTTTGGTGGCGACAAATGTCTTTGTGTCACCACCGAAAAAAATGTATCGTGGCATGATGATCATAGCGGAAGAATGTACCAAGTCGCCACTAAAAAGAATATCGTCGGCGACAAATAAGTTGTTGCTAAAAACCATATCGGTGGTGACAATTTTATCGCGATCGAAAATAATATCGTGGCGACAATTGTCGCCATCGAAATCCTACCTTCAACGGTGACACCGGTTTTTGTGGCTTCGATGAACTTTCAATGGCGGCCCGATTGTCGACATTGATACTCTACTTTCGGTGGCGATATTTTAATCTCGCCGCCGAAAGTATCGCGACAATCAATTTTTGTAGGGGTGCATCCTATAGAATCAATATTAATAGAAGGAGTATTAAGGATAACACTAATAAGTAAAATATTAATAGAAAATAAAATATATAAATTACCATTTAAAGATGAAGTCAAAGAAATATATATCGCAGAAGTTCAATTATTAGAAAAAGCATATTTTAAAGAAAGAATAGACTCTCACATTAGAATTATTAATAACATATGGGAAAATAATAAGTAGTGTACAAGATAGTATATTAGGAATATTAACAGGAATTTAATATAGGGTAAAGGTGCAAAAATACACATGTGTTTTTCCTGGAGTAGCGGCCAACATCAAGTAGATTTTTAGGTGCAAAAATACACATGTGATTATAAAATTGATGCAAAAGTCACAGTACCGTCAAACAAGGGTTAACGGTGTTAATTTTGGGTGGAACCCACACTATTTTCATGAAAATACCAAAATGCCCCTAATTAAAAAAAAAAAAAAAAAAAAAAAAAAAAAAAAAAACCCCCAACACGAAAGCTCGATTTGATCTAAGCCCCCCCCCCCCCCCCCCCCCCAAACCCCCAAACAAAAAAAAAAAAAAAAAAAACGTAGACAGAATTATGGAAATAAAGGCGCAAAGTTTTGTCCCAACAAAATCCCTCAATCTAACAAGAAAACTATAATGATTTCCATTTTCAGACCAAACTAAACATGTAAAGCAAACTTGAAATCCAAGTAGAACAAATAATCTATTCAAAAACAAAAGAACTCCCAATCACATACCTTGGTAGGAATGCGGCTATTTTCAGCATACTCTTCACTCCTCAAGTTTACAAAATCAATCCAACTATCAAACAGACGCATGCTTGCTGTTTGTTTTTTGGTGAAACTTGAGTAAGGATGCAAGGAATTCCCGGAATCATAAATTATAGATTGGCGTAAATTGTATATACGAAATAAACAGCAGATTAGAGCAACGTCAGAAAAAAAAAAAAAAACGCAAGATATATTTAATATAAACCAACGTGAATCCTAAGAAGTGGCAAATGATAGTTACAAAAACCAAAACGGCAAATTTTCAATTCAAATTGAAGTAACAGAGTAATAATTAATAAATTAAGAAAAACCCTAACCCTAAAATTCGAAACAAATCCCCGAAACCGAGAAAGAACATAGGGAGAAACAAAATTAAAAACCCTAGTACAATGGGGGCGGTGTGTGACCCAAGAAAGGTCTTCCATGTGAATTCCCGCATAAACTATCGTGACGGAAGGATTGCGAAACTTAGGGCCCGTTTGGTACGCGGAAGATCGGCCGAAGGAAAGGGAAGATTGTAGATCTTCCATCATGGAAAAAACACGTTTGGTAGCACAACTCTCCCTCCGGGAACCTTTGATCTTCCTTCATTCATGGGAAAACTACTTCCCTCCAAACATGGGAAAGATGATCTTCCCTAGGAAGAAATTCCAAATGACAATCTTCTCATCTCCTTCAATCATTTATCTTCTTTGCAATAGGACCATGCCGACGCCGCCTCCTCCTCCCTCCGCAAATCCCGACACCAATGTTGCAAAGATGAAAAAGAAAGAAGCTTTTTTTTTTGGTTCTATTGTCGGGACGATGGATGGAGGGATAGCGAAATCTTGGGGTACCCTACGGCTCGACGACGAGCCGGAGGAAATTGAAGATAGGAGCGAACGAAGGACTCGGGAGAAATCGACGACGGAGCAGTTGGAGACGCAAAGACAAGGTTAACGCAGTTTGAAGATAAAAGGAAGTGAAGGAAGAAGGAAGAAGAGGCGGAAAATGGAGTGCACATTACATTGAAAGAATTGAAAACCGACGCCAATTCTCGAGAATTGAAAACCAATTCTCAAGAATTGGCGTTAATGAGAGGGTGGAGAATTCTTTAAAATGAATTCTCGAGAATTCAAATTTGAATTCTCGAGAATTCTCATTGAATTCATGGAGAATTTGTCGGGAGGATTTTTTTTTTAATTAAATTGCGTCGCATATAAGCGATGACGGTGGCGGCGTCCAAGAGAGTGTATGGCGTCGATGGTGGCGGAGTGGACGTCAGGCGGGGGAGTGGCGGCGATGTGGTGGGTCACGACGATGCCAAACAAGACGCAGTGGGGAATTTGTTTTTTAATTTAGGGGTATTTTTGGTTTTTCACCTCATATTCCCACTTAACTAACACCCAATTCTTCATACCAAACCATTCATTTTCCCTCAACTTACTTTACCTTCCCATGTCTACCAAAAGCTCAACTTTTTAATTTCATTCTCAATCTTCCCTTCCATTCCTTCCCCTCCTTTAAATTCCTTTCCCTCTTTAAATCTTCCCGTACCAAACGGGCCCTTAAGGTGTCCTTGATCTTGTTGGATCTATGGGTGAAGACCTATGAAGCAAGGACACTCTTATTTTTTAAAAATATGCGTGTTGCACACTCCGACACCGTCTGACACACCTCGACACTCTTATTTTTTTAAAATATTCATGGTTTTGAATATTACTGAATTGATGATGAATTTTCCTTTTGTGTTTTTTTTAAAAGGAGGCACAGCTTTTATGATGAGGGCAAATCTACGATGAGCCAAAGCCGAAAGCCGATTTTACGGAATATTGAACTTGAATGTAAATTATAAATATATATATATATATATCTAATATCAAAAAGTGTCCTAACGTGTCGAAATTTAGATTTTGTTAGGATTAACGTGTCGGAGTGTCGAGTCGTGTCATATCTCGTGGTGTCTCGTGTCAGTGTCTGTGCAATATAGGTGAAGACTCTGAACCTGAAAAGCAAACCGATCAAGATGACGACGAGAATGACACACGTACACATCCACACATCCTTGTTGTTTCCTTTTTTTAAAAAAAAAAAAAAGAAAAAAAGGGGGCGTTTTGGTATTTTCATGAAAATAGTGTGGGTCCCACCCCAAAATTAACATCATTAAGCAAGATTTAACGGTTCTGTGACTTTTACACTAATTTTATAACTACATGTGTATTTTTGCACCTAAAAAAAGCACTTGGTGTATTTTTACCCTTTAATATATCAAAAAGTTTACATTAAATATGAATTTTGTAATATTTAGAGTTGATGAACATATGAATAAACCAATAATAATATATCATAACTTGGGAGGAGTAAGATTATTACCAAGAGTAAGAACAATAAGTATAACAACCAGAGTTAGGATTTTTTGTTTGTGTCCGCACAATTAGTGAGGGGATTCAGGGGAGCACCCCCAATTTTTTTAAGGAAATTTTAAATGCATTAAAAAACAGAATAATATAAACAAGAAAATAAAAGAAAACTTCAACTTAACATAGAAAAATAATAATCAAGAGTCAACTAAGCTATTACAACAAAACGATTACAAAAGTATTCTTCGATTCTTCATTCTTTAAAAATATTGTATTATATTTTCATCATCAATCTTATCAAACATATCACATAAATATTTTTATATACACAAAACTTTGTCCATATTTGTCTTGAGTTATTTTCTCAAACTTTACAGAATATTTTATAAACTGTAAGAAAATAAATGATTCAAGAAAATATTTATTTACTTTTTGTCAAATCTAATTAATTTAAAATAAAGCATTTTTTATTTATAGATGAGGTATGATTTCAGAAATAGTATATTATTAGCGTAAAAATAATATTTTTCATCTTCAATTTTGAATTTGATTTAATAATATGTAATGATTAATGAATTTAACCAAACCCCGGCCAAAAAAATCTGTTGCTGTTGTGGGCATGGGTGCATCTTCCACCTCCCAGCACTCATTGATTCTCTTCATGTTGATAAGTTTTTGTCTGAAGAAAAACGCAACGCCAGGACCTTAACTCCCTTTTTGTTGCTTATGGTTTTTTTTCTTCTATAGGTGATCCTCACCGGTGATGACACACAGTCACCGGAAAGCCGGAGAGGAAGAGAGACTGAGAGGAATATTCCTATCACAACAACATCAGAGCTCAAGAAACTTATTTTTTTGATCCTCACCTGCACCTTAGAGGTGATGAATATTTCATGCTAACATTAGATTAGACCCCACTAATATAACTATGTGACAACAATTACATATAAAATTAGATAATACAATAAACTATCATGAAACTACTCCAAGAAAACTAATAATAATATAGGACAAAGATTATTAAGAATAAATACACCATCAACGTCAACCTTGAATAAAAATACACTCTCAACAAAAAGAAATATTCTTCTTATTAATGACAATTTAGTTAATATCCTTTCATCCTCTCCCTTCAAACTAAACATGTTGTAAGAGTTAATAGACCTCGTTTTCATTCAAAGAAAAAGGTTAGAAGAGTTGTCAAATGTCGTTGTAATTAAGGCCACGGAAGGGTAGTATGTAATGACTACCAACACATGAGAGCATGGTAGTTAAAATCTCGATTTATCACCGAGATTTTACGTTTTTACTATTTTTTTTCATTAAAACAATTTTACTAATTTTCTAAACACTTTTATGTTTTTATGATTTTTTTTACGTTACGATTTTACGTTTTATGATTTTTTATCCCTTTTCTGATTTTACGTAAAATCTCGATTTTAACTACCTTGCATGAGAGGCAACTTAAATGAGTGCATGTTTGAGAAGAATAAAACTCCTCTTATATATTTAACAGTTAATCTAAATAAAGTTAATAGTTAATGAGCCTGTTTGGAGTGTAGCGTTAGGAGTTGTAATTTTGAAAAAAAAAAAAAAGTCCAAAGAATGTTACCAACCGATTTTGGGTTGAGCTTTTAAGTTCATTTGGACTTAAAGCTCAAAAAGCTCATAAAGCCCGTTAAGGAAAAAACTATACCTAATCTAACTTTTTTCTTATCAAGTTTTTTTTAAAGTTAGATAGCTTTTAAGCCACCACTCCTATCACCAACGCAAACAAACCCAATATAAGTAAGAAACGCCCGCATTAGGAACAAGCTTCCCCATCATCCGGCGCCACAAATTTCCTGTCATGTACAAGTAAACCGAAAGCATCACCAATAACAATGAATGCATGTGAACTTAACCATGAAGGAAACTAACAATGAGACAAGCCTCGAGTAAAGGTAAAAGGAAGAACAGGTTTATTGCAATTACAAGTGCATGACTTACCATATTGAAAATCCATGTCCTTTTTCTCTTCCTAGCAATTACCCTCTTTTGTCTTTTTTTTTTGATAAATATATGTGGCATTCAAATAATTATAATTAATTGGGAGAATTTCACTAAACCCCACAATTAATTTTATTTAAATTAACACTCAAAAGAATATGAAATTTCATTGTATTTTATGGATCAAAATAAAATTAAGTTATGTGGATAAAAATAGTAAGAATGACATTGCTTTTTTTTTTTTTCCAAAAAAAAAAACATTTAATTGTTGTCAAAGCTCGCGACGGTCATTGACAATGCTAGGTGGATTTGCTTCCGGTGAGTAACCATCGAAGCTTTGGTGCCGATTGAGGCCGCCAAAGAATTTGTGTTATTCGTATACTTATTCTCTCCATCCGAATTAATGGTCAATACTATATATGGTCCTTTAGAACAATTGTAGGATTGTTTTAATAGGTGAGCTCTCAAAATTCCCAACAATTATATTAAACATTTTATCATCCATTAGTATATATGTTTTTTTTTTTTTTTTTTTTTTTTTTTTTTCACGATACACATTGTCCTTGATCAATATATCATAAAGTCCTATATCCCTGTTGTAATATCCCTATTTTTCATGTGCATTAATGTGAAATTATTTGCATATGCAAATTTTCATGAAGTTATGTGTAATAAATTTGGCCAAAAAGGAATGAGAAGAAGTTGCATGAGTATTTTTAGGATATAAGAGAAAAAAAAAAATTGAAGCAAGGTTAAAATTATAATTTCCATGAAATTGTGCCATATGTCTTATAATTATTTAGAATTTATGGGCACATGAGCATGGGTTATAAGTTAACAAAGTGGGTTAAAATCATCCTAAAAGAGGCTTAAATTTTTGGCCAAACTAAGAAAAAAGAAAGAAGGAAATTGGCAAAACATCTCCCAACTAAATGGTTGGATTGTTACATGATGGCAAAGTGGTAAATAATTGGTTAGTTGGAGGTCTTTTTTTCCCCCCATTTAGCCATCCGTATGGACCCTTTCTAATTGACATTAAATCACTCATTTTCCCCACTCAAGCTTCAGCCAACACGAGAGACAAGAGAAGGAGGAAGAGTGGAAAAAATTCCAAGAGAAAGGGAGAAGGAAAGGCTTAAGGATTCAATAGGTAAGCTTTAGGTAACCTCTCCCATATCTTCTAAGCTTCTTTTTGCAACTCTTCTTGACCCCAAAATCTGTCTTCTCATGGTGTTCATGAAGGGGGGCTGAAAATCTTGGGTAAACAAGGAAGAAGAAATTACAAGAACATCAAAGGTTAGTGATTCTACCTTCTTATGGAGTATTTGAGTTGGTGAATTAATTTATGGTGGTATTCCCTTGCATTCTTGAAATTGTGGAAACCCTAAGTTTATGGGGAGTTGCTGCCCAATTTCTTAAATATGATTAAAGTATGATTAGGGGTTCAAACAACCAATTAGAAATGATTATGGACTAGATCAAGGTGTTAGAATGAAATTTGGTATTTTGTTGATTAAATAATCAATTTCGTGCACCTGAGATTTATTGAGAATATGAGTTGATTTTGGTGTTTTTAGTGGTTTTAAAGTGTTTAAAATGAGATTTTGTATGAGGTTAAACTTGGATCATAATTTTGGAAGCATATATGGAAGTTGAAATTCTTTAGGGTGCTGTTTCTGGAAATCCCCTGTGGAGTCAGTCACCTTCTTCACAAAATTTGACCTAGTAACTGGACTTGAACAATTATGATATTTTATAGGGAGAAAGTAGACATCTCAAGGATTAATTTGGTATATAATTTGTATTTTTCTGAATTTTGTGCTAAGAGAAATAAATGTTGCAAAATAGCCCCTGAAAACAGGGCATTATTTCGGACAGCACGGCTATTTTGGGCTATAGATGAACTTTCGACTTGTTCTGGCCTAAATGAGTATTTTTGGTTGAAAATAGACATATTGAGGGTCATTTGGGCTTTGGAATCAACCAAAAAGGAGTTTTCTATATTTAATTGTGAATTGTTGAAGATGAGTCACTGGTTGCAGGAAAATCCTGAAAAGTGACGAAAATTAAGAGAATGAAGGCCAATATTAAATTCCTTAATAAGAAAAGGGATTTAGTAAAAATAGACCTATGAATTGGGCTTACTTCAAAGTATGAAAGAAAATATTTATTGAGGTGGAATTAATTATATTAATATTTTTATTATTGTTTTAGGTTTAATCGTAATCTTTTACGGGGAAATTATTCTTATCTATGGTCGATGCCGGTAGTAACGTTAATACTCATATACTATGTATGACTCTTGTATGTATGTTTTACCTTGAAATTGCATACATCTGGATATCATATATTTCCGAGCGCTATGGAACCGGAACATGCTGTGTGCATTAAGGGCTTTGTTGTGTCTTGTGCCAAAATGGTGGTCTGGCTTGTGTGCTATTAGGACCATTAGCCGGTCTGGCTGTGTGCTATTAGGACCGCTAGTTCCGGATTTTTTGTGTGCCTTGATACCGAATGTTATGTGGTATTGATTTATTTATTTATGGTTGATCTTACATGCATTGTTATACATTTTATATGAAATTAACGGTTACTCTGGGATTCAATTTTTTTGAATCCCAGCCCCTTGTAAGCCATCTGGCGGTTCATCCGAGCGGAGTGGGAGATAGAGGTAAGGCTCGGAGCGAGCTAGTGTGTTGGTAGTTTCGATGTTTTGCTTTAGGGAATTTATTTTGGTTACTAGATGATTGTAGATTATTATTTTGGCCTGCAGGCGGGATGATCGTATATTTTGATTCCTCCGGGAAGAATTTATCCTTCCATATTTTTATCAAGTATATTTTTGTCCAAACCTAGGTGTGTGCTCTGTTGTTTGAACTCGATGTGTGATGTTAATTAAAATGGGAAAATATAAGCTAAAATTAAATAAAAGTGAAGGACCACATTACCCGCCACCCGAAAGGGCGAGGTCGGTAGGTGTGTTACACCTGTATTATCTTTCGTAGTCGTTTCATGATTACGATAACATTATGGGCTCCTTTATGAAAATTGAGCTGCAAAAAATCTATTGTCATAGCTTTTTGAAAGAGCATACCAATAAACAGGTCACAATTTTTAATTGTGGCCTTTATTTAAGAAATTTTATCCTTGATACATAAAAATGACCATCTATTCATAGATTTAAGGATTCTTTAGTTGTAACGGTGTATCTCTTATGAACAAGGTTGACCTCATTTTCATTCTCTCCAAATTGCGAAACTAGCTTAAATTGTTTAGTTTTTAGGTTCATAATTCTAGTGTTATGCATGTCTAAAGTACAAGTTGATGGGAGCAATTTTCCTAATAGCCAAATGATTGAGCAAATCTACATGCTTTCTCTTATTTTGGAGAATATTTAGTTAGTGTGCAGTGGCATAAGTATCATGAAATGTTTAATTCAATCTAAAAAAATTAAAAAATTAGAAAAAAATGTTTAATCCACTTTAAAGAATTACCATATGCAACCATGCAAGTTAGACATGGATCACATAGGAATTGATTTTCCTCTTTAAATCCAAGCTAAAACGAACAAGTCAACATGTTCATACCTTCCATAAAGGTTAGTGGAGGATAATCTTAGGCAAACTTATGGCTTACTGGAATCCCCCCTCCCTTGTGAGGCACATATATTTTTCTATCGGAGGAATCATGTTTGAGGATTGTTGGACACTAAATGTAGGATATTTTCTAACGAGGATTCAAACTTTGGTTTATCATATTATGAAAGACTAGCCCTTTCCTTATGTTTAATGGAAGTTGCATATAGATAATTATGCTCAACAGGCCCTTATACTTTTTCATATCCATAATACAATGTTACAAATATTATAAAGGGACATAATACAAAAATAAGATAAATCATATGTCATGTTTGTTTGAGAAGTGTTAGAAAGAGGAAGACTTGGTAACCAAGTTTATTCTATTAATATCTATTTGATAATTTAATTTAATAAATAATATTTTGTTAGTCACTTTTTTAATATAATATGTAAGATATTGTTTCTATGTATCAAGTCATTTTATTTGGATATGTGGTTAAAAGCTTTTAATAATTTCTTTCTTTCTTTTTTTATATTACGTATTCTTTCTATTAAAATTTTATAAATCTACTTATCTATTTCGTTTAAACTGAACTCATTGAAATTTTCCCCGACCTCCCTTTCCTTTGTGCCAAACCCTCAAGATGTCTATCAATATTTTGCTGACAGGAGGGTGTATATAACAAATATCATGCTCGTCCTTCCTCTCCCCCTTTCTTAATAAGCGTTCTCACTTCTCACGCTCTTTCCCTGCGGCGACACCTCCACCCTTTATTCTTCCCAATCCTCTCCGCGCGACAGCCAATCCCTAAACCCTACGGCGGCGACACCTCCACCCTCACTAACAAATCGATTCGTCTTCCTTACTTGGATTTAGAAGAAGAAAGGCTAGCTTGCATCTGTTTCGGTTCCTATTTCTTCTCTCTATCTATTTCTGCGATCTGTGCTCGGACTGGCTTTCAAGGTACCATTTCTTTTTCCAAAAGAAAAAAAAGTGGTTTTGTTTCAAGTCGTTATAACCTACGCAAAGCTTTCGGTGAATCTGGAAATAGATCTACTCGTAGATATGGGTTTTCTGTTGGCAAAGCTTTCGGTTTTGTTTCTTGTCATCTTTTATCTTTCCATTTATTGTTCAACTGATTTATGCTAAAATTACAAAATAAATTGCTCTGTTTCAAAGTTTTGGGGTGTGGGTTGGGGAAACATTTTGAGAATTGGGTTTTGGATTTGGGAAGTCTCTCTAACTTTTAATTGGGTTGCTTTATGAGGTTCTTTTTCTTTCCTCTCTCGTAGTACTTGCATTCATCCAAAGGAAAAATATTTGGTCAGCTACGGGTTTGTGGGTTATAATTCCTTACTGATGTTTTGATTTGTTGAGAAATTGTCTTCACTATTATAATATGTTCCCTTCGACAGAGGATGCTTTGCTTTGTTAATTAGAAAACTAATTCTTGTTTTTGGGTATTCTTTTAAGATGTTGCCATTTCGTTCATTAAGTTCTTGTTTTTGGGTGGAATTTTTGAAGAAAGGGCACTGAAGTTTTGATGGATCTGTTTTTTTTTTTTTTTTTTTTTTTTTTAATCTGTATACGCCTCTCAATACTAGCTCCGCTCTTAAATATACATAAATATAAAATAGAGATGCCAACTATATATGCCGTAATTATTTTATTTTATTATTTTTGTTTTTTGAGAAGTTAGGAAACGAATTAAATTATTCTTAAATGCTTATATTTGTTGTTTTTAAACTATTGTCTAATGTATAAGGATATATAATATTTAAAAAGAACTCTATCTTATATTAAAAAAATAAGTTCTATCTTAAAATATAAAAAGTAAGTAATTAATATTTTAAAAAATATGTACAGATTTTACATGGTAATTATATTACTTTCGCAAATATCAACAAAAAATAAAAAGTTATTTAACTTCTTCCTTCACCAACATCGTTCATTCTTTGGCTCCTTCACTCAAATAACCTTGTTTCTCTGTGCAGACGTTGATCACCTCAAGAAAGGTTTGAGCTAAAGCTCATCAATGTTTCTCTCGAATCAGTTGGAGACCAATCTTCTCAATGAAGATTTAAAGCATTATCTAGGAATGTGTGGCATCGGAAAATTCAAGTACAAGGTAATTGAATATTTCACTTATTATTAATTTTACTATATTTAACTTATGATAATGATACAAATTATTAATTCCACATAATAATCTTAAAAAGGTGAATAAGAAATTTCTAGAGATCATTTTCAATCCAAGTGCTTTTCTAAGATTAATCCCTTATCTGCAAACAGTGACACTGATCCCTCTCTCTTTTTCACTTTTTCTTTCTTTTCCAACAGAGCCCTGCTCTTTATAGTGTACTCCTATTCTCCCCCCTAATGTTAGGGTCAAATCCTTATTGGGCATACCGACACGTTTTGTGGCACCTTTTACCGCCACCATCTTCTGGATTTTTTTTTAAAAAGATGGGAAAATCACTGTAGAGACCATTTTAACCAAAATAAGCCCAAAAAGGGCCCCAACAATCTGTATGCCCGAAATGTGCTCTAGGGCCTTGATTGGGATTGAATTGTAAAACAAAATGACCAAAAAACCCAACTTATTTTGAAGAGAAAAGGAAGAGGTAATTTCGAAATTCTCATCTCAACTCGCTCGACTCTCTCGCTCGCTCGACTGTCGGATGTGCTCGTCAACCTTCTGAAGCTCACTCACCGTCTTCTCTGTGCTCCGTCGACCTTCTGAAGCTTTTGTGTGTCGTCGTCATCGTGTGTGTCACCATCGCTGTCATCATGTGTGTCGCCATCACCGTCGTGGTTCGCCTGTAGATAAAATTTGGGGATTAGGGTTTTTCGTCCCTTTTTTTTTAAAGAAAAGTATAATATGGTGGTTTATTTTTTATGAACTTTGTTTAATTTTTGTGTGCATTCATACGTCTCCCACGGTCTTTCAGTGTATAAAAGCCAAGCATCGATCCTGCGAGTTCAAGTTGTTGGGTGTTCTAAGTTTTGGTTGAAGCGGTCGTTTTCTTCTTTTAGAGGTAAATTAGCATGTTTTCATGCTTTTAGAGCTTTGTGTAGATATCCTTCTCTCCCGCACCCCCTCCTCCCATTGGATCACTAAAATAGTCCTCCGCACATTTTGAATGTGCAAGCAACCATCCAACGTCCCCAAGCATTGATACGAAGCGGACATACTACTTAGTAATCCTCCACCCCATGTCCACCCACCATTCCTCAGTAAATAAAACCTATAAAAGAACAAATTCAATTGGTAAAACCATAAAACCCATCTCAAAATACACAAGCCCATAATAACCAACGCACCTTCTTTGAAGCTCGTAGTTTGCCATTATCAAAGATAACATTGAAAAATACCTAAAAAAATGTAGGCTTAGTGACATTAGAGAGTGTTAAATTCTGAAATGAATTGATTTGAAAACCTTGGAAGTATTGTTCTTTTATCGTTTTTTATGTACATGAATTTGATCTTCTCGCTTAATGCTTTTAATTGTAACTTGATGATGAGTTTTAAAGGGCATTGGATTGGTAAAATCCATGTGCTTATCTTTGCATTTTAATTGGGATGCAAAAATTCGTGGCTTTGTTCAACGACTTTGGTTCTCTCTGTTTCAATCCTACTTTAATTTAAGGGGAATTTGGCTTTCTTTTCCTTTAGTCATACCGTAAAACAACTACTCCCATATAAAATCTGTGAAAATATCCATCAACATTGAAAATATCTACATGAGAAATAAAGGTTAGTTTAAAAATATCAGACTTAATATGTTTGGAAATTAGCATATTTGACTTGAATCTTTGAAGGTTTGAAGGTTGAACTTGCTTTGTCTTTTTCTTGGTTGACCAAACTGTTAATTAAATAATTGGTTCATATTTCGGTTGGTGATTGATATATATAGAAGAGGATTCTCAAGGTCATTTTTTTAGGTATCTATTCACAATCAAGTGGGCTAATCTCAATTAAACCTGCAGATTGAAATCACTTGTATGAGAATAGTAGATTGTAAATTTGTGAAATTGGTTGAATTTAATATAACTTTTATGGAACTTAAGGATTACTTGTTGAAGATTTCATTCGAATTGGTTTCTATTATTTTGTAATTTATATAATAATTTTTCTTCTTCCTACTGATAGAAGTGATAGAGATTCAACTCCTTTTCTTTTAATTAAAGTTTAGGTCTATCAAAGGCTTTCTCATGGATATCCGAGATTAACCTGGTTCCCGCTTTATGAAAGCTACTGCGATTTCTCGATGCCTTTTCTCGCTTCTTGTCCGATTGTAATACAACCTCATAGTTCCTGTGTTCTTGGTGTTGTCTTTCATAAACTAGTTTATGAATATAGATGAAAGGCTTTATTACGCAAGATAAACATCTCGGTTTTTGACCGCATTGCTTATCCTTCAAAATTAGTATAAATATAAATTTGGAGAGAGTTATTTTTATAGGATATGATGAATTGGAAGGGCATTAATCAGAACAAAAATGCAGGTTAGGACGGGGGAAAGAAAAGTAAGCTTTTTTCCTCTTTAGGGAATGTCATTGAGGAAGATAATTTTAGTTTACTTGTTGCATCAATATCTGAACGCAAAATTCATAATCACATACAATGTAGTTCTTTGACTTACGTTTCTGTTTTCATGGTATTTAAAAAGTTCTGGTCATGACCTAGGTTATATAAAAAGTTGTGGTTATAAAAACATTTGCATGCACATGACCACATGTTTTTGTTCGCTTATTTATCCCAAATGTAGCGATGACTATGGTAGTAAAGACATTGGTTGCCGATCAATTACACAATGGTGGTGTTGTCCAAAGATACATTTTCTCAATTTGAAATAATGAGTAAAATGATTAGTTCTAACTGGAACCTGGACAAATTCAATCCATTCTTTCGCAAATTGATCCTCAACATTTAGGATACAACATTGGTGACTGTCATTTCATTATTGGCCCCTGTCTTTTTGTAAATCATTGGTTTTGTTATGTCCTCGATACGACAACAATAACTGTCTACACCCTTGAGGCCTTGACTCCTTGGTTGACATAAATACATATTATCGGATGGAATATGAAAAGGAACATCCAAACAAACAACCAACCAAGAAAAAGCCAAAAAAGAAACCGGCCAAAAAGAAAATGAAATGATGGCAAATAAAGTGGTAAGTTCAACCGAAATCAATGTATGTTTAGTTGGTAAATTTGTAAACATATCTAAATGTGTGAACTTCGTTTTCAGCGTCATCGTTTCTTGGATATACTCCGAACAATCAAGCCATAGCTTTGTTAGAAGATGAGGACAAAATCCCCAAGGATGTTACATGGGTTAAAGTCCATGTCCAAAGGAACATGTATGTCTTTTTTTTTTTGTGTGCATATTTTGTGGTGTCTGGTGAAGTTTGATATCTGGTTTTACTAGAACTCATCTGTCTATTTTATTTCAGGCACTCATGTGGGGTTCATGTTATATCCTGGCTACGACAATGAGATGGCTCAGAACAAGGGGTGGATGGGTATACAATGCCACACTACACCGACGAAGAACTTCGTGAATTGAAGTGGGCTTCTTATGGTGGCTCGTCACCCATCCTCGCAACACCCATCGGCAAAAAGTGTTGTCTTTAATGGAGGACTACCACAAGAAATTGAAGAGACATTAGGGGCATAGCATACCAGTTAGGACACATGTATTTATAACTCCTTTGTATTCATGAGGATGACATCAAACCTTCTTGTTATTTTGTAAATTGTCTACTGATGCTAATTTGATAATCTTTATTCAATGACAACAGAAATTTTTTAATTCTGTTTTGATGTGGTTATGGGCTGAGAACAAGAAATTTTAGCTTCTGTTTTGATGTGGTCATGGATTGAGAATTGCAAAATAATGGACAGGATTAATAACTTCAACGAGGGTCATTTACACCAATAACAGGGGTCACTTGCAACAATAACATGGGTCACTAACAACAATAATAGGGGTCACTTACACCAATATCAGGGGTCACTTACACCAATATCAGGGGTCACTTACACCAATATCAGGGGTCACTTACAACAATATCAGGGGTCACTTACAACAATAACAGTACCTAATTACAACAATAACAGGGGTCACTTACAACAACAACATGGGTCACTTACAACAATATCAGGGGTCACTTACAACAAAATCAGGGGTCGTTAACAACAATATCAGGGGTCATTTACAATAATAACAGTACCTAATTACAACAATAACAAGGGTCACTTACAACAATATCAAGGGTCACTTACAACAATAATAAAGTACCTAATTACAATAATAACAGGGGTCACTTACAACAACAAGGGGTCACTTACAACAATATCGGGTCACTTACAACAAAATCAGGGGTTGTTAACAACAATATCAGGGGTCACTTACAACAATAACAGTACCTAATTATAACAATAACAGGGGCGATTACAACAATATCAGTACTGAATTACAACAATATCAGCACCTAATTACAACAATAACAACACCTAATAACAACAAACAGCACCAAATTACAACAATAATAGCACTTAATAACAACAATATCAGCACCTAATAACAACAAAATCCAGCTGCATATATTTTTCAACATCATTTACATTTAGATTCAAAATATGAATATGTGAACATAAATGACACTTGGATACAATTGTGACAAGAATATCCAACCTTCATTTACAACACCAAATGCATCTACAAATTCATAATGTCAACATCACACACCATCTCCAAAAATAATATGGTTTGGATTTCTATCTAAAGCCATATACAACAAAAGAGTATGAGACGCAATGCCCAAAAAGAAACATCCAAGGCACCATCGATGATCAACTTGGATTTGGATTCTTGCAAGTCTTGATGGAGTGTCCTGGCTCATGGCATCTACCACAATGATAAACCTTCTTGTTTTGGAATTGAGATTCCCGTCTTTTTCTTTTGCATCTACCTGATGGTGTTGTAGTAATTGGGGGCTCCAAGAAAGTCTCTGTTAGCATTTGTGTCACCTTGGGCGCATCAACAAGTGGACAATCATGTGTTGCAACTGGCCGTATGCTATGTGCATAAATTTTCAATTGTACTGAAAGTGTAAAGCAATCATCTACAAATGTGTACACGTTACCATTAAGAACCTTAACTGCTGTACATGCATGTGGGCAAGGTAGTCCACTCATTTGTCATGCTAAACAAGAGCATTCTTTTGCAACCAGATTAACTCTCAAATAATTTAAGGCATCACCGCATCTATTTTCAACCAAAAACTGGTTCTCCCCATAAAATTGAGCATGCAAGTTTTCTGCAAAGTTCACATGTTGCAACACTTTTTTTTTTCTATGTTAGGTCCTACACCATTTTTCCAATTCACCAAAGCCATCTTGCTTGTAAGCATCTTTGCAGCCAACTTCTCCCTATGCTCATGTATTAACATTGATATCGTGTGCGTCCTCTCTTTCACCATCCATGCGTTGAATGATCCAGCAATGTTAGTGGTTATGTTATCCCACCTTTTGAAAGGAAACTTGCTCATAGCCCATCGATCAACGTCCCCATGAGTCTCAACCCATTGTGCTAATCGTGGATTGAACAATTTTAATTTTCCCATCGCAACAGTGAATTCTTCAACCATCCTTGCATACGCAATTCTATCGAGGAGGTGCAATGCAATATCCTTGTTGTTCCCAGCGGTACGTGGCATCCCTTTCATGATTTTGAGGAACTCTACACTATAATTTTCCTTAACATGCTTGTAACAAAATGCATGTCTCTCAGTGCCAAATATATCTCTTACAGCCCCAATAATGGAATTATTTTGATCAGACACAATTGTTATCATCATTGATCTTGTGATATGTTTTACATTGTTTAGAAACCAAGCCCAACCATCATAGGTCTCACTGCTAACAATGCCATATGCTAAGGGAAACAATTGGTTGTCTGCATCATACGCACAAGCTGACAACATTGTACCCCTATAAGGGCCACTCAGATGACATCCATCTATATAAAGGATTGGTCGACAAGCATCTACAAAACCATTAATGGAGCAACCATATGCAATATATAGCCGGAAAAATCTATTATCAGCTGAGCCTTCCCATTTTGCCACTGTGTCGGGATCACTCTCTATGAGTCTTCGACACATCCAAGGAATAACCTTGTACGAGTACTCGCTTCGTCCATGTAATAGCGTCACCGCTCTTTCTTTGGCCCTATATGCTTGTTTGTAGTTCAGGCGTACCCCATACTCGTTGTACATGTCACTTCAAATTTCATTCGCTGTCTTGTCAATATTATTTCTCGAACCATCAATTACAAGAGCTGATGTCAACCTACACTTGGGTGGATGAGATACAATCAGGCTATCCTATGCATGGTGTGTGTGCGCTCCCGTATGTTTTGATGGTTAGGAACTCGTATCATGACGTTCTCCCACCGAATATGCACCCATGTACTGGGATAACTTGCAACCTTGCACTTAACAATTATCTTTGTTACCTTGTTCTTCACAAAGTTGTAGGAAAACTTGTGTGCAATGCTGTATTTGTACAATGTTTCACGGAGGGTCACGGCATTCAGAAAAATCTATCCTACCCCCATTATCAAATCTTTCCATTTACAATGATTCATTTGAGGCCTGTTTAATGGCACACTTTGTGAACAACATGAAAATGATGACAACTCTTGAGTTTGATTGTGCATTTGAGGTGGAGACCCAGACCACTCAAGTGCACCTCCAAAAACTTGATCCCTCCTGCGACAAACAACAATTTTTAGTGCAAGTAATGAAAACCAAGTAATGAGAATTTATAAACGAACAATTTACAATTCTTAACACAACAAGACTTACACTTCTTGTTCTTCAATTTGAATATTCATTTGTTGTGGTATATTGTCATTATTTCCATTTTCTTCAATGTACACATGACAATATTCTTCATTATACCTTATTAAATGTTCTACCCCTTCATCATCTACAAGATCAACAAATGTAGATGTATCCAGACTAAGTTTGAACTTCACGAAAATTTCAGTATTTTCAGCCCCAATAAAAGACACTATGATTCTTTGCAACTCCTCATATGTTGTTCCTTCCTTGATGCCTCTTGTTCTTACCGTTCCACCAACATAATCACTTTCTTATCCTCCTCCATGTACAAAGAAACCCCCCTCATGGAAGAAACATAATATGTTCTTCCCTGAAGTACTTGCCATCTTTAATTATGATCTGCAACATAAAGTTATTATTAACAACTTTAACAGTCACATTAACAACTTTAACAGTCACATTAACAACAATCTCATTTCAACGTTTTCACATTTAGTCGTTCCCCCTAACAAACAGACCTCCCTCTATTTCCATGCCCAAAAACAGAGTTCAACCTACAGCATTTTAACATTCAGCTCGTATTAACAACTATATCAGTCATATTAACAACTAAAACAGTATGTATTAACAACTATCCCATTTCAGCGTATTTCAACCAAGTGTGGCTTCATCCCATGCACCCATTCCCACTTAAAAACACATCTTTCCCTTTGTTTTCATGCCAAAAAATAGAGCAACATTTTTTCCACCCAACCCAAAAATGATTAAAGACCAACTAGAATGGTGATAATGATATCTTGAGCAAAATCTTAGTATTTCTTACATATTTCCTATCTGATTATAACATAAATTTGGCCAAGGTCCAACCTTTCAGCCACCCAACCTTCAACTGGAAAAAAGGTTCAGCAACAGCAAATTTAAACCAGCTGAGTTCAAGCTATAATGAAGTGGATGATTGGTAATATAGACGTTCTCTCCCTCGCTGAGTTGAGCAATATATAGGTTCAAAAAAAACCCAGCTGTTCTCTCCTTCGCGTTATTGGTTCAAAAGAGGGATTAAAGCACAAAAAGATGCAATGAACGGAAAACATTTTTCAAGTGTTATTGGAGAAGCTATGACAAATAATGGAGAGCGAGCTACATCGATGCGTGTTCAGGAGTTTAATGTGGCGCGTACCATGTTTGAAGTTGATAATTAGGGCGTTGATGGGATTCCACAAATCTCTTGGCCTCCACACTGTGATTGAAGTAGAGATATACGCTATCATGTTAGGTTTGAAGCTGGGCCATCAGATGGGTTTTCAGAGAATCCTCCTCTACTCGGACTCGTTGGATGCTATCAACATCCTTATGAGGGACTATTATGCTGTTCACCCCTTAGAGAAACTATTGGGGAGACTAGAGATTTGCTTTACAAAGGCGGAGTGTTGAAGTTCACTATACTCCAAGAGGAAACATCTCATGTGCCGATTATATGGCCAAACGGGGCCACGACACACTTCTACGATCCGACGTCACTCTAGTTCCTTTTGTCCCTGGGGGATCTTTGGGATATGTTTTTCGAGACCGGATGGTCTGCTTTTGCTAGTTTGTTTTGCTAGTTTGATGTATTAAGGACTGGACTTTCATGGTCTAGTCCTTCCCTCATCATTCCAAGCTTTATAGCTTGCCCGTAATTTCCAAAAAAAAAAAAAAGATAATTAGGGCGATACATACTCGGTGAACTTGAGCCAGGGGAAATGCCAGTGTGGCAAGTTTCAGGCATTCAAATTCCCATGTAGTCATGTAATTGCTGTATGTTCAAAGGTATCCTATGATGCTAAACAGTACGTGGATTTAGTATTCTCAATCTACAATATTATGCATGTTTACTGTTCATCATTTCAGCCGATCGGTAGTGAACAAGGAATACCGCCCGCTTCCGGACCAAAGATTATCCCCGATGAATTGAAATTGCGTGGTATGGGGCGCCATAAATCTACACGCATTTGCAATGAAATGGATGAGGTGGAGATCCAACCTAGCTCCAGTCGAACTAAATGTAGTATATGTAAACAGTTCGGACATAATAAGCGTTCATGTCCTACGAAGCGCATAGCTAATTAGTTCACATTTGCTTTCCTATTTGCTATCATATTTGTCTTCGAATTAGATGTAGTAATTTCAAGTTTAATATAATGCATTCCTATTTGCTTCTCAATTGATTATCTCAAAAATCCTAACTTAAAGTAATACTGTATAAATAACAATCAACTCTTACCTGTTCACATACAAGAATCCATGCAAATATAACATAATACAGTAATCCATAACATCAAAGTCTCGAACGCACAATACGCTCAGGGTGGAGTATATGTAGGCCAAGATCTCGAACACGCATAACTCTCAGGGTTCCTACGGATGCCATCAGGTCCACGCTGTGCATCAGGATCGTGCCTAATATTGAAATCCTCAGTAGCTGCCCGTATAAAGTCATCGATATGCTCACCTCTGTCATCAAATGTGTGGTATCCTGACTGGTATGGACTATGACTAGATCCTGACATATCACCTAGAATGTACCCTCCTAGCTTAGATCGAAACCCCATGTTACTTGTGCTTGTGCTCCTCGCATTACTACAACCCGTCCATCCGGTAGGAATGAAAGGCAAAAAAACCCTACGTGATCTAATAAGTACCGAAGCCGGAAACCCATGTGCAAGCCGATAAGCACTAAATCTGGTAAAACTGTAATATCCTTCATTTTAAAGGACAATCATTAATTACTAACTTGATTAAACCATTTATTAAAATGTTTTATGCTCATAGTTAAGCTTTGGATTTTACTAAACTCATATTTTTATACTAAATATTTCTTTAGAATTTGCTAAAATATCCAAATATACTTAGAGTATACCAAGTGAGCCCTAATGACGTGGCAATATACAATAATTCAAAATGTATCAAAAAGGTGAAAGCACCACAGGTAGCAAAAGTAACTTAAGCTTCCAAAGCCTTCCCTGATTGACCCACACAAGAACTATCACCTGAAAAATATTTGTAACCATCAATCCAGCTCCTTGTAAATGCTAATATGTGCTTGTGAGGTGCCAAGTTAAACATTTTAAATAATGAGTACTAGATATCAAATTTACAAAATTATCATATCACAATTTTTTTAATAAAATTTCTATATTAAATTTCATATCATGAATCACATATATAATATGCCAAACAACATATTGATACCTTGACAAACCTTATCACCCCCCATCCTTATTTCCGTTGATAGAACCCATGGGCTATAACGTAATAGGTTTAGTCTTTATGATAAGACTGCACCAAGCCCTCCAATAATGAGGTATAGCCCGACCAAAGGCTATAGAACTCATAGCGGACCATGGGTTCCCTTTCCTTCGAATATAGAAAGGTGTCATTGTTCCAAAGGCTGACCCTTAACCCGACCAAAGGAAAAAAGGGTGATACCAAGGGCTCTGAAAATATCAAAGTCATCCACTGTGCATCGAGTGGTGGCATACCATGTGGTATTACATACACAATAACTCACATCATCACTCCATATCCATCACTGCTCCAAATCATCATAATCTTGGCATGTATATATAAGATTCCAAACATGATTTATAAAACTAGTACAACATCTCAATAATAATTAAGATGACGATATTATTTCAATTCAAGAAACCATAACATGTAATATTACTAATCATTTTTAAATAAATCCCACAAGGCAATTTCACTACCAATGTAATTTCACATGATTTATATAATCAAAAATCACTCACAAACATTATACAAGCAAGTACAACATGTGGAAAGTGGGTTATCTCAAATTCTTGATACAAGAACTAAACTTAAGAGAGATCAAGTCCATTCTAAAAATAAATATATAATTATACGTTAATAGAATTAATAAGAATAATCACTAAAATAATAATAATTAATTAATTAATTAAATTGTTATATCAATTTAGTTTTTCTAGAAAAATGACAGTTTATCTATTCCTCAATTTTTAACTTAATACTAACTTTTGTAAGTATAACCCAATTTATTAAATAATCATCAAACCTCCACATAATCAAAATCATATTAACTTTAATTTAAAATCCTAAGTCTCAATTCATAATTTTATATAGTTCAAGATTTAGAAAAACTAAGCGATTAAATCTTTAATAATACTTCTAGTAATCCAACTAAATGCTTAAATTCTCATTTAATCGGTAAAAATATACTATATGACATAAATCCTAAATTCTTTTAAATAGAAAATAAATTTAAATTTCCACAAAGCAACTTGACTAACAAATCTAAATCGATTAAAGTTAATTATTAATCATGCTCCTCATATATACAAGTAATCTATTATCAAAAATTCAAAACTTTATCATAATTATAATCCCAAAATTTTCATTAATCAGTATTATATTATCCCTATTGGAAAGAGAAAAATGTGTAGATAACTTTTGTGAAGAAAGTTTGTTAAAAAGAAATTAATTCAACTACCTAAATGATCTTATAAAATAAATAACGTACCTTAAAAGATCCTCTGGACTCTTCTTTTCTTCCACTTTTCCTTCTCTCGTCACTCTCTTACCGTCTCTCCATCTCTCGTGTCGCTCACTCACGAAACACACACACACACACACACACTACACACACATATACCTATATATAAATGGAGGGAAGGTGGTGGGGATTTTCTTTTTCCCCACGCCAAATCCCTCCCAACACGTGTTGCCACCTTATTGTTTATTTATTTATTTATTTTAATTTTAATTTCATGGGCAAATTGCTATAAAGTACCGAATAATTAGTCTTATTATTTATCTACTTTAATCTTCTCTTCTCTCTCCCTTTTTATTTTATATAACAACAACAATAAATATTTTTATTTTCACTCATTTATTTTTTATAAATCATATTTTAAATAAAAAATTTTATCTTGATAATTATATAACAAATTCATGTATTATGATTAATCCTTTATCACTTATAATTAAATCCAAGTATAAAAATTAGAATGTTACAAAACCCTGTCAGGTGGTAAGAACGAATGCAACAAAACCGGCCGGGAACTTTGTGATGGCCACCGATATGAATAAGGAACTTTTGTCTGCAGAGCAAACGACGTCTCGGCCGCGTGGGTAAGAAGGCATGGAAGGAGGCATCGGTGCATGCATCTCGGAGGAACCGTACCGGCAACTCTAGAGGCAGAGAGAGACACTGGGCATGAGAGCCGTGCACACTTGAGTGTGCCTGATGCACACTCGAGTATTCACTCGAGTGTAGGAATGTCTAAGGACCGGGCCAGACAGGGTTGGAGGTCAACCCGAGGTCTGGCCCGATATGACCTCGGGCTGGTCGGGCTGGTACCAGACTAGACCAGCTGGACTGCCTGGACCAGTTGTCCATTTTTTTTTCCAATTTTTTTTCTAGTTTTTTTGGGCCTTCTTAGGATGCAATATTTTAGCTCTGGTTTTACTTGACTTTCCAAACTAATAAAAAGTGACATAGTGAAAAGTGATTCTTATAAATTAAAAAGCATATTAGGATGTCCAGACTCCAGTGAGCAGCTCAATGTAGTGTTGATTTATAAAATAAAAAAAAAGTCCTCAGGTCAAACCGGACCAATCTACGGGTGCAAGCCCCTGGATCGAAGTGCAGTCCAACCCGAGCAATTTGGTCCATTCCAATCCAATCAAATTGTCTTGGATTGATTTTTTTCTACCTTAGACCGGACCAACCATACCTCGTGTTTTTTGGACAACCCTACTTAGGGGTGGAAATAGGCCAGGGGCCTGTGGCCTGGCTTGTTAAAAGCCTAGTCAGGCCTGGCCTGTCAGGCTAAAAGGCCAGGCCAAGGCCTAATTTAAGGTCTGTTTGTCTTAACAGGCCAGGCCTAGGCCTCTGAATAGGCCTGTAAAGCCTGTCAGGCCGGCTTGTTAAGAGAAGGGTAAAAGTGTAATTGTGTGTACATATATATTTTATGTCTGCCTCAAAATAAGCCCAGTAATTAGAAAAAAAGCCATTCACATTTTCTCCCTCGTCTCCATTTCCCCGTGAGTTGTGCCTGAACGATTCTGAGGAAAAAAAACCCTAATTACCTAAATGATCCAAATCTCGACCTCACTGTGCTCACCGTCGGCCGTCGCACCTCTCAGGATCTTAGGCCTCAGCTCGTCGAGTCGTCCTCGTCAGTGAGCACAAGTACAGCACACAACGAGTTCTCGACGGCGGTGCACTTCTCAAGATCTCACTCTCGGCCTATTCTCGACGGTTGTCGCACCTCTCAGGATCTCACTCTCGGCCTGTTCTCGACAGCAGTCTAGTTAGGGGTGGATTCTTTTTCGAATAATTTCTGACCATACGCCCCTTTAATTATTTGATTTCGACGGAAACTATATAGTTAGATCTTGTCTAGGTTTTGATGCTAATTCACGTGGGTGATTAATTATTTGAACGATGTAACTGGTTCTCCATGATCTAGTGCTTCTCTTCTTTTCTCTTTTGTGGTGCAATTCGGTTCCCATCACCCATGGCGTGATAATAATGTCTTGCTCTAGGAATGCAATTTAAGCATTTCAATACTTCATAGATGGTGTGTGGTATGATGAGTTGATGACTGCTTGAGCCTTGAGGTTCTTTTAAGATATTAAAGGTTTTAGTATGCATCATCTTGTAGGCTCATTTTATTTTTAACAAGAGAACCAGAATGTGATTATCTAAAGATTTGAACCAAATCTTGCTCCAAATAAATCATCTTAGGCTCCGACTTGTATATGCCCTTTATATTTGACCAATATATATGAATTGTTAAACTAAAACTATATAATAATTGTTAAAACTAAAACTAAATTACTTTTTATGTCTCGGTTCGAGTTCATGTCATCTCCATTTCGAGTGAAACAATGTCATCTAATTCAGTTCCTCCTATCGGTATTGAGGTCTCTCAACAAGCACCAACAGATTCAAGTGAACAAGCTACTCAACAAACTAATGATGCTAGTGAGAAAATTGGTAGTGATGATGATATTATTAAGATGAAGAGGCGAAAAACCTCAGCTATTTGGGATGATTTTGATCTTGTTGAATCTAATGATGGGCTCAAAGCTAAATGCAAGTCTTGCAAAAGTCCATTTTCATACTCGGGGAAGGGAGCTAGCACTACCCATCTATGGAGACATATCAAAAATTGTGACTCAAGGAAGCTCCTCCTTGCTGTAAAAAACAAGCAATCCACCATTCCATTTCAACGTTCTAGCACTAATCCATTTTTGGCATTGGGTGCTAGATATTCTAATGAGAAGATGAGGGAGATAATTGCTACTGCAATCATGGTGCATGAGCATCCTTTTACCATTGTTGAGGATGAAGTTTGGATGTGGGGTTTCCAATATGCTAATTCTGAATTTCAGAAATTATGTTATATACGATGGCAATTCTAACTCCTTTATTGCTCTAGAATGGTGGAAAAATAATAGTATGAAGTATAAGATTTTATCTAAGATGGTCACGACATACTAGCTATTCCAATCTCAACTGTGGCATCAGAGTCCACATTCAGTGTTGGAGGTAGAGTTATTGATGAATATCATTCTAGATTGAATGAAAAATCAATTGAAGCACTTATTTGTGGTGGGGATTGGCTTCGTAACAAGTATGGATTAAAAAAAAGAAACAAAAGGTATAAATTTTGCATTGTTAAAACAATATCATTTTTTATACATATTACTTGTTCAATTGTGTTATGCTCTAATTCTATATATTTGATTAATTTTTTTCAAGGTCTTTGAAGCCGAAGAAGAAATTATATTGAAGATTTTATGTCAATGTCCAGTGGCTTTACATTGGCGCAATTGAAGGAAGATGCTCTATATTGGTAAGAAAAGAAGAATCTGTATGTTGGATGTTGTACGTTGGTGGAATGTTGTAAACTTTATTCATGGGATGTTGGATGTTGAATCTGTATGTTGGATGTTGGATATTGTATTTGATTTCATTTTTTATGTTGTTGTAAAATAGGCCTGCTTTGGGCCTGTTTAAGGTAGGCCTATATTCGGCCTGTTTACAGTAGGCCTATTTTAGGCCTGTTTTTCATTAAGGTTTGTGGCCTGTTAGCCTAAGTATAGAATTTTTAAAAATATAGGCCTCTTAAGAGGCCATAGGCTAGGCCAGGCTTGCGTACAGGCCGGGCTCAGGCCAAAATATAAGCCTGTAATAGGCTACAGGCCAGGCTCAGGCCACTTCTTTGCATAACAGGCCTGACCTGTTAAGGGTGAGGCCTGGCCTGGCCTGTTTCCACACCTAACAGAGTGTGCATCAGGCACTCTCAAGTGTGCACCTCTCGTACACACTTGAGTGCGCGTGATGCATACTTGAGTGTGCACTCACACACTCAAGTGTGCACTCTCTGCACTTGTCTTCCTCCTTTCTTTAGTCGCGATTTTCTTCCATTTCCGTCATTTCCAGTCTGACGGATTTGCGGTGCCACCGTCGTCGCTTCTTCTTCCTCCTTCCATAATATTTTTTGGTGTCACTCTCTTCTCTCTCTTCCTCTCCCCAGCGTCACAGTCTTCTCTCTCTTCCTTTCCCTGACGTCACACTCTTCTCTCTCCTCCTCTCCCCGATGTCACGCTCTTCTCTCTCCTCCTCTCCCCGACGTCACACTCTTCTCTTTCCTCCTCTCCCCGACATCACTCTCTTCTCTCTCTTCCTTTCCCAAGCGTCACTTTCTTCTCTCTCTTCCTCTCCCTATCATCTCTCTCCTTGCTCTTTGCCATGTGATTAGGGCAAATTGGACATTAGTCCATTTTCAGAGGTGCTGGAAAATGGCTTCCCACCATTTTTTGTGGGAACCCATTTTCATTTAAATGTGGGGGGAATGGAGCGGGGCAGGAAAATATTTTCTAGGGAAAATTTGAACCAAACGGCTGCCGCCACAGGAAAATTCCAATTTTCCTTTTCCCTCCATTGATTTTCTTTGATCCAAATGGGGCTTAAGTCTTCTTTAGTTGAAAATAACATTTTCTTAAAACTTTTGAAACTGTGTCCGTCTATTCTGAAACCGTGCCCGTGAATTTTATTTGACATGGTTGATGTGACTATACCCATGACATACACATACCTCTCCAAGTGCTCCTAAACTCTAAGTATCCCTGTGACTATACCTATACATGGAGTCCACATTATATGCATATATCTTATGTGTCTTCTTATATGCTCATACCTCTATTAGAGATATGAGCTTTTTTTTTTTAATTTTTTTTAATTTTTTTACTTATTTAGATTTAAATTATATGCTGCTTTGTTACATGTTTTTTACACCCAGTATCTCAAATTAATTAGTTTCTAGTTCTGCATTCAGAAATATTTATGCAGTAATACCGTATCATGGACTAATTAATTTGAGACACTTGGTGCAAAAAATGTCGAAAGCAAAGATATAATTTAAATATAAATAAATACAATATATAGAAAAATAATATATATATATATATATGCTCATACACATAAGAAACACATAAGATATGTGCATATAATGTGGGCTCCTCGTATATAAAGGAGCCTCCTCAATTGCTCCTAAACAGATTTGACATGGTTGAATTTGTTTGCCAACTTCTCTGGATTTTTTTTTTTCAAAATTTGAAAGCTTTTTTTTTTTTTTTTTAAAAAAAAAAAGCAAACAAGATGGAATACAAATAAAGTCAAATCAAATACACCAAAATAAGCCAAATACTAAAACATCCAATCACCGTACTTAAAGATTTAATAATAGAAGTAGAAGCATGGACAAAACCGGCCTCCTCGATATCCAAGGTTAGAAGTGACGTGAAACAAAGTGTTGGTTGTAAAACGCATCCTAACAGGCACACCTCCTTATAAGCATTAGTTGCAATTAGAGCACCTGCACAGATACCCAGACTTGGGGTAACGATCAAAGAAAACTCAACCTCAGAAGGAAGAAAACCTATGATATCCTGAAGAACACTTCTACTCCTCCGTTCAAGCAAAGATGGTGAACTCGACCACACATCGAACAACACCTCTTGAAATCTTCCCCCAAGAACGCAGATCCGAGCCACCAGGTGATAGTTGCAATTAGAAAGCGGCAACCTGGATACCGGACTTGGGGTAACGATCAAAGAAAACTCAACCTCAGAAGGAAGAAAACCCATGATATCCTGAAGAACACTTCTACTCCTCCGTTCAAGCAAAGATGGTGACCTCGACCACACATCGAACAACACCTCTTGAAATCTTCCCCCAAGAACGCAGATCCGAGCCACCAGGTGATAGTTGAATCTAATAACGTTCAAACAACCATCCAATCAAGAGGATTTATACTTAGATCTCACATATCTGTTTATTTCCCAAGAAAACAAGAACACCACCACAAAACCCAACATCACAAAAAAAGAAACAAAACATAGGTAGCTCTCAGAGCTGCAGACCAAATCTAAAGAGTGAGAGGAAAAAACTCGCCACAAGAACGAGAGAAGTCCACAACCACGAGAAATCAGAGGGAGAAGGTCACAGATCAAAGATCTGGGAACCGATCTACCACTCTGACGCAGTTGTGGCATAGAATGATACTCATTGCCGGCTTGTGATGGTGTCACAAGCTACGCCATGAGAAAGAGATGAAGGAGGGTCATAAGGTAGAGAAAAGAGAATTCAAATTTTAAGGTTACTAGATAAAGCATGTATGCTTACCAACGTCTTTGATAAACTTTAACTCTTCCTTGACTTTGCTCGTCTCTTCTGAAACCGTGCCTACCAATTTTAAAATTGAACCCTGAAAATTTGAGGAAATGGCTTGCTTGCTGCCCAATAACAAATCAGGATGGCTCATGAATAGTGATTCGTGGCTTATGAATATATATATATTGATGTTGATGTGTGGATTTTTGGTGTTTGAATATTGGGATTTTTGGTGTGATAATGCATATCCATGATTGTGAGTGTTTCAATGTTCCATAAATAATCTTTTTTTTTTTTTTTTGTCAAAATATAAATAATCTTTTGATTCGTCACAAAGCTGTTAGGCCCCGTTCGGTACGGGGAAAATTTGAGGAGAGAAAGGAACTTAGAGAAAGAAAAGAAAGGGAAGGGAAGATATTGAAAGATGAGGGAACATGACTTGTTTGATAAAAAGAAAATGAAGGGGTAGTAGTTGGTAAAGAATCAAGAAATATCTATTTTAACATCAAAAGTAATTAATTCAAAATAGAAAAGAAAATAATTTTTTTTGCTAAAATATATTTTCCAAAAATATGCTATTGTCAAGTTCGAACTCGTGTAAAAAAAATTTCACGCCAAATTCGGACTTTCCCGTCAAGTTTAGACTTTCACGTCAAGTTCAAATGTTCTCGCCAAGTTTAAATTTAAGGGATAAATTTGTCCAAAAATGTGAACATTACGTGGGAACTTGAGATCCCACCAATTTTGGTGGGATCGATCTTCCCACATATGAGGGAAGATTAATGGGCCCAGAAACTTGGGGCTGTTTGGGAACAAAGAAAATGGACTTATTATCCCATTAGATGGGATAATAAGTCCATTAGGTATTTTGGAGCTGTTTGGGAACATAAAAAAATCAATGGGCTTCAAAGTGCAATGGAGTTTTTTTTTTTAAAGCTGGCCTTGAGGTGCTTCTAATCCCATTAGAAGTCCATTGGAACCCAGCATTTTTTTCCAGACCATTTTGCCCCCAAAAACGCGTGCCTTCTCTCTCTCGGTCTCCCCCATCCTCTCCTCTTCAATGTCCGACCTACCTCCTCCTCGGCCAATTACTTCTCGCAATTGTCCACCAACCTCGGGATTCGATTTTCTTCACACGCAAAGGGCAAAAAGCGCCTCAGTTTGGGTTCCTTGGACGGACGACCTCGTATTCGATTTTAGTCGAATGCTAACCTCGCCATCCCGTGAGTGTGAGGAGGAACCCTTTTACTTCAATTGTCCAACCAACCTCGTTTTCGATTTTCGATCCCATTACTTCTTTGCTCTCATCCTTCGCCTATTCGATTTGTCTCGTTCTCTTCTAATGGTCTCGTTCTCTTCTTCGCTGGTCTCATCGGCCGTTCTGCCATTAATTCTTCGCCTTGTCTCATCGGCCCGTTCTCGCCATTAATTCAAAGCTCGGCAATTAAAGGAGATGGCGATGGAGAGCGAGAAGAATTATCCGACCTACCTCCTATTCATGCTACCTCCCATCTGTTCCAGACATTAATTCGAGCTACCTCCTGTTCCGACCTACCTCGTCTCTTTCATTCATTGTTGAACTACCTCGTATTCTCCTTTAAAGGACCTACCTCGTCTCCTCTTCAATTCAGGTTCTTCTTTGAGCTTCAATTCCACGATCTTTAATCACATCTGTTCTTCGCCGGATCTTTGTTTGTAGATATTGCTAAGCGCTTCAATTCAGGTTCTTCTTTGAGCTTCAATTCATTGTTGAACTACCTTGTATTCTCTATAGGATCGTAGTTAAGTTTATGATGATTGTTTGCGAGATACCACGAGTCGTGTGTGGATCGGGCAAAAGTCAAGCAGCTATGGAAATAGCGAGGCTGCCTTGAGGTGAGTCCATTAGATGTGATTGTGGGTTTTTTTTTAGCGCAATTTCTTTCATTTGCCTTTTTCCGATTAGGTACTTGCGGGTGATTGGATAGTCTGTTTTTTCGATTAGGCACCGAGGCTGGAATTACGAGAGGAAGATTCCCTATTTGGCATCTTTGCTTTTGATTTTTTTCCCCTTTCGGCTTTTGGGTTGGATTCAAATGTTGGTTTTAGGAATTGAGCATGAATTTTCAATTATTAAACTAGTTCATGTCCCGATTGTTATTATTGCTGCAGTTATTTCGATTGTCACGGAAGTCCCTCATATTCTTTTATGACTTCTATCATTAGGAATTTTGTCGTTTGCCCGCACACGACTTGATCTCTTGGACCAACTTACAACAACTAGCTCATCGGTCGGTGGTATGTAAATTTCTTGTCTCTTTTATGAGAATAATATGTATAGGGGAATACAAATCGATTGTTCTCGGTTTTGTAATGTATGTCACTTGATTCCTATCAACCGTTCCTTTTCGAATTGTTGTCATCTTCAATGGAAGGGGCAAAAAATACACACATGCCTTAAGAAGGTACTTATTGAATATTGTTATGCACAGACCAAACTCTAAAATAATAATCCCCGGCTAGTTAATGTAAGACTTATCTTTTCTAAAACATCTTAGGACCGGAAGAGTATATGGTTATTGTGAGGAAACATTCTTGAAGTTGAATGCAAGTACATATGATGTTCAATATCTAGAAAACATGCTACAAACCTTAGCTGCAGAGACATGATACCTAGAAGCTGTATAATGCAATGTAGCACTAATGTTTAATATTGTTCCCCCACCAGAAGAGCTTCTTCCTTGTCCTCCTTTCTTGAGATATTTTAATGCTTCATGGCACATTGTAAATGTGCCAACAGAGTCAATATCCATAACTGCAATAAATTTCCAGCTGATCACTACTTCCTGCGTCTTACTCTATTTAGTATATTTTAAAACTGGCTGCATCATGTTCTAAACCTTCACTTGGGGAGAAACTGCTCAATTGGAACTTACGCATCCACCTCAGCACTTTTTTGCTGGATGCATTCTTTAAGCAATCATAGGTTTTCAATTATGTGAACTACATGTTATGTTTAAAAAAAGTAGCGTTTTATATGAATTTTAAAGCTTGCGAAAATATATTCTATCTTAGGGATTCCGTGGCAGGTTGTAAAAATCCACGATGATAAATTTTCTTGGATGATTATTTTTAAGTGATTTATAGGAAAATAAAATTTCTTGGATGATTATTTTTAAGTGATTTATAAAGAAAATGAGAGGAAGATTAAAGTGAAATATGACTACAATAACTTGCTCATTAACAATTTTATCCATATATTTCATTTTAACAATTTTAACACTATCTAACTTGCTCATTAGTGACATAGAAATATGACCACCGTAGCTTGTGAGAATGGGATGTAGAGTCTACTAAGACTTTTATTGACTTATGCATTGAGCAAATATAAAAAAAACAACGACTTGGTTCATCATTTACAAGGGATGGGTGGAAGCAAATTGTGCCCAAATTTAATGAAACAACGGGAAAAGGATATACCAAGAAACAACTGAAAAATAGGTTAGATAGTTTGAAGGCCCAATGGACGGCTTGGGAGAAGTTATTTTCAAAAGAGACCGGTATAGCTATCGACTATGTAAGGAATATGGTTGTTGCAGACGGTGAGTGGTGGGAGAGGAAAATAAAGGTATCAAACCTCTTTCATGTACTATTATTATTGTTAGCATTATTATAGATAAACAATGACTTGATTTCTCTTGCATGCAGGAGAATAAAGCGTATGGAAAATATAGGTATAAAGGATTGAACTTTGCCAGAGAATTGCGAATAATATTCAGGGATGTTTTAGCATCGGGAGAGGAACAGGACTGTCCATCGGCAACTAGACGGGTATCACTTGGTGATGATGAAGAAGATGTGTACCGACCACAAATGGACCTACAAGAAGGTTCAGGTGATAGTGAGGAAGAGCTTCAAGGCACTAATAATGGAGGTAGTGTGCACGTGCCTAGCGATTTAGAGTGCATGAACTTGACATCCAACACCCAACCTAGTCAACCTAGTGGTTCGGCAAGCATTGGGAAGAGAAGGAGAGGTGAAGGGACAAGTGGAACCAAAAAAGAAAAAAACATTAGTTGATCTTTGTAAGTGTGATAGCCGACGCATCTAAGGATAGCACAGTTGTCCTCAAAAAGTTGAATGAACGTGATGATCGAATGAGTGCCATTGTATTTGAATTACTTACCATTCCGGAGATTGTCGGATGCAGTGATTTTCGAAGGCGATGTTGTAATATGATGATGCACCGAACACCTCAGAACATGCTTTTAGGCCTAAAAGGAGAGAAATGTGCCTTGATGGATTGGTTGCGTGAACATGCCTACGATAGCCCACATTGGCAACCGGCCCCAAGCATTAAAGAGATTATTTACATTAGTACTTTTATATATTGTATGATGCATATTTATTTATTTACATTATTACTTTTATATATTGTATGATGCATATTTATTTATTTACATTAGTACTTTTATATATTGTATGACACTTATTTATTTCCAAATTTAATGACACTTATTATTAGTGATGATTTGGTTAAGTCTTGGCATTCACACGAGGTTTCATTATATTCCCATGGCAAGTTCGAGCGATGAGGATATTTCAGACAGTTCAGAGGAAGAAGAATTGTCTTATGAAGAAAGAAGGTCCCTACAACTTGCTATTATAAACGAACAAATGACAAAATATGCACAAATTGGTAACTTGATGGCTCGTATGTCGCGCGTTCTTTTTGCAAACAACCACGTAGAACTAGTAAGCAGACAGGGGCAATGTGGGTGCATGAGGTTTTGCAAGGCCATGATATAGTATGCCAGGAAAATTTCCGAGTTGAAAAACAAGTATTCATTCGCTTATGTTCTAACTTGAGGGAACTTGGATTACGACCCACTCGGGAAATCGGCGTTGAAGAAATGGTTGCCATATTTTTATATACAGTTGGGCATGGACAAGGAAATCGAATAGTCCAAGAACGATTTCAACATTCGGCGAAACATTGTTAGTAGGAGTTTCCACAAGGTTTTAAAAGCTTCTTACAAGCTTGCAACAAAAAATATCAAACCACTTGATCCGGAGTTTCGTCAAGGTGTCACACAAAAATAGTGGTGATCCACGATATTACCCATTTTTCAAGGATTGCATAGGAGCAATTGATGGAACTCACATCGGGTGTGTGGTAAGCCAATCCAAGCAAGACAAATATATTGGAAGAAAGGGATATCCAACACGAGAATATCATGGTGTCTCGTGATTGGGATATGTGCTTTACTTTTGTGTTGGCGGGTTTGGGAGAGTCGCACATGATGCTCGTGTCTTCCGGACGCGCTCGAGTCTTGACTATGAACTTCCCCATCCACCTCAAGGTATATCTCTAACATCCCTACTTCAATTACATTTAATTTAGTCTTTATTTCACATTTCCTATAATTTAACAATATTGTATGAATGTCAACATTTATCGGGGAAATATTACTTGGTCGACCATTTTGGCTATCCAACACCAGTTGGATATATTGGTCCATATAAACGTGAGCGGTATCACCTTCGAGAATTTAGGCTGATCGGGATTTGAAATCCCAATGAGTACTTCAATTTTATCATTCAAGTTTCGGTTATGCGATAGAAAGGACATTTGGAGTCGGAAGAATAGGTTTAGCATCTTGCAAAATATGCCCCCATATAAATTTCGAACACAAGTCCGCATAGTTTGCGCAACAATGGGGATACATAATTTTATCCAGGAGATATTCCCAAAATGATGTGGAATTTGATCAATTTGAAGAAGGAAATATGGGTGATGAAGATAATGATGATCCACTTGATAATGATGATCCACTTGATGAAGGGTCCTCATCAAATGATCTTCATGATGAAATCGAAATGAACTTGTAGGGACTAGGTTTGATTAAGAACTTTATTGTGTTGTAATTTATTTAATGGAATCTTACCATTTTATTTGGTAAATTTATATTTATTTTTGATTTTTTATCCCAAATTATTACATTTTATACGACACATATGTGTGTGTGTATGAGAATTTGATTCATGCCCTTTTCGGTCATTTTCCATCTCATCTATTTTTTTTTTGAAGCTATGCCAAACAAGTTCCCATTAAAAACAAAAGCCACTCAGCACTTCTTATCAAACACAAATCACATCGAAAAAAGTCCATCAAGAAAAGTCATCGAAACATAAAGCCACTTTTCCCACCGCTTTCCCAAACGGGCCCTTGGATTTCGAAAAGATTTGTCAAAATACGTATCAAATGGGTGAACTTACTAATGTTGCCAATGTTCCATTCCTTTTCCACTGAATCCGTATATCAAACGGGCTTTTGTTTTTAGTCTTGGTTGTGCTTTCCGCGCGTCGTGTGATCAGATTTCATTCATTTTAGTGCATTATGGCTCAGAAACTGACAGAGAAATCTTAATCGACTTGAATTTTTCTTCTCCACATATAATACATCTCCCTGCTTAGCTTGTTTCACCTTCTTCATAGAGCTTACACATTTAATTTCCTTAAAAAACGCTTCTCAATCCCTTGAAGGCCTTTTAACATAACAATATGTTGCTTTATTTTTACCTACAATATATATATATATATATATATATATATATATATAGGGTAAAATCACAATTAATTATCAACTTGAGCAAGATTCATAGTGAAATTACAAATGAGTATCAATCAAAAATTATAAATTTAATTTGAACATAAATAATGTAACTGTTATAAATATAAAGTTTGGAAAAATCTCATATAAAGATGGTTGAATTACCTATATTTTAAGTTGGGTTAATAAATTTTACAAATCCTAAATTAGGTTACATGTTCTAAAGCAGGATTTTAAAGTTTGATAATTTTACCTTAATACCCCTAATTTATTCTCTTTGTACCCTTTCCATCCGCTGTTTCCTATTCAACACTATTTGCAGATGACTTCACATTACACATCACTTCTTTCTCTCAGTCTCTTGGTAGAAAAAGCTTGTCTTTTGGCGGCTTTCGTATGGTTATGGAGATGGTCACCGAAAAATCCAATTGGAATTTCAGTGACGAATCCAATATTTTCTCGTTGTTGATGCAAATTGGGCTAGGGAAAGAATTACTTGAAATTCCCCATGATTAATTAGAATATGGGAAGGAATTTCTGAGAAGGTGTCTGGTGAAAGATCCCAGAAAAAAGATGGACAACGGAGAAGCTCGTGGAGCATCCCTTTATGGCCGACAAAACTATTTCATTAGAGCATCTCAAAGAGGTGTCGACATCTTCAAAAAGTTGCCTCAATTTTTCAGGCTAGTTTTGCAATGCAATAACTTCAGCTCTAAATTCATTGGAATCTAATGACAGGTGCGAGTGGAAATCAAAATTTTGATTGTCGTGCCTATCTAGTACCTGTTCATTGGAGGATAGGCTCCGGGAGTTGGCGACGATTGAGACGCCAAATTGGTCAAAACGTCATATAGTTGGGTTTGTGTTGGATAGGAATAGGATTTTTTTTGTAGCCAGTGGCAGAGGTTGAGGGGTCAAACAGGGAGTGGATTCTTTTATACAATTCTTAAATGTTTATGTAAATACCAAGTACATCAAATGATCATACTAATTTTTTTCTCGCATTGTATGTGTCCCCCTCGGGACAGAAATTTTGACAATATCACTTCTAAGTTATTGTTTTGGTTTTTTTTTTTTGTTTTTTAACCGTTATATTCCCCACCAAGCCACCCTATTTGAAACATTAATTTTTTAGTAGCGGTCTGATTGGGTAAAAGATGATAGTCGGGGTTTGAGTGCATATATCCCCAACGCAGCGATTCTCTATGTCTGAAACAGAGGGATAAACAGATTCAAGAGATGAACTTGGTTCTTGATGAGGCTACATTCCCAGGGGCTGTGGCTGCAGTTTGGGAGAGAAGTAGTAATTAGGGGAGATAATTAAATGAAGGGTAGTAAGTTAAAATTATCAAATTCTAAAATCCTGTTTTAGGACATCTGAACTGATTTAAGTTTTGTTAAATTTAACAACCTAATTTATAATATAGATAATTCAACAGTCTTTTAAAAAGATTTTCTCATAAAGTTTTTTGTTTTTAAATTTTATCATAAGAACTCTTAATTATTAATTAAAGCTTCTCCTTGCCATAAACAAATTTTCTGAAGATGCGTCTTCCCTATAATATTGTGTGATTAATCTATTTTAAGTAAATAATATTATCAATTTTAAAGATAATTTTTAAATAATAAAAAGATAATTTCATTCATTTTTATTTAAACTTGAATTTATATTTGTATTATAAATTTAATTGAAAATATTATTAATAGAATAGCATACGAATTTGGTAAATCATAATTTTTAATACAGAAGTGGTATATTATTACAATGTATTGTGCAAGCCCGGATACCTATGGCACCTTTAGGGTATGTTCGGTTTTTAGGGGGAGAGTGAAGACTAATGTTTTGAACTAATATTAACCCAAAACATTAGTCTCTACTCCATTCCTTCATACCAAATACACCCTTAATTGTCCAATACAATAAAATCTAAAATAAGCATACACTCGGGGCCAATGCATGAATACTCCGAATAAGAAATTTGTATTAAGCAAATCAGCACAAGAAAACACACTTACGATTATGACGATCATTCTGAACTTTGGTCTCTTTTATTTTTTTCAAAAAATATTATTATGATTAATTATAAATATTTTATAAAATGATGAATTACAAACCCATCATAAACTAAAGGTGATCAAATCGAAACAAGTGACTTGGGGTTTTTAACGTTAGAATTTTACCAATATTAAATCACCACACTTTCCCTCTATAAATATTTAGGGCCAGTTTAGTACAGGAACAGGTGGGAAAGGAAGGAAAGAAGGCTAAGTTTCATGTTTTGTACATTTTTTGTGTTCAATCTTCTAGGAAACTCAAGCTCCCAGGCTCACCTTGGGCCCATCAATCTTCATCTATATGTGGGAAGATAAGATCCCACCAAAATTGGTGGCGACCCAAGTCTCCACGTGTGAGCGTGACACTTTTTCGGACGTATTTATCTCTCATAAAATATTTGTTTCTATAATGCACAAAAAAAAAGGATTAAATTCAAATTTATGCGATAAATTGACTTATGCGATAAGTTCAAACTTGACGGAAAAATATTTTAGATAAAATCAAACTTGATAAGAATGTATTTTTTAAAAATTACATTTTTCCTTTTCATTTTGCTCGATGACAAGAAGAAGTACATTTTACAAATACATAAGTTTCGGCCACACGTCCAACTGAACCAAAAGTAAAAAGAGTAAAGATGTAAAAATGCTGTGGATTGCTTTTTGGAGGTGCAAAAATGCACATGAGCTCTTAAAATTGATGCAAACATGCATGTATCGTTAAATACCCCTGCGCTAGCTACCTCCCTTAACTTTCTACGTCGTCGCGAGACGCTTCCTTTGATGGGCCACCTAATTCTGATGAGGTCTTTAAAAATTGATGCAAAAATGCAAGGCCGTTAAATACCCTAATTTATTTTTAAGGTAGGTCCACATCATTTTTTTAAAAAGCCAAACTTTTTGTAATTCCCAACTCACCCTCCCTATTTCTTGTCAGATTCCTCCCCTGCTCGAACCTTTCCTTCTCGTTCTTCAGTTTCATTGCCGCCTCCTGGATCCTCAGTCCTCCCTTCGGATTCACCTCCATTTCCAAAATCTCCAGCACCTTGTGCTTCAGATCCTTACACAGATTCGTCACCTCCACCATTTCCTTCCTGCCTCTTTTGTCACCACTCACCTACCACTCTTAAAATCCCTAGTTTCCCTCCCTCTCAATTTGTCACCACCATTATCGATCTCCAATATCTCTCTCAGTCTCTCTCTCTCACTTCACCAATAAGTGTAGAACCAGAGCCCCACCAAGTCGCCCCCAGTCAGAGCTGAGCAGTTTCACAAGTACCTTAAACCCGGTGCCTTGGCCCAAATCAGAGACTCTCGGATTAGCGCTGAATCGCACAGGCTCAACTCACTCTGCCAGATCTCTCCACGCCGCTCCTCTCCTCCGCCTCCTCCTCACTCAACCACGGATCAACCTTTAGATTATCGTTGGTGATGGTTTTCCTTGCTTCGTTGGGAGGATCTTTGGTCCTCGGTGTCCGCAAGGGAAGAAATTCACGGCGGTTAAGTCCATCTTGTATATTAAAACTAGCCCTTCGAATCCGTCTGCGTATTCACTTGATCTGATTATTGATTCATTTGGTATTGACATTCTTGTTGCTAATTGAAAGTAATTGAATTTCAATTAAGTTTGCTCTATTTCTGGGTTCTTGCTAAAAAAAACTTCCTTTTCCCAGGCTTAACATTCGACAATTATATTATTTGAAGATTAATGGTGGACAGGAAGATTGAAGACGGTGGGGTGGGGTGGGGTGGGGTTAGTTGCAACAGACCATCTGATAAATGCTCCTAGTGCGTAATAAGGATAGAGTTTTGGACAACTATTCTGGGTAGTTTTGTGTTCTCTGCTTTAATTTTATGCGATTTGAAGTTTATAAATTGAAGATCTAGAAATCAATTGAAGAGGTGAGTTTTTCCAGAAAAATGAACAGTGGATGGAGCTCGCGGAGGAGAAGATGCCACTGAGAGTTTAGGGGTATTTTGGTATTTTTATACTATATTTAAAATTTGTTAAGAGAATTTAACCGTGATGAGATTTTGGCTTTGATTTTTCTAAACTCATGTGTATTTTTGCACCTCCGAAAAACATATTTTAGGGGTGCACCTTGAATAAAAGTCCATGTACACTTTCACTCCAAGTAAAAATACTTTTCACTAGGACTGCAGTTGCATTACATTTTTCAAATCCAAAAGCAAAAAATCTACATAATTCAAATCGTCAAGTTAGTATCGGTCAAGTGCAACTGAATCAGTTGACAATGATATGGCAATTAGCCACTGTTCTCTTCTAACTTATCAGAACTGACATGATATGGCAAGTTTATTATAAATATGCAACAGATTTCCATTCTTTTTATTTGCTGCATTACTTGATTATAATCAAGTATCTTCATATGAACATTCATTACCTTCTTTTGCTTGGTTGGTGGTGATATCACTTAGTATCCCCATGATCACTGTGTTCCATATCTAAAGTGTTTTGCTGATCCATATAAGAACATTCTATAGTAACTGAGTTCTCTTGGGAACCTTCAATTCCAAATCTTCTGAGATATTCACGTGCTGCTTCCTTACCTTCTTTAGTTAGAATGTACTTGAAAAAGGAATAAAAGCAAAAATAATCCATATGGATATGAAGTATTTCAACTTATAAGGAAATTCAGTACTAGAACCTAACATTAGAAACCTGGAGATCATATCAAATAACAGCTCAATACCACAATAACTGTATCTATGGTAAAAGTGGTATGATAGAATTTAAACTTGTTTAGTCAAAACCACTTGACATGCTGGATTCTAAATAATACTCTAGTGCAATCTAAGACCGGAGGTAGTAATAAACAAAAAAAAAAAGATGATTGATTTGAGAATAATTATCAATTCAGTTCATACAAGGAGTATCCACTTCAGCAATACATTTAACAATAAAAATCATAGAAAACCTATTTTATGAACAAAGCTAAATAGAACGCACATAGTTTGAAAAAAACACGTGCCAAAGGGAAACCATACTTTGCTGGACGGCTGGATTTTACAGCCGAACTCTTTGTGATCATTGTCTTCATGCAGCTCCATCCACTATAGCAATTCCTCAGCGTGCTTCCAGACTGCCCATGCTTTCCTCTTCTTATACCTCCAAAGGCTTCCTTTGCTTGTGGATGCTTCCATCTATCAGGGTGAACCATCAATTACAACTGCAAAGAATTAGCATAAATATTTGATCCTTGCGGTACTGCTTTTTGACAGATGGAGGACAGATGACCTTGCGGTACTGCTTTTTGACATCATCAAGTCATGAATTAAATGGAAGGTTTAGATACCACTCAAAGAAATCGAGAATGAAGTTACCATTATTACATAGTCTACCCATTTAAATGTATATAACAAAGGAGATTACTTTTGATCACTAGCTAACATCATAGGATGATGAAATTTAATCCACCAATTAAAATTGGAACTATATGGAAGTCATAACATTGAGTGTTAGATTGAGGCCCTGATGTGTATGGGTAAGTTTTCTTCCCCTTGGGATTCAAAATCATCAATATCCCAAAAGGACAATCTGTAAAAGAAAACATTGTGCCGTCAACAATGAGAAAATATGCTTTCTCCAATACAAGAAGCACCAAATTGTTTTACCTCAAATGGCCAAACCAAATACCTAATAACTACATTCTTGGCTGATCTTGCAAAGATTTTCACGGCAAGATTCCTATGAGACAGACCAAAGCTAAATTTGAGTTCTGATTGAACCTAAACCGTCCATTTTTTTTTTTTTTTAATCTAGGAGATGAAATTCTAAAAAGAAAAGGGGGAAAAAGATGCTGAGAGTATCCTCTTTCCAAGATTTAATATTTTATAAAACTATTATTTTAAACATAAATAAGTAAACTTAAATATTTAAGACATTATCTACACAATTAATGGCCTTTTTGACCATTTTGCCCCTAATTAAATAACTAATTACCGAAATACCCCTGTTTGAAAACTATACATCAATCTGCCCCTGTTTAGTCGATTACATGGATATTTGATGTAATCGACTAAAAAACCCATGTAATTGATTACATCAAAAAAAAAAAAAGTTAAAACTTGGAAGGTCATAACTTCTAGTTCGGGAGTCCAAATCTAGTGATTCTTTTTTTTTTGATTCCACATAAATTTTGAGATCTATGCCTTGAGATAAAAATTAACTTCCATATTTAATGAAGAGAAAGGAGGAAGAACACATATTAGCTTTTCAGCCAGCTGTTGTAACGTGAGAGACTGAGGGTTGCGCCTCGGGATAGAACAGCCTTGGTTGCCGTTAGAATCCGTTTCAATGCTACTCTCTGTTCTGTGTATTGTCTTCCTCTACTTCTTGAATTGCTTCGCTGCTGCGTTCTGTATTTTTCTTTGATGCCGTCCAGTTCACGTCCCCTTACATCTCTGATCTTTTTTTAATATATATAACTTAGGTTTGGGCCGTGCAATCTCTGATTCTTGCTTTTCTCTCAATGATTAATGCTTGGCTTGTGTCCCACGTCTTAGATTTTAATATATATATATATATATATATATTAAAGAATCACTTGATTATATTTAATGAATTGTTAGTATCTCCTGTACAATAAAGAATCACTTATTCTTCCTCCTTTCTCTTCATTAAATCTGGAAGTTAATTTTTATGTCAGTGCATAGATCTCAAAAAGTTATGTGAAATCAAAAAAAGAATCACTTGATTCGGACTCCCAGCGAAGTTATGGCTTTTCAAAGTTTTAACCTATTTTTTTTTTTTTATGATGTAATCAATTACATGAGTTCGAGAGGCATATTGGTGTATAGTTTTCAAACGAGGCGTTTTAGTAATTAGTTATTTAATTAGGGGCAAAATGGTCAAAAAGCCCAATTAATAACTACATATCTGTAGCATTGTTCTAGTAAATAATTTCAGTAGGGGTGAGCAAGTAATCCGCGACCCGCCCAACCGCCCGCGCCCCGTGAAAATTTTCCCAGATTAAACCCACCCAAATTAGATCCGTAACGGGCTGCCCGTACCGTTTATATTATACTGGCGGGTCACGGGTTGAGGCACGGGGCACCCATGCCCGCCCGTTGCCAGTTTACATTTTTTTTTCCGCCCTTAAACTTCAGAGACTCCGAGTCACGGGTGGAGTCTGGGTCTGTAGAGAATGCAGAGTAGAAGGGCAGAGCAGACTTCAGACTTCAGGGTTAGGTGCTGTAAGCCTGTAACTGTAACACACAAACTCAATTTCAAACCCTCACAGCTTGCTCGACTGGTTAGGTCCTTGTCGTCGCCGCTTGAAGCTATCAGCTGCCAACGCCTCAGTATCTTGCCGTCTCTCGCGGTCTCTTCCTAGGTTCATCTTGCGAGTCTCGGATTTTCAACTTTCGAGTTCGGAGCGTGGATTCTGATTTTCTTTCTTTCTAGGATTTTTGTAATTGCTGGATTTCATTTTTGTTTTTCAACCTTTGTCTTGTATTCGTGTTCTGGATTCTGCCTTCCGACTTCCTCTTGCGTCTCAATTAGTTTTTGGGCTATTGTTCAAGATTTTGACCATTTGAGATTCATCTATCTCAAGGATGGACATACCGGTCAGGCTTGAATCCTCAATACTCTGGTTTAACAGGTTTGAATCACTGAGCTCGCAAATCAAACTGAATTAATTGCTCGAAGAAAATTCAAAATTGACCATTTTTTTGTACCAGAGTTGTTGAGCTGTTTTAAACTATCTGAAGTACTTAGGAAATGGTTTCTCAGATGCCCTTAAGACTTAGTTTTTGTTGGAGTTTGATTCTTCCTGGTGGTTGATTTTGCTTTAATGGTAAACTATATAATTTGGTGCTCCCCATTGACCTCACTACCTTTACTTGGACGCGTACTGTAGCAAAATAACTTCTCAAGTATCACTCCCACACTCTCTTGCATTGATTATTGGCGGTTCAGCTAGAAAATGAGAAGCTTGAACGAATTGTTAAAGGAGAAGCAAAAAAACCTTTTGGGGGGGGGGGGGGGAAGAGGCCAGATTCCTTAAATGGGTTCCTGGACCGTTTAGGCGTACCCGTTTAACCTGTACCCGTTTTATATGGGTTTGACCACGGGTATGGGGTTCCCCGTACCCATGTAAAATAAACAGGAAGGTCACGGGTTACCCGCAGGCGCCCACACCCGTTGCCGTTGCTCACTCCTAAATTTCAGCTCACTTGTTCATCTTATCCTAAAATGACGAACTGGCAGAATGAATACACCATTTAGATGGATTACCCGTGTGATGCACAAGCTATTTCATTTAAAAAGTAGTGTAAAAATGAGTTGTGAATTGGGAAAAAAAAATTAGTCAGTAATTACAAATGGTCTGATATATGATAAAAAAGAATGTGGCATAAGTTAATAAAAGCAGGTTAGGGCTTGTTTGAGAAGGTGGTGGGGCCTTAAAATGCACGATCAAACCAAAAAGCGCATAGTGGGATTTGAGTACTGTTTGGGAAGGCCATAGTGATATCTTGCTTCTAACATAAAAGCCATGGCAATGCTGAAGCTGAAATTTGTTACTTTTTACAATGGGTGCATCATGGTGAGATTGGAACATGGTCATGGGTCCCACATCATACCTCCTCCACTCTCCTCTCACCCCACCGCGTCCCCACCCCGTTGTCTCTCTCTCTCTCTCTCTAGAATTCCAATAAAATATCATTTAAATTTATTAAACCCTACAAAATATGTTAACACTTGTAAATGATAGAAAGATGACATAGTATGAATATGAAATTTTGAAGCTTGCGATATTTTAGCAAAATGCCCCTAATATTTTAATTTTTTTAAAAAAAAAGGGAAAAAGAAAAAAGGCACCCTCGACAACACCAACGACACCTTTACCGCTAGAGCTCCAGTGTTGATGGTCGCTTTTTCGGGAGAGGGGATTTTTTTCCCCCTAAAAAAATGTGTAGCCAAGTGGTGAAGTTGAGATTTGAACCCAACCTTGAACCCAACCCAACCCAACTTGGTTGGTTCTAAAAGCCTTAACTATTCAGCCACCAAGTTGCCATTTGATATATGTATGTATGTATATATGTATATATGTATGTATGTATAATATATATAAAGGTGTAATTGTATTTTACTAAAAATGTTATAGTATTGACTTGAGACGTAAATATATTAACTAAATGAATAATAATATTAACTAAAAGCATGAAGTATTGACTAAAGGTATAATGATATTGATTCAAGTTGTAATGGTATAAACTAAATGAATAATGATATTAACTAAAGATGTAGTGGTATTGATAAGAGGCGTAAAGATATTAACTAAATGATTCATGATATTAACTAAAGGCGTACACATATTGACCAAGGACGTAATGGTATTAGCTAAATGAGTAATGATATTAACTAAAGGTGCACACATATTGACCAAAGGCGTAATGATATTGATTAAATGAGTAATGATATTAACTAAAAGTATAAATATTGACGAAAGATGTAATGGTGATGACTAAATAGGTAATGATATTGACTAGATAAGTAATGACATTGACTAAAGGTGTAAATGTTCCTTTTAGTCAATAATACCATTACTCCTCTAGTCATTTATATTACACATTTAGTAAATACTATCACGGCCTTTAGTTAATATTATTACTCTTTTAGTTTATGTCGTTACACCTTTAGTCAATACTATAACTCATTTAGTCAATACTCAATACCATTAAGTCTTTAGTCATTCCCATTACTTTTTTAGTTTAATCGCGGGTCCCACATTCGAAAACTGGGGCAAAATGTGAATAAATTGATTTGGTCAGACATGTGGGCCCAAAATGGCGCCACATGTGTCCATATGGATAGACAAAAAAGTGGGAAAATTTTGGTAATTATTAAAAAGTTCTGGGCCATAATTGCAATTTTCAAAAGTTTCAAGCCAAAACAGGTAATTTGCCCCAAAAGCAGAGAAAAATCTAGATATTTTGTGGAGTGATGCGCCACATGGTAGAACCCGATGACTCCCTGGACTTTTCTAGAATTACTTGGAGATTAAGTCAAAATTATAGATCCAAATTACTCCCTACTAGCCAGAAATTTACACCGGTTAATTCTAAAATCTACTAGGTCAATTCCACCTTTATTAAAAGGTGTTTTACCTCTTCTTTTTCACCTTGTGGGGCGAAAATTCTAGAGAACCAAAGAGGACCAGTCAGGCACCATTGTTAGGGTTTCAAGCTCAAGATCCCAAGTTCCTTCATCAACTCTCCACTTCTAGGTAACACTGACAACTTCATTTCTTGAGTTCTTGTGAAAGAAATTTCGAGCAAATGGTAGGAGCTTAATGTTAGGGTTGGATTTTTTCATTTTTAAGGTCACCAATGGCTCTGGAATGTAGTTTTTTGTAGGGTATCATCATGGTTAAAGTTTTCGAAGTCGAAAACACTGAAAACCCCATGAGAGGGCTTGCTGCCGGTTTCAGTAAATCTGGGCAGTGAACCTTCCAAGGCGTTTTTGAAGGGATAAACAAACTTGCTTTAAGCTGAAATTTTATATGGAGAAACTAGACATCTGGGGCATGACTTACATATATAATATGATAGATTTGGATAAGATTTACTGGGTGAAATAAATGGTTGAAAAAGGGGCTAGGACCAGTAACGCGAATCTGGACCAGAGGAGAGAAAGCAAGCAACACGCCAAAATATTTGTACTTTCAGGGTCTAAGTATATTTTTCCTGCAAAATAGACTTTTCAACGATTCGAATGGCACTAGTTTCATACAAATATGATTTTTTTGGAATTTATGAAAAATCCCTGAATTTGGGACAGGAACATTGAACTTCTGGAAATTTCATGTAGGGCTCGGTTTTAGCAAAAAAGAATGTAAGGGCATTTCTGTAAATACTGAAAATGGTGTATTGTAATTTTTTAGGTCAGGGGTACTTTTAGAAAGGCCACTGAGCATAAAGGTAGTAAAATCAGTATTCACCACACCAGGTAGTAACCTTTTTACTCCAGCACTTTTATGTGTTTGATGTATGTATTTGCTCACCATATGTGTGTTTTTGTATTGTTAGCCAAATATGCATACAGAACATGTTTGTGATTGTGTCTCTAGCGCTGATGGTGCCTGCTGGGGTCTGCCTACATGGCGACTCTACGAAGACAGGCTTGTGATTCCAGTAATTCGGGGGCCTGTTTTAGTAAGGCAGCTTGACGGTGCGAAGACGTGTTGTGGTATTTGTGTCTGTTTGCATATTGTGGCATATTTAGCACATTATTTGTTACACACACTCACATGGTTGCATGCATACACATTTCACATATAGTGCATGAGTATTGACGGTTACTCTAGGGGCCATTATTGGACCTCAGAAGCTTGTGGTGACGCAGGCGACCGTGCCTGATTTAAAAAGGTCTTTTTGCAGAGGTAGGGATGACTGGGCAGATGAAGGATAGGGGATGCGCTATCGTATTTTGTACTTTATATTTTGGATGACTGTACTTATTAGCTAAACACTTATTGCCGGATGACTGTAACCTAACCCTCCGGGGACTTTACTTTTTGTTGACTTTTACTTTTTACCAGTACGTAGTTTGTCAAAACCGGTCCTGTGCTCTGCTATGTGTAATCTGAATTATCATTAAATGGACTAATAATAAGGAAAAGGTAATATTTAAAAAGGAATCCCTCTAACCCGTCACCCAAAAGGGTGAGGCCAGTAGAGGTGTGACAATTTTGGTATCAGAGCACGGTTTGGACAAGTACTGGTAAAAGTTTTCGGTTACAGTACTAATGTAACGGTGTGATGTAGTAGGCGGAGATGGACCCTAACCCTCGATACGGGAAGACGTACCAGCGTAGGAGGAGGAGACAGATGTCGGTACTAGGGAGAGCAAGGCATCGGGCGGATCTACCTGTACCAGCACTTGCACCGGAGCCGGACTTTCCACCTTTACCCCTGATAGCGCCCGTTCCCGAGATCCCACTTATCCCTTCGGTTGTACCTAGCCGGTATTACCTCCCCATCCGGAACAGATACCACCTATTGTGCCTTTGTTCCCTCTGGAACCCGGCCTCGACACAAAAGTTTTACCTAACAAATTACCTTAAAATCATTTCAAATGATCATTGATTTGTTTTTGAAAATAAATCCTGATTAATTCATGTGTCTTTATTGCAGAATCAAGGAACAAATGACGTATGTTGAGGAATATTGATTTGCAAAATCAAGGAGGAGCGTTTCATCAATGTGCATTTTAGCTTAATTGTGTACTTCCTCAATGTCATTGTTGAAATTTTAGTATTTGAGTGCTTAGAGCGTTCTTACTACCTAGCCATTCAAGAGCACTATATATTGCTAAAATACTTTTTAGGGTTGAGGTGCGATTTGGCCAATAAACTATTGGTTCAGGAGCGTCCAATACAATTAACTATCAAGTGAACCAAAAATACCAACAAACTTTTAAAAAGGAGTGCCCAACATTTGTTAGCAAAAACTTAATGTACGTTATCTAAGGTGCAGATTGGCCAATGAACTTTTACTCTAGGAGCGCCCAGCACAAAATTCTAAATTTTACTAAATTAAATAATTTTTTTCACAATTGTCATTATTTAAAACTACTTGTATAGATATCTATAGACAAAAATTTCTTATTCTTTAATTTTGTCAAAATTATAATTTGTTAAAATAAACAAAAGTTTTAATCAAAAAATAATTATATGATTTAAATAAAACTCATGGTGTTTTATAGTTTATTATATATGTTAAACAAAAAAAATTATATGATTTTTTTTCATTTTATAAGAAATTTATGTGAATTAAAAAAATTCATTTAATGTTAATAAAATCTAAAAAAATCTAATATATCTTGAAAGAAATGAAAATGAGTTTAATTCTTATTTTTATAAAAAAAGCTTAATGGATATCAACGTTGATACTTAATAATATAAAATCTAATAACTTGATGATATATTTGTTAATTAAATGATCTATTGCTTACATGGATATGAGACTTTCATAGGTCAAATTGCTCCTTAACCCATTATAATTGCTCCTTAACCTATTATTAAATTGTCATTCCTCAAGCCTCTTAAGTTATCTTTTTTTTTTTTTTTTTTTTTTAACAAGTCCCATATTCATATAATCAATAGATCATTTAATTAACAAATATATCATCAAGTTGCTGGATTTATATTATTAAGTATCAACATTGATATCCATTAAACTCTTTTTATAAAAATAAAAATTAAACTCATTTTATTTCTTTCAAGATATAATAATTTTTTAAATTTTATTAACATTAAATGAATTTTTTAACTCATATAAATTTCTTCTAAAATAAAAATAAATCATATAATTTTTTTAAAACATATATAATATACTATGAAACACCTTGAGTTTTATTTAAATCATATAATTATTTTTTGATTAAAACTTTTGTTTATTTTAACAAATTATAATTTTGACAAAATTAAAGAATAAGTAATTTTTGTCTATAGATATTTATACAAGTAGTTTTAAATAATGACAATTGAGAAAAAAATTATTTAATTTAGTAAAATTTAGAATTTTGTGCTGGGCGCTCCTAGAGTAAAAGTTCATTGGCCAATCTGCACCTTAGATAACAACATTAACTTTTTGCTAACGGCGTTGTGCTGGGCACTCCTTTTTAAAAGTTTGTTGGTATTTTTGGTCCACTTAATAGTTAATTGTATTGGACGCTCCTCAACCAATAGTTTATTGGCCAAATCGCACCTCAACCCTACTTTTTACATATATGTTGTATTAGTTTGGGGTGAACTGTGTAAAATTCTAGGTACTAATTATGAGTAGGTTGTGTAAAAGTTTTAGACTTGTAACTTGTTAGAGTTGTAGAGATGCTTATTGAAAGTGGAGCTGAATACCCAAGGGGGGGTGAATTGGGTATTCTACAAATTTTCGAAAAATAACTCTGTTTTCAAGTAATAAAAACAAGGATGAACAGAGTAGAGAGAAGAGTAGCTGAACACAGAGATTTATACTGGTTCGGTCCTAACAACTTGACCTAAATCTAGTCCCCAGACTCTCTGGGATTTTCCACTATCACAAAGATTACACACTCTGTATTTAAGAGAAGTTCTCTCACTAGAACTCACTCCTCCTTACAAGTTGTAATCAATGAACTCCCAAATCACCAAGTCCCCTTGACTTGTGATTCTTTACAACAAATGAATTCAGATAGAACCTCTCTTTAAGAGTGAATGATGATAAACACCGAAGCTTATAATGTCAAAAGACGTAATACAAGTGAAAACTCGAAAGGTAGTTGAGAAACTTGAATGCTTGTGCGTTTTCGGTTGTTGTAGTTGTTGGGAAGACTTGAATGCAGTCCTATTTATACTCGAGAGATCATTAAATGACCATTGCTATCCCAACAGATCCGTTGGAGAAATTCTGCCAAGGTTAGGAAGTGGATTTTGGCTTCTTCTCTCTCTAATCTCAGCTTAATCCAGCTGGCCAAGTAGTCTGTGTTGACCTTCTGCAAATTAATCCATTGAAAATGCAGTTGCTTGTTGTAGAAAACATTCTTTAATGCTTTGCAACCGTATGCAGATGGATTAGCCAAAGTAATGCAACTCTCTGAACAGTGCATTTAATGTTTTGAACCACTTTTTGCTTTTTGCTTTATCACTCCAAAATCATTCTCTAAATCACCTGAAACTCACTAATAAAGTCATTAAACATAGCTAGGTATAGTTGAGAATATTCCTGAAAAGTATTAAGATCAAACAAGAATACTTTGTAAAATCGTAGAAATCGAATTTCAAAGTCATCGTTGGAAACTCGAGTTTGTTCATCAAAACTCGAGTTTGCAATTGTGCACTTAAGTCTAAACTCAAGTTTCAAAATCTAAACTCGAGTTTTCATCTTCCAGAGAGCAAAGTCGTGTTTTGAGCTTTTGGACCAAAGTTTAAGTGCATCTCAAAACTCGAGTTTCCAAAACCAAACTCGAGTTTTGGACTGTTAATGAAAATAATATGTTGTAGTCCAAAACTCCAAAACTTGAGTTTCAAAACAAAACTTGAGTTTTCAAACATTTAGAAAAGTGAGTTGCTTTCTCGGTTGAACAAAACTCGAGTTTTGAAATCAAAACTCGAGTTTTCATATTATCATGAAAACTTTGAAAACTTGTAATGCTCTCTGGTTGGCCAAAACTCGAGTTTTGAATTCAAAACTCGAGTTTTTACTTTACTCAAAGTGAAAAAAGAATAAATCAAATTCCCGGTGTTAAGGGCGAGGCGAGTTTGAAAATTTAAGTCTTTGTTCCGTCAAAACTCGAGTTTTACAAGCTAAACTCAAGTTTTGACTTGAGTGAAGAACTAGGTACTCTCTGTAGGTCACAAAACTCGAGTTTTCTTCTCAAAACTCAAGTTTTGCTCAGATCATTGAAATCGAGCATTTCTCTGCCAAGATCAAAACTCGAGTTTTAAAATCAAAACTCGAGTTTTGTCTTGACAGTAAGTTTTTCAACTTACTAAGACAAAACTCCTAGCTTGTTTACAATTGTCACTCATCATCAAAACACATAGAGAACTAACACTTATTTTAGAACTAATAGGGATTGCAATTGAATTTTTAAGAGGATTGGATGTAGGTTAGAGGACTGAACCAGGATAATTCTTGTGATGTCTCGATTTTATTCTTCTATTTATCACCGATTTATCAACTTTCTTTGTTTTGTTGCATGTTTCATCTCACGCTTCAAACAGTCTTAGCGTAATTTGAATTTATTATAATCAAATCATTACATGAAACTTCAGTTAAACACAAATATGACTTATAAAAAACCTATGTTATTCCAACAAATTTTTTTGAGGCTTGTAGAGTAACTAAAAGTTCATTTTAAAAACAAAGTCCATCAAGATTTAGAGAAATTATTTCATCTATTCGCTTCTTTTTGAAAAGCTCATGTCCACGTTAAAGGGATTTTTTTTCTCGGATCTTGAGTTTGAAACTTAATTGGTTAGATTAAAGATGTATTGGATAACTAACGTACATTGAGAGTAAGTGATAAAGGATTTATTTTCCCTTAACCATGTCCTCAATTCGAGGCATGAGAATGGAGAAAATAGTATTAGGAGTGCTTCCTCGATGACTGTGGGCCTAACTCGGATAGAAACTAGATTAGTCGGAATTAAAGGTTTCGGTGAACTGGATGGGCAACAAAAAATAAATATGTATTGGATAAGCCTCTAGAGACCTTGTTTTCAAGTTTCATACTGTATAATTTCATATCAAGAAGATGGGCCTAGGCCCAAAGTTTGAATGGAGACAGAAGCCCAATTAATATAGGCTCAATAAATATTGGGAAAATCCATATGGGGTCCTGTTTTGAGAAAAAATCCCAAAAAATGCCCTAAGATTCTGAAAGGAATTTAGGACCTAAGTGCAAGAAATATGGCTCTCCAGTCCGCACGAAGGGAAAATCAGCCCGCCTTGTATGTCCTTACGAGCAATACGAGGATTGGTGGCTCTGGCGTCCTCTTTCTCATACGTTTCTACTTCCCTTTCCCACTTTCTATGGTTTAGACATTGTCTTTTAGTTTTTTAGTTTTTTTGTACTTTCAACTCATATTAGCAAGCAACTAACTACTCTAATTTGAGGGTTTATTGTTTCCTCTTCTAATACAAGTGCTTCCTCTATGATTCAAATTCAATACCAATTTTGTGTTAATCAACTCTTTTAGTTTTTGTTCTTGTATTAATGTTGCATTTTAACTTTAAGATTTTATAAAATTTGTCATTTTAATTAAAAAAAAGAAAAGAAAATCAAACATTATGGCATAATGCAAGTAACTAAAGATGTAATTGACCGACTTTTGTACTTGAAGCCATCAGCACGAATATATTTCGTGCTTGTTCCCCCAAATAAGAATAAGAATATATATTCCACTTTCATCTATGCAATTTTTCGGTGTTTGAAAATTAACATCCAATGAGGTTGGATGACATATCGAATATCAGCCTAACCCGGTGATTGGTGCTTTCTAACCTGTTTGGAGTTTGTCTGTATTTAACTAATTAAAAATGAATTTAAGATACACAGCTTTTAGAAAATCTTATCAAATTGGTTTAAGCTATTTTGATGAAAGACAAACTTAATTTATATATAATTTTTACTAAATTCTAATTTTAATATGTTATTAAGAGCTATTTTACGACACGTTATAACACGCCTCAAATCAACTAATTGAAAAATTATAATAAAGTATATGTTTGATCCTTTAAGTTTGCATGAAAAATTAATTTAATTAGTCTTTTAAATTTATAAAGTGTATGTTTAGTTTTTGTGTGTGTGTGTGTTGAGACTATTAGCTCTCACTAGCGTAAAATGTTGATTCAGCATTAACTCAACAATTAAATATTGACAAAAGATGCTTAAATTTTATTTTTTAGTATAATAATTTTTTATATTTTAAAATTAAAATAATAAACTAAAGCCAAAAACTGAAAATGCCCCCTCCTCTCCCAATATTTTCATTCTTCTTTCAGTCATCAATCCCGAATATTGCCAACCTCAAAACCTCAAAACAATTTGGCAGTGATTGTTGGATTTTAGGATCTAAATCCCATAGGTTATGAATAAGAAGTCCCACTGTTCGCCATCGCCTAAGGCGGGTCACATCGCCGTGTCGGGTTCACCAACGGTGTCCATCTCGATCAATTTTGTCATCTATAAATAGGATGTGCTAGTAACATAAAATCCTAGAGGAGATATAGAGATAGAAAACTAGATCTAAAATTAATCTCAAATATTCCTCTCTCGCATATTACATTCTCAGTAAACATAGTTTGTGTGATTCTCAAAGGCACTGCGTTGGATTCACTTGACTTCGATTGAGAGAGCCATCTTTCTCAAGACGAATAATTCGCTTCTATTCGGGAGACAATCGCTCATCATCCTTGGGCATCCATATAGAAAGAGCAAAATTGTCTTAAGGACACAACGAAAGTTGGGCCTCGGATTTCTTCATAGTTCATTACCATATTCTATAGCCTTGTTAGTTTTTATTGGTTTTCTTTTTAGTACAAGACTATCGTATGTTTACGTGATTATGCATATTAATTATACATTCTTATCTTAGTGATATTTCTATCTTGAAAGTATTTTCACCAACAATCTTATGACAATCTATATCCTCTTTCTCTATAATTATGGATGAAAAATATGTCTGATACATAAAGAAAACCAGAGGCATACAAAAACTCCAGATTTATATGTACCCTTAATAAGCATAATCTGTATGTAAGGGAATCGAATTTCATATTAAAGAAAATATTATAGCAAAGCAAACACAATTTGAAATTCGCTTGTATCCCTAAACCTTCAGTTTTCATAGAACCCAATCTCAAAGGTTTCAACCCACGTCATTTTTTTTTTCATCTGTACCTATCTGTCGTTTCTAATGGTTGTAAACTTTTATATGCTATATCTTCATTCACATATATAGATCATACAAACAAATAAAACATAAGAACTAGAGATATTTTCAATAACGTATATGGACATATACCGTAAACAAATTGAAATCTCAAATATATATATCACATATCGTAAAAATGATTGACAGATATATACCCACAAAAAACATAATTTTAAAAATTCTAAATTTTCAAAATCATGAAATATGAACAAAGATTCAACAAAATCTTTGAATCGTGTTTAGTATTTTAATGAATTCATGATCTTGAAAATTTTAGAGTTTCTAAAATTATGATTTCTATGGATTTTAAATGCGCAGTTTGAAAAGTTCGATATTGTGATATCTCGTTTGTGTGTCCGCAAATGTCTATAGTGTGCGTACATATATTATGAATAAATGTCGTTATAATATATATATATATATATATACATCTTTTTTTTCTTTTGATAACTAGATGCCGCTTATTAATTCTTGGGATTGCTTAAATGTTCCTTAATTTAAGTATAGTGAATTACAAGGTAGATGAAATTTGGTATAGATCTTTGTTTGTATATGTCTCTCGCAATATGATAAATATATACCTTGTGGTTAAACTTTTTCCCCACGCTTTTATCTTATGATTTATGTGGGTGTGTTAGTGTGTATATGTCAATGGATGCAATTTAATATTCAAATAATTCAATTTTTGACGTTCCTTCCTTGTTGCCGAGTTCCCATTAGGTGCTAATCCCTTATGTGCTTCTTAGGTGCTATTTCCTCTAATTAGAGGGATTAGGAATTTTATTTTATTTTTAAAATTTTTTTTATATATTCTATTTATTTAGATTAGATTATATGCTGCATCTTGAAATTTTTTTTGTACCCAATATCTCAAATTAATTAATTTTCAGTCCCGCATTCCTAAATATTTTCCGTAACCCCAATATCTTGGAAATTAATTAATTTGAGATATTGGGTGTAAAAAAAATTTCAAAATGCAAGCATATAATCTAATCTAAATAAATGGAATATATGAAAACAATTTAAAAAAATAAAATAAAATTCCTAATCCCTCTAATTAGAGAGAATAGCACCTAAGAAGCACATAAGGGAATAGCAATGTTGTGAACCCCTTGTTGCTTGAGAATATCTATGAGGAAAGTGAAGTAATAGATAAAGCCAACTTACAATCATGATTATCGTCTATATGTGCATGTATGGTTTTCTAAAGATGGGTAAAATTTGAAGTATTTTCTGGGCTTTGCCTTTGTTTTTATTCGCGTATACCCTCGTAGATAGAGGTCGATCCCTTGAAAATTAAATTCAGGTCGATTACTTGAAGGTTGAAATATGTAGTGACGATTCCGAACTTTGTTTGTGTCGGTGGGTGTTTCGCCGTCTTTGTTTTTTGAGATTGGGTCATGATAAAACGGTGTTTTTAGGCTACAATATTGGTTTCATTGCATAGATCTCGAAAAAACAAAGAGATAGACACCAAGAACTTGAAAAAACGACGTCGAAAACGCCGGTTATGAGGGGTTGAAGCGTCGGGTCCGTCAACTGGGCCAAAACGACCCGGCTGGAGGTTGAAGATGATACCCCACCATGAAATGGATTTGTCTTTATTTTGTTGGTATCTCCTTCTAACAGAAACGACGCGTCGCTCAACTGGCAGATGGTCGGCCTTCAGGGTGCGCGCGCTCGTACGTGCCGTGTTCGAATCCCTGGGGTGCCATTTTTGATGAAGCGTTTTAATTTGTTTCACTGTTTATTAAAAATATGAAGAAACGCGCCTGGTGGAGTTTGAACGCACGACCTAAGCCTTTGGAGAGAGCCTCCTTACAAGTTGAGCTGTTGGCACCCCTTTGATTAAATGTGGACCGAAATGTATTTAAAGTATATTTAGAGTGGGGGCTCATTCGTTGGGCCCGATCGTTTCTCTTTGGGCGAACTCGCAATATCTTTTTGTTTGTTTTTTGTTTGTTTGTTTTTTTTTTGGGCTACACGTTTTTAGGCTTGCAATATTTTCTTTGGGTGGGAAAAATATTGTTGGGCCAAATTTAGTTATAATAAAAAGGGTAGTAAATAAATTTCTTAATATCTCTCCTTATTTTAATATTAATTTAATAATATTAAATTAATAAAGTGAAGATAATGTATATCTTATGCCTTGGTTTCATCGGGAGATTTCATTGGTTTTATTATTTAATATTTTGAAGTACATTAGTTATCATATGGAGATGAAATTTTGATATGATAATGAGATTCATGCGTGTTATTCTATTATTTAGTTTCTAGTTGCTGAAATTAAATATATTTAACAGATTAAATGTTATTAAAAGTCCTAAATTTTAGGATGAGAAGGGAATTTGGCTTTATTATCAATAGAGATATTAATTTGTTTAATAATTTATAATCTCCTATAAATCTCTCCAAAAAATCTTGTGAATCTTTTTAAATTAATATGGCTGAATAAAAGTGAGGATTTGTTTTATTTAATGCAACAATAGTTGGAAGTTGAAACAATATTTTGTTTTAATAAATCTAGTGATATTTTTGAATATCTTAGCCACTATTTAATTTATCAAGAAGGATTTGTTAGAATGATTAATGAATAAACATTATGAAATTGCCATTTGCTATTGAAAGCAAATTTTGTGAATTATTAAATATTTTGTGTGACAAGTATATGACAATTGATATGAAAATTTAATCATTTATCTAGTGCAGAGATAAATGTGCTCTAATTTTTCATAGTATTTTTATTTCTCTTGGAAGAAGCATGCATGACTTCATGTATTGGTAGAAATGCAATTATAGCTTTCATTTTATAATCATGAATAATCTTGTGGCTATGATTTTATATTTTTTAAATATTGTGAATAGCAACTTTATGAATGCTAAATATTTAAATGTTGGAATTAAGTATGGTTGATTTGTTAGTCACCAAAAAGATCAATTCTTTATAAATTATTACTGTGATTTCCCATAACCTTGATTGATGTTATGTTTGTGTTAAAGTTTGTTATTTTAAGTTGTTTATGGATTAACCCAAAGGGTGATTATTTGTCTTTATAATTATTGAAACTAAATTATGCTAGTTTTATTTTGACACCCAAATATGATAAATATTTTTAGTTGGGGTATGCATCACTACTAAATTAAGTGAAATCTTTATAGCATCATTATGGTTGAATGTTGTATATTAGTGGAAAAAAAGGCATAGAATTAAATTATGAATGCAATGTTGATTACGTCTAGTTTACCACAAATTTTGTGGGGGAAAGTCATTTTAATGACTAATTTTTCTAATTAATAGAGTGCCCCACAAAAGGATACAAAAGCATACCATACAAAATATGGAAAGGAAATAAAGCTTCCTTGAAATATTTGAAGGTGTGGGGGTGCTTGGCTAAGGTTGCGATTTCTAAACCCAAAAGGTTGAGAGTCAAACCTAAGACAATGGACTATGTGTTTATTGGTCATGCACAATAGTGCATATCAGTACTGGTTAATATGGTTATTGAGTTAAGGGACACTACGTTCTTTGAGAATGTATTTTCGTACAACAAGGGAAGTAAAGCAAGTGGTAATAATGATAACAGTACTGTGCTACTGTAAGATACTATGACAAGTGATAATCCTGTAGAGGAGAAACCTAGACGTAGTACAAGACAAAGGACCATAATATCATTTGGTCCTGATTTTCTGACCTATTTGTTGGAAAATAAGCCTCGAACACATGGAGAGGCTATGGGCTCTCCCAAAGCACCATTCTGGAAAAAAAGGCTATCAATAGTGAAGTTGAATCCATTCTGTCAAACCACACCTGGGAATTGGTTGACCTTCCTCTTGGCAATAAGCCTCTAGGAACTAAGTGGGTCTTCAAAAAGAAGATGAAAACAGATGACACTATTGATAAGTACAAAGTTAGGCTGGTAGTAAAAGGCTACAAACAACGTGAAGGCCTAGATTATTTTGATACGGTGGAATATCACCTAGAGGGGGGTGAATAGGTGATTATGAAAATTCTTTCGCTAATTGCTCAAGAACACTTAAAACAGAGATAGAGAGAAGAGCAATGAACACAAGAGGTTATACTTGTTCGGTCCAATTCTTGACCTACGTCCAAATTCCCTAAACACTCGGGATTTCACTATCTTAATCTTTGATTACACACTCTGTAACTCTCAAGTAATCCTCTCAATAGGACTTACCTTCTTTACAAGTTGTAACCAAATAACCTGCACACAATTACACACTCGTAAACGAAGGATGATCCTTTCACTCTCAGACTCACTCCCCCTTACAAGTTGTAATTGTACACCCACACTCAAGATACCATTATCTTGAGATTTGAACGAATTGTAATAACAATGATAAACTCTCTCACAGAGTAGATAAATGATAAGCTCAATGATATCCTAAGATATATATAGAATAGAGATTGAATACTTTGAAAGCTTTGTCTGTGTATGTGTTGGTTCTCTTTGATGAATTCAATCCTTTGAGTATTTATAGTAGTTGAAGATTGAAGAGCGTTGAAGGATTTGAATATGCCCGTTTGAATATTTGAATATCGGTCCGTTGAGAAATATTACCGTTGGAAGCATTTAACCATTCGCGCTAATCTTGCTTCAATTGGGTTTAATGATTTGACTCTGTTTGTCTCTATTCCTCAAAGCTATCTCGATGAAGATTTAACCACGCCAAATCATCAAGATCACTCAACATTATGATTTATGATATCACAATAAATGTTGAATAATTTTTAGAAGTAGTATAAGTTCATTTGGAATTCATCCGGATGTCCTTGACGGGAAGCCAAGATTTGGGACACGGTGAATTTCAAAACCACGAGCCCAACTCGAGGCGTGGAAATACTTGACTCGAGTTTGTGCATCATTGAAATCAGTTTGATCATTGGAAAATGCTATCTCGACTCGAGGTATAAACTTCTTTGACTCGAGTGAATCAACTCAAGGTTGTATTTGAAGAGACTCAAGTGAATTCTTCACATTCGTGGTGTATCGATCTTTTTGACTCGAGGCAAACACTCGACTCGAGGTAAAAACCGCTCTCCATTGTTCAAACTCTCGTGAAGGCCATTTGACTTGAGGTGGAGCTTCTGACTCGTGGTAAAAACCTCTCTCCATTGTTCAATCTCTCTGTCTGCTCCAAAAACTCGAGGTAAGCTTGTTGACTCGAGGTAAAAAGCTGTCTTAAAGTGTGATATTGAAAGAAACCCGAGGCTATGCTGAATTGACTCCAGAAATTCGTGTGTCAAATTTCGAGGGCCATATCTCTGTGGTCTGAGCTCCGTTTTGGTTCCTTTAAGTCTTGATAGAAAGATCTGTGTGTCTACTTTCCAATGGCACCAATTTTATCTCAATTGGATTTGTATTTTTGTGAGATACACTCAAAACAGTGAAGCTTGGTTCTGACCGTGACGGTGATATTTGTGGAAACTTGTAAAATTCATATCTCCTTGATATGAACTCATTTTGGCTTCCATTATATATCAAAATGACGTGTTGGATGTCTAGTTTCATATTCCACTAGTTTGACGTCAATCCAATTCTTGGTTTGAGAGATATCATCAACTTAACAAAGGCCGCCAGAAGCTAAACGTGGAACAGAGTGCACCAGAGTTGCTGTAAGTTGGTTTAACTCGAGGTACATGAAGCATGACTCGAGTTTGTGACCGACTCGAGGTAGATGAGTCTTGACTCGAGGCAAAACATTCCGGGACCGAAAATCACTTGGAAATCACCCAGACTCGAGGTAGTGAAGTTCTTGACTCGAGTTTTGACCTTGACTTGAGGTAAATGAAGATTGACTCGAGTTAACTTGATCCAGAGAGCGAAAATGACTTGGAAAACATCCTGACTCGAGGTAGTGAAGCTCTTACCTCAAGTTAATCATCCCGATGCTCAAAAATACTGTAGAAAGTATTCTAACTCGAGTCTAGACATCCTAACTCGAGTTAGTTCATCCCAAGACTTGATTTTGCTTATTTTAATCCCGATTTGAGCCGTTCCAACTTCCATATCATCGTGGGGACTTCTATAATCAATCTAAGAACTTGTATGATGATTTTCTCATTTCATAGATCAAGTTCTTCCTTCTTCAATCTCTCATCTTGATTAATCTCCATCATTAAACTTCACATCATCATTAATCTCTTCACATGGAGCAAGTTCTTCTTTCTTTCTTGATTAATCTCTATCATTAATCTTGGACTAATCTACATCAAATATATCGTAGTTAGTCAATATAGAAGATAAGTATAATATACAATCTTTTTGCTCTTAATGGCATCTATGTAAGACATCATCAAAACTAATCAAAACTAACACCTATTACTAGAATTACATCCATTCGGATGTTACTCGCGTTAGTAGCATTGAATGGGTTGGAATTACATCAAGTAGATCTAAAGAAAGCCTTCTTGAATGGTGAATTAGAGAAACAGATATATCTAGAACAACCTGAGCATTTTTTTGTCTAAGGACAAGAACAGAAAGTTTGTTGATTGCTTGATAAAGTCCCGTTATGGACTAAAGCGAGCCCCAAAACAATGGCATGCGAAATTCGATGAAGTTATGTTATCAAATGACTTTAGTATTAATGAATCTGACAAGTGTGTCTATATTCGGAATACTGAAAATGAGTTTGTTATAGTCTGTCTATATGTAGATGACATGTTGATAACAAGTAGTAATAATCAAACGATTAAAGCTACTAAGCGATTGCTTACCAGTAGGTTCGACATGAAAGATATGGGTCTAGCAGATGTTATTTTGTGAATTAAAATCCATAAAACATCTGTTGGGTTGGCTTTATCACAAGAATATCTATATTGCTAAAATTCTTGACAAATTCAAGAGTTTAAACATAGCCCTTGTGACGAACCCTATAGATTCCAGTCTTCGTCTGTCGAGAAATACTGACAAAGGTGAAAAACAAAAAGGAGTATGCTAGAGTGCTAGGTTGTTTTATGTATGTTATGAACTGCACTAGACCTGATATTGCCTATGCAGTAAGCATATTGAGTCGCTTTACAAGTAATCCAAATGAGCTTCATTGGAGAGCTATGATATGAGTTTTGGGTTACTTAAAGCACACTCAAAATTTTGCTTTTCATCATGAGAAGTACCTTGCATGGGTATTGTGATGCAAATTAGATCACCAGCTCTAATGACACAAGATCCACAAGTGGATATGTATTCACCCTTGGTGGGGGTGCTGTGTCTTGGAAGTCATCCAAACAGGCTTGCATTACAAGATCAACTATGGAAGCAGAATTCATTTCTTTAGATAAAGCTGGTGAGGAAGCCGAGTGGCTTCATAATTTTCTTGAGGACATTCCTATTTGGCCAAAGCCGGTACCGGTAATGTGTATACATTGTGATAGTCAAACAGCTATTGGTAGGGCCAAGAATGTCATGTACAATGATAAGCCTGGACATATATATGTCATAGACATGATACCATTAGAAAACTACTCTCGAATGGAATCATCTCAATTGATTAGGTGAAATCAAAAGAGAATATAGCAGATCCATTGACTAAAGGGATTCCTAGAGAGTTTGTTAAAAATTTGTCCAAATGAATGGGTTTAAGACCGATCCATTGTTGATTATTGCGGTAACTCTACCTAGAAGAGTGGAGATCCCATGAAATAGGTTCAAAGAGACAACTAAGTGATGATCGACTGTCAAAACTGTGGAGTTTTAAACTCACACTCATTCCTAGACAAGACAGTGCATATATATAAGGGTAAGCTTTTAAGCTTTTAATGGTTTCTTAATCTGATGTGTTCAGATGTTGTATGTTGACTTACATCACAAGGAATCACCTATGTGAGTGTGAAGTGAGGGCCGCTTCTATGAGAATTTAAAACGGCCGATTCTCTAGAACACTCACAGAACCAGGCGATGTCCAGGGCCAAAATGGACACAACATGAGAACCAACGATGCTAGAGGGGCAACTGTGTGACTCCTATTGTCTTGGTATACACTAAAAGGTCGACGATTCAAGACAATGTGTCCACCGATTGACCAGTATATCCGATAGGTTTTTACTAGAGAAGGTTCAAAGGTAACCCTACCTTTCTCGATGCGATTGCCGCTTTCATCGTAGAGGAATCGCACTTTGCAAACATGATCATTTGCATTTGGTCATGATGGACTAACTTCTTATCCATGTGGGGGATTGTTGGATTTTAGGATCTAAATCCCATAGGTTATGAATAAGAAGTCCCACGTTCGCCACCGTCGGTTGCGTCGATTCACCTTGATCGTGTCGGTTCACCAACAGGTGTCCATCTGATCAATTTTGTCATCTATAAATAGGATGTGCTAGTGACATAAAATCCTAGAGGAGATATAGAGATAGAAAAACTAGATCTAAAATTAATCTCAAACATTCCTCTCTGCATATTACATTCTGTAAACATAGTTTGTGTGATTCTGAAAGCAAACTCGTTGGATTCACTTGGGCTTCAGATTGAGAGATCCATCTTTCTGAAGACGAATAATCCGCTCTATCCTAGGAGATAATTGCTCATCATCATTGGGCATCCATATAGAGGGAGCAAAATTGTCTTAAGGACACAACGAAAGTTGGGCCCGGATTTCTTCATAGTTCATTACCATATTCGGTAGTCTTGTTAGTTTTTACTGGTTTTCTTTTTAGTACATTACTATCGTATGCTTACAGATTATGCATATTAATTATACAGATTCTTATCTTAGTGATATTTCTATCTTGAAAGTATTTTCACCAACAGTGATATCCATCCAAAATCCACAGCAATCCTCCCCAAATCATTCAAAAAGCTTAAATAAAGTCCCCAGTTCGATCGGATTGCTGTGCATTCAAATAATTAATTATATCTTTACCCGCATATTTCCCTGAATATTTGCCAGGAATGATATTTCTTGATTGTTCCCCAGATACGAATAATGAATATTCCACCTTGATCTATGTAACTTTATTTGTTTTGAATACTACTTCTTATTCTTAATATAAGAGCTAGTATAGGATTGAATTCGGTACTAAGTATATATCCTTAATTCACTTTGTCTCTCAAATTTATAATTTTTTTCCCGTAAAGTATCCATATCAATTGCATATATTAAGGAGTTTTTATCTAAGGGTAGTTATTGTGAAAGATGCCATTTTAAGAAAACCAACATTTGTTATGCATAACTAATATAACTTTCTTCTTTGATCTACCTAAATTAGCCAACTAGCTCTTAAATTAAAGAGTGAAGGTAGTATCAACCTACGTTAGGGATTGGTGATCTCTAACCTGTTTGGAGTTTGTCGGTATTAGAATATAGTCCCACACCAACTAATTAAAAAATATATTTAAGGTCAATTACCAAATATATTGCTTTGAATAAAGTCTTATCGAATTGGTTTGAACTATTTTGATTGAACACAAATTTAACGTATATCTAATTTATTACTAAATGATAATTTTTAATATGGTATTTTATGGACCTATGTATTGGGCCTAGCAGATGTGCGGCCCAGAGAGAGTATTTACCACAGAATCCATCTATAATCAGGTAAAGTGCTAATTACCCCTTCATCGTGCCTATAATTCAGGAAGGTACAAGTAGTAGAGCAGGCATTTGCAGATCGTGGGAGGCGCATACTGCCTGAGTAACGGATTCACAGTGATTGGGAATAAACCCTAGGTAATCCCTATAAATAGGAGATTACCCACTAGGTGCACTCTCTACATTCTCTATTCCATTATTTACTATTCAGTCTCACTGTGCACACACCTCACTCCTCAAGCAAAACGCCATCTCCGTGTAGCACAGTGATCGAACGACGCTCATTGATATCTCCTTCATAGATTCACTGGGATATATAGACCTAAAGCTGACCTTAGGAACAGGGGAAGCGTTCAAGTCAGGGAGGGTCAGGTTCATTGTAGCCGACTTTCCTTCCCCATATAATGTCATTTTGGGGCGACCTACGATACATGATTGGGATATGTTGGTGTCTTCAAAGCATCAGAAATTGAAGTTCGTGAACAAGAATAACCAAATCATCACTGTGAAGGGCGATCAAAAGGAGTAAAGACAAAGTGTTACTTTGAGACAGTCAGAAAAAGCAAAAGTGATCCGACGTTGGCATCTCGGAAGGGCAAGAGTAAGGCATCTAAGGCCGAGTCACAAGGGAAGTCGGTCAATCTTGTGGAACTGGATTTGCGCAAGGAGGAAAAGATGCAAAAGACGGAGCTGAACGGCGAGCTAGAAGACCTCGTTCTAGGTGATGAACTAGGACAAGTTACTAAAATCGGCAAGACTTTGGACCCCAAGGTTCGGACAGAGCTTGAAGATTTCTTGAAAAATAACAAGGATGTCTTTTCGTGGCAACCGTTTGAGATCCCCGGGGTAGATCCGGACTTTTCTTTGTCATAAATTGGTGATTTGTCTAGGTTCAACCCCAGTAGCGCAGAAGAAAAGAAAAATTGGCGAGGATAGAAGAAAGGCTTTGGAAGCACATATGGAGGAATTGTTGGAAGCCGGATTCATCCAGGAAGTTCAATACACTACCTGGCTTTCTAATGTCATGATGGTTAAAAAACTCAATGGCAAATGGAGGGTATGCACAGATTACAAAGGCCTAAATAAGGTGTGCCGAAAAGATTCCTTCTTAATGCCAAGTATAGACCAATTGGTCGACAACTCGTCCTGTTTTAAATTACTTTCTTTCATGGACGCGTACTCGGGTTATAATCAAATTGCAATGCACCCGGAAGATCAGGAGAAAACCGCATTCATCACAGATAAGGCTAATTAATGCTATAATGTCATGCCTTTCGAGTTGAAGAATGCAGGGGCCACTTATCAGAGGATGATGAATCGAGTGTTTGAAGATCAACTGGGCAAGAATGTGGAAGTCTACATAGACGATATGATCGTCAAATCGTTGCAGATAGCAAATCATGTGCAAGATTTACAACAGACATTTGATAAGTTAAGGGAACACCAGATTCGTCTCAACCTGGCAAAATGTGCTTTCGGTGTCCTCACTGGAAAATTCTTGGGTTTTCTGCTAACGTATAAAGGAATTGAGGTCAACCCGGACAAGTGTCAGGCCGTGTTGAGCGTGCAAGCCCCACGAACTAAGAAAGAAGTCCAGCAGCTAACCGGAAGGTTGGCAGTGCTAACTCGGTTTTTACCTAAGTCAGCGGAAAACTCTCTCCCGTTTTTTAAATTGTTGAAGAAAGAAGCGTCAAGTGGATGGAACCAGGAGTATGAAGCGGCTTTTACTAAAATAAAGCAGTGTTTGTCTTCTCCACCGGCTCTGTTTAGACTGGCTCTGTCTAGACCTGAGCCTGAGGAGAGTTTGATCCTATACTTGGCCGTGGGAGAAGAGGCAGTAAGTGCCGTTTTGGTTGGAGAAACTGAAGATGGCCAAATCCCGGTGTACTTTGTAAGTCGAGCCTTACAAAGCTCAGAGTTGAGATATCAAAAGCTGGAAAAAATGGCGTTTGCTTTACTTATTGCAGCAAGACGGTTACGACCGTATTTCCAAAGTCACCTTATAATTGTTCGCACAAGTCAGCCCATATGGTAGATCCTTCATAAGCCAGATTTGGCGGGGCGAATGGTTAGCTGGGCTATTGAATTATCTGAGTTTGACATAGCTTATGAGGCCCGACATGCCATTAAATCGCAAGCGCTGGCAGATTTTGTAATGGAACTAACCCTAATGGAAGGTGAGGTTAGAGAAGATGTCCCAACGTGGAAGTTGTTTATGGATGGGTCATCAAATGTAAAGGGAAGCGGAGCCGGGATTATCGTGGAAAGACTAGAAGGAGTTTCCTTGGAGCATTGCCTCCATTTCAATTTCAAGACCTCTAACAATCAAGCAAAGTACGAGGCTTTAATCGCCGGATTACTTCAGGCTAAGTAAAATGGAGCTAAAAGAGTCCATGTTTCTACTGATTCTCAACTGGTGGCTTCCCAGATAGAGGGCACTTACTAGGCTAAGGGCCCCTTGATGATCAAATATTTGGGCAAAGTCAAACAGATTATGGCCAACTTCAACAAGGTGACCGTGGTACATATCCCAAGAGGGGAGAATGTTACAGCGGATATCTTGTCTAAATTAGCAAGTACAAAGAGCCCTGTGAATCACCACAAGATTGTCCAACAAAATCTTCTAGAACCAAGTTGTGTAATGGTCATCGTGGAGGCTAGTGACTGGAGAAAGCCGATAGTTGATTATCTTGAGAGAGGAATCCTTCCGATGGAGCCGGCAGAGGCCAAAAAGCTAGTAAGAACAGCGGCTTCATATGCCATGATAGGTGATGAGGGCCTTTCTGTCTTTAGCCTTGGGGTCCACAATCAAAAATAAACCAAGGATTGCGTATAGCAAACCTATGATCGTTCTCTCTTTCGAGGAGCTTTTTTATTGAGTCCTAGATAATCTAAATAACATACAAATGTAATTAAAAACAAGGGGAAATTGGTTTTGGATTTTTCATTTTAATAAACTAAAAAGAAATGCAATTTAATTAAATGCTAAACTGTTGTTTTTGGTATTTTTATAAAATTGGTAAATGAGAGAATTAAATAAAATCGAATTGAAAATATGGAAGATGGTGCTCTTGGTGATGAAGAAATGACTATCCTTACTCAAAAAGATTATAGGAGTTAAAATTCATCAAGTCTTTAAGAAAAACCCCAAGATACCACTTGAGTCCAATATTCTCAATTAATAGTGGCTCCTACAAACATAGCTAACCACTACCTCTTGAGAAATTGTTAAAAACCACTTGATGTGCAATTAAAATTGGAATTATGCAACATGAGACTTCTTAAAATTGAGTACATAACAGTCCCTCAAAGGGGCTCAAATCAACCACATTAACTAGACAATAACACGCTAATTAATATAATGTCATTGGTCCGAAGAAATATATCAATGTAAACACCAAATCACAAAATCCAATTCAATTACATGTGTTCAATCCACAGAGAAATCCAAACGTCCAGAACTCGCCTCAAGCATTACAAAACAATAATCCTAAAACTAGGAAATTAAAATGTAAATAGAGAAAATGAATTGAACAAATTGAACTCCCCTTTGAAGCTTTGGAACTCAAGCACAATTCTCCATCCCAAGAGACAAAAGAATTAGTCGACATAGCAAACCAGAACCACTCACAATCCGCAAACTCCAACCGCCCATAAAAGATGAAGATAAAATAAAATGTAAATGAATATAATCTGGGAAGGAAAAAAAATCTGGGAGTAAAGAAGAATGATAATCAATGGTGGTGAATAGTGGTGAAGGAAGACTATGAAGGAGGTGGAAGAATGAAGGGGTCGAAGGTGTTGGATGATGGTTGAGGCTAATCGATGGTCCGGGCGTGTTGGAGGCGTGAGAGCGTGAATGGAACTTGCAGGTCCGGGTCTCTCGAGTGGAGATTCAATCGTCGGAAATGGTGGAATTGTGTCGCCGGCGGCAATGGTGAGGGTGATGGAAACCGCCGACGACTAGAGGAAAGGAGAGTGGAAGAAGGGTCTCTGGTTTAGGTCTGGTGTGAACGCGTGAAAAACTCCCTGCGGCGCTGGTGTTCGCCTATTTTAAATTCCTCTCAGCTGCTCCTGTCGGGTTTCAGCTAAGTCGGGTCTTCCATAATTTTCCCTTAGCTCGCGTCCGATCCGCCATAGGTCACGGGTCTGACTTCTTTTTTTTTTTATTTAATCCCTTAGCTCCCGTGTCTTTAATTTGTTGGGCATCCATTATGGTGTCGGGTCTCCATGGGTCTTTCTTTAAGCTACTCATGGGTCTGCGTTTTTGATCTAATTGGTTCCTGTACCAATTAAATGAGAAAAAAGCTCAGCTGCCCTTTTATTTAATAAAAACGCGAGTTTCATTAGGGACTAATTTGCGAAGTTTAAAAGTTTTCAGGAAGGGACTTAAGTGCAAACTTTAAAAACTTGAATCCAAACTTTCATTTTCAAATATGGTTTAATCTTTTCAACCTCCTACAATTTAAACCAATTAACCTAGCATCAAATATTCTCATAAAAATCAATAATTAAGAGTAATTGCATTTTTTGACAATTTTGCCCTTTTTAGCCCTAAATTAATGTATTAACTCTTAATCTTAATTTATCACAAGAATGACTTTTTAAGCTCAATAACTATGACAAAGTCCATTAAAAATCCCCATTTAATTACCAAAAATCATGTAAAAATATGGTTTAATCAATAGGTGATGGGTTATACCGGAAAGGTGTTCATTCCCCAATGATGAAGTGCCTTGATTCGGCCGAAGCCGGGTATGTGTTATCCGAGATCCATGAAGGGCTTAACGGACACCACATGGGTGCCAAGGTGTTAGCTCGTAAGGCGGTTAGAGCTTGGTACTTCTGGCCTACAATGGCAGCAGATGCCAAGGATCATGTGTGCAAATGTGATAGTTTCAGAAACACGGAAAGGTACGGACTCCTCTATAGGAGTTAACGTATATTTCGGCCCCATGGCCGTTTTATAAGTGGGGCATGGATTTACTGAGACCATTTAGGCCGGCCCCAGGACAGTTGCGATGGCTCGTGGTGGCCGTGGATTACTTCACAAAATGGATAGAGGCAGAACGGCTGGCAACGATTACCTCGGCCCGAGTGCAGAAGTTTCTCCAGAGAAATATTATATCTCGTTTCGGGATCCCAGTTGAGATTACCACGGATAACGAAACCCAGTTTCCCGATAAGGATTTCCGAGAGATGGTTGCCGGCTTCCATATTGAGCAGCACTTTTCCTCCGTGAAGCATCCGCAATCTAATGGACAAGCTGATGCGACTAATAAAGTTATTGTGGACGGGCTAAAAAAGAGGGTGGAGGAGGCTGAGGCAAATTGGGTGGAGCAACTGTATTCCGTTTTGTGGGGACATCGAAATACTGTTCAAACGGCAACGGGGGAAACTCTATTCAGACTTACTTATGGATGTGAGGCGATGATCCCAGTCGAAATAGGAGAACCCTCATGGAGGAGAATCAAGGCTCTACACGAGGAGGATAAGAACAATGAAGTGATTGCGATGGAGCTGGACCTAACTGATGAAGTCAGAATCACGGGGCATTGCCGAGATTTGGAAGCCAAATAGCTCATTGCTAACTGATATAACAAGAAGGTTAGATCTTGGTCCTTTGAGAAAGGCGACCTCGTCTTTAACTGGGCCGACATAGGCAACAAGAATGCTGGCCAAGGTAAGTTCGCTGCAAATTGAGAAGGCCCATATCGAATAATGGAAAACCTGGGCAAAGGCGCTTATAAGCTTGAGACGTTGAATAAAAAGGCTGTAAGCGGACATGGAACGTAGACAAGTTGAAGGCATATTATAGTTAAACACCGAGTTCTACCAAGAGGTGGCGTTGTCCGGAGTATATGAAGAATCGAGTCTACTCCTATGGGAGGTTATGTAATGACGGTGTTGTCGCTAATGTTGAAATTAATGAATTTTGGGTCAATGAACCCATTTTCAGAATGGACGCGAGTACCATGCCGCTATCGTTATAAACATGTATGAATTCATGGTGCGAACACCAGTTTTCAAAAATCTTCTATTAAAGAAACATGTTTGAATTCATGGTCAAGAAACCAGTTTTCAAAAAGCATGATAAAGCTAAACATGTATGAACTCTGGGTACGCAAACCCAGTTGTCGAAAATCATGTGTAAAATAAACATATAGGAATCCGAGGTGCATAAACCTGTTTCCAAAAATCATGTCAAAAGTAAAGATGTAGGAATTCGTGATAAAGAAATCAGTTTTCCGAAATCATGTGCAAATTAAACATGTAGGAATCCGAGGCGCATAAGCCCGTTTCCAAAAATCATGTATCAAATAAACATGTATGAATTCTGGGTACGTAAACCCAGTTTTCGAAAATCATGTATAAAGTAAGCATGTATGAATTCTGGGTACGCAAACCTAGTTTTTGAAAATCATGCAAGAATTAAGCATGTATGAATTCGAGGTAAAGACACCCATTTTCGAAAATCATGTATAAATTAAGCATGTATGAATACATGGTCAAAAACCAGTTTTCGAAAATCATGTAAGAGTTAAACATGTATGAATTCATGGTAGGCAAACCGATTTTCGAAAATCATGTTTAACGAAGCCAAAAGACTAATAAAGCCGACGTATGGCATGTCGTCCGGGAAAACGAAGTAGACCGATGTACCGATCTTGATCAAGTCGGGTTGTTAAAGTTATAGTGCGGTAAAACTAAACTTAAGCATTTGACAAGTTTACTATCGTCTTGGATTTGACTTCCATCAACACTCACTTTGACGGGTTCGGGAAAACTTTCACGGACACGACAAATGTCACGTGAAGGGTTAACTCGATGAAATATACGAATTTGTTAAGCATGGAGTGAAAATTCAATCTACGTGAAGAGTAAATAACTTTCATAAAATTTAAAAGTGTTTTGCTAAAAGTTGACGCAGGAGTATTACATAAAAAACTCTTAAGCGGGATATCACCTCGGCGACAAATGGTAAGGAAAGCAATTAAAAGGCTTCAAAAAGTTCAGCCCAGGTCAAGGACACTGAAGCTGTGCACGAGCCTAAGAGGGAGGAGCTTGTTCTTCTTCGTCTTCCTCCTCGTCTTCATCTTCACTTAGGGAGGGATCAATTTTCCTTTCTCGCTGATGTAAGCTTGAAAGTTCAATCCAGAGGTGCTCAAGGTGACTTCGGGATTAAGAACTCGGATCTGCGCCACGGCATTGTCAAAGGACTCCAAGGCCGCATCGAACTGCACCTTCTCCACAAGTAGCATGTCACTACTATGGACGTCCTCCAAGCGGTGAATATCCAAAGTCACTAGGGTCAGCTTTTCCTCGATTTCAGACAAGCTCATCTTGAGCGCTATTACCTCTTCTTGCAATTTCTCCTTCTCGGCTTTTGCCGCCTGTAGTTCACTCCGGGTTTGGTTTCTTTCCTTGGTAACCTTAGCCAAGTTCTGCATTGTTTTTCAGAGGCGTAAGCTCTGGATCAAGTTATTCCTTTCCACCGTCATCTAACGCAATCGGCCCAGGCGGTCGCGGCATATTTGACTTGAGGAGGGCATAGGGTCGGAGAATCGAGATGGCCTTGTATCCCTCAACTTTCATGTTGGCAATTTCCATCTTATCCGCCTCAGATTAGCCGGAGGATGCGTGGAATCGGGCAGGAGGACGGACAGCGTTCAACATGTCTTGTGTTATCCCATGCCCCCACAGGATTCCCTCATATTATTCTCCATGAGTAAGAGCGGTTTCTGCAGAGGACGGGGTCGGAGTGGTCTGAGCCTGAGTAATGGGAGTAGAAGTTGGAGCAGTTGGGCCATCTAGAGTTTGTTTGCCTTTTGATTTTTTGGAAGCTCCTTCTCCACTTTTTGACCCGTCCTTGGGCATGAACGCTTGCGTGAAGCTCCAGCGGCTGCAACCTCTTTGGCGGGAGCCAGTTGGGTGGCTGTGGTGGGGCCACCCGAGGTTGGAACATTGGGGTTACCCTCGGCACCCTCAGGAAGTGCCTCAAAGATGACCATAAATTTTGGCCTCCCCATACCTCGGTCTGCGAAACAATAAACACGAAGTCAGTTTTATAGACGGTAAAGATTAAAAAAGGCACAATACGCGGACTAGAGGATATGTATGTATATTTTCATACTCGTCACTGCTCGTCTTCTAACCATGGGCGTGTGGATGTAATTGGCCGGCTCCATGGGAGTTTTCAAGGAACCAGCGAGCTTCACAAGTTTTAGTTGGGCCACTTCTTCTGCGTCGGAAAAGCTTTTTGGTTTGGGGATAAAGTCTTTGGGTTTAAGAGTGTGGTGGTGTGTAAACCAAGTATAGGGAAATCTTTCCTCGGTCTCCCTGGAAGAAGTACCCTAAACAAACCAAGGGACTTTCCCGGCTTCGGCAACAACCTTGATAAAGGCTGGTTTGAAGGTTTTCCACGAATCTGTAAAAGCTTTGAAAAGCCTTCGATCGCGAATGCTTTGGAGTGAGGTCCAGCTGAACCACGTCGTGTTACCTTGAGGAACGATATGGGTTTCTAGGGGTGAAAAGAACGACATAAAAACCGGAACAGTGCAGACAATATCTAGTTTCTCACATAAATTCTCAAAGGTGATGGCAAATGCCCAGCCGTTGGGATGAAGTTGTGTGGGCGCTAGGTACAGATGATTCAGCAGGCTTATTTGAAAGTTGGTAAAGGGAAATCTTACACCAAGTAGGGTGATAACATCTTGGTAAAGGAAAAAGAAGTGGGGATCTTTGTCCTGGGGGTGACAGGAAGCAACCGACTCACGATCTAGGGGCAGCCGTATAGAGTACCCCTATCCATCCCCGAGAAAGAGTGAGGGGACCTTGGCCAAGTCCATAGTGTTTTTAATGCATGTCACACAAGGGTTAACAACCAGGTTTGGACCAGTTGGAGTTTGTGAGGAGGCGGACATGCTGGTTTCCTCCATCTCGGGTGACTCGGGATAGTGTGAAGATGAAGCCATCTACACCTAAAAAAGAGAAAAAGGGTAAAAATCAGAAATTGATAGATACCTGAGGTAATGATGTTACACCGACAGTTAGCCAAAAGTAAGTTGGCCTCCCTATAATGCTCAAACCTAGTAAGCTCAATGCTTTTCTGACAGCATACGTCGCAGGGCATTGGGCCCCGGGTTTGCGAAGTTGGAGTAGGAGCGTGCGAAAGCGGTGACACTCTGATGTTTCCTTTGCTCCTACTTCCCCGAAAATGATGAAGTAAGACATCGTTTCCCTCTTCTTCGATGAAAGGTGTTTCCCAAAATGAGAACCTTGTACCCTTAGGGCTTGTTTGGGAGTTCTATTTTGGAGGGAAAGGAGGATTTTGGTAGTCCCTTCCCTTGTTTGCAAGTTTTAAAAATAAGAGGGGAGGAAATCAGGGATTTTTACAATTCCCCATAAACCTCCTTCTAAAAAATAAAGTTCCCCAATATGGGGGGTTTTAAGAGGGAAAATGGATTAATTACTTTTTTTACCCTCGTTCACCCATCACCACCACCCCACCACCACCACCACCAATTATGACCAAGTTCATAACGTCGATTATGACCGAGGTTCAGTTGTTGATACAAATCTCGATCATCATTAAAGCTGAATAAATGAGCAGGAGTTCATAGCTGATTATGACCAAGTTCATAACGTCGGTTATGACTGAGGTTCAGTTGTCGATACAAATCTTGATCATCATGAAAGCTGAATAAATGAGTGAAGAAAATTGGCCCGTCATTCGTGACGGGGGCAAGAAGTCAAAGTCAAAGGAATCACGCTTGATAACTCGGATCCGAAGTTTAGGTTAGGCAGTTGATAAATCTCGGCACGACAGAAACCTGAAGTACCTAGCTTGGGGGCAACTGTTATGGACCTATGTATTGGGCCTAGCAGACGTGCGGCCCAGAAAGAGTATTTATCACGGAATCCATCTATAATCACGTAAAGTGCTAATTACCCCTTCATCGTGCCTATAATCCAGGAAGGTACAGGTAGTGGAGCAGACATTTGCAGATCGTGGGAGGCGCATACTGCCTGAGTAACAGATTCACAGTGATTGGGAGTGAAACCCTAACTAATCCCTATAAATAGGAGATTACCCACCAGGTGCATTCTCTACATTCTTTATTCCATTATTTACTATTCAGTCTCACTGTGCACATACCCCACTCCTCAGGCGAAATGCCATCTCCGTGTAGCACGGTGATCGGACGATGCTCATTGATATCTCCTTCATAGATATCACTGGGCGCTCATCTTCTCTTGGTTGTTTAACCTATAGACATCTTGGAGGAGCCATTTGATCCAATGTCAATATCCCCTAGCCCATTGAGGCTAGACACTTGTGTTCTACTCCAGAACAGGTATTAAGAGATATTTTAAGAAACGATATAAGAATACGAATATAGTCCCATATCGACTAATTGAAAAATGAATTAAGAATATATAGTCCAAATTCTATCAAATTAGATTAAGTTATTTTGATGAAAGATAAGGCAGATAGTTTTTTTCTTGTTATTTTCTTGCTCCGATTGATCAAGGCCTCATGAATTATCTTAAATAATATTTTTTACATTCAAGTTTCAACAATATCATTAAATTATTTAACTGAAATTCTCTTAAATTTATTTTCTAAGGAATGACTCAAAACGATCACGAAAGGAAATTAATTATTATCAAGAACCATGAATTTCATCAAAAATAAAAACGAAAAAAATACTTTTGGAAAAAAGGATGGTTGTTGGGTAGTCTATTTCATGAAAGAACAATGAAGTTATTGTAAATGCCTTACCATAATGAAAAATACTGGTCCTTCTTATCTTCCTTGCATTTATCCTCTCTTGTCCTTTTAATGGTTTGGTCTCTCTTTCCACCTCCCAAAACAGTTCTAATCCAACCACGGGGTTATGACTTGTTTAATTTACGAGATGCATTTAAATATAATACCTTTTTCTATAAAAAGAAAATTTTAGATTATTAGGAGGATTTGATAAATCTTTTAGATATTTCTAATTATCCCAAGAATCTTTTAAATTTATTAGTACTTTTCTTATTCTAGACATATGATTTGTCAAATAGGGATCAAGGATATTATTTAATGTCTTTGATTTAATTATTTTTATATGGTATCGTATCCTCAATATCTTAAAATATCTTTTTTCTTTTTAATCTTTGAGTCGTATTAAGGTTTAGAAAGTTTCTCTATTTAAGGGTTGAGATGTACTCGGTTATTTTCAGATTTTGGAATAAGAATTTATTTTGTAATTAGAGTTACTTGTGAGATTGTATTCGGGATAGAATACAGTGAGGTTTTAAGAGTCTGATCACTGTACGTGGTCCACAATATAAAGTTTGGTGGAGCCATACGAGTGGGTCTTATACTCCATCCAAATCTATTTATAAGAGACTTTAAAAAAATATATATATATGCCCTTATTTAGTTACTTATGATGAGTAATTAAGAAAGAAAAATAAAATAAAAATATTAGATGTTACTAATTTTTAATTAATACAATATAAGATTAATGATGGGAAAAAATGAAAAAAAAAAAAAATACTCATGACATGATCGAGAGACATTTATCGACTATTATAAAAAAAATACCAAAATAATTTAAAATTTGAACTTTTACTTTTTTTAATAAAAAAAAAAGTGGAGTAATTTATAAATTCCACCTAAAAGTCTAAAACTACACATACTAAGTCTAAGGTCGGTTAAGATGTCTCGTCCTTATTTTTCAAAAAGAAAAAAAGGAAAAAGGGCGAGTGAAAGTGAAAACTACACGAAAGTCTAAAATTACACCTATCGAAGCAAAATGGGCCCCATCAAAACCCACTTAAGCAAAATGGTTTCAGAAGCCCACCTAAAAGTCTAAAATTAAAGGCCCATGCCTCATCAACAAATAAAAAACCAATAAAGCAAAATGTATAAGATGAACTTATCGAAAACACTAGTCTCCTGTTAACACCCCAAAAGGGCCCCATTATTTAGTAAGCTATAAACCAATGCTAGAGAACGAGAATTGGTTATTGAACGTGTGGGATATATAGTGTGGGATTTGTTGGTTAATTTTGCCTATTACATGACTTTCATGCAAAGTTTTATGTGGTTGAAAACAAAATTTTGTTTAATCATTGTGGAAACCCGTAACTCCTTACGGTCCTCATGAATTATTAACTTTAACTCATTACACTAATTAGTTATTAATAATTAATTCGTAACTCTTTACGGTATTCATGAGAATTCATAACAATTTATAATATTAATTGAAAGTGGAGCTATATACCCAAGAGGGGGGTGAATTGGGTATTTTAAAAACTTTTGAAAACTGCCTTTCTGTTTTTAGACAACAAAAACGAGAGATGAACAGTAAAGGGAAGAATAGCTGAACACAGAGATTTCTACCTGGTTCGGTCTTAACAACTTGACCTACATCCGGTCCCGGACTCTGGGATTTTCATTATCACAAAGATTACACACTCTGTACTTAAAGAGTAGTTCTCTCTAGAACTCACTCCCCCTTACAAGTTGTAATCAATGAACTCCCAAATCACCAAGTCCCCTTGACTTGTGATTCTTTTCAATAAATGAATACAGATAAAAGCTCTCTCTAAGAGTGGATAATAATGAACACTGAAGCTTATAATGTCAAAAGACAAAATACAAGTGAAAACAGAAAGGTAGTTGAAGAACTTGAATGCTTGTTCGTTTTCAGATGTAGTAGTTGTTGAGAAGAATTGAATGCAACTCTATTTTTAGCCAGATAGCATTAATAGACCGTTGCATTTGATAATAAGACCGTTGAAGATGTTCTGCAGAAGTTGTGAGTTGCTTAGGTCTTCTTCTCTCTCTAAAACTCTCTTAATCCAGCTGGTTGGATGGTTAGAGTTGACTCTCTGCAAATCAATCCGTTGGAGAAGATGTTGCTAGATGTAGAAAACATTCTTTAATGCTTTGCAACCGTGTGTAGATGGATTAACCAAAAGAATGCAAGTTTCTGGGTTGAATACCCATTTAGTGCCAATGACCGGATGGTCGTTAGGCCTAGGTACCAAGTCCCAAACTTGATTTCTATCAAATTGATGTAACTCCTCTTGCATTGCTATTACCCAATCATTGTCTGAAAGGGCTTCATCAATCTTTGAAGGTTCAATATGTGATATAAAAGCTGTAAAAGTTACTTCATTTAAAGTGCTTTTTCTGGTTCTTACTCCTTGATTAACATCACTTATAACTTGGTCTAAAGGGTGATTTCTAATAAATTTCCAAGCTCTAGGTTGAGTCGATCGGGATTTTCGATATTGTTTTGAGGATCGGTCTCAAAAACATTTTCAGGATTCTCAACGTAAGCGGGAGTAGTTTTCGAAAAGAATTGATTTTTGAAGACACTTCCTTCATCATCATCCATAGTTTTATCGACTCGGATTCACAGAAAACAACATGCATAGATTCCTCAACAATACGAGTACGAGTATTAAAGATTCTATAAGCTTTACTCATATTTGAATAACCCAGAAATATACCTTCATCTGCTTTGGGATCAAACTTTCCCAAATTATCCTTACCATTGTTATGGATGAAACACTTACATCCAAACACATGCAGATGAGCTAGATTGGGTTTTCTTCCTTTGTAAAGCTCATAGGGAGTCTTGTCCAACTTCTTAGGAGGTATGCCCGATTTGAGATGTAGCACGCGGTGCTCATTGCATCAGCCCAAAACACTTGAGAAGTGTTGTTCTCATTCAGCATGGCCCTTGCCATCTCGGTGAGAACTCGATTCTTTCTTTCCACAACACCATTTTGTTGGGGAGTTCTTGGCCGAGAAGTTGTGGTCTATTCCCATGTCGTCGTAAAACTCAGCAAATGCATTGTTTTCGAATTCTCCTCCATGATCAGTTCTGATTCCTGAAATAGAGAATCCTTTCTCGTTTTGGACCTTCTTGGCAAAAACAACAAACTGATCAAATGTTTCATCTTTAGAGGATAAAAATATAGTCCATGCAAATCTTGAGAAATCATCAACAATGACCAAAGTATAAAGATTGCCTCCAAGGCTTTTCACTCTATTTGGTCCAACTAGATCCATATGAAGCAATTGAAAAGGTCTATTAGTTGAAATCTCGTTTTTAGATTTGAATGATGATTTGGTTTGTTTCCCTTTTTGACAAGCATCACAAAGCATGTTATTTTTAAAGTACAGTTTAGGAACACCAATCACCAGATCCTTTTTAAGCAATCTGTCAAGTTGAATCATATTGACATGAGCTAATCGCTTGTGCCAAAGCCAACTCTCATCCAAGTTAACGACAAAACATTTTTCAGAAACAGAACCATTACTAGAGAGACTAAGTGTATAACAATTGCCATCTCTAGGGGCTCTAAATAAGGCTTTTGATTTTATGTTTTCTAAAGGGAGTATATCCTTACTCACAATCAAGCACTCCTTAGAATCGAAGATAACTAAGTTACCTTTATTAGTGCTTTGGCTTACACTGAGGAGATTGTGACAAAGTCCATCGACTAGGTAGACATCTTTGATTAGTGATCCTTCATTGTTGCCAATTTCACCAACTCCAGCAATCTTTCCAGATTGATTTCCACCAAAGGTCACCTTGCCACCATCCTTAGGCTTGATTGAGGCAAATTTGGATTGATCCCGGTCATGTGCCTAGAGCATCCCTTTGTCAATGTACCATTTGTTGGATTTTGATGCTCTTAGGCAAACACGCAAGACACAAACAAATTAGGCCTTAGGTACCCATCTTTTCTTGGGTCCTTTGGGGTTAGTTTGTGTCTTAGGAATCTTGTAGGATCCCTTCGGCACCCATTGATAATTTCCTATGGGTTTACTCTTTCTTTCCTTCTTATGAAAGGGAAGAAGTAGTATGACCCTTTACATTTAACGATAATTACGATTGTGCAAACGGGTTTGAAGAATGGACTGATTTTGTAAAATAGTTCATATAGGATTTTTCACCGAGACTTCTTTCTTCCTTTCTTTTTATCAAAATTAGGTTTGTAACCAACTCTGATCTGTCATTTATAAATCTTTGTTGTTTCAAAATGACATTGAGCATTTCACTTCCTCTAGTGAATTTCTCAAGTGCCTTTGTAAGATATGAATTCTTTTTCTTGATTAGGACAATCTTCACAAGCAATATTTTCTCGAAGAGGAAAACTTTTCAACTTGAAATTCAAGAGTAAGATTTCTTTTTTTCAATTTGAAATATTTTTCAGCAAGTTTTTCAAACTCGGATTGCATGACCATATATTCAGCAAATAACTCATCATAAGGTGGTTTGCAATCATATACCTCTTCGAAGTTGATACGATGTTCTTCTTCTTCGGCAACTAAGCATACGTTTGCTTTTTCTTCCTCTTCCTCATCATCTTCATCGGATGAACTATCTCCCCAAATACCGAGAGACATATGCCTTCTTTTTGAATCGTTGAATCTCTTCTTTTCTTTGTCTTTGTTCTTGATTGGGGCATTCGATTTGATGTGGCCGGGCTTCTCACACTCGTAGCAAATGATTGGCTTCTTTGCCTCATAGCTGGAGCTACCCTTGTGAAACTTCTTGAAACCTTGGTCCTTCTTGTAGAATTTCTTGAATCTCCGGACCATCATACCAATCTCCTCATCTTCGTCGGATCTTCATCATCATCGATTCCTTAGTTTCTTTGTGGCTTTAAGGGCAATTCCCTTATTTTTACCATGGACTTCATCAAGTCCCTTTTTGAACTTGAGCTTGGCTTCATATTCGAAAGGCTCCCAAACGGGGCTGCCACGGATGCCATAGAATCTCCACGAGCTTCTTCAATGGCGGTGACTTTGGCTTCCCATTCCTTATTGAGGATGTTGAGAATTTTCCTCACTTGGACAAAGTTGCTCATACTCTTTGCCCAATGCAGCAAGTTGATTGATCAGATGAGTGAATCTCAGCTGGAAATCACCAATAGATTCTCCAGACTTCATACGAAGGAGATCATATTCTGTCATTAGAGTGTTGACTCTATTTTGCTTAACTCCAACGGTTCCTTCATGAGCAATTTCCAGAGCGTCCCACATGGCTTTAGCAGAGGTTAAGTTGCAAACGCAGAAATATTCTTGTTGACTAAGAGCACTTTGCGGAAGGAGAATCGCCTTCTTTGTTGAGTGTGACATTTCTTGTCATTTTCATCATAATCTTCTTCTTCCTTTGGAACCACGAGACCATTTTCGGGACGGTTGGAGCGTAGTCTCCTCGTTCAAAAACTCTCCAGAGACCATACTCGTAGCCATTACAAACACCTTGAATTTGGCTTTCCCGAGAATGAGTAATGTTCTCACTTGAAACACGGAGGTCTGTTGAGTGAAGCTCCATCGGGTAGAATGCCTTCCATTGGATCCTTCTCGAGATGTTAAGCTCTTTAGAGAAGACCTTACTCTGATACCAAATGAAAGTTGAGATATATACCCAAGAGGGGGTGAATTGGGTATTTTAAAAACTTTTGAAAACTGCTCTGTTTTTAGACAACAAAAACAGAGATGAACAGAGTAAAGGGAAGAATAGCTGAACACAGAGATTTCTACTGGTTCGGTCTTAACAACTTGACCTACATCCAAAGTCCCCGGACTCTGCGGGATTTTCACTATCACAAAGATTACACACTCTTGTACTTAAAGAGTAGTTCTCTCTCTAGAACTCACTCCCCCTTACAAGTTGTAATCAATGAACTCCCAAATCACCAAGTCCCCTTGACTTGTGATTCTTTTCAATAAATGAAATACAGATAAAAGCTCTCTCTAAGAGTGGATAATAATGAACACCGAAGCTTATAATGTCAAAAGACAAAATACAAGTGAAAACAGAAAGGTAGTTGAAGAACTTGAATGCTTGTTCGTTTTCAAATGTAGTAGTTGTTGAGAAGAATTGAATGCAACTCTATTTTTAGCCGAGATAGCATTAATAGACCGTTGCATTTGATAATAAGACCGTTGAAGATGTTTGCAGAAGTTGTGAGTTGCTTAGGTCTTCTTTCTCTCTAAAACTCTCTTAATCCAGTGGTTGGATGGTCGAGTTGACTCTCGCAAATCAATCCGTTGGAGAAGATGTTGCTAGATGTAGAAAACATTCTTTAATGCTTTGCAACCGTGTGCAGATGGATTAACCAAAAGAATGCAAGTTTCAGGTTGAGCATTTAATGTTCGACATCACTTTTGCTTTTGCTTTAAACCTTCAATAAACCTTCTTTAATCATCGAAACTCACTAAAAAGATGGTTAAACATATCTAGTACCAATAGAGATTAATCATGGAAAGCATTGAGATCAAACACGAAGGCATAGCAAAATCGATACATTCGATTTTCGAGCAACGTCCGTAAAACACGGAGGTTTGTTCACAAACCTCGAGGTTTGGTCATTTAAGGTTGAAAACGATTTAAGACCAAAACCTCAAACCTGGAGGTTTATCATAAAACCTAGAGGTTTCTCATGATGCAATCACAAAGGTTTCTCGGGCTTACTCCAAACCTCGAGGTTTTCTCAGAAACCTCGAGGTTTCACATCGTGTGTGAAACCCAGCAGAGACATGATGAAAGCAAACCTGGAGGTTTCTCAAGGAACCTCGAGGTTTTAGAATGAGTGAAAATTCATTTGCTCTCGGAACTCACAAACCTCGAGGTTTGTAACAATACTCGAGGTTTTGCCCAAATGACAAAGTTCTTTGTTTTGACCCAAAACACAAACCTGGGAGGTTTCTATGGAAACCTCGAGGTTTTCAAACACACGAAAACCATTAGCTCTCGGAAGCCGAAACACGGAGGTTTTGTCAATACTCGAGGTTTTACATTTTATTTCAAATTTTCAGTTTGGCGCCAAGGCATAACCTCGAGGTTTTGATGTAAACCTCGAGGTTTCACAACTTGGTGTGAAACCGAGTTTTCTCACGGAAGTCCAAAACCTCGAGGTTTCTTAATAAACCTCGAGGTTTCACATATTTTTGTGAAACCCAAGTTTTGCAAGTTTAAACATAGAACCTCGATGCTTCCTTTGTAAGGCCAAACCTCGAGGTTTGGGAAAACCTCGAGGTTTGCTCTCACTCGGGGTTTTCCAACTTCGAGAGCAAATCCTCATTCTTTGTTCGCAATTGTTGGCAATCATCAAAATCTTTTAGAGAACCAACATTAATAAGTTTTAAGATTACTCGTTGAAACAACTATTGGGGTTTATGATAATTTGATAAAACAATTATTGAAGATTAGAGTTATCTTAGATCACTCGAAGACTTCAAAATCGTTGATATCTTAGATCACTCGAAGACTTCAAGATTGTTGATGTCCTCTAACATTGATCCACACGGCTATCTCTCGATTGCAATGAGAACTTATTCTCTTGAAACCTTCCACTCCTTGGATGCTTGCTAGGCGTAGACGAGGTTGAGTTTTGGTTTCCTTGGGTTTTTATCTTTTCAAGAAGGTGGTGATTTCTTGGAATTAGGTTAAAGATAGGATGAACAAGGTTGGAACCTTACCCTTTTATGGATGGTGTCTTTTCCTCTCTAAACCTTTGGTAAAGACTGAAATTTAGAGAGCATAAGGATGTCATAAAAAAAGGTCCAACCCTCCCCTTTTTACAGCATTGGTGGGCAAAAAATTCCTAATCCTAATTGCCTTAGGAATTTTCAGTTTATGCATTAAGAAAGGAGTTTTAGGTAATAAGTCCACTACTTTTCAACCAAGTCACATTAAATTCATATCTTGATTGATTGATTGAATTTAATATAATGAATCATATTCATATATTGGTTGTTGGATTGATTTAAGATGATGGATCACATTTATTTTCTTTTTTTTTTCCCCTCAAAAAACGTCCATAAAAAGGGCACACACAAAAAATCAGCACTTTACAAGAGTCTAACCCTAATTTAAGTGCTCACAAGAAAGGCTCAATCCAAACTTGAATTGGAAAATCTAAATCATAATGAATTAAATTCAAATCTTGATTGATTGAATAATAATTTAAGATGATGAATCATATTCATCTTTGAAACTAAAATTCAAAATCATTTTTAAATCAATCCTAATTTATTATTTCTCCTATCTTCATCCAATCATTATTGGATATATATATATATATATATATATATTAGATAATTCAGAATTATCTTTTATAACCTAACCTCTTGAATTTAAATTTCAAACTTAAATTCAAAATTTGAATTCCAAATTCAACTTGGCCTAAGACCCCGTTGGGTCTTCCAACACATTTGGGCCCTTTTGTGGAGAAACTGATTTCCCACTCGGAACCATATATGTGACGCCATTTTCTTCTTAGTGGGCTTGGAGTCTCACTCCAACCCAATTACACCTTTACTGTTGATAAAACCCAATAACAGTTATTGGCCCAGGTTTGTTAATTTTAAACAATCGGGAATAACCTTTGTGTGTGACCCATTAGGCCCAATTAGTCACTGATATAAATAAACTTGGATCAATTAAAAACCCCTTTAACGGACCCAATCTTTCTAATGACCTCATAAGACATTAGCAATGCTCTACGACCCCAGAACTAATTGAGTTGATCAAGTGATCTACCTTTCATATTTGGATACCATGCAGACATCATCTCTCACATCGTCATTCACATTTAGTTGAGAGAAAAGATAGAGTATCATCTCTCTTAATTGACTAAATGTAGCTATTTCACAGAATTAGGAATCTTCTTGTATTAACGGATCATGACTCTTCATAATCACTTGCTGTGCGTACAGTCTTCGAGTTAATTAGAAGCTATCCAAGCTCTACCGATCTTATGAATGACTAATCCCTTATAGGGGACTGTGAGTTCTCTCAGCATGTCCATCTATACTCATGTATTCGAGTTACACCCAAGAGTACACGGTTCTCCCCATTTTCAGGTGGATAGAGTTGTACGGTCAAAGTATAACCCTAGGACATAGTGTTCGATGACATCCTTAAGTCCAAGGCAATCCACACTACCAAACGATGAGAGACTTTATATATCCAATGATACTCTCTACAACGAATCTTTGTGGAGTCTCTCGGCGGGTCAGTTCGATGCTATCTGTTCTTCAACAGATCCACCCACGACATCAGCTAAGACATCTCCATGCCTATATTCCATGAGGTCCCTACCTTGTGTCTCTATACAAGTAGATGATGTCGTACTAGTCTTATTGAGATCATCAATGTCCTTTCTTGGTGATTCAAGACTAGGAACAAGTTTTAATCAATAGATATATCCAGTGTTCTTGAGTCCTCATGATCATTATTTCTATCATTGATCCTCAAGTATATCATATATTCTATTCCTAGGGCATTTATTTTCAAACAATATTTACCTTATAATAAAGGCGAGACATAAATATGATAAAGATAAAATATGCTCATTTATTAATAACGAAATACTACAACGTAGAAATGGTGTTGATCTATCCTTACAGCATTGTCTCTAGAACACCTAAATACTGACAAGTGAGGTACCCAAACTATGATTGTTTGAATTGAAGAGATTGACCTCTCGAAAGATAGCTCAGTGTGTTTTCCATTTTTCTTCTTTGTAGTTCATATGCTTAGACCTATAATCTAGCAAATTTATATTACTTGAGTTCATATAAAGCCGAGTTCCATCGTTATAACCAGTTAACACATACAATTATACTCCATACGTGCAAACAATTCTGATCCCCAAGAAGTATTATGTACCAAAAGTCTTAATTTTTTATCCTTATAGCGTTTATCCCAGCATTCAAAGGGAAGATAAAGAATAAAGGAAAATGCACGCCTCACTCTCACCGTATACTTATGAGAAAAGTCCTTTAAGTTTTGCAAATCATTGCTATATTGATAAGCAAATTTACCAAAAAAAATGAAGTTATTGATAATAAATGTGAATGCATTAAATGCAATGTTGACATTTGGAGACATTTATACTGTGAAATTTAAAATATGAATGCAATGTCGAAGAAGTTTCTCACTAATGTACTACAACATAATACTGCTCATTTTATCCCAAAATCCCATCAAATTAAGGATCTCTACAGTATATTTATAAGAAAGGAACTAGATCCATTTCATGAAACAGATAAAACTGTACCGATGATGAACAAGTCCTCAAGGCAAAAGATGTATAGGAGACCCAAAGCTCAGTATATTCCCATAAGAAGCACCAACAGATCTGCTCTCATTCCAGTGAGATCAGTTGAACCTGGACATTATAAAGTGGTTTACCGCTATAGTACTATAAAATGTTTGTTAATCTCATTGATGAACTGAGTGAAAAAGGAGAAAAGAAATACCACTTGGGACGGCAATAGAACTTATCACACGAAAATTATTTCTCATAGTTTGAGATTCAGCCTGCAAACCATAGACTTGCCCCTCTCTAAGATGACATAAAACAGTGAGCCACAAAGATGAAACATCCTTATCTGGGTGACTTCTAGAAACATCAGTGAATTGCACTTACAACTTGTTCCTTGGAGCAACCCATGCTTGTAAACTACAAAAGGGGGTCAATAGATGCATATAAATTATTAAACTAAACAACAATGATTGTTCAAAGTAACATGACTTGACCAGAAAATCACAAACATCAACTAATATTCAATTCAGACACACAAAAATGAAAGATTAACTGTTGGGAAGAAGGCGGGTAAGTGGGCCTCATGGAACTATGAAATTGTAATCTTGTCTCTTTTACCAGAAGTTTAGACATATAAATGCTAACAGGTCAACCAACTTAATCATGTATGAACTAAAAAATTAATATAGATAGAAGATGAAACCATGTTCAGTGTAAAAGACATATCACTTTCTAAGGTTTGCACCAACCTACTTCTCTGAAACCATGGAAAAGAGAGATAATACCAAGGTTATTGTCAAGACATCTAATGAAATTATTTCATGAGACAACATCAAATGATATGATGGAACAGAAGATGACTTTACACTTAATACCATATAAATCAGTGTAAGGAAACATTTGAGCATTTTCGAAGAGAGAAGGGGCCAAGATGGGCAGATGCTGTTCATGGTTTCATAACAAAATTAAAGAAGCAAAAATAAAGATAATACTCCAACAGATCAATGGTTCTGAGATAAAGAAAAGCTTAGCCAAAATAATATGCCCTCTCTAGGAAATCAAGAGGATTAGCTTCTTATGCTGGGTTAGTGGTGATAGCACTTAGTATCCCCATGATCACTGGGTTCCGTGTTAGGGTTCCATGTGTCCTCTTTTAAAGAAAGACGCATGTTAAGAGAAGTTAGGAGTAATTCTTAATTATAATTTGTTTGGGGAAGTTATTCTATCTTATCCGTTTAGGGAAGTTATGATAGGAAGTTATAGTTAGGACTCTATAAATATATTGTATTTTCTTTCTATAAGATTATGAATGAAATATATGATATTCCAAATTGCTTGTGTTGGCTAGAGTTCAGATTCTGCTCTAGATTGTTTTTCTTTTATTTATTTCCTTTAAATCCTATCAATTGGTATCAGAGCGGTAGATCCTTGAGCCTGTATGTTATCATGGTGAACACAAGAAATTCATCATATGAGAATGATTCACCAATACATCCACATCTAAACCCACTCAATCCCAATCCCCAGGATGATCCTGTAGTAATTTTGGTTCGGCAACCACCCCACACGCATCCAGACTCCAATCCTCAATTATCTGCCATTCTTGCGCAATTGCAATTGATGAATTCAGAGATCAACGCTTTGAAGAAAGCAAAGGGGCCAGCAATAATTACGGGTTAGATGAGTCATAATTATGGAGGTCCTTTTGGTGAAGGAGATGAAATTGATATGGAGAACCCTTCATGGAATAGAAACTTTTCCAAGCGTCCATATTCAAAAGTTGAATTTCCAAAGTATGAGGGGGTGATTTCCTGGAATATATATCATCAAATTCCCACAAATGGAATGAGAAGTGGGTCCATGTAAATGATCGAGACCTCGCAAACAACAACGCTCCTTCCCCATATGGAGTTCGGAACCCAAAGGCAATCGTTGAGTGAACTGTATCTTCTTTGTGTTAGTTGACCTAAGCCGCACCATTACTGCTGGGGTGGGGCTCGTACTTTAGATATTACCAGACATCCGAAGATTTAAAGGTGGATGTAGCGGCGATAAATTTGGAAGGAGACGCGCTAGACACTTTTACCTGGGTTTCTTCAGGAAGAACGATCAGACATTGGGAAGAACTAGTGCAAGTGTTTCAAGAACAATTCGGCCCTGCTGAATTCCAGAATCCCGATGTTCATCTCTGCGGCATTAAACAGATTGGCACTGTGGGAGAGTATAAACAGGAATTTGTGCGACGCCAATCGCAAGTTCAAGGCTGGCCTGAACACTGCCTCTTAGGCGTGTTTATCAATGGACTGAAAGAAGAATATAAAGCTGATGTGAAAATCCAAAAACCTCACACCGTTTATAAAGCTGTTAGTTTGGCATTAGAATTTGAAGCAAAAACTAAATCCCAACAGAACCCACAATCCCATCTGAGCTATCAGTTCGCACCAGAATCATAAAATATTAATTATTTGTGTGAAAATAAAAGTTTTTTGCCACATCAACCCTGGGACCCCAATGCTAATTATAATCCCACGGATTTCTCTCCAAAACCATCCCATTCGACAACCTCCCATAATCATCCAATAAGTGCACCATCTTCGGCTCTAAGCGAACCATCTCGGCCGATACAGAGTTATTCGCCAACCGCCCAACTTCCGACTTTCAACGATCAGCAACATCAACGGTTATCTTCGACGGTTCCACCAAACGCTCCAGCGATCACGGACTCGACGTCAACCAACTTTCAGGAGCGACAATATCGGCGTGAAAAAGGGCTGTGTTTCAAATGTGGAGAAAGGTTCGCGCCTGGTCACCGCTGCCAAGTTTCAACTCTGCGATTAATGGAGATTGCCAATGAATCAGAGCCAGCGCCTGAAATTGTTAAAGATGAACAGTACTCCAATGCAAACTTGGCACAAATTTCCTTATTTCTGCCTTGGGACAAGGCTTATTTTCAAGGGGAGGATATTGTTAGGGTTCCATGTGTCCTCTTTTAAAGAAAGACACATGTTAAGAGAAGTTAGGAGTAATTCTTAATTATAATTTGTTTAGAGAAGTTATTCTATCTTATCCATTTAGGGAAGTTATAGTTAGGACTCTATAAATATATTGTATTTTCTTTCTATAAGATTATGAATGAAATATATGATATTCCAGATTGATTGTGTTGGCTAGAGTTCAGATTCTGCTCTAGATTGTATTTCTTTTATTTATTTCCTTTAAATCCTATCATTCCGTATATAAAGTGTTGTGCTTATCCATGTCAGAACATCCTATAGTAGCTGAGTTCTCTTGGGAATGTTCAATTCCAAATCTTCTGAGACATTCACGTGCTGCTTCCTTACCTTCTTCAGTTAGCATGTACCTGAAAAAGGAATAAAAGCAAAAATAATCCAAACAGATATGAAGTATTTCAACTTTAGAAAATCCAGTACTAGAACCTAACACCAGAAACCTGGAGACCATATCAAATAACAGCTTAATACCAAAATAACTGTATTTATGGTGAAAATGGTATGATAGAATTTAAACTTGCTTAGTCAAAACCACTTGACATGCCGGATTCTAAATAATAAGATGAATGATTTGAGAATAATTATCAATTCAGTTCACACAAGGAGTATTCAATTCAGCAATATATCTAACAATAAAATCATAGAAAACCTTTGGAGATATTTTATGAACAAAGCTAAATAGAACACACATAGTTTGAAAGAACACATGCCAAAGGAAACCATACGTTTCTGGACGGCTGGATTTTACAACTAAACTCTTTGTAATCAATAGAGCTGGGAAATCGGGCTGAGCCCGTTTAAGCCCTGGCCCTGTAGGGCTCGGGCTTAAAAAATCAGTCAAAATTTTGAATTTGGCCCTGTAGGGCTGGCCCTGCAGGGCTCGAGGCCCTGTAGGCCCAGCCCTGCAGGGCTTCGGGCCGGCCCGTTAGGCCCGTTTCACTGTAGCATTGTTTTTTTAAAAAAAAAATTAATTACTTGGCCTTTATCTATGTATTTTATATGTTATAGAGTTATTTATCCATTTAAGCACAACTACATAAATACATAATAACTATACTCCGAAGGTGACAATTGACAATGATAGTTGTATGCTTCTTATATTTTATGTGAGTCATCTAATCTTGTTTAGTTTAATGCTTCTTATGTTTTATGTGAGTCAATTATAGACAATGGTTTTTTTTTGTTATGAATTAATGAATGTGTTTATTTGTTGGATGATTTGTATTGTTTAGATATTAATGTTGATAATATTTATTTGATAGATTAGAACTTTAATGGTTGCAATTTACAAATTATATTTCTCTGGAAAAAACCAGAAGAAAAATAGTTAAAATTTGGAATAGTAAATTTCAGGCCCTGTAGGGCCAGCCCGGCCCCGGCACTATCGGGCCAGGCTTTGAAAAACAGACATTTTGTTCTCCCAAGCCTGCAGGGGGCCGCCCTGTAGGGCCCAAGCCCCGTAGGGCGGGCCAGCCCTGATTCCCAGTTCTAGTAATCAATGTCTACATGCAGCAGCTCCATCCACTATACCAATTGCTCGGTGTGCTTCCAAACTTCCCATTCTTTCCTCTTCCTTTTTCTGGCCTGACATTGAGGATCAGTTTGTCATAACTCCAAATGCTTCCTTTGCTTGTGAATGCTTGCATTTATTAGGGTGAACCATCAATGACAACGCAAAGAATTAGCATAAATATGTTATAAGAGGATAACGGAACATATAAGCCCTTGACAATTAGATGGAGGACAGATGACCTTGCGATCTGCTTTTTGACATCATGAAGTGATGAATCAAATGGAAGGTTTAGACGCCATTCAAAGAAATTGAGAATGAATTTTCCATTATTACATAGTTAACCCATTTAAATGCATATAACAATGGAGATTACTTTTTATCACTAGCTAACATCATATGATGATGAACTTCAATCCACCAATTAAAATATTTGGAACTATATGGAAGCCATAACATTGAGTGGTAGATGCAGGCCCTAATGTGTGTGGGTAAGTTTTCTTCTCCGTTTTAATTATTGATTTCTTTGGTGCGGGGGATTCAAAATCATCAATAGCCCAAAAGGACAATCTGTAAAACAAAACATTGTACTTGTGTGAAGAGTTTATTGAATTTGCTAAAATGAATGAGCTTAGTAAAAATGAGAAGTATTTTTGTACTTGTGTCAAGTGTTTAAATGAGAGTCGAGAGGATATTAATGATATAAGGGATCACTTATTTTGTGATAGAATAAATCTTTGGTACACAAACTTGATATGACATGGTGAGGAAGTAATTGTTTGTGCATCTCACGAGAATGAAGTTTTGGATATCGTAGGTGATGATAGAATAGAGAAAATGATTCATGATGTTGAGGTAAAATATTTTGAACAATTGCGTGTATATGACAACGTCGTAGTGATGCAGACACACTTTTATACCTGGGTGTACTAAGTATATACGCTTGTAAAGTATTTTGCATTTGGTCAACTTAAAGTTAGCTTGTGGGTGGACCAATTGTAGTTTCATATTGTTACTTGAATTTTTGCGTGATATGCTTCCAGAGGATAATGTACTTCCAAATCGTATGTATGAAGCCAAGAAAATCTTGTCTACGATGAGTATGGAGTATAAAAAGATATATGCTTGTCTTAATGACCGCGTATTGTACAAAAAGGAGTATGAAGGAGTGTCTGAAATGTAAAACTTCACGATACAAAATGAAGAAAGATGTTGGATGTGGTGATGACACAAGTAAAAGGCAATCTTTAAAGGTTTTATGGTATCTTCCAATTAAACTACGGTTTAACTGAACATTTACTAATGCGAAAGAAGTAAAGAAGTTGAGATGGCATTCTGATGAGAGAAAATGTGATGAAAAATACCTTTGGCACCCAGCTGACTCTCGACAATGGAAGAAAATAGATGAAATATTTCCCAGATTTGGCAGCGAGCCAAGAAACCTTCGGTTTGGGCTTTGTAGAGATGGAATCGATCCTTACAGTACTCTTAGTAGTACACATAGTGCATAACTAGTTCTCCTGGTCATTCATAACTTGCCTCCCTGGTTGTGTAAAAATGCAAGTATATGATGCTTTCTATATGATTTTACGATTAAAATAGCCAAGAAACGATATTGATGTCTACTTGGCACCTTTGATAGGGGACTTAAAGAAGTTGTGGAAAGATGACATATTTTATTGATGTATATAAGTAGGAGCCCTTTAAATTACGTGCAATGGTTTTCACCATGATAAATGACTTTCCTGCATACAGAAAATTGTCAGGATTTAGTGTGAAGGGTCATAAAACATGTCTGATATATGAAGCATGCACACACTTCCATAAACTTAAGTTTGAAAGAAAAATGGTATACTTAGTCATAGGCGAGTTCTTTCTCAGTTCCACCTGTACCGTAGGCTAAAAAAAGTTTTAATGATTTTCCGGAGAATGGAATGGCTCTAAAGGCATTAACTAGAGAGGAGGTTTGTAGTCAGTAGAAAGAATCAATGTCACTTTCTGTAAGAATCAGAGGACTGCGGGTGAGTAGAACATATGGAATAAGAGGTCAATTTTATTTCATCTTCCATATTGGTGTAGTTTTGATGTGATACATGTGGAGAAAAATGTATGTGATAGCTTTGTTGGTACGCTTTTGAATATACCAAGGAAAACTAAAGATGAAATTAGTGCGAGACTAGACTTGGTTGAAATGGGAATAAGAGAACGGCTACATCAACAACTAAGAGATGCTGGTAAAAGAGCATATATAGAACTAGCAGCGCGTACATTGTCAAAAGATGAGAAAAAAAGTTTGTGTGGGTGTTTGCATGGCATTAAGGTGTCACAAGGGTTTTCTTCCAATGTGAGAAGGCTTGTCTCAATGGAATAGTTGAAATTAGTAAGAATGAAGTCTCATGATTGCCATGTACTGATATAACAACTATTACCAGTAGCTATTAGAGGCATTATGAAAGATGATGTGCGAAGCACGATAACAAGGTTGTGTATTTTCTTTAATCCTATTTGTAGCAAAGTTGTTAACATTGAAAAATTGGACGAATTACAAAATGAGGGTTACATTATTCTATCCTAACTAGAGATGCATTTTACTCCTGCATTTATATATATATATATATATAATAGTGCATGTAATAGTTCATTTGGTAAGGAAGATAAGACTATGTGGCCCAGCTTATCTAAGATGGATGTACTCTTTTGAGCGATACATAAAAACTTATAAAAGAGTATTCTAAAAATCTTTATCAACCTGAAGCCTCAATTGTTAAGGGATATGTGGTTGAAGATGGTATAGACTTTTGCAAAGAATATCTATCAAGGTCAAAGGCGCAATCTCATCATGAAAACGGTACAATCGCAGCCAAGGAACACGAGGGCTCAAAGTGAAGAGTATGCATCTTAAAGAGGTGTTGCAAGCACACTTGTATATCTTGAATAATATAGAAGAAGTTCATCCGTACTCAGATGAATACAGAAAGAATTTAAAGCAGATCTATCCGAGAAAAAATACATGCAGATAGCTAATGACTAAAACAAGACATTCATAAAGTGGTTCAAGGAAAAGGTTACGCACGAGACTAGTGATCATTGTGATGGAATAAGGGAAAACACATAATGTAAGATTTTAAAAAATAAAATAAGACTGTGTGATTTTCTTGCAATTTAGTTTGTTAATTTTATTCATTTAATTTCAATTTACTTATCATATCTCGGCTTGATTTCTTAGTAGGAACATGGAAAGTTCAGATGAGGAGAACTCAAGTGGCTCAACTGTTAAGAAAAAGGCTAGAGTAAGCACAAAGCTGAGACTGTTGGTTGAACGTCATGAGGAATAAAGGGAGAAGGTACATGTAACAACCCTAAAAATAAAATAGTATAATTATTTCATTCATGGTTAATATTTAATTTCTATATTTATATGTGTAATAGCCTCAAATGATATATATACGCACACATATATAAAAGTAGAACATAATTGCCTGTGATATATTTGAGGCTCAATTGAGGTATAAGTGAGGAAATTACCTCGAGTGAATTTTGGTTAATTAAAGGATAGTTAGCCAAATTTTATTATGAAAAATATTAGCACGCCTCAAATAATTGGGAAAAAAATAAGGAACTTTCATTTTAAGGTTAAGTTGTCTTTATAAAAATAGTTTCATGCCCTAGAAATGAAAATTTTATCTTTAAGAACATTTTATGGGCATTTTATTCAAGAATAAGGCAATTTCTTAAAAAAATTATGGGAAAACTATTTAAGGACCAAATTTGAGCTGCCGAAAAACTAGGAGATTACTTCCTAATAAATCTAAATTATTGGCAGTGCTAAATTGGTCATGAGATCAAGGAATCCTAAAAAACATTTGATGAAGATTAATCCCATATTAATTGTAAAATTTAAAAGGGAAAATTACGTGTAGGTCCCAAGGACCGAGAAATAATTACAAAAAAGTCATTTGAAATCACCTAATTACACAGAAGTCCCCAAGGACTTTTTTGATATTATTTGTATGGGAAAAAAATCCATGTTTTTAAATTTTGTTGTAAATATGACACTTCCTGTTGTAAATATGACTTTTTCTGTTGTAAATGGCCAGATTTTAAATTTTTTTTGTAAATATAGCACTTCTTGTTTTAAATCTAGCCTTTTTCTGTTGTAACGACCTCTCTACATTCAAAATCCAAGTGTTTAAATGTTGTTGTAAATATGACACTTTCTGTTGTAAATATGACATTTCCTGTTATTAATACAAATAATATCAAAAAAGTCCCTTGGGACTTCTGTGTAATTTGGTGATTTCAAAAGAATTTTTTGTAATTATTTCTAGTCCTTGGAACCTGCACGTAATTTCCCCAATTTAAAATGTCATGGTACAATTTGGCTTTTGGATGAGCAATCCATTACCTTCTAAAGGACATAGGTGGCCTATGGATGAGAGAAGGAGAGAAGAATTTGAGCCATTTGATCTTCCGCAGCCATTGAATTAATATTTTCTAGAGGAAATGGAATTGAAACCAATTTTCCAATTGCGTTGATAATTGGATTAGAGTCATCAAATGTCCCTAAAGCACATGAGGAGTGGGGGAACGGATCATCATCTCATGATCCCATTTTCTCCTCATCTCTCATAACCCAATCTATATTATTGATTTTACTCAATATTGACTGTCCATTTTATATTCTTAAAACTTATCTCCAACCTTTCAAATAGTTCAACTGATCACTGACTCGTATTAAAAAGATATTTTATGATACTAATTGGTACTAAAACAATACTCCATAATCTTGAAAATATATTTTAGGATATTGAAAAAATATTTCAGGTACTGACTGGTACTAAAAAGATACTTTTGGATATTTGACCGGTACTGAAAAATACTTCATGATCTTAAAAAATTATTTTAGGATCTTTAAAAAATATTTCATGATACTGAATGGTACAAAAAATATACTGATTAGGATTGAAAAAATACTTCATAATATTTTAAAAAAAAATATTTTAGGATCTTGTCTGGTATACTTTAGGATCTTGGACAGTACTATAAAAAAAATAACAAGTATATCTTGAAAAATTATTTTAAGATTTTGAAAAAATATTCAGCGATCTTGAATGGTGCATTTCAGGATATTTTTTTAAAGTCCTAAAATAATTTAGTACACTAAAAAATATTTTAGGGTATTGAATGGCGATCACATAATGAAAATTGGTTTTCTTGGAATACCAAAAAATTACTAACAAGAATGATAGCACATGCCACTAAATCCTTCTTTGGTCTGATCCAAACCATCAGATTTACAAAAAAGCTCCGCTGATTGGATGGACAATTCAATGGGTCATAAGTGCTTATACAAATAAGTCGAAACAATACTCCTCTCATATACTTACCTTGTATTTCATAAATTATGGTTGAAAAGCTACTTTTGAACATTCCAATTACTAAAATTAAACAAGTTCAAAAGAGAAACTTATTGAAACCACGTCTAATTGATGAGCAAAACCAAAAAATAAAAAGATAATGAATATAGAACAAGCTTATAATCTAAAACCTTTAGAATTTGATGAAGCGATAGTGAAATAGATAGTATGAAAATAGAAATATATAAATTAAAAAATATAAGCGATTTTTGATCTTGTGAATCTAAGTATTCATCTATTGAAGAAGAATATCAATTTTATATAATCAATGTAATAAATGATGGAGAATGACCAGTAATTATAAACATGATAAAATTGAAGAATATTGGAATGCTTCAAAAGAAATAATAGAAAGAAGAATAACATTTAATTAAAAAAAACAATACAATAAAATAAAAAATATAAGGTAAGTAGAAATAAAAAGTGAGAATTTTATGAATAAGGTAAGTAGAATATTAAAATCAAAGAAAAATGAAAAAAGTTGCTGTGTAGTATTAGAAAAGAAACATCTTATAGAATTAACATTAATAGAAGGAGTATTAAGGATACCACTAATAAGTAAAAAGTAAAACATTAATAGAAAATGAAATATCTAAATTACCATTTAAAGACGAAGTCACAGAAACATATATTGCGGGAGTTCAATTATTAGTACAAGCCTGTTTTAAATGAGGAATAGACTAATATGTAGTGTATAACATAGTATATTGGGAATATTAAGAAGAAATTTAATATATCAAAAATTACAGTTTACATTAAATACGAATTTTGTAATATCTAGAGTAGACGAACATATAAATAAATCTATAATAATATATCATAAATTGGGAGGATTAAGATTATTACTAGGAGCAAGAACAATAATTTTAATAGCCATTATATTGTTGGATTAGTGTTTACTAATGAACATAAAATATATAAAAAAATCTCATAGAAAAGTATCTATAGATAAATATTTCATGTCAGTACTACAAGAAGTTCCATTATATTCCACTAATATAACTATTCGACAACAATTACAGATAGAACTAGATAATACAATAATCTATCATAAAACTTCTCCAAGAAGAATATAAACTAATAAAAGTATAGGATAAAGATTATTAAGAATAACTACAATATCAACATCGACCTGGAATATAAATATTAATCCACAAATATATAGTATAGATTATCTTAGACCAATAACAAGAATATGATTATCTAAAACTTCAAGTTTGAGTAGTAATACGAGATAATAATTACCAAAGAAATTTATTAGCAGAAATACCAATATATATATACACACACTAAAATACATGTTTTCAAAATAGAATACATATTTGGATATAGAAAGTTGTTAACCTAATCATCAAGTGTTGTGATTGTTAGTATTTAGGTGTCCTAGAGACAACTGTAAGGACAGATCAGCACCATTTCTACGTTATAGTATTTCATTATTAATAAATGAGCATATTTTATCTTTATCATATTTATGTCTCGCCTTTATTTTAAGGTAAATATGTGTTTGAAGATAAAAGCCCTAAGAATAGAACATGTGTTATTCTTGAGGATCAATGATAGCGATCATGATCATGAGAACTCGAGAACACTGGATATCTATTGCTTAAAACTTGTTCCTAAATAAGACTAGTACGACATCGTCTACTTGTATAGAGATACAAGGTAGGGACCTCATGGAATGCGAGGCATGGAGATGCCTTAGGCGATGTCGTAGGTAGATCTGTTAGAGAACGAGATAGTACCGAATCGACCCGCCGAGAGACTCCACAAAGATTCATTGTAGAGAGTATCATTGGATATGAAAAGTATCTCATCGTTTGGTAGTACAGATCGTCCTAGACTTAAGGATGTCATCGAACACTATGTCCTAGGGTTATACTTTGACCGTACAACTCTATCCACCTGAAAATGGGGAGAACAGTGTACTCTTGGGTGTAACTCGAATGCATGAGTATAGATGGACATCCGAGAGGACTCACAGTCCCTACAAGGGATTAGTCATTCACAAGACCGGTAGAGCTTGGATAGCTTTTAATTAACTCGAGAGTGCGTAACGTGCAGACAAGAAATGATCATGAAGAGTCATGATCCCTTACAGAGTTAATATAAGAAGATTCCTAGTTCTGTGAAATAGCTACATTTAGTCAATTAAGAGAGATGATACTCTATCTTTGCTCTCGACTAAATGTGAATGACGATGTGAGGGATGATGCTTGCATGGTATCCAAATATGAAAGGTAGATCACTTGATCAACTGAATTAGTTCTGAGCCACAGAGAATTGCTAGTGTCTTATGAGGTCATTAAATAAATTGGGCCTATTAAAAGAGTTTTAATTGGTTCAAGTTTATTTATGTCAGTGACTAATTGGGCCTAATGGGTCACACACAAAAGGTTATTCCCGATTGTTTAAAATTAGCAAACTTGGGATAATAATTGTTATTGAGCTTTATCAAGAGTAAATGTGTATTTGGGTTGGAGTGGGACTCCAAGCCCAATGAGGAGAAAATGGCGTTGTCATATATGGTGTCCCGAGTGGGAAATCGGTTTCTCCACAAAAGGGCCCAAATGTGTTGGAAGACCCAACGGGTCTTAGGCCAAGTTGAATTTGGAATTCGAATTTTGAATTTAAGTTTGAATTTTAAATTTGAATTTAAATTCAAGAGGTTAGGTTATAAAAGATAATTCTGAATTATCTAATATATATATATATATATATATTAAGATCCAATGATGATTGGATGAAGATAGGAGAAATAATAAATGAGGATTGATTGAAATGATTTTGAATTTTAGTTTAAGAGATGAATGTGATTCATCATCTTAAATTATTATTCAATCAAGATATGAATTTAATTCATTATGATTTGGATTTTCCAAATCAAGTTTGGATTGGGCCTTTCTTGTAAGCACTTAAATTAGGGTTAAACTCTTATAAAGTGCTGATTTTTTAAGTGCCCTTTTTATGGACGTTTTTTGAAGAAGAAAAGAAATAAATGTAATCCATCATCTTAAATGATTGATTCAAACAATCAATCAAGGTATGAATGTGATTCATCATCTTAAATTCAATCAATCAATCAAGATATGAATTCAATTCATTGTGATTTGGATTGTCCAATTCAAGCTTGGATTGGGCCTTTCTTGTGAGCACTTAAATTAGGATTAGACTCTTATAAAGTGCTGATTTTTGGTGTGCCTTTTTCCTACACGTTTTTCTTAGAGAAAAACAAGATCCTTATGCTCTCTAAATTTTGGTCTTTACCAAAGGTTTAGAGAGAAAAAGGCACCATCCATAGAAAGGCAAGGTTCCAATGATTTGGATAATCCTTATGCTCTCTAAGAAACCATCATCTTCTTGAAAAAGATAAAAACCCAAGGAAACCACAACTCAACCTTGTCTTCGCCTAGCAAGCATTCAAGGAGTGGGAGGTTTCAAGAGAAGGAGTTCTCATTGCAATCGGGGGATAGCTGTGTGGATCAACGTTAGAGGACATCAACAACCTTGAAGTCTTCGAGTGATCTAAGGTATTCTAATCTCCAATAATCATTTCATCAAATTATCCTAAACCCCAATAGTTGTTTTAACGAGTAATCCTAAAACTCATGAGTATTATAAATTGTTATGAATTCTCATGAGTACCGTAAAGAGTTATGGATTAATAATTATTAACTAATTAGCGTAATGAGTTAAGGTTAATAATTCATGAGGACCGTAAAGTGTTACGGGTTTCCGCATCGATTAAACAAATTTTTGTTTTCAACCTCATGAAACTTTGCATGAAAGTCATGTAATACGCAAAATTAACCAACGGTGATAGCTAGTAGACCGGAGTCATTCTTACAAGATTACTATTCCACAAGGATTGGAAGATTTTATTTAATTATGTTCTTGGGGAAAGACTTGCCATGGTTAATTAGTTAGCTAAGCTATCATATAAACTTGAAGAAAGTTTTTTCATCATTGATCACCATCCACCTCTTTAATCAAGAGTTGGAAGCTGGTGAATGAACTTATATCTTGATCTAAAATCAAGAGTTAATAGACCTGAAGTTTTCATTTTTCTTTAAAGAAATAAAAGATAGAAGAGTTGCCAAACGTCGTTTTAATTAAGGCCCCACATAATTATTGATCATTTTATTTTTTAGTCGGCCGATAGAGAGAGAAGGTAGAGAGAGAAGGTCCAACTTCTCTCTTCTTCTCTGCCTCATCTCTTCGTGGTCTTCCTTCTCTCGCACAAGCCGCCGGCAAGCACCCTTCTCGTCCCGGGGGCATGTTTCTCCCTCTACTTCTTCATATTTGATCTCGCGAGGTGAGAGGTTTGTTTTTACGTGTTTTTGCTACTTTTTTTGTGGTATGGGGTTTTATGGTGGTGTTCTTGTCTCAAGAAATAAACAGATCTCACTAGTGCAAAAAAGGCTTTTAAGACCAGACAAAAGAGGTATCGTAAGACCGAATCCGCGACTGGTCTTGTTCCAGCAGGTATTAAAAGTCTACATTTAAGACCGGACTACGACCGGTCTTAAAGAAAATATTTTAGACCGGACATTTAAAACATTGGGTCTTAAAAGTTGTACTAAAATAAACTGAAATACTTTTTGTTCGGTCCTAAAACTCAACTTTTAAGACCATTTAATAACTAAGCCGCTCTTAAAAGATCGAATTTTAAGACCGGACAAAAATAAATACGGTCTTAAACTTAACGGCTTCTAAGACCGACTAATTATACGCGGTATTAAAAGACTGACTTTCAAGACTGGATGATAAATAAATGCGGTCTTAAAAATTTTATTTTAGACCGCATGTATAAATTTACCTATCTTAAAAGACCAACTTTTAAGACTGGTCAATGTGTACACCTGGCCTTTAAGACCGGACATATAAATACATCCGATCTTAAAAGCTGAACATTTAAGATCGGCGTATTTATTTGCGGTCTAAATTTTCCCGAATTTTTCCCTGTTCTGTTCTTCCTGATTGTATTACACACAAATCCACCACCCACTCCAGCACATAAAAGTCGATACTTTAAGCTACAAGCTATGAACAATTATTGAATAAATTGAATTGGGAAAAAAAATACAAATATTATTCACCATGAGTTATGTGGCCTCTTAATTAATTATTATACTATGACTACAACACCTAAATTAATTAATACAATAAGATAACTTACTTACAAATACCATAAGTTACAAATACAACAAACATGCCCAAAATAATATTCATCATGCCTTCATCGATTCCCACCAACAACGTAACATCCTCTTTTTCCATAACATGCCCCTTTAATTTGGATAGGATCCGCCACAAAAATAAAACAAGAACAAACTTCATAGTCAGTGACATTGTTTATATGAACATAGAAGGAATATAGTATAGGTAAAACCTTAAAGTTTTCAAAGAATTCTGCATATGAATATTACCTTATGAATTGACTCTTTTATAAAGTGATATCCTCCCATATCCCTTCTTGATGATCATTTCTTATGTCGGGTTCATTATCCGCTTCATCTTCTTTGTTCATGTCTGGTAAACCCCTGAAAATTGAGTACTCTCAGGAAGACCATAATTTGAATGACTTTCCTCATCAATATCAATGACACTTTTTCCTTGGAGAGCTACAGACCACATTTTATTTTCTTGATCGGTGATATAGAACACTTGTTTCGCCTGGTCCGCCATTATAAAATGTTCATCTCCAAAACTTCTACCATTGACATTGACTAATGTAAATCCTAGCCAATCGATCTGAACACTATTATTGACATTAACCCATTTGGATTTGAAAATGGGAAATCTAATTTTCACATAGTCCACCTCCCAAATCTCTTCAATAACCCCATAATATGGCATGACTGCCAATAAAAGCCTCTTGTCTTTCGAACTGGAGAAGTGCATAGATTCAGCCTCTAACATAACACCACTGTTCTGGACTATGCTCCTACCATCTAGGGACTTCATATAAAATGTATAACCATTGATCACATACGAATTCCAACTTATGACATCAACCTCAGGACCACGTGCTAACCATTTGATTGTATCAGAAACACGTTCCTCTCCCTCGACCTTTTGTTTGAACTAGTTTGCAAAAGTTCTTTATGCTCCCTAATCAACCTTTTTTAGTCATTCGGTGATTTTTTTCCTTACAGCTTCTTTATGTGCAGCTATGTTGGCTTGAACTTCATCAACATTATTCAAGACCTATAAGTGGACTTGTGACAATTCATCGGGATCCACACTCGTATTGAAGCCCCTTGTCTACCCCTTCAAACATCTTCGACATTTTGGAAGCCCAATATGTCTTACTTTGGCCAAATAATTTTGACAAAATTCAATGGCTTATTCAGAAACATATTTCGAATAATAGATGCTCCGGCCGGTATCGTTCTTCACATACCCTTTTAGGAATTTCATAGATCTTTCAATTGGGTACATCCATCGTGAATGGATAGGGCCGCACAACTTTATCTCACTCACTAGATGAACAATTAGATGAACCATGATGTCAAAAAATGTAGGAACAAAAAGCTTCTCAAGGTGGCACAAGATAAGATATCCTTCATTCTCCAATTCATCCAACTTTTCAATGTTGAAAACTTTACCACAAACCGCATTGAAGAAGACACAAAGTCTAGTCAAAACGACCCGAAGATTATATTCGGCGATACCTCGAATAGCTATTGGGAGTAGCTGTTGCATCAAGACATGACAATCATGAGATTTTTGGCTACTAATTTCAAGTCCTTCATCGATACAAGCCTCTTAAAATTTGAAGAATACCCCGAGGGAACTTTTGTGCCATGTAAACACTCACAAAAACTTTGTTTCTCATCCTTAGACAAAATATGAGAAGCCAGGGCACAATAAGTTCTCTTCCCATATGGCGTTGGATGTAACTCTTCGCGTATTCCCATTGCTTGCAAATCCAATCTTGCCTTCACACCATCCTTGGAACTACCTTGTACGTTGAGAAGCGTGTCAACAATACTATCACATACGTTTTTCTCCACATGCATGACATAAATACAGTGTCTCACATCAAGATTGCGCCAATAGGGAAGATCGAAGAATACAGATCTCTTTTTCCATATAGTTTTTTTTTCTACTCTTTGCAGTCTTACCGAAGACGACATTGATATTTTTCACCTTTTCATAAACTTGCTCCCCAGTCAATGCCACCAGAGCATCTTCATACTCTTTGCCACCAAAAAAGGCTTTCTTTAATTGACGATATGGGTGCCCCGTCTAAGAAATCTCCTATGTTCAAGATAAACCGTCTTTCTTCCATGTTGAAGTTGATGGTAGAGTGTGCCTTCTTCACAAACCAGACATGCTTTATGGCCTTTTACACTATACCTTGACAAGTTCCTATATGCTGGGAAGTCGTTTATAGTACAAAATATCATGGCTCACACTTTAAACACCTCCTTCTTGAAAGAGTCATAAACGTCGACACCTTCTTCCCACAACTCCTTCAAGTCTTCGATCAAGGGCTCAAGGTAAACATCAATGTCATTTCCAGGTTGTTTTGGTCTGGAAATCAACATAGACAGCATGGTGTACTTTCGTTTCATGCATAACATAGGAGATAAGTTGTAAATAATCAGGAGTACAGGCCATGAACTATATATGCTGCTAAGGCTTCCATATGGATTCATGCCATTCGTGCTAAGAGCAAGCCTAAGGTTCCTAGGTTCTTCGCCGAAGTTGGGAAATAATTGATCGATTATCTTCCATTGAGAAGAATCGGCTGAATGATGAAGCTTTCCATCAGAAATCCTCTCATCTACATGCGACCGTAAATTTTTTGCATCATTTTCATTCGCAAACAACCGCTTGAACCTTGGTATGATTGGAAGATACCACAACACTTTTGCAGACCCCTTATTTGACTTGTACCTTGGGGTTTCACATATCGGACAATTTTGCTTCTCTTCAAACTCTTTTCTATACAACACGCAATAATTCGGGCATGCATGGATCTTTTTGTACTCCATCCCCAATGGACAAAGTATTTTCTTAGCATCATAGTATCGATGCGGCAACACATTATCATCCGGAAGCATGTCCTTAAAAGCCTCAAGCATTTCAGAAAAACTCTTGTCGTTCCATCCATGACGTGCCTTCAAGCTCACCAATTTCAATACAGCGTTCAACAATTGGTATTTTATACACCCACGGTATAGCGGGGTCTCTGCATCACTGCACATATTACCATATGCATGTGATTGATGAAAAGCCTCTTCTCCTACATCACGAATAATGTCCTCTATGCGATCATCCATATTCGTGTCATTATCATCAAAGGCCACTCACCATGTTGAGACCCACTTGGAATTTTTTCACCATGCCATACCCATACTGTATAAGTCTTACAAAATCCTTCACAAATTAAATGTGTGTGTATAACTTCAACACTTAGTCGCCTCTCATTCAGACATTTTACACAAGGGCAATAAAACTTCCCACTATCATCATTGGCATTTTGTTTAGTAAATTCTATAAAGTCCCTCACCCCATTCTGATATTCAACACTCGTCCGTAAAGCATTTATCCAACTGTGATCCATAGTATAATTCCTATAGACGGAAAGATTTAACATACGTAATCCAAAAAAATTGACACTTGCATAAAAATAAGGCAACACCAAATGCATATTTATGCTCAATGTCGATTATGTCTTTTTTTGTTTTTTTTTACGGAGAAACTTGCCCATTAAATGCATAACGAAGAATCAATTTTGGTCATAAATGTATCACAGTGAAGTCAAGAAGCAAAATAAATGCATGACGAGAAAATTAAATGCATCGCGTGAAGGTCTTGTGGACTCACCTGTAGCATATAAATTCAAATGCGTTTCCTGAGTCTTTCTTCTCCCACCACGAATGTTGATGTTGCAGACAGTAAGAGTACCCTAAAAACATTTATTGGTCAGTTGGGTAGGTCTAAATTGCAAATATAATCTTCAAAATACAATATTCATTAACAACAGAGAAACCCACAAGAGCATTTCATCGATTTCGTTCAACCCATGAAAAACCCGAATGATAAGCGGAAAATCATGAAGTTATATAACGGAAACACCTCTTACAAACTTGGTCTATATACGTTTAGCTAAGGAACCGAGAAAGTGATTATCGAGAGAGTAACACGAAGCACCGAAGACGGAGCAACACACAAACACTGGAGACAGAACCTCAGTAATCACTTTTGGCGTGACAAGAGAAGTTCAGAGAGGGAAATTTAATTTTTCGCGCGACAGAGACATGTTTTAGTATTTGGACTTTATTAAGACTGATTAATTATAACGTATCCGGTCCTAAATATTTTTTATTAATTTAATTTTTAAGTCCTAAAAGTCTGCAATTAATTCAATTACTTTTAAGACTGAATTCTTATCCCGTATCCGGTCCTAAATATATAGCTAAATTTTTAAGAACGCAGTTTTATAATACTCGAGACCTAAGTTTTTATTATATGCATAGATTTTATTAAGATTTGGTTAATTATAAAGTAGCCGATCCTAAAATATATAACTTTTTAAGACCGTAGTCTATGAAAACTCCAGTCCTAAATTCTCAATTTTTTTTTTATTTTTTTCAAGAAAAAAGTATTGACTTTGGCGATCGCAGCAACTGAATGAATAAAAATTAAAGGAAAACTGGAGTTTAATTTCTTTAATAACTGGAAAATATAAACAAAAAATTAAAAAGACACAAGCTTAGTTCTTAATGCTACATATATTACTTGAATATGCACGTACACAAGAAAAAATATAAAAGAAAAACAAGCGAGAAAATTATCAAAAACAAGAATCGACTATATATACATCCTAAAGCTTATTATCCCTCAAAGCCTTGGAGATATCGGTGCGAGCAGCATTAACTTCCCGGGATATCGCAAGTTCTGTCTTATTCGAATCGGTGCATCATGGTCGAAGGAAGGCGGTGCGGCAATATCTTCATCATCCGAAGAAATAACAATGGGTCCAACGACCCAAGACTCTTCTGTCTCAATAGAACGCACTCTCGCATTTGGAGGAGGCGCACCATATAACGATCTACGGAAGGCACGAGCATCACCGGTAAGTCTACCCCTACGAGCGGTTCTCTTGTATCTAACCATGGTTTGAGCAATTGGGGCATGCGAGAGAGGTATGAGGAGTTAATAAAGGCGAGAGCAGTTCCCCGTTCCCGAGATGGCCATGTACGTTGTTTAGAGTTACGAGGTAGTGAAGATAATAAGTCGAGGTACTTTAAGAGCGGATTTTATAAATATGCGGTCCTAAAAGTCTATTATTTATTTTTTTAATCAATTAAATTACTTTTAAGACCGACATTTTATCATTTATCCGGTCCTAAAATTCATTAATTTTTTTTTTTTCAATTCAATTTTTTAAGTAATATTTTTTTTGAAAAAATAGCCACGTACGTTGTTTGGAGTTACGAGGTAGTGAAGATAATAAGTCGAGGTACTTTAAGAGCGGATTTTATAAATATAAGGTCCTAAAAGTCTATTATTTATTTTTTTAATCAATTAAATTACTTTTAAGACCGACATTTTATCGTTTATCCGGTCCTAAAATTCAAAAAAAAAAATCAATTCAATTTTTTTAAGTAATATTTTTTCTGAAAAATATTAGTTTTAAGAACGGATCTTTTACAATATCCGGTATTAAATCGATAGCGAGTTGTATCCCCACACTGTTCAAATGAATGAATCGAGTCTCTTCGGCTTCCACATAAGCTTTCCAACTAGGCGTCTCCTCGTATTACGATGAACTATGCGTCTCCTCATTAAAGTTTCCGGCGTTTCACATTGTTCAGAATGGGTTCTCTATTTAAACGCGTTGTTACTTTACGTTCTTCACATTCTTCTCCATCAATTCTACAACCGAAAACCGTAATGGTTGCTCCACGACCACGAGGTCCTCAACCACCACGAGATCCTCTTATTCCTCTTAATCCTCTTCCTCCTCTGTACCCTCCTTCTCCGCTGCCTCCGCAACCGTCCCGCAGATGATGCACTACCTCCTGGCCCGCGTCGATCACATAGACCGACGATTAAGCCAGCTTTTTCAGGTCTATAACACCGTCAACAACAAGCTGAACACGGTACTCGATGCCCAGGACGTTGAGTACAATCCTTTAGATGATGACGTCTCCGACCTCTCCGACGACACCCTCCCCTCCGACAACGATGGGGAGGAGTAAATGTTTTTATGTTTTTTTTTTTTTTTTTTTTTTTTTTTTTTTTTTTGTACTGCTCTGCTGCCCCCCCCCACGGGGCAGCAAAAAAAATATAATAAATGTTTTTGCTTTCCATTTCGATCGCCTTTCGTTTTCATTATCTTCTTTCATTTTTCGACAAAAAGGAAACAAACAAAACATTGTCCTCATGTGTGATCAACATTAAAAAATGTGCGAGAATACGAGTTAAGATCGACCATACAAAACAAAAAACATCTTTTACCTTATTCGAATAAAAACAAACACGGTGACAATTCTTCTCAAGGTTGGACCTGTCGTTGTCGTCGGTTTTACCTCGCCCTGATTTGAAACAAAGTGTCCTTTTCAATATCTTCCTTCTTTTTTTTCGACAAAAAGAAAAGAGACAAAGAAAAGGGAAATAGATAATACCGCTCAAAATCGGGAGAGGTAAGATCGACTACAATGAAGGACCTAGCTTGAGCGAACGCCGAACCTCGGTTTTCTTGAAGCCTAATGATTTGTCCGAAAAGCGAGTGAACATTTCTATTTAAAGGAAGACTATTAAGACTGGACATTTAACAATTACATAGTCGTAAAGGTTAAGCCATACTTTTTTTTTAAAAAAAAAAGAGGACTTTTAGGAGCAGACAGTAAAATAATATACGGTCTCATAAGACTTTTAGGACCGCTGTTTACAATATACAATCCTAAAAGTTTATCTATACGATCCTAAAAGTCTCATATTTTTTAAACCGAAGACTTTTAGGACTGCATGTCTACAATATACGGTCCTAAAAGTCTATCTATACGATCCTAAAAGTCTCATATTTTTTAAACTGAAGACTTTTAGGACCGGATGTTTATTAGGACTTTTAAGACCGGACTTTTAATTAATATACGGTCCTAAAAGTCTCATATTTTTTAGGAGGACTTTTAAGACCAGACTTTTAATTAATATACGGTCCTAAAAGTCGAGTTCTTTCTCAAATTTCAAACACTAAATAGCTTTATCCACCATCCAATACATTCAGAAACCCAAAATGGGCACAAGAAAATTGTTCGAAAAATTAAACAAATTTATTTATTGGATTTTACATTGCCTAGGTATATTTACAAATGAATATTGTTCGAAAAAATAAAAAAATTTACAGAAGATTATTGTTGCTACAGGATATATTTACAAATGAATTTAGGACATTAATTATTGTCCTGACTTTAAGATCAGGTCATACAGATATTCACAAAACACATTGCGTATGTGCTCCAGTTCATCATCGAAAAGGGATCGGGCGGTCAAACATACGTAACATCAAAGACATAACCTGAATTAACTTGCGTGCATATTTCATATGTAACATTAAGCCGGACACTTTGAATTAACTTGCGTGCATAATATGTAACATCAAATACATTTACCTTTGCAGTTAATTTAGTCCTTCCTTCCGTGATAATATCATACATGTGTTTCATGACGTACTAGCCACATAAGTTGGACTTCGGTGGTTGCCAACGGGTCTAAAAAGAACAAGAAATATATATAAGAGCATATATAGCTTACTGACCAAGTTCACAAGGCAATGTGCCAGTGTACAAATATTGTACCAACCTCCGGTGTGAGCCATTTAGGCTCTTTGGCCTGATACCCACGCTTTTTCTTTACTTCGATTTGGAAGGTCCTCATGGCACTATCATCAAAATCACAAATTTATCAATAATTTTCACTGAAAATTCACAGCAGAGATTTCAGACAAGAGAATCAAAATGACATGCTTAATCGTTGATGGTCTGTGTCAACGCAGTAATCGGATCACCGTGAGTGGAGCATAATAAGATAACTTTATGCTCCTCCATGCACATGAGGACCAATGCCGGTGGCGGCTGAAAATTCACGCGATAAAGTACTCGGTTATATATGTAGCGAGAATTAAGTGAATTGCGAGACAAGATTTGTGATATGTACCGTGGTAGTATGGAAACACGTACACCTTTCTTCTCACTTCACACAACCTCTTTGATATGTACTGTCTCTCCCGCATGGATGTTGCACTTGCATAGACGGGGCACAAGAATCCAAAATCGTTGCTCTCGCCCTTTTGAACCAATTCTTGATGCAAGAACCTACAATAATGACATCGATCAGGGAATTAGTATATATGTATGTGTGTCTAAACGATTGATGAGCACAATTCGTACCATGTTTTACCTATACTTATTGACTGAATTAAATGGTAAATACGAGCTTAACTGCAGATAATCTAAGCAAAAAGGCATACATTTATGGTATAGGGACTAAAGAGGAGAATCATTTGCATGTGCTAAGAATGGAACAATTTACTTTGTTTTAAAGGGAAATCGTATAGCAGGGCTGATACGATGCTATAGCATTCTGACAGCGATTCGAAGTGCAATACAAGTCATCCCAAATGCTATAGCAAAGTAAAGGACGCAATGCTATGCGACATATTTTCTAACAAATGTGACTTTTTCTTCCACTGGGCGTCCACTGCACTTTTTTCAGCGTTGAACGCCATACCAAACAGCTCTAAGAGTTCTCTCGCCATGATCGAGTTCCCAGTTTATTTTCCGTTCGCTGCATTTGATTGAATTTGCATTTTAGTTTAATTGAAGGTGTTTTTTACTGGTTACCTTTGCATATTCAGGACAATTATTGAAACCAATGCTTTTCGTCAAGGTGCATATTGACTAATCATGGAGGAAGTTACGTGAAAGAGTTCATCTATCCTCTCGTGTCCTGCATTTTTAAAATTTTCTATTTGATAGAGATATGAGTTTCATCATCATCAGGTTGCTTTTTTCGGGATACCAAGAACGGATTTATTTGAAAAGGAGAGCCTAATTAGGAATTCGTTTTACTTGGGAAAGATGGATTTGCGAGAATAACTTGCAACTTTGAATTGCGTAAATGGAACAGATTGTTTCTCAATTTCTTTTGAAGAGCTTACATGCCTTTTTTTTGTTTAGGGACACTTTGGTATTTTCACATTGCAAGTAACGTTAGTTAAAAGAATCTAACGGTGATGCTATTTTTACACCCATTTTGAGAGTTCATTGGTATTTTTGCACCTCCGAAAAGTATTTGATGTTAGGTGCCATTTGAATAAAAGTCCATATATATTTTTACACCTTTATCCGAAGCTTAATATAGGTGTAGTTTTAGGATGAATTTATAAGTAAGAAACGCCCGCAATAAGAACACTTTTCCCACATTGAAGTAGTTTAATTATCGGTACCATTTGTCAGGCATACCTCAAAATAAACAATAGTACCTCTTCACCACATCATACAGCCCCGCCTCCGCCGATTTTGGCAAAATCCATCTCGAGGCCTAAACGAGCAAAAAAATATCAAAAAAAATCTAAGAAAAAGTCACATGTTAAAAAAGGTCCAGGGCCTTTTTTAGTATTATTTTATAAAATGTTAGTTGTTAATGCCTACTGATATAGTTGTTAACGGGTACTGATTTAGTTGTTAATGGTACTGATTTAGTTATTAGGATATTATTATTAATGGTACATTTAGTTGTTAGGATATTGTTGTTAATGCTACTGATTTAGTTGTTAACAGGTACTGATTTAGTTGTTAATAGGACTGATTTAGTTGTTAACGTTAATGAAATAACACCAGAAAAGGTCCTAGGGCCTTTTTTGACATGTGACTTTTTCTTGAGTCTTTTTTAACATTTTTTTACTACTTTGAGCCCTGAAATAGATTTTCGCACTGATTTCCTATCATGTGCGTACGAGGAACCCGAACACGAACGCATCATGCGTAGCAACAATAAGACAGAGCCTTCGGGAAAGGTAGAAGAAAGAATAAGTACACTGCAATTGCAGTGCATAATAAGCATGGTTTTGAAAACCGGACCGGCCGGTTCAAACCGGAAACCAGCGAACCAGCCGTGAAACCGGTCCGGTTTGGAGGAGAACCGGGTTTGCACTCTGGACCGGATCTGACTCGCAGAAACCGGCGTAACCCGCCAGTCTAACCGAGTCTGTATTCATTTTTAGGCCGGATCCCGTTCCAAGTATGCAACAACTGGACGGTCTAAAAGTCAGAAACAACCGAGTGAATTGAAGAAGAGGAAGAAGAGGCTGAGATCGGATAGAAAAAGATTAAAGGGGAGAAAAATATAAAAATAAGCAAGCAACAATAGTAATACGATAATATCAAACCTGAGCTCCCATAAGAAAAACACAAAAGGAATAGAAACCTAAGCTCCCATAAGAAAGACACAAGAAAAAGCCGGTAGGAGTTTGTGTTTTGATTTTTAAGCAAGAGAAAGAGCATAGAAATAAAAACGTTGATCGGAAGTTGAAGAGAGAAGTTTAGATGAGAGGGAAACATTTGATTGTCCAATAGAATATAAAATTCATTGCTGTAACTTCTAATATCCATCGGACAAAAGAGTATGATTTCACATTTCTTCTTCCCAGTTCCAAAACCTGTCAGAACTCAGATGTCTGCCCATCACGTGAAGTCACTTTTTCTCAATATTTTCCCTTTAAAAATAACAAACCAGAATTTAAAAAAGAATATACCTTTTCCAACATTTTTTAGCAAAATTATGCAATTGTTACAATGGCCCTTCACAATTCACCAAGGTAATTAAAACCGGACGGTCGGTGAACCGGTTGGAGTCTTGGGTTAAGGGTTAGTGAGTCGACCAGGAGTCAAACCGGAATTAAAGGGACCAAACCGGTAAAAAAAAGTAAATATTTTAAGATTATTAATATAAAATTATATTAGAAATAATTTTTGATAATGGCTACTATCCGGTTAAAATGATATCTAATGCTACATGTCCATTAAATAAAAGGAAGTGGGGGTGATCAGTGACACTTCTTCAACAAAGCCTGCAATCTACTCATATTTGTCCTTTCAACAGTAAATTTCACTCACAATTTTCAAGCTGCAGAAAATCCTCCAATTTCCAACATTAGATTTTCCATGTCTTGTGAAATTACTCTTTCCTCCCTCGAGATCGCGCCTTATGTCTTCCAACTCCTAGGGACAAATATGACCACTCCATTTGAATATTAGGTTGATTAGTGTGGCTCTTTTCGTCGTGTTGCCTCCTTCCTTTTTTCTCTATCTTCCCCCAAGCTTTTCCTTCTCTCTCTCTCTCTCTCTCTCTCTCTCTCTCAAGCGTTCAGCCATGGCTTACCACCCAAAACGTTTTCGATCTGAGCCTGAATCGTTCAAGGTATTTCTCTTGGTTCGCGACGGTTTCTGTGGTGGTGAGGGTGGAGTTCGCCGCGACGAAGATTTATGGTGACGGTGAAGCAAAGGTCATCGGTGGGGACGGTGAAGGTGGAGTGGAGAGTCGAAGGTTTGGAGATCGCTGTCCGCCGGTCTATTTCTCGCGTCTCCCCTCTCTGTTCTTGGATCCTCTCTTCCACAGTTTTTTTTTTATTATATATATTGGGTTGGCGACCCCGGTTTCTATGATCTTAGGACCGGTTGCACGGCCGGTTCGCCGGTTCGATCCGAACCGGCGGTCCGGTCCGGGTTTAATAACCATGCAATTCACACGTCAATGTACTTATCCCATTCTTCCTTACTTTTTTTTAAAAAAAAAAAGATTAGGTTATTGACGCTTTTTTGTTAGGTTTGGGCTGGTAAGGGAAGTGAGACTTTTTTTTTATTGGGCTTGGGTTGGTAGGGAAGTGGGTCATATATAACTATTTTAATTATGAATATTTTTACCTATTTTAATTAAATTATATTTTTTAATTAATACCGGTCGACTCCAGGTTTGACTCGGTCGACCCACTAACCCTTAACCCAAGACTCCCCACCGATTTAGTGATCGGTCCAGGTTTCGAGAACCTTGATAATAAGTATACTACAATTGCAGCGCATGACTTACAATATTAGAATGGTTGAGAGCAATTTTTGGTGAGAAGTGTTTATTAAGGAGTGATTTTGTTCATGAATTTTTTAAGATAATTTTACTTTGAAAGTTTAAAAAAAAAAAAAGAGCTTTTTTTTTTTTAAATGTTATCTCATTTAATTTTGATCTATAATTGATTAAATATATTGAGTTGACCATCTAAATGTTATCAACATCATTTTTGTTGAGATACAGATTTACCTTAAAAATCCATATATCATCTACTTTGTTTTTTTAAAAAAGTTAAATTTAAGATTTTTGAGATAAATTTAACAACAAAGTTTTAGTATGGGGTACTTGGCATAACAATATTTAGGTTAAAAGAGAACAATCATGAAACTATCTATAATTAAAATCGCCAGTCCATTTAATAACGTATTCATCATAGTCATAGTGCTCCTTTTTCTTTTGATAAAGTGCTCTTCTTTTGATTGTCCCCACCACGTGCCATGCGATTATTTTGTTTGGAGGATACCTATGGTCTTATCATCTTCTCTACCAACTCTCTCATTCCATTTAATAAAGTATTCATTATTAGCACCCTTCTTCGTTTCTTGACCTACTTTCTCCGTTAGATGGGTGTCGGCCCAACTCCATGACTTTAAATTTTTGGAAATTTAAAATTACAAAATATTAAAATAGATTTGTTACTAAAAATTGAATATGATGAAACTTAATATGTAGTTCATAATTAATTTTTTTTTAGAGAATACTTTTTTTATAATTTTGTAATTTTAAAATTCTTGTTCTATCATTTTCCCTTAAATTTTTTATATCATTGTTCACAGAATTCTGTAAATATATATAAAATAAAATGATTAACAATAATATTTACATAATCATTTATTATATGTCATGCTATTATAATTTATAACAAAATTGTGTATAATTGTGAGAATTGTTAGTTGATTTTTTGTAATAACACTATTTAATTTCATGGACGATCAATGTTAACTATACTACTATAACAACAACAAATTTTTATTCTATTAGAGTTGACATAGATGGTAAGAGATTTGTTCAAGTCTCAAATGGATATGTATTCGATCCCTGCTATCGTCACTGGGACTCCTTTGGTAGGCGATCTTGTAAGTCCCTATTAAGTGCTCAAAGAGCCCTCGTGGCGTCTTGCGGTGAGTGGGGCCCGATGTTAACCCCTCCAAAATTTTTTGTATAAAAAAAAAAAAAAAAACAAACAAACAAACAAATTTTTATTCCAATAGGTGTAAGAACTACACCAAATATAAATGGGATAAACAATTACACCGAATTCAATTTGACAGACCATTTATTTTATTGGAGAAGTTAGATAATTAATTTACAGAAATTAAAAAAATTAATTTAGTTATTTGTAAAAATATGATTATTGATCTTTTTAAAATACCCTATTTAACCATTTTCATTGAGAAAATTAGCCCTTATAAGCTCTCCTTTTAGTTTTTAGGGGATAATTTAAGGAAAAACATTTACTGGTTCCCACATTTAAGATTGGAAAAATGATTTAGTATGGAAGATTTCAAAATTCTAAAATAATTTCGTATGAATTAGAATTTTAAACTTTTTATGGGTTAAAGTGTGAGATAATGAGACAAAAAAGGGTAAATGCAGGAAAGATAATAATTTCTTTTGTTCTTTCGTGAAAGAGACCACCAAACAAATTTTTTTTTTCTCGAGGTGTTGAATATAACGCAATTTTTTTTTTTTTTTTTTTTTCCTCATAACGCAAAAATATTAACTACGAAGGGTTTTACATTTTAAGATATTTTCAGAAGCCTTAATCGATAAGAAAAAAATTGGCCACCCTGAGATTTTTGTTCGAGACATCATCCAACTTTTTTTTTATATATGTTCGAGACATTATTTGGATGCCATATATATTTATCAAATTAATTACTTTCCGATCTTGTATTTAAAAATATTTATCAGTAACATCAAGATCATAGAAACTAATTAATTTGAGATATTGTATGTAAAAAAAATTCCAAAAAGCAGCACATAATTTAAATATGAATAAATACAATATGTAAAAAAAAAAAAAAAATTACATGTTTATACCTCAAATTGAGGTATAAACATGTAATAAGTACCTAAACTATAAGCACCATATGTGTACTCGTACATGATCTTCCTTTTACCTTTGCCCGCTTTGACTCATTGTGGAGAAAGTCGGAGAAAGTCGGTAAATAAACGAAGTGAATACTTTATTGAATGGGGTGAGAGAGTTGGTGGGGAAGATGATAAGACTATTATATCCTCCAAACAAAATAATTACATGGAACGTGGTGGGGACAATCAAAAGAAGAGCACTTTATCGAAAGAAAAAGGAGCACTAGATGAATCCTTCATAGTGGCGATTTTAATTGTAGAAATTTTCATTATTGTTCTTTTTTAACAAAAAGAACGCCAGCATTAGGAACCCGTTTCCCATCATTCGGCTCCACAAGTTTTCTTCATGTACAGTAAACCTGAAAGCATCATGAATAGCAACGAATGCATGTGTACCTGACCATAAAGGGGATGTAACAATGAGACAGAGCCTCGGGCAAAGGTAAAAGAAAGATTAGGTAAAAAAAAAAAATCTTGGTAAAGTGGTCATATACAAGTCATTTAACTTCCTCTTTTAATGGTTCTCTCAATCAATCTAAATTCCAGCTTCACTCTATCGCTTCCTATCAAACTCTGTTCGATCACTCCCAAGGGTAACGAAGGCATGGCTGCTGCAGCCGTGGGACAAGCCTTGCTCTCTGCTTCTGTGCAGACCTTACTTGATAGGATTACCTCGAGCGAGTTTCGAGATTTCATGAAAAATAGAAAGCTCAATGTCTCCCTGCTGGATGAGCTGAAGATAACTCTGTTAATGCTTGGTGCTGTCCTTAATGATGCAGAGGAGAAGCAAATCACCAGTCCTACAATCAAGGAATGGCTTGAAGAGTTGAAAGATGCTGTCTATGATGCAGAGGATTTACTCGATGAAATCAACACCGAATCTCTGAGATGCAAGGTGGAGCATGATTCTCAAAACATCACTAACAAGGTGCGATCCTTCTTGTCTTCTTCTTTTGGAGAATTTTACTCGCGGTTTAATACCAAGCTAGAAGAAACATCCCAAAAGCTTGAACACTTTGCCAAACAAAAGGATATCCTTGGTTTGCAAAGTGTTAGCTTGAGAGTGTATAAAACAGCCACAACATCGTTGGTAAATGAATCTATTGTGGTTGGTAGAGAGGATGATAAGGAGAAACTGTTGCAAATGCTCCGCTGTGATCAAGATCCAAAGGGTAATGCTATAGGAGTGATCACTATCTGGGGTATGGGGGCCTCGGTAAAACTACCCTTGCTCAACTCCTTTACAATGATGTCAAGGTGCCAGAGCATTTTGATTTGAAGGCTTGGGTATGATACTAAGAATCTTGAATTCTTGCGTGTGGAATTAAGAAATATCTTGAGCAATAAAAAGTTTTTGATTGTGTTAGATGACCTTTGGAATGAAAAGTATAATGATTGGGATGATCTCATAACTCCTTTTCAAAATGGAAGAATGGGAAGTAAGATCATCGTAACAACTCGCCAATCAAGAGTTGTTGAAATCACTCATACATTTCCTATACATAAATTGAGTTGTCTCTCAGATGATAATTGTTGGTTGTTACTTTCCAAGCATGCATTTGCAAATGAAGATCCAAACAAATATCCTAAGCTAGAAACAATTGGAAGGAAAATTGCAAGAAAATGTGATGGCCTCCCAATTCTGCTAAAACAATAGGAGGTCTTTTTGCGCTCAAAAGTGGATGAGAAGGAATGGAATAAAATTCTGAATAGCAACCAATGGGAGATACCAAATGATGATGTTCTCGCTCGCTTTGCATTTGAGTTATCTATATCTTCCATCACATTTGAAGAAATGTTTTGCTTATTGCTCAATTTTTCCAAAAGATCTTTTGTTGGACAAAAATAATTTGGTCTTGTTATGGATGGCAGAAGGCATGGTGCAGCAACCTCCCTATCTGGAGAAGACATTTGAGATAAAAGCAGAAGACTATTTCAGTGAATTACTATCTAGGTCATTCTTTCAACAATATGGCGGTAATCCAAGAAAGTTTGTCATGCATGATCTCATCAACGATTTAGCCAAATTTGTATCTGGCAGGAGCTGTCTTCAATTTGAGGGAAATGAAGTCCCAAAATCTACACGACATTTATCGTTTTCCCAAAAACCATATAGTGGCTCTAAAGATTTTGAGTGCTTTCTCCATCTAAATTGTTTGAGGACTCTTCTATCACAAAATGAATTCAAAAACTCGTGGAATGTAGGTCGTTTAAACAAGGTGCTCCATGATTTGTTGACAAAACTTAAATGTCTAAGAGTATTATCCTTACCATTGTGTATCAATTTCATTGAGGTACCAAATTCAATTGGCAATTTGCAACATTTACGGTATCTCAACCTTTCTGACACTTCAATTAGAAGGTTGCCTAACGAAGCCTTTACACTTTACAATTTGCAAACATTGCTTTTATCAAATTGTAAGTATTTTAATGAATTGCCGAAAAAATAGGAAAACTTATTAATTTGCGTCATCGAACATTAGCGGAACTGCTTTGAAAGAGATGCCTACACAAGTTGCAAAGCTACGGAACCTTCAATGTTTGAGTACATTTGTGGTGGGAAAACAGCCGGATGGATTAGGAATCAAAGAGTTGAAAAGGCTGCCCCATCTACAAGGTAAACTTTCCATTTTGAACTTACAAAATGTTGTTGATTATATGGATGCTTTGGAGGCAAACTTGAAAAGGAGAGAGAGTATTGAGGAGTTAGAATTGGAATGGGATTGTGATGCTCAAGACTCACAAGCTGTGAAAAATGTACTCAACATGTTGCAACCTTCGACAAATTTAAAGAGATTGACCATCAAGCATTATGGAGGCACTAGATTTCCTATTTGGGTGGGAGATTCGTCATTTATAAATATTACCTTCTTATGTTTGATTGATTGCAATAATTGTTTTTCACTCCCACCATTTGGAGAACTACCTTCTCTCTTAGAGCTCTCAATTAAAGGAATGGCGTCCATACTTACACTTGGAGGTGAGTTCTATTGCAAAGAAAGGAGAGCCCTCTTCATTTCAACCATTTCCATCTTTGGAGATTCTTAGATTTGAAAATATGCCTATTTAGGAGGAATGGACACTCTTTGAAGGTGAAGGTGAAAAGTTTCTTTTCCCTCGACTAAAACATTTAAGTCTACATAATTGTCCTATGTTGAAGGGAGACATACCGACATCCTTCCATCCTTGACAGAGGTTTCTATATCAAACTGCGAACAGTTGGAAACAAAATCAACAGCTTTACAATGGATCACATCTATTGAAGAATTAAATATTGAGCGAGGGGAACATGGGTTATTAGGAGCATTTGATCATTTCCCTCTAGACTCTTTGAAATCTCCAACAATTAAGAAGTGTGACAGCTTGCAGTGTTTGCCAAGAACAATAATGGGTAGCCATTGTCTTCAAAGGTTGTCTCTCAAAGATATCCCATCGATCTTTTCCTTCCCAGTTAATGGTTTGCCCACTTCTTTGCAAAGTCTCGAAATTGAAAATTGTGAGAAATTAGAGTTCCTACCTCAGGATTCTTGGCAAAACTACACATCACTTGAAAGTTTGAAAATTACAAATAGTTGTCATTCCTTGAAATATTTTCCATTAGGTTGTTTTCCCAAGCTTAAATTGCTTCACATTGACGTTTGTCATAACTGAGAGCTTTGCCCATGTTGGGGGGTCTACTCTTCCGTTAGAATCACTTCATGTCCAAAGTTGTGAAGAATTTAGATCAATGTCAGAATCACACATTGACTCCCTTGCCAACCTTGAAGACTTGGGGCTACATTTGCTTCCGAAGTTGGAATCACTGCCTCAAGGTGGTTTGCCTTCTAACTTGAGAGCTTTGGTTATTGGAGGCTGCAATGGACTATCTTCTATACCAATTGAAGATTGGGGCTTTCAACGGCTGACTTCCCTCTCACAATTTTCCGTTACGAATGTTGGAAATGAAAGTATTCTGCATATTTTACTAAAGAATCAATTACTACCCACTTCTCTTTTGTATTTTAGACTCTATCATATCTCCAATCTTAAATTGTTAGAAGGAAAAGGGCTTCAACACCTTACTTCTCTTCAACACCTCTACATCTATTCTTGTCCAAGCCTTCAAACCTTGCCAGAAGATGCGCTGCCATCCTCTCTCTTGTCGTTGATAATCTACAGAAGTCCAAAATTAGAAGAGAGATATGATTATCAAAAAGGGAAACATTTGTCCAAGATCGCTCATATTCCCGCCATCAAAATTAATGATGAATACTATGATCCTTGATATGCTATGCATTCCTCCAAAAGGTGAGCTCTCAAATTTCACAACAATTAATCATTTTTTAATATCTCGTTAGTTTATACCTTTTTTTTTCTTTTTCACAATGGACATGAAAATTATGATATATTCCTTTCGTGATCATCGAATTGATATCAACATTATAAGGCTACATCTTAACAACATATCAATGCTTCTGCAACATTTTTTTAGGGGAACAACTCTGAATAGTGTGAAAGAAGTTGTTCACTTTTCCTTTGTATACAACAAAACATAGGATTTATCAAAATAAAAGTGGTACCATGATAACTATTGTCTCAAAATTTACAATTATAGCATGCAGGTTAAATCTTTTGGTCTCTCTGAAAAATAAATTGTATCTTGATTTCACCTACTTGCTTTTCATACTTGCCAATATATACTTAATATTCACCTTTTCACCTGATGGAACCTTTACAGTAAAATCAGCATATAAATTCTTATCTGTACCAGAGGTCAATGAGTCATCCTCGGGACTGTGGAGTTTTTGGCGCTGGCATGTGCCTGAAAAGATTAAAATTTTTCTTTGGCAAGTAACCCATGAGAGATTAATGACAAATTCTATGAGAGAGAAAATTGGCATTTCAAATACAAGGGAGTGTTCCTTGGGTTGTCAATGTGAGGAAACAGTATTACATATTTTGAGAGATTGTGTGAGAGCAAAAAATGTGTGGAGAGAATTTGTTAATCCTAATAAATATTCTATCTTTTTCTCACATAGTTTGCAGGATTGGCTTCAATGGAATGCAACAGGAAATCCAGCCAAGGCTCGTTTCAAGAAGTGGAAATGGACTAGAATCTTTGCACATGTATCTTTGGCTCTTATGGAAGGCAAGATGTACTCAATTGTTTGAAGGCAAAACAGCTACTCCGAAGGAGGTGTTCTATCAGTGTCAGCACCATCTAATGGAAGATGCTGTGGAAGGAAGACTGAAACACCAACTACTCGCGGAGAAATCACAATCAGATACCCAATGGAGGAAACCGTCACCAGGATACGTGCGTCTCGATGTGGATGCTTCAGTAAGAAGCTATAACCAGGCAGCAGTTGGCGGATTGATTAGAGATGACATGGGAAGTTGGGTAACAGGTTTTATGAAGAATATCGGGACTTTTCCGGTGACAATAGCAGAGGTTTTGGCCATTAAAACAGGGCTTGAGGTATGTCAAATTTACAAGTTTCAAAGAGTACATGTTTTTTCTGATTCATTGGAGGCGTTGAATATTTTGTTGAGGGACAGTACATTAGATCATCCGTTCAAAGCTGAAATTGAGGCCACACGCCAGCTTATGTATGGCGATTGGGATGTTGTTTTGTCCCACTCAAGTAGGGAGTCTATCGAATGCGCTGATATTTTGGCTAAAGAGGCACATGTAGTTGATGTGCAGTTAAGGGTAATTCCACAAGTATACCCAAGATGTAGAACTCGGTTCATGCTTGACAACATGCATGTTGAGGATGAGATTAGTTCTGTATCCTAAGTGATGTATATTTTGTTTTTCAAGCTTAGGCTTGCCAAATGTATACAAAAAAAAATATATACTTAATATTTGATCATATTTTTAATAAAAAAAAGTTGAAAACACGTATTTTTTGACTTGCTATGCATGAGCACATTTTGGTTGCAAAATAATTTGTATTTTCATGTCACTTCTTCGTAATTTTTGCATATTCTTGAGGTTTGTGGCATAATTGGTACCGAGATCATTGAAATTCGATTCTCTATTTTCAAAGTGCGTTCAATCCATTTTTTTATTTCGCATTCTCTAATTTTCTATTTTCAATGTCTTTGCCAATTGATTTATGAAAGATTGAAAATCTCTTTAAATATTAATTGTTTTTCTTAAAGGATTTCAAAGATTCCATAAACGTTATTTAGGTTGATGGTAAAGGTCTGATGTTTTCTAAATTATTTATCATGATTACGATATATAGTTCTTTTAATTTAAAAAAAAAAAAAAATCTCTTACTTTGTGCTCAAAAAAATATAAGATTTTAATTTGAACCCAAAACTCTATATTGGGGTCTAATCTTTCTACTCTTTAAGTAGGAGAAGTTTGATTTAATTTTTTATTAAAAGCTTTGTTACAGAATTGAAACTTTGGAATCACCAAAAAGCCTTTTGAAGATCAACAAGATAAAGTACGTTCAAATTAATCCTCTGCTTCTCATCCCTCGCTTCTCATTCACCGATTTGATATCATCGGTTGTTTTATTTGTCTTTGGGAGTTGATTCATGAGAAGCTCATGTGAGTATCAACATTTTTCCTTAAAGAATTCTTTCTTAGAATATAAAGCTTCAATAGGTTCATAAAAGTTTCATAAACTTTTTGCGCTTGAGTTTCTTGTATCTGTGTGTCTCTTAAAAGGAATATTCTTCTCATTAATAGCAATTTGATCAATATTCTCTTGAAATTTTCTTTTTATTTGTACTTGAGGAGAGGATGTGTGATCTTATATTCCTACTCACTTTCTTTCTTATTTTTAAACAGATTGACAGTAATTATTTTTCCTGTTTGCCAATAGATTTCAAAGATTGACAAGATTTAGTTATCTTTCTTCCTCTATATATATATATATATAGGAAAAAACATTTCTCATGTTGTAGGAGAAGTGTTTTCTCATGTCACACACACATAAAATTGTGGGACCCACATATACATATATAATTAGTATTATATATATATGTGGGTCCCACTATTTCATGTGTGTGTAGGAATCTTCTTCTTCTCATGCAACATGAGAAGTTTAAACCCTATATATATATATATATATAAGAACCATTCTTTCTTTATCTAACTCAAGTATAATACAACTAAAACATCCATCCTTAATATAATAGCTAGTTAACAAATTTAGATATATGAAAGAAGTTAGTTGTATTGAATAAATAACAAATATAGGTTGATTATCCTAAAATATCATCTTTCAAAGTGGATTAATGTCTTATATTTAGAATTAAATCAAATTCCTAACTAGCTCTTATATTAAGGACTAGATATGTATTATCTAGGCATAATGACCCAAGTAGGCATGAAGCATATGAATCATATTTACACTTGTCACATTTGTGGGTCTCCATTTTTTATTATGTCAAATATTATTTGTTTCTAATAATTTTGTAAACAACTTGTGATCAATTTTTTGCAGACATCCATTGATATGCCCTTGTCCTTCACGATTTTGTGGCATCACCCGTCTCAAGATTGGTATTTCAAGGTATTGGATTAGCTAGCCTGGTTTGTATGAGGCTCATTGCATTTTAGAGAAATTTCCTAATTTCAATTTTTAAAATTTAATATAATAATCATATATATGAAGCCTCAGAAATTACTTGTAAATCACCAAGCTAAAACTTGGCTAACAATTTTTTCCCCTTTTCAGTGACTTGATCTAAAATTTCAAAAAGAGAATGATGTTTGCTTTAAATAAGCAGAGCAATGGCCAAATGTTTCTTGAAGATCTCACAGATCTTAATTAGGTAATGCATTCTGTTAAAACTAACCCAATTTTTTAATTATTTTGATGAAAAGCTTGCAGGTGTTGTTGAATTTAATCTAATATTGTGTTTTAATGAACCATGTCAAAATAGGTGAGGGAATTTGTTCTATTGCTCTATTTTGAAGAACAGAGTTATGCCGTGTGAGAAGCAATTAGGCAAGTAAGAACACTAATCCAAAAAGCATTGTTTTGTTGGTCATTAATCGATCATTTTATATGTTGGATAAAAAATTTGATTCCTGGTGTTGTGATTTTCTTCAGGTTTCAACATTAATGAGGTTGAGGAATGATTTGCAAAATGAAAGAGGAGTCTCATCATTGTTGATTTGAAGTATTTGAGTGCTTAGAGCGTTTTTAATTACCTAGCTATTCAAAAGCAATTTAGATGGCCAACGTATTATTATTATTATTTTAAACACGTCGTATTAGTTTGGAGTGATGAGTTGTCTAAAACTCCATGTAAAAATTTTAGAGCTATAAGTTGTTAGAATTCTAAGTATTTGTGCGGTTTGTAAATCTTACATGGGATTGTAATTGAATACTTATAGTGGGAAAATCTCTTGCAAGAGGACTGGACGTAGGTCAGGGGACCGAACCAGGATAATTCTTATGATACCTAATTCTCTCTTCCTTTATCTCTAATTTATCAAATAACTTTAGTTACACATTTCATCTCATAACACAATATATAGTAATAAGATCATAATATGAAACTTCAACTAAACAGAAAATTGCTTGAAAACTATCTTTCTAACAAATTATTTATTTCGGCTTGAAAACTAAGATTTTTTTTTTTTTTTTAAACAATGAAACGAAGCTCTTCATTGTTTGAAATTTAAGTATTTGAGTGCTTAGAATGTTGTGACAACGTAGCTATTCAAGAGAAATTTATAAATTTATATGTTTCACTACTTTTTACATGTTGTGTAAAGATCTTCGAATTGTAACTTCTAATAGCGGTAGGCGAGTTCATTTTGCCAAGATTGTAATTGAATTGTTTTATTGGGAAAAGCTCTTGAATGTTTTTGAAGTGGACGTAGGTCAAGGCACCAAACTAAGATATATAATTCTTGTAGTTCCTGATTCTATTTTCTCTTATCTCTAATTTATCAATTGACTTTGCAATTTAATCAAATCATTATATCAAACTTAAAGTAAAAAAAAAAAAAAATATATATATATACATATATATATATATATATATATATATATATAGTATTTATAAATACTTAGAAAGCATCCTTAAACTTTCAAGTCCTCTCTTTGCTCTATTTTTCCAAAAGATCTTTTTGTTGGAGAAAAAGAAGTTGGTGTTGTTGTGGATGGCTGAAGGCTTTGTACATCAACACTCCTGTAGCGCCCCTAATTCTAAGTCTATTATGATATCCAATTATATTTCTATGTCTCTTATTAATCTAACCAATGTGTAATTATCAGAGTGAAGACGTTAACATATCAGAGTGAGTCACAACAGAGAGCATGTATAACGTTTGGATGAATGAGTGACTGATAGTGTATGCCTAGACATATGCTGGTTGATTTAAATTCCCAGAGGAATATATGCGTGATACAATTAAAATTCGCTAATAGTCGGGGTTAATCCCGTTGGAGGATTTTAGTTATACAATTATCCCGAATTGTCGGTCAAATAGTTAGAAAATACATTCCAAAATATCAAAGTATGAAATTCAACTTAATTAAATCCCCTCATTCGGGGTCTTCTTCGGCTACTTTAGCTGCACTGCCTTATTCACTGATCCAGACATCTTCCTAGATCTTTAGGTGTGACTGAGATTCAGTGATCGGATAAAGCCCAGGGTAACGGTTAATCTCACATTCAAAGTGTAAAACATACATGACATATATTGCAAAATAAAAGAAAGCATTCAGCAAACACACCGATACCCGACCGCATACCATACAACACATGTATTTTTAACAACGAAAGCACTCGCAAGTGCCACGTGTCCCAGACACGAATCCTCAGCGCTAGGAAAACAAGCATGCAACATTATCATTTAAAAACAATAATCCACAACTAGCTGAATAAAACGCATAGACTCGGGCATACAAACCCGACCAAGAATCCACAATACATGAACATACAAGGCATATATAATAACACAAGAAATTGGAGATTAAGTTATCAACCTCAACTTCACGAATAAATAAAAACTCCGGTGGTAGGAACTCGAATTTCTTCAACGTCCTAAAGTAAGACCATTGTAAATATTAATTTTCATTTCTATTTATTATTAATCAATAATTTCCTTTTCTATTTATTTATTAATAATTATTTTTATTATTTATTCCCCTTTTTAATAATAATATTGTTTATTATTATTTATTTATTTATCATTATTATTATTTTTACTATTTGTTATTATTTCTCGCAACTAGTTTAAACTCCCAAGGCTATTCCAATATTAAGGATGACATAAACGTTTTAAATCGGGAGTTTTAGATTTAGAGATCACTATAGCCAGAGCCACAAACCACATAACTCATGCTTTTATCACACACACACACACATATATAGGGTTTATCGTTTGTCATGTCACTTGACATAAAGTTTTGTCAAGTCATCTCAAAACTATGTCGTTTTGGAAGTTAAGGGAATTAATGAAGGGTGTTTTAATTTGGTCAAATTCATATAATAAATACAAAAACAAAAATACCAAAACACCCTTCATTAATTCTCCTAACTCCCAAAACAATATAGTTTTGGGGTTAGGAGAATTAATGAAGGATCTTTTGGTAAAATTCATATATAAATACAAAACAAAAATGTCAAAACACCCTTCATTAATTTCTCTAACTCCCAAAGCAATGTAATTTTGGGGTGACTTGACAAAATCTTATATCAAGTGACCAGACAAATGATAAACTCATACACACACACAAACATAACAGCAAATATATATCAGCAAAGTTTATATCTATATAAAAAGGGTTTTTGACCAAAATAAGAACTTTTTTTTTAAAAAATACCGAATTAATATAGATTGGAAACAAATGACCAGAGTAATGCGGTCAAAGGGGTGAGTGGACCGACGCAATAAGTGGCGTCGAAGAAGTGACGGGATTGTGAAGTGGTGACGCCACTTTGTCGGCGTCAGTGTCCCGACGCAAGTCGACACTGGCCACCGAGCGCGTCGGGAATCCCGACGCGCGTCGATTCCCGACGCGATTCCCGACGCGCTCGACGCGTGTCGGGATTCCCGACCTACCCGTCGAGCCCCCTACTCCACGCAACCCCACCCCCTTCCCTTTTGCATTTGAACCGGCCACCACCCCCTTCCCTTTTCCAAATTTTTCGGTCCCTCTCCCCTTTTCCTTTTTTTTTTGCTCCGACACTCTTCCCTTTTCCCGCACCCACCCCCCACGCCCTCTCTCTCTCTCTTCCCCCACCCAACACACATATTTCCCATTTCCCTTCCATTCTCCATTTTATCCGGCCCCCACTCCACCCCACACCCATTTCCCTTCCCTTCTCCATTATATCCGCGGCCCCCACCCCACCCCACCCCACCACACGTCCCCCCCTCCCCAACACTCCCAACTCTCCCTTTTTCCATTGTCCCCGCCCCTACAACACACACACATTCCCCTTCCCTCTTCCATTGTCTCCTTCCCTCTTTCACGTTTTCTTCATCCTAATTTTCACTCCCTCCACTCATCATTTTCCTCCTTCCTTTCACATTTTCTTCATCCATTGTTTCCTCGTTTTGAAGTTTAGAGGCCGAGAAAATTTGAGATATAAAAAAGTGAGAATCACCGGAAGAAGGAGGCTCAAATCTCTCTCTCGACTTCAAGCTTGCATAGGTAACATTTAATTTCTATTTTATTTTTATTATTTAATAATTTGATTTAACTTTTAATTATAAACATTTATTTATTATAGTTGCTTAATAAATGTCTAACGGTAGGATAGATGTTTAATTACTTACAAATTACTAATATTTATAAATAATAGAAAGAGTAAATAAATATTATAATTAATGATTTAGGCAATTAAAATATTTAAAATTTAATATTAACCTTAGTACAAGACCAAATAGGAAATTAATTAATTAGTGAATTATTTATTTATTTTGTATGTTAATTATAAACCTTAAGATAGATGACTAATTATTTAATATTTTGTAAAACAATAATTTCATATATAAAATGCAAAATATTATGCCTTGCCAAATTTGATTTAAGAAATTTGTGAGAATAATAATTAGTCAATAATAAAAAGATATGGTGAAATATGTTGTATGTTATTATTTATAGTACCCTAAGATAGATAAGATAATTTTAAATAGATAATAAAAATTAGTCAAATAATTAATTATTTAAAGAATAATAATTAGTGACCTAAATATGTTGTGTTGTTGTAAATTGTTAGTAGTCAAATGGATGACATACGCGGCCGCAATATTGAGCCCGGCCCCAAAGAGTGGGGAGTTCTTAATCAGGAGGTGCAGCAGTCACACCGATCACAAGTTGTGTGGAACACAGGAGAATGCAATTCTTTGAGGGTGAGGCGAGCCTCACAGGGGTCTTTAGGAGATGTCCAGGACCCAGATCTTGTCCCACTAGATTTGCAACAGCACCTTATGCGTGCAGGTTTCTGGCACGTAGCTCGTATGAAGAGACTCCCGGTATGTTTTAAAATTCTTTATGTAACTAATTATATGCATTTAGTTGTTTGTACATGATCAAGATAATATAGAACCCTTACATATTTGTTCTGTACTTTTATGTTGGTACAGATTGACAGAAACCTTATTTCTGCTTTTGTTGAGAGGTGGAGGCCAGAGACTCACACCTTTCACTTGCCGGTTGGTGAGATGACTATTACTCTACAGGATGTAGAGGCCATTTTAGGGTTGTCCACCGATGGACGAGTAGTTCTTGGTCGGACGCATGCCAACCGGCCGCCGGTTATGCAAAGACTACATGAGTCGGACTCCACTCCCATCTGAGATGATTGGCGGAAACATCAAGTTGAGCTGGTTTGACCGTTTTTGGGGTCACTGGGAGGAGCACTCAGCTACTGTTCAAGGACAGCTTGAGTACACACGTGCTTACCTCATGCGCCTATTCGGTGGCTTTTTGTTGTGTGACAAGTCAAGCTCAGAGGTCTCTTGCCGATATATAAAATTACTGGGTGGTGACCTTGAGGAGACTGCTACATACAGTTGGGGGTCCGTACTCGCTACACTTGTTTCGCGAGCTATGTCGGGCCACGTCGGCCTCGGCCTAAAGACATTGGGGGTTATTTGTTGTTATTGCAAATTTGGGCATGGTCTAGATTTCCCGCCATATCACCTCCAATTCCGCCGCCGGTGTGATGATGCAGTGATCATTACGGGACGCAGTATGGTATTCAAGCGTACAATATAATGAATATTTTGAACTGGTTGGAGTAGATTGAGCGATTATGTTCTTATTTGCAGGTCATGTCACTAATGTTTTGTGAGTTACATATCGCAGGTTCAATAATGTCAACGTGCGTGCATGGCGACGTGAGCTAAAGACATTTCGGATAGAGCTTGACCGAGATGGGTCGGGACGACGTATGTATAATACATTTGACAAGACGGAACAAAAAGAGTAAACTAATTCGCTTTTGTTTACATGTACAGGTGAAGTGGGAGCCATATAAGGACGCCGGATATGAGTTTATGGGTGCAGATGTTCACATGCAGGACATGTGGAGGGCAGTAACACCCTTACTTGCTTTCCACATAGTCGAGATGCACCAGCCCGATCGCTGCATGCGACAATTTGGCATGCAACAACACATCCCTGGCCCGCAGGGGATGCCTTCGGTGCACATGATCTTACCTTACGTGGTAAGATGGCGAAGGTGGGAGGGCAAGATGGATCCATATATTCAGTTATGGAACACGCGACATAACTTCATCGAGACTACAGATCCATCGGAGGCGCCAATTTCCCCAAACTCTGAGTACATGACTTGGTTTTTCACACATACTAGACGGTACATGACGAGGCGGTCGCCGGGATAGGGCATGTGGTACGTAACGTGCATCACGCTTCCATTATTTATCCTGTATCTTTCATCTTATTATCCATAACTTAATTTCTGTGTTGTTATTTATTTTACTGGATAAATGCAGATAGATGGGGTAGAGTGGATTTGGTGGATGAATTCTCCACAATTTAGTGCCCAATACAGCCGGATAGAGGTTCAGGAGGTTTGTGACCAGTTACTGGGAGCACTTAGAGAGTTTGGCCGAGTTGCGGAGCCTGGTCCTAGCGCACCAAGTGGACTGTTAGTCGGTGTACCAGATCCCGCTTTAGAGGTACCGCCCCGTGCGAGGGAGGGACGGGGACTCGGGCAACGACGACCGCGTCATGAGATGGAGGCATATGAGATACCCCATCCTGGGCCACGTGGCGGTGGTGTATATAGACCACCCATAGGGCCCAATATGGCCTATACTGAGGTTCCGTGGTATCCAGAGGAGATGCCAGCAGAGGTGCATGAGGAGATGCCACGACAGGTGGATCGCCAGATACATGTACCGATGGCTTCTTACCCACCGCCACCACCGCCACACACGATGTGTACGACGCAGACACAGGTTCCGTTCTCATATGAGTGGCAATCACAGAGTTCATATTAGCCTCCATATGGCTTTCCTGGCTTCAGGGCGCATCAGCCTCCACATGGTTTTACTGCCTTCCATTCTTACCATTATGGACAGGGTTATCCTGAGGCAGGATCTAGTACTAGTCCATACCAGTCAGGACACCACAGGTCCGACTACGGAGGTGACCAAGCCGACGACTTTATACGGTAGCCGCCGAGGATTTCAATTTAGGCGAGAATGTTGATGGACAGCGTGGACCTGGTGCTACCCGTAGGAACCCTGCGCGTGATGCACGTTCGAGACCGTGGCCTCCATTTACTCCACCCTGATATTATTGCGTGATATATATTATGTTATAGCTTCAATGCACTACTGTATTATGTCATATTTGTTTAGTTTTCTGACGAACATATATACTCCACCCATCCATTATTGCGCGATATGTATTATGTTATATTTCTATGGATTACTGTATTTGACCGTATTATGTTATATTTCTAGGGATTACTGTATTTGACCGTATTATGTTATATATCTATGGATTACTGTATTTGACCGTATTATGTTATAGCTTGCATGCACTACTGTATGATGTCATATTTGTTTACTTTTCTGTATATGAGTAGGAGAACTAGAGACTACAAAAAATAAAATTATAACCAAACATGACGAATACCCAGTCAATCGAAGGCACATATGCTAGCAAAATTGAAGTAATTAGCTATGCGCCGTTGGACATGAATGCCTATTATGTCCGATCTGTTTACATATACCACATCTAATTCGACTGGAGCTAGGTTGGACCTCCACATCATCCATTTCATTGCGAATGCGTGTTGATTTAGGGCGGCCCGTACCACGCAATTTCGATTCATCGAGGATAATCTTCGGTCCGGAAACGGGCGGTATTCCTTGTTCACTACCGATCGGCTGAAATACTGAAGCGTAAACATGCATAATGTTGTAGGTTGAGAATACTGGATCGATGTACTGTGAAGCATTATGGGATACCGCCGAACAAGCAAAGCAATTACATGACTCGCATGGGAATTTGAATGCATGAAACTTGCCACACTGGCATATCCCCTGGCTTAAGTTCAACGAGTATGTCTCGCCTTGATCGTCAACTTCAAATGTGGTACGTGCCACATTAAACTCCCGAACACGCATCGATGTGGCTCGCTCTCCATTCTTTGTCATAGCTTGTAGAATAGGAGTCGAAAAAAGCTGTCCGTTCCCTGCATCTTGTTGTACTTTGGTCCCTCTTTTGACCCAGTAACGAACAAGTCGGCTGTAGGTGCATTTTACCAACGATGTTATGGGCATGTTCCTTGCTCCCCTGAACACTTTATTGATTGATTCGGCCAAATTGGTAGTCATATGACCATCTCTTCGTCCATCCTCATCGTAACTCCGACACCATTGCTCTTTTGGAATTCTTTCAATCCATGCAGCCACTTCTTGACTGCAATTGCAGAACTCGGCATACAAAGCATCGAAGTGTATTTTATTTGGAACATATCCTGTAAAAAAGACAAAAATACACAATAGTTGGAGGTTGTAGTAATGACAAAAATGAACGTTACTGCACATCAGTTGGAGTTTATTACCTAATTTCGTTAAATCTTTCTTCAACTTCTGATCCTTGAAGCGGGTATTAAAATTACTCGCAACATGACGAATGCAAAACACATGGTATGCATTAGGAGGCTGCCAACCAAGCGTTCCATTGCCATTTCGCCGATATTATGCTTGTGTGACGATCAGATATAAGACATAGACCAACCTTATTTGTAACATACAGTCGTATAGAAGCCAAAAAATACTCCCATGCTTCCTTAGTTTCACCTTCAACAATTGCAAATGCAATCGGCAGGATCTCATTATTTCCATCTTGGGCGGTCGCTATCAATAACGTCCCCTTATACTTGCCGTATAAATGTGTACCGTCCACCTGTATGACTGGTTTGCACCATTGGAAGGCATCACGACATTGGGAGAAGGTCCAAAATGTACGTTGAAAAACCTGAACCCCATTAACAACCTGCCGATCAACAATATACGGTCCATGTTGAATATGATAAATAGATCCCGGGAAAATTTAAGCATGTGCTCGAACCATGTTGGCAGTAACGCATATGACTCGTCCCAATCACCGTAAATCTTAGCTATAGCTTTTTGTTTTGCCTTCCATGCCTTCTTGTAAGAAACATTATAACCAAACATTCCAGTCACCCTTTCTTGTATCATGATCACAGGTACCGAAGGTGTTTCCTTCACCATGTCTACAAAACCCATTACAAAAAAGTTTACACAGGGAATGTTATTTATGTTGATGATAAACACAAATAAATTAACTAATTATCAAATGGTATTGTGCATCATACCTTTTATGGCCTCGGAAATAATTTCAGAATCAAGTTGTTTGTGATCTTGAGAGAGAATTTGGCTCACACAACTATGATTTCCAACCCATTTAGTTAGTACCCAAGTGTTGCTATTCTTCGGTTTTATTGCTCTTACCCTCCAATCGCAACCTTGTTCATGATTCTTACATTTCATTGAATACTTGGCTGTAGTACTTTCAACCACTTCACCTTCATGATGTTCCTTCATGCAATAATGTTTTGTTGCGGCTTGCACATCATTCTTGGACCGGAATTGTTGTTTTACATATAATGCATCTCCTCTTGCCCACGGACCCCGGCCCAAGCCTTCCACATCCAGTATATCCTCATATGGGTAATCTTCATCAACAGCCTCATAATACGGAATGTCATTCCAAAATGGTGTAATATCTGCACATTCACACATAATACAATTTATGCTAAAACATGGTAACTAACAACAACTCCATAACTAACTTGATGATTGTAACATACCGGTCTCTTTGTGGCATGACATTACGATGATATTCGTCATCTGCATCACTATCAGTCTGATCATGGTCATTAGACAATAACGTGTCTTCATCTTCTTCCTCTTGCTCCTCCTCATTGTCAGATTCATCTCCCATATAGTCGTTTTCTTCTTCATACGAAACACTTCCTTCTGTTGGATGAAGTGTACCCTCCTCTAACGTCTCAATATCAACATATAACTCAGCAAATTGGTTTCCGTCGAATGATTGAAGAAAAACATCTACATCCTCATCATCGGATATGTCTAAACCCACATATTGGTTTCCATAAGGAACTCTACCCGTCATCGAAGATATTACTTGATTTTGTTGCGGCTTCAACTTTCGATGGATCTTTTTACATAAATCTTCGGTCGTACCTCGAACAATAATCATTCCTTTGCTTTCACCTTCAAAGCTCAATCCGTCTACACCTATATTTTTTGAACCATAATAATATACAAATGAACGAATTTGATTCATTTTTTGCTTATTTTCGAAAAAGAAGAACACAATATAGATAAAACAAATAACAACAACACATATTGCAACTCGAACAAAAGAAGAAACACAATGTTTATATGGAATTAAAAAAATAAAAGAAAAGAAAAGAAGGAACAAAATGAAGAAGATGGAGGATGGCAGGAGTTTCCAAGAGCAAATGGTGATGGAGGATGAGTGAATGGTGAGAGGGAGAGGGAAAGAGCACAGTGAGGGATGGAGGACGATGAAGTGAATTACATATAGAGGGAGCATTTGGAAGGGGTGGTCACGAGGTGCTTGGGGGCTTTCACGGGTGGAAGAATTATTTGGGGGGGGTGTTTGGGCGCGGGGGTAGGCTACGGGGGAGGTTGCGGGCCGGGGAATCTTGTGGCCCCGTCGCCTTAGTGGCGTCGGGGCCCTTGACGCCACAAGTGGCGTCGGTTGATCGACGCCACTTGTGGCGTCGTTGGACCGACGCCACTTGTGGCATCGTTGGACCGACGCCACTTGTTGCGTCGGTCCGCTAACGTGACGACATCGGGTCACGTGAAGACTTCGACGCAACAAGTGGCGTCGGTCATCCCCCCCTTTGATCGCATTACTTTGGGAATTATCTTCTAAAAGCGCATCGGCCTCGAGAAATATTTTACGAACCGCATTAATCTTATACTTTTTTAAAAATAATTCTTATTTTGGTCAAAAACCCATATAAAAACAGCTAGCCTTTTTGATTTCCTTATATATATATGTGTTTGTAGATATATAAACACACACACACATTTACAAAGATGCAGCGATATATATATAGAAACAGTAGGTTTTGGGTTTTATCATTACCATTCCCACGTGAAATATGCTTCCCGCGATATATATATATATATATATAAAAGCTTTGGGTTTTATCATCACGTAACCCCACACACACACACACTCTTACAACACAGCAAGTAAGACTTACGTCTAGCATTCATTTATAAATATCATATATATATATATATATATATAAACATTAAGCTTTAGTCATCATACTCTGTTTTATTATCCATTAGCAGAGCATCCATATATATTCATATGGAGCAGCAAAGTTTTTCCTTTCTTTCTTTACAAGTGCATCGATATATATATAAATGTGTGTGTGTGCAGCGAACTATATATATCTATCAACAAAACAAAAAAGTGGTTCCTGATAAATCTATATATACATAACAGTAATGCTTTGGGTTCATGTGCTGTTGCGAGAGTTTTTCTACGTAAAAAGAAAATGCAAAACTCCCTTTGTTCAAGCTCCTAAACACAGAGAACTCACATGTGGAATCATAGCTACGTTCCCAAGGCTGAAAAACTCAGAAACTTATGTTAGGAAATCACAGAAACTAGAAGGAAGAGAAGCTTGATGACTTACCTTGGTTGGTTTCTGGCTTATACGTTTGAACTTGGCTGTTTCTCACCGTCACACTCTCGCCTCTGTTTTTCTGAATCTAAAACAGAGTAAAAGATGATCACGTCTCTCTCTCTCTCTCTCTCCCCCTCCCTACCTCTCCCCCTCTCTCAGGCTCGGTTTTGGTTTTCCTTTGTTAATGGCAATGAAATGAATGAAGCCAAGGAGCATGGATTATATAAGGAATTAAGGGTCCAGTCCGAGGAGCACGAACAGACCGAGGGGTATACAGTGTTGAACTCGAGAGGTATGGTGTTTCTGTTGCAACTGACGTGAGTAGTACTGCGCTACTGATTTCCTGCTCTTTGCATGATCTGTTTCTCTCACGTGTTTCAGTTGTATTGGAGGAGTAGGGCACTGCGCATAGGTTCTCATAGACATACGATTTTGGGCCAACAAATGATATGGACTGATGTGTGGAGAAAATGAATGAGTATAAAGGTCTAATGTGAAGAGTAGGAATATATGTATCTTGCTGCCCTATTACTACAAATAGGCCTTTTTTTACCGCCGCACAAAGAAAATATTTTGTTGCGAATGAACAAGATATTGAGGAATTGTCCATATGTAAATTCATAATTATTGATACAGTCTTTTCCACATAAAAAGGGAATCTTTTGTTACAATAGAAGCGAAGTTATGTCGATTATTCAAGAATCGAAGTCGATTTGCTTTAGAAAAAGAGGATATCAATGAACTTCTATGAAATGGTTTCGGGATTGACCAATTGTCTTGATCGCGGGATATCATTGAGAAATAGGAATCCGTGTTATCAAAAGATTTCTGCGATTCTTTTTAGTATGGAATGAGTCAATCATCCATTTGGTATCTTATTGAACAAAAATGGATATTGTTCCTCCATTGATCAAGAATTTCGATTTTTGGGAAGTATCATGGTCATCCAATAAGAAGGGTTTCCATTTTTTCAAATGAACGATTTGAAGACCTATTGATTCTAACAGGTCAAGCTTTGGCTAAACAGGCTTGAGCCATGTAATGGGGGTAGAAGGCGCACGGTCGAGCCTAAAGCATTTTTAAACGCCTACTTACAATGTATATTTTTAAAAGACATCATATTGTAGGCTTTAGAAGCCATAAATAGGCTTTGTGCACATTGAGCCTATCAAAACCTACATAAATATAGGCTTTTAGTAGAATATAAGAATAAAAAACAATAAATAAATATTATGTGATTTATATGATATAAATATAGTTATATTTATTTAATATGTAAATAGGTCGGCCTAAAGGCTTATGGGAGCCTTAATAAAAAAGGTCGGCCTATTTACACATTATAGGCCTTGGCTTGGCCTTTTTAACAAACAAAGTCGAGCCAAACCAGCCCTAAACAAAGCCGATCGTAGGGCGCGTCGATAGGGACTGGTCTATTCCCACCCGCATACCTATTACATGCTGGTGAAGAAAGAAGAATGAAAAAAAAAAAAAAAAACATGAAGTAGGCTTTGTATCTAATAGCATATGGGCCGTGTGGTTAGATGGTTTGGATTGCAATTTGAGGGAGTACTAGCTTGTCAAATAATTTAGAAAATAGAAGGATGTGTTGGGTTGTTGTGACTTGTGAGGCCTATTAAAATTATCCCTCTTGTTCCTTCAAGTTTCTTATTTGCAATTAGGTTATTTGTTCATTTAATTGCGATTATTAGATAATCATGGAAAATAAATCCTTAATTTCCTATAAGGATTTTTCCTTCTCAATTATTTTTTTCCTAGGCCATAAAATATAATTTCTAAAATTTTTAGGCCTAAATTTATTCTTTACTTGAATTTATTCTTTTTCTGAAAATTTCAAGAAAAGAAAGAAAAAGAAATAATCCTTAATTTCGAATAATTAAATTTATAATTATTTTAGGCCAAATTTTCTAATTTAATTTCTATATAATATTCCAATTTCAAATTTCAGAATTTGGGATGTTACAACTCCATTGCATCAATGAATTATTGTCCAGGTCATTAATTCAATATGAAGGTGATCCAAGAAAGTTTGTCATGCATGATCTCATCAAATGATTTTGCCAAAGTTGTATCGGGAAAGAGTTGTCTATGGTTTGAGGGCAATAAAATTCCAAAAACTCTTCGTCATTTATCATATGCTAGGCAAAGGTATGATGGCTCTTAAGTGTTTGAGAATTTTTATCAATTAAATCGTTTGAGGACTTTTTTACCACAATGTAAGTATAGTTGGACGATGCCATCTTATATGACCAAAAAGGTGACACATGATCTGTTGCCCAAACTAAAGCGTTTAAGAGTACTATCTTTGTCTGGTTATCACAATGTCGATGAGTTGCTTGATTCAATTGGTGGTTTGCAGCATTTGCGATATCTTGACCTTTCCTACACTCCAATTGAAAGGTTGCCTGATGCTCTTTTTACACTTCACAATTTGCAGACCTTGCTTTTATCATATTGCAGGAATTTCATTGAATTACCAGAAAAGATAAAAAATCTTATTAATCTACGTCACCTGGATATCATTGCTTTGGAGGAGATGCCCATACAAATTACAAAACTACAAAATCTTCAAAGTTTGAGTAGCTTTGTGGTGGGCAAACTGCCCAATGGATTAGGAATTAAAGAGTTAAACAAGCTCCCTCATCTACAAGGTAAACTTTCTATCTTGAAGCTACAAAATGTCATGGATGCTTTAGAGGCAAACTTGAGGAGGAGAGAGAAAATTGAGGAGTTAGTGTTAAAATGGGGTGGTGATACTCAAGATTCACAAATTGCGAAAAGTTTACTTGACATGCTACAACCTTCAAAAAATTTACAGGGACTGACAATTGACTGTTACGGTGGCACTAGCTTTCCAAAGTGGGTTGGAGATTCTTCATTTATCTATATTTCCTTTTTATGTGTCAGTAATTGCAAGTATTGCTATTCACTCCCACCATTTGGACAATTACCCTCTCTCAAAGAGCTCTTTATTAGAGGAATAGGATTAGTACAAATAGTTGGACGTGAGTTCTATTGTGGCAATGCACAGTCCTCTTCATTTCAGCCATTTCCATCCTTGGAAATTCTGGAATTTGAAAGTATGCCAGTTTGGGAGGAATGGATACCATTTGAAGGTGAAGCTGCCAAATTCCCTTTTCCTTGTCTCAAACAATTGTGTTTATCTTATTGTCCTATGTTGAGGGGAGACATGCCTATCAAACTTCCATCACTGACAAAGGTTTATATATCAAATTGTGAACAGTTGGGGCCGAATCATTAGCTTTGCAATGGATTGCATCCATTGAAGAATTAAAAATTTTACAAGGGGAACAAGGTTTATTGAGAGCCCTTGATAATTATTCTCTCAACTCTCTGAAACGTCTAACAATTAAAAGGTGTTACAATTTGCAATCTTTGCCAAGAATGATAGTGGGTTGCCATTATCTACAAGAGTTGTTTCTCATAGGTATCCCATCAATCTTGTTCTTCCCAATTGACAGTTTACCCACTTCTTTACAGCGACTTCAAATTCAAGACTGTGAGAAATTAGAGTTCATGCCTCAGGAATCTTGGAGAAGCCATACATCACTTGAAGAATTGACTATTGATAATAGTTGCCATTCCTTGACATCCTTTCCGTTAGGCTGTTTTTGTAACGCCCGTCCTAAATGTGCCTTTATTTATTAGAGTTATAGCGCACAGGCATCGAAATGATTTGAACGACTTAATTGCGGAATAAAACTTTCATAAAATAACTTAGTTTGAAAATACGAGGATAAATTTTTTCGCGATTCGAATCCATCCCATAGTGGGATGTTAATATAGTAATCCAAAATAGATAGATGATAAATGTTAAAGTACAGTCTAACTACTCATATTTTTCCAACAAGTTCCATCTGCTGTAACCTTTACAATTGCATCTTGCCCCTTGATCTCAAACCACTACCTGTCTCTTTCATGCAGTCTAGAGTTCAAATGAATGAACCCTAGGGGTAACAGTCAATCTCATATGCAGGTATGAAATGTAAATGACAGTATAACACATGTATAAGCATAGAATAATTCACAGTAAACAAGTCGCACCGTAACCGCAGTTAACGGCCAAGGACCACAGCCCTTTGGAACACGCAGCTCCATTTTAGGACACACAGCCCTATGAGACACTTTGACCTCAATCCATAGCTAGGATACACACAAGCAAATTATCTAGCAACCATGATCATCATACATGCATTACATACATACAAGCTAATAAGATAACAGTTACCCACCTCGAGCTTGAATCCTTAAATTTCTGTCCGATAGGTGTTGGGATCGATCAGGGCGTCTATGAAATCCTATAAACGTTTATCATTGCCGTTAGTCACTTAATCACGTCGCAACGTAATTAGCTACGCGAACTAATTTTTAGAGGATTAAAAATGAATTAACCCCCAAAAACTCCCTCACGAATAATACCTTCTTTTTTTAATTATCATTAATTAATGATAACACTATTTTATTAATTAATAACTCCCTATATTATTTATCTATCTATTTATTATTTTTCTACAAATTAATTATTATTTTTTCTATAATTATTTTTTTTTTAAACTCTCAAGCTTTGGGATCATGTGTTACATATATATATATATATATATATATATAAAGTACAGTTTTGGGCTCCACATTATATATACAAAATAAAAGTATATGTATATACAAAATCCACAACACCCACGTAATCATGTACTTCCTGACTTAAACTTAATATATATAAGTATATAAGCATTCATATGGCATGCAATAGCTAATATATAGTTAAACACACCCAGTAAGCCATTTATAAATTCATACGCAAGATTATATATATTTAGCTCACCTATCAGTAAGCATATATATAGGAACAGTAACAACCCAATGCAAGCATGCAGTAGTGTTAGTTTCATATCAGCAATTCTTTTTCCTTTTCCTTTCTCTCTCTCTCTCCCCCCCCCTTTCTCTCTCTCTTTTTTGAGTTTTAAAACCAAATATCAAATTAAGTTTCCCATTCTTCTCACTTTCACGATCAGTTAATATATACTGATGCATTACAAGGATGAATACGAGTGTGTACTAAAAGAAACTTTGTTTTTTTTTTTTTTTTTTTTTTTTTTTTTTTTTATCCATTCTAACCATATAGAGGACAGAGAAAGAAAATTATAAATAGTCACTCAAAAATACTTATGGTATTCTTTTAAAACCACAATGACTCCTTAGAAACCTCCACCTGATATAGATGAAATATCAATGAAACTCCAACATTTAAGGGGAAACCGTGAGTTTTATTTGATAAATGGAAAGAACCTTAGTAATTAGTAAAACATTACTAGAGGAAATAAAACTCTAATTTGGCATTACCACCACTTAAAATATAATAGTTTCATGTACAGTGACTTTTATACATATAGATATGCAACTTCTTTCAACGTTTTAATGACCCAAGTATAGTTTTAATGTCTCTCTTATTTTATTCCCAGCTGGCATCTTTTGCTTCAATAGCATACTCCCTCGTTTTCTTTGAACACACCTATGAAAGTCACTTGCTTATATATATATATATTTAAAAATGTCTAGTTTTTCCTACCATGCTCACTGCGTCATATATATACCTATTTACTTAGCCTACCACTTGATTTCCCTTTTAACTTCCCCCTACAGTAATATATTTACATATATACGTACTTTTCATGACAGCAAATTTTTAGCAACAATGACACCACAAGTTTGGCTTCTTCTCCTAATATCTATATTGGTCACAACATGATAGTAGTTTCTATTTTCTTCCCACGTCCAGATATATATACCCTAATAGTAGCAAAACTTACATGCTTATATCAGCTAAGTTAAGTTCCTTTCTCTTTTATACATACAGCAAACCAAGTTTCTCTACGGTATATACATATACATACACAAAACAAGGAGTTTTTCTTCTTTCTCATTCCACAAGTAGTGAATATTTTATATATATATATATATATCAAAACCGACGCATACCAGCCCCCTGACCCTTGACCATTACTCTTATTGCAGAAAACTCACGTGGAATTATAGCTACTCTCCCAACGGTTTCATACTCAAAGACTCATGTTGGAAACACATAGCAAACTAAGAGAAAAGCTAGGCTCGGTGATTACCTCCAGTTGCCGGTTTTAATGATGGAGGTCCAGCTGAAACTACCACCCCTGCTGCGGCAACGTTATGCAAAGGAAAAATTTATAGTAAACTATCTCCCTCTCTATCTGTCAAACTCTCACCTTTACGCCTCTCTATCACCTCTGTTTTTTATCTTTAAAAACAGAGAAGTAGTAGCAGTTGTGTTCTCTCTCTCTCCCCCACGTCTCAGCTTCTCTAGGCTCTCTCTTTCTTCCTCAGTTTGGCACAGGTAATGTGAATGAATAAAAGAACTAAGTGCATGGATTTATATACTGAATCAAAGGCTTGGTCTAAGGGGAATGATGGACCGAGGGTATACATTGAGTGCCTAAAAAAAAACATGGCTCTACATGATTGTGGAGCTCGAGAAGGATGGAAGAGGTTTCTGTCTTCTCTTCTTTTCTTTTTCGCCTAGCTTGTGTGCCTGATATGGGGGTGATTTCGTTTTGACGAGTTTACCATTTGCGTGATATGTTCTCTCACAGTTCCCTACCTCTGTGATCCTCTTTGTTGAATGTATAATGGGAATCAAAGGGAGCATGGATTATATAAAGAAAAGAGGGTATTGTCTGAGGAAGAAGAAAGCCAGCGGTCAAACTGGGTGAGGCTCGAGATGTGGAGGCTTGCTGTTGCGTGAACAGCGTTATGTTTTTTTTTCCTCTTCTGCTGTGTTTCGTGCTTTGGTGGACTGAATAAGAGAAAGCTGATGTGTTTTTGTGTTGCAGCTTCTTTCATCTTTCTCTCTTTTTTCTTTAAAAAAAAATTATCTAATGCATCACCAAACCTGATGCTTGTTGGGCCCTTGAAGATTTGAGTTAATATTTATTAAAAGGATCCTGGCTCATATTTATGCAGTTGGTTCAATTGTATTTTGGATGGGGTTAAATGGGCTGATTTATTAAAGGGAATATGTGGGTTTGGTGGTTTCGTTAATGGGCTGTGGTTAAATACACAAGAATGACCATTGAGGGGTGTTGACATATATGTTTTGTTGGTCTATAAAATCAGTCACGTGTTGGGCTTGAAAAGAAGCAAATGAAAATGGGTTCGTGTCATGTATATATCTGTGATGCTATTTGTATACTCCCTCATCATCTTATTTCCATAATTTTACTTTTAAATATTATATGGAAAAATAAATTCCTACTTTTCAAAATAATTAATTTAATCATTTGGCCAATTTCCATGGTTTAATTATCAGATATAAATTCTATAGTTTTTTTTTTATAGGCATAATTTATTCCTTATTTGAATTATTCTTTTTCCCAAAATAAACTAATTAAGGGAAAAATAAGCCCAAATTTCCAATAATTAATCTCATAATTATTTTGAACCAAAATTACATAATTAATTCCCATCAAATATCTAAATTTCAAATCCCAAAATTTGGGATGTTACAGTTTTCCTAAGCTTAAAATACTTCTGGTTTGTCATTGTCATGATTTGGAGACCTTTACACATCATGGGAGGTCCGATCTTTCACTGGAAATCTTCTGGGTCCTCCATTGCCAAAAACTTAGATCAATGTCAGAAGTACATGTTAATTCCCTTACCAGCCTTCAACTCTTTATTATTTATTGGCTTCCAGATTTGGAATCACTACCTCAATGTGGCTTGCCTTCTAACTTGCGAACATTGATCGTTCGTGGCTGCAAGGGACTATCTTCTATACCTATTAATAATTGGGGTTTTCATCGGCTGACTTCTCTGTCAAAATTTGAGGTTGAAGGCGGTGGAATTGAAAGTATTCTCCAGAATTTACTAAAGAATCAAATGCTGCCCACTTCTCTTTTGCATATGGTCATCTCTCATGTCCATGATCTTAAATTGTTAGATGGAAAGGGGCTTCAATGTCTTACTTCTCTGGAGCAACTCTCCATTTATGGCTGTCCAAACCTTGAATCCTTGCCTGAACTTTCCCTACCATCCTCTCTTTTGTCTCTGGATATTTGGAGCTGTCCTAAATTAGAGGCAAGATATCATTTTCAAGGAGGCAAACACTTGTCCAAGATCACTCACATTCCCACCATAAAAATTAACGGTGAATGCTATGATCCTTGGTGCATTGCTTCAAAAAGTGAGTTCTCAATTTCCAAAAAACAATCAAGCATTTCAGTACTTTTTTTCACAAATACTTTCCCATTTCCACAACGGTCATAAAAATTCTGTCTTCCCTTTATGATCATGGCATCCATCAATATCATAGAAAACATCGTTCCTGCATCATGCATACCTCACGAAGTGTTAAATTTGCTCAGCCAGGACCATCATTGCTTCTGCAATTTTTATTTTCTTGAAAAACTTATAATCCTCTGAAGCATTTGCTTTAATCTGATGTACTATACTTTCTTATCAAAAAAATGAAAACATCACTGCTATGGTAACTTTTGTTTATGATTTAATAGCTAGCAACTTTCACCTTTCTTTCTTTCTTTCTTTCTTTTCTGGTTGTACCAACTTGATATTGTAGATTTTCGTTTGAATAAGCATTTTGTTATGATATTTGTGCACATCTGAAGAATGAGAAAATAATCCATGAGGTCATTTATGGTTTGAAATGGTCAATTAATCATCAAGTGATACTAATGATATGAGTTAATTTTGAAAGTTGAAAAGATTTAGAACATTTCCTTCATTATTTGGCTCTAATACATATACTTGATAAGATATGTATGAATGAAGTGCGATTTGAACCGTACATGTATACCAGTCACATAGAGGGATTCATTTTGTTACGGATGGGTTTCTATAGTTTGTTCTACTTTCTTTTGTATGTTATGAGATGTGAGTTATGATATATATTTGTTAAGTGATATCTCTGAATTTATATGATTTATTATGTTTTGGTAAACCAGGTTAGAAAAGATGAGGAAGCAGTAAAAATTATGTGCTTTAAATAAAAGCGAGAGAGATATGATATGCAAGGAATTCAGGCAAAAAGCTAACTCGGTTGTTGAGACTAAGTAATAGTTCTTCTTTTTTCCCCCTAATGTTTAATGAAGTTTTCTTATAAAAACATCTAAAAGCATTTAATTTCAATGGATCTGATTCTTAGTTTTGATATTATCAGGTTAGACAATATGAAAGGAGCTCAGGAAGAATTGGGGCTTTCGGTGGTGATTGAGTCAAGAGGTGTTAAGAGATTAACTAACCTCTCTCCATATTCTTGAAGTTCTGAATTGATAATATATATACACACACACACACACACAAACACACAATGTACTTTATGAAGGGGTTTTAGATTTTCAGATCTATTTTGTTTGGAATGAATTAAATATTTGCAGACTTCCACTTATATACCATTTTCCTTGAGGTAAAGGATTTCTTTTCTTTTTATCATTTTTTCACTAGCTAGTATATCTCCTTGTTTATATAATATTAATCCGAAAATGAACATAAATGTGATGTTTTTAGCAATATATATGACTTCCACATTAGCTAAACAATCTGATAGGGTTAAAAAAGCATTCCATGGATCTTCGTTGTATGTTCTGTATAGAAAATGTTTTATTTCTTGTGTCTTGCTTCTTCAGCTTTCACAATTGTCATGGGGCAGAATTGAATTTCCTCATCAATTTCTATTTTACTTCAGCAACAATAGGGCCAGCAGATTTGGTCTCATATCTAGTTTTAGTATTAAGATACTTAGCTCACTTTATTAAGATGAGTGTCTTCTTTAATTTACCTGAGCATCACTTAGTATATTGAATAATTCTCAACTTGCAATTTTTTGATCTTAGATGTTCATTTTAAGAGTTTTAAGATAGTGTCTTAAAATGAATCTGATATTTTTGTTTTCATAAATCATATCAGAAACATCAGTGAATGCACTAACAACTTGTTCCTTGGAGCAACCCATGCTTGTACACTACAAAAGGGGATCAGTAGATGCATATAAATTATTAAACTAAGCAACAATGATTGTCCACGTAAGTAACATGACTTGACAAGAAAATCACTAACATCAACTAATATTCAGACACACAAAAATCAAAGATTAGCTATTGGAATGAAGGCAGGTAACTAGGCCTCAAGTAACTTTGAAATTGTAATCTTGTCTCTTTTACCAGAAGTTTAGGTGTAAAACCCAAAATTCTCATTTATGATAAATATCATATTTTGTGAGAGTTGCCTATTTGAAATAGGTGAGTATGTAGTCTCTAAATGTTGAGATAAGTTTACCTTATGTTCTAGGCAATTTTTCCCCTAGAAATTGGAATAGCCAATAGGTTAATAAATTATATTTGGCATCATAAAATACCATAAATGAAATAAACACTATATTTAAATTATGATTCATATGGAGATGAAAATACTTAGACAAATTTAGAGAAAACAATGTCCATTAAATTAACAACTAAACCTTCACTAAATTAAGTAAATTGTCCAAGGTTTCATAATTGATTAAAGAGCCTTAAATACCTATTCTCATAATTTATTGAGAGATTAAATTTTCTAACACCTTATAATTAATAAATAGCTCATGTTAATTTATAAAAGGCCATAAAAAAATTACCAAGACACTTGAAATAATTAAGGGCAATTTTTAATAATTAATGAGCAATTAAAACTACCCTAATGAAATATTTAGATAATTATTCAGCAATTTATATTAAAATAGCCATGGATTAAGGGTGTATTAGCCAAATTAAATATCAAGAGCTAATAAAGGATTGAGATTAGCACTAAATGGATTGTTAACAATCATAAACCACTTCATGGACCAATCATACAACAACAAGAGATGATTAAATATGTAATTAAGTTGTTAATCAAAATATTAATCAAGAGTTGAAAAGTCAACAATTTCAACTATGATCTAAAGGTCAAGAATTAATTCCATAAAGCTTATCTAAGGGTCCTAATTAATTCTTGCAAAGCCTAATCCATGTGACCAAGCAAACAACCAACCAAAAAGCCCCCACATGCATCTAATTAAATGCAAGAAAACACAAAAAGATGGAGCAAGGGGGGGGCACGGTTTGAGCAAGGAAGAGAGAGGGAGAGTGTTGCAAAAATCAAGTTGCCCACTTGCTTGAAGGGATAAGGGGTGAGATGAAATATCAAGAGGAAATATCCAACCATTAGCCAATGAGGTGTTTACACATAGGATAATTAGGATAATCAAGAGGATTAATTCAAGAGTTAATCAAAGGGAAATCTATACAAAATAAATTGTATCTTGAAATCTACTAATCATAAATCAAAGATACAAAGTGATTATGAACAAGCAAAATTCAAGCTTCAAGATGATGGTAACCCAAGCTATTTTCTCCACTTTTAAAAATTTGCCAATTGAGAAAGATAGTGATTTTGGTCTCTAATTAAAGCTAAAAATCCCAAGAGTCCAAAACCAAAAAGAAAATTTGAATCCAACTTCATTAAGACACTCAAATGAATTTTTATCTAGTGGTTATCAACTCAAAAATTGAAGAGGCAACTTGAATGAGCACATGGGATAAAGCAAAAAGCAAAAATGGAAGAGGATAAGGAGAGAGAGAGGGGGAGGACGGTTTTGCTTGTTGTAGGGCTAGGATTGAGTTTCAAAAATGCCCTAGATCCAATGGCCATTATTCAAGATGAGCCAAGTTGAGATAATTGCAAGTTTGCCACACCAAACTCCTATAAATAAGGGCCTTTGCTCTTCATTTTTCTTCACACCAAATCTACCTTCAAGAGGTGATTTCTAAGAGAGAAAGTGAGAGTGAGAGCCTTGAAGAAAGGAGGAGCAAAGTTCTTGGTAAGCTTTCTAGTTCTAGCTTTAAGTTCTTTAAGTTGTAGTTCTTAAATTCTTAGAAGTAGCTTAGATCTTAAATATGCTAGGATAATTTTATTTAGGTGTTTTCATAGTTAAAGTTGCCTTTATCTCGAAAAATTGATGAAGTAGAGGTTATGGCAAAATTTCTGTAAGAGATCATGAGAGTAACGAAGTTCTGGCGAAATTTCATCAGGTTTCGGATAATCTAAAATCAACCTACCAAGGGTAAAAGGGTCTTTTAGGGACTAGGATACCCTCTAGAATATTATTGAATTAATAGATGCGATATTACCGTTATACGATCAACGTGATCGCCGTACAGACGCCAGTACCAACACCGACGACTAAGGTACGGACGCGTACTGTAACACTAACTCTGATGTTCATTGTCCGTCTTTTGTAACACTAACTCGATGTTCATTGTATACCTATATGTGATGAGATGTGTTTTTGAACCGAGATTCTCTGTTTTTAAAAGTTATTGATTTGTGCACATGACTTTATACGGGTTATAGTCATGATAACGCCGTTAAGTTTTCCTAGCGCCGAGGACACGACCGTACATCGTGGCACCGGTGAATAGTGCATCGTAATAACATTCATATGCAGGTGTATATGGTGTGTTATTACTTGGTATATGTGAATTTTCTTGTGGTATCATGAATATCTGTCATACATAATTGTACTTGAACATGAGGTTAACCGTTACCGGGGTTCAATGTACTTTGAACCTTAGCTCTTACCATAGCTTCGGGTTCCGGAGTGAACAGGAGCGGAGACAAGGGTAAGCAAAGCGAGGCTTAGGGACGGATTTGGTCGGGCCCCCTTTTGAAATGTATTTTGAATTTAGAACCATTTGAACTATTGTACCGCTGTTAGTAGCAAAACATACGAGTTGATGTTATCGATACATATCTTTTGAAGTACTATTTTTACTTCCGGTGCTCTACTCGATCATGATACCGTTTTTAAAAAAAAAAAAAAAAAAGAAAAAGAAAATCGCTTCCGAAATTGGGATGTGACATTAGGCATAGAAATGCTGAGGTCAACTAACTTAACATGTATGAACTAAAAAATTAATACAGATAGAAGATGAAACCATGTTTAAGGTAAAAAACATATCACTGTCTAAGGTTTGCACCAACTTACTTTTCAGAAACCATGGAAAAGAGAGATAATAGCAAAGTTTTTTCAAGACATCTAATGAAATTATTCCACGACACAGCATCAAAATGATACGATGGAACAGAAGATGACTTTACACTACATCTAATGAAATTATTCCACGACACAGCATCAAAATGATACGATGGAACAGAAGATGACTTTACACTTAATACCATATAAATCAGTGTAAAGAAACATTTGAGCATTTTACAAGAGAGAAGGGGCCAAGATGAGCAGATGCTGTTCATGGTTGCATAACAAAATTAAAGAAGCAAAAATAAAGATAATACTCCTATAGATCAATGGTTCTGAGATAAAGAAAAGCTTTAACTGATGGCCAAAATAATATACCCTCTCTAGGAAATCAAGAGGAACATTCATTAGCTTCTTTTGGTGGGTTGGTGGTGATATCACTTAGTATCCCCATGATCACTGTGTTCAATGTCTATTCTGCTTATCCATACCAGAACATTCTATAGTAACTGAATTCTCTTGGGGATCTTCAATTCTAGATCTCCTGAGACATTCACGTGCTGCTTCCTTACCTTCTTTAGTTAGCATGTACCTAAAAAAGGAATAAATTAAAGCAAAAATAATCCATATAGATATGAAGTATTTCAACTTAAGAAAATCCAGTACTAGAACCTAATACCAGAAACCTGGAGACCATATCAAATAACAGCTCAATACCACAATAACTATATCTATGGTAAAAATGGTATGATAGAAAACCACTTGACATGTCGGATTCTAACTAATAAGATGATTGATTTAAGAATAATTATCAATTCAGTTCATACAAGGAGTATCCACTTCAGCAATACATTTAACAATAAAAATCATAGAAAACCTTGGGAGATTTTTATGAACAAAGCTAAGTAGAACGCACATAGTTGGAAAGAACACATGCCAAAGGGAAACCATACGTTTCTGGACGGCTGGATTTTACAACTAAACTCTTTGTGATCATTGTCTTCATGCAGCTCCATCCACTATACCTATTCCTCGGTGTGCTTCCAAACTTCCCATGCTTTCCTCTTCCTTTTTCTGGCCCGAACATTGAGGATCAGTTTGTCATAACTCCAAAGGACAGATGACCTTGCAGTACCGCTTTTTGACATCATCATGTGATGAATTCAATGAAAAGTTTAGATGCCACTCAAAGAAATTGAGAATGAATTTACCATTATTACATGGTCAACCTATTTAAATGCATATAACAATGGAGATTACTTTTTATCACTAGCTAACATCATATGATGATGAAATTTAATCCACCAATTAAAATATTTGGAAGCCATAACATTGAGTGTTAGATTGAGGCCCTAATGCGTGTGGGTAATTTTTTTTTCTCCGTTTTCATTTTTTATTTTTTTGGTGCGGGCGATTCAAAATCATCAATAGCCCAAAAGTAAAATCTGTAAAAGAAAACATTGTGCCGTCCACTATAAGAAAATATGCTTTCGCCAATACAAGTAGCACCAAATTGTCTTACCTCAAATGGCCAAAGCAAGTACCTAATAACTACGTTCTTGGCTGATCCTGCGAAGGTTTTGACAGCAAGATTCCTATGAGACGACCAAAGCTAAATTTGATTTCGGGGATTTTATTGCACTCAAAAGAAGATTGTGCTAAATTTTATCTAAGGTTACAGATGAGATTCGAAAAAATGATTTTGGGAGTATCATCTTCTCAAGATTTAATATTTTATAAAAAATTTATTTTAAACATAAATAAGTAAACTTTAATAGTTAAAACATTATCCACACAATTCATAACTACATATCGTGTAGAATTGTTCTAACAAATAATTTCAGCTCACTTGTTCATCTCACCATAAAATTACAAAGTGGCACAATGTATACACCATTTAGACGGATTACTACATGCAATGCACGGGCTGTTTAATTAAAAGGTAGTGTAAAAATGATTTGTGAATTTGGAAAAAAAGTTTAGTCAGTAATTATAAATGGTCCAATATATGATAGAAAAGATTATGTGGTATAAGTTAATAAAAGCCAGTTAACGATTATTTGAGAAGGTGGTGGGGGCCTTAAAACGCACGGTCAAACTAAAAAAGCACAATGGGTGCAGGTGAGATTGGAAAATGGTCATAGGTCCCCACATCATGCCTCCTCCACTCTCCTCCCACCCCATCATGTTCCACCCCTTTGTCTAATTATTTAAGGGAAAATTTTAATAAAATATCATTTGAATTTATGAAACCCCAAAAAGTCTATTAAAATTTGTGAATGACAAAAAGATAATATGGTAGGAATATGAAATTTTGAAGTTTTTGCGTTTTTACCAAAATGCCCCTAATATTTTATTTTTTTTTAAAAAAAAAAAAAAAAGAAAAAAGGTACCTTTGCCGGAACACCATCGGTCAGCTGCAGGAGCTCTGGCAGAGGCCGGCCTACACCCTACGGCCACTGGAGCTCGGCGTCAGTGGCTGCTTTTTTTGGGAGAGGAGATTAATTTATTTTCTAAAAATTTGTATAGCCAAGTGGTGGAATTGGGATTTGAACTCACCCTATCTCGATTGGTTCCAAAAGTCTTAAGCATTAGGTCACCAAGTTGCCAATTGATACAAGTATGCGTAAAAATATATACGTATAATGCATATAAAGATGTAATGGTATTTGACTAAAAGAGTAATGTTATTGATTTAAGGCGTAAATATATTAACTAAATGAATAATAATACTAACTAAAGCTGTAAACGTATTGACCAAATGCGTAATAGTATTAGAAAAGTTGTAATGATATAAATTAAATGAGTAACAATAGCAACTAAAGGCATAATGGTATTGACTAGAGGCATACAAATATTACCTAAATGAGTAATGATATTAACTAAATACGTACACATATTGACCAAAGGTGTAATGGTATTGACTAAAGGCGTAATGTTATTAACTAAATACGTAATTATATTAACTAAAGGCGTAAACGTATTGACTAAATGAGTATAAGCGTAATGATATTAATTACATGAGTAATGATGTTTAATTAAAGGCATAAATATATTGACTAAGCCTATAGAGGTAATGACTAAATGTTTAATGATATTGACTAAAAGCATAATGATGTTGATTAAATAAGTAATGACATTGACTAAAGGCATAAAATACCATTATGCCTCTAGTCATTTCTATTACACATTTAGTAAATATTATTACGTCTTTAGTTAATATCATTATTCTTAATTTAGTTTAGGGAAAATTAAAATAAAGGACCTAAATAAAATAATATTTAAATAGAAGGACCATAAAAATTGTAATTATTAAGGAGGACCAAATAAACTTAAAAGTACTAAATTTCCCTTCAAACTCTCATTTGCTTCCCCAACGCAAAAAACAAAGAAAAAAAAATGTCTTGTTCCCTCCCGTGACAAGGACCAAGTGTCAAAATATAAATCTAAAAATACTAAATTGCATTTAAACCTATTGCCTTCTCACAACACAACGGAAACAACAAAAACTCAAATGTCTTCTTCCCTCCCTATTGAAGAATTGGTGCCACCACCACCACCATGATCTTCATTGCCCCAATAAACATCCATTTTTGCGACTGTCGCTTGCCTTCTATTAATGATCAAACAATCTAAAACAAAAGAAAATATATCATCAAAGAACAGTTTTATCAACAGTCAGAGCATGAGCAGTTGTATCAATGGAACGCGGATCGAGTTTATAGGTAATAACACAACTGCTCATTATTTGCAATGTATACAAGAATGTGGGATACGAAAGGACCTAAAACACCTTCCTTGCTGTCTATGAAAATGGCAACGACAAAGAGGAAGGTGTGGCACCGATAAATTGGTCACGGGAGGGAAGAAGATGCTTTTTTCTTTGTTTTCTATGTTAGTGAAGCAATTGAGAATTTTAAGGGCAATTTAGTGCTTTTAAACTTATTTGGTCCTCCTTAATAATTGTAATTTTTGTGGTCCTTCTAATTAAATATTATTTTATCTAGGTCCTTTATTTTAATTTTCTCTTTAGTTTATACCATTACAACTTTAGTCAATATCATTACGCTTTTAATTAATATTATTATTGAATTAGTTAATATATTTATTCCTCTAGTCAATATTATCACGCCTTTACTCATTCCCGATACTCTTTTAGTGAAACACAATTATGCCTTTATATGTATTATACATTTATGTTCTTATGTGCATATATATATATATATATATATAATTATAGCTTGGTGACCCAATGGTTAAAGTTTTTAGAACTAACCAAGGTGGGGTGGGTTCAAATCTCACCCCCACCCCCACCCCCATGGCTCCATATTTTTTTAGGGGAAAAATTAATCCCCTCCCTCAAAAAGCAGCCACCAAAGCTCGGCAGCCAGAGAGTGCTTGGTCGGCCTACACCAAAACTCTAGCGGCCGGTGGTTGAAGGGTGTTAGTCGACTGTGTCGGAGCTCTAGCAGTGGTGCTTAAGCGAGGATGCCTTTTTTTCAATATTAGGAGTATTTTGGTAAAAACGTTCCAGATTCCTACCATGTCACCTTTCTGTCATTTACAAGTATTAATAGACTCTTTGGGGTTTTATAAATTCAAGTAGTATTTATTAGATTTTTTTTTTTTTTTTTTTTTTTTTTTTAAATGTTCCTTTGTCTTATTCTAACTAAGGAGTCCGTTGGTGTAAAAAGGTAATATATAATATTTTAGTAAACATACATTGTTAAACTTTAGGTTGCTAACAAATATTTGCTGGCAAAAAAATGATGGTAAAAAAGTTAATTCTAGTAATATAATATTATTTAGTTAAAAAATTTATGATTCTTGTTATTTTTAATTTATATAAAGTTTTATCTATTAAACAATATCTAATTAAGTGTTTCTTAGTATTTACAATTTTTCTCAAAATATATGTATGTATGTATGTATGTGTGTGTACATACACTGTACATACATACATATATTGAGAAAAATTGGTGAATCCCACCAGAACTTGGGGAAATAATAAAGGTAACAGCAAAAACTGACGTTTAGATGAAAGAACAAAATAAAAAGCTTACATGAACTTAGATAAAGGGTATAGAAACATAGTAAAGTAATCCAATGTTTGACATGCAATATGTTCAATTCTTATTTAAATCCACTAACAACCCTGAAATGATGAGGGGCCTAAATATTGACACATCTTCCACATCTCAACCAAATACTCTCTCCGGTCCTAATTATAAGAGCAAATTTTGGAGTTGGTTTTGGTTTAATTATAAGAACAAGTTTTAACTTTTATCAATTTTTTTCTATAATACCCCTATTTCTACTTTTTCAATAATAATTTAATAATTATTATGGATACACACAAATATGGATATTTAATTTATATATATATATATATATATATCTCTCTCTCTCTTAAAGAGATAAACACGTGAATATGTTCATGTTCGGTTGATAATGGTTATATAGTGCGGGACCCAAAGCCCAATTCAAAGTCATTAAACTTTATTAATTTTCTAATTATTAAACGTGTAGTATAAACATTGAGTAATTAATTCATGACTCATGAAATATATATATATATATACACACACACACAGACGACTATAAAAAAAATGTCAAAAACTGGCAGCCATGTTATTTGTTGTAGCTTATGGGAAGCTGAGTTTTTTAAATATGATTATTGTGTCGAAAATATATATATAAATATTTGAAGCAGGCAGAGAGGTCGCCAGGCTCCAAAATAAAAGTGAAGTGATGATTTAAATCATACGAGATAATCGCGGAGGGAAGTATGTAAGTAATTACTAATTAGGGTATTTTAGGAAAATATACATAATTAACTAATTTAACTTCCTTCCTTAATCCCTCCAAATTCTGGTAAATAGCTCTTATAATTAGGAGCGGAGGAAGTAATAATTAGTGCTCATTGTCATGATTAGGATAAAAATCCTGTGCGTTGCATACTTGCATGGGTTTGAGAAGACCAAGATATAAATATTTCTTTTAAATTTAAAAAGCTAATGATGCAAGATGAGCAATTCAGCTCACCCATATGCTCTGGCTTGTTAGAATCTAACACTGAAGATTAATAGGAGAACGAATATAATGAAACGCCCTAGATATTGTATGCATAAGCAAGTTTAAAACTATATATAACTCAATTAAGAAAAAGACTGCATAACTCAAAAATATTAGCTTTCATAATCTCCCAAGACAAAACAGAATAATACTGAGTTTTTGCCGCTGGATCATCTATTTCTATTTGAAGGATGGATCCACAGCCCCTCTAATAACACAATTAGATAAGAGGTAAAGTGAATATAGCAGTTTTCATGAAATTTTCTTAATTTTTGGCTGTCACTTGAAACTTTCTTTCACAAATGGAGTCGCAAGAACTTTGTTTGTATATACTTTTGTTCCACCAGGGCGAGAAGGAATTACCCACTTCATAGAAATTAAAAACGAATGTAAGTGAAATGGACATTAGTTAATAATTTAGCAATCATATATAGAAATCATAACAGTAAGTTGAGATCACTGTATGATGAGAAATAGTAATGACTAATAGAATCAAAACACAACTTTGATGTCCAAATGTATAACATCAACAACAATAGAAAACATAGCTATAATTTGACGTCATCACTATAGGATAAACAAATAATATCAGCATTTGACATGAACAGTGCAATGAACTGGATATAATTTAACCACAATAAAAACAAACCACAGAATTCAACAGCCCGATTATGTCATTCAAGAGGCTAAAAAACTTTACAAAATGGACTAATGAAATATTAAGGTAAGTGCAATATTAAAATCAGAGAAAAATGAAAAAAATTCTTATGTAGTGTTAGAAGAGAAACATCCTATAGAATCAACATTAACAGAACAACTATTAAGGATACCTCTAATAAGTAAAACATTAATAGAAAATAAAATATATAAATTACCATTTAATGATGACGTCAAAGAAATATATATTGCAGAAGTTCAATTATTAGTAAAAACCTGGTTATTTTAAAGAAAGAATAGACTCTCATATTAGAATTATTAATAACCGGTGTACAAGATAGTATATTAGGAATATTAACAGGAAATTTAATATATCAAAAATTAAAGTTTACATTAAATATGAATTTTGTAATATTTAGAGTCGATGAACATATGAATAAACCAATAATAATATATCATAAATTGAGAGAAGTAACATTATTACCAGGAGTAAGAACAATAAGTATAACAGCCATAGTTGGATTAGTATTTACTAATGAACATAATATATATATATATATATATATATATCATGAAAAAGTACCTATAAATAAATATTTCATGCTAATATTACAAGAAGTTAGATTAGACGCCACTAACATAACTATTTCACAACAATTACATATAAAATTAGATAATACAATAAACTATCATGAAACTACTCCAAGAATAATAGAAACTAATAATAATATAGGATAAAGCTTATTAAGAATAAATATACCATCAACATCAACCTTGAATATGAATATAAATCCACAAAAACATATTATAGATTATCTTAGACCAATAACACGAAGATGACTATCTAGAACTTTAAGTTTGAGGAATAATACATATTAATTATCAAAGGAATTTATTAGCAGAAATACCAATATATATTGTAAAATTATAAAACAACATAAATATAGACATATTATAAGCTCCTTTAAACATATGTTTATTACAAAAATTGCTCAAATTTTTGAACAAGTTATTAATTGCTTAAGTAAAAATTACTTAAACTTTATCAATTAATAAAAATATAAATAGGTAACTAATAAATTTGAAACAAAATATAAAAATAGAGATTTCGTTTGATGAGAGGTAAATTAGTTATGTATAAGGATTTAGTCTAATATAATCTTTAATATCAAATATCTTCTTAGAATAATTTTTAATAATGTTAATGATTATTTGAACTAAAATACATATTTTCAAAATAGAATACTTATTTGCATAGAAGCTGCTAACCTAATTACTAAGGGTTGTGACAGCTAGTAGACCGAAGTGATTCTTATAAGTGATATTATAGATATAGATTAAGCAAGATTAATAGTCCCTAGGGATTGGAAGATTTTGTTTAATCATGTTCCTGGGGAAAGAATTGTCATGGTTAATTAGTTAGCTGTCATATAAACTTAAAGAAAGTTTTTGTATCATTGATCACCTTCAACCCCTTAATCAAAAGTTGGAAGCTGATGAAGGAACCTATGTCTTGATTTAAAATCAAGAGTTTTAATAGACCACAGTTTTCATTTTTTTAAAAAATAAAATAAAATAAAAGATAGAAGAGTTGCCAAACGTCGTTGTAAGTAAGGCCTTATAAGTAAGAAACGCACGCATTAAAGTAGCTTAATTATCGTTACCATTTGTTAGGCATACCTCAAAATAAACAATACCTCAAATTGTGTAAAGGATGCGAATTCACCACATGGTTCCACCAGTTTTCCATCATGTACGTACAGTGACCCTGAAAGCATCACGAATAGCAACGGGTGCATGTGAACCTGACCATGAAGGAGACATAACCATGAGACAGAGCCTCGGGCAAAGGTAAAAGAAACCACGGGTGCACTGCAATTACAGGGCTGGCATGACTTACCATATTGAAAAGGTTGAGCACTGTAACCACGGGTCAAGCACTGTAATTGTAGTGTTCCTGTGCATTCTTTTACCTTTGCCGAGGCTCTGTCTCATGGTTACGTCTCCTTCATGGTCAAGTTCACATGCATTCGTTGCTATTCGTGATGCTTTCAGGTTCACTGTACGCACATGATGGAAAACTGTGGAGCCATACGATATGGGAATACGCATCCTTCAAATAATTTGAGGTAGGCATGTCCATGGACCAGACTGCATCGGGTTGGGGGTCGGCCTGGGTCAGGGGGGACCTCGGGACTGGAATATCCGGTCCGAGAGTCCGGTTTGGTCCACTCCGTGGACCAGACCGGTCCAGGGGGACTGCCTGGACCAGGACTAGTTTTTTTAAAAAAAAAAAAATTGCCACTTCCAGAACAATAATTAAATCAATGAACCACCTGTGGGATAATAAATAAACATACAAATATCTTAAATCCAATCCTAAACCCATAATAATCTCCAACAACATGTTATTGAACAAGAATACAATATAAAATATAGGTAATGGTTTTTTTAAAAAAATTAAAAAAACATTTTCGGAAGGCCGGACGTCCCATAGGATCGAATCCCTGGGACCGAAGTCCACCTCCCCGACCGGACGGACTAGTCGGGTGAACGGTTTCGGACCGGCCGGGTCGACCGAACGGGCCGGCTACTGGATCGGGTTTTTTGGACATCCCTAATTTGAGGTATCCTTCTTTGAAATCGTCCGTACAAAATTATCCTTCAAAAAACTTGCAGAATAGAATGGCTCCTTAACCCTATTGAAAATCCATATATACTTCGTCTCTTCCTAGCAATTACCCTCTTTTGTCTTTTTTGATAAATACACATGGGATTCAAATAAGTATAATTAATTGGGAGTATTTCACCTAAGCCCACAATTAATTTTATTTCAATCAACCTTTAAAAGAATGTGAAATTTCATTGTACATCATTAATCAAAATGAAATTAAGTTTTATGGATAAAAATAATAATAATGTCATTGTTTTTTTTTCTTTTAAAAAAAAAAATTATTCAAATAAGCTCCGACGACTTGTAGCAAAGCAAGGGATCTTTTGGTGGTGACAGTTGAAGCTTTGGTGCCTACCTCGAGCTCCGATGACTAGATAATTTGTATTATTCATATACTTATTCCCAACATATTAATTAAAAGTCAATACTAACAAAGTAACAATGGTAGCATTGCTTCAAAAGGTGAGCTCTCAAATTTCACAACAATTATGTTAAACATTTTGTTATCCATTGGTATATATGTTTTCTTTTCTTTTTCACAATACACATGAGAATTATGATATATTCACTTTCATATAATCGAATTGATATCAACATTATAAAGCTACAACTTAACATCCACTACAAGAAAAATCAGTTTTTGCGACAGATTTTTTTTCCGTCGCAAAATGCATCCGTCACAAAAAACATCGTCACAATTACGACGAAAAATCAAAAATCCGTCGCAAATTTTGAATTTTGCGGCGGAAATTCAATTCCGTCACAAATCCCAATTTTGATTCCGTCGCAAATTTCGATTTTTTTAAAAAAAATATTTAAAAAAAAATATAAAAATTACATAAAAATTATAATTTTTTTTTTTAAAAAAATAAAAATTAGCACGTATTATATGGTGATCGAAATTGCAACTCCAAGTGGTATATATCCGGTGATTCTACAGAGTTTTGCGGTGGCTTCGACGACAATGATCTCATAAAGAATTTCAAAACACAACACACACAATAACTTAACAGATATGCACCAAAATCAAACAAGGATTCATGGAGAAGCATGTTCGAATGAGTTCTAAAAAATTTCATGTTTGAATCCAAGAAAGTGAAATGCGATAACAAAATTCTTTCTATAATTCCAATGAGGGCACAACATGAACACAATCATTGTATTCCCATGTGGAATGCACACTATAGGCATAGCATGAGTTCGGATTTTTCAAACCGGAGACGACCAAAATTAATTTCCTTAGTACCATTAATTGAACTCTCAAACAAAATGAAGATTAAGCCGATCAAATTAATAAAACATATATTGATACTCAAAATATTTTCCAAATAGTAAAAAAATTTAAACCCAATGCATCATATAAGCAAATAGCAGCGGCAGGAGATCGAAACAAGCCTCACATGATGGAAAAAAGGAGGAGGAGGAGGATGAAAAAAGGAGGAGGAGGACGGAACCGGAACTGGAAGGAGGATGCTTGGCGGTCTAAACCGCTGGCCGGACGGAGGAACGAAGAAAGTAGGGTGGAGGGAGAGTAAAATGGAAAAAAAAAATGGGGGAAGATGAGCATTTAAGCCCGATTTCAAGCTTAAGTTTTTGCGACAAAATCCATTTCCGCCGCAAATCCCCTTTGGTTTTGAGACGCAAATCCAATTCCGTCGCAAAATTATTTTTTTTTTAAAAAATACTTTTTTACTTGGGTTTTGCGACGGAAATCCAATTCCGTCGCAAAACCCAAACAAGGTTTTGCGACGTAATTGAAATTTCGTCGCAAAATTATTTTTTAAAAAAATTATTAAATTTGCGACGCCCGTCGCAAATCCCCTGGGTTTTGTGACGTAATTGCAATTCCGTCGCAAAATTTTTTTGGGAAAATTAGAACGAAGGACCAGGAGGAAAAAATATTTAATGAGAATGACCATAAAAATTATAATTACTCGGAAGGACCAAATATCATGATATAAATTAAAAATTACTAAATTGTCCCTAATCAAACCTCCTATATTATCTCCGCATTCATAATTAAAAAATAACTAAAATTAAAAGTAAAACCACTCATCATTCACATATAATATCATTATACATTATTTTTTCCATGTTTAAGACTCATGTAAAATCAATATATTTTTTAATCAACTACAATTCGAAATCATTTTTTAAATTTTTATTTTTTAACAAACTCTATAATCATATAATCAATAGATTATTTTATTAGCAAATATATGATCAAGTTTTCGGATTTATATTGTTAAGTATCAACGTTGATATCCATTAAACTCTCTTTATAAAAATAAAAACTAAACTCATTTCATTTTCTTAAGGATATAATATATTTTTTTTAAAAAAAATTTATTAACATTAAATGATTTTTTTAGCCACATAAATTTTTTCTGAAATAAAAATAATTAAATCATATAAGTTATTTTGCTTTAAAATATATAATATATTATAAAACACCTTGAGTTTTATTAAAATCATATAATAATATTTTTAATTGAAACCTTTATTTATTTTAAGAAATTATAATTTTGAAAAAAATTGAAGAATATGAATTTTATTTTATTTCATATATACAATTTCTGAAAAATGAAAATTGAGAAAAAATTTATTTAATTTATGAAATTTAAAATTTTGCATTAATTTACAAAAAAAGAGTGTGAAAGAGACTATAGGAGAAGATTTCCTTAAGGATAGTTTAGTATTATTAATTTTATATTCTTGTATTTGGTCTTTTTAAATAATTACAATTTTTATAGTCCTTCTCAATAAATATATTTTTCTTTAGGTCCTTCATTCTAATTTTTCCATTATTTTTTTAAAAAAATTATTAAATTTGCGACGGCGTCGCAAAACCCAAACAAGGTTTCCGTCGCAAATTATTTTTTTAAAATTTTCTTTTAAAAAAATTATTATTATTTTTGAAACAAAATTATTAAATTTGCGACGGAATCCGTTTCCGTCACAAATCCCCTTGGTTATTTCTGTCGCAAAAATTACTATTTTGCGACGGAATTTTAGTCGCAAATACTCATAAATTTGCGACGGAAAAAATTCCATCGCAAATTCCATCGCTAATCAGCTTTTTTCTAGTAGTGATCATATGAATGCTCCGCAGTATTTATTTGTTTAGGGGAAAAACCTGGTTAAGTTTTTTTTTTTTTTTTACCATGATTTAATATTCCAAAAATATTCTTTAGGTTGGCCTTATAGTAAAGGCCTCGAGAATTTTTTTTTTATTATTATTCATTTTTATTATTATATATAGTTTATATAAAAAGTCTCTTGCTCGAGCTTGAGAAGAGGATATAAAATTCCAAAATTTCTACTACAAAAATATCTTGTTTTTATATGGGAAAATTCCATTAAAATACCATTTGAATTTATAAAACCCCGAAGTCTCCCGAATTTGTAAAAAAACCGAGAGGTACTAAGGACCTATGAGAGATATGCAAATTCAGGTGAAATTACCATTTTGTCCTTAATTTTAAATAAATTAAAAAACCTCACGGAGGGCCGCCGCGAGGGGGGTTTTCTTTTTTATGGAAAAAAAATTTATTCATTGAAGTGTAGGGGTGGGGTTCGAACCCCCTACCCCTCACACATGCATGGGACCAAGTGGTCCACCAGTTAAGCCACTTGGTTCCTTTAATATATATATACATTAACAAATATATATATTCTTCTTAACATTTTTTCAATGGTAATTACAAGACTTTCATCGCTATTTACAACTTTTTTTTTTTTTTAGATTTCCTTTCTTGCCTACGAGGAAAAAAACAAAAAAATAATAATGCATAATTACAAAATTTTCATTGCTATTTACAAATCAATCATCGCTATTTACAAAACTTTCATCACTATTTACAACTTTTTTAGGTTTCCCTTTCGGCCTCCGAGGAAAAAACACAAAAATAATGCTTAATTACCAAAAAAGTTGTAAATAGCGATGGAAATTTTTCAATTATGCATTTTTTTTCCTCAAAGGCAAGGAAGGGAAACCTTAAAAAAATTGTAAATAGCGATGGAAGTTTTGTAATTATGCATTCTTTTTTTCCCCTCGAGAGACAAGAAAGGGAAACTTAAAAAAAAAAAAAGTTGCAAATAGCAATGAAAATTTTGTAATTGTGCATTATTTTTTTTGTTTTTTTCTCGTAGGCAAGAAAGGGAAACCTAAAAAAAAAAAGTTGTAAATAGCGATGAAAATTTTGTAATTACCGTTGAAAAAATGTTAAGAAGAATATATATATTTATTAATGTAAATAGTCATGCATGTGTGAGGGGTGGGGGTTCGAAACCCACTCCCTACACTTCAATGAATAAATTTTTCAAAAAAAAAAAACCCCACCCCCTCGCCGGTGGTCGACGCCCGGCCCCGCGGCGGCCTTCTAAGGGTATTTTTATTTTTTTTGATTTATTTAAAACTAAAGGCAAAATGATAATTTCACCCGAATTTGCATATCTCTTATAGGTATGGTAGTTAAAAACTCGATTTATCACTGCGATTTTACGTTTTTACGATTTTTTTTCATTAAAACGATTTTACTAATTTTTCAAACGCTTTTAAGTTTTTACGATTTTTCTATGTTATGATTTTATGATTTTTCATTCTCCTTTTTTTTCGGGTAAAATCTACGTTTTCACTACCATGCTCATAGGTCTTTGGTACCTCTCAATCTTTTTACAAATTCAGGAGACTTTTGGGGGTTTTATAAATTCAAATTTGTATTTTAATGAAATTTTCCCATTTTATATTGGTACATTATTTATAAGTTAGACATGGAGCGCATAGGAATCAATGTTCCTCCTTGTACGAGAGTACAAGTTTTTTTTTTTTTTTTTTTGCTCAATAGGAGAGTACAAGTTTAATGAATATACCCAGAGATTTTGCCGTGACATGCTCGTCCTTTCTTGATAGGCTCCGTGACAACAGACTTCCTTTCTTAATGAGCGTCTCACTTCTCACACTCTTTTAACTGCCTGTCCTGATTTATTCTTCCCCCTCGTCACAGCGGGACAGCAAATCCCTAAACCCTACGGCGGCGACACCTCCACCCACACTAACAAATTGATTCGTCCTCCTTACTTGTATTTAGGAGAATCCAACAGAGAAAAAAGTCCAAATTCCCGACGACAACATCTGTTTTGGTTCCTATTTCTCCTCTCTTCTGTTTCTGCAATCGGTGCTCGAACTGGCTTTCAAGGTACCATTTTTTTTCCAAAAGAAAAAAGAAGGTGGTTATGGTTCATGTCGCTATGGCCTTTGCGCAAAGCTTTCGGTGAATCTGGGAATGGATCTTCTCGTATTTATGGGTTTTCTATTGGCTTTTGGTCTTGTCATCTTTTATCTTTCGATTTATTGTTCAACGGATATATGCTAACTACAAAATCAATTGTTCTGTTTCAAAGTTTTGGGGTGTGGGTTGGGTTTTGGGGTTTGGATTTGGGAGTCTCTCTACCTTTTAATTGGGTTGCTTTATGAGGTTCTTTTTCTTTCCTCTCTCGTAATACTTGCATTCATCCAAAGGAAAAATATTTGGTCAGCTACGGGTTTGTGGGTGATAATTCCTTACTGATGTTTTGATTTGTTCTCAAATTATCTTCACTATTATAATATGTTCCCTTTGTCAGAGGAGGCTTTGCTTTGTTAATTAGAAAACTAATTCTTGTTTTGGGGTATGCTGTTAAGATCTTGCTTCGTTCAGTAAGTTCTTGTTTTTTGGGTGCAATTATTGAAGATACGGCAGTGAAATTTTGATTAGAGATCCTAACTATATAAGCCATAATTATTTTTATTTTTATTTTTTTGGAGATGTTAGGAAACTAATTAAATTATTCTAAAATATTTATATATTTTTTCAAATATAAGATATAATTTATTTAGTTTTTTTAAATTTTTTTTTAAATTAACTCTATCTTACATTTAAAAAAAAAAAAAAAAAAAAAGTTCTATCTTAAATTATAAAAAGCAAGTATTTAATATTCTAAGAGATATGTACAGATTTTACACAGTAATTATATTACTTTCCCAAATATCAACAAAAAATAAAGTTATTTAACTTCCTCCTTCACCAACATCGTACATGCTCTGGCTCCCTCACTCAAACTAACCCTGTTTCTGTGTAGACCTTAATCACCTCAAGAAAGATTTGAGATAAAGCTCATCAATATTTCTCTCGAATCAGTTGGAGACCAATCCTCTCAATGAAGATTCAAATCATTATTTGGGAATGTGTGGCATCGGAAAATTCAACTCTACAAGGTAATTGAGTATTTTGCTTATTATTTTTGCTATATTTAACTTATGATAATGATGCAAATTATTAATTCCACATAATAATCTTAGAAAGGTGAATAAGAGATTTCTGGAGATTATTTTCAATCCAAGTGCCTTTCTAAGATTAATCCCTTGTCGCAAACATTGACCCCGATCCCTCTCTCTTTTTCACTTTTTCTTTCTTTTCCAACACAAACTCGCGCTTTATAGTGTACCCCCACCCTCCCGCTTAATGTTAGGGTCAAATCCTTATTGGGCATACCGACATAGTCGACACAACATACATCTCTGTGTATGGTCTTAGGCCTCTAATCGACCGAGATTATTTCTCATTAAAAAAATTTAATTAGCTTTGTTAACTTTCACTACTATACATAGAGGGAATAGTTGCACAAGTTTTGTGGCACCTCTTTACAGCCTCAACATCTTCTGGATTATTATTATTTTTTCAAAAAAAAAAAAGAAAAAAAAATTGAGATGTTGTGGCGTTTTCTTAGGTAGGTGCCACAACCGCTATGCACTTTTATGTGGTGCTTTCTTAACACACCGCCGTATAAGTTTTTTTAAAAAAAATTAAAATACACTAATAGCGTTGGTGCTTGTGTTGCTAATGACTTTGGGTGACATTTGTGTTAGAAAGCACCACACAATATTTTTTAATATTTTTCTCAAACCTTTCTTCATCAGCTCTTATTGGCGGTAGTGTGTTACTTATTTTCTAGCAGCTCTCTCTCGTCAATTTCTTCCTTTCTTTTCCTTATCGTGCCTACTTGGATTAGCAAAGTGGAAGCCGTTTTCGTGTTGTTCATGTTGTTGGTCTTCCATCATCTTAAATCACAAATTATATGATGCCTTCGTACTTAGGGTTCATGGAACTTTGGGGGTTTTAGGATATCTTTGAAATTCGTAGTGGAAAATGTAATATCCTGGTTTACGCTTTACCAAAAATCCAGAACATTATGAAATATTTAATAAAATGTCAAGATTAAATATCTATTGTGATATTGTTAATTTATTCAATATTTGTTACTTGGATAAATTCAGTCAATAATAACAACAAAACCCTCACAAAAATATCGATGCAATGGATGGAAAAACCCAAACATATACATTGAAGCCCAAACAACACACACACTCAACCCATGCACACACACTCGTGCCCAAACACATACACAACCTAAACACACACCATGTGCTTTCTCTCAACAACACACACATATCCCTTCCTCAACCTCGCATGCACACATAAGTAAGTATTTGCTTATTATCATTTTTGCTATCTTTAACTTATACTTTCAAAGCCGACAATGGTAAAAATTATTAATTCTATATAAAAATGTTAAAAAGGTTAAAAAGAGATTTCTTGAGGTTATTTTTTATTCGAGTGCTTTTACAATATAGTCTTAGAAACTACAAACATTATTCTACTCAAACATTAAAATGATTAATCCTTATCTTGAGAGTGATGTTATATTATAATCTTAGAAGATGAGGACATTCATTCAACTAATGAAGATGAAGGGTCGAAAGTGAAGATAGTAGGTCACAACAAGGAGAGAAATGTGAGGATGACAATGACTCAAATGAAGATGAAGTGACTGTGGAGGAAGAATTTCAAAACTTGAGGAAATCTACAAGGCTAAAAAAACCAGCAATTGGGTTCCCATGGGTGGTGACAACTATAGGTAAAAAGAGAACAAAAACCGACAACGATAAAGAAGATTTATATGAGTTCCGCAACACTTTGGATGTACTAAAGAGGAGGAGTTGGAGTAAGTCAGCAAACTTATTAACTTTATATTAAATTTAACCATGACAACTAACTATCTACACTTGTTTGTGTATCGAAGAATTTGTAGCTATGTATGACTATTTCCTCACCTGTGGTGAACTTCATTGTCTACGTGAAACAAAAATGGATAAACAACCAGGTCAATGCCATGTAAAATTTTATAATTCAGTTTTTACCTTAATTCTGCTGATTAGTAATATTTTCCTAAACCAACACTATTTGCCAAAGGAAGACAAATTCCTGATCAAGTCAATTGGGCCAAAGTGCATTTGCAATGTGATACGTAAGAATTTATGGTTCATTGTTGAGCATCAGTTTCTAATTTTTGGTTCATTGTACGTGACATTTCACATTTTAGGGATTCTTGTGGTGTCCATGTTCTATCATGGTTACACGGATGGGATGGCTCTCCCCAAGACAAAGAAGGGTATACTATGACTAATTTATCTCATGAGCAATTGCGGCAGATAAAGCTTGGATGCTTATGGTGGCTTGTATCGCATAAGAAAAATATACATGCGCAAAAGGTGCTGTCCTGACTGCCAGACAACCAACAATCGAAGAAGAAGAAGAAATAGAGCTGTAGTTTTATTGTAAAGTAGTTGAAAATATTGGAACTGAATGTACCAACTTTGCCTAGCCTTAGAGCAAATACTAACTATTTTTTGACTAGCCTTAGAGCCAAATGTACATTGTGCAAGAAATAAAATCTTTGATTCTGAAAAATGAATTCTTGGTTAGTTTCAATTAGCTTTTGTTGTTGAATCTGTTGTTAGAACTGTGAAAATCTGATGCATGTGCACTTAGTACTGTCACTAGTACAAGTCTGTTGTGGTGATTGCTTATTTTGCATTGAATGTACCTACTTTGCCCAGCCTCAATGCTTGCTTGTTTGCTTGAGCTTGGTAAATTCCTCAAGTTTAGTAAGTACATGATACAGGGGTCGAGTTGCATACTATTGCCATGGGAGCTAAAGCCTTAGCTGAGGATTTTGTTTGCTTTCATTGGTAAACTTATTGGAATTTTGGTGGAAATTCACTCATGCATTATTTACAACAACGTCCAGAGGCTATTTACAATAACAAATGTTATATTAACAACAGAAAAAGCATATATTAACAACAACCTAAGATTCGTGGATTTTTTTTTTCATTTTTCAGGTCCAGAGGCTATTTACAACAACAAATGCTATATTAACAACATAAAAAACATATATTAACCAAAAATAGAGCACAATGTTATTAACCCTACCCAATAACAAAACCCCAACTTCAATGGTAAATGTGATATCTTTAGCAAAATCTTAGCATTACTTACCTAGGTACCAGCTTATAGTCCACTAATGTCCACTAATGAGCTCAAACCTATATCCTTTACCAACCTTTCACTCTCCGAATGCAAAGAACAAACAACAACAAAAAAAAAAAAAATTTCAACGAGCATAGAAAATATGACATTTTGCAAAATCTAAGCTTTGCCTAGGACATGAAAATGTCACTTACTTGTCTTCTAAGTTGCAAATTCAATTGACTTATATCGCTTACTTGATTTCTGCGTTTTTCCCTTTTTGATGAAAGCTATCTCCCGCGCGTTTATTTGCTCTGTTTGTTTCCTTCATTTTTTATGCTGAATGGGCAATAAGGTCTTTTACTAATATGAAATAATTACACAGAAGTCCTTAAGGATTTTTGTGTAATTTCATGATTTTAAAGGACTTTATTGTGATTAATTCTCTTCTTTTAGACCTGTGCGTAATTTTCCCTAAACTTTAACTCTTCTTTAAGCTTCCTATACCCGTGACTTTGCCTATCTCTTCTGAAACCATGCCCATCAATTTTAAAATTGAAGTTGAGCAAGAAAAAAATTTAAAATTGAAGGAGTAACAATGGCTTGCTCGCAGCCCCAAAAAAATGAGGATGGCTTATGAACAGTGACTTGTGTCTTAAGTCATCACTAAGGCATGGAAGGATCAGCTTGAAAAATGAGATATTATATATGTATATATTGATATTGATGTGTGGATTTTTGGTGTCTGAATATTGGGATTTTTGGTGTGATAATGTATATCCATGATTATGAGTGTTTCAATGTTCAAATAATCTTTTTTTTTTTTTGTCAAAATATAAATAATCTTTTGATTCGTTACAAATTGTTAATTCTTTTTAGTCTTTCGGTAATGGTTGTGCTTCCCGCGCGTCATGGAATCAGATTTCATTAATTTTTAGTGCATTATGGCTCAGAAAATGATAGAGAAATCTTAATCGACTTTTTCTTCTCCTTATATGATACATCTTCCTGCTTGTTTCACCACCTTCGTACAGCTTACACATTTAATTTCCTCAAAAAACGCTTCTCAATCCCTTGAAAACCTTTTTAACATAACAAAAACAACAAATTATTTATCTTAAAATCACAATTAATTATCAACTTGAGCAAGATTCATAGTGAAGTTACAAATGATTATCAATCAAAAATTATAAATTTATTTTGAACATGAATCATGTAACTGTTATAAATATAAAATTTAAAAAAAAAACTTTATATAAAGACGGTTGAATTATCTATATTCTAAATTGGGTTAATAAATTTTACAAATCCTAAATTAGGTCAGATGTTCTAAAACAGGATTTTAAAATTTGATAGTTTTACCTTGATACCCCTAATTTATTCTCTCTATAGCCTTCCCATCTGCTGTTTCCTATTCAACACTATTTGCAAAGGACTTCACATCATAGATCACTTCTTTCTCTCAGTCTCATGGTGGAAAAAGCTTGTCTCTTGATGGCCTTCGCATGGTGATGGAGATGGTCACCGAAAAATCCAATTGGAATTTTAATGATGAATCCAATATTGTTTTGTTGTTGATGTGAATTGGGCTAGGAGAAGAATTACTTGAAATTCCCGTTGATTAATTAGAATATGGGAAGGAATTTCTAAGAAGGTGCTTGTTGAAGGATTCCAAAAAAAAGATGGACGGTGGAGAAGCTCGTGGAGCATCCCTTTATGGCCGACAAAACTATTTCATTAGAGCATCTCAAAGAACCGTCGACGTCTTCAAAAGTCGCCTCAATTTTCCGGACTGGTTTTGCAATACAACAACTTTAGCTCTAAATTCATCGGAATCTAATGAGTAGGCGCGAGTGGAAATCAAAATTTTGATTATCGTGCCTATCTAGTACCTGTTCATTGAAGGATAGGCTCCGGACGATTCGAGACGCCAAATTGGTCAAAATGTCATAGTTGGGTTTGTGTTGGATACGAATAGGAATTTTTTCATAGCCGGCGAGAGGTTGAGGGGGTCGAACGGGGAGTGGATTCTTTTATACAATTCTTAAATGTTAATGTATGGATTCTAAAATCCTGTTTTAGGACATCGACATGATTTAATTTTTGTTAAATTTAACAACCCAATTTATAATATAGGTAATTCAATAGTCTTTTAAAGAGATTTTCTCAGAAAGTTTTTTGTTTTTATATTTTATCATAAGGACTATTAATTATTAATTAAAGCTTCACCTTGCCATAAACAAATTTTCTGAAGATGCGTATTTCTTATAATTTTGTGTGATTAATCTGTTTTAAGTAAATAATATTATCAATTTTAAAGATAATTTTTAAATAATAAAAAGATAATTTCATTCATTTTTATTTAAAATTGAATTTGTATTTGTATTATAAATTTAATTGAAAATATTATAATAGAATAGCATAAGAATTTGGTAAATCATCTTGAGCAAAAAAAAAAAAAAAAAAAAGGTAAATCATAGTTTTTAATACAGAAGTGGTATATTATTACAACGTTTTGTGCGAGCCCGGATATCCATGGCTCCTTTAATTGTCCAATATTTTCCAATACAATAAAATCTAAAATAAGCACACGCACGGGCCAATGCATGAATACTCTGAATAAGAAATTTGTATCAAGTAAATCAGCACAAGAGTACACACTTACTACACTTTACTCTGTTACAAAATCATTCTGAATATTATTACGATCATTCTGAACTTTGTTCTCTTTTATTTTATTTTTTTAAGAATATTATTACGATTAATTATAAATATTTTACAAAATGATGAATTACAAACCCATCATAAACTAATCGTGATCAAATCGAAACAATTGTACTTGGGGTTTCTAACGGTTCAATTTTACCTATATTAAATGACCACACTTTCCCTCTATAAATATTTTTTTTGGCCAATCCCTCTATAAATATGAGTTCACATTATATGCACGTATCTTATGTGCTTCTTATATATCCATATTTCTATTAGAGATATGAGTATTTTTTTTTTAATTTTTTTATATATTGCATTTATTTAGATTTAAACTATCGCTTTCTTACATGTGTTTTGCACTCGTATCTCAAATTAATTAGTTTCAGTTACGTATTCGTAAATATTTATTTGCAATACCAAGTATCATGAAAATTAATTAATTTAAGATATTGGGGGAAAAAAATATGTTAGAAAGAAGCATATAATTTAAATATAAATAAATAATATATATATATATATATATATATTAAAAAATATGTTTATACTTCCAATAGAGGTATAAGCATATAAGAAGCACATAAGATATGTGCATATGATGTGAACTTGGGGCGTGTTTGGTGCAGGAATATATGGGAAAGGAAGGAAAGATGGGTAAGTTTCTGTTTGGTACATTTTTTGTGTTCAATCTTTTAGAGAATTCAAGTTCTCGATTCACCCCGAGCCCATCGGTCTTCATCTATATGTAGGAAGATAAGATCCCACCAAAATCGGTGGGAACCCAAAATCCCACATGAACAATGACATTTTGGGAGATACTTATCTCTCATAAAATATTTTTTTCTATAATGCAAAAAATATGATTAAATTTAAATTTATGCGATAATTCGAACTTATGCGATAAGTTCAAATTTAACGGAAAAATATTGTAGATAAATTCGAGCTTGATAAGAGTGTGTTTTTTAAAAGATATATTTTTTTAAAAAAAAATCCTTTTCAAACAAGAAGAAGTACATTTTACTAATACAAAAGTTTGGGCCATCCAACTGAACCAAAAGAAAAAGTGCTTTTCACTACGATTGCAGTTGCATTACCTTTTTCAAATCCAAAAGCCAAAAAATCTACATTATTCAAATCGTCAAGTTAGTGCCGTTCTTTATTTATTTATTTTTTTAAAAAAAAAGATAGTGCCGTTCAAGTGGGACGCGGCTTCGGTCCTCTCCTATTACCGTCCACTTTGCCAACCACTTCCTTAAAACAAGCTAGTTTTGGCGCAAAAGTGACACCGGCTTGCTCCTCTTTTTTTTTTCTTTTTTTTTAAGATACACACATATTTAGAGTACTTATGTAACACCCCTACTATTGTAATTATTATACTTGTAATTACTATAAATTAATGAGAAGCTTTATTTTCAATTATTATTGTTAATATTATTATTTTATTGTGATTAATCGAGTGGTGAAATAATCTAAAAGAGTAAAAGCAAGGGAGAGGTGGTCAATCCTTTGACCTTATAATTTTGAATTTTGTTTACCATGAGGAGGAAGAGAAAAACAGGTGGTTTAAATCATACTCCAACCCAAACGTGTCATGCGGGTCCCACAGGCGATTAACCGACAGAAACGGGACCAACAGGGACCGGTTAGGGGTTCCGTTGGACTGAGTAGGTCGAGTGTGGGGCCACTCCAGGAAGTTTGAAGAGTAATGTTTATTCAAAAGGAAAAGTCTGGAAAAGATATCAAGAAAATTGCAAAAGGAATCACCCCGATAGCCGGCGAGACCCATATGAACCGGTAGATCGAGAACTGGACTAGAAAAGTGAGGAAAAAGGGAATTAAATATCGAGACCTGATGTGTGGGGCCCCTTAGGCGTCACACACTCCCTTTAATCATTGAAAATATTTATTTGGAAGAAAAGAAAGAAGAGTCGGTGTAAAAGTCAAGCCGTGGGTCCCACATTTGGAGAACAGGGGCAAAATGGGAATAAATTGGTAAAAAATTGATTTGGGAAGAAATGTGGGCCCAAAATGGTGCCACATATGTCCATTTGATCAGACAAAAACGTTGGGAAAATCTTGGTAATTATTAAAAAGTTTTGGGCCAAAATCACAATTTTCAAAAGTTTCGGGCCAAAACATGTAATTTGCCCCAAAAGTAGAGAAAAATCTGGATATTTTGTGGAGTGATGCGCCACATGGCAGAGACCCATGACTCCCTGGACTTTTCTGGAATGTCTTGGAGATTAAGTTAAAAATTACTGATCAAAATTACTCCCTACCAGTCAGAAACTACACCGGTTAATTCCAAAGTCAATCGGGTTAATTCACCTTTATTAAAAAGGTGTTTTAACCTCTTCTTTTCACCTTTGTGGGGTGAAAACTCCAGAGAACTCCAGAGGTCCAGTCAGCCACCATTGCTAGGGTTTCCAAGCTCAAGATCCCAAGTTCCTCACCAACTCTCCGATTTCAGGTAACCCCGACAACTTCTTCTCTTGAGTTCTTGTGAAAGGAAAATTCGTGCAAATAGTAGAAGCTTGGTTTTGGGGCTGGATTTTTACATTTTTAAGGTCTTCAAAGGCTCTGGAATGAGGTTTTGTATAGGGTATAGCTATGGTTAAAGTTTCCGAAGCCGAAAACACCGAAAACCCCATGAGAGGGCTTGCTGCCAGTTTCAGTAAATATGGGCAGTGAATCTTATAACGCGTTTTTGAAGGGGTATATAAACTTTTTTTTCTCTGAAATTTTACATGTAAAAACTAGACATCTGGGGCACAAATTTACATATATAATATGATATATTTGGATAAGTTTTACTTGGTGAAATAAGCAGTTGAAAAGGGGGCTAGGACTAGTGACGTGAACCTGGACCAGAGTAGGAAAAGTGAGCCACACGCCAAGATAATGGTACTTTCAGGGTCTAAGTATATTTTTACTGTAAAATATACTTTTCAACGATTTGAATGGCACTAGTTTCATACAAATATGATTTTTTTGGAATTTATGAAAAACCCCTAAAGTTGGGACAGAAACAGTGAACTTCTGGAATTTCAAGTAGGGCTCGGTTTTAGCAAAAAGAAATGTAAGGGCATTTCTGTAAATACTAAAAATGGTGTATTTTAATGTTTTTAGGTCAGGGGTATTTTGGGAAAGGCCACCGAGCATAAAGATAGTAAAAACTGTATTCACCACACCAGGTAGTAACCTCTTTACTCTGGCACTTTTATGTGTTTGATGTATGTGTTGCTTGCCATATGTGTTGTTTTTGTACTGTTTTGCCAAATATGCATACAGAACATGTTTGTAATGTGTCCCTAGCGCTAAGGTGCCTGTCGGGGTCTGCTTGTGTGGTGGCTCAACGGAAACGGGCGGTGCCTGCCAGGGTCTGCCTACGTGGCAACTCAACGGAGACGGGCTTGTGATTCCGGTAATTCTGGGGCCTGCCTTGGTAAGGCAGCTCGACGGTACGAAGATGTGTTATTGTGTATGCTTCTGTTTGCATATTGTGGTATATCTGGCATACTTATCTGTGTTCATATACATACATGGTTGCATGCATACACATCACACATTTAGTGCATGAGTATTGATGGTTACTCTAGGGCCGTTTTCGGACTCCAGATGCTTTTGTAGTCACAGGGGGGTGTGTCTGAGATAGAATGACCTTTTTGGAAAGGTAAGGCTTAGCGGTGCAGTGAAGAATAGGGAATGCCTTATCATTGTGTATTTTACTTTTGGATGACTGTATTTATTATTTTAGTATTAATGTTGGATAACTGTACCCTTAACCCTTCAGAGACTTTTAATTTCTGTTTATTTTACTTTTACTAGTACAGTAGATAGTCCAAACCGGTTAAGTGCTCTATTGCGCTCACTCTGATACAAGTTAAATGGACTTAAATACAAAAGGAAAGATAACTAAGTAAAGGAATCCCTCTAACCCGCCACCCGAAAGGGCGAGGCCGGTAGGGGTGTAACACTGTATATACTAAAAAGATACTTCAGGATATTAACCGATACTGAAAAATAATTCATGATCTTGAAAAATTATTTTAAGATGTTGAAAAAATATTTCAGTCTTAACGACGGGTACTAAAAAGGTACTTGGGATACTAAGCGAGGATCGGGTTGAAATATCTTTTTAGTACGGTCAAGACTCTCGAAATATTTTTTCAACATCCTAAAATAATTTTTCAAGATCATGAAGTATTTTTTCGGTACCAGCCAGTATCCTGAAGTATCTTTTAGGACCGATAAGATAAAATCATCCGCATGAACCGAAGGAATCTGCAGACACACAAAATTATGAGCGGGAAAGGCATTTTGCCATGGGTATAAAGCAATTCCTTTGTTTAATATTTTTGAAAAAAGGAACATATTCTGTGTTTATTTGTTTTTTATTACGAATTAATAAATGTATTTATTTGTTGAATGATTTATATTGTTTAGATGTTAATGTTGATAATATTTATTTGATAGATTAGAACTTTAATGGTTGCAATTTATTAATTATATTTTTTTTTTTAAAAAGCAAAAGGAAAAATAGTTAAAATTTGGAATAGTAATTTTCAGGCCTGTAAGGTCGGCCCTGGCTCTGATACTATCAAGCCGGGCTTTAAAAAATAGATGTTTTCCTTACCCCAGGTCCTGTAGAGCCAACCCTAATTCCCAACTCTAATGATTACTGTGTTTCATATCTAAAGTGTTCTGCTTATCCATATCAGAACATTCTATAGTAATTGAGTTCTTTTCGGAATCTTCAATTCCAAATCTTCTGAGACATTCACGTGCTGCTTCCTTACCTTCTTTAGTTAGCATGTACCTGAAAAAGAAATCCAAGCAAAATAATCCATATAGATATGAAGTATTTTAACTTATTAAGAAAATCAAGTACTAGAACCTAACACTAGAAACCTAGAGACCATATCAAATACCACAATAACTGTATCCATGGTAACAATGGTATGATAGAATTTAAACTTGTTTAGTCAAAACCACTTGACATGCCGGATTCTAAATAATACTCCCTTTAATTCTAAATATAGGGTAAAATTTGTAATGTAAATTGCACTATAAACTTTATCTTATATTTAGAATAGAAGGTAGTAATAAACAAAAAACGATGATTGATTGGAGAATAATTATCAATTCAGTTCATACAAGGAGTATCCACTTCCGCAATACATTTAACAATAAAAATCATCAAAAACCTTAGGAGATTTTTATGAACAAAGCTAAATAGAACGCACATAGTTTGAAAGAACACATGCCAAAAGGAAACCATCCATTTTTGGACGGCTGGATTTTACAACTAAACTTTTTGTGATCCTTGTCTTCATGCGAGTCCACATTATATGCATATATTTTATGTGCTTCTTATATGTTCATACCTCTATTAGAGGTATGGGCATATTTTTTAAAATTTTTTTATATATTGTATTTATTTAGATTTAAATTATATGCTACTTTCTGACTTTTTTTTTTATACCCAGTATCTCAAATTAATTAGTTTCAAGTTTTACATTCAGAAATATTTGTTTGTAACACCAAGTATCATAGAAACTAATTAATTTAAGATACGGGTGCAAAAACATGTCAAAAAGTAACATATTATTTAAATGTAAATAAATAAAATATGTAAAAAAATTTAAAAAAATTAAATGCATAAATCAATTATCTTACATCCTTTAGAAACATTAGCTTTGGGTTAATTTCGGACATTTTAAGATATCAAACCATGCAACATCAAATATTGTCTACATAAGTTTTGATCTGCACCTAGATACCACCATTCAATTGATCGCTAATTCTTCCCCTAACCATCATAAGATATATGTACTGCATACTAGTATAGGACACTATCCTATAGCCAGAAACTACCCTTTGATACCAACACTGTAACACCCCACCACTCTAAGCCCAGAACAGAATGGCATCTTCACTTATCATGCATTCTGATGTATTATTTAATAAAGAATTTAAACCATTGTGCCAGGTTTGATCTTGGAATTGAAAGCCCCTTTGATGAAGAGTTCAAAATAATATTATAGTTCGAATGAGCTTTTAAAACATTTAAAACATTTGAAAACATTTTATTAGTGGTTCAAACTTATCATTAAAAAATGCATCATACTTGAAACCTTGATAGATTTTTCTCGATTAACTTAGTGCTCTACTACTTCATTCACCACATTTTGGGGCTTGTTATATACATGCTTGTCCCTACAGCAATAATAAGCAACATATATATACCATGTCTACTTCCATGTGATCATATGTATCTAATTAAATATACATCCTAGTAGCCACATTAGGCTATCTCAAAATATTATCTAAGTCATAAGGAAATAAAATTATCCATATACAAAAGTGAAACTAAATGTTTCATCTACATCACCAACACCACCTTCTTCTCAAGATCAAGCAATAGCTACGCCCTTGCTTCTTCCTCCTTGCCTACTAGACTGATATTCAAATGAATGAATCCCAGAGTAACAAGTTAATCTCAAATTCCAAGCATATACAATATATGTAAATCAACCAAACAGAGTAGTCCACACAGCATATAAAGCATTCAAATTCAAACGACAAGTATTACATTCCATATGCAGCTTGTAATACAAGTAAATCATAAAATGATTTCAAATACCTTAGCATTAGGAAATTCATTTTGGTAAAATAATAACAAAAAACAAATGGATGCACTAGGCCCTGCTTAGCCAAGAAGTCGGCTCCATGGTGCCCCTTCCGCTCGATCGAGCCACAGTGGTCTTGGTCCCATACAAGCGGGACATACAATATGGTATATATAAATATATATATATATATACACACACAAAGAATATGAAATTAAAGTTATTACTATTGGTTTTAACGACAAAGCACCTTCTGCAAAGTCCTTTTCAATCTACTTGTATTTCAAGCTTGGGCAGTTATCTTTTCCTATAATTATCATTGATATGGAGAATGGGTCATTAATCAATCCAATCTTAATAACATACTTAAGATTATGTTATTCTAGACCTACCCCAAATTACTTGTTCTTTAGTATCCTTATGACTAGGGATGTATACCAATTGAAACTTATTTAATTAGATACTATTCACTATGGAATAAATATCATCTCGCCACTAAACCTTTCAATATATCCAAAGAAACCTTTACTTTGAAGGTTATGTACAATTAACAACTTGTATGACTATTTTAAGACTTGTAAAAAATTGAGCCTTTAACTTCTCTGGGAATTTAGAAAATTCATAACTTGACCGATACAACTCCAAATGGAGCGATTCCAGTTCTACTTAAACCTTGGTAAGTTTACTTTCATAAATTAAAGTCACCAAGTTGATTTATGGTTGAAAAAATTCCCAAATTTTGAAAAACATAAGCAATGTCCAGAATTTTCCAGATTTCTTGATCAATCTTTGAAAAATCATAACTTATTCAATACTTATTCAAATTCGACAAATTACTTATCAAATTAAACCTCTATGTGTCTATTACATATCTGAAAATTTTCACAATTTGTTGAGTTTGTTTGCTTACTCCGAAACACAACGCCATTTTACCGCTCCAAAATCTAGATTCATAACTCAACTTCCAAAAATCATAACTGGAGTTATAGATCTCCGTTTTAGATTATCTAAAGCTCATTCTAAAGATTAAGGATAATACTTTCTCCTGTAAATTTTTCGAGAGAAACTCAACCTTTAACTCCTACAAAGAACCCAAAAATGACCCTATATTTTCATACTAAAATCCAATGATAGGAAAACAACTTGCATGTGCACTTTATGACTCATAGCTACCTGGAATCAGTCACCATATGCATTTAGTTGACATGCAAGACTTAAAGGCTCATTTACAGATCTAGAGAAAATCATATAACCTCTTAGATTCAACATGCAACTAGTAAAACACGACATGAGCTCACTCTCAATCTCTAAACCTTCAAAGAACTTCCAAAAATCGACAAGGATAGGTTTAGCGAACTCACCTAACACCGATTCTCAACTTGCATGTGACGATTGAAGGTTTCTTCTCCTTTTTCAAATCAACCGCTCTCTCTTTTGGTGATGATCTCGTCTCTTGATGAAATGAATGGAGGATTATACCATCGAAGGAGAGGGAGGTCATGGTGGAGGAAGGAGGAAGGTGATGATCACGGTGCAAGGAAGAGGAGAGGAGGCCGACGGTTGTTGAGAGGAGGAGGAGAGTTTGCCTTGGAGGCACTACTACAAAAAACGTCAAAAACGTCCTGAATTAGAGGCAATTAACGTCCTTTTTGTGAAGGACGTCTGACTAGGGGTAGTTGAAAAAATAGTCTATAAGGCGTTCTATGTTAAAAATAGGACGCCTTTTTTTAGCGTCCTACAATAGATATAGGACGCCTTTTTTAGGGCGTCCTATGTTAAAAACGGGACGCCTTTTTTAAAGGCGTCCTACAATAGATATAGGACGCCTTTTTTAGGGCGTCATATGTTAAGAACAGACGCCTTTTTTTAAGCCCCGCAATAGATATAGGACGCCTTTTTTAGGGCGTCCTACAATCAAAACGGGGACGCCTTTTTGGTTAAAAAGGCGCACTTTGGGCGTCCTTATTTGTAATCGGGACGCCTTATATTATAATTTTTTTTTAAAAAAATGTCCCCTTTTGCATTGATATAAAATCTGAAACTTGTGTGCAATAGAACAATGCAAATAAGACCAACAACGTACTGACAACAAACAACAACATCAAAAACCAACAACAAAACAAGGCACTTTGGCAACCAAAGAAGACCAACAACAAGCAACAAGGCACTTGGCAACCGAGAAAAATGCATATATATATGAGATGCAAAAACCAACAACAACAACAAACAAACAACAGACAAGCTAAGTGACCAAAACCTTTAAGACCCAATAAGATAGATTAGTTTAGACCAAAACGCACTTGGCAACTAGCAAGACCAACAACGGCAACAAGGGACTTGGCGATTGACAAGACCAACAACAAGCAACAAACAAACAACAAGCAAGCTAAGTGACCAAAACTTTTAAGACTCAATAAGATAGATCAGTTTAGACCAAAAAGCACTTGGCAACCAAGCAAGACCAACAACAACAACAACAAACTATTACTTAAAGCGACCAAAAATTCAACTTTCAGCTCCGAGTTTCAATTCCAATACGAACAAAGATCAAACAACAACAAAACTCTAAATGATTGATATGATTTAATTTTCGGGGCTATTTACAAATCGAGTTACCAATTCCACGAAACCAAGACTATTAAAGGCGAACAAGGCAACACATGATGTATATATCTATATGCGTTGAAGAAAATTTGCGCCAAAGCGTCTTGAATCAGTATCAATCTCTTCCTCCGAGCACGGATCGGACTATCAAAAAGCTATAAATTGGAAAACAACGTATAAGTTAAACCAATGAAGCGAATAAAATAATTAACTCAAGTAGAACAAAAAATATTATCATTTGAGAAAGAGAGCGATCACGTACGTTTTGAAAACCCGTAGTACGCCCGCCCGTAACGATGGTATGCATATAAAACATAACGAAGTATCCGCACTCGAGTTCCCTGGTTGTTTTGGGCACTATAAATCAAAAGAAAATTGTTAAAACGGATAAAGGCATATCGAAAGCTACCATTGTGTCAATGAAATAACTTGAATTGAAACTACTTACTTTTGGATAAAACCACTTTGGTCCGCCTCTCTGGTGCTCAAGAATCGATCTAGCCGCCTTGAATGCACTACATTAAAATGGAAATTAACGAGACATGAAAACAGATCATATAAATGAAGAATCAATGATTTAGACAAAAATTTACTTACTTGGCAAACATAGATTTGATTTCATCGTTCGACTTGCCACCTCTTAGGGATCAAACCAATAACATGCGTTCTTGGAGGGACAAACAACACACGGGGTCCAATGACCACTACAACAAACACATTATAATATTAATTAAGATAAGAAAGGAATTTATTCTTAAAAATCTTAAATAGACAACTAAATTACGTACCCTTCAAGTATTGGGGCTAGATAACAACGATCATCTTCTTGGACAATTGTACCACCAACATAAAGCGTCCTTTTGGTTAACACAGCTGCGAGCCGCGGCCGTGTTTATTGGACTTAAGAATCCATACAAATCCTTTCGGCCTTTACGGGACGCATATGTCGTAAAGCGAGACACTATGATCGAAATAAAATGATAAACGTTGTTAAGTATAGCAAACAAAAAGATCAATGCAATAATCAAAGGGGAAAAAACGTACATTATCGCAGCTTCAAGAACGACTAAATCTAAATCCTCCATATGCAAAAATTCGACAAGATCTTTTTGGTCAATTTGTAAACTCATAGGTCTTGTCTACGCCGACAATGCCAGGTTGCATCTTGAAGGAGAGATAGCTAATGTCCTTGTACATGGATCGCAGCAGTGCTAAGTGTGGAAATTTGCCCTCATCCACTTCATTCTATGAAAACATAAACAAACATATTATGAGTGAGTTACCAATGAAAAGCAAGTTCTAGTAATGTATTTCCTACCATTGGAGGTGTCGCCGCCGCCATCTGAATAAGATGATTCGGCCAAAGGATGAACGATCCTATGGCCGGCCCCTAAATCGGGAACCTCGTCATCTTGAATCGGGATGTCTGTTTTGTCTTCCCCTCTCGAACACATGTCACGGTCACCCTACGTAGGTCTTTTGGAATTTGAATATTATGGTGGATGGTGTGATCCGTGTAAATAAGAGCATCGGCAACAATACGCTGTGTGGGACATCCAAATAGAGAGTGCAAGGTTGTCCTCTACGTAGGCGTGTGAGAAGGTTCGCCGAGATCAACATCCGGAGGGTGAAAACTCTCTTTACCTGGGGAAGGCGGGGATTCACGAGTTGTATGTTCCGTATTGTCCCTCGAATCCATCATGGTTTTCACTTCGGATCGTACTTGTTGCATGATTTCATCAAATAGTCCCGCCCATATTTTGGCTACAAGGCGAGGACTAGGGTTGTTATCGTCATAGAACCGTGAACGCCGTCCAAAATATTTTGCGGCTGTAACTCCCCTAGGCTCCCCTCGAATGTTGTCGGGTAATCCGGCTTCCCAATCGCCGTTGACAAAATGTCCATCCGTGAACCCGGCGTAAATGAACCTTGGGAACTCGCTCCTCAAGTGCATCCTGTATCATAAGATGTTTCATAAATAACAACTAAACCCTATAATATGAAAAAACTGAGGCTATTTAAAACGTCTAATTTAACTACTTACAATCTTGGAGGCAACCTCGGCAACATCGCATTTATGTATGTGTCGCCCCTCATCCTCGACTTTCCATTTCTTGTGACGAGGAGGAGGGGGGGCTGGACAACGGTGGAAGGATCGGATTCGGAAGCTTCCTTCATTCTCTCTAACCGCTCTTCCATCATTCTCCGTTCCGGCTTTACGTACCCACCACGAGACATACAATGCGGATACTTATTTGCCGCTTGTCTCTCTTTATTGGCTTGACTCATTTCCTATGACACAAAAACAATTAAAACTAAGTTGTGAAATAAAAGAAATGATATGAAATGAAAGAAATTTTAATTTTACAATAAACTCGGATTTTGCCGTGACGCCACAAACTCCCTCCGGTCTCTGGGAGAAATATAAGGATATTTCGACATGGATCCTCGTTCCTCCTTTGCCCTCGAACAAACTTTTTAGTCGGCTTATTCTTGAAGTCTTTCCAACGTATACGGACTTCCCCATCCAATGCTTTTCCATTTCCTTAGTGTTAGGGACGTCGTACATTTCTTTGCAAAGGTAAAAGGAAAGATAATTAAATTTCAAGTAACAAGCCAAATGATACAAATGCAAATATATTGAAAGTGACGAACCAAAAGTTGTGCCCAAATCAAGCTTTGCCGTTTTCTCCGGAACGAACTTCCAAGCGAGATCACAATGCGAACTTTGCTTCGAGCCAAATAGCCTACATAGCTAATGAAATTGTCTTCCTCCGGGCCAATTGGATTCAACTTGTCATCAAAGTCCACATGCAGCCTCTTTTTTTGACCGTCACGACAGGCCACTAGCGCACTCATCGTGTGCAACCTCTACCCCTTCTCACAACGGGCTCGCCACCTCTCTCACCTCCTGACTCATCAGAGCTAGAGCTAGACATGTTCCTGTTCATCAAGGACAAATCAATGTTAGATAGGTTATTAAATAGTAAACAGATTAATAAAATAAACTAAAATGTTAAACCATCTTAAGTTATGACATATTACTATTTCATAACTTAAGATCTTACTTTATATGGTTTCCCATATTCCTTCACAATGATCTTTTCTTGCAGCATCTTCTTCATCATCTACCAATTCCACATCACGCGTTGTAGGGGATTTGTTGTGAAAGGGTGTATCTTCAAGGTCGAAGGATTCTTCACCATACTTTACATTTTTTACTTTGAAGTACAATGGACATTTTTTTATTTGCGGTCTGTAACATAAAACACTTGTTTCGCCGGCTTGCTAGAATGATGGCTCATCTCTATGACCAACTGTGAAGATCAACCGAGACAACTCCAAATTGTGGATCAATTACAACAAAGCATTATTGCTAACCCACTCACATTTCAATAGAGCAATTTTGAACTTGTTGTAACTCATCTCCCATATTTCTTCAATAACTCCATAATAAGCCATTGATGCTAATACTTAGGGTTTTTGTCTTTCGTACTCGCAAAGTGCATGGATTCAGCTTCAACCATCACCCCACTATTTTGCCGTACACGTCGTCTTGGCCTTTTGTGTAGAAGGTATACCCGTTTATTTCATAACCTTGCCAAGTGATGACCCGAAAGAAGGCCCCTAGGCCAACCACTCGATTGTATCCGACACTCCGGTCTCGTGCGATACCTTCTCCTCAAACCACTTTATGAACGTCCTCTTTTGCTCATGAGCTATTTGCATGTCATTCTTCCTTGGATTCTTATTCTTCAAACTCTTTCGTGATCATCAATGTATGGTTGAACTTCTTCCATATTATTCAAGATGTACAGGTGTGCTTGCAACACCTCTTCACGACCCTTATTCTTCGGTTTGATTCCTCGAGTTCCCTCGGTTATCCCCTTGTCATGCCGAGATCGTATCATCGTCCCGATAGATAATCTTTACAAAAGTCCATAGCCTCTTCAACTACATATCTCTCAACTATTGAGGCTTCCCGGCGATAAGGATTTTTAGAATACCCTTTTAAGATCTTCATGTATCGCTCGAAAGGGTACATCCACCTTAGGTAAACTGGACCGCAAAGCCTGACCTCCCTTACCAAGTGCACTATCAGGTGCACCATTATATCGAAAAATGCAGGAGGAAAATGCATACCTAGTTGAGACAAAATAATATAACCCTCATTTTTCAATTCATCCAACTTTTCAATGTCAATGACTTTGTTACAGATAGCATTAAAGAAAATGCACAATTTTGTTATAGTGTTTCGCACTTCATCTTTCATAATGCCCCTAATAGATACGGGCAATAGTTGTTGCATCAAGACATGATAATCATGGGACTTCATCCCCACTAACTTCAGATCGTCCATTGAAACACACCTTCTCAAATTTGAAGAATATCCTTGTGGAACCTTAATGTCATATAAACACCCACACAAACTTTTTTCTCACTTTTGATAGTGTATGGGCTGCTGACTCCATATATGCCTTCTTACCATCTTCTTTTACTTGTGGATGTAACCGTTCTCTTATTCCCATATCAACCATGTCTAGTCTCGCACTAATTCCATCCTTAGTCTTTCCTGGTATGTGCAAAAGAGTACCGACAAGACTATCACAAACGTTTTTCTCCACATGCATCACATCAAGACGTGTCTCACATCAAGACTACGCCAATATGGAAGATCAAAGAAAATTGATCTCTTCTTCCATATATTCTTCTCACCCACAATCTTTCGCTGCTTACCCAATATGACATTGATATGTTTCACCCGACTATAAACATCCTCTCCGGTTAATGCCTTTGGAGCCATTCTATGCTCCGGTAAGCCGTGAAACGCTTTCTTAACTTACGATATGGGTGGAACCGATCAAGAAACCTCCTGTGACCGAGATAGACCGTTTTTTTTTTTTCGTGCTTTAGTTGATGGAAGTTTGTGTCTCGCTTCACATATTGGACATGCTTTATGACCCTTGACACTCGTACCTCGACAAATTTCCATATGCGGGAAAGTCATTTATCATGGTAAAAATCATTGCACGCATCTTGAAGGACTCCTTCTTATATGCATCAAACACATCTACGCCTTCCTCCCACAATTTCTTCAAATCCTCAACTAAAGGCGCCAAGTACACATCGATATTGTTCCCAAGCTGTTTTGGTCCAGAAATCATCATAGAGAGCATCACATACTTGCGTTTCATACATAGCCAGGGAGGTAAGTTGTATATTACAAGGAGAACCGGCCATGCACTATGGGTGCTGCTAAGAGTCCGATACGGATTGAAGCCATCTGTACAAAGCCCCGAGACGAAGATTTCTTGGCTCACCGCCAAATTGAGGGAACATTTCATCTATTTTCTTCCATTACGAGAGAGTCACCGGGCCGGAGATATTTTCCATCGGATATTCTCTCATCGAATGTCATCTCAATCGCTTCGCCGTGGCTTCACTAGTAAAGAGACGCTTAAACCGCGGTATTATTGGAAGATACCACAATGCCTTCACAGGTTTCCTTTTTGTTGTCTCATCATCTCCAGAATCACCACCTTTCTTCACTTTGTATCGTGAAGTTTTACACTTCGGAAAATTACTCAAGCCTTCATACTCATTTCTGTACAATATGCAGTCATTAGGCAACCGTGTATCTTTTTATACTCCATACCCATCGAAGACAAGATTTTCTTGGCCTCATACATACGATTTGGAAGTACATTATCGTACTGGCAACATATCACACAACAATTGAAGCGGGACGTGAAACTACTATCGGTCCACCCACAAGTTGCCTTTAAGTTGATCAAATGTAAGGTCCCGATCAACCGTGTATACTTAGTACACCCGGGGAACAACGGTGTCTCTCGCATCACTCCGCACGCTATCATATTCATGCGGTTGTGCAAAAGATTCGACCTCAACATCATGAATCATTCTCTCCATTCCATCGTCATCTTCCTCAACTTCATTTTCGTCCGATACACTGGTACTTATTACCTCCTCACCATGCCATATCCACGTTGTGTATCGAAGGTTTATTCCATCACAAATTAGGTGATCCCTTAAAGTAGGAATATCCCGTCGAACCCCATTTAAGCAATTAACACATGGACAATAATATATCCCTTTTTTTGTAGCCACATGCCTTCTAGCAAATTCAATAAACTCTTCCACCCCATTCTCATATTCTTCACTAGTTCTCAAAGCATTCATCCAACTATGCCCCATTTTAATACCACCTACGATATTTCCACCAACACTCAAGTTTATATAACAGAAAACATCAACGACATGCTTTTTCTCTATCTTTTAAAAAATTTAGAAAGATTTCCCCTTAAAAGTAATGCATCCCAAATTTTCAACAACAAACAATTTCAGCTTAATTCAGGGATTCAGAACAATATCATCCATTAAATGCATCAATTTCATCATTACAAAATAAAATTGATAGAGGGTTGAGTAACTACACTATAAAATGCAAAAAAGGGCTGATATTGATAGACTATGCTCTTTCGGCATTATGCTAATCAAAATAACATACAAAGAACCCTACCAATATGGGAAATTGTAAAAATTAAAATTACGAAGTACAGATCGAAACCAACAAAACATAAAGAAAGCAAAGCCGAAAGCACAACAATATTGAAAGAAAGAACATAAACATATAAATGTGGATTAATGATTCAAGTCTTGTGGATACATACCGATGATGGAAGAATATGAAGTCTCTCTAGTTGTGGAAAGTAACTACTTGTCTACCTTTAAATTCTGGATCTTGGGCAAAAACTGATTGTATTAACCTATCAAAGAAAATAATTGAAGAATTAAGAGTAGAAGGAAAGGTTCTAGTAAAAAAATAAGTACATACAAACTCACATTCACTTCGATGAAGAACAAAGGAAACCAAAGTTAAACATATAAACAAAAAATGGCGTTTTGGTTAAATTAGTCAACTATGTGTGTGTGTGTGTGTGTGTGTGTGTGTGTGTGTAATTCCAATGTTAAAGAAATGACGTGTGTGCGTGTGTAATTCCAATGTTAAAGAAATGACGCATGTGTGTGTGTGTAATTCTAATGCTAAAGAAATGGCATGTGTGTGTGTGTGTAATTCCAATGTTAAAGAAATGGCGTGTGTGTGTGTGTGTAATTCCAATGTTAAAGAAATGTGTGTGTGTGTGTGTGTGTGTGTGTGTGCGCGCGCGTGTAATTCCAACGTTAAAGAAATGGCGTGTGTGTGTGTGTGTAATTCCAATGTTAAAGAAATGGCGTGTGCGTGTGTGTGTGTGTAATTCCAATGTTAAAGAAATGTGTGTGTGTGTGTGTGTGTAATAAGTACATACAAACTCACATTCACTTGAGTGGATGAATTCCAATGTTAAAGATAACCACTATATGTGTGTGTGTGTGTAATTCCAATGTTAAAGAAATGGCATTTTGGTTAAATTAGTCAACTAATAGTTTGATGATTGCGAGAAATTTTTTGATGATTAATGAGATTTTTAAAGTCATACGGTCAATATGTTATGTAAAAAAACTTATTAAACTCTGCAATTTTTAATTAGAATCAAAATCTTCTTTCTTTTCGGAAGAATTAATGGGAATAATCAAAGGGAGGATAAAGGCTACAAATCGTGCAAAATCAAGGACGATCTTTTCAGGACATAGTGCATGCTATATTTCACACCGAAAATGTAATTGTCACACTTAGCAAAAATCATACAGGTCTTTAAGAAACCAAAACATCATTCATTCATTTTTGTAATTATGCCCCAAACATGTCAACTTTCTCAATAGAAAGGCATAGGTTAGATTAAGGTTCCACTCTCATCTCAATGATGGACCACACAATGAGAAAGCATTACTTAAGAATTGAGATTAAAAAAAACAAAGACATAACATGGACTCCTTGGTCGGATATCCTAGATGCAAATTTCAAACTAACACTTTCCATTTTCTTGGTTATAAACATAAATCCTGAAAAGAGAGTCAATTTAGTAAATGATCAATTGTTCTCACGAGAGTGTTACCAATTAACCCTTTTCCAAAACAACTAATATATCATATTTTATATTGTTGAATCCTTTCTTCCAACCGTCCGCCAAATTATTTGTATCTTCCAAGGCCTTCAATATATAACATAGTTATTAATTTCAACAATATCCACTGGTTCAAGTAACATATCATGACCATGGCATAACAACTTAATAGCTATAAATAATATCAATAACAGCATGATAACTATAAACTAACCTTTTGGATCCCATGACGAGCTTCAAGTCCATTAATTTTAATTACAAAAGAACCCTACGGTAAAAAACGATGCTTGTAAGAAGAAGAACCGAAGAGAGCACAAATGCAAATCCCATTATATCTGTACATTACACACGACGAAAATGTTTTCCTATTTTTTCTCTAATCATCGTTTATTTTCTGCACTCTCTTTTCGTTCCATAAGAAAACTTTTCCCCGCATTTCCACTATTACCATGTTTTTTTCTCTTTTGTTCTCTTAACATTTCTTTGATATTTTCTCAACAAACAAATTCGAGAAAGATTGAGCACATGGGTCTTTGTTGTTTTCGAAGATAACACAATATGCAAAGATCACGGGGTCATGAACCATACATATACATACGCTAGACCTGGACCATACATAAGGAACAGCGTCACAACTTAAAAAAAAATCAATGAACACGTTTCTCAAGACAAATTATTATTCGGGTTTAATAAAATCAAATTATAAGTATATTTAATAAAATCAAAAACTGAGACTAGTCTTACTTGTTGATGTAGTAAATCTGCTTCAGTTTCTCTTCGTCAAAAACTTAGACATGCATTTCTTCAATCCTCAGTCCTCCTGCCCAGTCTTCAAATCATGAATAGGAATTCTGGGTCCGAGCTTGTGGGTCGTGGGCGCCGATGGAGTATGGACGACGGAGTCACGGAGGTGAGTGGCGATGGACTTTCGACCTTCCGGATCTCGCACTCTCGCTAGGTCATGAAAGATTGAAGGAATTGAAGAGAGGAATTGAAGGATGTGAGTAGTAGACGGCGGTTTGGGTGAGCGCAAGAGAGGAATTGAAGAGTCGCTGGGCTTTGATTTCCGTTCAGTCCGATGAGAATGGAGAAGACGGTGAGTGGTGGAGAAGAGTGATGGAGGTGACGGTGGCTTGGGTTTGTGGGAGACGGTGGTGTGAGGGTGGTGGAGAAAGGATCGAGGGTCTGAGATGATGAAAGGCGCCGGAAATGATGAAGGTTGAATATGTGGCCGCCGGATTGTGTGGAAGCTGCGCCAAAGCACGATCGAATAGGGTTTTTTTTTTTGCTTTCTGTCAAAACGCTGTGTTTTAGGAAATAAAGGCGTCCTGAATTACCTTTCAGGGCGCCTATTTTGAATCTTTGACGCCCTGATTAGTAATCAGGACGCCTTTATTTGGATCTTTGACGCCCTGATTAGTAATCAGGACGCCTTTATTTGGATCATTAAAATATTGGCGTCCTGATTAACATCTCAGGGCGCCAATATTAAAACATTGGCGTCGATTAAAGGTTAGGCGCCTAAACTAAAACAATTGGCGCCCCGATTCCTAATCGGGACGCCAATATTAAAAAGTTATTTTAATCCAATCAATAATAACACCCACGGCGCCAAACAAAAATTTCTCATATACCTTTCCCGCTCTTTAGGGTTGATTTTGAGGCGTCTGATTATATTACCCAAAAACCAAATAAAAAATTCCCACATATCTTTCCCGCGTTTTTATGAATGATTTTAGGCGTTCTGAAACAAATATAGGACGCCAAAAATTAATTATATTCCAAAAAAATTAAATCTCATGGCGCCAAACAAAAAATTCTCATATTTGCTATGGCGCGAGATGATAATTCTCACATATTAGGCGTCCTGGAAAAACATTAGGACACCAAAAATCAATTTAAGAAGTCCTCGATCTCTAATTCGGGAAGTTGAAGGCTCGCCTTCCTTGCAAAAAATTACAAGAATGCCACCACCTTCATTTTTTACTTCCTGTTTCTTAATTTGGAAGTCTTTTAGGATAGTTATATCCAATTTTTGTAGTAGTGAGGGAGAGGGAAGTTATGGAAGGAAAGGGGTTGTATGTGTGTGTGACGTATTTTTGTTTGATGGTGAGTGGGTATTTTGAGTATGAGTGTGCATGTCGGCTAAGGGGGGGAGTTGAGCACATGGCTATCATGCAAATGGAGCAAGTGTGTGTCTCTTATCGTGTAATGCGGTCACCCTTTTTTTTTTTGGATCTATGTTGTTGGCCAAGAGATGAGAATTGGATTGAATGTTTGTGTATATGGGCCAAAAAAATAATGAAAAGAGGGAATATATGTGTGGGCCGATGGAGTTAAATGGGCGAAAGGTTTAGTTGGGGTTTGCGGGCCGAATGGCATTATAAATAGTGAGGGAGTGTGGGCCTTTGATTTATCAAATTGGGCTTGACTTTTGCCAAATTCATTTGCGGGCTAGGCTTGGGATAGTAATATTACCACTACTTCCGTACTTATTTACATTCTTGACCCACCAATGGAAATGCCTATTTTGCCCTCCACTCACTTACATTTTAGTCTACTAATAGAAATTCTCATCTTGTCCTCTCTAGGCCATAAAATATTATCTCAAAAATATTTAGGTCTAAAATTATTCCTAGTTATTTGTCCTTAATTTTACGGGAAAATATGCCTTGAATTCCAAATATTAAATTTATAGTTTATCCAAGCTAAATTTCTATAATATTTCCATTTTATACTTTTAATTTCCTAAACTCAAAATTTAGGATGTCACAATTTTGATATCTTTCCGGAATAAAATGAAGTAGATTTCAATTTTTTATAATTCTTAAAAGATTTAATAATTTAATTAAAAGAGAAACTACATATTTTAAGAGCATTAAATCCTTGAAAAAACATAAAAATTAAAAAGGACTCCATTTTTTTCCATGATAAATCAAAATAGCACACATTTTATGTATGATTTGTTCATAAAAAGAAATCAAAAAAATTGGAAAGTCCTCGTAGGGGTGCACATCCCACCTCCCGCCGTATGAAATGAAAATTTCACAAGGTCTTTATTTTATTTTTTTTAATAAAAAACTGTATATTTTATATGGTTTTTTTTATAATATTAAAATGAAATGAAACAGATTGAAAAAAATTTCTTTTTAACATTTTTTTAATAAATCATGCAATTCCTATTGTGTCCTCACTCCATTTCAAATATCTAAATGCTTTAAATATGACACAAGGCTCAACGGCTTAAGATTTCATGACTTCCAATGCTTCTTAATCTTTATAAACCATACAATCACAAGAAAATAATGACAAAATGTTAAAGAGAGAAACACATAATACATAAACTTTTAATGCAGAACAAGTACATCTAAAATCACATGTCTCCCAAATTTAGAAATAAAATCAGAGAATGAACCATTGATTTGCAAACTTATGCCACAGCCCTTTGTCATTAATTTTATTAATGTGTAATCATATATTTATTTTTAGAGTGGACTTGATATCTCTCAAGTTTATTTCTTTTTTTTTTTTTGATACAACTCTCAAGTTTATTTCTTGTATCAAGAATTTGAGCTAACCACTTTCCATTTATTATGTGTTAATATGTTGTTTGTGAGTGATACAAATTTATGAAAACTATGTTCTTAATGAATTTTCCTTGTGGGATTTTATTTTGAAATGTGACTTGTGATATTATATTATTGATTTAATATATCAATGAATACTTTGAAATGGTTATTGAGACATAAAATTATGATATTATATGTTTTGGATAATGGACTTTTGTCATGATCTTGTGAATTGAAACAAAGTATTGTTATCCTAATGATTATTGAAACTATGTATTATTTTTATAAATCTTGTTTGGAACTCATATATACATGCCAAGTTTGTGATTGTTTATATGGATGGATGTGGGGTGATGATGAGAGTTATCGTGTATAAAATACCATGTGATATGCCACCACTTGGTGCACAGTGAATGGCTTTGACATTTTCAGGGCCTTTAGTATGACCCTTTTCCTTTGGCCTAGTTAAGGGTCAACCCTTGGAACAGTGGCACCTTTCAATTTTTAAGTGGAATCCACTCGTCGTAATACTCTAATGAGTTCGATTCGTCGCATGCCACTTTCTTCTTCTCCTCCAGGCTTTGATCGAAGAATTCCTTGGAATAGATCTTGATCTTTTTGTGTAATTCGACGGGCATGCCGTGATTGATGACTAATAAGAATCCCCAGGCCTCACACGCACCGCTAACCTGAGAGACCAGTTGTTCATTCCGAGGGAGAGATCAATAACTAGGATTTTGCCGGCGATGGCGTGGCATCTACCATTTTGGGCTTAGGACGATGGTCAGGGATTGAGATGGTGATGATTGATGAGCGTGATAGGGAAGAAGGAAGGGGTAGTAAAGTGGAGGGTAGTCAAGTAAATTAAAAAATCTAGGCATTTTTATTTCTTTTAATAATGTGGGACCCACTACAAAAGTAATGTCTGTTAAGCCAAACTGACGACGATGGTTTTTGTGCCCCAATTTTGAAAGTTCATATGTAGTTTTGCACTTAAAAAATATTTGGTGTTGGGCGCTCCTTAGGGTAAAACAAATGTGTATTTTTACACTTTTACCCTTGGAAGAATGAAAGAACAAAATAAAAAACTTACATAAACATAGATAAAGGGTATGGAATCATAGTAAAGTAATCCAATGTTTAACGTGCAATATGTTCAATTCTTATTTAATCCACTAACAATGCTGAAATGATCAAGGCCTAAGGGCCCATTTGAATTTAGCTTTTGGAGAATAGCTTTTAGAATTTACAAGATAAAATGGTTATTTCAGAATAGCTTTTTGCGGAGAATGATTATTGAAAAAAGTCATTTTGATAAAATGATAATATTTGGATATTATTATCGAATAGCTTTCTCATGCTCAATTATAAAAAATGACATGAGCCTTTGTGATAATTGCATATAAATGATGTGGTTTTATTTTAAATATTTTTAACATTAAATCTCATAATAAATACCAAAAATTAAATAAATTTGAGTACAAAATTAAAATACTTGAGTACTGATGGTCCTAAAAAATATTCTAGGGTCTTGATCGATACTAAAAACAGATTTCATGATCTTCAAAATTTATTTGAGGATCTTGAAAAAATATTTTAAATGTTGATTGATCTTGAAAAAATATTTCAAGATGCGATGGATAGTAAAAAGATACTTAACGATCTTGTTGGTATTGGAAAATACTTCATGATTTTAAAATGTTATTTTATTATCTTGAAAAAATATTTCGGGTATTGATTTGGTCTTGAAAAAAATATTTTAAGGTGCTAAAGGGTACTAAAATGATACTTAAGGATATTGACTAGTATTGAAAAAATACTTTATGATCTTAAAAATTTATTTTAGGATCTAGGAAAAAATATTTCAGGGTACTAACTGATTTTGAAAACATATTTCAGGGTACTAAAAGGTACTAAAAAGATATTGAAAAAATATTTTAGGGTACTAATTAATCTTGGAAAAAAAATTCAGGGTACTAACGGGTACTAAAAGGATACTTAAGGATACCGATTGGTACTGAAAAATATGTCTTAATCTTAAAAATTTATTTTAGGATATTGAAAAAATATTTTAAGGTCTGATTGATCTTGGAAAATTTTTCGAGAATGCTTGACGGGTACTAAAAAGATACTTAAGGATGCGCGGTACTAAAAAAATGCGATGATGGCAAAGGAAAGAGAAAAATCTGAAAAAAAAAAAAAAAAAAAAACGGGTACCAAATTTGCCCAAAACTAACGGAAGGTCAAACGACGTTTGCCATGTTGGATTTTTTGAATTAAATATCTAATTTGCCACGAAGTATTGATAAAGAAGCACTTAGCACCCGGAATTTTTTTCTACCAAATTTGCCCCTGAAGTATAAAAAAGGTAGCAAATTTGCCTAAAACTAACGGAAGGTCCACGTAGGTCGTTAAAATGCCACATGACTAAGAAAAAAACACAATGCGAGGTGAGTCATATGCCGAGATCATGTAACCACGTCGGACTTCATCCATCTCTCTCTCTTCCCTCTCGCTTTTGGCGGTTCGTGCTTCTGAATTTTCTTCCAATCCTTCACCACTCCTACATCGGCGGCGGTGCCGTGGGACCATTGTGAAATCCATGGCTCTCCGATGTGGGGCTAAGGACACACCCGGGCGGTGTGGCAAATTCATACCAAACGATTTTATCCCTTAGACCCTTACAATTTCTCGATTTTCAAATCTTCATGTAATGCCTCCTCACTCCCCCCCCCACCCCCCCCCCCCCCCCAAAAAAAAATCCCTTATTTTGCTTCTGCGAAATTTTACGATTTGGTGAAAATTTTGACAATCCATATGACCATCTCTAACTGGGTTTATTGGCAGTTTTTGACAATCCATTTGACCTTCCGTTAGTTTTGGGCAAATTTGATACCTTTTCATACTTTCGAGAGTAAATTTGGTACCCAAAAAACTTCCGAGTCTTTGAAAGTGTCTCCTTATCAATACTTCCATGGTAAATTAGGTATTTAACCTAAGTGAATATAGCAGTTTTCATGAAATTTTCTTAATTTTTGGCTGTCACTTGAAACTTTCTTTCACAAATGTAGTCGCAAGAACTTTGTATATACTTTTGTTTCACCAGGGCGAGAAGGAATTACCCACTTCATAGTAATAAAAAACGAACGTAAGTGAACTGGACATTAATTAATAATTCAGCAATCATATATAGAAATCATAACAGTAAGTCGAGATCACTGTATGACGAGAAATAGTAATGACTAATAGAATCAAAAATACAACTTTGATATCAAAATGTAAAACATCAACAACAATAGAAAACATAACTACGATTTGACATCATCACTATAGGATAAAAAAGTAATATCAGCATTTGACATAAACAGTGCAATGAACTGGATATATATATGTTTTTTTTTTTGATATATAATGAACTGGATATAATTTAACCACAATAAAAACAAAGCACGGAATTCAACAGCCCGATTATGTGATTCAAGAGGCTAAAAACCTTAACGAAGGCAAATTGGACATGGGCCTTCCTTACAAAATGGACTTATTTACAAAATTCTAGGAGTTCAACTAACACAAATATGCACATGAAAAAAAATAACATAAACAAGATGCCGGCTAAAGGCGGACTTGCGTTATGGCCGGTTGGGAGGCCCTAGCGGCCTTCTAGAATCTTCTAAAATTTGTTAAAATATATGTTTATGTTATATAATATTTTATTTTGGAGCCCCCAACTGGCCTTCTAAAATTTATTAAAATATATGTATATATTATATAATATTTTATTTTGGCCATTAATTTGAGCCCAACTAATCTCTTATCAAGGGCCAACTAACCTTCTAAAATTTGTTAATATATATATATGTTATATAATTTTTTATTTTGGCTAAATGTCTTATCTTCACTATAATTACATTTTTTTTAATTATATTTTTCCCTATTCCCCCCCCCCCAACACATTTTTGGATCCGGCTTGCGTCCTATACCTTTAAAATCCGTTCTTGTCCTTTGCCTTACACGACGTCATTTTGTCTCGTTTTATTCTCTTTTTTTTTGCTCGAACCTCGTTTTATTCCTTTCACTTTGGTTCAAACGAGGTCATAGGTGCAGGGGTCGCTTCTCTTTTCTCGCTCTTCACCCTTCCATTTCCTTCTTCTCAATCTCGCTCAACCCCACCGCCGCCTCAAAACCGACCTATTTCAAGCTTCAATCGCATCATCCCTTCTTCAAACCCGTCAAATGCATCCAATCCCATAGCCCCGATTCAAACTCGTGAAACCGAATCCTTAAAACTATGCTTCGGCTTTGGATGCTCTGCGTCACTTTCTCCTCGTCCCAAACCGCCGAGTTGGTTTCTTGAAGCTCCGAGTTTGGTGGATGAATTTCGAGGTTTATCTCGAACCCGTCGATCGTGCAAGCGTTTGTTGCATTACGCGAATCTTCTTCCACTCGGATGAACATTTCACGGATCCGGCTTGCGTTTGCTTCCCTTCCCCGTCGATTCTCACCTCCAACCAAACCTACGCATCCAATTAAAAGGGTAGGGGGGATTCCTTTCACTACATCACTTGTTGTCTTTTCATTCAAAATCTATTACCACAAAAAATCCATCTTGGAAAAATCTATTTGAGGAGGAGCCAGCGCTAGCTAAATTTCTAATGTGGTTCTTTAACTAGTTTGGAGCGACCTTGTACTTATGTGGATAAATTGGTTCGTAAACAAAGGATGAATAAATTTGTGCGTGGTCGGTCATTGCCTAAGTATTTATGTTCATGAGCAAATGGAAATGTTATTTATGATTGACTCACTATCTTGAAAATAAGTTTATGTTTATATTTTAATTTGTACTTTGTAATAGTTGAAGCCCTTTTATCAATGGTAGATTGCCAGTTTGAGATGCTGGCCCGAATTGAAGATCAGAAAATTCCAATATTCACAAGCTAATCTTCAAATCTTAAATTTGGGAAGAAAGGGATAGAGGGAATCGAGACTTACCGAGCAAAAAAATCGAGACTTGACCTTTATTGCATCTTTTCCATTTGATCCAAATGCTAACTGCAACATTCTCATCAAGCTTTTTCCCACCTCTGTCTAATTTCCCGCTCAACTTGAAGAAGAACAAAGGGATTTTGGTGCGAAGACCCAAGGCGGAACAAAGCAGGGTCCTACTTTCAGTGGAAAATAAGAAAAACAATATGATCATTATTTAAGGCAAAACAACGTCGTGTAATGCAAAGGACGGCAGCGGATTTTAAGGGTATGTTTGGATTGGGGGAGGGGAGGGGCTAATCTTTTCCCTCCTCTTTACCAAAAGCTCATGGAAACTTTTTAATATTCCAAAAATATACTCTCTTCAAAAAAGAATATTCTCTTCATTAATGGCAATTTTGTCAATTCTTTATCTCCCTCCCAATCCCTTTCCCTTTCCCTCCCTCAAACCAAACATACCTAAAGGTATAGGACGCAAGCCGGATCCCACATTTTTTCCCTCCTGCTCAGTGTTCTCCATTTTCCCCTTTTCTTTGTGCTCCTCTTCCTTCACAAAATTGTCAAATAATAATCACTCAGCTCGTAAGCACAATCAAATTCAAACTCAAGATCAACAACAATGAAGGGAATCGGTTTTTTCATAGATTGCATTATGAGGTTAATTTTGTTCCTCAAATCCCTAGATTCTCTGATTCTGCCACTTTGCCCTCGGACGTTGACGTTGCCGAGAAGGTTAATCTACTGGCTTCGGAATTTAAGTCTATCTCGGAGCCAATCGATCTGGTGAAAGGGCTATTGCATTTCGCGGTGCTTCTGCCGCCCCTAGAGGAATCGGCTCGCGTGTTGGGGAACAAGGTGACGGGGTGTGCGACTCACGTCTGGGTGATCACGGTGATGGACGAGATAGGGAGGATGAGATTCAGAACCAATAGTGATTCTGAGATATTGAAGGGTTTTTGTTGGTGCTTGTTTTGGATGTTGGACAGCGCCAAACTAGAGGACGGGAGGAGGTGTTGACGGTGGCGGCGGAGGGCACAACAACAAAAGCTTTATCTCTTTCCCCTTTCCTTTCTCTTCACTACTGCTCAGTAGTCACCCCCTTGTGGTGGTGGCGGTACTGCATTTTGCACAGAGAGTGTACTGTTGAGTCTTTTGGGGTCTAACAAGCCGAGAGAAAAAAAGGGTAAAAGTTCAAGAAAAATACAAAAGCACGAAACTTGACTTCAACCCTCACACACAGCTTGGGGTTTTGTTTCTCTTGAAGAAATAGAGCACTCTGCTTCTAAAGAAGCAACGACCAGGCCCCAGGCCGTACGATTGTCTTAGAAGAGCATGGCATAGTGACACGCACCAACCCATTAGAGGAACTCCCATTTAAGAAATTTTCAGGTTCTTCCCTTCTCTTCTTTTTATATATGTATATATGTTTCTTCCTTTACATTCTAATCTCAGGTTTTTCTGAATGATTTTATGGTTGTCATTGATATACATGGCCCTGCTACTAAGAATAATTTCTTTGTTGATTGATAATTGTGTATAGGATTAGTTTGTTAGAAATTCAAGGTCTGCTTTTCCTCTAAAATCTGAATATGATTGTTTGAATTCAGTTCTTACAATCACTCCTGTCGCCCTAATGAGTTCTTGCAACCTGCCGTTCCTACTCGCCATTAGAAATTGTTCATATTGGAATGGATCTAAAGTTGATGTTGTGCTTTCAGTCAGAGTCAATTGATTATTTTTTTTGTCTTGAATTGGCTTAAGTATGATTTTTTTTTTTTTTTCAAATTTATAGTTTTGAGTGAAAAACATAAAATCCCATGTAATGCTATCCTGTTAAGTGTTAACCGGTTTTATATATAATCTGTCCCAAGAAAAATGAATTGTTTGCTCCGTTGAGAAAAATGAAGCATACCACATTAGCAACTTGAATAGAAAAATGAATAGTAATAAATGAACTCAACAAAATGTTTTTTTCCTGATCAGTTAGATCAGTTTTGTAGTATCAAAATGTTTTTTTTTTTCGGCCTGAGCTAAAAAAATTTCCTAGTTCCGCCACTGTTGGTGACACTTCATGAGGTATTCGGGTTAGATATCTACAAGGACTTAAATCTTGATACAAATATATAGAGTAATAGTAACAATAATTATACACGGTATATAAGCATAGGTTTCATAAAGTAAACCTGCAATTGACTTAAAGCATGTACGAATCAATTCGCTGTCAAAAATACATGCGGACTAAATGAATAAGACGGCTAAGTAGCTTTTCAAACAACTCCCACCACAAGTGGGTTAGTATTTTGATGTTCTAGAGATAATATGTAAGGACAGATTAGCATAATTTTTACGTTGTAGTATTTCATTATTAATAAATAAGATATTTTATCTTTATCATATTTATGTCTACTTCTTTATCTTAAAGTAGATATGTATTTGAAGATAAAATCTCTAAGAATAAAACATGTGTTATTCTTTAGGATCAATGATAGATATCATGATCATGAGTACTCAAGAATACTGGATGTCTATTGTCTAAAACTTGTTCTTAGTCTTGAATCACCAAGAAAAGACATTGATGATCTTAATAAAACTAATACGACATCATCTACATGTATCCTACATGGTGTGCGTCTTTCTCTGCTGCCATCCGAATTCATGTTCGTGCGTCTTGTGCCTCCTGTGCTTTTTTTTTTTTTTTTTTTTTTTTTTTTTTTTTATATAAGTGCCTCCTGTTCTTTTAAATAGATATATTGGAGGTTCTTCTCCGCCATTAATCCTTCAGGCTTGGGTCACGTTTTTATGTGTGTTGGGCCGCGTACGTTAATGCTTTCTCTCTTTTTATCCACATGGGCCCACGTCATCAAACCACACCTGATTCTTTTTTCTTTTTCTTTGAACCACACCTGATTCAAACATCTATATCTTTGACTCCATTGAATATATCCTTCAGATTGTAGTGCGTGCGACTGGGGTCCTTTTGTGCTAATGCTTTTATCATTTTAGCATGTGGGTCCCACGCCTTCATTCCAATTACTTCTTTTTCTTTGCATAGGTACATGTACGTCCTTTCTTTTATATCTTTTGTCAATTTAATATCATATAATATAATAATTTATTATATGATATCCTTTTCAGTTTAATTTGTTGTCTTATTGCTTTAGCTATATTTTCTCCTCTCTTAGATCACATAATATTTCCTACACAAATAAATAGGATATTAATATATTTTCTGTTATAATATTCTTTTATCCTATATTTAATTAAAAGATAGATAAATATATATATATATAATAATTAAATAAGTACAAAATATTAATAAATTCAATCTAATATATCTCAGAATCTATACTTATTTAATTATAAAATATATACTTATCACGAATGTCGTGGGTGGATCTGTTTGAGAACAAATAGCGTGAACTAACCTACTAAGAGACTCCACAAATATTCATTTTAGAGAGTATCATTGGATATATAAAGGCTTTCACCGTTTGGTAGTGAGGATTGTCGAACTTAAGGATGTCATCGAATACTATGTCTTAGGGTTATACATTGGTTGTACAACTCTATCCGTCTCGAAAATGGGTCAACGATTGTACTCTTGGGTGTAACTCGAATACATGAGTATAGATGGACATCTTTGAGAGGACTCACAGTCTCCTACAAAGAATTAGTCATCCCCTACAAGGGATTAGTCATTCACATTCACAGGAACAGTAGAGCTTGGATAGCTTCCAATTAACTCGGGAGTCTGTACGCAAAGCAAGTAATCATGAAGAGTCATGATCTGTTATAGAGTTAATATAAGAAGATTCCTAATTCTATGAATTAGCTATATTTAGTCAATCAAGAGAGATGATATTTTATCTTTGCTCTCGACTAAATATGAATGACGATGTGAGGGATGATACCTACATAATATCTAAATATGAAAGGTAGATTACTTGATCAACTCAATTAATTCTGGGGCCGCAGAGTATTGCTAGTGTCTTATGAGGTCATTAAGTAAATTGGGCCCGTTAAAGGAGTTTTAATCGGTTCAAGTTTCTTTATGTCGGTGATTAATTGGCCCTAGTAGGTCACACACAAAGGTTATTCATGATTGCTTGAAATTAGCAAACTTGAGCCAATAATTGTTATTTAGTAAGACTCTAAGCCTAATAAGAAGCAAAATGACGTCACATATATGGTCCCCAGTGGGAAATCAGTTTCTCTGCAAAATTACGGATTATCAGTATTTTTCAGATATTTTTTAGTACCTTTTTGTATCCTGAAATATTTTTTTCAAGATTAGTCATTACCTTGAAATTTTTTTCAATATCCTAAATTTTTTTTTAAGATCAAGAAATATTTTTTCAGTATCTTTTTAGTACCTATTAGTACTATGAATTTTTTTTCAAGATTATCTATACCTTGAAATTTTTTTCAAGATTATTTGTTACCCTAAAATATTTTTACAATATCCTAAAATAAATTTTTAAGACCATGAGAAATATCTTTTTAGTACACATCGGTCACATTCGAAATATCTTTTCAAGATTAGTTGTTACCCCGAAATATTTTTTCAATATTCTAAAATAAATTTTTAAGTCGGGAAATATTTTAGGGTAGTGAATGGTATTGAAAAAAATGATTTTCACGATTTATGAGATAAAAATGGCTTTTGCAAAATAGCTTTTGAGATTTACGAGGTAAAAATGATTTTTGAAAAATAGCTTTTGGATAAAAATGGGTGTTTGTCAAACTTTTACGAAATCTAAATTTGATGTAAAATAGTTTCTAAAAATAAGAGGGATGTTTAACAAACTTATGACAAAACCTAGATTTTGTTTTCAATTGGAAACCTCAAACAGATTAGAAAACGGTAATAATGGAGAATGAAATTCGGTTTCTTAGGAATACCAATAAATTTCGACAAGAATGATAGCACATGCTATTAAATCGTCCTTTGGTCCGAACCGGACCATCGATTTACAAGAATGCTTCCGTTGACACTTTCACTTTATCGATATAGATTTGCGAAAATTTCTAGAGAAATTTACCGAAACCATGCCCAATTGATGAGCAAAACACAAAAAATAAAAAGATATTTTCTCCTAGGTCTTAATTATAGGAACTATTTACAAAATTTTGAAGAGATTAATGAGATAAGTTAAATTAGTTAATTATATTTATTTTCTAAAAATACCTATTTGAAAGATTTTTAGCTCACCCGCCTATCCCGAAGAGGCTCATGGCTCGGAGTGAGAAGGATAGCGAGCGAGATTGCTCGTATACTTGTCTTTGTGTGTTAGATTTGTTGGTTCTCGAAGAGATTTTGATGATTGCCAACAATTGTGAACGAAGAATGAGGATTTGCTCTCGGATGTTGGAAAACCCGAGTAAGAGCAAACCTCGAGGTTTCGGGGAAACCTCGAGGTTTGGCCTTATGAGGGAAGTATCGAGGTTTTGTATTCTAACTTGAGAAAACTTGGTTTCACAAAAACATGTGAAACCTCGAGGTTTATTAAGAAACCTCGAGGTTTTAATCTTCCGAGAAAACTTGGTTTCACACCAAGTTGTGAAACCTCGAGGTTTACATCAAAACCTCGAGGTTATGCCTTGGCGCCAAACTAAGGATTTTAAAATTATATGAGAAACCTCGAGTATTATCGAAACCTCCGGTTTCGCTTCCAAAGAGCTAATGGTTTTCAGCAAACTTGAAAACCTCGAGGTTTCTATAGAAACCTCCGGGTTTGTGTTTTGGGTCAAAACAAACAACCTTGTCATTTGGGCAAAACCTCGAGTATTTGGAAACCTCGAGTATTGTGGCAACCCGAGAGCACTTGCACTCATTCTAAAACCTCGAGGTTCCTTGAGAAACATCTAGGTTTGGTTTCATCGCTTCCTTCTTTGGGTTTCACACACGATGTGAAACCTCGAGGTTTCGAGCAAACCTCGAGGTTTGGAGTAAACCCAGAAACCTTCGTTATAGCAACATTATAAACCTCCGGGTTTAATGATAAACCTCCAGGTTTGAGGTTTTGATGTAAAAACGTATTCAAGCTTAAATGATCAAACCTCGAGGTTTGTGAACAAACCTCCGGGTTTCGGACGTTGTTTGAAATTGAACTTAACGATTTTGCTATACCTTCGTGTTTGATCTCAATGCTTTCCATGATTATTCCTTATTGGTACTAGATATGTTTAATCATCTTTTTCGTGAGTTTCAGACAGATCAAGGAAGTTTTATAGAAGGTTTAAAGCAAAAGCAAAAGTGATGTCAGAACATTAAATGCTCAACCCAGAAACTTGCATCCTTTTGGTTAATCCATCTGTACATGGTTGCAAAGCATTAAAGAATGATTTCTACATTAAGCAACATCCTCTCCAACGGATTAATTTGCAGAGAGTCAATTCTAACCATCCAACTAGCTGGACTAAGTGAGTTTCAGAAAGAGAAGAAGACCTAAGTAGCTCACAACTTCGTGGATCATCTCCAACGGTCGATTATCAATGCAACGGTCAATTAATGCTTTGTCTAGCTATAAATAGAGCTGCATTCAATTCTTCTCAATAACTACAACAAGCGAAAACGTACAAGCATTCAAGCTTCTTAACTACCTTTCAGTTTTCACTTGTATTTCGTCTTTTGACATTATAAGCTTCGGTGTTTATTATCATCTACTCTTAGAGAGAGTTTTTATACGTAAATCATTTATTGAAAAGAATCACAAGTCAAGGGGACTTGGTGATTTGGGAGTTCATTGATTACAACTTGTAAGGAGGAGTGAGTTCTAGAGAGAGAACTACTCTTTGAGTACATAGTGTGTAATCGCTGTGATAGTGAAAAACCCAGAGAGTCTGGGGACTGGATGTAGGTCAAGTTGTTAAGACCGAACCAAGTATAAATTCTCGTGTTCAGCTATTCTTCTCTCTACTGTTCATCTCGTTTTTGTTATCTAAAAACGGAGCGATTCGAAAAGTTTTTAAAATACCCAATTCACCCCCTCTTGGGTATATAGCTCCACTTTCATTTGGTATCGAGCAAGGTCTTCTCTAAAGAGCTTAACATCTCGAGAAGGATCCAATGGAAGGCATTCTACCCGATGGAGCTTCAATCAACGGACCTCCGGTTTCAATGGAGAACATTACTCATTACGGAAAGCCAAATTCAAGGTGTTTGTAATGGCTATAGAATATGGTCTCGGGAGAGTCTTTGAACGAGGAGACTACGCTCCAACCTGATGGAAAATGGTCTCGGGGTTCCAAAGGAAGAAGAAGATTATGATGAAAATGACGAAGAAATGTCACACTCAACGGCAAAGGCGGTTCTCCTTACAGAGTGCTCTTAGTCAACAAGAATATTTCCGTGTTTGCAACTTAACCTCTCGCTAAAGCCATGGGATGCTCGAGATTGCTCATGAAGGAACCCTTAGAGTTAAGCAAAATAGAGTCAACACTCTAATGACAGAATATGATCTCCTTCGTATGAAGTCTGGAGAATCTATTGATGATTTCCAGCTGAGATTCACTTATCTGATCAATCAACTTGCTGCATTGGGCAAAGAGTATGAGCAACCTGTCCAAGTAAGAAAAATCCTCAACATCCTCAATAAGGAATGGGAAGCCAAAGTCACTGCCATTAAAGAAGCTCGTGGAGATTCTATGGCATGTGGCAGCCCTTTTGGGAGCCTTTCGAATATGAAGCCAAGCTCAAGTTCAAAAAGGGACTTGATGAAGTCCATGGAAAAAATAAGGGAATTGCCCTTAAAGTCTGTCAAAGAAACTAAGGAATCGATGATGATGAAGATCCACGAAGATGAGGAGATTGGTATGATGGTCCGAGATTCAAGAAATTCTACAAGAAGGACCAAGGTTTCAAGAAGTTTCACAAGAGTAGCTCGCCTATGAGGCAAAGAAGCCAATCATTTGCTACGAGTGTGAGAAGCCCGGCCACATCAAATCGAATGCCCCAATATGAAGAACAAAGACAAAGAAAAGAAGAGGTTCAACAGATTCAAAAAGAAGGCATATGTCTCCTCGGTATTTGGGGAGATAGTTCATCGATGAAGATGATGAGGATGAGGAAGAAAAAGCAAACGTATGCTTAGTTGTTGAAGAAGAAGAACATCGTATCAACTTCGAAGAGGTATATGATTGCAAACCACCTTATGATGAATTATTTGCGAATATATGGTGTACAATCCGAGTTTGAAAAATTAGCTGAAAAATATTTCAAATTGAAAAACAGAAATCTTACTCTTGAACTTCAAGTTGAAAAGTTTTCCTCTTCTAAAATATTGCTTGTGAAAATTGTCGATGCAAGAAAAAGAATTCATACCTTACAAAGGTACTTGAGAAATTCACTAGAGGAAGTGAAATGCTCAATGTCATTTTGAAACAACAAAGATTTATAAATGACAGATCGGAGTTGGTTACAAACCTAATTTTGATAAAAAGAAAGGGAGAAAGAAGTCGGTGAAAAATCCTATATGAACTACTTTACAAAATCAGTCCATTCTTCAAACCCGTTTGCACATCGTAATATCGCACCTTGAGAAAGGGTCATACTACTTCTTCCTGCTTTCACAAGAAGGAAAGAAAAAGTAAACCCATAGGGAATTATCAATGGGTGCCAAAGGGATCTTACAAGATTCCTAAGACACAAACTAACCCCAAAGGACCCAAGAAAAGATGGGTACCTAAGGCCCGATTTCTTTAGTGTCTTGGTTTGCCTAAGAGCATCAAAATCCAACAAATGGTACATTGACGGTGGATGCTCTAGGCACATGACCGGGATCAATCCAAATTTGCCTCAATCAAGCCTAAGGATGGTGGCAAGGTGGCCTTTGGTGGAAATCAATCGGAAAGATTGGAGTTGGTGAAATTGGCAACAATGAAGGACCACTAATCAAAGATGTATACCTAGTCGAAGGACTTTGCCACAATCTCCTCAAAGGTAAGCCAAAGCAGCGATAAAGGTAACTTAGTTATCTTCGATTCTCGAGGAATGCTTGATTGTAAGTAAGGATATACTTCCTTTAGAAAACATTAAATCAAAAGCCTTGTTTAGAGCCCCTAGAGATGGCAACTGTTATACACTTAGTCTCTCTAGCAATGGTTCTCTCGAAAAATGTTTTGTCGTTAACCTGGATGAGAGTTGGCTTTGGCACAAGCGATTAGCTCATGTCAATATGATTCAACTTGACAATGATTACTTAAAAAGGATCTGGTGATTGGTGTTCCTAAACTTCATTTTAAAAATAACATGCTTTGTGATGCTTGTCAAAAAGGAAAACAAACCAAATCATCATTCAAATCTAAGAACGAAATTTCAACTAATAGACCTCTTCAATTGCTTCATATGGATCTAGTTGGACCGGTAGAGTGAAAAGCCTTGGAGGCAATCTTTATACTTTAGTCATAGTCAATGATTTCTCAAGATTTGCATGGACTATATTTTTATCCTCTAAAGATGAAACATTTGATCAGTTTGTTGTTTTTGCCAAGAAGGTCCAAAACGAGAAAGGATTCTCTATTTCAGAATCGAACCGATCATGGAGGAGAATTCGAAAACAATGCATTTGTCGAGTTTTGTGACAAGCATGGGAATAGACCACAACTTCTCGCCCAAGAACTCCCCAACAAAACAAGTGTTGTGGAAAGAAAGAATCGAGTTCTCACCGAGATGGCAAGGGCCATGCTAAATGAGAACAACACTTCTCAATTTTTGGGCTGATGCAATGAGCACCGCATGCTACATCTCAAATCGGGCATACCTCCGGAAGAAGTTGGACAAGACTCCTATGAGATGTACAAAGGAAGAAAACCCAATCTAGCTCATCTGCATGTGTTTGGATGTAAATGTTTCATCCATAACAATGGTAAGGATAACTTGGGAAAATTTGATCCCAAAGCAGATGAAGGTATATTTCTGGGATATTCAAATAGAAGTAAAGCTTATAGAATCTTTAATACTCGTACTCGCATTGTTGAAGAATCTATGCATGTTGTTTTCTGTAAATCCAAGTCGATAAAACTATGGATATGATGAAGGAAGTATCTTCAAAAATCAATTCTTTTCAAAAACTACTCCTGCCTCTATTGAAAATCCTGAAAATGTTTTTGAGACTGATCCTCTAAACAATGTCGAAAATTTATTAGAAATTCTTCTTCTGATGTCTCAAAAACTCTAGTTAAAATAGGGGTCTTGCTTAATTCAGTATCAACACCTCCCACAATTTCATGTGCATTATCTTCTACACATTCACCATCTTTGTTTGCCATGATTTCACAAAGATCGTCTTCTCTAAATTCAGCCGTATTTTTTTCCAAATCAACAATATCTTCTACACGTACTAAACTTTTACTCATGTCAATATCTTCAATAGTTATAATTTGAGAGTGATCCATCATGGAGAAAAATCTCAATTCGTTGCAAGGGCTTCCTCTTCTTAACACCAGACTTGGCAAAATAAATAACAGAGGGAAACCAGAGTGATCAGTGAAGTCGCAAGGGAAGGATAGGAAAAAAAGTAACGAGCGAAACAGATATGACAAACAAATTAGTCACAAAAGAATTTAATCAACGCTGAAGTCATAATAAGTGAAGAGTGTGTTCATTCGAGAAGAAGTAAAGCAATCATCAAAGGAATGCGTGTGAGAAAAGCAAAAAAGATATTAACATGATTCGAACAAACAAAGAGGCCAAAATGGAATTAACCAAGCAGCCAAATGAAAACACAACCGATAAAGAAAGAAAGAAGCGGAAACTCACGCGTCGTTGCCGATTCCAAGATTAAGTAACGATAGAGCGAAGAGATCTCGAGAACCGACAAGCGAGATTATCGCCGCATAACATCGTCAATATTTGCCGATCATGGTTGAAGCGAAGAACATCCAAAAGAAAGAAAAGTATTAAAACAGGGTTTATTAAAAAACGACACTGTTTCAACCATTGCATAAGAAGACTTCTCTCCAATGATGAGAAACATAAAACCCATAAATATATTAGAACAAGCTTATAAATATGATTTAGAACTTTTAGAATTTGAAAAAACTATAGATAAAGAAATAGATAATTCAAAAAATATAAATATATAGATTAAGAAATATAAGTGACTTCCCATATTGGGAATATGAATATACATCTATTGAAGAAGAATATCAATTTTATATAATAAATGCCATAAATGAAATGATGGAGAAGGATACAAGAATACTGAGAATATGACAAATTTGAAGAATATGTGAATGCTTTAGAAGAATTTATAACAAAAAGAAGAATAACATTTAGTAAAAAAAAAACAATATAATTAAAAAATATAAAGTAAGTAGAAATAAAAAAAGAGAATTTTATGAATAAGGAAAGTAGAATACTAAAATCAAAGAAAAATGAAAAAAATTCTTATAGTATTAGAAAAGAATCATCTTATAGAATCAAGCATTAATGAAGGAGTATTAAGGATACCACTAATAAGTAAAAAGTTAATAGAAAATGAAATATCTAAATTACCATTTAAAGATGAAGTCGCAGAAATATATATTGTAGTAGTTCAATTATTAGTAAAAGCGTATTTTAAAGAAGGAATAGACTCTCCAATAGTATTATTGATAACAGATGGAAGAATAATAAGTAATTTACAAGATAATATATCGGGAATATTAACAAGAAATTTAGTGCCTATTTGGGATAAGTGGTAGAAATGACTTCTTTGCATATGGGCTTTTGCAAACGGAAGATAGGGTAAAATCATATTGTAAATGTGATTTGTATTTGAGATAAGAAATCACAAAAGTGACTTTTTTGTAAATAGACTCTTATTTGAAATAGCGTTTGAAAAGTCATTTGAGATAGAAAATTACTCGAAGATGGCATAAATCTTATTAAATACTCTATATATATATATATATTAGTTGTATATATTGTGATAATTGAAGATAAAAATCTAAATCTAAATTTGATTAAAAAAATCAAATTATTATTCAAAAAATTTTAAAACTCTAAAGTACTTAATTAAATATATTATAATGAATAAATTAGAATACATAGAAATGTATATTTAATAGTACATTATTTATTGGATCACCTATCCCTAACATTTTTTTCCATGAAGCCAAAAAAGTGACTTTTATCGAAGTGTGTGCGTGTGTGCTTTTTTTTTTTTTTTTTTTTTTACGTAAACGCATCAACCCTTGAAGCTATCCCAACCGTTCCCGATTAACTTTTTTTTCTTTTGTTGGGTTTATTTTCCTGTTTGATGGACTTTTTACCTCAGTTGAAGCTATCCCAAACAAGTCCTTAATAATAGAATTTCACAATATCTAGAGTAGATGAATATATGAATACATCCATAGTAATATATCATAAATTGGGCGAAGTAAGGGTTAAATACCTAATTTGCCATGGAAGTTTTGCTAAGGGGGCATTCAGTACCCGGAAGTTTTTTTGGGTACCAAATTTACCCGAAAGTATAAAAAAAGGTATCAAATTTGCCCAAAACTGACGGAAGTCCACATAGGTCGTTAAAATGCGAGGTGGCATCGGTTTGAACACAGTGGAAGTCCAGTTAAATGCCACATCATGTAGCACGTATAATCAAAGTCAGACAAGTTAAAAGGCTGAAACACATTTCGACGACGAGAAGAGAGGAAGGAAGGAATTGCGATGACGAGAACTAGGGCAGGAAATGGAAATGGTGACAACCAGAAATTGAGCAGAGGGATTGTGAAAGAGACCAAAAGGTGAAATCGTGAGTTGGCTAGGATTATGAAATCGCGAGTTGGGTGGGAGAAATTAGTGCAAGAGAGTGAAATTGCAGATTACGAAAGTTAGGGCCGAGCGATTGAAAGCAAGAGAAAAGTGACATTCTGGGTGGTTGTTGGAATTCTGGCTATTGTTGGCATGCTGAATATTTTGGTGCCATGTTGTATTTTGGCATCCTTGTTGTTGTCTTGTTAGTATAGGAATAACACCTGGTTTTATGTTGGTATTTGCTTACAAATGGCTCAAATCAAGTATAAGAATGGAGTTGGAGGGATGCTATGCCTTCAAAATTGGTTAAATTTACTTGTTTGGCTATTAAGGATGGTACACGGGTAACAGATGAATGGAGAAATTTAAGCCATTTTTGTCTCATGCTAAATCAAGGATGCTGAATATGTAGTTCTTCATGCTTAATTTGCAGCTTTTTCTTTTTTGGTCATCAATTTCCATATTATTAACAGCACCACAGTTAAGTTAACTTGATGTATGGAGAAAGTTAAACCCGATAAGTGTAAAAGGAATGATACACTCAGTTGTTGACTAGAGGCAATAAGTAGTAAACTTCAAGTTATACTTTAAAAGACAAAGTTAACTTGAAATAAGAAGTTAACTTGATATTGGTAACTTCAAGCTTTTAAGTTTAAAAGGAAAGTTAACTTGAAATAAGAAGTTAACTTGATATTGGCTTGCAAGTTGAAAACGATAACTTCAAGTTTTTAAGTCTAAAAGGAAAGTTAACTTGAAATAAGAAGTTAACTTGATATTGGCTTGCAAGTCAAAACGATAACTTCAATTTTTAAATTTAAAAGGAAAGTTAACTTAAAATAAGAAGTTAACTTGATATTGGCTTGCAAGTGGAACACGATAACTTCAAGTTTTTAAGTTTAAAAGGAAAGTTAACTTGAAATAAAAAGTTAACTTGATAGACAAAAAGAAGAGATATCACATGAAGTCGATTTTGACTTGAAGTATTAAGTTCTCAACTTCAAGTCAACAACACAATTTGGGTTTAAAAGTCATGTAAAGAGATCCTCGTTGGTCCTTCGTATTGCAACTTTCACGATTCTCGTCTTAACCGCGCAACGCTCCGCTTCGCTCCCACTAATAGAACTTGTTATCAATTCACCATGTCTTCTCTTCTCTATAAAACCACCTCTGGTTCGGATTTTTGCCGTCAACACCTTCGATTGAACCAAACCCCTTTTTCTTCCTGAACGAAGTGCCCTAGCCTTCTTATTTTACCCTGCAAACGTTGAAGCCTCTTGTCATTAATATCCACCAAAAAAAACATTTCTGACGTGGCTAACGTCCGTTCGACCTTCCGTCAGTTTTGGGCAAATATGATACCTTTTTATACTTCTGGGGCAAATTTGATACCTTTTCTATACTTAGGGGCAAATTTGATACCAAAAAAACTTCCGGGTGCTGAGTGCCCCCTAAGCAAAACTTTCGTGGCAAGTTAAGTATTTAACCCGTAAGATTATTACCAGGAACAACAAATATAACAGCCATGGTTGGATTACTATTTACTAATGAACATAAAATATACAAAAAGTCGCAAGGAAAAGTAACTATAGATAAAAATTTCATGTCAGTACCACAAGAAGTTCCATTAGATCCCACTAATATAACTATTCTATAATAATTACAGATATAATTAGATAATACAATAAAGGGTTAAATACCTAATTTGTCCCGGAAGTTTTGTTAAGGGGGCTCAAAGACTGGAAGTTTTTTGGTACCAAATTTGCCCCGGAAGTATTAAAAAGGTATCAAATTTACCCAAAAGTGACGGAAGTCCACGTAGATCGTTAAAATGTGAGGTGGAATGCAAGGTGGCATCTGTTTGAACACGGTGGAAGTCTAGTGAAATGCCACATCATGTAGCACGTATAATCAATGTTGGACAAGTTAAAAGGCTGAAACACACTTTGACGACAAGAAGAGAGAAAGGAAAGTGAAATCGCGACAAGGAGAACTAGGGCAGGAAATGGAAATGGAGACAACCAGAAATTGAGCAGAGGGATTGAAAGAGACCAGAAGGTGAAATCGCGAGTTGACCGGGATTGTGAAATCGTGAGTTGGGTGGAGAAATTAGTGGAAGAGAGTGAAACTGCAAATTCCGAAAGTTAGGGCAGAGCGATTGAAAGCAAGATAACAGTGACATTCTCATAATCTGTAACTCATTAACAAATTGATTAAAAGCAATTAAGAATAGTAATGAGTAATGATTTGAAGAAACAAAATCATAATCAATTGATTTTCAGTTTTCTGTGACAGTGATTTTCAAATCGATAAAGTTAACTTCAAGTTAAAAACAATGTTAACTTGATATATGACTAGAAAGTTAACTTGATATTGAGAAAGTCAGTAAAAGAGATGATGAAATCGGTTGTTGACTAGAGGCAATAAGTAGCAAACTTCAAGTTATACTTTGAAAGATAAAGTTAACTCGAAATAAAAAGTTAACTTGATATTGGTGAGAAAGTTAACTCGGCAAGTCAAAAAACATAACTTCAAGTTTTAAGTTCGAAGAGAAAGTTAACTTGAAATAAGAAGTTAACTTGATATTCGCTTGGCAAGTCAAAACACGATAAGTTTAAGTTCAAAGAGAAAGTTAACTTGAAATAAGAAGTTAACTTGATATGATCGTCCAAAGAGAAAGTTAACTTGAAATAAAAAGTTAACTTGATATAATATTGGCTTTTCAGTTCAAAGAGAAAACTTGAGAAAGTTAACTTGAAATAAGAAGTTACCTTGATAAAGTTAACTTGAAATAAGAAGTTAACTTGATAGTCAAAAACGATAACTTCATGTTTTAAGTTCAAAGAGAAAACTTGAGAAAGTTAACCTTAAGAAAGTTAACTTGAAATAAGAAGTTAACTTACATCAAAGAATCACCATTAACAATATACAATGAATTAACTTCCAACAATTAAATAAACACTACCATACTTGCTGATAGTTTCGACAGCCAAAGAATCTTCTCCCCGGGTTTTGTTCCGTCCATGAAGTGCACAAAGGAGCCGCGATTCCACAGTGACAGATCCTCGTTGGTCCTTCGTATTGCAACTCTCGCGATCCTCATCTTAACCGCGCAACCCTCCGCCTGCTCCCACTAATAGTACTTGCCGTCGAATCACCCATGTCTTCTCTTCTCTATAAGACCACCTCTGGTTCGGATTTTTTCCGTCAACACCTCCGATCGAACCAGACCCCTCTTTCTTTCTTAACGAAATGCCCTAGCCTTTTTATTTTAACCTGCAAACGTTGAAGCCTCCGTGTCACTAATATCTACTAATATCCACCAAAAAAATTGAAACCAAATAAACATTTCTGACGTGGCTAACGTCAGTTCGTCCTTATGTCAATTTTAGGTAAATATGATACCTTTTTATACTCCGGGGCAAATTTGATACCTTTCTTATACTTAGGGGCAAATTTGGTACCAAAAAAACTTTCGGTCGAGAGCGCCCCTTTATCAAAAACCGGGGCAAATTTGGCATTTAACCCTACAATAAACTATCATGAAAGTACTCCGAGAAGAATATAAACTAATAATAATATAGGACAAAGATTGTTAAGAATGACTAAACCATCAATATCCACATTAAATATAAATATAAATCCAAAGACATAGTATAGATTATCCTAGACCAATAACAAGAAGATGATTATCTAGAACCTTAAGTTTGAGGATTAATAAAGATGATAATTGTAAAAGAAATTTATTAGCAGAAATACGAAAATACATACATACATACATACATACATACATACATACATACATACATACATACATACATATGTGTGTGTGTATTGTAAGATTATAAAATAACATAAATATAGACATATTATATGCTCCTTTAAACATATGTTTATTCCAAAAATTTCTCAAATTTTTTAACAAATTATTAATTGCTTAAGTAAAAATTAATTACACTTTATCAATTAATAAAAAAATAATGAGATAACTAATAAATACTAAATAAAATATAAAAACTATATTGGAGATTCGGTTTGATGAGAGGTAAATTAGTTATGCATAAGGATTTAGTCTAATATAATTTTTAATATAAAATATCTTGTTAGAATATTTTTTTAATAGTGTTAATGATGATTTAAACCAAAATACATGTTTTCGAAATAGAATACATATTTGCATAGAATTTTGTAAACCTAATCATCAAGGGTTGTGATGGCTAGTAGACCGAAATCTTTCTTTTTATTTTTGGGAATACATTGGCAAGCCAAAAGTTTAACCGAAGTCGTTCTTACAAGTTCACGGGGGATTGGAAGATTTTGTTTAATCATGTTAGGGCAAAGATTTGCCTTAGTTAATTAGTTAGCTAAGCTGTCATAAACTTGAAGAAAGTTTTTATATCATTGATCACCATCGACCTCTTAATCAAGAGTTGGAAGCTGATGAAGCAACCAATGTCTTGATCTAAAATCAAGAGTTAATAGACCTCGGTTTTTCATATTTTTTTTTAAAAAAAAAGATAGAAAAAGAGTTGCTAAACGTCGTTGTAATTAAGGCCACACATAACGGTAGTTGTTTGCTTTGTTATGTTATGTGACGGCTACCAACACACGAGAGGCACCTTAAATAACCTTAATATAGGTGTAGTTTTAGGTTGAATTTATAAGTAAGAACACTTTTCCCACATTGAAGTAGCTAAATCATCGTTACCATTTGTTAGGCATACCTCAAAATAAACAATAGCTCAAATTGTTTAAAGGGTAAAGAAGAGCTCGACCACAAAGCTACGTTTTGGGAGCGCCCGGTATCATGGCCGTTAGTTGACCGTCAACTTGGATGGAATGTTGACGTGGCGATGACGATGGACGACACCCGACGTAGAATAAAAAATTCAAAAAATTAAGGAAAAATTGAAAAAATTCAAAATGTTAGGAAAAAATTCAAAATAATTAGAAAAAAATTACAAAAATTACAAAAAAATTATAAAAAAAAATTTAAAAAATAATTAAAATAATTAGGAAAAAAATTAAAATAAATAGAAAAAATTCAAAAAGTTAGGAAAAAATTAAAAAAATTATCAAAAATTTTTAAAAATTCAAAATAATTTAAAATGTCAAAATAATTTTTTCCTCATTATTTTAAATTTTTTCTAATTAATTTAAATTTTTTCCTAATTAATTTAATTTTTTCGTAATTTTTTGAATTTTGTTCCTAATTTTTTGAAGTTTTTCCTAACTTTTTGAATTTTTTTTCTACTTTTTTAATTTTTTCCTCATTTTTTGAATTTGTTTTGTAATTTTTAAATTTTTTTTTTTTTCTAATTAGGAACCATTACATACCAAAGTCACGCATTAACGACAAACGGCAAAAGACAAACAAACAACGGATAATAGCAACATCGATGCAACTAAAAACCAGAAACATACCGTGAACAAAAAAACGAAAATACCCATAAACACATCTAAGATACTACCTACAACAAAAGCTAAATCAAAGGAATTAAAATCAGCCTCAAGCGAGAACGAGATCAAGTTGTTGACAGTTCCATTGGAAACCCCGACTTCTTGTCTATCCAAGGTTAGAAGAGAACTTAAAGCGAGGTGATGGTCTCTCAACCCACCCGGCCGGGTACACCTCTTTATGAGCTTCGGCTGCAAGCAAATCAGCCACACGATTCCCCCTCCTAGGGGTAAAAGCAACAGAGAACCCAACCTTGGAATTAAGAGAACTGAAAATATCCAACAAAATACCTCTACATCTCCAATCAGCCAAATCTGAAGACCTTTCAGCAACACAATTCAGGAGGAGCATACAATTAGACTCAAAAATTACCATGTCTAATCCTATATCAATAGCCAACAGCAAAGCCTTCCTCAATGCAAGGGCCTCGGTCATAAAAGCTGAAATAGATTTAATTTTATCCACATATCCCCAAACAAAATGGCCATAATTATCCCTGCACACTACTCCCACAAAAGCACGGTTTAAATCAGCAAAAAAAGAACCATCACAGTTAATTTTCAGAAACCTAGAGGTCGGTGCAATCCAATGGGGTACCTTGTTGATCCTAGCCTCACTGGCTTCCTCGGACTCACCTTCATGGCTGACCAATAATCAGAATTACTAGTCCTAGCGGAACTGAGAACAGCACTAAGATTAAGTTTCTCCTGATTAAAAATCTTCCCATTTCTTTGTTTCCACAAATACCAAAGTATCCAACAAATGAGGGAAATATCTTGGGGAATTAAATCAGATTTACCTGTCATTTGCAGCCACCAAGAGTTGAAATTTGTTACTCCCATTGCATCAAAGCGAGCACCTAAGAAGCTGCCAAACCATACAATCCTCGTCCATGGGCAATGGAAAAAGAGGTGTTCAATGCTTTCCACAACCGCTTCACACAAAGCAAACACATACGGGACGGGGCGATCTCTTCCATGGGGTACAACGCGGCATTAGTGGCTATTACATGATTCGGGATTCTCCAAATGAAATGTTGTACTCTAGGAATTTGTTTTCAGCTTCCAAGCGCCTTCCATGAAGCTTCGGGAATAACCACGAAGGCCCGGCTGAACCACCCCTGTTGTTATCTCTTCCTTTCCACTCTGGTACCCCAATTTAACTGTATACAGCCCATTCGGAGCATTAAGCCAAATCGGCTTATCAGTCAGCCCGTTACTAGGAATAGGGATGTTATAAATAGCCTGCTGGACCTCAACTGAAAGATATTGCATGATTGGAGCTAAATTCCAGGACCCATCCACTATTAGGTCACTCACCATCCCATTCTTAACATAGGGGTCATCGCTATCGTAGGCTTTTGGGAAAATCACATTGGGGACCAGTTATCCCCCAATTCTTATGTTTGTTCTGATCCTACATCCCATCTCACATTCTTCTTCAAAAAATCCTGGCCATCTAGAATACTCCCCCAACACCAAGACGCCCTTGAACCCTTCGTAGCATCCATCAGCCCCCCTTTTGGAAAATACACACTTTTTAACACTCTAACCCTCAGATCCTCCGGTTTAACCAACATTCTCCAGCCAGTCTTGGCCAACAGGGCATTGTTCATCACCAGCAAATCCCGAAAACCCAAGCCACCGTCACATTTACTCTCTGAAATTTTATCCCAAGTCCTCCAATGTAATTTGCCCCCGGTAGCATTCCCCTCCCACCAGAAATTATTGAAAATCCTATTCAATTCCTTACAGAGCTGAACCGGGAACTTGAAACAATGCATCGAGTAAATTGGTATAGCTTGAAAAATCACCTTAATCATTACTTCTCTTCCCGCGAACGAAAGAAGCGAGTTACCCCATCCCTGAATCTTCCTCACCACCCGTTCCCTAATATAGGCTAGGGCCCGCGTCTTCGTCTTCCCCCATACACTTGGAATTCCTAGATACTTCCCGGGTCCTCCACCGTAGGAATTCCCAAGATAGATCCCACCATATCCTTGACATCCTCGGTGTTTTGAGAGAAAAACGTCTGGATTTTTCTAAATTGATAACTTGGTCGGGCGGCTTTCTTGTAAGTATTCGGGATTAGTGCCAAATTAGTACATGTCTCCGGTCGGCTCTCATGTAAAGCAAAACATCATCCGCAAAAAAGTATGTGTAAGAACAAGGCAGCCGAGGGGCGAGTTTAACTCCCCTAATCATGCCAGCCACATAACTCTTAGTAATCATCAGTGAAAGCACTTCAGCTACTAAGATGAAAAGGTATCGTGAGAGGGGGTCCCCTTGCCTTAAGCCTATAGTAGGGTGAATGGAGCTCACAGCTTCTCCTGACAAACAAATATTAAGGCGTACGGACCTTACACAATTCATAAAGAGTACCCACTTATGACAGAAACCGAATCGTAATAGAGCATGCTCCAAGAAGTCCCACTCCACTCTGTCGTATGCCTTACTCATGTCCATCTTTAAGGCAAATTCAAATTTCCCACCAGTTTTCTTCCGCCTTAGGTAGTGGTAAACTTCGTGAGCAATTATAATGTTATCCTGTATGCAACGGCCAGGTACAAAGGCTCCCTGGCTTTGTGAAACACTGACAATCCAAAAGTGGCTTCATCCTATTAGCAATGATCTTTGAGATGATCTTATATGAGTAGTTACAGACCAATAGGACAATTGAGAAACATGCTCGGTCTATCCACCTTAGGAATGAGAGTCAAATTGGTAACATTTAGATCTCGAACCGAGGAATTTCCTTCAAAGAAATCCAGTACCATTGCGCAAACTGATTCACCCACCTCCTCCCAAGCATCTTGATAGAAAATCCCTCAGAATCCATCCGGCCCCAGGGCTTTAGATTTCCCAAGGCTGAACACCGCAGCTCTAATTTCCTCCTTCGATATATCTTTTAATAAAGGGATAAGGGTCTTAAATGCCACGGAAGTTTTCGCTCAGGGGCATTGGTAAGACGGAAGTTTTTTTTGGACCAAAAATGCCACGGAAGTTCATAAGACGTAGCAATTTTGCCCCGGAAGTATCATTTTTGCCACGGAAGTTTTCGTTGAGGAGCAATTTTGCCCTGGATGTTTACACTGAGGAACAATTTTGCCTCGGAAGTTTACAAAGCGTAGCAATTTTTCCCTTGTCCCCAAATATTAAATTTGACTATTAAATCAGTCAAAGACCACACATGTCATGCCTTGAAAAGGTCGAACTTGGAGTCGGAAGAAGGAGATCCTTCGGATGTTGAAATCAAGGCAGCCGGAATTTGTGAAGCGAGCTGGTCAAAGGATTTGAAAATTAAATGTCACAAAACGCAAATGAAACGCAAAACGAGAAACGAATTGTTCCAAAAATTGGTTGATAAAACAAATCAATAGTGATAATATTTACATTTGTATAGACTGATCATTTATTTAGATCATAAGTGATGCTTCCTTTGGGTTTTGTGATGTCGACCTTTCGGTCCCTTTGACGGTTCGGCTTCACAAATTCTGGTCGCCTTGAGCTCAACATCTCAAGGATCTCCTTCTACGGCTCCAAGTTTGACCTTTTCAAGCCATAACATGTGTAGTCTTTGGCGATTTAATAGTCAAATTTAATATTTGGGGACGAGAAAGGGCAAAATTGCTCCTTAATGAAAACTTCCGGGCAAAATTGCTCCTCGAGAGAAAACTTCCATGATATTTTGGTCCAAAAAAACTTCCGTCTTACCGGTGCTCTCCTGAGTGAAAACTTCCATGGCATTTAAGACCCTTATCCCTTTAATAAACCCTGATTCATCTCCTCCGTTATTTTTGGATCAATGTAATCTAGGGCTTTAGTCATCTCCTGGCCATCTAAGGAAGATGTGAAAAGGTTTTGAAAATAGTGAGTAATGTTCTGGGAGATATCCTCCTTCTCAGACAGCCATGTGCCAGAATCATCCTTGATGCATAACAAGCTATTCCTTCGTCTTCTCTTGGTGGTAGCACTATGAAAGAATCTGGAGTTCCTATCCCCTACTGATAGCCAATTCACCCTTGATCTCCGCCACCAATACATTTCCTCGCGAGAAAAGGTCTGTTCTAGCTTCAACTTCAAATCGCGATAGCACGAGAAAGAGGAGGCGATCTGGCCCCCCTTGATTGAATGAAGCCAACTTGGCTTTTAGCTCCTCAATAATCCTAGCCGCGTTAGGGAACTCAGACTTACTCCATCGAACCAGATCCATTTTGCATCTATTCAATTTCCCCAAAAACTTGGCACAAGCTCCATACCGGCCCCGGACGGTTTAAACCGGCTATTTCTAACCACTAAAGGAAAATCTTTATGCAGAGCCCATGAAGCCTCAAACCGAAAGCTCTTCTTACCCCGGATACCTTTTGGTTGACACTGAATCCATAAAGATGATGATCTGACCCGGCTGGATCCACATGAAACACCTGCAAGTTTGGAAACGGGACTCTTAGAGGACCATTCCCCAACGCCATATCTATGCGTTCTCTGATTGTATCCGGGTCGTCTCTTTTATTGCACCATGTGAATCGGAAACCATTATAGCCCAAATCCTTCAGATCACAATCTCCCAAGAAGCTATTAAAATTCCAGATCTTGCGCCACGTCTGCATTCTACCCCCACATTTATCTTCTTGGGAGATAATCTCATTAAAGTCTCTCCCACACACATCTAGGAGTCCCCGCATGAGACGGTGCAAACTGCGTACATCCTCCCAACATTAGGTACGTTGTTCCTCATCCGAGGACCATAAATGAAAGAGATGTAGTGAGGTGTATCAAACTCTCCCGAGACTCAATTAGAGTATGAATACAATTAGCAAAAGAAGATAAAATATTTACCTTTATGTTGTCTGACCACCACAAAGCAAGTCCGCCACTATAACCCACCGGGTCCACAATCCATTCCTCATTAAATCTGCAGCGCGGACGGATCTTGCGCACATATCGTTGCTTCTGTTTTGTCTCCTTTATCCTTGTTTAAATGATGCTCATTCACCACATCGTACGGTTCCACCAGTTTCCTATTATGTGCGTACAGTGACCTGAAAGCATTATGAATAGCAATGAATGTACTGTGAACCTAACCATGAAGGAGATACAGCCTCGGGCAAAGGCAAAAGAAAGCACAGGCACACTGCAATTACAGAGCATGACTTACCATATTGAAAAGGTATGGGCAATTTTTTCTCAAAAGCTTTTATTGAAGGATAATTTTATTCATGAAAGTTTTTGAAACAATTTTACTTGGGAAAGTTATAAAAAAAAAAAAAAGAATAATTTTTTCTTGACCGTTATCACATTTAATTGACTAAATATACTGAATTGGTCGTCTAAATGTCATCAAGATCATTTTTATTAAGATGTAAATTTACCTCAAAATTCAAATATCATCTACTTTAATTTTTCTAAAGTTAGATTAAGATTCTTGAGATAAATTTAACAACGGAGATTAAGTAAGGGTACTTGGCATAACAATATTTAGGTTAAAAAATAACAATAATGAAAATTTTTGTACCTAAAATCGCCACTCCATTTAATAAAATATTCAAAAAAAATTTCGCTAAAAATAAAGTATTCACCATTAGTGCTCCTTTTTCTTTTGACAAAGTGCTCTTCTTTTGGTTGTCCGCACCATGGTTTTCAAAAACACGTTTTACAACGTAAAAGCGTCGTTTTAACGATTTATTTCCGACCAAACGTGTTTTGTTTGAGAAAAAACGTAGAGAGGGGGAAATTGGTAAAAACGTCGTTTTTCAACGTAAAAACGTAGAAACTAAAGGAGAAGGAGAGGATTTCTTGTTTTTTTTTTTTTTTTGTGGGGGTGCGCGATGCTTGCATCTTTGGAATATTTTACGAAATATTTTAATTTCTCTCTTTTGTTTTCTTTTCTTTTTCTTTTTTTTTTTTTTTTTTTTTTTTTTTTTTTTTGCTCAAGCTCTCTTTTGTTTTCTTAACAAAAAAACATTGATAAAAAAATATAGTTGGGGGTAGGATCAAAGGTGTTAAAAATGATTTTTTACATATTAAACACCTAATATATATATTTGAAAAGTTGATTACTATTTTACCTTTAGTTTTGATTTTAAGATGCTTCTTGGTGAAATAGAAGTGAACAGAGAGGAATTATATAAATTATATATATATATATATAGGTAAAATCTACGTTTTGTGTTACGATTTTACGTTTTACGATTTTTCATTCTCCTTCCGTTTTTAAGTAAAAACTCATTTTTAAGAACTTTGGTCCGCGCCACGTGCCATACAATTATTTTGTTTGGAGGATACCCATAGCTTTAATAAAGTACTGTACCCTTTTTTTGTTTCTTTACCTACTTTTCTGTTTGATCGGGGTGGCCCTACTCCATGACAATAAAACTACATGAGCAACGATAATATTTTTGCATAATCATTTATTATATGTCATGCTATTATAATTTATAATAAAATTATGTATAATTGTAAAAATTGTTAGGTGGTGTTTTGTAATAACTATATAAAAGAGAACGATGATAAAAAAATTTTACTAAAATCAGACAGATGAAAAGACAACGAGAAAGTGAAAAAAAGGGGTAAGTTCATGTCATAGAGCTGGTAAAGAAACGAAGAAGAAGGGTACTAATAATGAATACTTTATTAAATGGAGTGGGAGAGTTGGTGAAGATGATAAGATTATAGGCATTCGTAAACAAAGGCGACCCGATAAAACAGAAAGTAGGTAAAGCGAAGAAGAAGGGTACTAATAATGAATACTCCCTTGCTTCTCATTATAGGAATATTTATGTAATATAAATTATACTATAAAAGTATTTTTATAATTAGAACTGAAAGTACTCACTCCATTTTTAATTGTAGGAATACTTCTATAGTATAAGTTGTACTATAAAAATGTTTCTATAAGACTAGAAATAATAATACTTTATTAAATAGAGTGGGAGAGTCGGTGGAGAAGATGATAAGGCTGTAGGTATCATCCAAACAAAGGAGACCCCATAAAACGGAGAAAGTAGGTAAAGAAACAAAGAAGAATACTAAAAATGAATACTTTATTAAATGGATTGAGAGGCTTTGGTGGAAAAGATGATAAGACTAATAGGAGCATGGCACGTGGTAGGAACAACTAAAAGAAGAGCACTTTGTCAAAAAGAAAAAGGAGTACTTTTGATTTTAATTGTGGAAATTTTCATTATTGTTTTTTTTTTTAACCTAAATTTTTAACCGAAAGACGCCGACATTAGGAACACGTTTCCCCATCACTCGGCTCCACAACTTTTTGTCATGTACGGTAAACCCGAAAGCATCATGATTAATAAGGCATACATGTGAACCTAACCATGAAAGAGACATAACAATGAGACAGAGCCTCGGGCAAAGGTAAAAAGAAAGAACAAGATTACTGCTTTTACCGCAATTACTCTTTTTTGTCTTTTTTTATAAATATATATGGCATTCAAATAATTAATAATTAATTCTTTGACCAAAAAAAAAATAATTAATAATTAATTGGGACAATTTCCCTTAACCCCACAATTAATTATATTTTAATTAACCTTCAAATCAATATGAAATTTAGCGCATCTCGTAAATAATAATAATAAAAAAAAGTTTTTGTGGACTGTACTATTGATATTTTACAATGTTGATTATAAGATACTTTAGTTAGTCCTTATTATAAGGCACTAACTAATAAGTATATTTAGTCTTTTTTATAAAACATTTGCTTGGTCCCAAAAAACATTAATTATCTTTTCTTATAATTAATAAGGGTAGTGGGTGGTGAGAATAATAATGAATGTAATATTAGAGTTTAGTACAATTAGTAAAGATAACAAGACTTTTGACCCGTGCGATGCACGGATATGTTAAATACTTAAATGGTTTTAACTTAACACACATGATAACATGTAAAGATCAAACAATTTCGCTCCATCATAATCCGTGGTGGAGCTTCGAAGAAATATTTGGGGGTGCCAAATGTATACTCATTAACTAATTTTTCTAAAAAAAAAATATTTGGAGGGCCAAATGTATAAATTTGTGGGTCAAATGTATAAATTTTTAAGCTAAATGTATTAAAAAAATCTAATTTACATTAAATATCTGGAACCAAGTTTTTTTAGGGGAGGGATTGTATCCATTAAGCTCCGTCCCTAATCATAATATCATATCATTTACATTGTTCAATGGCAACACAAAACATACATTGAAACTACTACTGTAGTGAAAAGTTTTGAAAACCTTCTTGGTAAACCACATTTGTTGCAGTCTTACTACATTTGTTGAAGTCATCCAAGATAAGTCATTTCAAGCCATTGAAACTCTTCACCTTAGAAAGTGCAACATATAGTTGGCCATGTGAGAAAACTGTGGTCGTAGGTAGAGACTAACATTAGTCATGGATTGTCCTTAACTTTTGTTAATCGTCATTGCAAATAAAATGATAATAGGGAGTTGTCGTCTTGTCAAAGTGAAAGGAAGTTTACATTCTGATAGGTTCATATCCATTTTATGAATCAAAATATCTTCACCAACACTTGTGTCGTTTAATGCCTTAGCTTTAATGACATTTTTTTTCCAAGTTGTGTAATTTGTAGCCTTGTACCGTTGCACAACCTTACTGCTTGATCAATATTCCTTATTAACATAATTGGTACACTAACTTTCAATACCAATTTATGATGAGGTATCCCTGAGCATTTAATTGCATTGAGATATTATGTGTTATACAAATCATCGAAGCTTCCATTAGTATCTTCTATACCATCTATAAAGTCAGAACTAAAGTACTCAACTGCATCACTAGGCAACGATGAACAAATGTACTCATTCAATATATCCACATTTTCTGTTCTAGGTGTAAGAATTGACCTATTGGTCAGGTAATCTTCGTCAAATATAGGTTCTTTAAAATTTGGGTAAGTAGCTTCAACAATACATCTAATTGGGTTACAATCATCATGAAAAAACAAACCTAAGGGTATTGTGATGTCAGCAAAACCATCATGTGGCAATCCACTGGCCCCGTCTCCCACATTTAGCAACCATTTTGAAAATGATTTAATATTTTCTTGTTCAACTTGATTAACTGAAGACGTCAACCTCATATTCTTGGCCAATTGTAGTAATCTACAATCATTCCAAAGAGGAGAAGTGTTAATAGTTGCATCTACAACCCGGCTCGTCCACCTTTTGGGATAACTGGCGGGATTTTCCTGAAATCACCCCTATTACGACACATTTACCTCCAAGGCCTCGACACAATGTCTCTTAACCATTGGCGCTTCATCCCAAATAATTAGGTTAGCAGCTTGAATTAAGTTTGCAATTGCTGACTGGAGAGTAATAGAACATATGGAGTCTTCATTAAGGTCGATAGGAATACAAAATCTTGAATGCGTAGTCCTTCCTGATAGTAATAGAGTAGCTGCTATTCCACTGGAAGCTACATTAAGTATGATTCCACCATTTGCTCGTACAGAAGCTGTCAATGAATTCCATATAAACATTTTACCTATTCCTCTAGAACCATGCACAAAGAAAAAACCTTCTCTTTTTGAAGAAACTGCACCAATTATCTCATCATACAATTTCTTCTGTTCCTCATTCATTAATCGTTGTAATTTATTAGAGTTCTCTATCTTTTTTCTTTGTTGTAGTTAAGCTCTTGTAGAATGAGTTGGGTTGAAGTGTCAATGATTAAGTCTTTATCATGTTTAGGCATCGATGGATAGTTGTAGAGGGTTTGACCATTACGTAGCAAAACTGTTGAATGTTAGCTAGCCCCGTAGCTTCTTCTTGACATTTGTAATCTGCAAATCTAAATTACAAACATAGTGAATGAAACTGTTATTAACAAAACAATATTTATGTAGAGATATGTAATAGAAAGATAACACACTATATAGAAACAAAAAACAAAAAAGGTTTTACGTAACTTGAGTTCTAAAATTATACTATTTACCAATTATCACTCATCTCTCTCTCTCTCTCTCTCTCTCTCTCTCAAGGTATTTCTAAATTTTACCCAAAAAGGAATTCTTAATTTATTATTAATAATTACTTTATTTAATTTTCTAACACTGACATCCAATATAAGCCATGATGAGTCTTTACTTCCCAAGAATCTCTCACTTCTCATGCCTATCCTTCTCCATATTTCATTTCAAATTCAAATTTTATATTAATCTCACTTCCTATATTTTGTATTTCGATCATTATTTTAAATCCTTCCAATTTTGTAGTCCTCCCAAGTATCTTGAGAATCAAAAATATAGGATACAAATAATAAATACGGAACAAAAAAAGTTTACTGTAACCTAATATGAAAAAAAGTAAATATTTAATTCATAATTCATGACTGCGAGAGGGTCTTTGTTGTTTTTAGGCTCCATTACCTTTTATTTCAAACTCTTTGTTTGTAGTGTTGGCTTTCTCCATGGTTATTGGAATTATTGGCATTGGCGGATTTTTTAAAAAATAGGAAATGTTTCATTAATTTTTCTTACATCTAAAAAGCAAGATAAGTTTTTTCCTCTAATTTATTCCCAAAAAATCATAGCCAACATTAAAGATAAATCTTATTGCCTGTCATGTTCATCCAGAGCTTCGTTCATAGGAGTGTACAACAAATATGTGAGTCTAAACATTAACAAAAATCAATAAGATCACTCAAGCAAACGTAAAAACCTTCATGGTATTCAAAACCTCATCATCTACCATTTCTCTCTCTCACCTTCAAACCCAGAATCCCCCAAAAATCACCTTTCCATTGGTATCTTTGGATTAAAATAACCAAATTGTTCGGACATTTAAAATTTTAAAACGTAAATATTGGAATGTTGTTACACGGTTTCGATGGTGTATAAGCGCTTGGTTTTGATACTCATTTATAGACCGTATTGAATATTTTAAAGGGATAAATACCAATTTTGCCACGGAAGTTTTAGTTTTGGAGCACCCAAAAGTTTTTTTTGGTATCATTTTTTCCAGAAAGTTTACAAATGCAGCAATCTTGCCCATCGGTTGATCTTGACCATTGGATTGATATTTTTGGTATCATTTTTCCACGGAAGTTTACAAAAATTTGCTCCTAAAAACAACTTCAGGGGCAAATTTGCTACTAAGAAAAACTTTCGAGGCAAAAATGATACCAAAAAACTTTCAGTCTTTGAATGCCCCCTAGCCAATACTTCCATATCAAAAATGGTATTTAACCCTATTTAATATTGCATGACACTTTTATTTCACGTTCCATTTGTATGAAAAAGGTAGCTCATGCAAACATTAATACATATTATATGGAGACGTTAAGAGATCATGGAAAGGTAACTTGGTAGTACTGCATATATTGAAATCAAAACATCCTCATAAAATTGACATCAAGATATAGTTTTCAAGGTTACATTCGGTATTGCATAACAGAAGATGATGGGCAAAGTAGAATACTTAAACTTAGTAAATAATAGACTTAAGTAGTTCAAATTCATTGAGAGAAAACATAAGCGACGAACACATAAATATATAGGTTGACTCAAACATCAGTAAATAATAGACTTAAGTAGTTCAAATTCATTGAGAGAAAACATAAGCGACGAACACATAAATATATAGGTTGACTCAAACATCAATTACTCCTTCCACCTCTTGATCTTCCTTTGTAGGAAGGTGATAAATCTTTGCTCAGAAATCATCAACAGGAAGATGGTTGTAGTTAAAAATGGCCTGAGACATGTCACAGTGATTTATGAAGATGGTATTTCCACCTGCAAGATTAGAAATAAGTTAACATCCAAAAACTGTAATCATGACGAGGCAGAATTGATAGATTGATCAACATTAACCTCGAAGGCACTCCATCTTAACCTAGAGCTGCGCAACATAAATCTATAAAGGACGTGGGTATCTTTCTGAAACAACGCACAACTATCTATAGTGAAATGGATTACCGCTGGATGAAAAGAGAAACTTGAAAAACCCCAACCATCATATTGCAGCCCTAATGGGAAAGGGTATAGGATGTGGGTATATGTGAAATAATTAAATGCTGCATCGTGAATTATTTTTCGTTAGCCAATGGGAGTCAACATTGTTTTTCATTACCCTAACCATCATATTGGCTGATGTTTTAGGTGATTTTATGTTGGAATATTTAAATTTGAAATCGAAAAAATGGAGGGAGGGAAGACGTGTGAATTGAGAGGTTGTTGTAAAGAAAAGATTGATTACGTGGCACTGAGCATCGATTAATAATTTAAAGCCACAAGGTTTAGTGGTATATATTAGATTAGATGCACCGGACCTTAAGCTACTGTGTCGTTCCTCTTGATTTGCTGGAGGAAGAGGTTTGATGGTAGTGGTGGGTGTCTTTGGTGGAACCCAGCCATATTAAATAGTTAGAAGTTGGAGGGAAAATATGTCACCATAGAAGTATAATGTTAAGATAATGAACATGGCTCCACTGTAGCACGTTATAATGTGCATTGGATGGCCTTACAATTTCAACTTCCCTTGGTACTAGGCAAACCAATTTCAGCTTTTGCAGATTTGCCAAGGTTGAGTTGCACGTTCTGACGAACACTCTAGAATCCCACTGGGCCATTTTACGGTTTGAATTAATTAAATCCAATCTTCTTTTTAGACACACTAGGCCACCATTGACTCGGACCAATAGGAAGAAACATGTAGGTCAGTTTGCTTCTATTTGTTACAGATATGTAAGATAACTCATCTCTTTCATGAACTCTAATGAACCGTAGCAAATGGGAATACAACTAACATCTTTGTGGTAACAGTCCAATAGAAAACCAAACGCCTAGTAATAATAATTACTGATTGTGGGAATGAAATACTCTGATTGAGTCATAGCAAGTTTAGTATGTTGACGCTCAATATGAATTTTCCAATGTAAATTATGCATAGAACATATACCCAAAACCCACTTTACACAGCTTCTTTAATAAGAATAAGAAATAAAAGAATAAGCTATGAAATTTTTTTACAGACATGAAACTTTTTTTATATATGTTAAAGTTGATGCTCCTATGTCTGTGTAAATGAAAATGGGTGTATCATTTATATATGTTTTTTTTTTCCAAATTGATCTTAATGTTTCACAGCTTCTCTAATATGCATAGAACATGTACTCATAGCTTACAATTTAATCAGCATGACTTCTTTTTTTCTTTTTTTTAATTCAGTCAATTTTTTAATCCACTCAATTCACTTAATATCATTGGAAAATATATACGTCACCATCAATGCTAGCCCAGAAAGCAAGAGTTCCTTTGAAAGAACATTGAAATGGATTCCCACTTCACAAAAAAAACTTCGAGTTAATAAATTGACAGTTAGTGCAGGGAAGACGTAGCATTGAGCTGAAAGAATACTTATAGCATTGAGAAGTATACCATTCATCCATAATCTCAAAGTTGTACTTATACATGGTCTCACCATTAACATGATCATCACTAATACCAAACACTCTTGTCACCAACCCCCAACAACATCTGAACCCAAAGTTTTCTTGTTTTTTTGTTTGTTGTAAGTTGAACAACGTACATGTTAGCATATAATTTTTCACTGATACAAACTCGAACTCATAGCACAGATATTAAGTGAATGGTTTGCACACTAATGAAGTAAGTCTCAACAAACTAATGAGGTAAGTCTCAACAAAGGTAGTGGCAGAAATGTTAAGTAGGGGTTGGAAAAGAATTAGAGGAGCCTTGATGACGTCTGGCAGTAGTTCAAGTTAGGAGAATGGCTCCATAACTATCTTCATGTCAACATTGATGATGTTAGGACCAACCTCGACCAAAAACATCCTGAAAACGAACGTAAATCTAGGAACCCACACACCACAAGACCTCCTAAGCATATCTCGGCATCTCACAACTACTTGAATCATGTAACATTGAACCAAAAATAGTAGCACTAGGTTAGAATTTAAATTCATATGCAATTTTTTTAAATAAAAAAAAAACTCAGAAGACTATGTTTGATTTGACTTCAAACCTTTGCATCTGATAAAACAACATTGAAGGTCAGCAAGTAGTGTCTCCTAAAATGAAGGATGTCCCCAAAAATAGCATTCACCTTCGTATAGATGACCCATTGTGGCTGTCATCTACTTCTGTGAAGGAAGACACATCCCATGGCGTCATAGTTTGGAGATTTCTGGAGTGTTTTTGCTTTGTTGTTGTTAAGCGAGATAAGTGGGAACTTCATTCACTCACATTACATAGAAGATGAAGACTCAATTTAAGGTTTGCTTCCGGATTCGGAAAAAAAGGCTAGAACGTCAATGACCAATAGAAATTGCCTGCTCCGATTTCCTATGTCTAAAACTTTTATCTATCAAATGGTTGTAAAGAAACTACATGGTAAAAGAGTGAAGACGTGGGAAAACTCCTTAAGCAATAAATTGTGAAATAGACTAAAACACTTCAGCCAATGAGGGCCTTTATTTCTAAATAAACCGTTGAAAAAGAACCAGTGATGCATGGGAAATAGACTAAAAAAGTGGGAACTGTAAGTTTATTAAATGGTGCTCTGTGGAAATAGACTAAAACAGTTATATTTGATGATAGTTCACTATGAAGGAACACCCAAGCTGATAATAAATAGTTCACTGTGAAAGGTCTAACCATTACCCAATCAAATAAATGCTTACGCTGACCTTCATCTTCGGCATATTGGTATAAGTAACCAAACACGTTGGACCATATATTTCATGCCATGTAATTATGATGCCATTTATTGACCAATTGCAGTGATATACATGAACCAATAGTTGATCAGCTACAACGTTTAGTAGTTTATATTGATATTGGAAATTACTTAAATTGTAGAACAACTTTATTGATTTTAACTGTTTTTATTGATTTGTGAAAAGTATTAGTTTGTGCCTTATAATAAAAATCAGAGGAGTAGTTGCTTACTAAGTATACATACATAAATTGTAATTTCTGCCGTTTGAAAATTAACATCTGATGAGGTTGGATGACTCCAACAAAAATCTTGGAGTGGTCATTTTTAAAAAAATATTATCTTAAAATGTAAAACCCTTCACAGTTAATATTTCTGCATTATATTCAACACCACGAGAAGGTATTTTTGGAAAAAAAAATGTTTGTACTTTGTTTGGTGGTCTCTTTCACGAAGGAACAAAAGAAATTATTATCTTCCTTGCATTTCCCCTTCATAGTTAGTGTTTGCTCCGCTGTGATGAATTACGCATTAATTTTTTCTTTTTTTGAAAAAAAAAAAAAACATACCAGAATGTTAATCACCCACATCCTAAATATCATAACCAGATATGGACTTTTGCGCTCATCACTGTGCTAGTGATATGCTTTGTCTAAATGCAATTTCAATAATCTTGATTTAAAATTTTTAACTAATACTTTTTAGGAAAAATTATAATAAAGGACCTAAGGAAAATAATATTTATTAAGAATGACCATAAAAATAGTAATTATTTTAAAAGACCAAAAATTAAAATATTAAAATAGAAAGACTAAATTATCCTTAATCAGATTTCCTATATTCTCTCTAATTAAATCAAAATATGGAGTGATTGATGGATAATGACAAATAGTCACAAATCAAAATATGCTAAATTAGTGTCCTTACTACACGCACCAAATCGCCCCCAAATTACAATCAATATGACTTCATTTTCCATCTCTTTTTTCAGAATATGTATTCATTAGGAATTTTATCTTCTTTTTTTTATATGCTCACACAATTATCTCAACATCCAATAAGTTATAGTTATAGTTATAGTTATAGACACAACAAATTTAAAAACTAAAGACATACAATTAGAAATAAAAGAGTATGTGCCAGCGCCTTAGTAGCGTAGTGGTATGGGAGCCTGGCTCCCCTCCTCTATATTCAGGGTTCGAACCCTGCCCCTTCGCCTACTATGTGTATCAAAAAAAATATAAAAAATAAAAGAGTATGTCTTAAATAAGTGAATTCCATTTTTCTCCCACATTTCACTTTAATTTCTCTTCATTTCCTTTCTTGTGTTGGGGTTACTTATTCATGGTTCTTCGTTTTTTATCTCATCATTTTATCTCATTCAAAAGTACTATTCCAATACATTAGTTTTCCTCATCTTATTTCAAGACTGTATATATTTGAGTTTCATGTTTTCTTTGAAGAAAATTAATTTAATAAAATAATACAGTTTGAAAGTGAACAACTTTGGGCAATTATATATATGCTTCAGTTAATTTTAATTCTTAATAATCTTTCGTACTATTCATAATCTTAATTCTTAATGAGTTGGGATGGTCGCAGTCGTCGGCGATGAAGGTGGAGAGAAGGTGAGATGGTGGAGGATGAACATCGAAGATGAAGTTTGAAGGTCTTTAGTACGCGTCGTGTCTCGCTTCTTTATCTCTCCATGAGGTTTAGAAGAGAGAAGGAAAAGGAAGTCACCTTGATCATAATTGGGAGGTGATTTCGGTGCAATAGAGACGTTAATTTAGCAGATTCTGATTTGTCTCTATTTGTTATTATCCAAGAATCACTCTAGATTTTGATTTAATTAGAGAGAATATAGGAAATCTGTCTAAGGGCAATTTAGTCTTTCTATTTTAATGTTTTATTTTCTGGTCCTTCAAAATAATTACCATTTTTATGATTTTTCTTAATAAATATTATTTTTCTTAGGTCTTTTATTATAATTTTCCCTACTTTTTATATGAAAGAACATTTTAAAAAAAGTAACAATTAAAATATTATCTTTTTTTTTTTTAAAGATTTGGTGTACACCAAAATAATTCTAGCTAAAAAAATGTATGCATCAAAATAAATTTCCACTTACAAATAACAGTGAAAAAATTGAATCTTAACCGTTCATATGTTCATATTAGATCTAGACATTCCGCATTTGAGTGCTCGTCATCATTAATGAGCAAATAAGCCAAACTCATCCCCAAATATCATGGACTATAAATGCGGTTTTCTGAAGGTTAGGTTTCTCTCATTGTCATTTTCTTATTATCCTTCATCATCTCTAAATCATATCCGTTCAATCAATCTGAAAAGTTACAATACTACTTTGACTTTTCTCTCATCTATCCAATCAACAACCCAGATGGGCTAATAAGGGATAATAAGAAAAATAGATCATAAGAAAACCTGCTTCACTATTTGTACTTTTGATATACAAGGTTGATTATAAGATAATTGTTTACTAAGTACACATATAGTAATTTCCGCCATTTGAAAATTAACATCCAATGAGAAGGGAGAAGAGGAATGCCTTCATTGATCTCTCTCTTTATTTAATGTATCCACCATCGATTAAGTTTCAATGGTTCAGATTTAATACTATATAAAAATATTATTATAGCATCAAATATAATAATAATAATAATAATAATAATAATAATAATAAGATAGAAAAGAACTTTGAAATTATAAAATCACAAATAAGATTTGTTACCAAGAGTTGATCAGGGAGTGATGAAACTTGATAAGCACGAGAAATACCGATATAAAATTTTACAATTTGTCTTTTTCTATTTTTTCTCCATAATAATATATTATGATAAATAGAATAAATCACAACCATTAAAACTTGATTTAATGTTGATACATTAAATTGAGACAAAATAGAGAAACATATCAATGGAGAGGTTCCTTACAGGTTGGACGACACAGAAAAATCTGAGTGATCATTTCTCTGATCGATTAAGGCCTGTGAAATTATCTTAAGATTTAAAACCCTTCCTAGTTAACATTTTTCATTATTTATTAATGGTTGTACTTTGTTTGGTGGTCTCTTTCATGAAAGAACAAAGAAGTTATTGTGAATCGCCTGCCAACTGGGGGGAAAATACACGTCCTTAACCCCCAAAAAAATATAAAATTCTAATTCATTTGAAATCATTTTAGAATTTTGAAATCTTCCATAATAAATAATTTTTCAACAAGCTGAAATGTTGGATTTAGGGCTGTTTATATAAGATCTCAATTTAATTTGTCAGTAACTTATAATTTTTTTCTCAAATTATCTCAGGCATACTAAAAGGAGGGTTTATAAGGGCTAGTTTTCAATGCAAATGTTTAAATAGGATCAGCAATTATATTTTTATAAAAAACTAACTTAATTAATTTTATTAACTTTCTTAATATCTTTAAATTATTATCTAACTTAGTGAGTGAGATAAATTGCCCGTCAAATCGAATTCCTGTCATTGTCTATCCCATTCATAGTTGACTTGGCTGGTGGGTATGGGTGTTCATCATGCCCAGCGCTCTATCTACCCGCCCGCGCCCATCGAAAAATCACCCGCCTAGTTAAGGAAAAACAACCCAAACGGCGGCGGGCACAAATGGGCTGGACATTTTTTGGGGCATGGGCGGGCATCGTGCATGGTATGCCGCCCGCCCATTTGGCCCCAAAAGTATTTATAATATTTTTTATTTTTTAATAGAATAAAAAATTATTATATATATATATATATATTTTAAAGATGATATTATATATTTTTTACAACAAATGTCTGTGCAGACTGCTAGCTAAGCTTAGTTTTATGCGGGAGGAATTATTTGTTTCATTTGTTTCTCCTCCTATGGTGTTTCCAGATCATTGTATCAGGTTGCTATGGGGATTTTGTACTCGCTCTATATTGGTGAAGGAATAGATATGGGCTAAAAGCCCCGTTTTACCCCCAAAAAAATGTAATAATATGATTTCTTTGTTGCTTTCTTATAGGATTATGTATTTCATTTGCATTTTTCAATATTGTTTATTAGGTATGATTGAAGCTGTTTTTTTCATATAGGGTATGGCAGGGTATCGCCACTTGGGCATGTAAGACCCGCCCTGCCCAGACCATTATTGCCCTACCCAAAAATGTTAGGGCTTCTATAGGGCAGGGCCGGGCACTGGGCTGCATTTTGCTGCCCAATGATTTTTGGGGCAGGGCATCGGGCAAGGGTCTCACTCTGCGCATGAACACCCCTCACTCTGCGCATGAACACCCCTAGTGGGTGGTCCATGAAATTAATCAGTGTTGTGATGTAGTATTTCTTTCTTATTCTTTTACCTTTTTTGGTTTGCAAAATGGCCCTTTTTTAAAAAGAAAAAATTTCTAAAAGGGTTCATTCAGTTTTTTTAACCAATGACTTGAGAGAGTAGATCAGAGTGCTCTCTGTTTTTATAACAATATTGAATGAGCTTCAGGACACTATATTTCTTTGAAGTTTCCACAATCATGGGTATTTATAAAGAAAGGCAATTAGGAAAAAAAAATATATTTAGGACGATCCAAGGGAGGCAAAATAATTTAGGACATCTAAATTTGAAAATAAAAATTGGTAAAAAAAAAAAAAAGGAAAATGAATGCTTGTTGCGTTGAGAACACGCCTCCTCCTTTTCTTCCTTGCAACTTCCTCTTTAAGTGTTCTGCCAAACATTCTAAGCCTCACTCTGTTGCTTTCCATCAAACTCTTTTCACTCTCAATCATCTAAGCAATTACGTTTGACTCCCCACTCCCCAGGCAAAACAAGGCATGGAGTTCGCTACCAAGGTGGGAGAAGCACTTCTCTCTTCTTCTGTGCAGACCTTACTGGACATGATCACCTCAAGCGAGTTTCGAGATTTCATGAGAAGTAGAAAGCTCAATGTCTCTCTGCTGGATGAGCTGAAGATAACTCTGTTAATGCTTGGTGCTGTCCTTAATGATGCAGAGGAGAAGCAAATCACCCGTCCTGCAGTCAAGGAATGGCTTGAAGAGTTGAAAGATGCTGTCTATGATGCAGAGGATTTACTCGATGAAATCAACACCGAATCTCTGAGATGCAAGCTGGAGCATGATTCTCAAAACGTCGCTAACAAGGTGCGATCCATCTTTTCTTCTTCATTTGGAGGATTTTACTGGGGGCTTAACTTCAAGCTAGAAGAAACATGCCGAAGGCTTCAATACTTTGCCAAAGAAAAGGATATCCTTGGTTTGCAAAGTGTTAGCTTGAGCGTGTATAGAACACCCACAACACCATTGGTAAATGAATCTGCAGTGGTTGGTAGAGAGGATGATAAGGAGAAACTATTGCAAATGCTAAACTGTGATGAAGATCCAAAGGGTAATGCTATTGGAGTGGTCACTATCTGGGGTATGGGTGGCCTCGGTAAAACTACCCTTGCTCAGCTCCTTTACAATGATATCAAGGTGCAAGAGCACTTTGATTTGAAGGCTTGGGCATGTGTTTCAGATGATTTTAATGTTCTAGAGGTGACCAAGAGACTTGTTGAGTCTATTACATCAAAAGGTTTCGATACGACAAGTCTTCACTTACTTCGTGAGGAATTAAGAGAAAGCCTAAGCAATAAAAAGTTTTTGATCGTGTTAGATGACCTCGTGGAATGAAAAATATAATGATTGGGATGATCTCATAACTCCTTTTCAAAATGGAAGAAGGGGAAGTAGGATCATCATAACTACTCGCCAAGAAAGAGTTGTTGAAATCACACATACATTTCCTGTATATAAATTGAGTTGTCTCTCTGACGATGACTGTTGGATTTTACTCTCCAAGCATGCCTTTGCAGGTGAAGATCCAAAGAAATTTCCAGAGTTAATGGAAATTGGAAGGAAAATTGCAAGAAAATGTGGTGGCCTCCCGATTGCTGCTAAAACACTAGGAGGTCTTTTGCGCTCTAAAGTGAATGCAAAGGAATGGAAAAAAATTCTTAATAGCAAACAAGTGGGACATACTAAAACATGATGTTATGCCGCTTTGCGCTTGAGTTATCTCTATCTTCCATCACATTTGAAGAAATGTTTTTCTTATTGCTCAGTTTTGCCCAAAGATATTTTGTTGGAGAAAAAGAAATTGATCTTGTTATGGATGGTGAAGGCTTTGTTCAGAACCTCCCGATGTGGAGAAGACGTTTGAGATGGAAGCGAAGACTATTTCAATGAATTACTATCTAGGTCATTCTTTCAACAGTATGGCGGTGATCCAACAAAGTTTGTCATGCATAATCTCATCAACGATTTGGCTAAATTTGTATCTGGCAGGAGGTGTCTTCAATTTGAGGAAAATGAAGTCCTAAAATCTACAAGACATTTGTCGTTTTCCCAAAAACCATATAGTCGCTCTAAATATTTTGAGAGCTTTCTCCATTTAAATTGTTTGAGGACTCTTCTACCACAAAATGAATTCAAAGACAGGTTGCAACGATGTCGTTTAAACAAAAAGGTGCTCCATGATTTGTTGACAAAAATTAAATGTCTAAGAGTACTATCCTTACCATTGTGTAACAATGTCATTGAGGTACCAAATTCAATTGGCAAGTTGCAACATTTACGGTATCTCAACCTTTCCTTCACTTCAATTAGAAGGTTGCCTGACGAAGCCTTTACACTTTACAATTTGCAAACATTGCTTTTATCAAATTGTAGGTATTTTAATGAATTGTCAGAAAAAATAAAAAAGTTTATTAATTTGCGTCATCTGGACATTAGCAAAACTGCTTTGAAGGAGATGCCCACACAAGTTGCAAACCTACAGAACCTTCAAAGTTTAAGCACCTTTATGGTGGGAAAACGAGATGGATTGGGAATTAAAGAGTTGAAAAGGCTTCCCCATCTACAAGGTAAACTTTCCATTTTGAACTTACAAAATGTTGTTGATTCTATGGATGCTTTGGAGGCAAACTTGAAAAGGAGAGAGAATATTGAGGAGTTAGTATTGGAATGGGATTTTGATGCTCAAGACTCACATTTGTGAAAGATGTGCTCAATATGTTGCAACCGCCAACAAATTTAAACAAGTTGACCATCAAGCAATACAGAGGCACTGGATTTCCTATTTGGGTGGGAGATTCGTCATTTATAAATATTACCTTTTTATGTTTGACTGATTGCAATAATTGTTTTTTGCTTCCACCATTTGGAGAACTACCTTCTCTCTCAAAACTCTTGATTGAAGGAATGGCATCTATAGTTACACTTGGAGGTGAGTTCTATTGTAGCAAAGGAGAGCCCTCTTCATTTCAGCCATTTCCATCTTTGGAGATTCTTAGATTTGAAAATATGGCTATTTGGGAGGAATGGACACTCTTTGAAGGTGAAGGTGAAAAGTTTCCTTTCCCTCAGCTCAAACATTTAAGTCTACATAATTGTCCTTTGTTGAAAGGAGCCATACCTGACAAGCTTCCATCCTTGAAAATCGTTTCTATATCAAACTGCAAACAGTTGGAAGCAAAATCAACAGCTTTACAATGGATTACATCTATTAAAGAATTAAAAATTAAGCAAGGGGAATGTGGGATATTAGGAGCATTTGATCATTTCCCTCTGGACTCTTTGAAATCTCTAACAATTGAGATGTGTGATGACTGCGGTCCTTGCCAAGAACAATAATGGGTAGCCATTGTCTTCAAATGTTGTCTCTCAAAGATATCCCATCAATCACGTCCTTCCCAATTGATGGTTTGCCTACTTCTTTGCAACGCCTTCAAATTGAAGATTGTGAGAAATTAGAGTTCCTACCTCAGGACTCTTGGCAAAACTACACATCACTTGAAGCCTTGAAAATTATAAATAGTTGTCATTCCTTGAAATCTTTTCCATTAGGTTGTTTTCCCAAGCTTGAACTCCTTGTCATTGACGGTTGTCATAATCTGGAGAGCTTTGCACATGTTGGGGGGTCTGCTCTTCCCTTAAAATTTCTTCTTGTCAAAAGTTGTGAAGAATTTAGATCAACGTCAGAATTACACATTGACTCCCTTTCCAATCTTGAATACTTGCGTCTAAATTTGGTTCCGAAGTTGGAATCACTGCCTCAAGGGGGTTTGCCCTCTAACTTGAGAAAATTGGCTATTGTAGGCTGCAATGGACTATCTTCTATATCAATTGAAGATTGGGGCTTTCAACGGCTAACTTCCCTCTCAGTATTTTCCGTTGAGAATGATGGAAGTGAAAGTATTCTACATATTTTACTAAAGAATCAATTACTACCCTCTTCTCTTGTGCTTATTAACATCATCGATTTCTCCAATCTTAAATTGTTAGAAGGAAAAGGGCTTCAACACCTTACTTCTCTTCAAATGCTTCGCATTAGGTGTTGTCCAAACCTTGAATCCTTGCCGAAGATGCGCCATCCCTCTCTTGTGGTTGGAAATCAAAGACTCCCAAAATTAGAAGAGAGATATGATTATAAAAAAGGAAAACATTTGTCCAAGATCGCTCATATTCCCGCCATCGAAATTAATGATGAATACTATGATCCTTGATATGCTATGCATTCCTCCCAAAGGTGAGCTCTCAAATTTCACAACAATTAATCATTTTTTAATATTTGTTAGTTTATACCTTTTTATTTTTTTCTTTTTCACAATGCACATGAAAATTATGATATATTCCTTTCCTGATCGTCGAATTGATATCAACATTATAAGGCTACATCTTAACAACATATCAATGCTTTTGCAACATTTTTTTAGGTGAACAACTCGAATAGTGTGAAACAAGTTGTTCAATTTTCCTTTGTATACAACAAAACATAGGATTTATCAAAATAAAAGTGGTACCATGATAACTATTATCTCAAAATTTACAATTATAGCATGCACGTTAAATCTTTTGGTCTCTCAAATCGTATCTTGATTTCACCTACTTGCTTTTCATATTTGCCAATATATACTTAATATTTGATCATATTTTTAATAAAAAAAGATTGAAAACACGTATTTTTTGACTGCCATGAAGGAGCACATGTTTGGTTGCAAAATAATAAGTATTTTCATGTCACTTCTTTGTAATTTTTGCAGATTCTTAAGCTTTGTGGCATAATTGGTACTGAGATCATTGAAATTCTGATTCTATATTTTCAAAGTGTGTTCAATCCATTTTTTATTTCGCATTCTCTAATTTTCTATTTTCAATGTGCTGCCAATTGATTTATGAAAGATTGAAAATCCCTTTAAATATTAATTTTTTTCCTTAAAGGATTTCAAAGATTCCATAAACGTTCTTTAGGTTGATAGTAAAGGTCTGATGTTTTCTAAATTATTTATCATGATTACGATATATAGTTCTTTTAAAAAAAAAAAAAAAAAATTCTCTTACTTTGTACTCAAGAAGATATAAGATTTTAATTTGAACCCAAAGCTCTATATTGGGGTCTAATCTTTCTACTCTTTAAGTAGAAGTTTGATTTAATTTTTTATATTTTTTCGCTTGCATTATTAAAAGCTTTGTTACAGGATTGAAACTTTGGAATCACCAAAAAGCCTTTTGAAGGTCAACAAGATAAAGTACGTTCAAATTAATCCTCTGCTCCTCATTCGGTGATTTGATATCATCTGTTGTTTTATTTGTCTTTGCTTGATTCATGAGAAGCTCATTTGAGTATCAACATTTTTCCTTAAAGAATTTCTTTCTTAGAAAATAAGGCTTCAATAGGTTCATAAAAGTTTCATAAACTTTTTGCGCTTGAGTTTCTTCTATATCTGAGTCTCTTAAAAGGAATATTCTTCTCAATAATAACAATTTGATCAATATTCTCCTGAAAATTTCTTTTTATTTGTACTTGAGGAGAGGATGTGTGATCTTATATATATTCCTACTCACTTTCTTTCTTATTTTTAAACAGATTGACAAGTAATTATTTTTCCTGTTTGCCAATTGATTTCAAAGATTGACAAGATTTAGTTATCTTTCTTCCTATAGATATATAGGGTTTATCGTTTATCATGTCACTTGACATAAGGTTATGTTAAGTCACCCTAAAACTACGTTATTTTGGAAGTTAAGAGAATTAATGAAGGGTGTTTTGGTAAAATTAACACCCTTCATTAAGTTCCATAACTCTCAAAATGACGTAGTTTTGAGGTTAGAGGAATTAATGAAGGGTCTTTTGATAAATTCATATAATAAATATAAAAATAAAAATATCAAAACACCTTTCATTAATTCCTTTAATTCCTAAAACGACGTAGTTTTGAGGTAACTTCACATAACCTTATGTCAAGTGACATAACAAACAATAAACTCATATATATATATATATATATATATATAAAAGAACCATTCTTTCTTTATCTAACTAAGTATATGATACAACTAAAACATCCATCCTTACTATAATAGCTAGTTAACAAATTTAGATATATTAAAGAAGTTAGTTGTATTAAATAAATAACAAATATAGGTTGATTTTCCTTAAATATCATCTTTTCAAAGTGGATTAATGTCTTATATTTAGGATTAAATCAAATTCCTAACTAGCTCTTATATTAAGGACCAGATATAGTATTATCTACACATAATGACCCACGTAGGCATGAAGCATATGAATTATATTTACACTTGTCACATTTGTGGGTCTCCATTTTTTATTATGTTAAATATTATTTGTTCATATTTCTAATAATTTTGTAAACAAGTATGATAAAATTTTTGCAGACATCCACTGATATGCCCTTGTCCTTCACGATTTTGTGGCATCAACCGTGTCAAGATTGGTATTTCAAGGTATTGGATTAGCTAGCCTGGTACAAGGCTCATTGCATTTTAGAGAAATTTCCTAATTTCAATTTTTAAAATTTAATATAATAATCGTATATAGGAAGCCTCAGAAATTACTTGTAAATCACCAAGCTAAAACTTGACTAACAATTTTTTCCCTTTTCAGTGACTTGATCTAAAATTTCAAAAAGAGAATGATGTTTCCTTTAAATAAGTAGAGCAATGGCCAAATGTTTCTTGAAGATCTCACAGATCTTAATTAGGTAATGCATTTTGTTAAAACGAACCCAATTTTTTAATTATTTTGATGGAAAGCTTGCAGGTGTTGTTGAATTTAATCTAATATTGTGTTTTAATGAACCATGTCAAAATAGGTGAGGGAATTTGTTTAATTGCTCTGTTTTGAAGAACAGAGTTATGCCATGTGAGAAGCAATTAGGCAAGTAAGAATACTAATCCAAAAAGCATTGTTGGTCATTAATCAATCATTTTATATGTTGGATAAAAAATTTGATTCCTGGTGTTGTGATTTTCTTCAGATTTCAACATTAACGAGGTTGAGGAATGATTCGTAAAGTGAAGGAGGAGTCTCATCATTGTTGAATTTATAGTATTTGAGTGCTTAGAGCGTTTTAATTGCCTAGCTATTCAAACACAATTTATGTAGCCAACTTATTTTTTTTTCTTTTCCTTTTAACACGTCAAATTAGTTTGGGGTGATGAGTTACCTAAAACTTAATGTAAAACTTTTAGAGTTGCGACTTGTTAGATTTTTAGGTATTTGTGTTGTAAATTGAATATAATAAGATCATAATATGAAACTTCAACTAATATCGTGATAAAAAAAAAAAATTAAACAGTAAAATTACTTTTCAATAACCTATGTCATTCTAACAAATTATTTATTGCGTTGACACTAATTTTTTTTTTAAAATGTTAATTCTTTTTTTTTTGGGAGTTAAAACAAAGTTAATTCAAATATAGTGATATTATCTCTATCTCATTTTGCCAAATTTTGAAAGCTCATATCCACATTAATAAGATTTCTTTTTTTTTTTTTTTTTTTCTAGAGTTCAAAGTTTAAGTGATTAAGGTTGTAACTTGTAAAGACTTGAATAGCATCCTTAGAATTTGACGTTCTCTCTCTTAAATAAATAAAAATTAATAACCAATTTTTTTCCTAAAAATATTTTTGTAAAAAATATATCTTTTAAAAATAAATAGTGCAGTGTATGTTGGGAACTAAGCCTTTAAGTCAAGTTTGGTTCTTAAAAAAATTGTTGGACCATAATACTTATATGGCAACCACTTGGCATAATCAACTCTCCACCTCATCATCACGCTCCACATCATCATCCCGCCTTTTCTCTCTCCCTCTCATTCACTATTTTCTCTCTCCACATCATCATCACGCTTCCCAGTTCCCACGTTCATGAACAAAACCTAGAATCTTATAAACAATAGTTAATCAATTAAACGAAGCAGCATCAATCACAGTAACAATGTAACACATTTTGGATTTTACTTCTTTGCACAAGCCACTGCGTCGAACTCGTAAAATTCCATCCCCTTCTCTCTTTTGCTCTTCTGATTCTCCAATGGCGCCGGTGAGTCGGTGACGAACACTCTTCCATCTACACTCTTCACACAATCTTCACCGACCGACAGACGGTGATAGCTTGGATCATCTGGTGGTGTCACCTCTGTGGGAGAGTCGAGAAACGAAGAATATGTGGAAAATGACGGGGAGGAGGAGATGGTGGCGGAGGAGAAGGAATAGCGGTGGTTGTTTGCGCAGTTAGGGTAGAGAACAGTGAGGCAGTCGCGAAGAGAGATAAAACCTCAAATTTGCTTATTGGTATGATCTTCTCATACTCCAACCAAGAAAAAAATTGGCTGCGATTTCTGTCATCGATTTAGACCTCTGAAATAGCACTTTAGCCTACAACAAAAATATAATTCAAATTTATAGGAAATTATTTTAGAATTTGAAACCTTCCCTAATGAATAATTAATACTCTCTCGAATTCTAAATTGTAACATCCCAAATTTTGGGATTTGGAAATTAGAAATATTGAATGGGAGTTAACGGTGAAAATTTGGCCAAAAATAATTATGGGAATAATTATTGAAAGTTAAGGCATATTTTCCTTAAATTTTTGGAAAAAGAATAAATTCAAGGAATATTTGTAAAGGATGAGTTTTGGCCTACAAATTTTAGAATCAATAATTTATGGCCAGGAAAAGTCAATTATGAAAGGAAAATCCTTATATAGGATTAAGGATTTATTTTGAGAATTGATTATGATAATATAGTGCCGGAATGTAAGAAGGTGTAGAATGGTAAGTTTACTCCCTCATGCTTACAAATGAATTTGGGCAAAGTCAAAGCCCAATTTGAAGAGACAAGGAAATGCTCAATCAGAATTTTTGAAGAAAATAATTATTAAAATCTAATGGTTAAAAATTAAAAAGAACAAGAGAATAAGGAAAAATTAGTAGGAGAAAATTTTGGAGTTGGCCTCACAATCCACACTTTTCTCCAACTTCTCTAATATCCATATTCTCATGCAGACCAAGTTACGGGCCCCCTTATGCACAACATTATAATTTAATATTCAATTGCTGATTGGACTTGCAAATATTTGAGCACAAACCCAACTCTTTTAAACACCTATGCGCTGCATACAGTCCCATTTATTCTATCTCATTTTCATTTCATTTCGGCCCATATACCCAACAGCACATTCTCAGCACCCATAGTTCTCAGTTTCCAATTCTCAATTTTAATACTTCTCGGCCCAACACCAGAAAACACAAAGAATGACAGACAAAAACAGATCACAGCACCAGCGGGAGTTGGCTCAAGTGGAAGGGACTTGGGTCGCTTAAGCAAGGGTCTCGAGTTCGAGTCCTTGTGGATGCATAAAATTCCCTTGGGAGAGGTCCCCGCGTATGCGCCCGACAGAACCTCGATCCGGACTAGGCGGGCGAAGCTCAGTGAACCGGATGCAATAACAAAAAAAAAAAAAACAGATCACAAGACATTGTCACGGCCTTAGACAAACTCCACCCGAACCGTCCCGACCTTAGCTTGATCACTCCCTTGATCTTGGCTAAGTCAGTCGAACCCTCACAAGTAGGCAAAGAGCACAAGAACAAAGAGAACTTTTAGAGAGAGAAGGAAACACTTAGAGAGAGAAGCTCTGGAATGCAAGAACTTGTATTGCTTTTGAATGGTTTACAAATGAGGTAGGCACCTCTATTTATAGCCTACCACCTCCTTAATGAATGGCTAAGATTGATTACATTCGGGACGGTGGAGATTGGTTCTCCGAGAACCTTCTCCCAAAATATCTAGATATTTACATTTACAATGGAGTCTCTAGAATTCTCCACACAATTTTAGCTCTATGTACAAAGTTCTACAACAATATGGAATTCTCTAGAAACCTCTCTAAGAGTGTCTTAAGCACAAAATATCTTGCGTTCTCTACGGTGCGTGACAACGTGCTCATATATAAATATATGCAGACCCATTTTGAACAGCATATTTAAGACAGAATATATGCTTTATGCTCCATTTTCTCGTGTCTCAATTTGTGCAGAACCATCATCTATTATTCCATTTCTTCATTCTATTCCATCGGCCAGCATGAAGAGTTGGCAGCGCGAGATCATAACACACACCTGCTGCATGTGTTTCCGGCAACAAAAGCAGACATATTCTCTTGGAATTAAGCCTGCACAAACGCCCATGCTCCACTATCTTTTGGAACTCAATATGTTAGCGCCATATTCCACTACTTCGCATTCTCAATGTTTTTAGTAATGCTCCACCGTGTGTTTTAAACTTGATGTGCCGCACAACTCCCTTATTAATCAATATTCCTTTCGGTCTCACATAGAAATCAGAGGCTGAGACGAGATTGAGAGTGTAAGAGTGAGAGAAGGCTGAGAGTGAGTCCGAGAGCACAGAGAGACATAGAAACCGAGCACGATGTCGGAGGTTCGGCCTGTCCTCATTCCATTCGATTCATTTCGGCCTCCACAAAAACAAACGCGAAGTGAGAGCGTGAGGGAGGGAGCGTCTTCATTCTCATTCATTTCTCTTCGGCCTCCACGTAAAAACACGAGACAAGATGAGAATGAGAGGAAGTAAGAGGGAGACGTGTAGCCGAGAACGAGAGACGACGAGAACACATAGAGAACAGAAATGAGAGTTGGAGGGCGAATCAAAGAAGGGAACCGAAGGTCATACCTTTCACATACTCCTTTATCTTCATCCTCCAACCATTCGGTCTAGTTAGAAGCGAGAAAATAGACCGTGGAGCTAGAGAAGAGGAACAAGAAAGAAGCACCGAAGCACACATGCAAAGCTAGGATCCAACTAAGAGAATATATGAAGCTTCACGTTGAATGAAAATGTGAGTGGGCTCTCATTAGTTATTGCTGAACGTAAGGGCTTGCTGCTTACGGGAATACAGCTGAACATGAAGATAGAAGTTGCTGACATGGTTCTGGAAACTGAACTTTCAGCTGGAGCAATGATCTTTGAGCAAGGTAAAACTAGGGTAAACGAAACTCCTTTGACCCTGAAATTTGGTGAAGATTTAGTAAACATCATGATATTTAATATGAGCCAAAGAACACCCAAATCCAATGTGTACAATGAATGTTATGAATTTCCAAAGTTAGAAGATGAAAACTGGAAAATGTCATTTTCCAGAAATGAACAGTATTTTTCGTGTTCAATTTTGAAATAGTAAATGACCTAGTTTCACTGTAAAACTTTCCAGAAATAAACTAGACATAACAAGGTTTAATTGTATAGGTCACACACCTTATTCAGAGTTGTATCCAGAGAGATACGACTTTTTGAATATGACCTATTAAACTGGAACCTTTTTCTGGACAGCGAAGAATGAACGAAATTTTGGGAGTGACTTAGGCACATATTAGTGTGGTGATTATTTTTCCCTTAAAGTAGACTTAAAGATCTGAAAATAGAAACTTCAACCACCCCAATTGTAGAATTAATTATGATTTTTCAAAGTTTAGCCAAAATTAGCTAACATGAGAATTTAAGAAAAAAGACCGAAAGTAATAAGAATGAACTCCAAGGGTGTAAGAAAGCCTATGAGGCAAAGATAGCCCATTAGGTGATCATGTTATATGGCTCTAATAATATGAACATGTGTTTAGGACCATAAGAAGTTAAGAAGAAGAATGGAATGTGCTTCAAGCAACTCTGAAGTTGGAAGAAAAGGTACAAGCGAAAGACAAAGGCTAAAGTGTTAGGTAACTGTTATCTTGTTAGCTTGTATGTATGTATTAATATATGACTGATCATGTTTGTTAGATGATTTACATGTTTATTTCCTAGCTATGGAATTGATGATGCGGTCTCATAGGGCTACGTGTCCTAATTAAAGGGCTGCAGTCCTTGGCCGTTAACTACGGTTACGGTGCAACTTGTTTATTGTGAATTATTCTATGCTTATACATGTATTATCTTGTTATTTACATTTCATACATGCATATGAGATTAACTATTACCCCTGGGGTTCATTCATTTGAACTCAGATCACATGAAATAGACGGGTGAGCACGGGCTAGTAGTTACGCACCGGGCTCCAGACTAGAGTGTTGTTTGAAGGCGGCACACTGAAGGGAGTGCTTGAAGTTGCCATAGGATGAATAAGCAAAGCAGAGAGAGAAGACACCCTGATAGCTATGAAGAAGGCCCTCAAGAAAGTTGACGCTTCTGTATGAATAATATAGGGCCGGGTGTCAGAGAATTAAATGGGTTATCAGTATATTGAGCTATTCTGTTTTTCCCACACTACTACGTAAGAATATTACAATCACACAACCCGCCACCCAAGAGGGCGAGGCCGGTAGGGGTGTTACATAAATAATTAAATATACAAGTCAATCAAAGGTAAGCCATGCAAGAAAATAAAAGGGTTAAGGAGCGATTTAGCCAACAAACTACTGGCCCAGGAGCGTCCAGCACAATTAACTTTTAAGTGAACAAAAAATAACAATAAACTTTTAAAAATGTGCGGTCAACACAACACCGTTAGAAAAAGATAACGTCTGTTATCTAAGGAAGAGATTGGCCAACAAACTTTTACTCTAGGAGCGCCCAGCACAAAAAACTTTTACTCAGGAGCGTCCAGCACAAAATTCTAAATTTTACTAAATTAAATTTTTTTTCTCAATTGTCATTATTCAAAACTACTTGTATAGATATCTATGGATAACAATTATTCATTTGCTAAAATAAACAAAACTTTTCCTTAAAAATATAATGATATGATTTAAATAAAACTCAAGGTATTTTATAATTTATTATATATGTTAAACAAAAACAATTATATGATTTATTTCTATTTTAGAAGAAATTTATGTGAGTTAAAAAAATTCATTTAATGTTACTAAAATTTTAAAAATCTAAAAAAATCTATTATATTCGGAAAGAAATGAAATGCGTTTAATTTTTATTTTTATAAAAAGAGCTTAATGGATATCAACGTTGATACTTAATAATATAAATCCGGCAACTTGATGATATATTTGTTAATTAAATGATCTATTGATTATATGAATATGGGACTTGTTGGGAGAAAAAAAAAAGATAACCTAAAAAAAATTAAAAGTTCGTTGTTCAAATTGCTCCTTAACCCATTATTAATTGTCCTTAATCAAACCTCTTAAGTTATCTTTTTTTTTTCAACAAGTCTCGATATTCATATAATCAATAGATCATTTAATTAACAAATATATCATCAAGTTGCCAGGTTTGTATTATTAAGTATCAACGTTGATATTCATTAAGCTCTTTTTATAGAAATAAAAATTAAACTCATTTCATTTCTTTCGGGATATAATAGATTTTTTAAATTTTATTAACATTAATCGAATTAATTAAATCACATAAATTTCTTCTAAAATAAAAATAAATCATATTTTTTTATTTAACATATATAATAAATTATAAAATACCTTGAGTTTTATTTAAATCATATAATTATATTTTTAATGAAAAAAATTTCCCTTATTTTAGCAAATGAGTAATTTTTGTCTATAGATATCTATACAAGTAGTTTTGAAGAAATGAAATTGAGAAAAAATTTTATTTAATTTAGTGAAATTTAGAATTTTGTCTTTGGCGCTCCTGGAGGATAAGTTCTTTGGCCAATCTCGCATCTTAGATAACGGAAGTTATCTTTTTCTACGTTGTGCTTTACTACATTTTTTAAAAGTTTGTTGTCCTAGGTGCACATTTTTAAAAGTTTATTAGTATTTTTTATCCACTTAAAAGTTAATTGTGTTGCTCCGAGCTATTTAATAGTTTGTTGGCCAAATCGCTCCTTAACCCAAAATAAAATAAAAGGTAAGGCCCCAATCTACTTTATCTTCTAAATTTATAATGCTTCTCCAAGACATCTCTATTTTCTTTTTGCCAACTCCAAGACATCTCTATTAATTGCAACAATAATTTTCTCCTGCTTGATTAATGGAAATGGCTTCATATCACGTAAGATGTGCCACTTGTTCTTCCAAACTCCAATCGTTCTCTCAATGACATTTCTTAGTGAGGAATGTGCATGATTGAAAACTTCATGTAATTCTTGTGGTTGACTGCATCCTCTAAAGCTTTCTCCTTTAAATGGTGCTAGATACCCTTTCATGTTAGAATATCCAACATCTACTACATAATACTTCCCTAAAAAATTAAAAGATTTATTATTAGTTCATATAAAATCTCAATTAAATAAATATAAAACTAAAATAGTTTATATAAATATAATGTCATTCAAATATCAACCACAAGAATTCAACATGAGAATAAAAGGTATGAAATCAATCCAACAAGAACGTGAGAATAGCAAATATAAAATCGAATTCAAAGCTAATCACTAGACTTGTTATCTAACTCATATTTTAAAAAAATAGAGTCTATATATGAAGGAAAGGACAAGTAATTATTGTTGAGTAATTATTTGTAAGGACCCGGGATTGAGAGAAATGAATGACATTATTCTAGGAACCATCTGAGATGTGCCAAGTTTGACTAACCAACAACAGTACCCACAACAGTATGCTGATCACTAGCACTTCTATAAGATGGAGTTGAAGAATAGAAATGGAAATGTAGTAGGGAATCAAATGATTCTATAATGGGTGCATTTTGGCAAAGAAACAACAAAAGCCCAGGAATGTTGGTTCTCTTTGGAACTCATTTTCTCTCCTTTTTATTGGTTCAAAAAAGAAAGGCAAAAGAGAGGGGGGGGAATTAGATAAAGTGGCAAGTGGCCCGAGTTATAAAATAAGCCACACAGCCCTTACCCAACAAAAAAGAAGATATCAGAGAGGGAAAAAAGGCAGGTGCTATATAAAGTAAACATGATTGTGGAAAATTAAACATGAATGAGGTTGAGACTGCAGCCAATCATTAAGCTTCCCAGTTACTACTACTAGTCAGAAAAGTGAGGGTACGTAGGAGAAAAAAGGGAGATTCGTAGCTGCAAATCAACTTCTGAGAAACTTCAAAATGGTAACAATAAACAATACAACAAGAACAATATAAACAAGAAGCACTCTCCCAGTAAGTGAAGTCAGTTACATGATAGGTAGTACAACACCATTAGGCTTTATCACTAAATATCTCATGATATCCCGTTCTATAAATTCCTTGATTGCAATAAACAAAAAGTTGCAAAGAAGAAAGAACTCAATCATTCAAAAGTCAACTCCGAAGACTGTAGGATTTCATATTTTTCCCCAATTTCCTCCTAATCCCCTAATGAAATTTTAGAAGGAAAGCTTTTGAACCAATATTTAGAATAACAGCTCATTTCAAACACCACTAGACCACTTGAACTTCTGTAACTGATTAAACTCAAACGCCACCAGGAAGGGATGGAATTCCAGACTAACCTCATTGATAGATACTTTTGATCTGAGTTTCTTACATCAATATCTTAGAATTATTCAAAGTGCCTCCTGCCTCAATTCAAGTGCACCGTAAAGAACTCAGGTTCCTCATACTAAGGATTAAGTTTCCTTCTATTAAAGTCAAATCCTTATCATTACCCAGCGAAATTCCAAGCTTTTCAGTAGCTCAGTAGCCTAGACTGTTGAGCTTTTTTTAATACACCTTTACTTTTTGTTTTTGTTTTTGTTTTTTCTAAAAAATACACCTCTACTTCAAGAAAATAATGAATCAGAAGTTTTCCTGGGAGATTTTCAATCAAAAACATGATGCCCGAGATAACTCAAAAGGATACATTTATCAGCACTATTGATTGAATAACCCACCATACCGTATAAAAGTGCGATTGGTATCATGTAATAGACGTACCTGAATTCTCCTGAGGCTGAGGGTTGCCTCTTATGTAATTGCAGGTAGTCTTATTTGAACCCCAATCATAGCCACAGACTCCCCCACTTTTCTGACAGTTATCACACTCTACAATTCCAGCTATCCATTTTATTTGAAATCCATAATTAGGCATCCTTATCACTATGCTTGAAACCAGAAGAAGTATTAACCACGACGTAGAAGCTTCAACAGGAACAACCACACTTGTGGAGCATAACACAGAAATGTTAGGAGTATTATCCCACACTACATAGCCAAATGGATTATCAAACGCATTTTTGGGACAAGGAAATTGTAGGGTGTTTACTGAAGGGATTACCGGACAAGGAAATTTTGTTAACCAACGAAAATCAGACTCTCTCACTGCTTGTTAGAAGTAATAATCAGATAGTTAATTCATTATTCTAGGAACCATCTACCAACAGCAAACAGGGGTATCACAAAGAACTACCAACAGCAAGGAACTAACACACATATTGCAAAAGGAAGATCCTCTAATCCAAATGAGGTAGGCTGTCGATTGACCCCATTAAAAATAGCAAGCAAATTTCTAATCCTTCCTCTTCGAAAACAAGAATGAAAATCGAACCAATAAAACTGCGAACCATAAAGCGCAGAAATCAATCCCTAAATCCAAGGGAAGAAGAAGAAAAAGAAGCAGAGTCAAGACAAGAAACTAATCGAGCAGAGGAGACGACTGAAATCTTACAGAAGCGATGATCCCTTCGATCCTTCGTCCACCTTCTTCTTTGAAGATGAGTGCTCACAGAGGCGATGAGGCGATGCGATGAGTGTGACGACTAAAAGAGCCGAATCGAGACGCAGAGAGATAGTCGCGATTTTGGTAGAGTTTGCTTAAAAAAAATAGGGCTTAAAAAAAGAGAGCTTAAATAAGCTCCTCTCACCAGCTTTTTTCCAGCTTTTTTTTTAAAAGAGTTTTTCAATGTAAAATAAGTTCTTATAATATAAGAACTTATTTTAAATACTGTTTGGCCTAACTTTTACTTATAAACATAAGATAATTTAAAAATAAAGTTTAGGTCAAACGGGCAAGACTAAGAAAGGTTTTCGTCAGGAGTAATTTCCAAAAGATTAAATGAGGTATTTTAGGCTGGAAAAAAACGAGGTGTTTTAGGAAAATTAACATATATTTTTATATAAATAATTAAGTTAATTAATATCTTTAATTTTTATAAATTAGCTATTTAACCCCTACATTTAGGAGCACATAAAATGTATGTTAATTTTCCTAAAACACCTCATCAATTGACTTTTTCCCCCTTTCAGTGACTTGATCTAACATTTCAGAAGGAGCATGCTGTTGGCTTTGAATAAGCAGAGTAATGGCCAAATGTTTCTTGAAGATCTCATAGATCTTAATTAGGTAAAGCATTTTGTTAAAACTAACCCACTTTTTAAATTATTTTGATGGAAAGCTTGGAGGTGTTGTTGAATTTAATCTAATATTGTGTTTTAATGAGGCATGTCAAAATAGGGGAGGGAACTTGTTTAATTGCTCTGTGTTGAAGAACAGAGTTATGCCATGTGAGAAGCAATTAGACAAGTAAGAATACTAATCCAAAAGTTATACGGAAAAAATTATGAATTGTTTTGTTGGTCATTGATCAATCATTTTATATGTTCGATAGAAAATGTGATCCCTGGTGTTGTGATTTTCTTCAGGTTTCAACATTAATGAGGTAGGGGAATGATTTGTAAAGTGAAGAGTCTTATCATTGTTGAATTTGGAGGATTTGAGTGGTCAGAGTGTTTTAATTGCCTAGCTATTCAAAAGCAATTTATAAAGCCAACTTTTTGTTTTTTTTACACATGTTGTATTAGTTTGCGTGGTTTGTAAATCTTATATGGGATTTTAATTGAAATTTTATAGTGGAAAAATCTCTTGAGTATTTTTTCAAGAGGACTGGATGTAGGTTAGGGGACAAGCAGGATAATTCTTGTGATACTTAATTCTATCTTCCTTTATCTTTAATTTATCAAATAACTTCAGTTACATATTTCATCTCATAACGCAATAGTAATAAGATCATAATATGAAGCTTCAACTAAACAGAAAAATTGCTTATAAATAACCTATATCTTTCTAACAAATTATTATTGCGGCTTGAAAACTAAAAATTAAAAAAAAACAAAACAAAACAAAACAAAACCAAAAAAAAACAATTAAACGAAGCTATTCATTGTTTGAAATTTAAGTATTTGAGTGCTTAGAATGTTGTGACAACGTAGCTATTCAAGAGAAATTGATATGGGTCGCCACTTTTTACATGTTGTACTAGTTTGAGATGAGTGAACTGTGTACAAATCTTAGAATTGTAACTTGTAAGAGTGGTAGGTGATTTCATTTACTGAGATTGTAATTTAATTGTTAGAGTGGGAAAAGCTCTTGAATGTTTTTGAAGAGGAATGAACATAGGTCAGGGGACCAAACCAAGATATATAATTCTTGTAGTTCCTGATTCTATTTTTTCTTATCTCTAATTTATCAGTTGACTATACAATTTAATCATATATGTTTCATCTAACACACGAACAATGTCACAGTATTTTAAACTCAATATAATCAAATCATTATATCAAACTTAAAGTAAAAAAAGAATTACTTATAAAGACTTGGAAAGCATCCTTGAACTTTCCCAACATAATTGACATCTGATGAGATTGGTAGGTTCCCCCTAAATGATTTGATGCCAACTCTTTCGTAATTCAATTAGATGAGTTATGAAGTGAGATATTCCAAGTGTTCGTTATTCTATTTACCTACTGATTATGATTTCCTATTACTAAGAAATGACAGAAGGAGAATATGATATGAATTAACAGTGATATGAACATTCCCTATTGCATAAAAACAGTGATTTCCTATTCCAAGGCTTTGGACTTGGGCTTTTCTTGCTTCTTAAGATTATGGAGTGAGATTAAGTTCTTTAATTTCGTATTAAAAAAAAAAAAAAAAAAAAAAAAAAAGTTCTTTAATTATCCAGAGACCCTCCAGACTTTGCTAAGACCAGATTATTAACATCAAATCAAAAGCCTAGACAAGCATCCACGTTAAGAACAACAATAATGAAACCATCAATTGCTATTAAATCAGTCACAACAACTCCATACAAAGTCTGACCCAGTCAATTGCATAAAAACTGAAGCTACTCCAAATCTAAAATGCTAACACAGGTCTAAGTCTCAGTCGTATATCCAATCTCAAAATCATAATCAATCAATAAAATTCTAACATCACAAAACAATTCCCTAAGATCAAGAGAGAGTAAAACGATGAAGTAAGAGAGATCAGGACGAACCGAAGATCCCTTATCAATGCTCCAAGCTCCAGCCATCGTCCTTCCTTCGCCTATGGAACCACGGATCCAGCCCCACCATGGTAGAATTAGAATGCAGAGAAGCGATGAATTTAACAGAGGAATGAATGGAATCGGTGGATTAGGTAAGCGAGACGGACAAATTGAAGTATCTCAAATCTTATATTTTTAAAAAGAAAAGGCTTTAACACCTTACTTTTCTTGAACAGCTCGACATCTATGTCTGTCTAAACCAAGAATCCTTTTCCTAAGATGCGCTGCCATCCTCTTTTTGTTTCTATCCATCTTTGTATGTCCAAAATTAGAAGAGAATATGATTATCAAAGAGGGAAACACTTGTCCAAAATTAATGGTGAATACTGTGATCCTTGATATCCTATGCATTCCTTCAAAAGGTGAGCTCTCAAATTTCACAACAATTAAACATTTTAGTATCTATTTGGTATATACTTTTTCTTATCTTACTTTTTCACAGTGCCCATGAAAAGTATGATATATTCCCTTCCTAATCATCGAATTGATATCATTATAAGGCTAAATTAATAAATGAATCATATCTTGATTTCACATACTTGGTTTATATAGGGGTGTGTGTATGCATGAAGTTTGTTATGTACACACACTATGCGCATCTGATACACTAAATTAATAAATGAATCATATCTTGATTTCACATACTTGGTCTATAATTTTTTTTTTTTTTTTTTTTTTTTTTAAAAAAAATATATATTAACATTTTTCAGCCACTGTTGTATCCACCGGAAGTTTCTCCAATTCTCAGCAGTCGATTGACGATAAGTTGACTGCTTACGACGATCATTCCGAGTACAACCTCCAAGCAATTCCTGGCAAGGCAGAGTTCCCACAAAACAAAATGACAGATATATAGGTAAAACAGCCATAAGCGATTGAAATGTTCACCTTCAACTGAATCTGTTACGTCGGAGCAAACACGTACAGTGGCTCTCATGGACAACAAGGTGAGTCTGGTGCACGCTGGTGGCATGTGCAGAGGCGGTTCAGCAGAACAATTTGAAGCTAGTTCAAGCACTTGTGGAGCATGTGGGCAAGCTTGTGGCATCTCAAGCCGGAGGATTGAGGAAGGTGCCTTCCTGCTTCGCTCAAGCTTTAACTCACCGGATTTACGGGATTTCACAACCACCCATTGATTTGGCCTTCTCCAATGTGCTCTATATGCATTTCTGAGTCCTGCACTTACCTAAAATTCGCCCATTTCACAGCAAACCAAGCTACCTACTTTACATCATAGTTAACAAGTTTCTTACACTTCATAAACAATATCAAATTTGCAAATGTCTTATGCATTATGAACAAGTTGAATAGTCCTATTAACAAGTGGAATGATCTTGTCAATATAAATGAAATTTCTTAACAACCACTAATTTGTAAGTGTTTTACATTGCATGAATAAGTGAAATAGTCTTGCGAACAAGATAAATTAACTTCTTAACAATTACTCAATTGAAAGTGTGTCTTACACACCATGAGCAAGTGGAATGGTCCTATGAATTAGATAAATAATTTGTTAATAATTACTCATTTGCAAATGTCTTATACATCAGAAGCACGTGAAATAGTCTTAAAAATAAGATAAATTATTTTTTTAACCATTGAATAAAAATATTATTTACTGTATAAGTTGATTATTACAAATGGATATTTGATATTATTTTATATTTTGCAACCTTTTAGATAAAAAAAATGATTAAAATCTAATTAAAAAAATAAGATTCTAGAAAAATGTAGTCTGAAAGGTATAGATGATAAATGCATGTGGTGCCCGTTTTGGCAATTATGTGTAAATATTCACTAACACCATTTTGTTGAGCCAGCTTTCTAATTGTGAAGAAATTAATTTATCTTGTTCATTAATCTATTTTACTTATGAAATTAAACAAATTGTCGGATTAAATTCATTGGATTGTAAGTTCTTTTTTCCTGTTTTCCAGTTGATTTACAAGATTTACAATTATTCTTTCTTTATTTAACTTAATATAATACAATTATTATGCAGGCATAATGAGATATGTAGGCATGAAGAGCGTGAAATGAATCACGGACACTTGTCACATTTGAATGATGGGTCTCCACTTTATATTATGTTAAATATTTGTTCAGCTTTCTAGTAATTTTGTATGATAAAAATTTTGCAGACTTCCCCTTATATGCCTTTGTCATTGAGGGTTCTGTGGCCCCACTGTCTCAAGATTGGTATTTCGATTTGCTATCCTGATTTGTATAAGGATTTGTTGTTTTTATTAATTTCAACGTTTTTAATTTAATATAATCATCATATGAAACCTCAAGTTAACAGAAATATCGAATTTTTATATTTACAGATTACATGTGAAGCACAAAGCTAAAATTATTATGAGGTTTTTTCCCTTCTCGGATGTTGCTTTTTTTCCCCCTCAAGAACTTGATATCAACTTTCGCAAGTAGAAAGTTATCATGGCTTTCAAAAAGCAGAGCCATGACCAAATGTTTCTTGAAGATGTCACATTTTATGAATGCATTTTGACACAACTGACCACTTTTTAACTACTATGATTGAAAGCTTTAAGGTGTTGTTGAATTTAATCTAATATTGTGGTTTAATAAACCATGTCAAAATAGGTGAGGGAACTTGTTTAATTGCTCTGTTTTGAAGAACAAATTCATATGAGAAGCAGGGGAAGGCAGGTAAGAAAGCTAATTCACTGGTCACTATTTTACCTCATCATTACATGAAACTTCAGTTAAACAGAATGTTACTTATAAAAAACCTACCTTATTCCAAAAAATAATTTTTTGAGGCTTGTAGAGCAACTAAAAGTTCATTTTAAAAACAAAGTCCATCCAGATTTAGTGAAATTATCTCTACTATTGGCTTCTTTTTGAAAAGCTCATGTCCAGGTTAAAGGGATTTTTTTCTTAGGATCTTAATTTTTGAAACTTAATTGGTTAAATAAAAGATGTATTGGTTAAGCTTGTAAAGACCATGTCTTAGAGTTTCATACTGCATAATTTCATATCAAGAAGATGGGCCTGGGCCCAAAATTTGAATGGCAACAGAAGTTGAAAAAGACCCCATTTCTAACAAAATAATTATTCATGAATGTTTTACAAAAAATCTTTTTAACAAGTGATAATAGAGAAACTTTTTCTACTGATAATACACATAACGGGTTCAGGGCACAATGCTCGCCCACAAACCAAGAGTCCAGGGCACAAATTTTGCCCACAAACCCACTACAAGAAATCCAGGACTTTGGGCACAATTATCAAACGAGAAAAAATACATAGCCCATAAGTCTTACAACACTAACCCCACAACAAAGGGTCTTCACAAACAATGTTCGCACAAAATAGGAGAGTGGATCCACCATAATTTGATAGTATATAAAATAAGGCCTTCAAAAGTCATCCAAAAGTAGTTAATGTAGTTTTTTTTTTTTTTCCAAAAATATGAGGGCCCTAGATGGCAATATATAAATTAATACAACACTATTATTAATACAACACTACAACACTAGGCCTTCAAACGTCGTCTAAGCCTCTGGCTGCTTCCCTTGTCCTCTAGTAGGGTTAGAGGTCTCGCTTTGAAAATTTAATGATGACGGGGTGAGACATAAAGTCCCCAGAATAGAAATTAATTTATCACATATGCGGGGAAAGGATTGCAAGTCGAGAAGCGGGTTTATTGTCATATTTAAAATATCAATAATAATTAAATAATACATAATAATTAACAATATTTAAAACCATCCCCACTCATCCATCCTACTCCTCCTTATCTCCTCGTGGACGCGGATCAGCCCATCAGTGTTAGTAACCCGGCCAAGGTTAGCTATCACTTCAAGGATCTGTCCCCTCTCGTGCCACCACAAAAATACCGTAATGGGGAGGTGTCCGCCCAAAACACTCAATTCAAATCCGGGCCGGGGAACATGAGAGAGTGATGGACACAATTTCACCCTAAATCTCTTCCACACAACCCAACATATCCCACAATGAAGAAATAATATAATACTAAAATTTTAAACAACAATTTATTAAATTATATTCCATACGGTGTCATCTCACAACAAACATTATAACCATCACAACAATAACAATCCCCAAGAATAATAATCACTTAAATACATAGATTGGAAAATACACCGCTTCATTTGAATAAATTTTCACATTCGGACCTACACATAATTTTTCAAAACACATACAAGTAATATATATGAAAATTAAGCTTAGAAAAATACCTCACAAAGTCCAAAACAAGCATATAAAATAAATTAACCCGGTTACCTCAATTCCAACCTTAACCTTAGCTTGAGGAGCACAACTTGCACAATCACCACTTATAAGAAGGTTCTACATTATCACAATTAAAGCTTATAATTTCCTATAAAAAATACAAATTCTAATATATTATAATAGCAAAAATTGAAAATGAAAATTTGGGGTTTAATTAATTAATTAATTTTTATTAATTATTATTATTATGAAATAATCATTTTGTCCTTCACATACAAAAACAAAACCAATAGAAATTCCTATACAGTGACAACATATATATTTATTTTTATGAAAGCAAATTGTTCTCTTCACATTTTCCACTTACAGTGACTTGTATGTTTTTATATATCTAACAAAATGCTTGGTTCTATGCGAATGGGCTGCATTTAAATCATGTTCTCAGGGTGTTAATATTATACTATATCTAAACCAATCAGATAAGCTTCATTTCCTGTACCTTATACCTCTATATATATAAAAATATATATGGAAACAATAAGCTTTTCTTTTGGTCTTATACATATCACTAGCTTTGAGTTTAAGAATAGTAGCTTTGGTTTCAGGATGCATTTATATATATCTATATATATAAGAGCATTAAACTTTTGGTTTCTAACAAATGCCCCCACGTGGTATTTATATACACATAAGGCTTTTGAGCTTTTTAAACCCCCACGCCATATTCATTTGCTTCACGTTCATATACCTCTAGTAACAACCTTTTCCTTTTCTTTGTTTTCTTTCCATGCTTCACACATAGCATTAAATATATACATACATACAGTAAGCATTTGGGTTTTCAAAAAAAACCAACTTGTACACACACAGTAAGGTCTTCTTAAATGTGGTTACATATATATAAATTCCAACCTATATATATATCTATATATACATGCCTACACTTATAGCTTGGTTTCAATATATATATATATATCAACAGGTGTTCCTTATCCGTTTCATATATGAGCCTGCATTATTCATATGTATATATACTCATGTATATGGTAGCCATATTTATTACATACATATAGCAGCGACAATATGACAGTAGCTTATTTCCTACGGTCAAATATTCCCAGCTTTGCGTTGAAATCGTGACAGAAACTAGAAGGAAGAAAAGCTTCAAAAACTCACCTCTAATAGCTTCTAATTTATATGCACCAATTGACCTTTTCCTTCTCCAACTCTTCCTCCATTTTTCTTATTCTAAAGCAGAGCCTGCACGGATGAAGCTCTCTCTCTCTCTCTCTCTGGTTGAAGCACACCCATGATAAAAACAAAAGGCAACGGCTATATATATAACGAACCAAAGGTCTGGTCTAATGCAAGAAAAGCCAACGGTTTGAAAAGGGAATGCACAGTGGGTATTTCGCGTGGCGCTCGGGACGTATGACACTCTGTTAAAGTCGTTCCTGACAACACTGTGCATGCATAAACTGTGTTCTCTTGCGTGTACAGTAAGGATGAAAGAGAGATATGGAAGTATGGACATTCAAAAAATCTGATTTGTTGATCTCGTTCTCAGCGCCTTTTACGTGCAGGGATATTAGTGAGCATAGGGATATATATATATATATATATAACTTGCTATTTCTTTGTTGACTCGTGTTGGGCTAAAGGGAAGTTAATATATAATGGGCTGATGGAGTTTTGTTGGCATGAGGATGAAAATGGGCTTAATGGTTGTTTATAAGAGGAATATGGATACATGTATTTATCCTGCTGCGTTTTGGTTATGAAGGAGAATGAAGAAATGGAATAAATAATATGGTTCTACACAAAATAATATATGGCCCGGTGACTGGATATTGAAATGGGTTTGGAGCCAATTGGAGTGGTTTAATGGATATTGAAAGGGTATATGGACTATAAGTGTTTAATCCAATAAATTGCTTAATTAATTACAATATGGAATAAATATTATACGGAAATAAATCCTTAATTCCTTTTAAGGATTTTCTTTCTCAATTAATTTTTGTTTCTTTCTTTCTCTTTCTTTTCTATTATTATGTATATATACATATATCTATTTTTTTTTTTATAATTACATTTATCATATATAATTCTTTCATAATCATACTTAAATCTTAAAATTAAAATTAGGATGTTACGAAGCTCAATCAAAATAGCCTGTAAAGACCATGTCTTATTGTTTTTTTTTTTTTTTTTTTTTTTTTTTTGATGGAAGAGTATTAAGAAATACAACCATATCTAGTCAAACTTTTTCCTCCACCCTGGCATGTAACAGTCAACACAATCTAACTTTAATGGAATTGTCATATTAGCTATCTTAAAAACCGTTTATTGCCACATTTGCACCCAACAACAGATAATTATGTTATGTGTTCAAAGTGCAAAATACTATTGCTATTTTTTCACCTTCACCCAAACTTGCAATGAGGATTTGAATTGAAATTGAAGTTTTACATACTAGCACTTTTATTAACAAATATTTTTCCATGGAATTTTTATTAGAGTTAGGTAAAATCACACCAAGGTACTAACTAGTTAGAGAAAATGAAAGCTATAAGACTTTTCTGCTTTTTTTTTTTTTTTTGTGTGTGGACCTTGGTGTCATTTTCCTTAAAGGTTATGAATGTATGAAAATTATGGAGCGATGTATAAATCAATGCAAATTCGGCATTTTTAACTGTCAATTGTCAAGGTAATATTAGGTCTAAGAAAGTCTCTTAACCCCTTTAAAATGAATGACTTAATGTTAACTACATAAAAACATGAGCAAAAGCATTATACCGGTTTTAAATAATAAAAAAATTGGAAAAAAAGGGCAATTCTAGTTCATCTTAAGCTTTTCCATGTACGTCCAATTCTTTACATCAAGCCTCCATTTATAAGCCTTCAAAATTTTCAAAGCGGAATCATGTTAATAATGTGCTTTGAAATTAAGAAAATATAAGATATTGAGATGAAAGTGTAAGTGGAGCTAAATCACCAAGAGGGGAATTGAGGATTTTGAAAACTTTTCGAATTGCTCTGCTTTTGAACACTAAAAATAGAGCTGAACAGAGTATAAGGAAGAAGAGCAAGACACGAAATTTATACTGGTTCGGTCCAACCTTTTGACTTATGTCCAGTCCCCAGACACTCTGAGATTTCACTATATCAATTGATTACACACTCTGTAACCCAAGAGTAATTCTCGCACTAGAACTCACTCCCCCTTACAAGTTGCAATCAATAACCCAATCTCCAAGTTCCCTGACTTGAGATTCTTACAATGAATATTTACAATAAATGAACCCTCTCTAAGAGTGGATAAGAATGAACACCGAAGATCAATGTATCAAAAGATACTTTACAAGTGAAAACTGAAAGTATAGTTGGTAAACTTGAATGCAATTCGTTTTTAGCAGATTGGTTGTAAGAAGACTTGAATGCAACTATATTTGTATCAAGAGAGCATTAAATGACCGTTGAAATCCTTAATGTAACTGTTGGAGACATTCAGGAAGGATTATGATGAGCTTAGGTCTTCTTCTCTCTCTACTCTTTGCTTAATCCAGTTGCACAGAAGTTTATGGTTGACTTCTTGAATATTAATCCGTTGGAAGAGAAGCTTCTGGATGTGGAAAGCAAACATTAATCCTTTGGTAACGTGTGCAGAATGATTGTCCAAAAGTATGCAAGATTTCTAGATTTGCATTTAATGTGTTGACATCACTTTTTGTTTTTGCTTTTAACCTTCATTTAAAATCCTCTAAAACATCTGAAACTCACTAACAAAGGAGTTAAACATAGCTAGGAATATTAGTGAACGACAATATGAAGTATTAAGATCAAACAAGAAGGTTTCACAAATTCGTCAGATTTGAATTTCAAACTCTGCGACACAAACTCGAGTTTGTTCACCAAAACTCGGAGTTTGTCATTGTGCACTTATAGCAAAACTCAAGTTTCCAAATCATAATTCGAGTTTCCTTTATCCAGAGAGGAATGTCACAATTTGATCTCTAGGACATATTTTTGAATGGAACTCAAAACTCGAATTTCCATTTCCAAACTCGAGTTTTGGACTTTTAACATGAATTATGAATTTTAGTCCAAAACATCAAAACCGGAGTTTTCAAAACATTGAAAAAAACCAAAACTCTTGGCTTAGCCAAATCTCGAGTTTCTAAATCTAAACTCGAGTTTTCATTTAAGTAAGAAAACTTTGAGAAATTTATGCCAAGTCAAACCGGAGTTTTCAAAAACCGAGTAAAACTTGAAAACTCTCCGCCAAGTGTAAACTCGAGTTTCCAAACCAAAACTCAAGTTTTCTCAAAACTTTGGAAAATTTAGAAAAACTCTTGGTTAAGTATAAACTGGAGTTTTAAATCAAAAACTGGAGTTTTCTTATGCTTAAAACATCATAGGCTCTCGTATGTCTAAAACTCGAGTTTCCACTTGAAAACTGGAGTTTTGTTCTCTTTAGAAAATATTGAAGAGTCTCTATGTGGAGAAAACTGGAGTTTGTGTAAGTGTGAAAAACTTAGAGTGCTCTACGTAAGATCAAAACTGGAGTTTTCTATGAAAAATGGAGTTTTGTTTAGTTCATTAAAAATTGAGCTACTTTCGTCACGGTGACGGACCTTGGTTATTACAAGGAGGGGCCATGGCCCCCCCTCCCCAAAAAAAAAATGTTCAGATTTTTTTTAAAGGATTAATATGTAGCAACACGCCTATTCCTAATCTCATTTGTTGTGTCTATTAAAATTAATATATTAAAATTACATTGTTAAGTTTAATCAAAGGTAATTTTTAATTGTTCCATTTAGTATAGTGTTTTATTAATTTTGAATTATAAATTACATTTTTAACTTTTAATATTTTGATATATTATATAACAGGCAATCTTTTGGAATTTCATGATATCTTCTCATTTTGTAATTGATATGACATCCATACTAGAGACAAGTATATTATCTTATACATTAGAATTGTTAATTATAAATCTAAATATTTTTAAAATGTTATATAATCATAAAATTTTTAATTAGTTAATAAGTACACATTTGGCCCCCCAAATATTTATCCCAAGGTCCGTCCCTGCTCTGTCAAATCCAAAAATCGAGTTGTAAAACCAAAACTCGAGTTTGTCTTTTGTGATTTTTTTTTAACTTACCAAAGACAAACTTCAACTTGTGTTTACAATTGTCGTTATCATCAAAACACATAGAAAACTAACGAGAAAGGATAAAGAAAGACGAGAGAATTCTAGAGATGAAGAGTGGAGGAGAACTTTCATTCATATAACATTTTCATGTACCTTCAATATTTGTGTTAAGCCTGTATATATAGGCCTTCAATCCTCCCAAGAGTTACAATGTCATAAACATAAGAACTAATCTACAATTAAAAAAAAAAAAAAAAAAAAAAAAAAAAAAAAAAAAAAAAAAAAAAAAAAAAAACTATATAAGACCATGAGAGGTTATAGGCATTATAATAACCTAAGAGACTATGAACATCTACTACCATAATATTCATAACACTTCCATGAAAAAATTTGCATATAAATTTGGGAAAATATCATCTAAGCTCACAATGTGGACTTGATAAATTTTTAGGCTCGAGATTTTTAAAATTCAATTTAGTCTCTCGGCCCAAAATGAGATTAAATTGACAAGGCACAGGACTAGAGCATACCAAAACATACCAAGACTTGCACACGTACTCGAAGTGCATTAATGATTTTATTTGTAGTCTTAAAAGGATTTATTCCACCAATACAATTGGAAGATTATCATGACCACAATTCCCCATTATTTCTATATCTTTGCTTTCAACCATTACTATCATGTTTATTAGGAATGGGATAAATCTTTTTTGAGAGAAAACACCTTATAAACCTTTTATGAGAGAAGATATTTCCCACAAGAGAAAATTCTTTACTCAAATTATTCTAACTTGTTTTCATTTTAAAACAAATGACCTATTTAAATACATCAACAAGGATTCTAGAAGCATTTAAATCAAATTACACCTTAACAAAAGTAGCAATTTTCCTTACAAATTTCTCCTCTCCCATGTAACAATTTCCCATTCCTACCAATATCTGTGCTTTTCACTTTGCCCTTTCCAACTACAAAAAAAAAAAAAATATCATTACCCCTTTACCGATGGATCTATTTCAAATGAGATTTTCTCAATCCCAATGCACCTATATTTATAAATCCAATGATTTAAAAGGGGTAGTGGGCGATAATATTGCGAAAATGTTTGTAATGATATTATCCAAAAAAATGAAATTAAGGTGCTCAAGAGATAGTTAAATTACGTACTTTTTAAAAAATATTTTTAGCTTTAAATTTTAAAATAGATTAGAGAATACTAAGAATTTTAATCGATTATTTATGCCTTCATCTATCCCTAACTATATTTTTCAATACTCATCCTCTTCGATGACACATGCGCTTTCTCGACCCACCACCATCATTCTTGTCGTTCTCTCCTCATCATCCTTCTTCTTTATTTGTTTCTCTCTCTCACATCTCTCTCTACACGCATGCAAGGAACGTTCTCTCTCCACCTTTTCTCTTCTAATTTTGTGGTTTTCCTGTTGTTCATGTTGTTGGTTTTCCATCATCCTAAACCACAAATTATGCGATGCCTCCATACTTAGGGTTCATGGAACTTTAGGGGTTTTAGGATATCTTTGAAATTCGTAGTGGAAAGCCCAAAGTAATCACTTATATCATGCGAGTCTCATCTAGAACTCTGTACGATTGTGATGTAATTGGATTGCCTTTGTTAAAAGTAGTGACTTGCATCAACAAATAAACCCTAATTTATCTGATTTGGGTATTTTGGGATTTTCGGTTTAATAAATGAACCTTCAAGTGTTAAATGTTGGAAATTATGCCTTAGGGGCCAATCATTATACTTTGAACATTAATGTTATTTAAAGTATTTATTTATTTAGTTATCATATCATTTGCATGTTTATTATGATGACCGGTATCTCGAATGTATCTTAAAGATTATCCTAAATGTTCTCGGTCGCTTATCTATGCGGGAGCAAAGATGAAATAAGACGAGAAGAGTACAAGGTGTTGAACCGACCCATTATGAGAAAGCTACATGGATTAAGTCATAAGCTTATCTCATGTATAACTACGTCACAATACCCTTTGACCTAAGATCATCATGGATTCCTACATGAGAGTCATTGATCTTTGACCTAGCCTAAGATTTAATGAATACAACATTTAATCTAGGATGGATATATATATATATAATATAAATTGAAAATAATAATAATATTATTTATATAGATAATAATAATATTATGTAGTATTTGTTTTGTATTTAGTTTATTTGATAAATTAAATAACTAAAACAGATAGAGATATCGTATCTCGATTTAATTAAATAGATAGATATTATATCTCAGATTTAATTTATAAAGATAAATTAAATTAGCTGGCTTTTAATTTGGATTAAATAAATATATTAGATTAGATCTATGGTACAGATTTAATTAATATTATTTTAATCCAAATTCAAATTTCAAAATCAATTAAGATTAATTTTGAATATTTTAATACGGCCCATTAGGGTTTGGAAAACTCTATTAGATAAAGATCTAGTCGTATTGAAATAGGCTGAGCCGCAAAACAAAAACCCTAGAGAAAGAAAAGAGACGTAAGACGTTGAAGGTGCTAGCACGTTACCGTCTGTGTTGGAGTCTTGTTTTGTTGTGGATACCTTAGAGGGGAGTGGATTCGCATAGTCGACTCTTGGTGATCGTATCAAACAAGACGCACACGAGTAAGGAAGGTACGATCTTTGTCTAATATGATTTAAACGTTGTTGATAGATCCTCCTATGGGATTCATAAAATTTTATTGGATGAATTCCTTCCATGCGTGTATGAATCCCAACATTAAACCCCTGATTATAGTTGTTCATTCTGAGTTTTTGAAGTGATTGTGCCTATCACGGTGATGGATTGTGTGCATCATAAGTGCTTTTTTTTTGCGGTTTTTTATTTTTTCCGCCATAGTCGTTAAAGTTAAACTCGTTGGGACATTTGGTTTTGAGGAGAGGAAGAGTCACTACAAAAAATTGACTTTCAAGCGGTGAGAAAAGTTGCCCATCGAAAGTCTTTCAATGGCTACAAAAATGTTGATGTTGAAAGCGTTGGCGACTTTTTGTCGCCGCTGAAAGTTCATCAGAAGCCACGAAAGTAGGTGTCGTCGTCGAAAGTAGGGTTTCGGCGGCGACAATTGTCGCCACAGATAACATTTTTGGCGGCGACAAAATTGTAGCCACTAATACTTATTTCGGCGACAAGAAGTCGCCACTGATACATGTTTTTGTGGTGACAAAATTGTCACCAGAAATATAGTTATCTGTCGCACTTTTTAGTGGCGACAAATGTCGCCACCAAAAGTGACTTTTTAAAAAAAAATGTAAATTGATAAAATTAAAACCGTACGTGCTAAAGATGGATTAAGATCATAAGAAATTTGAAACTAACAATATATTAACTAACAATGATACTAACATAAATGTTCAAAATTAACATCAAATATTAAAATTTTCTAAACAAAGTCTAAAGGTTGTCGATTGGAAAGAAACATTAAACATAAAACTATGAAGAACGATTAGTCGGTGGGACGGGAAGGCTAGGAGTAGATAAAGTAGGAGTTGCTACTTGCCTGTTGCATTAAGACACTAGAATCTCTGCTCCATTTGTTCCAACTTCCCTAATGTATGCTATGTTTCCTCTATCTTTAATGTTTAACCAACTTTTATCCATTCCTATTTCAATAAAAATTTAATTAGAAACAATCCACATCAAACTTTAAAGTCCGAATGTCAAGCACCAATTTACATTAGCAAACAATCCACAACAAACATAGATTTTCAATTAAAATTTCCCATTATAAACAAAATCCAAATGTCAAGCAACAATCCACATCAAACTTTGAAGTCCACTCTTTACATCAGTAAGTCCCCAGCACAACAAAATTTAAAGAAAATGCATAGACATAAAAATGTGGATTAGTTAATCAAGTCTTGTGGATACATACCGATGATGCCCGAAGAATTTGAAGTCTCTCTAGTTGTGTAAAGTGACTACTCGTCAACCTTTAAATTCTGGATCTTGGGGAAAAATTGAATGTATTAACCTATCAAAGAAAAGAATTGACGAACTAAGAGTAGAAGGAAAGGTTCCAGACCATACCCTTAACTATTTAAAAAAAAAAAAAAAGTCACGATCGTTTAAGTAAATGGCTAAAATTCAATCCATTTGGAACAAGATTAGAGCTATACATGTAGCCTTAGAATTATTTGAATAATTTTCTCCCATTAACATATATTATTAACACCCCACTTGAGATATATATGTAGGGCATAAAAAATTTAATAATAAGGAGGGACGACAGATAGAGGAATTAATTATTGAACTGAAGAAATTAATGAGAAAGGCAGAAGCTTTTGACCATTTGAATATAAGGGGTTGGAGCATTAAGACATACTGAAGGAGAAGTTCTCATCCAATATGAGAAACATGATCATCTTCATGGTATGATGCTAACTTCCAAGCAAACATCTTTGCACTATTGAATGGTACGATGCAACTTTTTCCAAGAATGATGAATGATGAATATTTCCTATGCACCAAATTCAGATATAGATGCACTAGACTCCACTCAACCTACCCCAACGCACTAATCAGCAAATTCACAAGACTCACGTGTAGTGAAGTAACTAGCAAGTGAACACCAATTCAGAGAAGAAATTTTGCCAAAATTCCAATGGTTTTACTATGACACAACAAAAACTCAAGGATATATTGCAGATAGTCAGTAGTTCTTGGCTGCAGCTAACACAGTTACAGAGAAGGGCGGCTGGGCAATGGAGTGCTTGTGTCAAATGTTCAATTTTGCAGAGAAATGAAGCAAAACTGTCAAGGATAAGTTAGTTCACATCAAAAGTTCTGTTTTAGCTTGGCATAGTTAGTTATCTGGTTTCAAACTTCAAAAGCATTCACAGCTCAATGCAATTTAGTTTGTGCAAAATTTAGCAAAAGCTTGGATGAAGCACATCAGATTAGCATGTCCACCAGGAATTCAGCAAAACGCATAGAGGCTACAACAGAAATTCATTTTTCAGCAATGCAATTTGATTATGAATCAGAAATTAGGTCTCATGCACTAATGCACATGCATGTAACGATTAGAACTAGCTATTCCAATTTCTAATCAAGCACAATAACTCGGCAACATCTAGAGGCAAGAAATCAATCTACAACATACAAGAATGGCCTTAAACAGTCAATTTCTGCAAAAACATCTTGAAGGACCAGATTAGCAAGGTGACAGCCACTATATGAGTAAAATTTGAGCTGAAAAAGCAGCAAAAATATCAATCAAATGGTTTCCACATACAGCAGTAAAATTGCAATTAATCTCCAAAATTCAACGCCATATGACTATCCAAACACCAACACTCAAATCTGGTTCAAACTCACTAGTTTCAGCTACAATTATTGCTTAATGATAACTCAAAGCAGAATTGAGAAATGAAGCAAGAGCATACATTAGTCACTCATATGAAACAGAAAGTACTCCCTAATGAATATAAGATGTTGTTTCCAAAATATACTTGCTGCACGAACACTCAAATCTGGTTCAAACTTCAGAAACACCTATTTAGAAAAAAAAAAAAAAATCAAAATAATACAGAAAAATGACAATTAATAGCAAAACTAGTGTGCAAAACTTGACAGCCCAGCACTTTAAATCTCAGAACCTGCTAGAAACAGTCAACTCAAGCTTAATCAAGAATAATTTAAACACTAACAGAGGCAATTTCCCCACTATCCAGCAACTTAAGGTTCCAGAGGCAAAAATCAAGTAGAAACACACCCAAACACCCTAAAAACAAGTCAAACCTGACCCCAAACCAACCTGAATCCTAAACAAACAAAAACAAACTTCTTTGTTTGGTATTTTCAGAAAATTTTCTTCTTGTTTTCTTTATAAATTGAAAACAAATACTCCTAACATACACAAACTACACACTGGTCAATTTTGTAATTGACACCCAATAGAAAAACAGAGGAAATCGAACCAGCAGAAGCTTAAATAGGTGAAAAACAGAGCAAATGGACAAGTGTTTTAATCTCAAATCAATTTATAGGTGAAAATCGAACCAGCAGAAGCAAATACTTACCAATTTGTCGGTCATAACGAGGTCCGGCCGAACACTGAACAAAGAAGATGCACTGAACCAGCAGAAGCGACGCCGACGAAGCTTAGGTGAGAGGCTGAGAGCAAGGAGTGGCCAGACAAAAGTGAGAAGCGTGTTGCACGAAGAAGCAAGAATGTGTCAGGGTTATGAAAAATATAGCGGCATTAGAATTTTTAGAATTTGTGTGTGGAGATCTATTCTTCCCTAAGCAATCAGAAATATATATGGAAGGATACCCTTTATATCTCATTTTAATATCATATTAAGAAATCTTATCAAGTAATAAGGAAGAAACTATAAAAGGGAGGATTAAATGTCTTCTAAGCAAACAGAAATAAAAGAAAACCCAAAGTCCAAAGAGCTGCAACTTGAGATATAAGAACCTCAAAAATATCAACAAGCAATGACAACTAAACCATAAGCAGAACATCAAAGTTGCACTAGAGGCATGGAGAAGATTCTATCCAGGTGGAGAAAGAGAGAGAGAGAGGGATTTGTGGGCCACACCAGGTACGTGGGACCCACCATAATCCCCTCTCTTTTTCTCTCTTCACCTGGTTGTCTTGGTAACCTAGAGAGTATCCATATCCATACTAAAGGCACAGAAGCAAATTGAACTAAACTAATGGATATTGGGATCTTCAAAAGCATTTTATAGTTTACTAAAATCAACAGGAAAGAACATCTGCCCCAACAGAATATTGGCCCGAGCAGAAACTCACAGTGATGTTTTCTTGGGGAATGAGGGGCAATCCTTCAGTTTAATTGCTTTTTTTCCTTTTTCTTTTTATAAAAGTTACCTCAGTTATTGTTTGTACAAATGAATATTTCCCTCTAACCAAAGAACAAAAAAATTGTACAACAAAAAATTCTTTGGCACTTCATGATTGCATTAAACATTCATGGTTACTTGGGAAGTAATCCTCATCAAATACCTTTGCTTCAAAAACAAAATACACAGCATAGTTAAATAGCTTCCTCCTTATGGCAATAAAACAAACCTAAAAGAGAATTTAAGAGTTGTATGCAACCCATGACTACTCACTAGAGAATCGATCAACCTAGCTAACATGACTAAGGAAAAATGTATTCGAGTAGCATTGTTGATTCCAAGAAACAAAGAAAAGGTCATGACTTCTTATTAGTGGTAGATGAGTTGGCAAAGATATGAAAATCTAGCACAATAAAACACGAATGAAATCCTTAATAGTAAAAAATTTACTTTTCGATAAAATCTCCATATGCTCGAATACGTTAATTCATAACTCCAAACTAATCCTACAATCAACCCAATCATCGAATTTTGAAGCCATAAAATCAATGGATAATTGAATTACAAAACAATCATCAACTTCCCTTCGTTTGTATAGCTAAAGAAACATTTCCTTAGGCCCAATCATAAGGTTATTTATTACTCCAGTTACTTCACTGAAACTTTTTCCAAGTAAAACACAAGTGCAATCTCCTCTCCCACAATAAAATTCAAACAAGCATATCAGTTAGCTGGAATAGAAGCTCCTATAATTCCAATACCCAATACATCTTTGTTTGGATTGCTCGAGGACTGCCCAATGCCTGCACAGGCATAACCTTGTCTTTGCGAAAAATTAGAATCTGCATAGTTATTTCCAGAATCGCCGCCATGATCATGGATTTCATCGCTTTCCACTTCCTTTTTAACCTCCAACAAAGTAACCCCAAGATCAGCTCCGCAACCCCCTCTTTCTTTAGTTTCTTCACCAATTCAGATTCCAACTTCGAAACTCGGTCATTCAGCTCCGGAAATTTTCCCATACATTTCTTCAGCTTGCCCTCCAATTTGAAGTTATTAGCCCTAAGCTCTTCAACGGTCGCATCTTCGAGCCCATCCTTCTTCACATTAGCTATAAATTTCTCATACAGATCTGCGCCCTTCTTCATCTTTTCGCACTGTTTCTGGCATTCCTCCAACTTGGCTTCAATCTTCATCCTCTCCAACCGCTCAAGCTCAAAAATGTGTCTCGTTTTATCAACCTCGTCTTTGAGTTGGGTTTCTCTAGCGACCAAAATCTCCTCCACCTGATCATATATTTTGAAGGAAGATTCAGAATTTTTCGCACGGGAGCGAGGGAAACCAAAAAATGCCGCTGAACTGAAAATTAAAAAGGGGCACTGGAGCTGCATAGGCATTACCTATTTTAAATATAAATCAAATAAATTTCGAAAAATGCATAAAAACTCTACTGGATCAGTTGGTGAGGGTGTTGTGTTTGGTTTAGCCCGTTCCAAGTTCAAATCCTATGCATTGTGAAACTTGTTTATTTTTATAAAACAAAAAAAAACAAAAACAAAAATTTTAAATTAGACTTTTGGCGGCGACAGAAAGTCGCCACCAAAACACCCTTTCGACGGCGACAAAGCATTGTCGTCACTCGTCACTGAAGGTTGTTTATTTTTTCATATTATAAGTTTTTTTAATTAAAAAAATAAAAATTTTAAATTGGACATTTGGCGGCGACAAAAAGTCGCCACCAAAACACCCTTTTGGTGGCGACAAAGAATTGTCGCCCGAAGGTTGTAAGTTTTTATAAAAAAAACCCTAAAAGTTTAAATTGGACTTTTGGCGGTGACACAAAATCGCCACCAAAACACCCTTTTAGCGCGACATAGCATTGTGCTGCGAAAGTATAACCTTCGGCGACGCGACAATGCTTTGTCGCTGCCGAAGGTTCTACTTTCAGCGGTGACTATAAAATGTCGCCATCGAAAGTATCACTTTCAGCGGCGACACTCTTGTCGCCACCAAAAACTATACTTTCAGGGCGACATAAATGTCGCCATCGAAAATCATTTTTTTTTGTAGTGAGTGATGGCTATTCTTGATAGTTACCCACGGCAACTCAACATATTATATTTACCCTAGTTCCCCATGTGGTTTAAGAAAGTGGCTGCTAAAGGAAACAATGTATATTATTTACTATGTAAAAAAGTTCATGGAGTTAATCACCTCTGTATTTTGTAAATTCAAGTGAGAGAATGAAAGAGTTTATCCGTTAAAAATTATATATCATTTCATGAGTGATGTTGTACTAGATATAAAATGATGCTTCATGGAAACCTCAAGGAAAAGGAATTGCGCATTATTGATTGTTTATGATACTGCTGTTATGTATGACTTGCCTACCTCTTATGGACTAGTGTTTTGAGTTTCTTATGAACTCATGTTCTTAATAATTTGTATTGCGCTCTTTTTCAAAAGGTTGTTAATGTCTAAATATAGTTTCACTTTTTTGTGACTATATGTTCTCCATTGCATTTGACGAAAATATTGAACTCTTGTATTCATTTTCAATGGGGAGTAAGAGTTGTGCAAAGCTTCGTTCCAAGAACGGTAGAAAGAGAAAACTCAACAATTTACAGGAAGTTAGAGATGGATTTGGACAAGGGCCTGAAGAGGGGAATGAAGTCTAGCGAGGAGGGAAACAGGTTTGAGTTACGCTTATGTAATATGTCAAAGTTCCTTGTATAATTTATAAATATAGATTTTTTTTTAATTATTATTCTTTTTGTGTGAATTTTTAGTGTTTGAATGTGGAGATTTTTTGTGATAATGCTATGTTGGAAGAATTTTTGTGTGTATCTAATTTTTGTGACTCGAGAGAAAGAACATATATACACCAAATTTCGCAATGAAATTGATGCGATCCATAGGAGAATTGAAAGTGTTGATTTTGAAGTAAATCAAAAGCATACTTGGATCAAACATATGTGTGAGTACTTTAATGATCGGATTACCTCTACTCAAAATATGATGAATAGATACGCTTCGGATTTGAACACCAATTTTGATCTAGCAAAGCAAAAACTTAAGAAACTTGCAATTAAGAGAGAGAGAGAGAGAGAGAGAGAGAGAGAGAGAGCCAGATGTGGTTGAAAATGCAGCTAGTAGTCAATGTATGGTTTTGTGATAGGATGAAAAAGTACTTTTATTGCACTTTTTGAATGATCTCTGGTTTTCTATTTTTGACTCCTTATGACAAATGTTTTCACTTACGATTTTGGTGCAGGGAAGGTTGAAGAACAACATGGTGGAAAGAATGTATGTGATTTAAATGCTTCACTTAAATTGTAGAGTTGTCTTAGACTTGTGTTTCAATTCAGAAATATAGGCATGACTTAGAAATAAATAAAAAATTATTATCCATTCCAACTATGAATTTAGGTGAATTATTCATTGTATCACATTATATGTGTTCTATAATTGGTCTTGAATATGTTCAAGGACTTTACGTGGATGAATTTATGTGCTATGGTGATTTGAAAGTCGGGCTTAATCTGTCACTCTTTATCTGTTATTAAAATTGAAAATGGGGTTGCTTATTTTTGCGTAATGACAAAATCTGAGTGATCATGTTGAGAAACTTTTTGTTGAATTTAGAGAGATAAAACTCACTCTATTAAACTCAGTAGATAAAAAAGAGTACATAGGAGCCTTTATATAGGCGAGATAGAAGAGAAACTTAGGGACTAAGATAAATTACATAAAGACTAATAAAGTTGATATAATTAGGATCCTATAATCAAGGAGGACAATAACTAAGGGATCCTAATAATAAAGTTGATTTATTTCCTAATATTTTAACACTCCCCCTCAAATTTGGAGAGTATATGTCGATCATACCCAGCTCCTTCAAACTTTGTTTTGCCTGCTTCAATCTTCAAAATCCTTAGGCTTGTACTTCTTGAGTCTCAAATGCCCATTTATTTTTGTCTGGGCTTGTACTCTTCTTGAGTCTCAGCGGCCCATTTATTTTGTTTGGGCTTATACTCCTTTTTCAAGTCTCAAAGGTCCATATTTTGTTTGAACTTGCACTCATTTTTGGAGTCTTAGAAGTCCCATATTGAGTAGCGAACTTGCCCAGAAGAATCTCAAGTCCCTCAATTTGATAAATGACAGATTGGACCGCCACAAACATTTAAAGACATGTCCTTGGTCAAAACTTCAACGTTTTAATTTGTAGCTTGTGTTTTTTTTTTTTTCCTTTTAAAAAATAATAATTAAAGTAACCTTTTAGATCAGATTCTTTTTAGATCGACACGTGACTTCTTCCAACCTCGAGTGCCGCGGACTTCACCTTCTTTCTCTTCGCTCCTTCTCCTTCTTCGATCTGCGACAAAGAAGACAGAGGACGCATGATGGCTTCGATCGCTGGTGTTCGCGACTGAGATTGTGGGTCGAGTTCATGACTGTTGGCAAGCCGAGCGACGGTGGTGGACCGGGTCTCTCGGGTTCTTCGGCGCATATGGTCTTCTCTTTCCTCTCACCGTTGAAGCTTAAGAACCTAAAAAATTGATTTTGACCTTTCGAATCTCCTTCACGGTAGTAGCTAAGGTTTTGTTCGTTAGAGGTGCTCTAGTGTTTTTTAGTCCATCACGGAGGGTTTTGATTTTCTCTCCTTCTCCTCTTGTTAGACGATTGCTTGAGGTGGCGTAATGCAGTTCGATTTGCAGCTGAGCTTTCGGCGAATATGGACTTCTTTCCTTTTTCCGGCGGTGAGATCGAGGTCGTTTGGCGGTGAAAGTGGCAATCTATGTTGCCCTAAGTTCTCCTTCCGCGATGCTCTCTTCTCTTTTCCTCTTTCCGAAATGCTCGCCTGAATCTGGGAATATCGCCGGAAGTTGAGACTCTGTTTTGGTTATTTGTGGATCTGACTATGGTGGTCCTATTTGTGTTCTCTAGTCTAACCAGAATTGTGTATCTCCTTTGTGTAACTCACTACCTCTCTAAAACTCGAGCGAGTAGCGAGTCACGAGAATAGAATTGTTAATTTTCTTCAGAATTAATCCTGCTCTAATACCATGTTGAATTTAGAGGATAAAACTCATTCTATTAAATTCAATAAATAAAAGAGAGTACATAGAAGCCTTTATATAGGAAGATAGAAGAGAAACTTAGGGACTAAGATAAATTACAACAAAGGCTAGTAAAGTTGATATAATTAAGATCCTATAATCAAGGAGGACAATAATCAAGGGATCCTAATAACAAAGTTGATTTATTTCCTAATAATCAAGTCTTCATATTTCCCCCATTCGTTCTCATTTATTCAGAAAAGAGAAAGAGAGAGAGAGAGAGAGAGAGAGAGAGAGAGAGAGAGAGAGAGAGAGAGAGAGAGAGAGAGAGAGAGAGAGAGAGAGAGTCAGTGTGTGTGCTCTGTTTAAACCCAGAAAAAAAACAAAGCAAGAAACAGAAGCATGTTGGGAGGAAGAGTCTGAGAGTCCTTATTCTCATTTCCTCATTTCGACGCTCTCAAGAAGATACTTAAAGCATGAGAGTGTGGAGACGAGAGAGTGGGTCCGAAAACAAGAGAGGAGTCGAGAGTGAAAGAGTGTCGAAGGAAGAAGAGGAGGAAGGAGGTTCGACTCGTCCTCATTTTCTTTCTCTTTTGTTTTGAAGAAGACAGAGTGCAAGAACGTTGAGAGAAAGAACGAGAGACGTTGAAGGCAGATGAAGATCTGAATGTCGCATGCAAGTGTTGACCAAGGTGAGTGTAACGCCATTGGGAACGTAGCTTTAGTTTTCATATATCTCTCTGCTAAATAAAAAGAATTGAAACAGGGATCATATTTTTAGCTTGCGTTGCGTTTTCAAACCTCTTTCCCTCATTGCACAATACGTATATAGATAGACATGCGTCACTGGACTTTGGAAAAAAAAAAAAAAACACTTCACTGGTTTAGTTGCTGTCATATTTTTCTTTATATATGTGCTGCGTCTGCATTTAACTGGAGAAGAAAACCAATAAGTGTATATATATACATGTGCCGTGAGTTAAAAGAATGAAACAAGGGCTATTATAAGTGTACACACACACTCTCTTGTATTTGGAGAAAAATGAAAGGAAAACTCTTGTTGCCATGTATGTTTGCTGGCTATTTTGAAAACACTGCACCGTGTATATATATATATATATATATATATAGAGCTGCTGAGTGAGAAGAAAGAGAAAGGAAACATGATATCAATATATAAAAAGAAACATGAGTTTTATATGCAACATGATTTTTATCAAAAAAGAAAAAAAAAAAAAAAAAAAAAACTATGTGCTGAGTAAGCTATTTTCACGTTGCTCATACACACACACACACATATAAGGGAAAATTAAAATAAAGGACTTATATAAAATAATATTTAATTAGAAGGACCATAAAAATTGTAATTATTAATAAGGACCAAATAAACTTAAAAGTACTAAATTGTCTTTCAAATTCTTAATTTTGCTTCCCAAACGAGAAAACAATGAACAAAGCGCCTTCTTTCCTCCTCTCATGAATATCAAGGTGAGGTCATTTGGGAATCCAGTATTGGAAGTAAAAACAACGATATTTGCTAAAAGTGTATGCATAGAAGCATGATCTGGATGATCAAAGGAGAGAGGAGAAACGTGTAATGAGAGCTCGAACAAAGCATTCTACTAGGTGTGACAAGCCGAGAGAGTTCAAATAAGGTCCATGGCCAGCTTATACGGATAAGGAAGGAGGAGGCTTCTTGATTCAAATCTAGGCTTTGGGTTAAAATATCGAGGCAGCTGGATGGGTGGGTGGATGATGAACAAATTCTTGCAGGATCATAAACAAATTATCGCCGGATCATCCGGATTAACAAATTAGCTTACAAGTTTCTCCGCTCTCCTTGGATCATCCGGATCTGCTTCTATTTGTACACTTTTACCAAATATTGTCGTTTTTATTTCCAATACTGGATTTCCAAATGGCTCACCTTGATATTCACGGGAGGAGGAGGAAGGCCCTTTGTTCTTTGTTTTCTGCATTTGGGAAGCAATTGAGAATTTGAAGGATAATTTAGTACTTTTAAGTTTATTTTGTCCTCCTTAATAATTACAATTTTTATGGTCTTTCTAATTAAATATTATTTTATCTAGGTCCTTTGTTTTAATTTTCCCCCAAAAAAAGAAAAACAAAAGAAGGGAAAAAAGAAAGAAAGAAAAGGAAACCTGATTTTTATTGTTGAGATTGTATATATATATGTATCATAATAAAATATATGTTGTTAGTATTTATAAACTCCTATATAATAGGATCTAATCTAACTAATTCTGTATTATTTCATTTATAATATTAGTTACAAAATAATATATATATATATATATATATATATATATATATATATATATATTTTAAAGCATATTTTACGTGGTTTGAGCATTTATTAAATTTCTAAGTTAAAGAGTTATGATAGCTTCTAAGAGTTTTAATTAATTGTAGAAAAATAGTAACAAATAGTAAAATAATAATAATAATAATATATTATTATTATTAGGAAAGAGAATAAGTAATAAGTAATAATAAATAGTATTATTATTTATTAAAAGGGGATTATTATTAGGGGAATTTTTAGGGATTAATTACTCTTTTTAATCCTCTAAAAGATTAATTCGTGTAGTTAGTTACTTTGCGACGCAAGAAGTGACTAATGACAATGATAAACGTTTATAGGCATACCTTGACACCTCTACTGATTCGAGCACCATCGGACGAATTAAGAATCCAAGCTTGAGGTGGGTAACTGTTATCTTGTTAGCTTGTATGTATGTATTTCATGTATGACTGATCATTATTGTTAGATAATTTGCATGTATGTATCCTAGCAATGGATTGAGGCTATGTGTCCTAAAATAGGGTTGTGTGTCCTAAAGGGCTGCTGTCCTTAGCCGATAACTGCGGTTACGATGTGACTTGTTTACTGTGAATTATTCTACACCTATACATGTGTTAGACTGTCATTTACATTTTATTTTTGCATATACGATTAACTGTTACCCCTGGGGGTTCATTCATTTGAACTCCAGACCGCATGAAAGAGACAGGTAGTGGTTCGGAATCAAGAGACAAGATGCAGCTTAAAGGTTACAACAAATGGAACTCTTTGTAAAAATATGAGTAGTTAGACTCTACTTTAACGTTTATCATCTGTCTATTTTGGATTACTATATTAACATCCTACTATGAGAGATCCGAATCGTGAAAAATTTATTCTCATATTTTCAAACTAAGTTATTTTATGAAAGTTTTTTTTTCTGCAATTAAGTCGTCCAAATTATTTCGATACCTATGGGCTACAACTCTAATAAATAAAGGCGTATTTAGGACGGGCGTTACACCCCACCCAAAAAATGAAAAATGAAAAAAAAAAAAAAATATATTTGTTTAGAAATGTTTTTTAAAAAAAAATTTAGTATAATGTAAAAATGTATGTTATCTTATATACTAGACTTATTAAAATACTTTTATTATACATTTGACCCCCAAATATTTTTTTAAAAATATTGGTTAATTAGTAGACATTTAGCCCCCAAATATTTATCCCAATGTTCGCCACTACTCATTGCCTGCATAGATACAGATGAAAAAGATCAAAACTATGACTCAAAAAAAAAAAAAAAAAAAAGCTCTAATGTTCTGCATTGAAGCGCATGGACGAACCCAAAAGAAAAAATTGCATTGGACACAAAGGATCTTTTTTGTGCGTGCATTTTTAAGTATAAGGAAAAAATCCAATTAAATATCATTTGAATTTGTAAAACTCCCGAAGTCTAAATTTATAAAACATTTCGGAGTACTAAGGACCTATAAGGGATATATAAATTCGGGTGAAATTACCTTTTTGTCCTTAGTTTTAAATAAATTAAAAAAAAATACCCTTACCGGCGGCTAGCGGCTACGGTGAGGTGGTGAAGGTTTTTTTTTTTTTTTTTTTTTTTGGGGGGGTGTTTAAGAAAAAATCATATTCATTGAAAGTGTGGGGGTTGGGAGTTCGCATCCATGGGGCCAAGTGACCCACCGGTTGTTGGCCCGCTTGGTTCCTTTAATATATATATACACACACATTAACAAATATATATATTCTTCTTAACATTTTTTCAACGATATATACAAAACTTGCAATGGTATTTAAAAATTCAATAAAATCATTTACAACTTTTTTTCAATTTTACATTTTTTTTTTTTTCCTCTTTTATGCCTCCGAGGTAAAAAAAAATTCAATGATATTTACAAAACTTGTAACGGTATTTACAAATTCAATAACGTCATTTACAACCTTTTTTCAAGTTTAATTTTTTTCCTATTTAATGCCTCGAGGTTTAAAAAAATCAATGATATTTACAAAACTTGTAATGTTATTTACAAATTTAATAACGCCATTTACAACTTTTTTTTTTCATGTTTACATTTTTTCCCCTTAACAAATTTAAAAAAAAATTGTAAATGGTGTTATTGAATTTGTAAATAGCGTTACTGGATTTGTAAATACCTTTGCAATTTTGTAAATACCGTTCAATTTTTTTTTTTTTTTTTTTACTCAAAGGCATTAAGAGGAAAAAATGTAAACTTGAAAAAAAGTTGTCAATGACGTTATTGAATTTGTAAATATCGTTATAAGTTTTATAAATATCGTTGAAAAAATGTTAAGAAGAATATATATATTTGTTAATGTATATATATATATTAAAGGAACCGCACTTGGCCCCATGGATGTGTGGGGGTTGGGGGTTTGAACCCTACCCCCCACACTTTCAATGAATATGATTTTTTTTTTTTTAAAAAAAAACCCAACCCCCTCCCAAGAAAAAACTCCACCCCCTCACCGATGGCCGCTGGCCGGTGCCTAGCCGGCAGTGGCGGCCCTCCAGATGAGGGTTTTTATTTTTATTTTTTTATTTAAAACTAAAGGCAAAAGAGTAATTTCATCTGAATTTGCATATCTCTCATAGGTCCTTCGTACCTCTCGGTCTTTTTACAAATTCGGGAGACTTCGGGGGTTTTACAAATTTAAATGGTATTTAATTAGAATTTTTCCTAACTATAAGTTGATATAAATATGTTGTCTACGCAAATGGCTATAGAACAAAGTTGTGCATTATGGGGCATTATCTCTTTGTACTTTGGATTGTAATCAAATTTGTCCGAATGAAAATTTTCCTTGTGTCGTATGTGTATGAATTGAAGCCTTTTTTGGGAATTATAAGAGGCATTTCAATTATTTAAGTTCATGATGTAGATGTAGTACGAAGGTGCTGCAAATGAAGGCGGTAGAGGACCAACCACTTGGGATACTTTTACTCATAAACACCCATGTATCACCATTTATTATTTTCTTTCTTTAACTTTACTCTATCTCAAATTGGTTAATAATTTGCAAGAAAGATAAGAGACGGACGCTTGATTTTCTCTTACACAAAAAAAGAAAAAAAAAAAAAAAAAGAGAGACGCTTAATTTACCTGTTGCGTTTTAATAATTAATAATCAGTTTTCCAAAGAGGTTAACATGTGGTTAAACAAATGTGCTTTATGCCTTAAAACAAATATGGAAAAACCAAATATTCAAAAGAGAGGAGAAACGATCAGAGGAGAACGGCAAAGCAAAGACGAACGGTGAGGAGAGCAACGAGTAGAGGAGATTGGAGAATGACGTAGAGCCAAGCCTCAAGCACCAAGCACCGAGCACAGGAGACGAACGATATTACCCACTACACCTATACCCACTAATCGACGAACACCACAGGTATATATAGAGCCCAGGCAAAGGGCTAAGGTAACTATTCTATTCTCTCTAACCTTATTCTTTTACCTTGAGCAATATACTGATATACATATTTTCAATAATCTAATATTATGGATATGAATTCATCAACTAATTTACATATTTTACAATTCTATGAATTCACCCAATTTTGAATCCTGCATTTATATGTTGGTCGTGTTTTTCTTAATTTCTGCATGTTAATCCTCTTATGGCTTACGGGCGATTTCACTTACAAGTAGGTAAGGTATTAAATTAAATGAAAAAAATAAAACTGCATGTGAGAATAATGTGTTCGTGTGAATACTAATCAGATTTTGATATGTTTTAGTGACTGCATGTTTGAATTTCATATTGCGATGGAAATTAATTTGATGACTTGTGTACGATCAGATTTCTTACTCCTGTCTTGGCTATATGTGTCTATATCTATAATTTGATGTTTAACTTTTATAAGTCCTGGCCCTTTAAGGGCCAGGCTTGAAAAAATATTTGAAATTAGTCCTAGAGGGTCGGCTCTGATGGGCCTCGGGCTTAAACGGGTCGGTCCTGGAGGGCCACGGGCCCGCCCGTGCCCTTTTCTTTGTAGTTTTTTTTTTCCTTTTTAAATTTATTAATTTATATATATTTTGTATTTATTATAGAGTTATTTATCTATTTAACTACAAATACATAATAACTATACTCTAATTTTATGATTTGATTTATTATTTGTTGCAAATAAAGATTATGGATGTGTTCATGATGCGGGAGAAGAATTTCATGATAGTCTTACTTATGAGCCGAGAGGCTACTACTCAAAGTGAAGAACAATCAAATGTCGTTAAAATTGATGATAGTAACAAAGATGAGCGACAATAATAGTCATCGTACTAATGTCGCTTAGTAATATGCTTTTTATGTGAGTTATTTGTGAACATAGTTTGCTTTTAATTATGAATTAGTATTTGTTCTTATTTATTGGATGATTCGTGTTGTAATTTACTAATTATATTTTTTTTTTAAAAATGGAGGAAAGATAGTTAAAATTTGGAATAGTAATTTTCCGGTCCTGGCCCTAATGCTCTCGGGCCAGGCTTTGAAAAACATGTGTTTTTCTTACTCTGGGCCCTGGAGGGCGCCAGCCACGATTGCCAGCTCTAGAAGAGTGTATAGAATTAAGACCAAGTAAATTTGTCATATTGGTCTACATGGTTAAAGTATAAGCACAATACAAATGCTATAAAATAATTAGTTTGTGTCACTACAAAAAAAAAAAAAAACGCAGATTACCCGGAATTACCGACGAAAAAAATTCCGTCGGAAATTGCGTGGATAAAAATTACCAATGGAATTACCTACAGAATTCTGTCAATAATTGAAATTATCCACGGAATTCTGTGGATAATTTAATTATCGATGGAAAATTTCCATCGCAAAAAAAGCCATGGAAGAATAAAAATGATTTTTCCCACGGCCTTTTTTGCGATGGAGATCTTCTGTCGGTAATTTTAATTATCGTACCGACGGAATTCCGTCGGTAATTTTTACCCATGAAAATTACACACGGAATTCCGTGGGTAATTTCCTACGGTAATTCCGTAGGTAATCCCCTTTTTTTCTTTTAGTTATGTGATGTTGTTTAAAAACTTGGATTAGATTATTGATGCTATAACGTGGTATTGGTTGAAGTTGTTGATAGTTGTCAAACTTATATAAGCACAACACAAATGCTACACACTAAGAACCCCCATTGTGTGTTAGACTTATAAGTGTTCAGTTTTGGGTATAGTTGTTTATCGAGCTTTTGATAGATTATCTCAGGAGTGGAAACTAACTATACGTACGTGCAGTGGCGAAGCCACACTTGTTTTTATGGGGTCAAGTGAACCCATAAAAAATTTAAACAATATATAAAAAGTATAGGACTTTTACTTCGGTATATGTGATTAGAGTAGTTGGTTAAGTGTTTTGAGAATCAGCCAAACACTACAAAAAAACCGGTCATTTGTAGCGGTTAAAAATACACATTAGTAGCGGTTTTAAACGTGACAAATGACATTTGTCGCGGTTACTAAAACCGCCACAAAAAACGGCCAGAAACAAGAAAATTTGTAGCGGTTAAAAAAAACCGCTACTCAACGCACATAAACCGCCACTATATAAGGCTAAGCCGACAACTAATGAACACATTAGTCGCGGTCAAAAAACCGCTACAAATTTTTCCGCCATTAAATTTGTCGCTATTAAGGTCGCGGTCAAAAAACCGCTACAAAACATTCGGCCATCACATTTGTCGCGGTCATTAAACCGTGACAAATTTGTTTAAATAATTTTTTGTCGCGGTTATACAACCGTGACCATTTTCATGCCATTATTCTTTAAAAAAAATTTTGCCGCTTTTTTTATTTGTAGCGGTTTTTAAAACCGTGACAAAGGTGTCAAAACAATTTTTTGTCGCGGTGATATCACCGTGACCAAATTCCGCCTAATTTTTAAATTTCAGATGTCCTCGTTATTTTCGTTTTTGTAGCGGTGTCATAACCGCGACAAAAAGATGAAATTTAAAAAAAAAATTTACAAAAATTTTTTTGTGATTATAAAATGTTGAATTAATAAACATTTATATTTTTACTAATTATAAATGGATATTAACATTTGATAGAAAAGCTGTATAAGATGTCTTTAAATGTGTAAAAAGAATGAGAATCAACAATTTATGAGTTAGTTAAATAAAATGAATTTTAAAAAACAAAAATGTGGGAAAGTTGATCAAAGAATAAGTAGGTGAAAGTAGAAAGAAAGTTGAGAATTGACAAAATATACCTGTAAAATAAGATAAAATAATATCATCAGGTAGAAGAAAAAACAAATATTTCGAGAATGGCTAGATTTGATGAAGTTTAGAGACACTTACCCCATCCAAACACTTTGCCTCGTTCGAAAACGTGAAAATATAAGAGAGAAAACGTGAAAATATAAGAGAAGACAGAGACGAGAAAACATATAATTATAGCGGTTGGTGGCGAGGTATTTATTTTGATCTCGGCGCAACATTTTGTAGCGGTTGTTGTGTCGGTTTTTGTAGCGGTTAGCTTAGTAGCGGTTTTATCTAAGTAGTAGCGGTTATTAACCGCTACAAATAAAATTTTGGTAGCGGTTATTTTTATTCTTGTAGCGGTCATGAACCGCTACAAAATAATTTTTTTACATTTTTTTAAAAAATAAAATAAAAGGAAGAGAAGGGATAATTCTTCGTCTCAATCTGCGTCGAGCATCCCTACAAAAAAAGTTTGTATAAAAAGTTATGTTTGAGTTGAATTTAGAATAAGACATATATAAAACTTTTGTGAAATCAAAATTTTTATATTTCATATTGCGTCTATTTAAAAAACGTACGAACTATAGGTAAAGTGTCATCGCCGATACGGGAAGAAGTTTTCAAAGCGCGAGAATGGAGCGGCTCACAATCGTAGGCGACGTTCTCACCATCGCCCATGTCATAAAGGTCTCGAGGCTTTAGGTGAACCACCATATTCCAATCCCGTGCCTCTCATCGGCGACATAATAAACACGATGGGCCTCTAAGGCGAGAATATACGGCTCGTCATCTTCGCCTGACCGGTGTGAATAGGCGAGAGAAATTCACCGATGTGATGCCTAAGTCATCGGTCGTGAGTCCCGGGACGTTGTCGTATTCGCCCACAAACACTTGAACAGGCGTCACGGGAGAAAATGCCTTGGTAAGTTATCCCGACCACATCAAGCGGCTTTCCATAATACGGGACGTCACCGAACCGCATGTTCCGTCGCTGCTGCTCGCATAACTCCTCGTCCCAAACGTGCCATATACACCCGAGTTTTGGGTGAGCAATCCCCGATCTCGTGAAACCGTGCAAAACTTGAAGCCATTCACATTGTATGCCGTAAATCTTTGGGCGTGGTCAAGCGGGCCAAGTGCGAGAGCTCGAAGTCTGGCGAGTGGGGTTGTGGTCATTCATTATTCTCCTCCTAAACCAACCCCGGAATTCTCGTGGACCTTTCTATCAATTTCGGAGGATGTACGTGAACGGATCCTCAGCGACGCTTCACATGACTCTGAATTCCCTACAATTTAAACATGCGATGACGAGCAATAAATGTGCCTATAAAATGTCGGGAAACATATAGGATAACAAATATATCTGTGTGCAATCCTTGCGAAGGTACGGTTCAACTTGAGTGCAATTGATCAAGACATGTCTATGTGCTTGAAACTTCTCAAGTCCGTGAGTTTGAAGTTCTCACATCCGCCAACTGGTTTACCAACACGAGGGAATAACAACTCGAAGGCGCGCTCAGGTGCAGCTCGGGACAATCGTCACACGAGGCGGCCCGGTTGAATGACGTCTCAATGTCATCAAGGTACGGAACAAAAATATAAGACCTCATCCCCAATATAACCTTTCGCTATTGAACCTTGGGCCACGCCTTATTCCTCACGTAAGATTTCGGTTTCCCAAGGAACCTATAAAGTAATGAGGAAAAATGTCGATACATCAATGGTTAAACATGCGACTAGGAAGTAATATAATGCTGAAGTAATTAATTTTAAAAGAGTACCTCTCAATAGGATACATCCATCGGTAGTGAACCGGGCGAGAAAGCTTTGTTTCGTGAACAAGGTGTACCGTCAGGTGAACCATGACCGTGAAAAATGAAGGAGGAAAGATCATCTCCAAATGGCACAGCGTAAGAATGATTTGCTGTTGCAACTGGTCGAGCTCCTCCACGATCAACACCTTGGAACACAACTTCCGAAAGAAAGTACAAAGCTCGACCAAAACGATCGACACATCGTGGCGAGTGTATTTTTTATGGCCGGCGGAAGTAAGCTGGCATAAGCACATGTGAGTCATGACTCTTGTTGATAACCTTCCGAGAGCACGCACGTCCACACATCGTGAAATGTTGCTTGAATACCGTCGGGAACTTTTATTTTCTTCAAAGTGGCGAGGAAGATTTCCTTATTCGGTTTTGTCGGGGTGAATTTTGCCGGTTGAAATCTGTCATGCTCATCCGGCCACGCGTCCGCACGAACCCCCATCTCCCATAAATCTTTCCTCGCTTGAAGATGATCTTTTGACTTGCCTGGTTCATTCATAATCGTGTACAACACATTGTCGCACACATTCTTTTCAATGTGCATGACATCCGGACTATGTCGGAGCAAATTATCTTTCCAATACGGAAGAGTGAAGAAGACGCTTATCTTCCGCCATTCTTTGGGTCCGGAACCGAAGCCCGACCGTCTTTGTCCGGCCTTTCTTGGATCGTCTTTCTTCCCATACTCAAAATCAACATCCACAATCTGCTCTATGATCTCTGACTTAGGATAATATGCGAGGAGGTCCTCTTTTTTGTTGCCCATTGAAACGGTTGCGTTGCAACCTAAACTGTGCGTACCATCGAGAAACCTCCGGTGACCCATGAAGCACCACTTACGTGGGGAAGGCGCGCGAGTCGAGTCAAAATTGCAAGCCGGACACGCAAGGCCGATATGCACATTCCACCGGATAATGTTCCCGGTCAGGGAAGTCACTTTGATAGTCCACATCAACGCCGCACGCAAGTTGAAGAGTGTCTTCTCGTGCGCGTCATACGTCTCGACGCCTACGTTCCACAACTCCACCAACTCCTTGATAAGCGGTTGTAGATACACATCGATGTCATTTCCGGTGCCTTTTTGCACGGAATGATCATGGACATAATGAAGGAGCTCTGTTTCATACACATCGAGGGGGCAAGTTGTAAGGTATCAAAACAGCGGCCATATACTATAACTTGTGCTAAGATTACCAAACGGATTAAAACCATCGGTGGCCAAAGCAAGACGAACATTTCTAGAGTCCATTTGCGAAATCGGGAAAGTCCGAGTCGAACGCTTTCCACGCTTCACCATCACGTGGATGTCGAGTTTACCATCTTCGTTCTTGTCGGCTTCATGCCACCTCATATGCTCGGTTGTCTTGGACGACATAAATAATCTTTGTAATCGAGGTTTTAAAGGAAAGTACACGAGAATCTTTGCGGGTTTCTTCTTCTCGCTTTTTCCCTTCGAAGCGTCGAACCTCGAAGTGTGACACTTCTTACAAGTCTCCCTTCGAGCGTCCTCCCCCAATAAAGCATGCGAGTCGTTGGGGCGGGCATCAATTTTTTCGTAGTTCAATCCCAATTTGTTGATTATCTTCTTGGCCTCGTAGAAGGTTGTGGGAATGTCCACGTCGGGGAAAGCATCTCGTAGTAATTCCAACAACATCGACATCGCCTTATCGGTGATGCCACACATGCACTTGATATGGTACAATTTGATCGAAAGGATAATTTTGAATATTTCGACAACCTTGATACGGAAGGACGATTGCTCTCATCCATGAGGCTGAAAAATTCAGTAGCTTCATTCGTGAAGAAAAGCGGTTCCGAGGACCCTTCATTGCGTCGTGAAGTTGTCGTCTTGAACACCAAAAGCGTCGCGAAACAGCTTCATTAACCGGATCATCTTGATTTATTTGATTTCCTACTTGTGAGGTTTGAGGAAGATGATCCCCATATCCCATACCACGTTTCTCACCATGAACATCCCGAATGTATATGCTTCGGAAAAGGCTTCATAAGCAGATGTTCCATAGCACCTTCGTGTTTGCCACTTCTTAAACTTGCATCTACAACAAGGACACACGATCTTGCCATTAATGCTAGCGTGAGAGAAGGCGAAATCTATGAAATTTTTCAATCCCGCTAAATATACGGAGAAGCTAGGCGCGGCATCTTGATCCATGACTTATCCATACGTAGTAAACAAAGCTAGGAAAGCATACAAATGTGGAGACAATGTTTAATTACTATCATCTCGGAAGCTGGAGATGTTTAAATGCAACAGAGGGACAATTTGTAGCGGTTACAAAACCGCGACATCCACCGCAACGAAATTTACATTTGTCGCGGTTCCTTAACCGCGACAAATTGAATAAAAAATCCGCCTTTTTACCTAGTAGCGGTTTTATAACCGCTACGAATTCGATACCAAATGATGACCGTTATTACATTTTGGCGGTTTTTTCTTTGAAATTCAAAATTTGTCGCGGTTATGAAACCGCTACAAATGAGAATCAAATTTGTGGCGGTTCTTCATTGAAACCGCGACTAATATATTTTGTGGCGGTGAAACTCTAAAACCGCTACTAATGTATTAAAATTTAAAAATTTTTAAAATGTAAATTTTTAATAAAAATCATATTTTAATAAAATTTAAATTTTCATAACATTCCGAAAAAAAAGATAACAAATGTTTAAATTGTAAAAATCTACTGAAAAAAAGAAAACAAGTAATTACATTTAATAAAATTGTCATCAAACATCCGGGGCATACAAAAGAAGAACTAACTATCAGGAGCCCGATGATCGATCCTGTCTCGGGGGTCTCTCTCGGGCGCGCGAGCTCGACCGGTAGGTAACATCGTCCTCCTCCTCACCCAGCATGTTCGGAGGGGGCGGGGAGGCGGGAGCCGAAGGGGAATCCTCGAAGATGAACGGAGGGGAGGCTCGGGAGACGGGGCGTATCGTCAGCAAAAGCAACTCTGTCAAGGCCGGCAATTGACTGCCCGGCTTTGCTTCCGAGTAGCGAACCAACTGTTAAGGCTCTCCTGCATGCGCCTAGTCTTGGCCTCATTCCTCGCGAGCGTGCAGCACCGCTCGGCAGAACCTCCGCGGCAACTTTCTCGGCAATCATCGCATCAACCGCCTCGGGTTGTTGCTCGCTCGAGCCGGAGGTCCGGCGCCGCGGAGGAGGAGGCCTTGCCGTACACCATGCTAGGCCGGCGCCTAGCCCAAAGCCCCTAACACGGCCGGGATGCTCGACGGGGCCCACACCGGCTTTCAAAGTGGCCGTAGGATCAATAAAACCCCGTGACTCGGGCCGCGACGCTCGTATCTCTTCCGGCTCTTCAATCCGGGTCCGCGCACATATTTCATAAAACATTAATCAAACAATTAAATTAAATTAAGTTAAATTAATATTTTTTTTTTAACTTACTATTATCTCCTCGCCCCGAGAGATCGGCGTCCCATCACGGTGTCTATGTGTGCGTGTCCACAACTCCCCATAGTCCGTCGACGGTTCTCCTCCCGAGCCTTCTCTTGCTAAAAGAATATAAACTTTGTTATTTCTAAAACGAAACAATAATCATTTAACATACGATGAATTTAGCTTTTAATATACCATCTCACCGTAGTCATGAAAACGTCTTGGATCGACGTGTGATTGACCCTTTGAGCTGCCCGGATCTGGTGTTCCTCTCGTGATAGAGCACCGCAAAATAAATGAGTTGTTTGTGCAATTTAGGTACAATAGAAGTGTAGTCAATGTATTTTACTCTAATTAAACCAAATCTATATTTTACTCTATATTTAAATTTTTAAACTACATTCAAACAAAATTAATTAGAACAAATTTTCAACTACATTCAAAACTAAACTATATTAATTAAAAAACGTACTGTCATTTGGACTCCTCCTATATTGGACAAAAGCTGCCCATTCATTTGGCTCCACGCCTGCGGGACGTTTGCCATCGGTTGTTGCACGGCATAGTCCCATCTCCATTCCGTCGTACAGGACGACCCCTCCGCTTTTCCACGCTTCTCCCATCTTCATCTTGACATACCTCTTCGCGTTGGCTCGCAGTTTAAACTTTTTCTACATTATAAAATAATTAGTAATTAGTAATTAATTAATAATTATTTAAGAAATATATAACGAAATGAGCCACAATTTATACACCTTAAAACTATTAACATGTAAAATTTAATTACACAACATAACTTACCCGCACAATGTCCTCGAACGCCCTATCCTTGTTTTCCTTCGGGACCTTTTTCCGTCGTGGAAATAGATTGGGAACCATGCCCATTCCCACCTAACCGTGATGACAGTATCGGTTTAACAGTGGCCACCGGTCCCGTCGGCCGGTCCGTGTCAGGTGTTCGAGGGGACTATCACGCGATAGTTGTCCCCCTCCCGACTCGACTCGGCGTATGAAGATCCGGCGTCCTCGGTGACGTTCCCATGTGGATCTGCATAATTATAACAAAATTTTTATATTGTATTTAAATTTAAATTTTATTTGTTTCCAATAAATTACTTATACTTACCTTCGACATCCACCGCAAATCCGGTGGAACGAGAAGACGACGGTCGGGGGTTCCCTTGCTCCCGCTCGTTCTCCTCATCGAGAAACCGCTCTACTTCATTTAAGGAAAACTCAATGTCGATGTCCGGATTTTCCTCATTGAGGATGTCCTCAATCGATAGAGTTACGCCTCGACCTCCACCTACGGTCTCATGTAGGTCGTGGGCTTGGGATTGGCTGATTTACAAAGAGCTCATCAAACTCATTCCCAACCTGAGGGGGCTGAAGAGGGTTATCTGGCTGAGGGGGCGGGATATTTACTCTAGGAGGCTGAATGGTGATATTTAGAGTCCCACGACCTCTCCTACGGCCCCCTGCACTACTACTACCACCCCTGATAAACTTTTTCGGTGGTTCAATTTGCCTTTCCTTTTCCTTTATCGGAGAAACCATGATGTTGAAAGGTAAAAGCGAAAAGAGAGAAGTGAAAAAAGAGAGGAACGTACGCGCGTGAATTTCAAAGGTGAGAAGGTATAATAACCGCTACAATTAGTCGCGGTTATAGCCAAATAACCGTTACAAAATTAATAACCGCGTGATTTGTGTAGCGGTTTTATCTAAGACCGCCACTAAAGCCGCGACAAATGTGCCTCGTTCGGGTGACAATTTGTAGCTGATTCTGTAAAACCGTTACCAAATTAATAACCGCGTGATATTTGTAGCGGTTATGCAAAAGACCGCTACGTCGCGACAAATGTTCCTCGTTCTATGTGAATATTTGTAGCGGTTATACAAACCGCTACAAAAGTTAACTTCGAATTGGTTATTACCAAAGCCGCTACAGATCTTAATATATTTTTTAAAAAAATTTCCAAACTAATTAGTTTGATTTATCAAAAATCAAACTAATTAGTTTGGATTTTTTCTTTATTATAATCAAAGCATTCTCAATTATTTTCTTTAATTTCATTATAAAATTAGAAATGACAAGTCTATTGAAAATTGTCCAACATGCTGTGAATATTCGGATTCGGTATAGCCACCGATCTCCCAGGGAAAAACTCACCGACTCATTTTGATCAGAGATATTTGCCAGAGACAAAGGTGGCTAGTATTGAACCCAATATTCGATGGCGTGTTAGACATATTTAGAGGAGTAGAAGTCTTGGTCAATGAATATCTGAATGCGGATTGTCATCGAAGGAACCTCTCGGCTTGAACGATGAGAAGACAGACAAATATCTCCAAAGACTCATCTCCCGAGATCGGTGCTGCAGATATATGCCCGTCTTGTGTTTTTTAGAACAAAGCCAAGAATGCTCTTTCAGCGACAAAGCTAGATTTAGAATATTTTTAAACATTATAATTGTTGTACGGATGGAATTGGCTATTTATAGAATAAATTTTGTAGCGGTTAGTGTGAGAACCGCTACCAAATTTGAATTTTTGACGCGGTCAACGTGTCGCTTTCTTCTAACCGTGACAAAGGTGTGTCGTTTCGTGATTTGGTAGCGGTTATTTTGACATAACCGCTACGAAACAACCGCGACGGACTTCGCGCCATAACGCGCCAAGGCTGGCGCCATATTTGTAGCAGTTGGGATTTGTGAACCGTGACAAAAAGCGAAGCAAAATGGTCAGCATTTTGGCGGCAATTCTTCCGTTACTAATTTGTGGCGGTTTGGGTTTAAACCGCTACTAATTTGTTCATTTGTAGCGGTTGTTCTTGACCGCTACAAGATCACCGCGACAAACGTTACGTTTTTTTGTAGTGAAAGGTCCCGGCTTCGAACTCAGCTCCCGACCCTTATTCTTTTTTTTCCCCCAAATCTCGTCGACTCTCACCCGCATCTTCTTCTTTTTTTCCCCAAATCTCGTCTCGTCCATCGACCATCGCCATCTCTCGACTCGACTCTCACCTCGTTCCTCGTCCATCGCCATCTCTCGAGACTCTCACCCTCGTTCCTCGTCCATCGCCAAATCTCTCGACTCTCACCCTCGTGACCTCGTCCATGTCCGTCACGCCGTGTCTCCATCCCAACCCAAATCCAAATCGATCCCTAAATCTCTCAAATCGATCGGCCCACTCCAAATCCCTCGTCCAAATCGATCCCCACTCCTAATCGATCCTTCCTCCAAATCCTCGTCCAAATCGATCCCCAAATCTCTCAAATCGATCCTGGTCCAAATCTCTCACCGGAGTAATTGATCCCCAAATCGGTCCGTCTCTCACCCACGGCGCTCGTCGGTGAACTATGTGGCATAAGTCGGTGAGTATTTTTCTTCTTGCATCCCATTTCGAGTGAACTCCAAATTTCTTGTTGTTTTTCGGTGAACTCGTCCGAATGAATTTTCTTGGTCGCCCTTTCGAAATTGATCGATTTCTAAAGGTCGGCAGGTGCAATGTTTGATCTTTACGCCTCGGCTTTGCAAGTAGTTCAAATTTCGATAGAGATTGGTACATTAGATGGAAGATTTGCAAAAATAGATATGGTCTTGGAACATAGGTTTAGTTTTGAGCTCAAGATCAAAATGGTAATAGAGAAATAGCTTTACGTAGCCTTTGAACATTGGTTGTTGTTTCTCTATGAATTTCGCATGTTAAATTTGAATGGTTACATGATCTTTTGAGGAGATTGAGCTTTATGCCATGTTGATTACAATTAAGTAAATTGATCTATTCCAAGGTTGCGAATTCATTACTGGTGAGTACATGTTGAAAAGAAGTGTCAAGAAAAGTAGCATGTTGAAAACTATTTTTATCGTTGGCTTAAATGATTAAAATGCGTTTATGATGGAAAAAATTGATGCCTTGACAACAATGCTTAAATTAATTTGATGCAATCGAATTGTGGAATGAATTATCTAATTGATCGAGGCACGTGAATTTGTGGCCGCAACTAGAAAAAGCTGGACGATGACCTATTGAACTCGCAATAGTGGCTTTGGAACGGGTGCTATTCTAGGTCGTTTGCAAGGTTCTATTCGCTACTCCTTCTCTTGTATATTGATGAGAAACCAACTTTTGTTTCTTCCTTGTCACATAATTTCATTATTGAGCTTTTTTGTCAACCTAGGCCTTATCATAGATATGTTTTGGAACATATAATAACTAACATGATGCAATTTAGACTGAGACAAGCCTTGTACAATAAGATCAATTGGTTTCCTTGAGACAAGCCTAAAAAAAAAATTTTTGGGGGCGCTGCCCCCAAACCCCCAAACCCTTACGCTAATTGTGCACCCATAAACTCCAAATCCTGGCTCCGCCACTACGTACGTGTGTAGGCTGCAAAAGTACTTTGACGGATGCAAAATTGAATCAAGCACACCGATTGTTCTTGTGTAATCTAGATCTTATAAATGTTCTACTTTGTCCTTTGCCTACAAACCTCATTGCATGCAAGTCTTAATAATAAATCTGATTTATGCTCATTTTGGAAATGAGAAATAAAGAGTGACTGGGTAAATAAGTAAGTGAATGTATATATGTCAACCTTATAATATATATGGTTGAATAAATTAATGTGGATTACATAACTGGGTACATATAATGATTTGAGACTAAGTCTTTGGATTTTGATTTTGATCTATGCATGTTCTAATGTTAGGATCTGATTATTAAAAGAAATCAGAACTAAAGTTAGGTACATATGGCATATTTGTACATTTTTGGTCTGTTGAATGCAACTAAGTTATGCAATTAATTTAATTTGATAGTGATGAAATTACATATGCGTACCCAAATGACATTTATATGATTTCATTCCTAACTTTTGAATTTATGTTGTTTTCTATTAATGCTGAACATATCACATTTATAAATCATGATAAAGAATGAGTATAATTAAGAAACTTGTGTCTTGGTTTTGTTAGGTAAATTATCAAACTTGGGGTTGTTCCTGTTGAGTCAAATTATATATATTAATTTTTAGAACCTTGATTTTACATATTCAACCTTAGTATCCATTACTACATAGTTCTACATGGTATAGACAACTGTATGTTGCTGTTATGGCTGGTATGAAATGTTATGATAAGGATTATGATATGAATTTAGACTAAATGAGTAATTATAGTTGTGGAAATGTTATGCTGGTTGGATGAAAAATATAGTGGATTGCTGAGAGTTATGTTGTTTATACTCTAATTTATAGTGTTGTATTATGGGTAGTGACGGCTACTGATTGATTTGGAATGATTTTTAATGTGTAGTATATTCATCTAGGATGATACAAAAAGGTGCATTCCATGTGTCTTCATCGAGGGCAATTTACTCTGGAAGTTTTGCAGATGCGATTTTGTCCTTAAAGTTTTAAAAACGGAGCAAGTTTGTCATGACCGTTATCTCAGTTAATTTTGGCAGTGAATTAACCAAATATATTGAGTTGGCAGTCCACATGTCATCCACATCATTTTATTAAGATACAAATTGGCCCAAAAAGTCCATATATCATCTACTATATTTTTTCCAAACTTAGATTTAAGATTTTCAAAAAAATTTGCACATTAACCAACATAACATGGATGACACGTGATTGTCAGCTTAGCGTTAACTAACGGTCAAAATTAATTTATATAATGTTCAGGGTAAAATTGCTCTTTTTTAAAAAATTTCAAGGCAAAATTGCCTCCCGAACAACTTCCGGGAAAAAATTACCCCTCTTATGTTGAAAATCCATGTCCTTCGTGTATTTTTGTTTATGGGATTCAAATAATTATAATTAATTTGGAGAGTTGCACTTAACCCCACAATTAATTTTTTTTTTTCAGTCAACTTGTAAAAGAATATGAAATTTCCTTGCACCCCATTGATCAAAATAAAATTAAGTTTTGTGGCCAACCATTGAAGCTGTGGTGCCTACCGAAACTCTGGCCACTAGATAATTTTTGTTATTTATATTCTTATTCCCACCATAATTGACTGTCAATACTATATATGATCCATTAGAACGACGGAAGCATTGCTTCGGAAGGTGACCTCTCAAATTTCACAACAATTATGGTAAACATTTATTATCCAATGGTATATACATTTTTTTTTTCTTTTTCACAACACACATGAGAATTATGATATATTCTCTTCCATATCATCGAATTGATATCAACATTATAAGGCTACAACTTAATATCATATCAATGCTCATGCAATATTTGTTTTTTTAGGGGGGAAAGACTGGATAAGTATTAATTTTTTTTAGTATGATTTAATATTCCAAAAACATTCTTTAGGTTGGCCTTATAGTAAAGGCCTGAGTAATTATTTTTTTTAATTACTCATTGTCATTATTATATATAGTTTTTATAAAAATTCTCTTACTCTGAGCTTGAGAAGAGGATATAAAATTCTAGTATTTCTACTACAGAAATATCTTGTTTTTATATTGATCCATTATTTACAAAGCACTAGAAGTTTGATTGAATTTGGTTTTTTATCCGTAGACTACTTCATAATAATTAGAGAAAAGTCCATTAAAATACGTCTAAGATTTGCCAAACTTAAATAGGTGATTTGAATGTACATAATCCCAAAATACAATAGAAACCCCCAAATTGGAATTTGTAAATGTTGGCAAATGACGACACTATACCCGATTCTTTCTTGAATTTATATTGTAAGATTATAAAATAGCATAAATATAAACATATTATATGTTCTTTTAAATATATGTTTATTCCAAAAATTTCTCAAAATTTTAAACAAATTATTAATTGTTTAAGTAAAAATTACTTAATTTTTATCAATTAATAAAAAAATAAATAGATAACTAATAAATATTAAACAAACTTCAAAAAGTATATTAGAGATTTAGTTTGATGAGAGGCAAATTAGTATATGTATAAGGATTTATTCTATTATAATTTTTAATATAAAATATCTCAGGATATTTTTTAGTAGTGTTAATGATGATTTAAACAAAAATACAGGTTTTCGAAATAGAATACATATTTGCATAGAAATTGGTAACCTATTCATCCAGAGTTGTGATAGCTAGTAGACTGTAATCATTCTTTTAGTGGTATCGTAGATATAGATCAAGCAAGATTACTAGTCCGATTGGAAGATTTTGTTTAATCACGTTCTGGGGGAAGACTTGCCATGGTTAATGAGTTATCCAAGCTGCCGTACAAACTTGAGGAAAGTTTCTGTATCATTGATCACCATCCACCCCTTGATCAAGAGTTGGAAGTTGATATAGATGAAGGAACCTATACCTTTAGGGCCCGTTTGATTCAAGGAAAATTGGGGGAAGGAAACAGAAAATGGGCATTTTCCGTTTTTCCGTTGGGCACGGCTGTTTGGTTTGCATTTTCACAGTAAAACGTTTTCCGATGGTGGGCCATTTTCCCTTAAACATGGGAAAACCGGTTCCCACCTATTTTGTGGGAATCCATTTTCCAACAGATGAAGAAAATGGAAGAAGACCAACTTACCCTTTTAGCACCAAGGGAGGAAGAAAGTGACATTAGAAAATATCGTAAAAGGAGGAGGAAGAAGCCACCGACCCGCCAATGGTGTAGATCCATTAGTAACCACATCGATGGAGCAAGAAGCTGTTGATGGTGGCCTTTTTACTGCTGCTGCTGCTGCAAATCTATTATTGATGAAGGGGACAGAGATGGAAGGGAGTCGAAGACCTATTGGAGACAATGACACTTCGACAAATTAGGGAGGAAGAGAAGTGCACACTTGAGTGTGCACTCGAAGTAAACAGGTGAACAGGTCACAATTTTAGTTGTGGCCTCTATTGTGTAAAGAAATTTACTGTACAGATTTATCCTTAATATATAGAAATGACCATCTATTCATAGATTTGAAGGATCCTTCAGTTGCAACGATGCATCCCTTATAAACAAGTTGGCCTCATTTTCATGCTCTCCAGATTGTGAAAACTAGCTTTGTAACATAAATTGTTTATCTTTTAGGTCCATGATTCAAGTGTTATGCATGTCTAAAGTACAAGTTGATGAGGACAATTTTCCTAATAGGCAAATGATTGAGTAAATCCACAAGCTATCTTTCTTATTTTGGAGATTATTTAGTTAATGAAGTAGCGGCATAAGTGTCATGAAATGTTTAATCCAATATAAAAAAATTTAAATGCTTAAAGGAATGCCGGGGTACTACTTTAAAGAATTACCATATGCAACTATGCAAGTTAGACATGGAGCTTACCGAATCGACTTTCCTCCTCATAGGAGAGTGCAAGTATAATGAATATATTCTCAATCTGGGCACACAAGAATTGATTTTCCTATTTAAATGCGACCTAAACTAATAAGTGGGCATGTTCATATCTTCGATAAAAGTTAGTGGAGGATAATCTTAGGCAAACTTATGGCTTATTGTTTAATGGAAGTTCCCCCCTGCGAGGCACATTTATTCTTCTACTAGAGACAATCATGTTCGAGGCATTGTTGGGTATTAAATGTTGGCACTTTCCTAACAGGGATTTGAACTTTGGTTCGCCACATTATGAGAGACTAGCCCTTTCGCTATGTTTAATGGAAATTGCATACGGATAATTGACAGGCTCTTATATATAATCTTTCACATCCATAATACAATATTACAAAGGGATATAATACAAAAATAAGACAAATCATATGTCATTTTTGTTTGAGAAGTGTTAGAGAGAGAGAGAGAGATTACCTCAAATAATTTTTTTCGGTGGCAATTGTTTGAGAAGTGTTAGAAGGAGCAAGATTCAGTAACCAAGTTTATTCTATTAATATTTGTCGATAATTTAATTTAAGAAATAATATTTAGTTAATCACTTTTCCAATATAATATGTAAGATATTGTTTCTAGGCATTTTTACCAATTTTCCCCTTATTAAATAACTATTTAACAAAATGCCCCTATTTGGAAACTATTTAAGCATCTGCCCCTATTTAGTCGACTACTGCCCTCATTTAGTCGACTAAAACACGAGGGCACAATTTTTTTAAAAAAATCCCCACGATTTAGTCGGCTAAATCTGTGTTTTAGTCGACTAAATCGCGGGACATATTTTTTTAAAATCCCCACGATTTAGTCGACTAAACCACATGGCTTAGTTAACTAAATTGTGGCGGGGTTTTTTTAAAACCCCAATTGCAACATTTGGAACCCACTAAGCACCCCTTTCCCCTTCCAATACTCTCTCTTTTCTCAGTTTTAGTGCGGCCCATTAAGGTTTAATACTATCCCACTTGTTAAAGGTATAATTGTTGTGTTGTCTTTTTTTTGGAGGCACAAGGAAAGAAGAGACTTGAGGTGAAGAATCCAGCGAGGAAGAAGAAGATGCGCATGGAGTGGTTGAGTTTTCTAGGGACCACATGTTTTCCTCTCTACCTTTTTTCTTCATATTGAGGTTCCTTCTTTGCAAATTTTTTTTTTGCTCAAACTTCTTTGCAGAATTAAATCATTCACATTTCGTGAAATATTTTGGGGTCCACATATGTAGAAAAAATATTTCGAGAACTGGTTTTTGATATCAAAACTGGTAAGTTCTAGATTTGTGGAATGACAGAGGGAAAAGAATAGAATTAAATTTGAAACTTTCACTCTCTCTTCCTCTTGTAATCTGAAGGTGAATTTTGAGCAAAAAAAATAAAATCTGAAGGTGAATGATGTCACTGAGGATGTTCTAGAAACTGTAATCTTTCTACATACCTTTGGCTATGGATCGAAGTGGGTGGGAAGTTGAACTTGCAACTCAACCGTGTACCTTGCTTGGTGAGCACTTGAGAGATTTGAGTACATTGAAAGCAGGAAATTGACCAAAATAATCATTTTTTTAAAAAAATTACAAGATTGATGCACTTTTGAAACTATTTACCTGACTAATGTTGTTGAAAACGTCAGACAGACTTGCACCATTAGTAACGTGAGAGGGTCCCACGCCACTGACAGAAAAGTGTACTTTTGCGTCAGAAAATTGTACTTTTTGTGTCAGTAGCGTAAAGAAGATTCACGCCATTAGTGGCGTGAAAAAGGTTCACACCACAAGTTGCATGAACCTTCTTTACGCCACTAACACAAAAAGTACAATTTTTTGACGTAAAAGTACACTGTTCTGTCAGTGACGTGAATCCCTTTTACGCTACTAGTCGCGTGAACCTTTTTCACGCCACTAACAGCATTACTTTGGTAAAATGTTTCCAAATTGCTTTAATTAGGTAAATTTTTTTTAAAAAAATCGTATTTTGGTGAAAAAGCCCACGAAAGCAATTGAAAACGAATTAATGAATCCGCGTCTCAAAGCGGCATTAATTGATTTAATTTTGTTAAAAATAATACTTCAATACTGAATACTTTTATTCATTCATTCGTACCTTATTCCAAATGGGTGAGGCACCTTTATACAGATAAAAATTAACAACTTAATAAGTAGTAAACAACTTTTAGCAAGAAAGTAGCAATCCTAACAAAACTGCTACTTATTTGAAACTCCTACAAAACTGGAAACAATAATTCAAACTTTAAAATAACAATAATTAAAAAACAAATTTCTTTTCAACAAATTTAATGTGAAAAGATTGTCAGCCCATTGAAAAATTTAAGCTTCTGGGTCCCACCTCATATATTTAATTAAACCATGCATCGACGGATGAAAATGAATAATTCTATCAACTATTTAACTTAAGATTTTGGTTTTTGATGATATTAACTTGGATAATATATATATATTGATTTGTGTAAATAGAATATATATATATATATATATATATATATATATATATATATAATATAATCTAAATAAATAGAATATGTAAAAAAAAATGTATAGTCTCTTTGATGAGAGGAAAAATAGAAGATGTTTCACTATCAATATGAACTATAACTATATCTCATATATTTTGCTAATCACTTCCACTTATGTATAAAATATAACAAAATATAAAGTAATATAATAATATATTATTATAATAAAATAACATTATGTTTTTCTCGTACCTCCAACTTCTCCTATTGTTCGGATGCATTAGATGCATTGCGTCTCCCAACACGTGAATGATTGAAGTGGAACGTTATATTATATATTATATATAATATTAAATAACAATAAATTGATTGAGGTTTTTAAAAAACCTTCGTTGGGATTTAGTCGACTAAGCCATGTGGTTTAGTCGACTAAATCGCGGGGATTTTTTAAAATAATTGTGTCCCTGCGTTTTAGTCGACTAAATGAGGACAATATCATCGACTTTAAATAGACGCTTTAAATAGTTTAGACTTGAGCATTTTGTTAAATAGTTATTTAATAGGGGGTAAATTGATAAAAATGCCATTGTTTCTATATATCAAGTCATTTTATTAGGATATGTGTTTAAAAGCTTTTAATCATTTCTTTTATTTTTTATCTCACATATTCTTTTTAAATTAAACTCAAATTGAAATTTTCCCCGACCTCCATTTTCTTGGTGCCAAACGCTAAAGATGTAGATCAATATTTTGCTCCCTGTGCCTAAGAGGACATACTTTGTATCAACAGATCATGAATTTTATTCATACATAATGGACCGGAGAATATGAATACACACGTACACACATACATACCAATATTTATAAGACACGTTATTGTTTCAAATGCATTTATCATAATTTTCGACACAATGTATAATTAATGGCTTATAAATTATACATGATATAAAGCTTCTATTTAAATTTTTAAAAAAATATAGAAGAGAATTCCAAAATTACCAGCTCCTGTGCGTTGTACGGGAAGCACATGCTTATTTATTGGGACTTCCCTCTCCTCACACTGCGACAGTCATTTCCGAAACCCTGCGGCGGCTACACCTCCACCCTCACGATCAAATTGATTCGTCTTCCTTACTTGGATTTAGGAGAAGAAAGGCCAGCTTGCTTACTTTTCCGGGGAATCCAACAGAGTAACAAGTCCTAATTCCCGACTACAACATCTGTTTCGGTTCCTATTTCTTCTCTCTATCTCTTTCTGCGATCTGTGCTCGCACTGGTTTTTCAGGTACCATTTTTTTTTTTCCAAAAGAAATAAAATGGTTTTGTTTCATGTCGCTATAGCCTTGGCACGAAGCTTTCGGTGAATCTGAGAATGGATCTACTCGTAGTTATGGGTTTTCTGTTGGCTTTCGGTCTTGTCATCTTTTATCTTTTGATTTATTGTTCAACGGATATATGCTAAATTTACAAAATAAATTGCTCTGTTTCAAAGTTTTGTGGTGTGGATTGTGGAAACATTTTGAGAATTGGGTTTTGGGGTTTGGATTTGGGAAGTCTCTCACTTTTAATTGGGTTGCTTTATGAGGTTCTTTTTCTTTCCTCTCTCGTAATACTTGAATTCATCCGAAGGAAACATATTTGGTCAGCTACGGGTTTGTGGGTTATAATTCCTTACTGATGTTTTGATTTGTTGATAAATTGTCTTCATTATTATAAATTTATAATATGTTCCCTTCGACAGAGGATGCTTTTCTTTGTTAATTAGAAAACTTCTTGTTGAATTCTTGTTTATGGGTATACTATTTAGATCTTGCCATTTGGTGCGTTAAATTCTTTTTTTTGGGTGGAATTATTGAAGAAAGGGCTGTGAAGTTATGATGGATCTGTTTTTTTTTTTTTTTTTTTTTTTTTTTTTTTTTTTTTAAAATATATATATACACACCTGTATACGCTTCTTTATACTTCTTCAGCTCGTAATTCGGAATGGTAATTGTCGTTGGAATAATTGTAAATGCTTATCTTATAAAAAAAACTTAAATACGCACTTTAAATATTGGACAGATTCTAAACATAAGAAATAGCGGAGTTTTTTAGATATTAAGAAAATTAATTCAATTATTTTAAAATATTTATATTATTTAACTTTTTCCTGATATACAAATACTTGATTAATTCAATAATTTGTTTAATTTCTAAAAAAAAAAAAAAAAAAAACTCTATCTTATATTATAAAACTAATTAATTAATATTTTGAAAGATATGTACAGATTTTACCCAAAGTAATTATATAACCTTCTCAAATATCAAAAAAAAAAAAGAAAGAAAGTTAGCTTCCTCCTTCACCAACATAGTTCATTCTTTGTCTCCCTCGTTTAAAATAACCTCTTATATTCAGAAAGCTTTGTGCCCTGTTTCTTTGCAGACCTTAATCAATTCTAGAGAGGTTCAAGATAAAGCTCGTAAGTGTCTCTCTCGAATCCGTTGGAGACCAATATTCTCAACAAAGATCCAAAACACTATTTGGAAATGGGTGGAATCGGAAAACTCAACCCTACAAGGTAATTGAGTATTTTGCTTATTATTATTTTTGCTTAACTTATCATTCGATCATAGCAAAAGTTATAAATTCCACACAAAAAATCTTAAAAAAGGTTAAAAGGAGATTTCTGGTTATTATTTTTTAATCCAAGTGCTTTTCTAAGATTAATCCCTTATTTGCAAACATTATTCTTAAGGCATATGTAGATTGCTTTGTTTTTGTTGCATGAAACTCTTGTGACTTTGACGAAGCCATTAAAGCGGCCTAGGAAGACAAAAGAACAGAAGGAATTATTCTTTGATCTTATCTCCGGATCCTGGCAAAGAAGGATGAGGGTGAACAGTAAGTTATAAAAAAGTTAATTTTAATGAATATTCAATTTTAAAAGACATTGTCGGATTAGTTAATGTATGATGACATTGTTTCTCTTTCACAGGATTCTCATACAAATAGACGATGAAGACATAACCCGGAGCAGCTGCAAACACTAGGCCGGAGGAATAGATTAAGTAACCGGGTAGGTACTAAAAAAACTAAAATTTCGATACAGCGTTTTGAACCCCGCTTATCGAAGTGGTCACACATGCAGGTTATGTCTGTTGTATGTAAAACATTGATGCGAGATATACAAAACCAGGGCGAAGTGAGGAGGCACATTTTAAGTGCTGATCATATGGTAAGTCTGCATTTAGGGACCTTGATAATTTATTTCCCATTGACATATGTATATATGACTTCAATATTTGTTGATTATGCAGAATTTATTGGCCAGAAAACCGTCAGAATGGAAAGTTTCTGAGTGGAAAGAACAATTACTGCCTGAATATATAGGTTACAATATATGTGATTGTGATTTGATCATGAGACTGATGTTGGTTGATCAGCACTGGTTTTGCACTGCCATTGATCCAGACACGAAGAATTTTTTTGTCCTAGATTTAATGAAGAGAAACATCGTCATGAGCAAGAATGAGTCCGGTAAAAAGAAGAAAACTGCATTTGTAAATCCCCAGGCAACGACAATTAAACAAATTGTATGTTACATGTATTCAAGTTTTAGTTATGATTGAGTGGAGTAAACACTTATATAATGCATGTCTGTTGTTTACAGAGGGATCGTTTTGAAGAGACCATTGAACTTGTGAAACCAAATGACAAAGGCAAGATACGAAGAACAGAAATTAGCTGGCCAACCGTTCCACAACAACCAAATTTGTGAGTCATTCGTGACAAATAGTCAATAATGCTAGGTTGTTGTAATTTGTTAATTTGTGTGTTTCTGTGTTCTGTAGGCAAGACTGTGGCGTTCATGTGTTGATTTGGTTGCACAATTAGAAACCCAACGAAAGTATGCAGTATGATGATGATAAGTTGAATGAATATAGGTGCAACCTCATGTGGTGGTTGGTCAACCAAGAATTGAATAACACCACCAATGTTGCATTGAGACTCCTGACTCCTCCAACAACCCAAAGGAAGAGAAGGAGGATATGAGCATTATTGTTAAACGCTGATTTTTTCAATTATTTTGACACTTAGTACTTGGGATTGAACCCAATTTTGTTGTGCTGTATGTTTGTAAATCAAGGAAGTAAAGTTGACTGAAGGATATGAGATTAAAAGAAATATATTATGTATAACAAACTTTGTATTGGCATTTACAAGTGCTTCAAGGGATTTTACAAGTGCTTTTAAGGGAAAATTTTATACATCAGGGATGTTAAGTTGATTGAATCATTTCCAATGGCATTTACAATTATTCCAAAGACAATTACCATTCCACAAACGAGAATTACCATTCCATAAACGAGAATTACCACGTTTTCTCTACAGGGGATTCCTTTTTTACTCTTTGACACATGTGAGTGAATTTGTAAAAAAAAAAAAAAAAAAAAAAAAAAAAAAAAAAAAAAAAAAAAAAAAAAAAAAAAAAAAAAAAGCACTTTTACAAATACTGAAACGACAATTACCATTCTATAAATGAGAATTACCACGTGTTCTATAGGGATCCCTTTTTTACTCTTTGATACATGTGAGTGAATGTGTAAAAAAATGCACTTTTACAAATCCTGAAACGAGAATTACCATTCCATAAATGAGAATTACCACGTGTTTTACAGGGATCCTTTTTTTACTCTTTGATACATGTGAGTGAATTTATAAAAAAAATTTACTTTTACAAATCCTAAACGAGAATTACCATTCCACAAACGAGAATTGTGATGCTATAAACGAGAATTACCACGTGTTGTACGGGGATCCTTTTTTTACTCTTTGATACATGTGAGTGAATTTGTAAAAAAATGCAGTTTTACAAATCTTGTAACCATAATTACCATTTCACAAACAAGAATTACCATTCCATAAACGAGAATTACCACATTTTCTATAGGGATTCATTTTTTACTTTTTGATACATGTGAGTGAATTTGTAAAAAAATGCACTTTTATAAATCTTGAAGCCATAATTACCATTCCACAAACGAGAATTACCACGTTTTCTACAGGGATCCCTTTTTTACTCTTTGATACATGTGTGTGAATTTGTAAAAAAAAAATACACTTTTACAAATCCTGAAACCATAATTATCATTACACAAACGAGAATTACCACATGTTCTACAGGGACCCCTTTTTTAATCCCGAAACGAGAATTACCATTCCTCGAATGACAGATAGAGATAGTCATTTTACAAATCTGAAACGACATTTTCAAATTATGCTTCCCATGAATGTAACTACAATTACAAAGTCTCCAACAACAGATAGTCATTGTGGTGTTGATAAGTACACAATTGGCATTTACAAAAAGTTGTAATGGGATGACAACATGTACGAAATAGAGTAAAATGACAAGTGAACATTACGATCCACATTAACGTAATGTTTCCGTGTCATTCCCACGGAAGAACATATTCTGTGCCATTTGCACTAATTACATATTGAGTGATCCTATAAGTGTTATAGCCCTTCTAGCTAAAAAGATGTGAAGGGATCCAAGTCATTGTATATATACCAAAAGGTAACTTGTAAAATATTTACCCCACGACCCCAACCAATAAGCAAGTTAAGTTGGGTTTGGATTTTTGCAGGTTCTTCTTGTGTGTCCTGTTTCATTGCATGAGCTGCAATGGTAAATCTTCTTGTTGCGAAATTGTGACTCTATCCTTTCAACTCTTGGTCTTCCCGGTGGAAGACTAGTCTTGGGAGGTGTCAGGAACACTTGACTTCCTATGTCATATATGTGGAAGTCATTTGGATTTGGCATGTCTATTATGACAACAGGAATCATGATTTGGCTATAAATCTTTTTTTAGGCTGTTAATGTAAGGCATTCATCAACATAACTGTACACATTACCACGAACACCCTTGATGGCTGCACACGCATGAGGACAAGGAATACCTAACATTTGCCATGCTTTACACGTGCACTCTCGCAAGTTCAACTCAACCTTTAGCACCCCACTTGCTGTACGGACCTGCACCCTTCCTCCTCCATATATCTGAGCATCCATGTATTCAGCCCGTGCCACATTTTCCAGCACTTGTTGTTCGATGTTCGGGCCAACACCATTTTTCCACTTACTCATTGTCATGCTTGCCGCATACATCTTCTTTGCAACTTTGTCACGGTGCTCATGTATAAGCTGGACAACACTATGATGTCTCTCCTTTACCATCCAAGCATTGAAGGACTCAGCAAGGTTTCTGGTAATTTTATCTCACAGTTTAAATGGGAACTTGCTCATGGCCCATCTGTCAATATCACCATGATGGATCAGCTACTCAAATGCTTCCTAATTGAAAAGCCTTATTTGTTCCATCGCAGATTCGAAGTCACAGTCAAGTCTCGCATATGCAATTGCATCAAGTAATTGAAGTGTGGTTTGCCTTCGTTGCCCACATATCGTCTTCTTTCCTCTATTCAATTTAATCATTTGGGCGCTAAAGTTCTCCTTAATGTGCCTATAGCAATATGCATGTCTCTCAGACCCGAAAACTCTGTGGACAGCACCGATTATTGCATTGTGTCGGTCGGACAGAATTGTAATTTGTAATCCTCCTAGTGTCCTCCTCACCATTTCAAGGAACCATGTTCAGTCCTAAATTGTCTCTCCATGGACAATAGTAATGGCAAACGACAACAACTCATTGTCTTCATCGAAGGCAAAAGCTGACAGCAGAGTCCCCATATATGGTCCACTTAAGTGGCTTCCGTCAATGTACAAAACAGGTCTAGCACCAGCAATGAATCCCTCTATACAACAACCATACGCTATAAATACACACTCAAAGGTGTTGCTCCCACTAGTGACCCATTTAGCCATAGTCTTGTCATCGGTTTCCTTCAACCTATCACATATCCAAGGTTGACATGCATGTCTGTTTAGGTCTACCGTGAATTTCCTCCATAGCCTTCTCCTTTGCCCGATATGCTTGCTTATATGTCAAGTGCACACCATACTCTCTTGCCAAACTCTTCCTTATATCAATTGGACGCTTGTCTATGTGATTTCTAACCTCTTCAATAATAATTGTACTTGTCAAGGCAGCACTTCGGGAATGTGTCACCTCAAGATCGTCTTGTGCTGTATGATCATGGTGTTTGAAAAGACCTTTCCTTACTAAACAATATTTAACCATAATATTTTCATTAAACCGGATTAACAAGAGATTAAGAAAAGCTCTTTTCTTTACAAAAATAAGTACATCGAGTCCGGGCACAAATTTCGCCCACAAACTCACCACACAAAATCCAAAACTCTGGGTACAATTGTCGAGCAGAAGAATACACGGCCCACGAATTTTACAACACTAAATCCATAACAAAGGTTTATACCAAAACATTTCTACACAAGTTTTGATAGTGGATCCACTAAAATGTTATATCGTATAAAATAAAACCTTTGGTTCAACAGTAAATAAACAGTCATCCCAAACGGTTGAAATAGTATTCTCAAAACATGTGGGCCCTCGAATGGCAATATAGAAATCATTACAATACCAAAACCAAAAGAGGCTTACAAAGTTCACAACTATTACGCCTCTGGTTGTTTCCCTTTACTACTAGTGGAATTAGGGGTCTCGCCTGAAAAATATTGATAATGACAGGGTGAAACGTAAAGTCCCAGTAACCAAAGTCAATTTATCAAATATGCAGGAAAAGATCGTAAGTCAAAGAAGCAGGTTTACTAACACATTTATAAAATCAACAACAAATAGTTAATTAATCCATAATAATTAACGATAAGCCCCACTCATCCATCCTGCTCCTCCTTATATCGTCTGGACGTGGTACAATCTATTAGTGCTAGTATACCTGGCCAAGGTTAGTTAGTCACTTCAAGAATACTGTCTCTTCCCATGCCACCACTAATATACCGTAAGGAGGAGGTGTCCAAAACACTTAGCTCAAATTCCAGGCCAGGAATGAGAGAGCTGATGGGCACAGTTTCACCCTAAATCTCTTCCACACAACCTAACATATCCATAGTAGATAAACAATATGGCACAATACCCAAAAACATTGTACAATATATTGTTCCATATACAACATCCATACCAGACATCATAACAACAATATCCAATAAAATTTATTATTGGACATACAACATTTCATAACAAACGTCATAACTATCACCACAAACACATTCCCAATAACAATATTACTTATATATAAACATATATTGGAAAATATACTGCTTCACTGGAATAATTTTATATTCAGATACACGCATAATTTATCAAAACACATGATAGCAATTCATGTGAGAGTAAGATTTAGAAAACACCTCATAATCCGAAACAAGCATATAAAATAAATTAACCCGGTTACCTCAATTTCAAGCTAAACCTTATCTCGGAGAGTACAACGCAAACAATCATAGGTCACGAGATAAACTCTACATCATCACAATTATAATTTCATATATCTTAAATTATACAAATTCAAATAAATATATATTATTATTATAAAAACTAAAAATAAAGTTTAAATCCTTCAAATTTCAAAACCAACCGATTAAAATCTCTATAATTCCTCTATTATCTCAAGACAAAATTTATACCACTTTTAATCGGTAAAAATATTAGGTAGGATATAAATCTTGAATTTCTAGAGTAGAAAAATCAATTTAAATTCCTACAATAATCAATCAAAAATTCTGAACCAATTAAAACTAGTTATTAATTGTTCTATACATATATACAGTCATCTATTATCAAAACTTAAAACTTTTTCAAAATCATAATCTCAAAATTTTCACTAGCCAACATGATATTAAGTTCATCGGAAAGAGAAAAATATATAGAACAAATTTCATGAATGAAGTTTATTAAAAAGAAGTTGATTTAACTACCAAAATAATTTTATAAGATAAATAACATACATCGAAAACTCAAATCTTCTTCCTTTTTCCTTCTTCTTCTCTCCTCACTCAATCACCGCCTCTCCCTCTCTCTGCGCTTTCAATTCTTTCTGCCTGATTCTCCCAATCTCACGGTGCAACATATATTTATATATGTGTGCCAAAAGTCACTGCCTCAATTAATGAGGCGGTGATCTAATTATTTTTATTTTTATTTTTATTTTTTCCTTTCTTCCGCCACCAGCCATGTTTCTTTCTTTTTTTTTTTGAAAAATGGGTAAAATTACTTGAAGAGGTCCAACTTTATTTTGATATTACTATATTTTTTGGGGTAAGATTACAATAATCATATATAATTATTTCATAATTACAACTAAATCCTAAAAATAAAATTAGGATGTTATAGTGTTCGGTGTGTCTTGTTACACGTAAGAAATTATTGCTCTTCTCAATCGCCCTTGCAGTTATCCTTCATGGAAAATCTTCAACCTTACATTTAACATACACACAATCCCTTGAATTCTTTACATATGTGTACTCAAATTTGTGGGCAATACTGAACTTGTGCAGCACCTTCTTGAACTCATCCGAATTTACAAATGTTTGATTCACTCCTATGAACAAGTCCTTCCACTTCTTAGAGTTCATCTCTGGCATCGGTGTTGGTGCGCTCTGACTTGCACACGAAAGGCTCAAAGAGGTATTCCACTGCAATCATTGTTTGCATAATCATCACTCGGTCCGTATGATATCAGCTCTTCAATGTAAGCCATTTGCTCTGTAAGACCCACGAATTGATGAACCCTGCATAGATAATAACAACCTTTATCAAGATATTACCAACAACCCTATATGAGTTTATTACTGTTCTAACTAAACTAACTACGACATACCTTTCTTGATCATCCATCTCCCTTGCCGCAATATCAATACCTTTACATCATACATACACATGTGCACTTTTTTCATTATAACTAAACAGATTTTCCATTTCATAATCATCAACCATGTCTACGAAAATCTATTCATCAAAGCTTAAAGTGTATTTAATGTCACACTCATTACCATCTAAACCAAACCATTGTCCTATCATTAACTTCAACTTTCATCTCCTTCTTTATCGATTTGACCCTCACACTCCCACCATTATATTTAACTTCACCTTCCCTATTGGTTACGAACTCCCCCCCCCAACATGGAAAAAACAAATTAGTGACTTTGAAGAAGGTGTTGCTGCTGTATTTGATGTCATCTTGCATTCTAACCTGCAACAAAAATTGAATATTTCATCATAATGTTATACTATATATATATATATATATATATATATATATATCATATTTCGTAAGTAAAAAATATAGTTGAATAAAATAAGCGTGAATCCTTTACATGGTCATGGTCAAGAGTTGAGGGTAAAACCTTCCAATGAACGGTTTGTAATTATGAATACATCTTTATCAACTTTAAATTTCCTGCAATGTCAAATTGGTGGATTATGTTGTTTTCCCCTTTTCAAACCTAATTGGTTGTTTTGGAAAGTTGATGATGATTTTGGGTGGTAAGGAAGTTGGAAGGAAGATGGTTTAAGTATATCGGGATTTGTCACTTTAGTTTTGCCATCTTGTTCTTGATGCATACATGCTTGCTCGAATTAGTTTTGTTACAATCGTACAAACGCGGTGTCTATCATGATGCATTGAAGAATAGGACCAGTGGTACACTAATGATAAAATAACTACATTGTGTTTTAATTTATTTGGACAACTTACAGAGAGGATACGCTCATTTATTTGCCAAATTATATATTTATGTATACTTCCTTTTTGGTTACGCATGGCAAATCAAACATTTATTTGCCAAATCAAACACAATATTTTCATAGTTTATACTTCTCTTAGTAATATGTCCCTTATTTAAAACTTCATGACAATTTACTCTATTATATTTAAAAATTAGGAGTAATGACTACATGTGGGAGACTGCAATAAGAGCAGGAGCACAGGCTTGTCGCATAGCTCATACTCCAACGCCTCAATGAGATTTAGTCTGATCCTTTTCACAGTCATCTACTGATCTACCACCGTACCCTTAACCTCGTATCCATTTAATGGCATTAATTTCTTCACATATTCAATGCAGAAAACAATGAATGCAGAAACACAAATTGCAGAGAAATGGTGTTCCAGAAGGAGAGAATAATTACAATGAATGCAGAAACCTTTCATAGAGCAATATAATTGAAAATTAGTCTAAGAAAACAAAAGGACTTGATATTGAAAGTGGAACTATATACCTAAGAGGGGTGAATTGGGCATTTTAAAAATTTCTCTAACCGCTTGTTTTAGACGGTGAAAACGAGAGATGAACAGAAGTAGAAAGAAGAGTAGCTGGACACGAGAGATTTATCTTGGTTCGGTCCTAACAAACTTGACCTACATCCAGTCCCGGACTCTCGGGATTTTCACTATCACAAAGATTACACACTCGTACTCGAGTAGTTCTCTCACTAGAACTCACTCCCCTTATAAGTTGTAATCAATGAACTCCCAAATCACCAAGTCCCCTTGACACTTGATTCTTAACAATAAATGATTTACAGATAAAAACTCTCTCTAAGAGTGGATAATAATAAACACCGAAGATTATAATGTCAAAAGACAAAATACAAGTGAAAAGAAGGTAGTTGAAGAACTTGAATGCTTGTGCGTTTTCGGATGTAGTTCTTGTTGAGAAGAATTGAATGCTACTCTATTTATAGTCAGATAGCATTAATAGACCGTTGCATTGATAATAAGACCGTTGAAGATGATCTGTAGAAGTGGTGAGCTGCTTAGGTCTTCTTCTCTTTCTAAAACTCACTTAATCCAGTGGCTAGATGATCGAGTTGACTCTCGCAAATTAATCCGTTGGAGAAGATGTTGCTTGTTGTAGAAATTATTCTTTAATGCTTTGCTTGTGTGCAGATGGATTAACCAAAAGGATGCAAGTTTCGGGTTGAGCATTTAATGTTCTAACATCACTTTTGCTTTTGCTTTAAACCTTGATAAACTTTCCTTAATGTCGAAACTCACTAAAAAGATGGTTAAACATATCTAGAACCATTAGAGACTAATCATGAAAACATTGAGATCAAACAAGAAGGTATAACCAAATCGACACATTTGATTTTAAGGCAACGTTCAGAAACCTGGAGGTTTGTTCACAAACCTCGAGGTTTGGTCACTTGTAGTTGAAAATGATTTAAGACCAAAACCTCAAAACCGGAGGTTTATAATAAAACCTGGAGGTTTCTTAAGATGTAACAAATAATGGTTTCTCTGGCTTACTCCAAACCTCGAGGTTTTCTCAGAAACCTCGAGGTTTCACATTGTAAGTGAAACCCAGCGAAACATGATGGAAGCAAACCGGAGGTTTCTCAAGAAACCTAAAGGTTTTAGAATGAGTGAAAGTTGAATTGCTCTCGGAACTCACAAACCTCGAGGTTTATAGCAATACTCGTCCAAACTTCAAAGTTCGTTGTTTTGAGCCAAAACACAAACCTGGAGGTTTCTTTGGAAACCTCGAGGTTTTCTATCATACTTGAAAAACATTATCTCTCTGGATGCTAGAAACCTCGAGGTTTCTTTCAATACTCGAGGTTTGACATTTAATTTTAAAACTTTCAGTTTGGCGTCGAGGCATAAACCTGGATGTTTTGTTGTAAACCTCGAGGTTTCACAACTTGGTGTAAAGCGAGTTTTCTCTGGAAGTCAAAACCTCGAGGTTTCTTAATAAACCTCGAGGTTTTACATAAATTTGTGAAACCAAGTTTTTGCAAGTTAAAACACGAGAACATTGAGGCTTCCTTTGTAAGGCCAAACCTCGAGGTTTCTGGGCAAACCTCGAGGTTTGCTCTCACTCAGGATTTTCCAACTTCTGAGAGCAAATCCTCATTCTTTGTTTACAATTGTTGGCAATCATCAAAATCTTTAGAGAACCAATAGATATGGCTAGAATATTGAAAGTGAAGTTAATAATTTGATGAAGATATTGGAGCTCTGTTAAAAATTAGGATCACGAAACTCGAGTTGTTTGTAGCTCTTGATTCATCCACGATGGTGCGGCGGGTGCAGCGTCTTAGGCGGAGGGCCAAGATGGAACATGGCTTCGGCAGTCAAGGCAAATGAACCTTTTTTTTACCCGATAAACGGGGCAAATGAAGCTTTCAATGAGAATGAATTTGCAAAAACTATCGACGTATCGAGGTCATTATGGTCATTTTCCCGAATTTGTATATCCTCAAAAGTCTTTATCATCTCTCGGTCTTTTTACAAATTCGGTGGGCTAATTGGGCTTACGAGGGTTTTATAAATTCAGATGGTATTTTAATGGAATTTTCCCAAAGAACAATGATGAAAACTTATATAATTAAAATTGCCACTCCATCTAATAAAGTATTCATTATTAGTGCTTCTTTTTCTTTTGATATAGTACTCTACTTTTGGTGAGAGTAATAATTAATGTAATATTACGGTTTAGTGAAATTAGTAGGAATAATATTGGAAATTATTTAAATTTTAAGACAATTTTATTGACTTTAATTGTTTTTATTTATTTGTAAAAATTATTAGTTGGTACTTTATAATAATGATCGAAGGAGTATTCATTATCAGTACCCTTCTTTGTTTCTTTGCCTTCTCTTCATTAGATTGGTGTCGCCCTACCTTCTCTTCCGTGGAATTTTACTAGCTCTATAACATGAACTTACCTTTTCACTTTATGTGGTCTTTTCATCTGTCTGATTTTATTAAATGATTTTATCATCACTTTTTTTTCTCACCTCAGTATTTTTTTAATTTATCTTTTAACATATATTTCACGGTTCTTATTACAAAACACAAACTAACAAAACTCACAATTAATAAAAACAATTAAAATCATTAAATTTATTCTGAAATTTAAATAATTTTCAATATTACCCCTACTAATTAGACTAAACTCTTACATCACATAATTACTACTCTCGCCCACTAAACTTATTAATTATGGGTATACGTAAAAAATATTTAATACATTTTGGAAACAAACAAGTGTCATATAAAAATAAGGGAAAATTATAATAAAGGACCTAAGAAAAATAATATTTATTAAGAAGGACCATAAAAATAGTAATTATTTTGAATGACCTGAAATTAAAATATTAAAATATAAAGACTAAATTAACCTTGGGAAGATTATTGTTTTAGACCTAATTTCTGATTACGCTTATGGCAAAGGCGGTTCACGGTCAGAGCTTGAAGTGTTATGACTTTGAATGTTGTTGGTCAAACAGGCTTCTCTGGTTCATTTGCTATTGAGTATGGTGAGTTTATTTATTTTTTTTTTTTTTTGAATTTCACAGTTAAGACGTTGTTTTACTGATGGATTTTGTGTGTTTTTTTTCCTTGGGTGTTGCAGAAGTATTAATGGCACCGAGAAATTCTCTACTCATGCAGCAGCAAAGACTAAGTGCTAGAGCAGAGGAAGCACAGTGAACCACGACCTGCAGTTACCACGAGACTGGATATATTGATTCAAGCTAGAAGATTCAAATTTCTTCAAGAAAAATAGGGTTATAACGTAGGGAATATGGTAATTTGGTTTTAATTTTTTTTGGATAGCGATGAAGATGAAGATATTTAAGAATGTTGTGGGTAGTTTTTAGGTGTAATAAAGCAATATCTATTTTTTTGGGATAAGATTGCAGGTTGTAGGATGTGGCTTTTGGGTTGCGTATAATAGTGAAGAACAATTATTAGGAGCTTAGGGTTTTTTTTTTTTTTTTTTTTTTTTTTTTTTTTAATTATATTGGGTAAAGGAGCAAAAATACACATGTGCTTTACCCTTTTGAGCGCCTAGCACCATATGCTTTTTTCAGGAGCAAAAATACAGATTTGGTTACATTTTAGGAGCAAGAATCACACCATTGTTAAAATCAAACTTAATGGTACATTTGCTTGCAGAAAATGTCATATTCACAACAAAAAATGCTATATTTACAACAACATTTAAACATCTGGATTTTAAACATAGAAAGGTCATTTACAAAAAAAAAAAAAAAAAAAAGGGCTATATTTATAAGAGGAAGTCTTTGTATTTACAACCAAATTTAAAATTTGGCCATATTTACAACGAGAAAATGTCATATTTACAACAACATTTAAACACTTGAATTTTGAATATAAAAAGGTCATTTACAACAGAAAAAAAGGTTAGATTTACAACGGGAAGTCTTGTATTTACAACAAAATTTAAAATCTGGTCATTTATAGCGAGAAAAAGCCATATTGACAACAAGCTAGATTTACAACAGGAAGTGTTGTATTTACAACAAAATTTTAACGGTGGTGTGACTTTTGCTCCTAAAATGTAACCACATGTGTATTTTTACTCCTGAAAAAAGCATATGGTGCTGGGCGCTCCTGAGGGTAAAGCATATGTGTATTTTTTCTTCTAAACCCTTTTATATTTTGGTTGTAATAAGCTAAAGCTTGTGCCATCCATCTTCTTCCTCCCAGCACTTATGGAGCGACAGGATTGAAGGAAGAAGAAAGGGGAGAAGGAGAAAGTGTGAAGCCAGGTTGTTGTGTCAAAGATATGGAACTCGGAAAAATTAGTCCGGTTCGGTTAGAGAGAATATAGGAAATCGGCTAAGGGTAATTTAGTCTTTTCATTTTAATATTTTAATTTCTGGTCCTTCAAAATAATTGTCATTTTTATGGTCCTTCCTAATAAATATTATTTTTTAAGTCCTTTATTTGTAATTTTCCCTAAAAATAACTAAATACACTTATTAGTTGATATTTTTTATAATAAGGACAACATGGAGTAGAAATATAAATATATTTTCTCAAAAAAAAATTCTACATAAAAATATTTTGATAAGAATTGTACACAATTTTTTTAATAAATAATAATAGCATGACATATAATAAATGATTATGTACAAATATTATTGTTACTCATTTTATTTTATTTTATTTATATTGACAGAATTCTGTGAACAATAATATAAAAATTTTAAGGGAAAATGATAGAAAAATAATTTTAAAATTTAAAAATTATAAATAAAGAATTCTATAAAAAAAAGTGATTTGTGAATTATTTATTAAGTTTCATCATTCCCTATTTTATAATTTTAAAATTGTTTTTAAGGCAATTTTCCAAAACTTTAAAGTCATGGGACAAACTCCAAACAAAGCTTGGAGAGGAGAACCACACGTATGGGCAAGTAGTGGAAATTTGGACGTCAATGGAAGTAAAGGACAGTACAGGCTGTGAATAATAAAATCAGACAGATGGGAAGACAACATAAAGTGAAAAAAGGTAAGTTCATGTTATAGAGCTGGTAAAATTGCACGAATGAGAAAGTAGGCCGACACTGATCTAACTGAGAGAAGGTAAAGAAATGAAGGAGGGCACTCATAATGAATACTCCCTCTTATTTTTATTATGAGGTACTAATTAATAAGTTTATTTAATCCATTTTATAAGGTATTTATTTATGAGCATTTTTTTTTTTTTTATGTATACCCATAATTAATAAGCGTAGTGGGTGAGAATAATAACTAATATGATATTAGAGTTTAGTGCAATTAGTAAGGATAATATTGAAAATTACTTAGATTCTATGACACCTTCATTGACTTTTACCATTTTTGTTAGCTTGTGAGGATAATTAGTTGGTGCCTTATAATGAAGAACGAGAGAGAGTCAGGGGCGGAACTTGAGAGAAAAATTTAGGAGGCCGAATCTATACTCTTTAACTAAGTAAAAATGTTTATGATTATATAACATTTTTAAATATGATGATGCACCGAAGATACAACAACTCCACTGCAAAGAAATTTGAAAACTCTATAATGGTATTGTTGTACTTCAATCTGATTCAGCAACATCATCTTCTGGCAATGTCTTTTTCCTATATCGGTTAAATTTGACATATACTTTTCTACTTGATGTTGAGGTTGAGGTTTAGAATGAAAAATCAATTAACTTTACCTACAGGTGTAATGTAGAATAGATAAAAGCATAGTAAAGAATACACCACAAAAGTAAATTTCATTGATAAGCTAAAAATTCCAGGCAATTATATTGGAATATAGAAAAAAATGACAAGATTAACACACCACATGGAACAAAGATTGAATTATAATCCCCAACGATATAAAAAGGTGGCACCGCAAATGAAAACAAAAAATGACGGAAAATTGTTTTTAAAAAAAATTGGGAGCCAAAATTAAAATTTACATTATATTAAATTTTTTAAAAAACAATTCTAAACAAATTTCTTTTTTTCTTTTGGGGTGGGGGGATGGGGCTTTTTTCCCAAAATGCCCCTACTTAAATAACTATTTACCAAAATGCTTGTTTCCAAACTATTTCCACTTTGCCCTTTGTTTAGTCGACTAAATCATGATTTAGTCGACTAAAACGCGAGGTTCCCTTTTTTACTTCCCCGAGATTTAGTCGACTAAGTACTGTAGCTTAGTCGACTAAATCTCGGACAGATGACATTTTTAACTTAAACCCGAGATTTAGTTCTCAAATTGAACCATTGAGATTGTAATCCCAATTGCCGATTTCCTCCCTATTCATTTGAGAACTAACTATTTTGTTAGATGCCACAGTCAAGTTCGCCAACACAAAAGCAAATTTCATCCATGGAGGAGGTATGATTTCTTCTTTTGATTCGGGGAGAAAGAAGGCATTGCGGCAAACGGGAGTAGGGTTTACGATAAGGAAGGGCGAGCATTTGATTCAAAAGTGGAAGTTTATTATTATTTAAAATATGAATTTGTAAAAAAATTTGAGTGCTATAGGATTAAAATAATTTGACTTAATGAGTCAATATTTCTTACTAGGTGAGGCTAACGATATTAAAATTTAAGGATTAAAAATATATTTTATATACTCCACAAAAGCCCTTTGCAACTAGCTTCTTACTACAAACGGTTGCAACTAGTAAGAACCGATATCACAACAAATATGTATTTTATATACTCCACATTATAGGCTCCAAGGGAAAAGAAACAAGGATCCAAAAGCAGATTTCTAGCAATGCTATATAGGAAAAAGGTGCCTTGGTAAGCCAATTCGAGGCCATGACAATTTAAACTCCCTCCTCTAAATTGCCATACACAACTCGAACAAAGTCATTTATCAGATCATGCATCGCAAATACCTTAAGAATTTTCTAAATTGATGAAAATATAGTAAGATTAATAAAAAAAGAATGCCAATATACAATAAATCTAACATTGCACAACAAAGCAATCTGAAAGCATGAAGTCGCTAGTGATCAAAATGAAAAGGTTTACATACTTATTTTTTAAAATTAAGTACAACAAATTAACAAGCGTCCTTTTAAAACAACTAACAAGTGTCCATATTTCATAAGTGAATTTATAGGTGTACATACTTATTTTTAAAAACTAACCATAACAACTTAACAAGTGTCCATTTGAAAATTTACAAATCTGATTTATATTATAACAACTAACAAGATTTGTAAATTTTCAAATGGACACTTGTTAAAAAATATATATACACTTCTAATATATATATGTGTATTATATGATTAGATTAGTGAGTAACTAATTTGTATATATAACACACTGATCCACTCGCTTGTATTATATAATTAGATTAGTAGGTGCGGTAGTTACTATATGTGTATATGTAGAAATATATTGAGGTACAACGTTGAATAAATAAAAATAATCCAAAATTAAATAGAATTCGAGTGATACTAGCCACAAATGACAAACTCCAATATTGTTGTTGAGGCATAATTGTGGAGGTTTCTTACGACTTGTGATATCACTAATATTGTTGGAATTAATATTTGGGAGCAAGCATATTTTGGAAATTAAAATACTCGAATCATTACTTGTTGCCGCATGGATTCCTAAAATCATTTTGAAAGATAAATCAGCTATTAACATTTTGGTTATGTTTTCTTTCTTTCTTTCTTTCTTTCTTATCAGGATGATTTTGAAGATCTGAAAGAAAATATTATATTCGCTGGGGGTTTTTGGAATGTTTGCTTACCTAAATCTTAGGGGATTTTAAAAAAACCCACATTACGAATCTCCGAGATTTAGTCGACTAAGCTACAGTGCTTAGTCGACTAAATCTCGGGGAAATTTTAAAAAAAGGAGCCCCGCGTTTTAGTCGACTAAATCATGATTTAGTCGACTAAACAGCTTGAAACAAAGCGAGTGGGAAATAGTTTGGAAACATGAGTATTTTAGTAAATAGTTATTTAATTAGGGGCATTTTAGAAAAAAGCGGGGATGGCCCCTAGTCCCAATGAAGCTCCCTCTTTAGAGGGAGTACTTTATTAAATGAGGTGAGAAGTGAGAGAATTGGTGGAGCTGTTGATACGAGTATACGACTATTTTATTCTCCAAACAAAATAATTACATGGCACGTGGTGGAGCTGTTGATACAACTATTTTATTCTCCAAAACGAGAGCACTTTTTCAGAAGAAAGAGGAGCACCAATAATGAACACTTTATTAAATGGAGTGGCGATTTTAATTATAGAATTTTTCATGATTGTTCTGTTAAACCTAAATATTGTTATGCCAAGAATCCCTTACTAGTCAAATTTATCCAAAAAATCTTAACTCTAATAAAAAAAAAGTAAATGATATATAGACTTTTGTGATAAATTTATATCTCAATAAAAATGACTTGGATGACATTTAGATGGCCAATTCTATATATTTAGTTAATTAACGGTCAAAATTAAATGAAATAACGGCCAAGACAAACTTACTCTTTTTTTTTTATAGGTTTAAGGTGCAAAAATATAAAATTGATTTTCCGAAAAGTACACTTAACACAAAATGTTTTTTTAGATGCAAAAGTAACTATGTGGTTATAAAAGTATAACAAAAATACCAATTGATTTGTTAATTTGAAATTTTCATATTTTTAAGACTAATATGAGCGATAACTCAACTAAATTTCATTATTGTTAAAAGTAAAGAACCTAGGAGAAAATTACGTAAAATGACATAGATATTTTGAAAATTAGAGTTCAACCATTCTCTTTCCAATTTCCCTTCTCTCTTCCACTCCCAATCTTATTCATTGGGTCGCCCATCTCCGCCTTCTCCTTGTCGTCGTCATCGTCGCCGTCGCCGTCTTTCTGTAATTTTCAAAGCTATCTGGGCCTGTTTCTATAATTTTTTCCAGTTCTCCACTTCCAATTGGGATGAAACTTAGATGAGTCATCGTCCATGTCTGCCGTAAAAATACAAAAAAAGTCAAACTAATGGTCAATGAGTATTTTTACTTCACTTTTATAACAACATAGTCTCTAAACAAAACACTTGATGTTAGGTGCACTTTTGAGAAAACCACATTTATATTTTTGTTGTAACCTGTTTTTTTTTTTTTTTCCGCCCAATCAAACTCTCTAGAATAGACCATATGGTTTTTCCTTTTGCTCAAAACCATCTGGTTTTCAGCAACAATCAAAATTCTTTGTTCCACTTTCCCTTAAATCTTTTAGGGAAAATCCATATATGGGCCCTTTTGGCCAAAAAAACCCAAAAAGGGCCCGATCTGAAATCCCAAAACAGGCCCTAGGCCCTGATTGGGATTGAATTGTAAAACAAAATGACCAAAATACCTTTGGATTAAAAAGGCAAAAACGGAAGTCTGGATGAAAACGTAAAGTGAGGAGGTATCTGTGTTTGGGGCTTGAAACGAAAAAACCAGGAAGACAGGAAAAAGCTGAAACGAACGTACAGAGGGAGAGAACGCAAGGTTGAAGGTTGAACCTTTATATTTGCTCAACTCAGCGAGGGAGAGATCGTTTATATTCCCAATCATCCATTGCATTATAGGCTGAACTCAGCGGGTTTAAATTTGTTGTTCCTTCACATTTTTTTCAGTTGGCTGGCTGAAAGGTTGAAGCTTGGCCAAATTTATGTTATTATCAGCTAGGAAATAGGTAATAAATACAAAGATTTTGCTCAAGATATCATTATCACCATTCAAGTTAGTCTTTAATCATTGGAGGGTAGGGTGGAAAAAACATTGCTCTGTTTTTTGACATGAAAACAGAGGGAAATGTGTGTTTTTAAGTAGGAATGGCTGAATGGGATGAAGCTACATTTGGTTTTAAAACACTGAAATAGGATAGTTGTTAATATGACTGATATAGTTATTAATACGAGCTGAATGTTAAAATGTTGTAGGTTGCTTTGTTTTGGGGCATGGAAACAGAGGGAGGTCTGTTTGTTAGGGGGAATGACCGAATGTGAAAACGCTGAAATAATATTGTTGTTAATGTGACTGTTAAAGTTGTTAATACTAACTTTATGTTATAGATCATAATTAAAGATGGCTAGTACTTCAGGGAAGAACATATTATGTTTCTTCCATGTGGGGGGTTTCTTTGTACATGGGGGAGGACAAGAAAGTGATTATGTTGGTGGAACGGTAAGAACAAGAGGCATCAAGGAAGAGACTTGTTGATGAGCCCACGGTGACACAAATGCTAATAGAGACTTTCTTGGAGCCCCCAATTACTACAAGGGCGCCAGGTAGACCCAAAAGAAAAAGACGGGAATCTCAATTCCAAAACAAGAAGGTTTATCATTGTGGTAGATGCCATGAGCAAGGACACTCCGTCAAGACTTGCAAGAATCCAAATCCAAGTTGATCATCGATGGTGCATTGGGTGTTTCTTTTTGGGCATTGCTTCTCACACTCTTTTGTTGTATATGGCTTTAGACAGAAATCCACACCATATTATTTTTGGAGATGGTGTGTGATGTTGTCATTATGAATTTGTAGATGCATTTGGTATTGTAAATGAAGGTTGGATATTGTTGTCACAATTGTATCCAAGTGTCATTTATGTACACATATTCATATTTTGTTCCAAATGTAAATGACGTTGAAAAATATATGCAGCTGGATTTTGTTATTATTAGGTACTGATATTGTTGTTATTAGGTGCTGATATTGTTGTTAGTGACCCCTGTTATTGTTGTAATTAGAGTACTGATATTGTTGTAATTAGGTACTGATATTGTTGTCAGTGACCCCTGATATTGTTGTCAGTGACCCTTAATATTGTGTTTAGTGACCCCTGTTATTGTTGTCAATGACCCCTGATATTGTTGTCAGTGACCCCTGTTATTGTTGTGAGTGACCCCTGATATTGTTGTGAGTGACCCCTATTATTATTGTCAGTGACTCTTGTTATTGTTGTCAATGACCCCTGTCCCTTGTTATTGTTGTTAGTGACCCCTGATATTGTTGTTAGTGACCCCTGTTATTATTGTTAGTGATCCCTATTGAAGTTGTTAAACCTGTCCATTATTTTGTAGTTCTCATTCCATGAACACATCAAAATAGAAGCTAAAATTTCCTATTCTCATTCCATGAACACATCAAAACAGAAGCTAAAATTTCTTGTTCTCATTCCATGACCACATCAAAACAGAAGCAAAAAAATTCTTTGTCATTGAATAAAGATTATCAAGTTAGCATCAGTAGACAATTTACAAAATAACAAGAAGGTTTAATGTCATCCTCATGAATACAAAGGAGTCATAAATACATATGTGTCCTAAAAACTATGCCCCCTAATGTCTCTTCAATTTCTTATGGTAGTCCTCCATTAAAGACAACACTTTTTGCCTATGGTTGTTGCGAGGATGGGTAACGAGCCACCATAAAAAGCCCACATTCAATTCACAAAGTTCTTCGTCGGTGTAGTATAGCATTATATACCCATCCGCCCCTTGTTCTGAGCCATCCCACATTTGTAGCCAAAATATAACATGAACCCCACATGAGTGCCTGAAATAAAATAGACAGACGAGTTCTAGTAAAATCAGATATCAAACTTCACCAGACACCACACAAAAATAAACCACCTAAGAAACATACGTGTCCCTTTGGACATGGACTTTAGCCCATGTAACATTCTTGGAGATTTTGTCCTCATCTTCTAACAACTCGGCTTGACCGTTCGGAGTATATCCAAGAAAGGATTGCGCTGAAAACGAAGTTCACACATTTAGATATGTTTACAAGTTTACCAACTAAACAAACATTGAATTTCAGTTGAACTAACAACTTTATTTGTCATCCATTCCTTTTCTTTTTGGGCTGGTTTCTTTTTTGGCTTTTTCTTGGTTGGTTTGTTTGTTTGGATGTTCCTTTTCATATTCCATCTAATAATAAGTTGCAATGTCAACCAAGGAGTCAAGGGCGTAGAAAGTCATTATTGTCGTATCGAGGACATAACAAAACCAGTAATTTACAAAAGACGGGCCAAAAATGAAATGACGGTCACCAATGTTGTATCCTAAATGTTGAGGATGAATTTGCACAAGATTGGATTGGACTGTCCATTTCAGGTTAGGACTAATCATTTTACCCATGAATTCAGCTGAGAAAATGTGTCTTTGGACTACACCACCATTTGTATAATTGATCAGCAACCAATGTCCTTGCTACCATAATCATCAGCTACATTTGGGATAAATAAGCCAACAAAAACACATGGTCATGTGCATGCAAATGTTGGGCACATTGCATACAACAAATACTGATTACATTTGATGCCAAAACTTCATTGACAAACATTGAAATTAAAGGGCCCAAATAAATAGCACCCATGTAGACAAAGTACTTGGCAGAGCAATATTTGTTAAAAAAAGGAACATAACCCAGTAAAATAAGCGCATCTTTACAAACCAGAAGGAAGCACCTAAATGCAAAGTAATGAAACCATACGAGAAATTAGAGCGCCCCAATGAACAGCGCTCTTGTAGAAAAAGTCCTTGATAAAACATTATTTGTTAAAAAGAACACATTACAGAGAAATAGAAATATGAGAACATTTGTGCATACCAAAGGGGAACCAAATAAAAAAATAATAATGAAACCATAAAAAAATTAGAGGCCCCCATGAACAGATACAGGACTCATGTAAGAGAAGTACTGAATGAAACTATATTATGAAAAGTGATTTATGAAACAATACTTGGAAAAGTACTTAATGAAACAAGTCAAACAACTTTAAATAAGAAGATACATATAGAAGTAAAATAACCACATCAGTTCTTATGCACAAAAACCAAAGGGAAGCGCATGAAAACAAATTAATGAACCTACAAGAATATTCAATCCTCAAATGCACATAGACTAGCTTTACTATGGACTAATATTGCAATAACTAGCATCAATTAATTGCTCCCTAAACCCTTGCTTTCATAATAATCATCAAGTTCCCATTGGTAATTTGACTGGTCCAACCCAAACCACCATGCTAAATGATCATCCAAACTTGAGTGTGCTGTGCAAGGAAAAGTAAATGAGTTTACTTACCTGAACAAGAAGATTAAGCAAAAACCTGAATAAAAGTTTTATTGCCCAGTAATTTCTTAAATAATAATAAGAAAGCTAACCTAAGTGAAGAAAATACATGAGAATCTATAACACTCGATGTAAAAAGTACCCCGCCACTACCTTAACCAGAATCCAGATCGCAACCACCACTGATTTTGGCATTAATGACTTAGATCCGTTGTTTCCTTTTCAAGTATCAGGAAATCAGTAAGACAAATCCTTTAATACACCCTTTCTAGGAATTTTGAATTTTTTGTTCAGAGTAAGTTAGGTCTTTTCGTCATTTTCCTTTACAATTCAATGTCGTTTAGGCCCTAGGAATTTCAGAGTGTTAGGGCCCTTTTTGGGTTTTTTTGGAAATGAGGATCCAAACAAATATCTTGAACTAGAAATAATTGGAAGGAAAATTGCAAGAAAATGTGGTGGCCTCCGATTGCCGATAAAACACTAGGTCTTTTTCGATCGAAGTAAATGCAAAGGAATGGAATAAAATTCTGAATAGCAAACAGTGGGACATACCAAATGATAATGTTATGGCTGCTTTGCGCTTGAGTTATATCTATCTTCCATCATATTTGAAGAAATGTTTTGCTTATTGCTCAATTTTTCCAAAATATCTTTTGTTGGGCAAAAATAAATTGGCCTCGTTATGGATGGCTGAAGGCATTGTGCAGCAACCTCCCGATGTGGAGAAGACAATTGAGATAGAAGCGTAACACTATTTCAATGAATTACTATCTAGGTCAATCTTTCAACAACATAGCGATGATCCAAGAAAGTTTGTCATGCACGATCTCATCAATGATTTAGCCAAATTTATATCCGGCAAAAGTTGTCTTCAATTTGAGGGAAATGAAGTCCCAAAATCTACACACCATTTATCGTTTTCCTACAAAAAAATATAGTAGCTCTAAAGATTTAGATAGCTTTCTCCATCTAAATTATTTGAGGACTCTTCTGCCACAAGATGAATTTGAAGATTGGCATTACTGGTCACATAAATGTATTTTGACCAAAAAGGTGCTCCATGACTTGTTCACAAATCTTAAATGTCTAAGAGTATTGTCCTTTCAAAGGTATACCAATGTCGTTGGGGTACCAAATTCAATTGGCAATTTGCAACATTTACGGTATCTCAACCTTTCCAACTCATCAATTAGAAGTCGCCTAATGAAGCTTTTACACTTTACAATTTGCAAACATTACTTTTATCAAATTGTAAGTATTTTTATGAATTGCCGAAAAAATCGAAAAGCTTATTAATTTGCTTCATCTGGACATTAGCGGAACTGCCCGAAGAAGATGCCCACACAAGTTACAAAGCTACAGAATCTTCAAAGTTTGAGTACTTTTATGGTGGGAAAACAGCCGGATGGATTGAGAATTAAAGAGTTGAAAAGGCTTCCCCATCTACAAGGTAAACTTTCCATTTTGAACTTACAAAATGTTGTTGATTCTATAGATGCTTTGGAGGCAAACTTGAAAATGAGAGAGAATATTAAGGAGTTAGTATTGGAATGAGATTATGATGCTCAAGACTCACAAGTTGTGAAAAATGTACTCAACATTTTGCAACCTTCAACAAATTTAAAGAGATTGGCCATCAAGCATTATGGAGGCACTAGATTTCCTATTTGGGTGGGTAATTCATCATTTATAAATAGGGTTAAGTACCATTTTTGCCCCGAAGTATGCGCCGGGAGCAGTTTTGCCCCTTAAGTTTCGGAGGAGCAATGTTGCCCCTGAAGTATGAAAACGGAGCAATGTTGCCCCTCCATTAGGTCAACTAACGGTCCAACGTTAGTTGACCGTTAGGTTTCTAACGGAGGGGCAACATTGCTCCGTTTTGATACTTAAGGGGCAAAATTGCTCCTCCGGAAACTTAAGGGGCAAAATTGCTCCTGGGCGCGTACTTCAGGGGCAAAATTGGTACTTAACTCCTTTTCTTAAAATGTCATTAGTTATTTTACAAAGATGATATTTAAGGTTAATAGCTAAAGTAAATGGAAATGAGACACAAATTCGAAAGAGAGTGAGAAAGAGAAATATTGTCCATACAAAGTATGTTATGTCAGGATCCGGCTGAGGTCCTCTTCGGCCTCCCATCCACTGCCGTTCTCTTTTTTAATACTGTGTCGTTTTGATGCAAAATATACCTGATCCCTCTTTTTTGTTTAAATATTAAGGGTACAAAAAAGAGATTTCAGGATACTGACGGGTATTGAAAAAATATTGATAGGTACTTCATGATCTTGAAAAATTATTTTAGGACGTTCAAAAAATATTTCAGGATATTGACAGGTACTAAAAAGATATTTCAGGATACTGGCTGTTTCTAAAAAAATACTTCATGATCTTGAAAAATTATTTTAGGATGTTGAAGAAAATACTTCATAATCTTGAAAAATATTTTAGGACATTGAAAAAATATTTTAAGGTAATCGACAAAGGGTACTAAAAAAATATTTCATGATAATCGTTGGGATACCGTTGGTACTAAAAAAAATACTTCATGATCTTAAAAAATTATTTTAGGATGTTGAAAAAATACTTCATAATCTTGAAAAATATTTTAGGACATTGAAAAAATATTTTAGGGTACTGACAGGTACTAAAAAAATACTTCAGGATACTGATTGGGGATATTGGCCGGTACTAAAAAAATACTTCGTGATCTTGAAAAATTATTTTAGGAAGGGTTAAGTACCAATTTTGCCCCTTAAGTTTTCGAAGGAGCAATGTTGCCTCGAAGTATGAAAACGGAGCAATTGCTCCGGGCGCGTACTTAAGGGGCAAAATGGTACTTAACCCTTATAAATATAACCTTTTTATGTTTGACTAATTGCAACAATTGTTTTTCGCTCCCATCATTTGGAGAACTACCTTCTCTCACAAAGCTCTCGATTAAAGGGGCATTCATACGTACGGTTGGAGGTGAGTTCTATTGTAGAGAGGAGAGCCCTCTTCATTTCAGCCATTTGCATCTTTAGAGATTTTTAGATTTAAAAATATACCTATTTGGGAGGAATGGACACTCTTTGAAGGTGAAGGTGGAAAGTTTCCTTTCCTTCGACTCAAACATTTAAGTCTACATAATTGTCCCATGTTGAAGGGAGACATACCTGACATCTTTCCATCCTTGACAAAGGTTTCTATATCAAATTGCAAACTGTTGGAAGCAAAATCAACAGCTTTACAATGGACCACATATGTTGAAGAATTAAAAATTAAGCGAGGGGAGCATGGGTTATTAGGAGCATTTGATCATTTCCCTCTGGACTCTTTGACATATCTAACAATTATGAAGTGTGACGGCTTGCATTGTTTGCCAAGAATAGTAATGGGTAGCCATTGTCTTCAAAAGTTGACTCGAAAGATATCCCATCAATCACGTCCTTCCCAAGTGATGGTTTGCCCACTTCTTTGCAACACCTTGAAATTGAAAATTGTGAGAAATTAGAGTTCTTACCTCAGGATTCTTGGCAAAACTACACATCACTTGAATATTTGATAATTATAAAGAGTTGTCATTCCTTGAAATCTTTTCCATTAGGTTGTTTTCCCAAGCTTGAAGTCCTTGACATCTACGATTGTCATAATCTGGAGAGCTTTGCACATGTTTGGGGGTCTGCTCTTCCCTTAAAATCACTTTATGTCAAAAGGTGAGAAGAATTTAGATCAACGTCAGAATTACACATTGACTCCCTTTCCAATCTTCAATGCTTGTGGCTAAATTGGGTTCCAAAGTTGGAATCACCGCCTCAAGGCGGTTTGCCTTCTAACTTGAGAACATTGACTATTTGGGGTTGCAAAGTGGACTATCTTCTATACCAATTGAAGATTGGGCTTTCAACGGCTGACTTCCCTCTCACGATTTATCGTTGCGGAAGATGGAAGTGAAAGTATTCTGCATATTTTACTAAAGAATCAATTACTACCAACTTCTCTTGCGTATTTTATCATCTATTATGTCTCCAATCTTAAATTGTTAGAAGGAAAAGGGCTTCAACACCTTACTTCTCTTGAACAGCTTTCCATTAGGCATCGTCCAAACCTTGAATCCTTGCTTTAAGATGCGCGCCATCCTCTCTCTTATTGTTGGAAATCGAAGACATGTCCAAAATTAGAAGAGAGATATGATTATAAAAAAGGGAAACATTTGTCCAAGATTGCTCATATCCCCACCATCGCAATTAATGATAAATACTATTATCCTTGATATGCTATGAATTCCTTCAAAAGGTGAGGTCTCAAATTTTCACAACAATTAAACATTTTATAATATCTGTTAGTTTACACCTTTTTTTTTTCTTATTCAAAATGCACATGAAAATTATGATATATTCCCTTCCGATCATCGAATTGATTTCAACATTATAAGGCTACATCTTAACAACATATCAATGCTTCGCAACATTTTTTTTTTGGGGGAAAACTCTGAATATTATTAAACAAGTCGTTCAATTTTCCTTTGTATACAACAAGACATACGATTTATCAAAATAAAAGTGGTACCATGATAACTATTGTGTCAAAATTTATAATTATAGCTTGCACGTTAAATCTTTTGGTTTCTTTGAAAAATAAATCGTATCTTCATTTCACCTACTTGCTTTTCATACTAGTCAATATATACTTAATATTTGAAAATATTTTTACTAAAAAAATAGAAAACATGTATTTTTCCATTGCCATACATGGCACATGTTTGGTTGCAAAATGATATTTTCGGGTCACTTCTTCGTAATTTTTTCAGATTCTTAAGCTTTGTAGCAAAATTGGTACCGAGATCATTGAAACTCGATTCTCTATTTTCAAAGTGCATTCAAATCCATTCTCTATTTCACATTCTGTGATTTTCTATTACTTGTGTTGCCAATTGATTTATGAAAGATTGAAAATCCCTATAAAAGCTTTGTTGCAGAATTGAAATTCTGGAATTACCAAAAAGCCTATTGAAGACGAACAAGACAAAGTACATTCAAATTAATCCTCTGCTTCTCATTCACCGATTTGATTCATGAGAAGCTCATTGAGTATCAACATTTTTCCTTAAAGAATTTCTTTCTTAGAAAATAAAGCTTCAATAGATTCATAGAAGTTTCATAAACTTTTTGCGCTTCAGTTTCTTGTGTCTTTGTGTGTCTTGAAAAATTAATCTTTATTTGTACCTGACGAGAGGTATTTTAAGGACGTTAGTTCTGTTATTGGTTATTTATATTAAATAGGTTGATTTTCCTTAATTAACATATTTATTATCTTTCTTTATGACTACCCTAGGATAGAAACTCCTTAATATGTACAATTAATAAGGATAATTTAGTAAAAATCACAAATTTGGAGTCAAAGTAGATTGATGTCTTATATTTAGAATTAAATCAAATTCCTACTTAGCTCTTATATTAAATATATTGGATATAGTATTATGTAGGCATAATGACCCTTGTATTTATCAAGGGAATAGACTACCAAAACCCTCCCTTCCCTTTCCTTTCCCTCCAAAATGAAACTCTCAAACAAAGCCTAAGGGTCTTCATAACCCTTTCTTTATCTCTTTTGATTATAAATTAATTACTATTTTATGTGTTATTTATCTCATATTAAATAGCCCTTAAATGTAGTCTCATAATTAACCATTGGTTAATTAATTCCAAAGTGAAATTTGCACAAAAATATAATCAATAGGTTATAATTCTTTGAGACACATATTCACCTTTGTATTTTAGTAATTATTTTCCAAAATACAATGTTTATAAGAGTTATGAAAATTAGGGTATTACATTTCTCCCCTCGTTAATTTAAATTTCGCCCTCGAATTTGATTGTATAATCTTGGGAAAAATTCTAGACATCTAATCTATTCCCTTTTTATGCATGCTTACCTAGCATGCACCATAACATTCTCATTCATCTTGTACCCAAGTATAGTATTCAAAGATCTACTGATCCATTCTCACAGTGCTTGGTTACGCAGGCCTCACTGCCTGACTCATTTAGCCTCTTGGCTTAACACACATTGACCCTTCGGCTCAATATACTACCACAGTACTGGAGATTCTAGCCTAACCACCTAGGAAATCATCCTTAGGCCTTAGGCATCTCAACTATCACCTGGTACAATGAATGTTTTGCCAGACTCAAGATGTACTCTAGACACAGTCTAAAGTCATCATGCTAATCATCATTTCACAAAGTGCTTTCAGCATTACAGGTCTTATGGCCTAGGGACACCGCCCCGTGCACACTTGCACACCAAGTCGTATTGCCTTGAGCATCTGCTCGTCTATTTCATCTGAGCCTTTTCCATTCAAGCTCTCAGACTACTTTCACTTACTTAGCACTATAGTTGACAACTACTATCTAACTTAACTAGTTCAGTGTTCTAGACCTTTCTAATAGTTCCTGTTCCTATATCAAAATTTCCAACTACACCGCTTTTCTTTCTAATACAATAGCATCGACAAACATGTCATCGCTAACCAACACCATTATGTTGTCTCATTCTCAAATTTTCACACATTGAAAATTTTTCATGGTCTTAGTACGTTTCACAATCCACACTATACCAAAAAGTAATAGTGCTATTACATTTTCAAATTTAATCGTTGCCAACACAAATTCGTGAAAACACATTCACTGCCGAATTAATTTCAAAAACTTTTACTATCAGCACATATCTTTGAGGAGGATAATTCATTTTACAAAATTTTTAACAATTGAGAGCTCACGCCACCACTTCAACCACTTGGTACAGTAAGCGCCCTATCCCAATCCCCAAATCTGGCCTCTGTATCCCTCTGGCCTCAAATCGAGTCACTAGGCATCAACAATACCATCAAATGTGGGAGAACCTCCGCCCCTCCCATAAGAGACCCAGTGTTCACACTGGCACATAAAGTAGCAACCCTATCTACCGGAACTCAGTTTAGCCATAGACAGTCAGGCCCTACTAGACAAAACATACGCCCTAGGAGAAATGTTATGGATTGGGTACGTTCACTGCCGGTGCGATTTTCATTCTCTCAAGATAAATCCCCTCAAAACTCTTTGTTCAAAAAGAGCCTTTATTAAAGGCCAGTGATTTCAAACATTCTAAAACATCTAGCAAGACCCAGTAAATAGTGTACATCTACACAGTTTCTAGCCTCCTAGTTATGTACTGACTTTACCACAACACAATTGAAAACTCAGTTTCAAACTCTGGGTTCTAGCAAACCCCTTTTATAAGACAACATCATTTCAAAAAGATAATGGTCATTTTTTGAAAATATCTCATTCGAAAACTCAGTTTCAAAAATTTGCATGTTCGAAAAAAATCAATTTTGAGATTTCAAATATAGCAGGTGTATTGGCAAGTTTAAAAATTCAATTTTAAACCTTACTCAAGAACTAGACAACTAACCTTAGAAGGTCATCACTAACTAAACGCATTTGGACCTCTGTCCTTGGCTACTCAAGCCATCCGTAGAATGCTTAGTCTGTTCTACTTTAATCTTTCGGCTATTCTGGACATCACCCGCTATCCTCGGGTTTCACAATCTCTTCGAGACACTTCCCGTTATTCGTTGTCTAACAACTGTGGGCTTCTGCCAGCCTATAGACACAATAGTCTCACAGGATTAGAGCTTTTCATCAAACATATACATGTCCAATGACCTATGTACACACCCAGTCCCGAAGGTCTTACCGCCCACAATGAACATTTGAAAGGTACACATCACCACTTTGTCCTCACCAGGACACACCCCAATCCTGTGCAGCCTCATCTACAACCACTGGTACTTTCGGCCATTTTCATCCTTGCAGATTCTTCTTATTTGGGAGGAATGGGTAGTGTCTAAAGGTGAAAGTACCAAGTTTCTTTCCCTCGACTCAAAAATTTGGGCTTGCATGATTGTCCAATGTTGAGTGTGATAAATCCTAATTTATATATATATATATATATATATATATCTTATCCCACCTTATTCATTTATTTTAGGGCATATTTAGGGTTAATTTGGATTTATTATATAATATTTAGATCATTAGTAGTTAATTTTGAAATAATATATATCTGAATTAATTATGATATTATTGGGGATAAATTGTTAAAGTTTTAATTGTCAATTCTATAATGGATTAATATTTTCAAATATATGATTAGATTACTATCTTATTTAATTCTTACGAGTTAAGAAAAAGAAAATTATGAAATTATGGTGCAAAATTATATTTGGAAGTTTGAAAAAATCTAATAATAATTTTAATGGGTCAATTCAATTTTAGTGGCCCAAATTATGCACCCACTCCTTTAAGTCAACCTAAGCCTCTATCTACACTCGGCTTAGCTCAGCGGCTCGCACTCTGAGATATGGGCCCATTTGGATTTAACTTTTGGAGAATAGCTTTTGAGATTTATGAGGTAAAAATGACTTTTAGAGAATAGCCTTTTAGATAAAAATGATAGTGTTTGTATATTGTTATTAGAATAATTTTCCAGGGTCAAATTTATCAAAAAGGATATTAATTTTTTATATAATTACATATAAACGATAAAGTTGTATTTTAAATATTATATTTCATAAGAAATACTAAAAATTAGATAAATTTGTGTACAAAATTAAAATACTTACTACTAAAAAAAATACTTCATGATCTTAAAAATCTATTTTATGATATTAAAAAATATTTTAGGGTCTTTGAAGGGTACTAAAAAGATTCTTAAGGATACTGAAAAAAATACTTCATGATCTTGAAAATTTATTTTAGGATATTGAAAAAGTATTTCCAGGGTAATGACTAATCTTAAAAAAATATTTCGGGATCTTGACGGATACTCAAAAGATACTTATCTTGGAGTGCTTGAAAAAATATTTCTAATAATCTCAAAAATTTATTTTAGGATCTTTAAGAAAATTTCGGGATACTAACGGGTATTAAAAAGATACTTAAGGATCTTGAAAAAAATACTTCATGATCTTGAAAAAGATATTTTAGGATATTGAAAAAATATTTCAAGGTGAAGAAATACTTCATGATTTTGAAAAAAAAATTAGGATATTGAAAAAATATTTTAGAGTAATAACTAATCTTTAAAAAAAATATTTGAGTACTAAAAGGTACTAAAAAAATACTTAAGGATATTGACTGATTGGCACTGAAAAATACTAATGATGGCATAAGGGAGAGAAAAATCGAAGGAAAAAAAGTAGCTTTTTCCAAAACCTAACTTTTAATGCAAAATAGCTTCTAAATAATTTTGGAATGTTTAAGAAACTTTTACAACTTGGGCTTTGAAGTTATCCAAATAGGCTCATAGGAGTCCTCTCTTACTCTCAGATTTTTATCTTTTTCTCCTCTTCCTCTCTATTCAATCATCAGTCACTACACCATCTTACAACTTAGGCCCTGTTTGTACACGGAAACTTGGCCAGGAAAAGGGAACTTGAGACACTTCCCTCAAATAAAACACGTTTGGCACGCCTATCTTCCTGGAACCTGAAATCTTCAATCTTTCCGCCCTCTCCAATGTTCCCTTAAATGCGGTAACTTGCATCATCATCAAATATATCCTTCTAAACCTTGTGTCTTTATAACTATTGGTCCAGAGTGTCAATCCATCTAGCAATTTAATCACCAAATATTGGTCTTCGCATATTATACGTCTACTACAACCACATCCACGTGTATGAATGCTCATGAATAACTCAACCACCTTACATACTCATTCATATGGCTTAATAAAGTCAAATGGAGAACATATCTTATTGGGCGAACAAACAAGCAACTCTTGATAACTATTTATTTCAGTTTGAGTTCCAAGGAGTCTTATATATTTCCCATGCGTCATTGTGGATATCAGTAGTAAAACTCTTTCAATATGTAAGCATATTGGTTGATTTCTTTGGTAACAATAGTTAATGCCATTTACTTTGTACTGTTGTCAATTCCGACTTTTAGTTCAACATTTTTCACTCTATTTATACAGTTTGAAGGTCCCCATCGGGTCACAGTTGACAAATTGAAATTTATGATATCAGACAAACGTGTAGAATTCAATTTTGCTATTGCTTTTTCTACTACTCGGTCAGAATGAAGAATTGCACACCACTATTATCATGTTCTTGAATATCCACCTCACCTCAGTGCACCTCATGGTAGTTCAAGCTCAGCAGCCGCCTTACTCTTCGGTCTTCTCTTTGTCGTCTTCCTCTTCTATAACAAGCCCTCCTTTATTGTCTCGTCCTCACTGGAATCTCTGCCTTCCCCCTATCTATAAAATTTTTCTTTTGCTTTATCGTCTTCCCCTTCTTCCCATTCTTTTTTGAGAATATTGAGTATTTTCCTCACTTGAACAGGTTGCTCATATTCTTTACCTAGGGCAGCAAGTTGGTTGATCAGATGAGTGAATCTTAGCTGGAATTCGCTAATGGATTCCCCTGGCTTCAAACGAAGTAAATCGTACTCAGTCATGAGGGTATTGACACGATTAACTTTGACTCCAGTTGTTCCTTCATGAGCAATCTCCAAGGCATCCCACATAGCTTTTACAGACGTCAAGGTGCATACACGAAAATATTCACTTTGACTCAAAGTGCTTTGAAGCATGAGAACAGCTTTGCTATTGAGAGTGACTAATTTCTTGTCATTCTCATCATATTCATCTTCTAGCTTGGGAGTTTTAACGCCATCTTCAATGGTTGAGGGCTCATAGTGTCCTCTTTCGAACACTCTCCATAAACCATATTTTGAAGCCATAACAAAGACTTTGAATTTAGCTTTCCAGAAGGAGTAGTGCTCTCCACTGAAACCAAGTGGTCTGTTGATCGATGCTCCATCGGGCAGGATTCCGTCCATATTGATCCTTCTCGAGATGTTAAGCTCTTTAGAGAAGACCTCGCTTTGATACCAAATGAAAGACGAAGTATCATCAAGAGGGGGTGAATTGGGGATACAAAATTTTCTTCCTAAAATGCTCTGTTAACTAAATGCAAAACAGAGATGAACAGAGTAAGAGAAAGAAGGATTGAACACAATCGATTTATACTGGTTCGGTCCAAATCCTTGACCTACGTCTAGTCACCGAGACTCTCGGATTCCACTAAACCAAATGATTACACACTCTGTAACTCACGGAGTAGTTCTCTCACTAGAATTTACTCCCCCTTACAAGTTGTAATCAAATAACCCAATCCCAAAGTCCCAACACTTTGAGATTCTTACAAGATGAATAATCAATAAAGAACTTTCTAATAGAGTAGATAAATAATCACTGAAGATTGTTATATCCGAAGATATTAACTCTGAGTTGAAACAGTAAATGCTCTTAATGACTAATTGAATGCGCAAAGTTTCGGTAGGTAGAGACTTGAATGCGTTTGGCTTTTATAGATGCTAGCATTTAATGACCGTTGAGATGAGACTTAATGAGCCGTTGAGAATAATAATTGTATCCGTTGAAAATGGGCTTCGTCTCTTCGTATACTTCTGAAAAATAGCCGTTATTCCTTGTTGACATTCTTTATTCGATTTGCTCGTTGAGACTCAGGTAGAATGTTGACTGAGAATGTTTGAAATGCTTTAAGGTTGCTCAGAAGATCAGTTACTACTTTCGTGCTTCGTCTCTAGTTAAGCATTTAATGCTTCTGACACGATTTTTGCTTTATTTGATTTGAAGTTTAAAACTTGTTAATCATGTCTGAAAATTACTAGCAAACTGATTAAACTTGATTAGGAATAATAAGAAATAATAATATGGAGTATCCAAGGCTTAATCAAGGAATTTCAGATTACGAAGACGGACATTTAAAAACTGATATGCTTAACTCAAGTTATGACTGGAGTCATGTTTCAAAATGTTTCAAATGCAATCTCGATGACTCGAGTTATGACTCGAGTTAGTGTTGAAATAATTCAGACATAAAAGATTGGCAATATGATGACTTGAGTTATGACTGGAGTCATTGTTGAAACAATTCGACAGAGAAGATTTGCAATATGATGACTTGAGTTATGACCGGAGTCATTCATTGTAATATTTCAAGCGTAAAAGAATTGCAATAGGATGACTTGAGTCATGACTGGAGTCATTACTGAAATATGTCAAACAGAAAATGATTGCAGTATGATGACTTGAGTTATGACTGGAGTCGTGGCTGTGATATTCCAGACAGAAACATGGTGCATCGAGATGACTCGAGTTATATTAGAGCAACTCGAGTTATATCGAGAAATAAATCGACAGAGACGAGGAGCAATATGATGACTCGAGTTATACCACACTAACTCGAGTTATATCATATGACAGAAATTGCTATCGAAGGAATCATTTTGGAAAAGATGAAGTACAACCATGACTCGAGTTATTTAGTTATAACTTGAGTTATGAGCAACTTTTGAACTTGTTTTCTTTTCAAGCACAATAGATGTTTATTGAGTTAAATTGTTTTGACATGAACCAGCAACAAACTTCTGAGATTACAATTGTTTGACATCATCAAAACACATACAGAACTAACAAATGGTTACATTATTTATCTAATTTCATAAATAAAAAAACTACATATTATATAAATAATCTAATAACTATTTATATTGGGTAATGTAGAAGTATACGTGAGAATTTCAAAAAAGAGGGTTACCACATGGACATATTATATTGTGGTTGCCTAAAGCGGACAAGATATGTACACCATATGATGTTGACAAGATAATATTTGCAAAGATTCCAAATATAGATAAAGACCCAGAATTATATGAATTGGTTGGAAGCTACATGATCCACAGTCCATACGGTAGATCATCTGGTAGTGCACCTTGCATGAAAGATGGAAAATGTTCTAAGTTTTTCCCTAAAAGATATAATGAGTGTACAATGTTGGATGAAAATGGTTATCCGACATCTTGTCGTAGAGATGATGTCCATACCGTGACAAGGATGGGAGTTGAGGTCGATAATAGATTTGTTGTCCCCTACAATGATAGGTTGTTAAAATACTTTCTTTTCAAATCATCATGTATGCATAAGGAGTTCAACCTATTGAACATTGCACTGTTTTAAAAATATATATCGGGATGTGAAAAACCAATTTAAAACAAATAGTTTGTAAAGCTCATTCCTAAAGTTACAAAATATAAAACCTCAATGGATATTTCAGATGATAGCAAAGGAGGTTTTACCATTGTATACCTTTACCTTAGGTACTTGGAGGATTGCCTTTGCTCACCCACTGATTCTTCATATATTTCTTACGGGTGTTGGCAAAGTTCTCTCAAAGGATATAGACTTCCAGAGTCTTCTATTTGAAACTTGAGAGATTCTCATCTTCTTGTTCTTCTCAAGATAGTCGAATGGTACTCTATGGTAATTTTTTCTTGAGGTAGATGATACTCTTCTTGCTTGTATCCATTGCTTTTCATGATTTGACCTTCTAGTTCCAGCAATGGGTGCCTTGAGAGTTCTCTTGCTTGATACGAGATGCTATGATCTTCTTCATTGGTGCATGAGAAACTCTTGGCTTCTTCCTAATCTTCTCGTGCCTTGATGTCCATTCTTTTGGAATCAATTTGCACACACAAGGCACTAGATGGACATTTTGGTACCCACTTATACTTGGGTCCTTGACTGTTAATATTGGACCTTACTTGTCCTTTAGAAGCCCAAACAAATTTATTTCTCACATTAGAATATCTCCTAATATAGCATGTATGAGAAATATGCCCAAATTTACCACAACAATTGCAAATAATAGAATGATGCTTATTATGAACATTTTTGCAAGAATTGTGCCGGTCTAGTGGATGCAATGTCAAATGACTCATATTTGTACATTCTTTCTTCCCACATGATTTTCTAGCATGATCGAAAACATTTTTGTTTTTCAAAATAGAATCAGTAAATGGTTGAAAAACAATTTTATGCAATTGTTCAAAATCATTTTTCTTATCTACACAAGAAGAATTGGATCTTTTTACCATAAAGATCTTGAGATTCGATGATGATTCATCATAGTTGTCCATGATGAGCTCTTCTTGGGAATCCTCACTCTTTTGTTCTTTCATGTTGATGGATCATGGAAGTGTTCTAAGATTCCTCCTTCTTCATTCTCAACTTCCAATTGTTTATCAATTGTGGATATACATCTCATAGTTTTAGATGAACTATCAACACTATCAATTTCAACACATTTGTTAGAAGCATATATAGAATCAAGAGTATCCCGCATTTCTTTAGAACTAGAGCAAAACTTGATTTTCTCAAAATCATTTTCGGTTAAAGCACAAGTGAAGAATTTTCATTGCTCTAATATTCAATGAAAATATTTTCTTTTCTTTTCTCGTCCAATCCTTTCTTGGTTTGAAATAAAAAACAATTACAAAAACATTCCACATATGAAAATCGGTTGCTTTGATAAAACTAGTCATTCTAGCTTTCCAAAACCAAAAATCAATATCTTTGAAGAATGGTGGAATGGTATAATCAACACCTTCTGAAAACAAGGAACACCCAAAATCAGCCATTGAAACTCTTGAGACGGTTAAGTCCTTTAAACAAGAGCCTAGCTTTGATACCAAATGAAAGACTTGGCTATCACCCAAGAGGGGGATGAATTGGGTGTTTAATAAAAACTTAGGAACTTTGAAAATCTTTTCGCAACTTATTGAAAGCGGTTTGAATGACAATGATAATTGATAAAGCAACAGTGAATCATTCAAACATGTATAGACATTTGGATATATAAGCTGGAAATGTAAGAGATAAGGGAAGAGAATGGGCAAACTGATTTATACTGGTTCGGCCCAATCCTTGACCTACGTCCAGTCCCCAAGCTCCACTTGAGATTTTCAATCCACTATCCTCTTGTTTAATCCGGGCACAATAGAAGCCTTTACAGTCCCACAAGTTCACCCAGGCACTTGTGAAGCCAAATCTCTCACCGAGATACTCCCCCTTACACAATGCAAGGTTACAATCTTTTTCCCTCTCAAGATTACACAATCTTGAGTAACTCTCAAATAAACATATAGAATGTTTCTAATGAATCTTCTCTCTCAGAAGTGAATAAGATAAACACTGAAGTGCATTACAAATAATTTCACTCTCTATGCTAAGCTATGTAAACATTGAAAACAGAGAGTAAATACTATGAAAAACAGAGTATGAACATTTTGAAGATGTAAGCTTGTGTCTTTGCATTTTTCTGCTTGAATCCGTCTTCTATTTATAGGTAGGGATTAATATATAACCGTTGAGAAGATTCAATGACCGTTGGATAAAGAAATATAGGCGTTAGACTCGGATGGAACTAGCCGTTAGAACTTCGTTTTCGAACCAACTATGACATCAAAGCATTTACTTTACTTTGATCTTCGTTTAATGCCTTTGATCATCTCGAAACATGTACACAAATGATATAAATGATGTTAAGACGTGTTATAAATCATTTGGGTAATCATCTGGATGTTTATCAAAAGAATCGATTTTCTAAATGTTGATTTTCGAAAAGCCGAGATGAAAACTCGAGTTTCCACTTGTAAACTCGAGTTTTGGTTCTCTCCCAAAACCAAAGTTTGCTCTCTCGCATTTGCCATACTCGAGTATTGATTTACAAACTTGAGTTTTGACTTTGTTCTACCCTTGGTTGCTCTCGTAACTCCGAAACTCGAGTATTGTTCTTACAAACTCGAGTTTTGACTTTGTTGAGCTTTCTTGAAAATAACTCGTCAACTTTTGAGGGCCATATCTCCCCGGTCTGAACTCTATTTTGGTCTGTTCAACTCTTGATGGAAATCTCTTTGAGTCTATTTTCATATGCCATCAATTTTAGCTCAACCAGATTTGTATTTTGTGAGATACACTCAAAATATTGAAGCTTAGTTTCCGTGTGGCGTGGATTTCACTGTCAACTTCCACAACTCATATCGCCTTGATCTGAACTCCTTTGGGCTTGACTTTTATATCAAAATGATACATTGGGAGTCTAGTTTCATATGCCACTAGTTTTACTTCAATCCGATCTCTGGTTTGGGAGATATCATCGAATTACCAGACCTCGCGCGTGTTGAACGTGAAACAGAGTTTCTGAAGAGCTGATGACCGCCCAAAACTCGAGTTTTGACTTGAATACTTGAGTTTTGACTTGAAAACTCGAGTTTTGCTAGTCCAGAGACGTCAGAGATGCTGAAGATACTACAAACTCGAGTTTTGAGTTGGTTGACTCGAGTTTTGACTCCTAAACTCGAGTTTTGAGTCCCAAACTCGAGTTTTCTCATACCAGAGGAGCAAATCATTGTAGCGAAGCAGGAAACTCGAGTTTTCTCATCCTAAAACTGATTTTTGCTGACTTTAACTCTAAATTTAGCCATTCCTACTTCCGTATGACCTTGGAGACTTCTAGCATCAATATAATAACTTGAATAATTATATTTTCATTCTATTCATCAAGTTCTTCCTTCTTCCATCTCCCAACTTGATCATTCTTCTTCATTTAACTTGGGCTCATCATTCTTTGCAGCTTCTACCTTCTTCAATATCCATAAAGTGATGAAGCTTCATTCCAACTTCTCGCTTATCATAGAGACTTCCATTATCACAAGAACTTAAATGTTGATATTCCTATTATATTGTGCAAGTTCTTTTGATAACATCTTTCTCTAGTCTCTTCTCTTCTTCTTGGTCATCCTCCAAAATCTATTGATAACATCTTACTTCCTTGACAATCTCTGCAAGCTCTTCTTTCTTTAATTCCTTATCTCCTTCTTGATTAATCTCTATAATTCAACTTGGATTAATCTACATTAAATACAAACAGTTAGTCAATCTAGGAGATAACTACATTACTCAATCTTTTTGCTTTTAATAATGACATCTATATAAGACATCATCAAAACTAATCATAACCAACAACACATACTCTCAATTTCCTAACTACTTTACTTTTGTGAGGGAAAAAGGATATGGAAGATTCATGAACGTGGGCTTTCAGTAAGAAGATTGGGTCATTGTACACCAGCTCAAAGAGAATTATACTACCTTCATTTATTGTTGACAAAGGTTCGCGGGCCAAAGTGTTATGCAGATATAATGACGGTAAACAATGTAATTTACTCAACATTCAGAGAAGCATGTTACGTATTAGGCTTATTAGATGATGACAATGAGTTCATAGATGCAATTAAAGAAGCATCTTTATGGGCATCTAGCAATTACCTTCTTCAATTTTTCACTAGCATGTTGTTGAAAGTAGGTGTGCCGGTGATGCTAATAAGGAATATTGATCAAGCATCAGAGTTGTGCAATGGTACAAAGCTACAAGTGACAAAACTTGGGAAAAATGTCATAAGGGCTAAGGCTTTGAATGGCATAAGTGTTGGGGAAGAGATTTTGATACACAGAATGGATATGAATCCATCTGAATCTAAACTGCCTTTTAATATGACAAGGAGGCAATTTCCCATCATAACATCGTTTGTAATGACGATAAACAAAAGCCAAGATCAATCAATGTCTAATGTAGGTGTTTACCTTCCCAGTCCAGTCTTTTCACATTGGCAACTATATGTTGCTCGTCTAGGGTTAAGTATTTTTAATGATTGAGATTACTTATTTTGGATGAATTCAACAAATCCAATTGTACTACAACAAATGTTGTTTATTGTTCGCCTCGCAAGTATACGAGTTTCGCAAGTAATAAAGTGATAAATAAAGTACCGTTCCCACGAGGATTTGTTTAACAAATTGGTCAAGCAAGAGGCTTAGTGAATTTCATCAAGTTGAGCTAGACAAAGTTTTGATTTGGAAAGAGAATTTTTAAAGACTATTTCTAAAACTTAGAATTGATAAAGGCAAATGACTTTTGACTTCAAGGATAAAAGAGCCTAGGATTCTTCTTCCCCTTTTGCATTTCATAGAACTTGGTCAAATACCTCTCTAGTGGCATTTCAATACATACATGTGTTAGTCTAAGGTTCACAAATACTTGACCCGCTCTCTCAAGTCAAAATCAAGTTTCTCTTCTCATTAAAATGCACAATCTCTTGCTACAATTAATGAGAATCAATCTTTAAGCAACAACCCTAATGTGACAATGCAAGGTTAGTAAATATATCTCTATTCTACCAACAAACCATCCATTTATCAAGTAAACTTCAAGACAAGCATGATTTCAATCAAGTTCTACACCTAGATTAGCTCTCTCAAGTCAAAACCTATGTGAATAAATCATCTAAATGGAGGCCAATCACTTAGAAGCATTAAGCCAAGGTTGAAATCAACACATGTGTATATTTATCTACCAAAAGAGAGGAATATTCAAGTTTTAATCCATACAAAGGGTAAGAAGAACCCTAGAATAAAAGGTTTAGCTACTCATATTCAAATACAAAGAGAGTCTAAGCAAAGAAACTGAATACATGAAGAAACTAGGAAGAAAAGAGAAGAAAAGAGGAAGAACCAAGGTGAAATCCCCAAAATCTCTCTTGAGAAGAGTACCCAAGCCTCCAAAATGCTCCAAATCTCTCTCCCAAGCTCTTCCCTTGTGTGCCCACTTGTTTCCTTAGGTTAAGAGTGTGTTTTTCGGGCCTTCCCTTGTGGTTCAAAAGAGGGTTTTTCTGTTTCGAAGTGTAAAACGCGCGATTTGTACTTTCTGCATTTTTTTCCGACTTTCCGCGGCCACTTGTCACTTTCCGCGGAAAGTACTTTCCGCGGCCAGTTGTCACTTTCCGCGGCCACTACTTGCTGCAGCCAGTTGTGACTTTCCATGGCCAGTTGCACAGGCTCTTCTAGCTTTGCACTGCTTCACCTCCTTTATTTCTTTCCTTGTTTCTTGATTCTTATAGAGCTTCAAAACTTGTCTCCTCTTCCTACAAAAGAGGAAACAATTATCAATTCTCAATTGCATCATAAACTCCATAGTAACAAGAATTTCTTTGATTTTTGCCTCATACTTTGATATGCACATTTTCCTCTATGACTTCATTTCTATGCACAATTTGAACCAAAAATAGGTAAAAGGAGAGAGAAAATGTGCTGGAATATTGTCAATTTCTAAGAGTTAACATTTATCGAGAGGTTTTTCAAAACCTTCATTAGATATAATATGATGTTGTTTTGAATTTGTTAAGTAAACACATAATAGCAAATTTTGATTAATTTCAACAATGTACAAATAAACTTATTTGTGCAACACATGGGGAGAAAGTCTTGTTCTATTTGAAAATGAAGGGAAAGCTAATATCTTCCGGGAGAGGGAAATCCTATGACGAAATTGGCCCTAAAAATTTTTGCACGCAGTTCTTCTTCTTCTTCATGGCCGCTTGCTTCAATGCTTCAATGGTAGGCATTACCAAAACCCACTGACCCTCCCCAAAAAAGCAAGGCAACCTCCAATTCATTGATAAGTCGAGCAACTCTCTAAAATTTTGCCGCCCCTCTTTCTTCAATCATGTCTTCGCTATGCTCGGTTGTAGATCCCAAACCACCCACCACGAGGTTCTTGAGAAAGTCGACCAAAACGACCGCGAAGAGGAAGTGGAACAACATGAACAAGGACAAGAAGACGATGTGTTCACCGATGGTGGGTTTGTGATGTGGCTTTTCTTTGTCTTGCATTTATATTACCATTGTTTTTGTAAAAAATGCCTACTTCTGTTTCTGTCATATTGTTGTTCCTAGAATGTTTTGATATAAACAACTGTACAAGTTTGGTTATTGTCCAATTTTTTGTTCAAACGTGTTGTCCCATTAGTGCTTTACATTCAAACCCAACGCTACAACTGTACAAGTTTGGTTATTGTCCAATTTTTTTGTTCAAACGCGTTGTCCCATTAGTGCTTTACATTCAAACCCAACGCTAGTGTTCAAACGGTTTAGGGGCATTATGGGAGTTTCACCTAACCTTCCCTCCCACTTAACCAACACCCAATTCTTCATACCAAACATCACATTTTCCCTCAACTTAAGTTTCATTCCCTAGTATACTAAACGGCTCACATTTTTAAGTTCCCTCCTAATCTTTCTTTTCTTTCCTTTCATTTCCTTTCCTTCTTCAAATCTTTCCTGTACCAAACAAGAGCTTAGGCTTTAAATTTTCCAAACAGGCTCATAGGAGTCCTCTCTTACTCTCGGATTTTTATCTTTTTCTCCTCTTCCTCTTTATTCAATCATCATTCACCACACCATCTCATTTTACTATTCACACACGCAAACCCTATGATCTGTAACATCTAATTACCTTCATCCTTATCTATTCTCTGGCCTTCACAAGCACACTAGTGAGCCCGTTGGAACATTCATCATGTTAGTGACTGTTGTTATGTTTGTGGTAATTTGTTTTGTTGGCCTTGCCTCCATCGATGTCGTGCGGGGGGTCACGTGGTGTAGCGATGGGTTATGTGTGGGGCCCGCAAGAGACACTTTTGGAGTCTAAGTTTAAAACTTAGACTCCAAAAGTGGACCCTAGCGCCCAAAATACGTAGCCCTGGCACCAAAAGCAACACTTTTGGAGTCTAAGTTTAAATATTAGACTCCAAAACACATTCAAAATGCCACCTACCTCCTCCTTAAAATTAAATCCACTGCACCACTTCCTTTCTTCTTTCAATTTTCTTCTTTCTTCTTTCTTTCAATTAAATACGCAAGGTCGTCCGCCATCCCTCACCCGCCATCCCTCGCCGTCATCCCTCACTCGTTTGCTCAAGGTCGCTCGTTGGTTAGTTCGATCACTCAACGTCGCTCGCTCGTTAGATTGATCGCCATCCCAACCCGATTGATCGCCATCCCAACTTCGATATGCATGATCATGCTCTTCGATCTGTGATGATCTGCCGCTGAAACCTTCTTCGATCTACGATTTCTACATGAGATTAAATGTGATTTCTTCCTTCTCCTCTGAAACTTTGTATTTCTTTATTTTAGGATGATTTTGATTTTTGGATTGTTTATATATATTTGGAATTTGTAGATCTGGAATTTGTGTTTCTTCCTTCTCCAATGAGTCTAGTATAAATTTTTAATTTTACTCGTGATTTCTTGGTTGGTTTGGCTTCCGACTTCAGATCCTCTGGTTTGCCTCCCATGATTTCTCGTCTAAATCGTTGATCTAGAATGTAAATGCTTTGTCTCTTTTTTTGTGTGCAATATTCACCATTTTGTGATCCAAATCGAAGGGAAGGATGGCGTGATGAAGGTAAGTCGAATGTTGTGGAGATCGATCTGGTTTGGGTTCTTTTTCTTTAAAAAAAAACAAAAAAAATGACATCCTAAAAAGTCTTAGGACTCCGTAAGCCTTGAAATATGACGTCCTACTACGTTTTAGGATGCCGACAACCTTACACTTTCTACGCCCCCTAGATAGACGTCCCTACAAAAAAGGACGCCAAAGGGGGAAAAAATAGGACGTTAAATAGCTTTTTTGTAGTAGTGTAGCTTTCTTCCCTACCTTCCCCTGCTTCTCATATAACTCTGTTCTTCAAAACAGAGAAACTAAACAAGTTCCCTCACCTATTTTGACATGGTTCATTAAAACACAACATTAGATTAAATTCAACAACACATTTAATCTAAATATATAGAATATATAAAAAATTGAAAAAAATTGAAAAAAATTGCTTGTCCCTCTAATTAGAGGGACAAGCATGTAAGAAGCATATAAGGGAGAAGCACCTAATGTGAACCCCTTTGTAGGCATTATGTAATTAACAATTGTCATGGGGCAGAACAGATGCTATTTTAGTTCAGCAACAATAAGGACAACAAATTAAGGTATGATAGATTTAGCTTTAAATTAAGCTCAATTTATTGAGATTAGTGTTTTTAAATTTTTTTTTTATAAAAAAAAGCACACCTTAGTTTTTTATTTTTTTTACATCACTATGTAATGAATAATTTGCCACTTACGAATTTTAAATGCTCAAGGAACAAATGACGTATGTTGAGGAATACTGATATGCAAAATCAAGGAGGAGCTTTTCATCAATGTTCATTTTAGCTTAGTTGTTTACTTCTTCAACGTCATGGTTGAAATTTTAGTATTTGAGTGCTTAGACTGTTCTCACTACCTAGCCATCAAGAGCAATATATTGCTAAAATACTTTTTACATTGCTTTATTAGTTTGGGGGTCAACGTGTAAAATTCTAGGGAAAATTTCAAATAAATACCATTTGAATTTGCAAAACCCCGGTAAGTCCGTCGAATTTGTAAAAAGACCGAGAAGTACTAAGGACCTATGAGGGATATGTAAATTCGGGTGAAATTACCCTTTCGCCCTTAGTTTTAAATAAATTTAAAAAATAAAAATACCTTCGTCGGAGTGTCGTCGCCGCCACCGGCCGTCGGAGGAGCGGCACCGGCCGGCCCGCCAGGGGGGTGGGTTTTTTTTTTTTTTTTTTTTGGTTGAAAAACATTATATTAATTGAAGTGTAGGGGTGGGGTTCAAACCCCCCCCCCAACACCATGGGACCAAGTGGTCCACCAATTGGGCCACTTGGTTCTTTTAATATACATACGTTAACAAATATATATTCTTTTTAACATTTTTTCAATGGTATTTATAAATCCCGAAATGAGAATTACCATTCCACAAATCAGAATTAACACATTTTCTACGGGGATCCTTTTTTTACTCTTTGATACATGTGAGTGAATTTGTAAAAAAATGCACTTTTACCATTCCACAAATGAGAATTACCATTCCACAAATGAAAGTACATTTGTGGTAATTCTCATTTATGGAATGTAATTCTCATTTAGTTTGTGTTAGTCAACTCTTTTTGTTCTTGTATTAATCCAGTATTTTCACCTTAAGATTTTATAAAAATTTTCATTTATTTTTTTTTAAAAAAAAACACACATTATGGCATCCGATATTGCAAGCAATTTTTTTTTTTTTTTTTTTTTTTTTGTCGGAATATTGCAAGCAACTAAAGATGTAACTTTTGTCCTTGGAACCATCAGCAGGAATATATTTCGTCCTTGTTCCCCCAAATAAGAATATGAATATATATTCCACCTTCATCTAAGCAATTTTTTCGCTGTTTGAAAATTAACATCCAAAGAATTGTGAATGGCTTACCAATTGGGAAAAAAAATCCACGTCATTATCTTGCTTGCATTTACCTCTTGTGTCTTATTATCTAACACTTTAACCCACTAAAAATATAAAATTCTAATTCAATTCATTGGAAATCATTTTAGAATTATTTCTACTGCAGACACCCATTTCTGTTCCCATTTCCATCACATGTGGAGGTCGCCATTGTTGCTCTTAGTGGTAGCTTTTGCAAGAGCTCAGTGAGATGATGGTGTGTGTGAGCTTCAGATTCCCATGATGTATCTCAAGAATTTTATTTCTTCAATTCAATTATTTCTGTTATATCGCATACCAAAGTTTGACACATCAACTTTCTAACTGTGCCGCATCAGCATATCTAGTCAAACTTTTCCCTCCACCCTGTCATGTACTAACAGTCAACAAAGTCCAACTTTAATGGAATTGTCATATTAGCTATCTTAAAAACCGTTTATTGCCACATTTGCACCCAACAACAGATAATTATGTTATGTGTTCAAAGTGCAAAATACTATTACTATTTTTACACCTTCACCCAGACTAGTAATGAGGATTTGAATTGAAATTGAAGTTGTACATACCAGCACCTTTATTAACAAATATTTTTCCATGAAATTTTTATTAGAGTTAGGAAAAATCACACCAAGGTCCTAACTAGTTAGAGAAAATGAAAGCTACAAGATTTTTTTATTTTTTTTGTTAGGACCTCTGTGTCATTTTCCCTTGAGGTTATGAATGTTTGAATATTATGGTGTGACGTATAACCTAAATTTTTTTTGAAATCAATGCAAATTCGGCATTTTTAACTGTCAACTGTTGAGGTAATATTAGGTCTAAGAAAGTCTCTTAACCCCTTTAAAATGAATGACTTGATGTTAACTACATAAAAACATGAGCAAAAGCATTATACTGGTTTTAAATTTTTTTTTTAAAAAAGGAAAAAAATGGGCAATTCTCATTCATCTTAAGCTTTTCCATTTACATCCAAATGCTTGACATCAAGCCTCAATTTTTAAGCCTTCAACATTTTCAAAGGGGAATCATGCTAATAATGTGCTTTGAAATTAAGAAAATATAAGAGATTGAGATGAAAGAATAAAGAAAGACGAGAGAATTCTAGAGATGAAGAATGGAGGAGAACTTTCATTCATATAGTATTTTAAGCTTTTCCATGTACGTCCAAATTCTTTACATCAAACCTCCATTTATAAGCCTTCAACATTTTCAAAGGGGAATCATGCTAATAATGTGCTTTGAAATTAAGAAAATATAAGAGATTGAGATGAAAGGATAAAGAAAGACAAGAGAGAATTCTAGAGATGAAGAATGGAGGAGAACTTTCATTCATATAGTATTTTCATGTACTTTCAATATTTTGTGTTAAGCCTGTATATATAGGCCTTCAATCCTCCCAAGAGTTACAATGTCATAAAATAAGAATAACCCACATTATGATAGAGCTACAATGTCATAAACATAAAAACTAATCTGCAATAAATAAATAAAAAATTATATAAGACCATGAGAGGTTATAGGCATTATAAAATCCTAAGAGACTATGAATGTTACACCCTACGGCCTCGCCCTTTCGGGTGGCGGGTAGTGTGATACCTCTTAATTCTAATATTATATTACTTAACAACATGTATCAGAGTAAATTATGTAGCAGAGCATACCTTCGCTTTGGGCATAGTGTACAGGTAAGATATTACGAGTCTTGATTACAAATCTCAAACATAAATACATAAAATATCTACAAATCTTCCTTGAATGATTTGAAACCCGTCCGACACCTTCATGTACTAGCATCCACCACTTTATCATGGGAGTTACTTCCAACAAGCTGTAATACATGGTAGTAATACTGTTGGAATCCCGAAGGATCCCGAGTAACCGTTAATCTTATACACAAAGTATATTCAAGGTATGTAAGAAAACCATAAAATACAAACCACATCATTCAGTAAATCGCACACAGCGAGGCACAAAGCCTAATTCGGAACAAGTAGTCTCTATAGCACATAGCATAGACTGCAGGGCATAATAAGGCCCTAGTCGCACACAGCGGTTCCGGTACCAAAGCGCTTGGCAAATAACAACACCGAATGCATACACAATCATGGTAAAGCATACATACAGAGACATACAAAGCATATAAGGATTAAGGTTACTACCTGGTAAAGTCTTAGACTGATAATCAACTCCCAGAATTCCTTAAAGCTTCGAATAACAATACTTCTTGTCTTTGATCTTATCTTTTCCTTGAAATCTTTCCTCCTTGAACTCCCTCGATTCTGTGATTGGTTTGGAGATCTGACAGCATCTCCACCATGTAGACGGCACCAAACACCTCATATCAAGATTCCAAAATCATGGAAAGATTGCTTTTGCCAAAAGGAACAACATTGGAGAAGGCCCCGGGAGCTAAAAACACCAAATCGGAGGTGAAATCAGACACTTTCTTCTCCCTCTCTTTCTCTGTTTCGTTTTTCCCTCTCCCTCCCCTCTCTTTTCCATGTTTTAGCCAAGAATGGCCTAAAGACAAATGAAGGGGGAAGGGGTATATATAGAACACAGGTGCAGTCCAGAATGCGCCACGTGTCTGGTCCAAAATGTGCCGCGTGTATGGTCTAGAATGCGCCACGCGTCTTCTTTCCATTGGACCACGTAAAAAGTAGCTTTATGCCTTGTCATGATTACGGGACATGTGTCATGCTGACTCAAAAGCTATATCATGATTACGGGACACGTGTCATGCTGACTCAAAAGCTATGTCATAATGAGGGGACACATGTCACATTTCCATTTGACCAATAAAAGTAACTTTTGACTTGTGAATTTATGATGACATCATCGATGACATAAGCGTGATATCATCGATGACATAACCGTGACATCATCAATTACATAAGCATGACACCATCGTGACATAAGCGTGACATCACCCATGACATAAGCATGTTCAAAGTCAAGAGATATTTGTTAATAATCCTCTTAATTTTGCCATGTGTGTTTCTTCTTAAGCTTTCTATTATCTTCTCATGCCACTTTTCAAAAACGCAGGGCATACCTGACTACCCTGAAAATGTCGTACACTTACTTATACCAGCATATTTTCACTCAACTAATTGTCCTATATCTTAGGACATAGTTTGGTAGCATCTTTTCCAAGTGGATTGACACCGTATGCGTCTTCTGTGTCCCTTTTTCACTGGCACTTTAATTCCCCGGCTTATACATACTAAGTCCACTAACCTGTATAGCCGAGTTACTCAGTCTCCCGAGAGACTTCCTATCCCTCGACATTCTTGGGATCCTGCTCAAACTGGGCTTAGTCGCCTGCCTTTTATAGGCTTATTCCCAAGTCTCTAAGTCCAAAATTCAGGATATTACAATGACCATCCACTACCATAATATTTTTTAAATCATAACACTTCCATGAAAAATTTTGCATATAAATTTGGGAAAATCTCATCTAAGCTCACAATGTGGACTTGATAAATTGTTAGGCTCAAGAGATTTTTAAAATTCAATTTAGTCCCTTTGGCCCAAAATGAGATTAAATTGACAAGGAAAAGGACCACAGCATACCAAAACATACATGGGTCCACGTATGGTGCTTATAACTTAGGTGCTTATTACATGCTTATACCTTAATTTGAGGTATAAGCATGTAATTTTTTATTTTTTTATATATTGTATTTATTCATATTTAAATTATGTGCTGCTTTCTGGAATTTTTTTTGCACCCAATATCTCAAATTAATTAGTTTACATGATACTGGTGGTTTCTCTCTCTCTACACGCACCATCATTCTTGTCGTTCTCTCCTCGTCATCCTTCTTCTTTATTCATTTCTCTCTCTCTCTATACGCATGCAAGGAACGTTCTCTCTCCAACTTTTCTCTTCTAATTTAGTGGTTTTCGTGTTGTTCACGTTGTTGGTTTTCCATCATCCTAAATCACAAATTATGCTATTCCTCTGTACTTAGGGTTCATGGAACTTTGGGTTTTTAGGATATCTTTGAAATTTGTAGTGGAAAACCCAAAGTAATCACTTATATCATGCGAGTCTCATCTAGAACTCCCTACGATTGTGATGTAATTGGATTGCCTTGGTTAAAAGTAGTGACTTGCATCAACAAATAAACCTTCCTTTATCTGATTTGGGTATTTTGGGATTTTCGGTTTAATAACACTACTACAAATATTGGATATCACTACCCCAAAAAACGTCCTTATTTCAAAATAGGAAGTAAAAAATGAAGGTAGTGGCAATCTTGTAATTATATCGAAGGAAAATGAGCCTTTCGTCCGAATTATTGTTTAGGACTTATAAAATTGGCTTTTGTCGTCCTAAAACCGTTTCGGGACACCTAATAGCCATTGATAATTTTTTGTTGTTTGGTGCCATGGGTTTTTTTTTTGTTTGGCTTCAAATTTAGGCGACCGAATATAATTCAAGTCGCATTGTTATTGAATTTAAGTGACTGAAATTAATTCAGTCGCCCAAATTGGGATAAATTTGAAACTTTTTTTGTTCTAAAAATTTATTTCTTTGGCGCCATGTATTTTTTTTTTTTAAATTCATATAGGCGACCTGAAATAGATGAAGGTTGTCTATTTATCAATTTAGGTGACCTGAATTTAATTAAGGTCGCCCAAATTGGAATAAATTTTGGTCTAAAACTTAGGCACCATGTGGTTTTTTTTTTTTTTTTTTTAACATTGGGTATAGATTTTAGGCGATTCGATAAACTTTCGTGTCGCCGAAATTGGTATAAATTTTGGCACCATGAAAATTTTTTGTTATGAAAATTAATTTCTTTGGCGCCATGTTTTTTTTTTTCTTTTAATATTGGCGACTGAAATAGAGAAGGTTGTCTATTTATCAATTTAGGCGACCCCAATTTAATTCAAGTCGCCCAAATTTGCATAAATTTGTTCCCTCTTTTGGTCTAAAACTAAACCAACGTGTGTTGTTTTTTTTTTTTTTTTTTTAACGATTTAAGGCGACTGAAACAATTTCAGTCGCCCCAATTATAATATGGGCGACCGATTTTAATCAAGTCGCCATTTTTTCAAACAGGACGACTGAAACACATTCAGTCGCCCAAATTTGCATAAAATTTTTCCTTTTTTTGGCCTAAAACTAAAGCAACGTGTGTGTTTTTTTTTTTAAATTGTGGACATATTTTAGGTGACTGAAACAATTTCAGTCACCCCAATTATAATATGGGCGACTGGAATAGATTCAGTCGCCCGTTTATTTTTCAGTCGCCGTTTGTTGCAAAGTGGCGACCTGAAACACACTCAGGTCGCTAGTTTTCTTAGAAGTGGCGACCTGAACTTCTTTCAGGTCACCCATTATCAAATATGGGTGACCTTAATCTATTTCAGTCGCCCATATTCATTAGAAAGCCCAATAGGAACCCCAAAATCCCCACCCGCGATAGAACCTTTCTTCATTTCCCTCTCGCGCACACTCATCTCCGCGCCTCCTTCCCCTTCATCATTTCCCTTCACTTCTTCATTGCGTCTTGCACTCTTGCCCTAACCCCCGAATCTTTCATTTCTATTTGCAAAAAAGCACCCCAAAGGTAGAGGCACGCGCATAGCTCTTCGATTTTTTCATCTCGAATCATCTCTATTCTCTATCGGCTTCCGCTCGTCTCGCTCCTCTCCCCGCGTCATCGACGCCTCCGATCGTCTTCCTCTCTACGATTAGCAACAATCGACGAGACTCACACACGACACATCGTCTCGTTGGTTGCGGCTTGCGGCAAATGGTTGCCTAGCCCCGATCCGACTCCTCCTTATTCAACACAGTGGCCTTTCGGAACCTTAGCCACTCCAACAGGTGACAAATCCTTATCCATCATATTGAAATTACCGTTTCTGATTTGTATTCAAATGCCACGTTTTCTTCTAATTCTGGGTTTGACCCGATTTTCAAACAGAGCAGGTACCCCGGAATAGCATTTAAATTTGCAACATGCTTGGTTACCATGTTTCCCTGGTAGAAATTTAGAGATGTTGATGGCATTTAAATGTTGATTGAGTGAAAAAGTACAAATAAGGTAGAGGACCTACTTGCGCCCTATTAATATTAGATAGTAGTGTTTTGGTTTGATTGCATATTTGTTAGGGACTAGGTAGCCCGGATGCTTAAGTTTCATATCAACTAATATGAGGTGCTTGGTGTAGTTGAGGAGATATTTTGTTTCATTGGCAACATAATTTAAAGGGTGAATTACTCTATGCCTCCTTGTGTCTTACTTGGTAGAAGAGCTGGTTGGCCTTAGGACATTGAGGTGGCTACTTAGAGAGGGAGGGTTTTTGGCCAGTGAGAAGGTCAAATGAAGTGACATAGACTTTAGTCAAAGAAGAAAATCATAAGAGCCAGAGTGTTTTGAAATTCTTTGAGCAAAAAAAAAAAAGTGTTTTGAAATTGAATCAGTTTGGTTTGATTCATGGATGTCTTGTTGTCTAAAACATTTAACCGGTGAGAGAATTCTTTCTTGCTAAATTCAAGAACATCTAAACTTGGAAGAAATTAAGAGGGAATAAATGAACTAAACTAACATTTTAGTTACATTGTTTTCCAATTCGCATATGAAATTATGTTGTTTCTAGCTTTGTTTTTCTTATGTAACGAGTGTTCAAAGTTTTTATTCATCATATTTTATCTTGTGGGAAACCTATATCTTTGGTAGTAATACGAGGTTCAAGGAAAAAAAAAGCCCATGATTATTCTACTGACTAAGAATTGATGATCATCGGTACTATAGAAAGTATATAATGGTAAGGAGATTAAGGCTTAGAAGTTAGAACTTAAAGAACCTACTGGATGCTAATACTACCTCCGGTCTTGAACACAAGATCTTGTTTGTTGTATAAAAATGAGATCTCTTATTAAGAACTAGAGGTAGCAGTAATTTTCCCCGTATCTGTCAAATAGTACTATGTGACTGATGTTTGAATTATGAATATCATCGAAACCTAGGATTCATGAACAAGGTGAACTATATTGACTCTCTTTTGTTATTAGCAATAAAATCTTATATTGTTCACTCTTTTTTCTCTTGGTTGTAGTCTTTCATCCAATACAGTTGGGTGGTTTTAATGCCTTAGTAAATTTGTTTCACCGCGGTTCCTTATATTTCCCTATAAAGTGGCGTAAAACGATGCAACCAATCATTTGAATGGATGCATGTTTGTCTTGGACTATGTGAATTGACTGAATCCTCCTGTCTATCTAGGCTACTCTAAGTCAAACCCATTATTTTTTTTGTATACTTAATATTGCAAGTGTTTTCTTGAAAAAATGTTAGCAAAATACCTACTTTACTAGCCATAAGGAGAACTAGACAAGTATTTGTTTGGCATCAAAACTTATGGTGTAATTACCTGATGGTTTTCTTGTGCTCTAAATTTTAATCTAATGTCTACTTAATTAGAATTTTCTTCTATCATGCTTTATTGGTTTCTTCAAAAATTTTAAGCTTACTCTAAATTACTTATTGGAATCAATTCTGTTGAATTGAATTTAGTTATTCATGCCATGAATGATTGAGGGGACTTGCTATTAATCAAGTTGGAATTGGAACAGATTAGTGTTAGGGGATTAGTTGATAAATATTGATCTTATAATCGACTACTTGTTAGTGACTTGGCCACGACAACAACCCACAAGAGCTTGAGGAGTCCTAGGGTAGGTATTTTTAATCATGTTCCTTTTGTCATACAATTATTCCCTCTCATATGTTAGTTTGAATAATTCTAATGTTGTCTTTATTGTTGTTGTCTTTAGGTTGAATAGAGCAAATAAATTTCAAGGAGAGGAATTTAAAGTTGAGGTAATTATAGTTAAATATTGTTTTTTTGTTGATGTGCATTGAACTAGGTAAACTTTGTAGTATTAATAATGATGCTTAGATGTCCATAAGTTATAGTTTATGACTTAGACAACTTAGGTCAGTTGCTTTTATTTTATGCACACACACATATATTGTTCTTATATGATACCTTCTTCTTGAGAGAGAACAAGACTTTTCTCCTTATATAGTAAGTTTTGTTGAATTAAGCTGAAATTGGTTGTTATTGAAATTTTGGGATGTCTTACTTTTAAGGGGAAATGGGCGAAATTTTCTTAAAAGAAAGCATGTCGTTCTTGAAATTGTTATGAACTTGACTGTTGTTGGAAATGTCGTAGGTGGTAACAAAATGGGTCATAGTTGGATGAATACGTTGAGAAATAGTGAAGAATATAAGAATGGGGTGGAAGAGTTTATTGAATTTGCTAGAAGGAATGTGGCTACAAAAAATGAGATGTATTATTGTCCATGTGTTAATTGTTTAAATGGGGTTCGAAGGGATATTGCTGATATAAGGGACCACCTAATTTGTGATGGAATAAACCTTCGATACACAACGTGGATATGGCATGATGAGGAGGTAACTCCCAGTGCATCCTATGAAAATGAAGTTGAGGTAGATGATGATGGAATGGAAAGAATGATTCATGATGTTGAGGTTGAATCCTTTTGACAACCGCATGAATATGATAGCGTGCGGAGTGATGCGAGAGACACCTTTGTTCCTTGGGTGTACTAAGTATACACGGTTGATCGGGACCTTACATTTGGTCAACTTAAAGGCAACATGTGGGTGGACTCGATAGCGGTTTCACGTCGTTGCTTGAATTGTTGTGTGATATGTTGCCAGATAATAATGTACTTCCAAATCGTATGTATAAGGCCAAGAAAATCTTATCTACGATGGGTATGGAGTATAAAAAGATACACAGTTGCCCTAATGACTGCATATTGTACAGAAATGAGTATGAAGGCCTTAGTAATTGTCCGAAGTGTAAAACTTCACGATACAAAGTGAAGAAAGGTGGTGGTTCTAGAGATCACACAAAAAAAGGCAACCTTTGAAGGCATTGTGGTATCTTCCCATAATTCCTCGGTTTAAGCGTCTTTTACTAGTGAAGCAACAACAAAGAAGTTGAGATGGCATTCGATGAGAGAATATCCGATGGAAAATATCTATGGCACCGGCCGACTCTCTCGCAATGGAAGAAAATAGACGAAATGTTCCGCAATTTGGCATTGAGCCAAGAAACCTTGGTTGGGGCTTTGTACGAGATGGCTTCAATCCGTATCGAACTCTTAGCAAGTACCCATAGTGCATGGCCGGTTCTCCTTGTAATATACAACTTACCTCCCCGGCTATGTATGAAACGCAAGTATGTGATGCTTTCTATGATGATTTTCGGACCAAAACAAACTGGTAACAATATCGATGTGTACTTGGCGCCTTTGGTTGAGGATTTGAAGAAGTTGTGGGAGGAAGGCATAGATGTGTTTGATGCATATAAGAAGGAGTCCTTCAAGTTGCGTGCAATGATTTTTACCACGATCAACGACTTTCCTGCATACGAAAATTTGTCTAGGTACGGTGTGAAGGGGCATAAAGCATGTCCAATATGTGAAGCCGACACAAACTTCCAGCAATTAAAGCATGGAAAAAAAGGTCTACCTCGGTCACGGGAGGTTTCTTGATCGGTTCCACCCATATCGTAAGTTAAGAAAGCGTTTTAACGGCTTACCGGAGCATAGAACGGCTCCAAAGGCATTAACCTTAGGAGAGGAAGTCTATAGTCGGGTGATGCATATCAATGTCACATTGGGTAACCGAGAAAAGGATTGCGGGTGAGAAGAATATATGGAAGAAGAGATCAATTTTCTTTGATCTTCCATATTGGCGTAGTCTTGATGTGAGACACATCTTGATGTGATGCATGTGGAAAAAAATGTTTGCGATAGCCTTGTCAAGTACTCTTTTGCACATACCGGGGAAGACTAAGGATGGAATTAGTGCGAGACTAGACCTGGTTGATATGGGAATAAGAGAACGGTTACATCCACGAGTAATGGAAGATGGTAAGAGGGCATACATGGAGCCAGCAGCTCATACACTATCAAAAGCGAAGAAAAAAAGTTTGTGTGGGTGTCTATATGACATTAAGGTTCCACAAGGATATTCTTCAAATTTGAGAAGGTGTGTTTCAATGGACGATTTGAAGTTAGTGGGAATGAAGTCTCATGATTATCATGTGTTGATGCAACAACTATTACTAGTAGCTATTAGGGGCATTATGAAAGATGAAGTGCGGACCACTATAACAAAATTGTGTATTTTCTTTAATGCTATATGTAACAAAGTCATTGACATTGAAAAGTTGGATGAATTGGAAAATGAGGGTTATATTATTTTGTCCCAACTAGAGATGCATTTTCCTCCTACATTTTTCGATATAATGGTGCACCTGATAGCGCACTTGGTAAGGGAGGTAAGGCTGTGGTCCAATTTACCTAAGGTGGATGTACCCTTTCGAGCGATACATGAAGATCTTAAAAGGGTATTCTAAAAATCCTTATCGGACCAGGAAGCCTCAATCGTTGAGAGATATGTAGTGGAAGAGGCTATGGAGTTCGTAAAGATTATCTATCGGGCGACGTTACAATCTCGGCATGATAAGGGGATAAGTGAGGGAACTCGAGGAATCAAACTCGAAGAATATGCTTCGTGCAAGTGAGGTGTTGCAAGCACACTTGTACATCTTGAATAATACGGAAGAAGTTCAACCATACATTGATGAACATAGAAAGAGTTTGAAGAATATGAATCCAAGGAAGAATGACATGCAGATAGCTAATGAGCAAAAGAAGACATTTATAAAGTGGTTCCAGGAGAAGGTATTGCACGAGACCGGTGTGTCGGCTACAATCGAGTGGTTAGCCGGGGGCCTTCTTATCAAGTCATCACTTGGACAGGTTATGATATCAACGGATATTCTTTCTACACAAAAGACCAAGATGACAAAAGTTCTGTGCAAAACAGTGGGGTGATGGTTGAAGCTGAATCCATGCACTTTTCAAGTTCGAAAGACAAAAACCTGGTGTTAGCATCAATGGCCTATTATGGAGTTATTGAAGAAATATGGGAGATGAGCTACACCAAGTTCAAAGTTGCTTTATTTAAATGTAAGTGGATTAACAATAATGTTGTTGTAATAGATCATAAATTTGGATTTGTCTAGTTGATCTTCAAAGACTTGGTCATAGAGACGAGCCATTCATTCTAGCATGCCAGGCGAAACAAGTGTTTTATGTTACGAGACCACCGCAAATAACAAAATGTCCATTGTACTTCAAAGTAAAAAACAGACGTATGGTGAAGAATCCTTGAACCTGGACGATACACTCCCTTTCACAACAAATCCACCTACAACACATGAAGTAGAATTGGTAGATGATGAAGAATATGCTCCAAGGAAGGATCATTCGAAGGAATATGGGAAACCATATAAAGTAAGATCTTAAGTTATGAAAAAGTCCTATGTTATTTTTGTACGGGTTTAACATGTTAGTTCATTTTATTCATTTGTTTATTATTTAATAATAACTCTATTTAACATTATTGATTTGTCTTTAATGAACGGGAATATGTCTAACTCGACGAGTCATCGGATGATAGTGGGAATGATGTATCGGTCGTGAGAAGGGGTAGAGGTAGCACACATATGGGTGCGTTAATTGCACGTCGTGGTGGTCAGAAAAAGAGGCTGCATGTGGAGTTCGATGCCAATATGAATCCAATTGGTCCAGAGGAAGACAATTTCATTAGCTACGTAGGCTATCGGCTTGAAGCAAAGTTCGCATTGTATTCTCTACGATTGGAAGTTGGTTCCTCCTAAAATGAAGGAGTTGATCTGGGCAAAACTTTTGGTATCTCACTTTCGATATCTTCTCGCATTTGTATCTTTAGTTTTATTACTTGATTTCTTTCATATCTTCTCTTTTACCTTGCAGCAAACGTATGATGTGCCTAACAATAAGGCCATGTACAAGCATTGGATGGGCGAGGTTCGTCTACGTTGGAAAGACTTTAAGAACAAGCTCACTAAAAAATATATTCGAGGGTCAAAGAGGGACAAGGACCCATGTCAGGACTATGATTACATTTCTCCGCAGGACTGGAGGGAGTTTGTGGCGTCACGCCGAATCCCGAATTTCTTGTAAAATTTCTTTCATATCTTATCTTTTAGTTAAATCTATTTGACATCGAAGGCTCAGTTTTTTATTTGTTTTCGTGTCACGTAAAAACAAGTCGCCAATAGAGAGAGGCAAGCGAGAAATAAGTATCCACATTGCATGTCTAGGGGTGGCTATAAGAAGATTGAACGGAGGCGATGGAAGAAGAGTTGCGAGAAAATGAAGGAAGCTGCTCAATCCGATCCTTCCGTTATCCAGGCCCTCGAGCGTCCTCCTCGCCACAAAAAATGGATAGCTGCGAGGATGAAGGGCGAGAAATACATAAATGAAGATGTGGTTGAGGTTGCTTCAAAGATTGTAAGTAGTTAAATTAGAAGTATTAAATAGCCTCAGTTGTTTCATATTTTTAGAGTTTAATTAGTTACTATTTATGAAAAATCCTATGATACAGGATGTGCTTGAGCAGCAGAGTAGGCAAGGTTCATTCACGCCGGGTACACGGATGGACATTTTGTCCACAGCGATTGGGAAGCCTGATTACCTTGATGTTGTTCGTGGGGAGCCGAGGGGAGTTAGTGTCGCGAAATATTTTGGACGGCGTTCGAGTTGTTCGCATGATGATGACAACCCTAGTCCTCAGCTTGTAGCCAAAATTCGAGCGTCCTCGTAGATGAGGTTATGGCACAACTACGGGGTGAAATGAAGGAGATGATACAAGGGAAGGTAAATACGAAACCTTCAAACCAGGAATCCCCGGCCTTCCCAAGCAGCAAAGAAAGTTTTCACGCTCCATATGTACCTATTGGCAAACCTTCTCATCACTCTCCAGATGTACTTATTGGCGAGCCTTCTCACACTCCATGAGGGGACAACCCTGCACTCTATATTTGGATGACCCACACCGGCGTATCGTTGCCGATGGTCTTGTTTACCCAGAACAAACCACACACCACAATATGCAAATTCCACAAGACCAACGTAGGGTGACTCGACAAGTGTGTGAGAGGGGAAGAAAAGATAGCCATCCCGATTGATGATGAGGAGGTTCCCACGCTAGACGCCGCCACCACATCGTTCATCCTTTGGCCGCATCATCTTATTGAGATGGGGACGACACCTCCAATGGTAGGAAATACATTACTGATTGACGATGAGTAGGGTTTAGGATTGATTTTCATTGCTAACCCACTCATAATCTGTTTATTATGTTTTCATAGCATGAACAAGTGCGGAGAGATTTCCATACTTAGCACATTGCAAGAGCTCTACAAGGACATCGTCTCTATAGGCTTGCGAGATGCCTCCGGGCATTGTCGGTGCGAGACAAGACATATTCGATCAATATTGACAAGAAAGATTTGATAGAGTTTATGCATATGGACTGTTTAGATATACAAGTGGCTTCAACTTGCAATCTTGTAAGTTTTTTTTTTACCCTTTAATTATGTCAATACTTTTTTTTTTTTAATATATTCAACATCTATCATTTTATTTCGATCATAATGTCTGCAACGACATATGGAAAAAGGAAGGCCGATTGGGTTCGTATGGATTCTTATGTCCTAGAACCACGGCTTCTGCTCGTAGTATCTTAGCCAGGAGGGCCATTTATGTTGGTTTAGCAATAGGCGACCTACAATCGTCTTGTTATCTAGCGCCAATACATGAAAGGTACGTATTTTTTTTGTCTATATAAGATTTTTAAGAATAAATTTCTTTCTTATCTTAGTTTAATATTAATATGTATATGTTGTAGTGGTCATTGGACCCCGTGTGTAGTTTGCCCCGCCAAGAACGCATGTTATTGGTTCGATTCCATAAATGGCAAAGCCAACCGAGGATATCAAAAACATGTTTGCCGAGTAAGTAAATTTTTGTCTAAATCATCGATTCTTCTTTTAAATGAATTGTTTTCATGTCGTTAATTTCCATTTTAATTATGATAGGGGTCTTAGGACATATAGAGAGCTTGCCGAACAACGACAAGTAGGGTGGACCAAAGTGGTTTTATCCGAAGGTAAGTAGTTTCAATTCAAGTTTTTTTCGAGACACGGTAGAGCTTCGTTTTAACAATTTGTTTTTGATTTATAGTGCCATCAACAACCAGGGAACACCGAGTGCGGATACTACGTTATCGGTTGGATGCAATCTATCGTTTCCACCGGACGTACTCACTTGGTTTGCAAAACGTACGTAATGCTCCCGTGATCCTCAAATGATGATATTTTTTGTTGTGGTACTTAGTTGTTAATTATACCTTGTTTTCCAATTTACATTTTTTTTTTTAAATGCGAGGATCCGTACTCACGGGATGACATCGATTCGGTTCGAGACATGATGGATAGATATCTTCTTGAACATAGCTCACTTTTGTGAATATATAGGCAAGTCATTACTTGTTAGGGTGATTGTCAATGTGAAACTTATTAAGTTGTTGATTTTGGTTTACGTAAATTATTGATGCTACTCTTGAATTTGCCACTTTAATTGCTTTGTGAATATGAGGTTTAATTTTGGAAATAGATCACTGTCATATGAGGTTTGATTTTGGAATATGAGGTTAGATCACTTGTTTAATTTCGGAAATAGATCACCTGTCATATGAGGTTTGATTTTGCCATTATACCTTCTCGCATTTAATTTTCCAATAACCAAGACTTGAGAATTTTGTTGAATCATACCATCATAACGATTTTGAAAGTTTTATGTGTGCTTCTTGCTTGGGAGGTGTTTGATTTGCTTGTGTGGTACTTGTGATTATTACTAGGTGGCTTGCATTCACTTTAGCATTAGAGTTGAACTAAATTCTGTATGCTGAAACCTTGAAACTCTGTTAAGCTTTGTGTGCAAAAGTCATTGCTGCTATATATATTTGCCTCTTGTCGCATATCAGTGTTATTGCCAATTGAAGGAAATGTTGATGCTATCTAATTGCTTTTGCATTAAATTGTGAAAGCTGTTGTGAAATTTTGGAGATTAATTGCCTCCAAATGTGAGAAAAATTTGTTGTCATAGTGGTGCTTTGTTTGTTGTTTTGGTCTAGTTTTAGTAACCTAAATCTAGGTCATACCTTCTTTCTTTTTCGTTGAATTTTTGAAAGTTTATTGATGCTACACTTTAATTCATTATCGTGTGACTTTTGAACTTGTCTTCTTAGGCTCTGCATAGTTGAAGTTTTCTCTTTGGAGTTGTTGATATTCTTGCATCCTCATGGTTATGTTGGAAGCTAAGTTGTGAATTTGATTGATTTTGTTGAACTGATCTGAGCTGAATACATAACATCTATATTGTCATTCTCTTGTATGATCTTGTATGTGTAGCCAATATTCTTTTGTTGAAGTCAATTTTACAATTTTCTTATTGAACCTTGTTGTATTCATTGTTATTTCACCTTCTTTGGATGGAATGCACATACATATAATTCATACAGTCATAATATATTTCACATTCATTGTTATCTATTGTCATTCACTGCATATGCGCTTAATTATTTTGTAAAGTATTTGCAACAAATTGGCCAAACAAAACAGCAAGCATATTTTTTAAAAAAAAATAATATAAGGCGACACGAAAATCAATTCGGGCGTCTTTGGATCATAAGAGGTGACTGAATAGTAGTAATCGTCGCCTATTAATATAGATGAGGCGACCCGATTTTTAATCGGTCACCTAAAATGGTAAAAACAAACGACCTGGCCCCATAAGAGGCGACTGAAAAGCATTCAAGTCGCTCATATGCGGCGACCGAACACAAATCGTCGCCACATATGAGGCGGCGACTGAATAGTTTTAGGTCGCTTCATAAGAGGCGACCTGATTTGTGTTCAGGTGGTTGCCTCATATGAGGCGAGCTGATTTGTGTTCAGGTCGCCTATTATGAGGCGACTGAAACAATTTCAGTCGCTAAATATACCAAAGCAACGACTACGCTCTCCCCGACGTCCCGTAGAATAAGGACGTTAATTGGGTCTTTTTTAGGTCGTCTTTTAGGTATTTTGTAGTAGTGTAAATGAACCTTCAAGTGTTAAACCCTGATTATAGTTGTTCATTCTGAGTTTTTCAAGTGATTATGCCTATGGTGATGGATTGTGTGCATGGTAAGTGCTTTATATTGGGGCTTTTTATTTCTCCTACCATAGTCGTTAAAGTTAAACTCGTTGGGACATTTGGTTTTGAGGAGAGGAAGAGTGATGGCTATTCTTGATAGTTACTCACGGCAACTCAACATATTATATTTACCCTGGTTCCCCATGTGGTTTAAGAAAGTGGCTGCTAAAGGAAACAATGTATATTACTTACTATGTAAAAAAGTTCATGGAGTTAATCACCTCTGTATTTTGTAAACTGAAGTGAGAGAATGAAAGAGTTAATCCGTTAAAAATTATATATCATTTCATAAGTGATGTTGTACTAGATATAAAATGATGCTCCATGGAAACCTCAAGGAAAAGGAATTGTGCATTATTGATTGTTTATGATATTGCTGTTATGTATGACTTGATTTACCTCTTATGGACTAGTGGTTTGAGTTTCTTATGAACTCATGTTCTTAATAATTTGTATTGCGCTTTTTTTAAAAGGTTGTAAATCGGATTTTTTTTTTTAAGGAAAAAAATTGTTAGTGTCTAAATATAGTTTCACTTTTTTGTGACTATATATGTTCTCCATTGCATTTGACGAAAATATTGAACTCTTGTATTCATTTCCAGTGGGGATTAAGATCGTTGTGCAAAGCTTCGTTCCAAGAACGGTAGAAAGAGAAAACTCAACAATTTACAGGAAGTTAGAGATGGATTTGGACAAGGGCCTGAAGAGGGGAATGAAGTCTAGCGAGGAGGGAAACAGGTTTGAGTTACGCTTATGTAATATGTCAAAGTTCCTTGTATAATTTATAAATATAGATTTTTTTTGTATTCTTTTTGTGTGGATTTTTAGAGTTTGAATGTGGAGATTTTTTGTGATAATGCTATGTTGGAAGAATTTTTGTGGGTATCTAATTTTTGTGACTCGATAGAAAGAACATATATACACCAAATTTCGCAATGAAATTGATGCGATCCATAGGAGAATTGAAAGTGTTGATTTTGAAGTAAATCAAAAGCATACTAGGATCAAACATATGTGTGAGTACTTTAATGATCGGATTACCTCTACTCAAAATATGATGCAAAAAAAAAAAAAAAAAAAAAAAAAGAGCCAGATGTGGTTGAAAATGCAGCTAGTAGTCAATGTATGGTTTTGTGATGCGATGAAAAAGTACTTTTATTGCACTTTTTGAATGATCTCTGGTTTTCTATTTTTGACTCCTTATGACAAATGTTTTCACTTACGATTTTGGTGCAGGGAAGGTTGAAGAACAACATGGTGGAAAGAATGTATGTGATTTAAATGCTTCACTTTAATTGTCGAGTTATCTTAGGGTCTCATTTTGGTTCAACGGAAGGGAGGGAAGGGAGGGGAGCGTAGGGATTTTAATATTACCTTGTTTGGATTGATCAGAAGGAAGCGAAGAGGAGAGATTTTAATGTTACCTTGTTTGGTTTAGGAGGGGCGGGGAGGGAATTTTTTTTGACATTGACAACTTTACCCTTATATTAAAAGAGTTTGCCACTTTGGAAGTATATAATTTGTGGGAAACTCTTTGAGCTTTTATGAGATCTAGTGTTTTGGCAACTTTATAAAACCATGTCTTGTTTTTCAAGTGAATGGGAAGAGAAATGAACCCACAATTTGATTTTTGCTTACTCCTCATTTTGAAAAAAGAAAAAAAAGTTTCTACATCATTAGTGCTTTTAGGAGTTGAGCATTATTTTAACTAATTGCAATGTTTTGATTGGTTGTGTTTTGTAAGGTTAGCACTTGGAATAGTTAAGTAGATGTTTTGTGGTTAGTTTACTATGCAATTGATTGTGTTAGAGTGAGCATTGGAGAAAAACCTTGTTGGAAGAATATTTGAGCCTTAAATTCTTTTCATGTGTGCATGTTTACTTAGTTTTTCACCTTCTAGAACTTGTTTCAACTCTTTTTCGAAACAACATTTGCATTAGTGTTATGGAAATGAAAGATGCATTCAATTTTAAACCATATTCACCCAAACACAAACCTGTATACATCTACCATTTGCTACGCATTTTGAGCCATTCCTATGTTGTATGCATGTCATTATTTATAGTGTTCATAGTTTTCTAAAAATCAAAAGTGAATTGCCAATAAAAAAAAATAAAAAAAAAAGAGTTAAACAATGTATATATTCAAATGCCAATTTTATTTTATTTTTTTAAAAAAAAAGAGAGAGAAAAATGGAAAGTGTTATGTAGATAAATTTTTTTAAAAAAAAACAAAGAAAGAAAAAAAAAAATATCAAGAAGGCATTTGTTCATGATTTTCAAAATAATTGGCAAAAGTTTGTAAAGTTATTTAGATGCTATGAACTTGGTTATTAACTTTGACTTGCATATCAACAATTCATTTTTCTAATTAATTCATTACATCTAGCCTTTATCCAACATTACAAGCCTTTTAAGTCCTCTTAATTCATTTCATTAATTGCTATTAATAGTGGAGATGTTAGAGTTGTTACAAGCCTATGGTAAGGTATTGATTAAGTGAGCCTGAGTGAAATTATTCCAATGAGGTGAGATGAGTGAAACACTAATAATACCTTGAGAGTCCTCTTATGCTTAATTCTAATATTTTGACTTGTGTAGTCGGCTAATTCTTTTTCATCACTTGATTATCACGGTGTTAGCTTGAGGAATTTAATTAATTAATCCATTGTTGTCTAATAATGAAATTGCTCATCTTTCAAATGCATTAGTGATTTGGAATTAGAATTGTGTACTCAGTTGCCTTTGTTCAGGAGTATAAAGGTCTAAGTGTGGGGAAATTGATTGTACCATATTTTTATGTGATTTTTAATAATAAAAATTGGGATTCATAATGCATTTTATCATAGTTTTTGAGCTTAAAATGCTTTTCTTACGATAAATTGAGATTAAGAGTGAATATATTAAATTAGGGTTAAAAAGGGCAAAATTGTCAAAAAAATGTAATTACTCTTAATTATTGATTTTTCTGAGAATATTTGATGCTAAATTAATTATTTTGATTGTAGATGCTTGAAAAGATTAAATCAAATTTGAAAATGAAAGTTTGAATTTAAGTTGTAAAAGTTTCAATTTAGTCCTTCACCGAGAACTTTTAAACTTTGCACTTAGGCCCCTGCACTTAAACACACCGTTTTGAATTGTCTTGATTAGGTCAGTTGAATTCAAAAGCTTTGGACCCGACACACTGACCCGATGGAGCTGAGGGAAGATCTGGATATTAAATGAACAAAGAGGCGGCGAACAGGAGACACGCTAGGTCTGTAGAGTTTCTCCATTCATCCATCGTCACTCACAGCAACGCCAACCATCATCATCTTCCTCCCTTCAACCACGAACAACACCGTTAGCCACCCTCACCACTATCGGAATCACCATCAACCACCTTCGCCGAAATCAAAGCCCAGCATCGGGAAACCCAGAGAACCTCATGCCTTCATCACAGGGTCTTCACCCTCGGTCATTCGTGCTTGATCTATCACCCACCACCGTTACACATAGTCATCACCGACCTTCACCCTTCATCGTCCATCGTCACCCCCATCAAACCTGAGGATTGATTGAAGAAAAACCCACAGCTGAGCATCGAGAGACGCGAGAAGCTCCTTCTTCCTGGACCTCCACCGTCGACTACATCTGGGTCCTTCATCCTTCACCAATCATCTTTTCCTTCACACCACCGTCGACCTCCATTCCTCCAGAATTAGCGACTTTGACTCTATTCTTATTTACCCACTGCCTCTCTCTCTCTCTAGACTAGTTTCCATGCCTATTCCAGATTGTGTTAGGTTTGGTCTCATGGCTATGTGTGGCTAAAATCTTTGTTTCTTGGTGATGAAGATTGTGGATTGAGCAACCGTGCTTCACTAGGGGAGTTATCTAATTCAATCTTTTTGCTTAGACTATTTATTTGATTTCCTTATTTAATTTTATCATTATTTAGTTGTGAGACTTGGATTACTTTGTTATGTGTCCATGTGGATTGAATATTGTAGTTTTAATTGGATGATTATTTTGATGTTGAAATTTCCAAATTTCTTTATATGCTTGATGAAATTATGCTTGCTGTCATATTTGTGATTAGTAATCATAGTTGATTTTAGTTTTTGAATGGTTCCTTAGAACATTCTAATTGAGAAAAACAATTTACATCATCCCAATTTTAATTACACATTAAGTGGATTTTAACAATATGTCAAAAGATAGTAGCTTGCTATGTTTGTAGGAGCTACTATTAATTGAGATTATTAGACTCAAGTGTTATCTTGAGGTTGTTCTTTAGACTTAATGAAAATCTAACTCTCATATATTATTTTAAGCAATGATAGCCATCTTCTTCATTACCATGAGCATCCATCATTAATCCCTTTTAATCCAACGCATTTTTCACTATTTTCCAAAAATACAAAAAAGAATAGAATTAGTTTCTTTGTATTTTTTATGAATTTTAGTTTAGAGAAAATCAATGTCAAAACCCCTTTTTCTAACCATGTTTTTAGCACTTAGTTTTACCTAGGGAATTCAAAATAAAAGACTCCTTGATAAGAGAATGATCCCGAGTTATTTGCATTATATTGCATTTTAATTCGTGGTAAATTGTTATTTGACCCTGAGACGACTAATGTTTTTGTCAAATCAATTTCATATTGAAATGAATTAACACGTGATTACTTATGAGACTACAATTAGGGAAAATAAAATGTGACATAATTAACACATAAAATAATAGTTAATTTATAACCAAGAGATACAAGAAAGTAATACGAAAACACTTAAGTAAATTAAAGGAAATTTGCAAAGATTAATGGGCAATAAGGCTTAAGTTAATTAAGATCATTATGTATCAAATGAAGTCCTAAAATCATGAAATTTTACAGGGTTAAAGTAGACATCTAGAGTTTTCTATTGATATAAAATTTGTAACGTTTTGAGTTTTGTAAAAGGAGATACAAATTCTTTAAGTTGGATCACGTTTTTAAAAGATAATCTGAACAAAGTGGTTGGAAAAATTAAAACTGGTATTGACTCATGTATTTCGAGATAAAGCTGTTATTTTTACAAGAAAATAAACTTGTCAAGGGTCATTTTAACTTTGTAAGCACACCGATTCAATTTTTGTAAAATTACTTATGATTTTTCAAAGTTACCAAAAAATTTAGGCGAAATGTTGAAATTCTATTTTTTTTTTTTTTTTTAAATGTAAGGGTATGATTGGAATAACAAATCCACCAAGGGTAAAAAGGTGAATTGTGGCTAAGGTATTTCTTAGGATATTAGTTATGAAGGAAATAATATGATGGTAACATTATAGGATATCCGAGGAATCGAGATCGGTACCCAGAGGAAAACGTATCGCCAGCTACGCAGACTAAGGTACGGATGCATATTGTAACTCTAACTCTTATGTGTCTTGTATGTTTATATGTGATTGCATGATTCATAAAGTCATGGACAAGACTAGGTCTTGGGTCATGCATCGTGGTTAAGGCTCGGTTTTAGGTCACCTGTTTATATACATTCAGCTTTGTACGGGTTATAGTCAAGATAATACCGTAGGGTTGTTTTTCTAGCGCTAAGGACACGAGGAGTCGTGATACTGGTTAATTCAAACGTTGATAACATTACATGTATTGTGTGCTATGTATTGTTGTGTTGTTAACATTACATCTGCTGTGTACTATGTATTGTTGTAACTTTACATATGTTGTGTGCAATATATGGTTGATGCTGAAATGTAATGAATAACTGTTATATATACTGTTATTACTTGAGCATGAGGTTAACTGTTACCTGAGATTCAATGGGTATTAAATATCAAAATTGACCCTAGCTTCAGGATCTAGAGGATCGGGAGCCAATGAATAAGGTAGGCAACACGCGTATGGACTCAGTCAGAGTTTTGATATTTTGGGTTGTATTTATACTGTTTGATATTTTGTGTCTGTATATTTAGATAACTGTATTAATATTCCCTCGACTAGATACACCACAAACGGTTTAAGTTATAGCCATGTGCCAGTTACTCATCCGATTAATCCAACTATTACACTCAATCGCTCCATTCTAATGATGTTCATATACATTGTTTATTAATATACATAATTAGTAGTATTGAATTAGGGGTGTTACATTTTTGGTATTAGAGCTAATTTCTGAGCATGGTTTGGTTAGTTGTAGAACTTGAGTACTGATACAACTTTGGTCGTATGATGCAGTAAAGATGCACAGAGATGGACCCTCTTATATAAACTACTATGGGCGAGTTAGACGTACCGCACGGAAATCGGTGAACCCTGGATTCATAAGGATTAAGATCAACTCTGAACCAATCTACAATCTTGGACTCGAGTATCCTCCTAAACCTGAATACAACCCTCTACCGGAGTACAACCCTAAACCCGTACCAGAGTAGCCTTTTGAACCCATACAAAATCCTAAACCCTTGAACTTATATTCCCCTACACCTATATATGAGCCAAGACCCGTGTACTATTATGGACTGAAGTACCCACTTTTACCTATATATGATCCCGAACCCCTAAATATTGCACCCTTCGACATGGCACAACCTCTGCAGGAGCCGAAAGAACCAAATCCATCTGGTGATTCGTCTGTTGTAGATAACTTCAATGACCCCCAGTTTAACAGCCTAGAAACCTTTGATAATGAGTTTATTACCAACCCCCATTACGAACTTGTCTTGGTTCTGGACCAAAATAGGACATTGTTGGATATCCTGCAAACCGACTACATGTTTGCCGAGCAAAGTACAACAACTATAAAGGAGGAATACTACCAATACTTAGAGTGTGTAAAGACGATATATGATCGGAGGAATCTGCACTTCATCCCTTCCTGTTCTCATGAAGATGGGGCGAAGTCTACTTTATACCATTTCTCTCAAACCCGCTTCTAGATAGAGAAGACAAACGAGCTGCTAGATGGCGAACTTATAGCCCATTTCCATCCTATACTACGACATCTTAAACTGTTGGTAGACAACCATATGTAGACGGGAAGCAAGATCAGCGTCAATGAAAGAAAGCTGTGTAGTATAGTGGTAGAAGCTATATTGTAATTGAATGAGTAATGTAGTGTAATTTGTGGTGTCAATGAGTAATAACGCTTTTCTAAAACCCTTGAGAAGTTGTAAAATACCTGATATGACTAAGCAAAGGTCTGTAACATATAAGCTTGTTTGACAAGTATGTTAGGAAGCACTAATGTTTGTAACATACTAAGGATATGTTGAATATAAATATGTTTGCAGTATATTCTCAATGATTACTTATCCCTGATATCTATGTATGTTTTTCTTAATAAATTATAGAAGATTAAGAATGGCAAATTTAAGAGAAGCTGGAGCTCCTAGAGGTAGAGGTAAGATTGAAATAGAGACCAAATGTGAGATTGAAATATATATACTTGAGTAGCAAATTACCTATACTCGAGTACTACTTACTCTATACTCGAGTAATACTCCGAAGAGGTTGATTTGTTCAAACATAAAGATCTTGTACTCGGGTAGACCAAAGTCTTTACTCGAGTATCATACTCAAGTAAGCCATGAGTAGTGCTTGAGTACTGAGTTGAACATCTCTGAACTTTGCTTTGAATCTTCATGTACTTGAGTAACACAACAACCTTACTTGAGTACTCATCTTCTGATATCAATGCAGAGTTATAACTAATATCATACAGAGTACCCAATGAACCTGTACTCGAGTAAGTGACTTGAGAACACTTAGACAAATAGTCAGATTGAGTATGCTCGAGTAAACTTAAGGGCATACTCGAGTACACTCTTGCCTTAGACAATATTTACTGATTCAAAATCTTAACCATTTTCAATTGAAATCTTAACAACTTTCAAGTTTGGTTATCATCAAAACTCTGAGAACTATCATAAAAAGCGTCTGAGCATGTTTGCCTCCATAGTTATTTACACTTTACATTCACCCATTCATGCCAGCGCCTAGCCCACCAACGGAAACCCTCCTCCATTTATGTTAAAGAATCAAACTTTGTTCTCGATCCGATGGCTCCCTCCTTTTGAATATGAATTTGCCACTTCCTCTTTCATTGATCTCCATTACGCTTTCGCCTGGTTAAATCTCTCTTTCCCCCAACCCCGCTTCATTTCCAAAAATTCTTAGATTTGTTTTTAATTCAAATTCTGATTCTTGTGCCCCTTTTTGATCTTGCTTCATGTTGATGCCTATTTGGTTTCGAGAGACAGAGACGACATCAAATTTTTGATCTCGCTTCGTGCTTGTTGACCATCCGATTCGTGATTTTCCGTGTCATATGCGTGTCCATGTCGTTCGCGTGTTGGATACGTTTAAATCACAAAATTTCACGTGTCCGTGTTACATAGGGTGAATATTATGATCCTTGATATGCTACACATTCCTTCAAAAGGTGAGCTCTCAAATTCACAACAATTAAACATTTTAGTATTATTTGGTATATACTTTTTAATTTTACTTTTTCATAGTGCACATGAAAAGTATGATATATTCCCTTCCTAATCATCGAATTGATATCATTATAAGGCTACATTAATAAATGAATCATACCTTGATTTCACATACTTTATTTTATATAGGGGTGTACGTGAATGCATGAAGTTTGTTATGTACACACACTATAAGCATTTGATAAATGAGAAAAAATATGGGAAAATTTCACTCAAGAATATTGTAGCCAATTAATATCAAATGACTCAAGAAATTCTGAAACCTCACTGGAAGGACTTGGGGAAAAATGAAATTAAAAGTTATACTAAAAAGACATCAACACCCATTATTTTTTATAAAAACAATCCAACATTTTTCAGCCACTATTGTATTCATTGGAAATTTCTCCAATTCTCGCATCAATTGGGGATAAGTTGACTGCATTTACGACGATGATTCCGAGTACAACATCCAAGCAATTCCGCCAAGGCAACGTTCCCACAAAACAAAATGACAGATATATAGTTAAAACAACCATAAGCGATTGAAAACTTCACCTTCAACTAGTGGCGGAGCCACGCCGTGTGCGCCGGCCTCAAAATATTAATTCTAAACACCTACAATGCAAGATTAAGCACAAGTTTTGAGTTGTTTTGATCCCGTGATTCATTTGCTAATTTTTAACAAAGAAAAGTTGATTGAGTTTGCTAGATTCTATCATTTGGAGTTTGATGAGCTTACAAATATTCTCTTTCTTTCTTCAAGTATCGGTAATTTTATTGTTAATGTAAGAGCTAATTTTGATTTTATCAATTTGAAAACAATTTCTGACCTTGCTTCAAAGATGGTTGGAAAAAAAAAACGATTTATTGTTGATATAAGATTGATGATGAAGATATGATGCAATATTTTCAAGGAATGAAGAATCGAAGAATGCTTTTGTAATCGTTTCGTTGTAATAACTTAGTTGACTCTTAATTATTATTTTTCTATGTTAAGTTGAATTTTTCTTTTCTTTTCATGTATATATTCTTTTGTTTTTTTAATGCATTTAAAACTCTCCTTTTAAAAAGGGGGGCGCTACCCTCAAACCCCCAAATTCGCCCACTAATTGTGCGGACACAAACTTTAAATCCTAGCTCCGTCACTGCCTTCAACTGAATCTGTTACTTTGAGCAAACACGTACAGTGACTCTTAGTGACTCCCAAGGAAACAAGGTGAGTCTCATGCTCGCTGGTGGCATGTGCAGAAGTAGTTCAGCAAAACAATTTAAGCTAGTGCAAGCACTTGTGGAGCATGTGGGCAAGCTTGTGGCGTCTCAATCCAGAGAGGATTGAGGAAGGTGGCTTCCTGCTTCGCTCAAGCTTTAACTCCAGATTTACGGTATTTCACAACCACCCATTGATTTGGCCTTCTCCAATGTGCTCTAAATGCATTTATGAGTCCTGCACTTACCTAAAATTCGCCCATTTCATAGCAAACCAAGCTACTGACTTTATATCATAGTTAACAAGTCTCTTACAATTCATGAATAAGATCAAATTTGCAAGGGTTTTATACTTCATGAATAAGTTAAATAGTCCTATAAACAAGTGAAATGTTCTTGTGAACAAGATAAATGAAATTTCTTAACAACTACTAATTTGTAAGTGTCTTAAACACCATAAAAAAAGATAAATTAACTTCTTAACAATTACTCAATTGCAAGTGTCTTACACACCCTGAACTAGTGAAAGACTCTTATGAATAAGATGAATTAATTTCTTAACCATTGAAGAAAAATACTTGCATTATTTACTGTATAAGTTTATTATTATAAAAGGATATTTTATATTATTTTATATTTTGTAACATTTTAGTTAAAAATTATTAAAATCTAATTAAAAAGTAAGATGAGGTCTAGAAAAATCTAGTCTGAAAGGTATAGATGATAAAAATTTTGCATACTTCTACTGGTATGCCTTTGTCTTTGAGGGTTCTGTGGCCCTATCGTCTCAAGATTGGTGTTTCAATTTGATATCCTGGTTTGTGTGAGGCTCCATTGTTTTTATTGATTTCAACATTTTTAATTTAATATAATCATCATATGAAGCTTCAAGTGAACAGAAATAACTTGTTTTTATATTTACGTATTACATGTAAAGCACAAAGCTAAAATTGGACTGAGTTTTTTTGTCCCTTCTTGGATGTTGCTTTTTTTAGTAGAATGTTATCATGGCTTTCAATAAGTAGAGCAATGACCAAATGTTCTTGAAGATGTCACATTTTAGATAATGCATTTTGATAAAGATGTCACATTTTAGATAATGCATTTTGATAGCACTGGCGACTTTTTAACTACTGTGATTGAAAGCTTTAAGGTGTTGTTGAATTTCATCTAATATTGTGTTCTAATGAGACCATGTCAAAATAGGTGAGGGAACTAGTTGAATTGCTCTGTTTTGAAGAACAGAGTTATATGACAAGCAGGGGAAGAAAGCTAAGAAAGCTAATTCAATGGTCACTTATTTTATCTCATCATTAATACTACTACCATATAATATCTATAGGAACCACTTTAGCTAATTTGAGAGTTATAGGAAAAACATTGTCAATGTCCACTATTTTTGTATGTTACCATAAAAGAAGCATTTCTTTGTTTCTCATACTATTTCTTCAGGTTTCAACGCTAAGGACTTTGTGGGTATTATGCAATTAACAATTGTCATGGGGCAGAAATGAATTTCCTCCTCAATTGCTATTTTACTTCAGCAACAATAAAGACAACAAATTAAGGTATGGTAGATTTAACATTAATAGCATTAAATTAAGCTCAATTTATTGAGATTAGTTTTTTTTTTATTAAAAAATTTAAATTTTTTTTTCATCACTATGTATTGAATAATTTGCCACTTACAAACTTTAGATGCTCATTTTAGTATATTTAGATAGTGACTTAAAATTGATATAATTAATATGATATTTTGTTTTCATAACTCAATTCAAATGATGGATTTGTAGTGTTTTTGTTGAGTTGAGCTAAGGTTTGGTAAGAAAGTAAGAAACTATAATGAATCATCTCTGTTCATATAGAGTAGTCTTGTAATTTTGAACTGAGAATGTTTTCTTACCTATTCCACTATTAATATATTCTTTACCTACTTCTACTGATATAAAATTTGTACTTGAAGATTTTTGTGACGTAAATACCTTGCAAATTTTGGTATTTCAAGGTAAATGAGCAAATTTGGTTTACGTGAGTCTCATTGTTTAATTTACTAATTCCCATGAATTAAGAATCAAATATCTTAATGTTAGCCTATTGGTTATTAATTTTGATGATAACAAATTACCTTAAAATCATTTCAAATGATCATTGATTTGTTTTTGAAAATGAATCCTAATTAATTCATGTGTCTTTATTGCAGAATCAAGGAACAAATGACGTATGTTGAGAAATATTGATTTGCAAAATCAAGGAGCAGCTTTTCATCAATGTTCATTTTAGCTTAATTGAGTACTTCTTCAATGTCATTGTTGAAATTTTAGTATTTGAGTGCTTGGAGTGTTCTCACTACCTAGCCATTCAAGAGCAATATATATTGACTTGTGCAAAAATCAAAATACTTTTTTCATATGTGTTGTATTTGTTTGGGGTGAACTATGTAAAATTCTAGGTACTAATTATGAGTAGGTTGTGCAAAAACTTAGACTTGTAACCTGTTAGATTGGTAGACGAGCTTATTGTAGAACTAATAGGGATTGTAATTAAATTCTTATAGTGGAATTAACCAACTTTTGTACTTGGAACCATCAGCAGGAATATATTTCGTGCTTGTTCCCCCAAATAAGAATATGAATATATATTCCACCTTCATCTATGCTTTTTTCCCCCTTTCTTCTGTTTGAAAATTAACAACCAATGAGGTTGGATGACATATCGAATATCAGCGTGAGGCAGTGATTGGCGCTCTCTAACATGTTTGGAGTTTGTCTGTATTTAACTAATTTAAAATGAATTTAATATACACAGCTTTTAGAAAAGATTTATCAAAATGGTTTAAGCTATTTTGACGGAAGACAAACTTAATATATATATATATATATATATATAATTTTTACTAAACTCTAATTTTAATATGGTATTAAGAGCTATTTTAAGACACGATATAAGACATCCCAAATCAACTAATTGAAAAATTAAGGATAAAGTATATATTTGGTCCTTTAAGTTTACATGAAGGTTTAATTTAGTCCCTTAAATTTATAAAGTATATTTTTTATTCTTTTTGTATTGATAACATTAACTCTCACTTCAGCATTAACTCAACAATTAAATATTGACAAAAGATGCTTAAATTTTATTTTTTTTAATATAATAATTTTTATATTTTAAGATTAAAGTAATAAACTAAAGCTAGAAACTGAAAATGCCTCCTTCCTCTCCCACTATTTTCATTCTTCTTTCACTCATCAATCCCGAATATTGCCAACCTCAAAACCCAAAACATTTTGGAAGTGATATCAAATCAAAATCCACAGGAAGTGATAACTAATTCGATCGGATTGCTGTGCATTCAAATAATTAATTATATCTCTACCCGCATATTTGCCAGGAACTATATTTCGTGCTTGTTCCCCCAAATACCAATAATGAATATTCCACCTTGATCTATGTAACTTCCACTGTTTTGAATACTAATTCTCGATTCTTAATATAAGAGCTAGTATATGATTGAATTTGGTCCTAAATATATATCATCACTAATTCATTTTGTCTCTCAAATTAATAATTTTTTTCTCAAAGTATCTATATCGATTGGACATATTAAGGAGTTTCTATCTAAGGATAATTATTATGAAAGATGGCATTTTAAGAAAACCATTATTTGTTATAAATAACTAACATAACTTACTTTTTTAATCTACCTAAATTGGCCAACTAGCTTTTAAATTAAGGATCGGAGGTAGTATCAACCTAGGTTAGGGAATGCAAGGATTGGTGATCTCTAACTTGTTTGGAGTCTACCAGTATTAGTATATAGTCCCACATCAACTAATTAAAAAATGTATTTAAGGTCAATTACCAAATAAAAAAAAAAAAAAAAAAAATTAAGGTATATATAGCTTTGAATAAAGTCTTATCGAATTGGTTTAAACTATTTTGATTGAATTAAAAACAATCTGCCTTGTCTTTCATCAAAATAACTTAAACTAATTTGATAGAATTTGGACTATATATTCTTAATTCATTTTTCAATTAGTCGATATGGGACTACATTCTTATATCTTAAATAAGGTTTTTGCATTCAAGTTTCAACAAGGTCATGAAATTATTTGACTGAAATTCTCTTATATTTATTTTCTAAGGAGAATGACTCAAAACGATCATGAAAGGAAATTAATTATTGTCAAGAACGATGAATTTTTAAAACTATAGAGAAAGACCCAAGCCTTAAGAAAGAAGTAAATAGATCAAAGCTTTAATTCCTTTGAAATTATCTTGAAATTTCAAACCCTTCCTCGTTAATATTTTTGCATTCAACAATAACAGGAAAATATACTTTTGAATTTCATCAAAAATAAAAAATAAAAACGAAAAAATGCTTTTGGAAAAAAGAATGGTTGTTGGGAAGTCTATTTCATGAAAGAACAAAGAAGTTATCGTAAATGCCCTACCAAGATGAAAAATACTTATCCTTCTTATCTTCGTTGCATTTATCCTCTCTTGTCTTTTTGATTGTTTGGTCTCTCTCTTTCCACACCCCAAAACAGTTCTAATCCAACCAAAGGACTATGACTTATTTAATTCACAAATGCATTCAAATATAATACTGTTTTTTTTTTTTTTAAAGGCAATTTTATTTCAATAAAACTGAGAAAGTAGGATTAACGTAAACACACATAGATATAGATACATATATATGTGTGTTTGTGTTTATATATATCTATACATACATATACACACACATATTCCACAACTTGAGAAAATAGTGTGCTCTCAATTTTGATTACAACATTAATTGGATCAGAGCTCAGGCCACAATCTTTCGTTAAAGTTTCCACATTCCCTCTAGGACTATATTTCAAAGGGAGGCAAAATAATTTAGGGTGTGACACCCGTCTAAGGTGCCAGCATTCTTAACCATGATCTTACGCAATTGTGTGGCAAAATAAAAAATAATTCAATATACTAATACAAACTTAAACTTTTGATTACATAATATAGGTATTTCTAGGGTTTATACCCCTTTAAATATGTTTACATTCATTAAAAACAGTGCAAATTAAAAACAACATTAAACACTGTCGTCCCTTGGTTCTTCAACTATCCTACTGCTGGGCCCTCTTCAAGTAACGCTCCCTCCTTGAGCCTTGTTCATCACTTCTCTCCTATGCTCACCTGCATAATGGTTGATAGTGGAGGGTGAGACTCAAAGGAATCCCAATAGCAGACAATAGCAATACAGTGCATGCAAGATAATTGCTAATGTATGATCTACTTACCTTATACAAGTTCATATTAACATAATGACATTTCTGTATGCTCAATGCTTCATGCATCATACTCATGGCTATAACATAATCATAAACAAAACTTCAATTATTCAAGTATGTTAAACATAACAAGCAAGCATAGCAATCATAAATATACACATAAGCAATAATATCAAATATATGTAAGTAAGGTAAGCCCACTACCTTAAAAACCAATGTCCCACCTTGGTTTCCTCCTTCACCAACCGTCGGGATTGCTTGAAGTTCTTCCTTCATCCTAAGGCTCTAACGACATGTCCATAACTTTAGAACCATACAAAATGAATGGTTATCAAAGTTGTATTAACCTTACAACTTTTACCTCTTAATTTCCTTACTTTTGCACTTAACCTTAAACTCCTAGAATTTTCAATAAATTTTGAAAATTCATATTTAAATGCACAAAATTCTAAATAATGTGTTTCTCACTCTCACGTGTTCCTAGGCAAGTCTATTTTCACATAAAAATGTCTCCAAAAGTCAAAACATGTCACATTAATCCCGATTTTTAATTTTTCCTTCTCTGCCCAATATTAACTTCCAAAAACTTTACTTTATTTCAAAAATCAATAACTTATTTCACCAAGCTCCAAAAATTACCCATTATATATAAAAATAAAGTTCAGCATGTCCTTTGTTATTCTAGAAAATTGCTAAATTATTGAACATCATTTATATTTTAAAAACTGTCACAAGTTAGCTGTCAGTTGAAACTTCCGAGTAATTTTGTCTAATTTCAAAAATCAATAACTCGCATAGAGCTCAGAAAAATACAAATCATCTATCAAATTAAAGCTCTATGCATCTTCTTTCAATATGGAGAGTTTCATAATTTTCTTGGTTCATTTAACCAGTCAACGCTTGACACACGCTTCGCCCAATTTTAACTTTCAGAACTTAGGTCAGTTTGTAAAAATCATAACTCTTTATAGAAAATTCCAAAAATTACAAACTGCCAATCAAATTAAATCTATTCGTGTGAACTTTAAAGCTGAAAAGTTTCAGAATTTTTGGAGACCATTTACCAATTACAAAACCACGTGCAAGATGACTGCCTCCAGAGTTTCAAAACTTGCAGTTTACACGTTTTTGCAATTTTAAGCCCTTTGACTCCAAAAATTATTTTCCAGCATAATTTCATTTCATTTTTCGAAATAAACACTATGAAAACCTCTGATTATCATCCTTATCTAGAAAATCCATATGCATGTGCTTTATTACTTATCCTTTATGACATGCAAAAGAATGGCAAAAAACTATAGCCAGTGTTCATATTCTTACCTTCTTCTTAAACTTCTTTGTTCTTTCTTGATCTTCCACCTTGAGGGAAATGATGATCTGACTGTGGAAGGAAGGAATGGATAAATGGTTGTTGGTGTTGTTGAGGAAGAGAGGGTTACAGTTGGAGAGTTAGGAAGAGGAAGATGTTGGTGTTTAAGAGAGAAGGAGGAGAGGACGGTTTGGAGAGGAGGGAGCGGAGGAAGTTGAGAGAAATCTGAAATGGGGGAGGGGGAGGGGGAGGCTGACGTGAAAAATGAGGGAGAGGGAGTGTGTACCGTAGTGTGTGTGTGGGGTCTGGTGGAGAGAGGGAATGAGTGTAGGTTTGTGTGTGTGTGTTTCCTAACTAAGGAGGGAGTATACGTGAAGGGCATGCAAAGGAAATGGAAGTATGTGTGTGTTGTGTTGTATGGGGCGAGTAGAGCATGGCTGGGTGTGTGTGTTTGGGCCTTATGTGTGTGTTGCTTTTTTTTTTTTTTGGTATCTCACCCGATTCACTGGAACCTTCAGTTCTGACTAATCCGGATTTCACCCCGCGTTAGACCCACGGTTGTGGGGAAGAGCCCCCAACACCATTTTCACCATTTCCACACCTCAAACCTAGGACATGGTGGTGGGAAATCAAGTCCCTTACCACTGGCTCCCAATGGTTGTTGGTGTGTTGTTTATCTTGGATAAGGGAGCGTATGGAGGTATAATATTGGGCTGAAATTGTTATTGTTGGATATGGGCTAGAGTGTGTGTGTTGTTATTATTATTTTTTTGGTATCCCACCCAGTTCATCAAAACCTTTGGTTCCGACTAATCCGGATTTCGATCCACGTTGGGCCCACGTTCATAAGGGAAGAGCTCTCAAAATCCTTTTTTTCATTCACACGCCTCGAATCGAGGACATGGTGGTGGTAGAGCAAGTTCCTTACCTTTTGCTCCCAAGGTATGTTGGTAGTGTGTGTGTGTGTGTTATTTGAGTTTGAGTATGTGTGGTGTGATGTATAATATTGGGTCGAAAATCATGGCTTTTTGCAAGGGTCCACTTTGCTTCCCCCCCCCCCCCACCCCAAAAAAAAATTCTTAATTTGGGCCAAGATATTGTACCCAAACAAGAGCCTAAATTATTTCCTTCATTCTTGCTTTTGGGCCAAAAACCTTGAGCTTTCTATCTTTCATCACTCTTTGGACTCTTCCCAAAGTGGGCTTAGCCATCTCCCAAATTAGGCTTATTCTCAAATTTTAAGACCCAAAATTTAGAATGTTACATAGGGCATCAAATTTTGAAAAGCCATTTTGACAACATTAGAAGTCATTTTTACAATGAGTTTTTCATAGGAATATTGTAACAACTAACAAAGCCATTTTAACAACATGAAAAATCATTTTTACGTAAGGACTTTTTGTGAGGGGAATTCAGTAGCTTTTTCATTTTTTGCTCAGAACTAATCACAAAAAAGCCCCAGAGACAGACTTTTTTGGAGAAGAATTAAGTATAAGATATTTTTTGTTATTTTTTATGTATCTTGGAACCTCATTGCGATTGTCCCTAATTAATTTTGTCTTCATTTCTAAAAAGGCACCTAACATAGCAACTTTTTGTGTTTCCCAGATGAGCTCGTCACGCAAAAGCTACCAACACATTAAGGAGGCTAATCATTGGGACAATTCTTTAGCTTGTCATGGTTATCAATTGAATGATAAAGATGTTGTCATGAATTTTTATCCGTTCTATTTCTAAGTTTAATTTAGAAAAAAAAAAAAAGTTTGATCCTTATTATAAATTTACTTTTAAGTAATAAATGAAAGTGCTAGAATTTTTCCTATATCAAAGGTAGAGAGAGAAGAAAGACATGAAAAAGTTTCATTTATAAACGAGGGAAAATTTGAGAAAAGTATTAATTTAGTTAATATTTATTGAGTTAGCTAACTTTATTTAGTACATGAGAATTAAGTAATTTAGACTTATAAATGAGACTATAATGATATAGTGCCCCTCTTTTAAAAGATGGATTAAGGTTCAACTAGCACATTGAAATCTTTTTTTCGGGTGTATCCAAGTATTCTAAAGTATTTTGTGGTACACTTAAAACCTTAAAGTATTTTTGTGTAATTCTACACTTAACAATCTAGATAATTTAGGTATTAGATATATTTAAAAAATACTATAGGGTATTGGATACACCAAAAATATAGTTTATAGTAGTGGACGACATAAAAAAATACTTTAGAATGCTAGGTGCACTAGAAAATATTTCGGGATACTAGATGTACTATAAAATACTTTAAGATATTGAATATCCTTATAAAATAACTTTAGTCTTTAGGTGCCTGATACACCTCCATTTAAAATATTTCAAATATATGTTTCAATGTTTGTCTAAGCCAAAGAGCCCTTAATGGTTTCATCCGCCCTTTTTTTTTTTTTTTTTCTTTTTCTTTTTGTTTTTTGTTTTTTGGGGGAAAAAGGAGGACGAGGCATCTTGGGTGACCTTAGTACTTAGTGGGTGGAATTTATAATTTAAAGTGTTTTGGTCTTTTGTATAAAAGTTTGATAAGTGTTGCCCTATCATTTAATGAGTTTTTTTTTTCTTTTTTCCCTCATTAGTTATATATTGCATTAATTAAAATAGTAGTAACACCTATATTTATTTTATTTTGGGAAAATCCATCTCAAGGCCCAAATTAACAAAACAATGTCAAAAAAGGCCCAAGAAAAAATCACATATAAAAAAAGGCCTAGGGCCTTTTCTGGTATTATTTCATAAAACATTAGTTGTTAACGTATATCTTTGATATAGTTGTTAATGGTACTGATTTAGTTTTTAACAGGTACTAATTTAATTGTTAATGAGATTGATTTAGTTGTCAACGTTTATAAAATAATGTCAGAAAAGGTCTTGGGGCCTTTTTTGACATGTGACTTTTTCTTAGGTTTTTTTTAACATTTTTTTTGCTAATTTGGGCCCTGAGTTAGATTTTCCCTTTTATTTTTCTATCTTAATCAGTCCTTATAAATAAGGACATACCTTTTTTTAAAAAAAAAAAGGGTTAATTTGAAACATTTTAACTAATTTTAATAACTTTTTAGAGATTGGAGGGAGTATACCCGGTTGTATGGCTCCACCAACTTTATATTGTGGACACCTACATCGAGGGTATGTTTGGTTTGAGGGGAGGAAAGGGGAGATGGAGATTAGGGGTTAATATTAGCTCCTAACATTAGTCTCCGACTTGGCTTCTGTCCGCTACACTCCATTTTTTTTGGGAGAATCACTGTAAAGGCCCATTTAACCACAATTAGCCCAATAAGGGCCCCAAGAATCTGATCTTCCCAGAACAGGCCCTAGGGCCCCGATTGGGATTGAATGAATAAAAGAAAAGACCAAAAACACCCCCGATTTAAAAAGCAAAAAGGAACAAGTCCGAAAATAAAAAGTGAACGACGCATTATTCAATTTTGGCGCCCACACGAGAAAGAGAAGAAACCATCGTACAAGGCAAACGTGAGGAAGAGAATAGCTGGGTTTTTCTGAACCTATATTTTGCTCAACTCAGCAAGGGTGAGAACATCTATATTACCAATCATCCACTTCGTTATAGGCTGAACTCATCTACCCATGAATTTGTTCGTTTGAACCTTTTTTTCAGTTGAAGGTTGGGTTCTTTGAAAGGTTGGACCTTGGCCAAATTTATGTTATAATCAGATAGGAAAAAGGTAAGAAATACTAAGATTTTGCTCAAGATATCATTATCACCATTCTAGTTGGTCTTTAATCATTTTTGGGTTGAGTGGAAAAAATGTTGCTCTGTTTTTTGGCATGAAAACAGAGAGAAAGATGTGTTTTTAAGTGGGAATAGGTGCATGGGATGAAGCTACACTTGGTTGAAAAACGCTGAAATGAGATAGTTGTAAAGATGACTGATATAGTTGTAAATATGACTGATATAGTTGTTAATATGGTCGATATAGTTGTTAATACGATTTGAATGTTAAAACGCTGTAGGTTGCTCTGTTTTGGGGCATGGAAACAGAGGGAGGTCTGTTTGTTAGGGGAATGACTAAATGTGAAAACGGTGAAATGATATTGTTGTAAATGTGACTGTTAGAGTTGTTAATGTGACTGTTAAAGTTGTTAATACTCACTTTATGTTGCAGATCATAATTAAAGATGGCCAGTACTTCAGGGAAGAACATATTTACAACAGCAAACATTTACAGAGGGCATTTACAACAGCAAAAATAATATTTACAACAGACAAAGCAACATTTACAACAAACTTTAAAAATTTGGATTTTCGTTCAAACTCAAATCCTAAGCTTACAGAGGGCATTTACAACAGAAAAAGCCACATTTACAAGATAAAAAACCAAATTTACAACAAACTTTAAAAACCTGGATTTTCGCTCAAACTCAAGTCCTAAGCTTAAAGATGGAATTTGCAAATGAAGAAAAGCCACATTTACAACATCAAAGTTCAAACGGGTAAGTTAAGTTCGAACGGTAAATCAGAACCAGTAAACATTGGGTACAACTTGTGTCTTTGAATATTTTTTAGGGAGAATGACGCATAAATACCAAATAAAATTTCAAAAACCCCAAAAAAAGGAAAACAACCTGTACAAACGTTACGTATTATAACTTACCCGTTCGAACTTAACTTACCCGCTCAAACTTAACTTACCCGTTCGAACTTTGATGTTGTAAATGTGACTTTTTCTGTTGTAAATGTCCTCTGTAAACTTATGACTTGAGTTTGAACGAAAATCCAAATTTTTAAAGTTTGTTGTAAATGTTGCTTTATCTGTTATAAATATGGCTTTTGTTGTTGCAAATTCTCTCTTTAAGCTTAGGACTTGAGTTTGAACAAAAATCCAAATTTTTAAAGTTTGTTGTAAATGTTGTTTTTTCTATTGTAAATGTGGCTTTTGCTGTTACAAATTCCCTCTTTAAGCTTAGGACTTGAGTTTGAGCGAAAAACTAGGTTTTTAATGTTTGTTGTAAATGTGGCTTTTTACCTTGTAAATGTGGCTTTTTCTGTTATAAATGCCCTCTGTAAGCTTAGGACTTGAGTTTGCACAAAAATCCAAAATTTTAAAGTTTGTTGTAAATGTTGCTTTTTCTGTTGTAAATGTGGCTTTTGTTTGTTGCAAATTCCCTCTTTAAGCTTAGGACTTGAGTTTGAGCGAAATATCCATGTTTTTAAAGTTTGTTGTAAATGTGGCTTTTTATCTTGTAAATGTGGCTTTTTCTGTTGTAAATGCCCTTTGTAAGCTTAGGACTTGAGTTTAAACGAAAATCCAAGTTTTTAAAGTTTGTTGTAAATGTTGATTTTTCTGTTGTAAATGTGGCTTTTGCTGTTGCAAATTCCCTCTTTAAGCTTAGGACTTGAGTTTGAGCGAAAAATCCAAGTTTTTAAAGTTTGTTGTAAATGTGGTTTTTATGTTGTAAATTCCCTCTGTAAGCTTAGGACTTGAGTTTGAACGAAAATCCAAATTTTTAAAGTTTGTTGTAAATGTTGCTTTTTCGTTGTAAATATGGCTTTTGTTGTTGCAAGTTCCCTCTTTAAGCTTAGGACTTGAGTTTGAGCGAAAAATCCAGGTTTTTAAAGTTTGTTGTAAATTTGGCTTTTTATCTTATAAATGTGACTTTTTTTCGTTGTAAATGCCCTCTGTAAGCTTAGGACTTGAGTTTGAACGAAAATCCAATTTTTAAAGTTTGTTGTAAATGTTGCTTTGTCTCGTTGTAAATATGGTTTTTGTCTCACGAGATCGAACCGAAGAAGTAAGGACGACCTTCCTCCGTTGCAACACGAGATCAAGCGAAAACAAAAACCCAAAATTAGAAAAATTTACATATTGAAATCTTCCTCCTTCGGCAAGAGATCGACAAAGAATAGGGAATTGACAAATTCACCAAACTCAATCAAAAACGCCAAACAACCGAAGCGATCTAGTGGAGAGATCCAAACAAAAGAAACAAACACCGAGTAGCAAATGATTTAATCAAAACGAGAGAGAGAGAGAGAGAGAGAGAGAGAGAGAGAGAGAGAGAGAGAGAGAGAGAGAGAGAGAGAGAGAGAGAGAGAGAGAGAGAGTTTTGAAATCGAACCCCCTTCCTTTTTTCAAGCTTTAGTTAGGGGTTTTCTTGTCTTTTCATTTAACATTCACATGTCAAAAAGGGCCCTAGAGCATATTCTCGAGAAAATCAGATTCTTGGGGCCCTTATTAGGCTAATTGTGATTAAATGGGCCTCTACAGTGATTCACCTATTTTTTTTGGAACTCACCGTTTAAAGAGTAGAGGCTGACAACAATTATGACTTCTTCCCAAGACGTGGTATTAGAGGAAAATAAAAAATTTCTTCCCCAAAGTGATGACTCTACTGCACGGATCCCAGCGCTGCGGAGCTAGTATTATTATTATTATTATTTTGTTATAAACCAAAGCTATTAATTTATCACTGAGAGTCTAAACTTTAAAAAAAATAATATTTTAAATTATTTTAAAATATGAAAGCTGATAATTAAATTAAGAGGAAAAGTCCACACCATTTATAAGTTCAGAATAGTGTAATTTTTTTTTTCTTTTGTTTGATGCATAGCTCATTCAGTGATATTAAAAAGAATATTTTCAACTTTAGCCCCCTTCAAGAACCACTCTCATGTTTTTCGGTTTTTTAATGGAGAGAATATAAATAAAAACTTTAAATCCAACTACATGTTTAAAATTAAAATGGAGATTAACTAATTGCAAGAAAATCTTATGAAGATATGCAGCTTACTCCTTTGATCTTATTTATAAGGTAAAGAGATAAATGTTTTTTTGTCCTATTTATAATTCATGTTATTAAAATTTCTTATATAAACATAAAATTTTATTCATAATGTTATGAAACTAAGTAAAATACAAGAGAGATTAAGATGAGGGAGATAAAGAAATGTAAGAAAGAAATGGAGAGCAAGGCGAGGGTAATTCTTCTTTCTACTGTTCTCTACCAACTTTTGATACATGCCTACTATATAGATGCAATGAATCCTTAACTTCCATTACAAGAGTTACATACAAGAGAGTAAATCTACATAATGGTATAACATGAAGTTTTGTAAGTTATTTACATTAATCATATAAAACTCCCACTAAGCCATTCATGTCATAGGTTATATGGCTTTAAGTGTAGAATCCCAAAAGCCTCATCTTGAAAGATTATGGACATTCACACTTTGGAATATTTATAACACATAATTTATTATTATGTAAACTTTGTTTTCATAGAGGTATAATATATATTAATTAAATAAGAATAAAGTTAAAGAGTTGTTACATTTCAAGGCATAATTAAGGCTGTTTAAGGTTTTTCTTGATTCTCGCTTATATTAGAAGTGACTTATAAATAAGATTAAAAAATATAATATTAAATATGAGTTGTTGAGATTTTTTGGGTAAATTGAGTTTTTATTCATATTCTCTCCATTAAAAAACTGAAAAAGCATAGAAGAGTGGTTCTTGAAGGGACTATAATTGTTGGCCAAAAAAAGGGGGACTATAGTTGAAATTATTCTATTTAATATCACTAAATGAGTTATGCATCAAAAAAAGGGAAAAAAATCACACTATTCTAAACTTATAAATAGTGTGTTCTGACAGAAAACAAAACTTACAAATAGTGTGCATTTTTCTTCCTAATTTAATTATTAGCTTTCATATTTAAAAATAATTTTAAAATATTATTCTTTTAAAAGTTCAGACTCTTGGTTATAAATTACTCTCTCCGGTCCTAATTGGGAAAAAAATTGTCGTTAGCCTCTACTCTTTAAACGGTGACGTTCAAAAAAAAAAAAAAGAAGGAGGGCAGCGAACAAACACAGCAGCCGACAGAAGCCAGGTACATTAGTCTCACGTCTAAACACACCTAAAGCATCAGAATAAGGATGAAAGCGTGTGAACCTATCGTGGGAGATGTAACCAATGAGACAGAGCCTCGGGCAAGATAAAAGGAACACCAGGTACAGTGCCATCATAGAGATGTAGAGGTGGCCGTGCCTAGTAAAGGTTTTGTAGCCTAGTGGTATGGGTATTCTTCAATTAGTGAAGGTCTGTGGGCTCTATCCCGCTTATTGTAATTCAAGTTATTAGTGCCTACTCCTTTTTGTAAAAAAAAAAAAAAAAAAAAAGAATAGGTTGACGTGCCTAGTGTAAATAATGTTGCCTTCAGTTATGGTGACCTTTCTATCCTTTATTTCGGATTTGGATTCTACATTGGCGTTTTCTCATTGTCTCTCACCGATGTTAAATTTGGACTATACATTTGATATAATTGCCCACACCAACAATCTCACTAAGTCAAATTAATGATTTGGATTGGATGATAAGAGGTAAAAAGAAAGTTAACTAGTAAGGGCCCGTTTGGTTCGTAGAACTTGGGAGAGGGAATGAGAACTTAACAAAGTTCCCCGGCAAAAACATGTTTGGTGCACCAAGTTCTTAGGAAACCAAGTTCTCGGGCCCACCACTCTTCCCTCATATATGGGAACTTGAGATCCCACCAAAATTGGTGGGATCTCAAGTTCCCACGTCACTATTCACTTTTTTGGACAGATTTACCCATAAAATTCAAATTTAGAGGGAAGTGCGAACTTGGCGGGAAAGTTCAAATTTGGCGATTTTTTTTTTTTTCCAAAAGTTTGAACTTAACAAGAACATTTTTTTAAAAAAAATATATTTTAGCAAAAAAAATATCTTTTGAGGGTAAAATAGACTTTTCCTAATTCTTTACCAACTACCCACCCTTCATTTTCTTCCTCCCAAACAACTCAAGCCATCTTCCTTCATCTTTTAAATCTTTCTTTCCCTTCCTTTAAATTCCTTTCTCCCTTCAAAGTTCCTTTCCCTCCCCCCAAATTCTTTAAACCAAATGGGCCCTAAGAGAATCTTATTCCTTTATATCCTCGCTTCGCTTCTGGTGCTTGTGTTCTTCAGAATCAGAACCCCTTTTTGTTTTTGTTCAAGAGGAAGAAGTTGGGCACGATGATAAGAGCTTTTCTCCACACTCAGTAAATGCTCCGTTCTGGTGCATGACAGTGATTTGAGCTTTAATTTGTGGCAGCACAGTTCCTACGTGCCATACCCTAGTAGCCTAGCCTATATCAGCAAGCATGCTCCAAAATCCAAATTGTTGAATTCAAATTCCCCATTTTGAAAAAATAAATGGTGTTCCTGGTTGATATTATGTGCTTTTATATTAAGTGCTTCTTATATAGATTTTTTTTATAAATTAGAGGGATGATGCATTTTTTTTAATTTTTTTATATATTCTATTTATTTGTAATTGAGGTATGTGGACAATAATTTACATTTGAATATGGCTTAGTGAATGTGTTTGTTTATTACATGATATATGTTGTTTAGATCTTAATGTTGACAACATTTATTTATTAAATTATAACTTTAATTGTTATAATAGACTAATTATATTTATTTGAAAAAAATAAAAAAAAATAGTTAAAATATAGAAAAATGGCTTTCCCTAGCCCGTACTCTCACAAGTTATACCTTAAAAAACAAATGTTTTTCTTACTTAAGCCTTTTTAGGCCCTAACCTTTCAAGGGCCAGTCCTATAAGGTTAGACTAACCCTAATACCTTGACTCCACCCGAAAGTCTAGTTTCCTATCCTTTACTCTTCAAATTCATTACTTCTATAGTTCCAATGTTTTGAGGACCCGGCTTTGATCCTTTTTCGATTAGTTCCCTCCGCCCTCCTTTTCACTAAAACAACGCTATTTAGGTGCAAAGGAGGAAGTCCCCCCTTTTAAAAAAAAAAAAAAAAATCAACATACCGATGTCGATTTAAAAGATATCTTTGAACGATATAGAAAAATATTTTATGATCTTGAAAGATTATTTTAGGATAGTGAAAAATGTCCTAAAGTATATTTTTAGTACCAAATAAGTATCTTAAAGTATTCTAAAATAAATTTTCAAGATCATGAAGTATTTTTTCAGTACCACTTGGTATCCATATATACCTTGATTTTTCAAAATCTTAAAATAATTTTTAAGATCATGGAGTATTTTTTTAGTACCATTAGTATCCTCAAGTATCTTTTTAGTATCATTTAGTGCTGAAAATATTTTTTCGGGATCATATAATAATTTTTTAAGATTATGAAGTACTTTTTAGTAATGTTAAATATCATGAGGTATCTTTTTATTTTCAGTCACCACCCTAAAATATGTTTTTTTTTTTTTTTTTTAAAAAAATAGCACTGCTGCCTTGTCTTTTAAACCATGTCTTTTAACTGTTCATTTCATGTTTTTCTTCTCATATTTGTTTAATATTTTATGCCTTGTCTCATTATAATCATCCTCTATCCTTCCTTCACTGGTTGAGTTTTTATTTTTATTTTTTTGCTTCAGGCCCACATGGCTTTCTCCATTATTGTGTGTCGTCTCTTCCTTTTTTTGCTCAAATTGTGTGTCGTTTGTGTGAGATATATTTTTTTTTTTTTTTTTTGGTGGAAAGGAAATTTATATTAATACTAACAATAAAAGTTACTATCCGTAATATACGTACTTCATTTTTCGAGAAAACAAACTAGAATAAGAAGACTGAAAAATACAACAAAACTAAAACAAATGTAAGAAAAACTAATCACCACAAAATATAAAAGAATAAAAGCAACATCAAGAACTCCGACAGCTTCCTGAACATCCAAGGTTAGAAGTGACGTGAAAGGAGGTGTTGGTTGCAAAACTCACAAACCGATTGGGCACACCTCCTTATAAGAATAAGCACTAAAATCTAATATCATATTAGATTACCTACATAAATTCCTTGATTTAGGAATAGAAAAATAATTAAAACCCAACCTCTTATAAAAAGAAAGACCATTAAAATCTTGAAAAATACTTTTGCTCCTCCATT